>CATKUP010000143.1:0-1336000 GCA_949786385.1 Onychomys leucogaster
TCTGCTTTAG
Organism: Onychomys leucogaster; assembly: GCA_949786385.1. NCBI lineage: Eukaryota > Metazoa > Chordata > Mammalia > Rodentia > Cricetidae > Onychomys > Onychomys leucogaster. The sequence continues at coordinate 11 of CATKUP010000143.1, forward strand.
AGCAAGAAGCACGCTCTTGCTTTCTAGATTCTCTAAGACAGCAGGAAACGTGAGTGTGCTGACAACAAAAGAACAGTATTTCCTACACATACGGACCATATCTAGTCGAACTCTGCTTCTGAAAATGTTACAAAGCCCTGGTCCTCTAACATCCAATGCTTGTCAGGTAAGATGGGAAACGTGTTAGCTTCGTGAACGATGTAGTTTGTTTGAGCTGTAAAGTAACTGCCCTTGCTGAAACGAAGTCTTGCTTGTAGGAAGACTCAGAGCCTGGGATTTAACTCCATTTCTGAAGGGAAACACAAAGCACAGTTCTCATCCATTGATCACACTCTGCTTTAGAGCAAGAAGCACGCTCTTGCTTTCTAGATTCTCTAAGACAGCAGGAAACGTGAGTGTGCTGAGAACAAAAGAACGGTGTTTCCTACACATACAGAGCTTATCTTGTCCAAATCTGCGTCTGAAATTGATACAAAGCACAGGTCCTCTAACATCCAGTGCTTGTCAGTTAAGATGATAAACGTGTGAGCTTCGTGAACGATGTAGTTCATTTGAGCTGTAAAGTAACTGCCCTTATTGAAACGAAGTCTTGCTTGTAGGAAGACTCAGAGCCTGGGATTTAACTCCATTTCTGAAGTGAAACACACAGCAGTTCTCATCCATAGATCACATTGTTCTTCAGAGCAAGAAGAACGCTCTTGCGTTCTAGAGTCTCTAAGACAGCAGGAAACGTGAGTGTGCTCTGAATAAAAGAATGGTGTTTCTAAACATACGGACCATATCTAGTCCAACCCTGCCTCTGAAATTGATACAAAGCACAGGTGCTCTAACATCCAAAGCATGTCATTTAAGATGACAAACCTGGGAGCTTCGTGAACGTTGTAGTTAGTTTGAGCTGAAAAGTGACTGACCTTACCTGAAATGAAGTCTTGCTTGTAGGAAGATTCAGAGCCTGGGATTCAACTCCATTTCTGAAGGGAAACACACAGCAGAGTTCTCATCCATAGATCACACTCTGCTTTAGAGCAAGAAGCACGCTCTTGCTTTCTAGATTCTCTAAGACAGCAGGAAACTTGAGTGTGCTGAGAACAAAAGAACGGTGTTTCCTAAACATACGGACCATATCTACTCCAACTCTTCTTCTTGTATTGATACAACACACTGGTCCTCTAACATCCAATGCCTGTCAGGTATGATGGGAAACGTGTTAGCTTCCTGAACGATGTAATTCGTTTGAGCTGAAAAGTGACTGCCCTTACCTGAAACGAAGTCTTGCTTGTAGGAAGACTCAGAGCCTGGAATTTAACTCCATTTCTGAAGGGAAACACACAGCACACTTCTCATCCATAAATCACACTCTGCTTTAGAGCAAGAACCACACTCTTCCTTTCTAGAGTGTCTAATAATGCAGGAAACGTGATTTTGCTCAGAACAAAAGAACAGTGTTTCCTACACATACGGACCATATCTAGTTCAACTCTTATTCTGAAACTGACACAAAGCACAGGTCCTGTAACATCCAATGCTTTTCAATTAACACTGAGAAACGTGTGAGCTTCGTGTACAATGTAGTTCGTTTGAGCTGTAAAGTAACTGCCATTACCTGAAACGAAGTCTTGCTTGTAGGAAGACTCAGAACCTGGGATTTAACTCCATTTCTGAAGTGAAACACACAGCAGAGTTCTCATCCATTGATCACATTCTGCTTTAGAGCAAGAAGCATGCTCTTGCATTGTAGAGTCTCTAAGACAGCAGGAAACGTGAGTGTGCTCAGAATAAAAGAACGGTGTTTTCTACACATACGGACCATATCTAGTCCAACTCTGCCTTTAAAATTGGTACAAAGCACAGGTCCTCTAATATCCAAAACTTGTCATTTAAGATGACAAACCTGGGAGCTTGGTGAACGATGTAGTTCATTTGATCTGAAAAGTGACTGCCCTTACCTGAAACGAAATCTTGCTTGTAGGAAGACTCAGAACCTGGGATTTAACTCCATTTCTGAAGGGAAACACACAGCATAGTTCTCATCCATGGACCCCATTCTACTTTAGAGCAAGAAGCACGCTCTTGCTTTCTAGAGTCTCTTATACTGCAGGAAACAGGAGTGAGCTCAGAACAAAAGAACAGTGTTTCCTACACATAAGGGCCATATCTAGTTCAACTCTGCTTCTGAAAGAGAAACAAACCACAGGTCCTCTAACATCCAATGATTGTCAGTTAAGATGAGAAACGTGTGAGCTTCGTGAAAGATGTAGTTCGTTTGAGCTGTAAAGTAACTGCCCTTACCTGAAATGAAGTGTCACTTGTAGGAAGACTCAGAGCCTGGGATTTAATTCCAATTCTGAAGTGAAAGGCACAGCAGAGTTATCATCCATGGATCCCATTGTGCTTTAGAGCAAGAAGCATGCTCTTGATTTCTAGAGTCTCTTATACTGCTGGAAACGTGAGTGTGCTCAGAACAAAGAACGTTGTTTTCTACACATACGGACCATATCTAGTTCAACTCTTATTCTGAAACTGACACAAAGCCCAGGTCCTGTAACATCCAATGCTTTTCAATTAACACTGAGAAACGTGTGAGCTTCGTGTACAATGTAGTTCGTTTGAGCTGTAAAGTAACTGCCATTACCTGAAACGAATTCTTGCTTGTAGGAAGACTCAGAACCTGTGATTTAACTCCATTTCTGAAGTGAAACACACAGCAAGGTTCTCATCCATTGATCACACTCTGCTTTAGAGCAAGAAGCACGCTCTTGCTTTCTAGATTCTCTAAGACAGCAGGAAACGTGAGTGTGCTGAGAACAAAAAACAGTATTTCCAACACATACGGACCATATCTAGTCGAACTCTGCTTCTGAAAATGATACAAAGCACTGGTCCTCTAACATCCAATGCTTGTCAGGTAAGATGGGAAATGTGTTAGCTTCGTGAACGATGTAGTTCGTTTGAGCTGAAAAGTGACTGCCCTTATCTGTAAAGAAGTCTTTCTTGTAGGAAGACACAGAGCCTGGGATTTAACCGCATTTCTGAAGGGAAACACAAAGCACAGTTCTCATCCATTGATCACACTCTGCTTTAGAGCAAGAAGCACGCTCTTGCTTTCTAGATTCTCTAAGACAGCAGGAAACGTGAGTGTGCTGAGAACAAAAGAACGGTGTTTCCTACACATACGGAGCATATCTAGTCCAACTCTGCGTCTGAAATTGATACAAAGCACAGGTGCTCTAACATCCAAATCTTGTCATTTAAGATGACAAACCTGGGAGCTTCGTGAACGATGTAGTTCATTTGAGCTGAAAAGTGACTGCCCTTACCTGAAACGAAATCTTGCTTGTAGAAAGACTCAGAACCTGGGATTTAACTCCATATCTGAAGGGAAACACACAGCATAGTTCTCATCCATGGATCCCATTCTGCTTTAGAGCAAGAAGCATGCTCTTGCTTTCTAGAGTCTCTTATACTGCAGGAAAGGGAGTGAGCTCAGAACAAAAGAACAGTGTTTCCTACACCTAAGCGCCATATCTAGTTCAACTCTGCTTCTGAAAGATAAACAAACCACAGGTCCTCTAACATCCAATGATTGTCAGTTAAGATGAGAAACGTGTGAGCTTCGTGAACGATGTAGTACGTTTGAGCTGTAAGTAACTGCCCTTACCTGAAATGAAGTGTAACTTGTAGGAAGACTCAGAGCCTGGGTTTTAACACCATTTCTAAGTGGAACACATAGCAGAATTCGCATCCATTGATCATACTCTGCTTTAGAGCAAGAAGCACGCTCTTGCATTCTAGAGTCTCTAAGACAGCAGGAAACGTGAGTGTGCTGAGAACAAAAGAACGGTGTTTTCTACACATACGGACCATATCTAGTCCAACTCTGTCTCTGAAATTGATACAAATCACAGGTCCTCTAACATCCAGTGCTTGTCAGTTAAGATGATAAACGTGTGAGCTTCGTGAACGATGTAGTTCGTTTGAGCTGTAAAGTAACTGCCCTTACTAAAACGAAGTCTTGCTTGTAGGAAGACTCAGAGCCTGGGATTTAACTCCATTTCTGAAGTGAAACACACAGCAGAGTTCTCATCCATAGATCACACTGTTCTTTAGAGAAAGAAGCACGCTCTTGCATTCAAGAGTCTCTAAGACAGCAGGAAACATGAGTGTGCTCAGAATAAAAGAATGGTGTTTCTAAACATACGGAACATATCTATCTAGTCCTACTCCGCGTCTGAAATTGATACAAAGCACAGGTCCTCTAACATCCAAAGCATGTCATTTAAGATGACAAACCTGGGAGCTTCGTGAACGTTGTAGTTAGTTTGAGCTGAAAAGTGACTGCCCTAACCTGAAATGAAGTCTTGCTTGTAGGAAGACTCAGAACCTGGGATTTAACTCCATTTCTGAAGGGAAACACACAGCATAGTTCTCATCCATGGATCCCATTCTGCTTTAGAGCAAGAAGCACGCTCTTGCTTTCTAGAGTCTCTGATACTGCAGGAAACGTGAGTGTGCTCAGAACAAATGAACGGTGTTTCCTACACATAAGGGCCATATATAGTTCAACTCTGCTTCTGAAAGAGAAACAAACCACAGGTCCAATAACATCCAATGATTGTCACTTAAAATGAGAAACGTGTGAGCTTCGTGAACGATGTAGTTCGTTTGAGATGTAAAGTGACTGCCCTTACCTGAAATGAAGTGTCACTTGTAGGAAGATTCAGAGCCTGGGATTCAACTCCATTTCTGAAGGGAAACACACAGCAGAGTTCTCATTCATAGATCACACTCTGCTTTAGAGCAAGAAGCACGCTCTTGCTTTCTAGATTCTCTAAGACAGCAGGAAACTTGAGTGTGCTGAGAACAAATGAATGGTGTTTCCTACACATACGGATCATATCTAGTCCAACTCTGCTTCTGAAACTGATACAAAGCACTGGTCCTGTAACATCCAATGCTTGTCAGGTATGATGGGAAACATGTTAGCTTCGTGAACGATGTAGTTCGTTTGAGCTGAAAAGTGACTGCCCTTACCTGAAACGAAGTCTTGCTTGTAGGAAGACTCAGAGCCTGGAATTTAACTCCATTTCTGAAGGGAAACACACAGCACACTTCTCATTCATAAATCACACTCTGCTTTAGAGCAAGAACCACACTCTTCCTTTCTAGAGTGTCTAATAATGCAGGAAACGTGATTTTGCTCAGAACAAAAGAACAGTGTTTCCTACACATACGGACCATATCTAGTTCAACTCTTATTCTGAAACTGACACAAAGCACAGGCCCTGTAACATCCAATGCTTTTCAATTAAGACTGAGAAATGTGTGAGCTTCGTGAACGATGTAGTTCGTTTGTGCTGTGAAGTAACTGCCCTTACCTGAAACGAAGTCTTACTTGTAGGAAGACTCAGAGCCTGGGATTTAACACCATTTCTGAAGTGGAACACACAGCAGAGTTCGCATCCATTGATCACACTCTGCTTTAGAGCAAGAAGCACGCTCTTGCATTCTAGAGTCTCTAAGACAGCAGGAAACGTGAGTGTGCTCAGAATAAAAAAACGGTGTTTTCTACACATACGGACCATATCTAGTCCAACTCTGCCTTTAAAATTGGTACAAAGCACAGGTCCTCTAACATCCAAAGTTTGTCATTTAAGATGACAAACCTGGGAGCTTGGTGAACGATGTAGTTCATTTGATCTGAAAAGTGACTGCCCTTACCTGAAACGAAATCTTGCTTGTAGGAAGACTCAGAACCTGGGATTTAACTCCATTTCTGAAGGGAAACACACAGCATAGTTCTCATCCATGGATCCCATTCTGCTTTAGAGCAAGAAGCACGCTTTTGCTTTCTAGAGTCTCTTATACTGCAGAAAACGGGAGTGAGCTCAGAACAAAAGAACAGTGTTTCCTACACTTAAGGGCCATATCTAGTACAACTCTGCTTCTGAAAGAGAAACAAACCACCGGTCCTCTAACATCCAATGATTGTCAGTTAAGATGAGAAACGTGTGAGCTTCGTGAAAGATGTAGTTCGTTTGAGCTGTAAAGTAACTGCCATTACCTGAAATGAAGTGTCACTTGTAGGAAGACTCAGAGCCTGGGATTTAACTCCAATTCTGAAGTGAAACGCACAGCAGAGTTCTCATCAATGGATCCCATTGTGCTTTAGAGCAAGAAGCACACTCTTGCATTCTAGAGTCTCTAAGAAAGCAGGAATCGTGAGTGTGCTCAGAATAAAAGAACGGTGTTTTCTACACATACGGACCTTATCTAGTCGACCTCTGCCTTTGAAATTGATACAAAGCACAGGTCCCCTAACATCCAAAGCTTGTCATTTAAGATGACAAACCTGGGAGCTTCATGGACAATATAGTTCATTTGAGCTGAAAAGTGACTGCCCTTACCTGAAATGAACTCTTGCTTGTAGGAAGACTCAGAACCTGGGATTTAACTCCATTTCTGAAGGGAAACACACAGCATAGTTCTCATCCATGGATCCCATTCAGCTTTAGAGCAAGAAGCACACTCTTGCTTTCTAGATTCTCTTATACTGCAGGAAACGGGAGTGAGCTCAGAACAAAACAACGGTGTTTCCTACACATAAGGGCCATATCTAGTTCAACTCTGTTTCTGAAAGAGAAACAAACCACAGGTCCTCTAACATCCAATGATTGTCAGTTAAGATGAGAAACGTGTGAGCTTCGTGAACGATGTAGTTCGTTTGAGCTGTAAAGCAAATGCCCATACCTGAAATGAAGTGTCACTTGTAGGAAGACTCAGAGCCTGGGATTCAACTCCATTTCTGATGGGAAACACACAGCAGAGGTCTCATCCATAGATCACACTCTGCTTTAGAGCAAGAAGCACGCTCTTGCTTTCTAGATTCTCTAAGACAGCAGGAAACATGAGTGTGCTGAGAACAAAAGAACGGTGTTTCCTACACATACAGACCATATCTACTCCAACTCTGCTTCTGGGATTGATACAACGCACTGGTCCTCTAACATCCAATGCTTGTCAGGTATGATGGGAAACGTGTTAGCTTCGTGAACGATGTAATTCGTTTGAGCTGAAAAGTGACTGCCCTTACCTGAACCGAAGTATTCCTTGTAGAAAGACTCAGAGCCTGGAATTTAACTCCATTTCAGAAGGGAAACACACAGCACACTTCTCATCCATAAATCACACTCTGCTTTAGAGCAAGAACCACACTCTTCCTTTCTAGAGTGTCTAATAATGCAGGAAACGTGATTTTGCTCAGAACAAAAGAACAGTGTTTCCTACACATACGGACCATATCTAGTTCAACTCTTATTCTGAAACTGACACAAAGCACAGGCCCTGTAACATCCAATGCTTTTCAATTAAGACTGAGAAATGTGTGAGCTTCGTGAACGATGTAGTTCGTTTGTGCTGTGAAGTAACTGCCCTTACCTGAAACGAAGTCTTACTTGTAGGAAGACACAGAGCCTGGGATTTAACACCATTTCTGAAGTGGAACACACAGCAGAGTTCGCATCCATTGATCACACTCTGCTTTAGAGCAAGAAGCACGCTCTTGCATTCTAGAGTCTCTAAGACAGCAGGAAACGTGAGTGTGCTCAGAATAAAAGAACGGTGTTTTCTACACATACAGACCATATCTAGTCCAACACTGCCTTTAAAATTGGTACAAAGCACAGGTCCTCTCACATCCAAAGCTTGTCATTTAAGATGACAAACCTGGGAGCTTGGTGAACGATGTAGTTCATTTGAGCTGAAAAGTGACTGCCCTTACCTGAAACGAAATCTTGCTTGTAGGAAGACTCAGAACCAGGGATTTAACTCCATTTCTGAAGGGAAACACACAGCATAGTTCTCATCCATGGATCCCATTCTGCTTTAGAGCAAGAAGCACGCTCTTGCTTTTGAGAGTCTCTTATACTGCAGGAAACGGGAGTGAGCTCAGAACAAAGGAACAGTGTTTCCTACACATAAGGGCCATATCTAGTTCAACTCTGCTTCTGAAAGAGAAATAAACCACAGGTCCTCTAACATCCAATGATTGTCAGTTAAGATGAGAAACGTGTGAGCTTCGTGAAAGATGTAGTTCGTTTGAGCTGTAAAGTAACTGCCCTTACCTGAAATGAAGTGTCACTTGTAGGAAGACTCAGAGCCTGGGATTTAACTCCATTTCTGAAGTGAAACGCACAGCAGAGTTCTCATCCATGGATCCCATTGTGCTTTAGAGCAAGAAGCACGCTCTTGATTTCTAGAGTCTCTTATAATGCTGGAAACGAGAGTGTGCTCAGAACAAAAGAACGTTGTTTTCTACACATACGGACCATATCTAGTTCAACTCTTATTCTGAAACTGACACAAAGCACAGGTCCTGTAACATCCAATGCTTTTCAATTAACACTGAGAAACGTGTGAGCTTCGTGTACAATGTAGTTCCTTTGAGCTGTAAAGTAACTGCCATTACCTGAAACGAAGTCTTGCTTGCAGGAAGACTCAGAACATGGGATTTAACTCCATTTCTGAAGTGAAACACATAGCAGAGTTCTCATCCATTGATCACACTCTGCTTTAGAGCAAGAAGCACGCTCTTGCTTTCTAGATTCTCTAAGACAGCAGGAAAGGTGAGTGTGCTGAGAACAAAAAACAGTATTTCCTACACATACGGACCATATCTAGTCGAACTCTGTTTCTGAAAATGATACAAAGCACTGGTCCTCTAACATCCAATGCTTGTCAGGTAAGATGGGAAACGTGTTAGCTTCGTGAACGATGTAGTTCGTTTGAGCTGAAAAGTGACTGCCCTTACCTGTAAAGAAGTCTTTCTTGTAGGAAGACACAGAGTCTGGGATTTAACCCCATTTCTGAAGGGAAACACAAAGCACAGTTCTCATCCATTGATCACACTCTGCTTTAGAGCAAGAAGCACGCTCTTGCTTTCTAGATTCTCTAAGACAGCAGGAAACGTGAGTGTGCTGAGAACAAAAGAACGGATTTCCTACACATACGGAGCATATCTAGTCCAACTCTGCGTCTGAAATTGATACAAAGCACAGGTGCTCTAACATCCAAAGCTTGTCATTTAAGATGACAAACCTGGGAGCTTCGTGAACGATGTAGTTCATTTGAGCTGAAAAGTGACTGCCCTTACCTGAAACGAAATCTTGCTTGTAGGAATACTCAGAACCTGGGATTTAACTCCATTTCTGAAGGGAAACACACAGCATAGTTCTCATCCATGGATCCCATTCTGCTTTAGAGCAAGAAGCATGCTCTTGCTTTCTAGAGTCTCTTATACTGCAGGAAAGGGAGTGAGCTCAGAACAAAAGAACAGTGTTTCCTACACATAAGCGCCATATCTAGTTCAACTCTGCTTCTGAAAGAGAAACAAACCACAGGTCCTCTAACATCCAATGATTGTCAGTTAAGATGAGAAACGTGTGAGCTTCGTGAACGATGTAGTTCGTTTGAGCTGTAAGTAACTGCCCTTACCTGAAATGAAGTGTCACTTGTAGGAAGACTCAGAGCCTGGGATTTAACACCATTTCTAAAGTGGAACACATAGCAGAATTCGCATCCATTGATCACACTCTGCTTTAGAGCAAGAAGCACGCTCTTGCATTCTAGAGTCTCTAAGACAGCAGGAAACGTGAGTGTGCTGAGAACAAAAGAACGGTGTTTTCTACACATACGGACCATATCTAGTCCAACTCTGCCTCTGAAATTGATACAAAGCACAGGTCCTCTAACATCCAGTGCTTGTCAGTTAAGATGATAAACGTGTGAGCTTCGTGAACGATGTAGTTCGTTTGAGCTGTAAAGTAACTGCCCTTACTAAAACGAAGTCTTGCTTGTAGGAAGACTCAGAGCCTGGGATTTAACTCCATTTCTGAAGTTAAACACACAGCAGAGTTCTCATCCATAGATCACACTGTTCTTTAGAGCAAGAAGCACGCTCTTGCATTCTAGAGTCTCTAAGACAGCAGGAAACGTGAGTGTGCTCAGAATAAAAGAATGGTGTTTCTAAACATACGGACCATATCTATCTAGTCCAACTCCGCCTCTGAAATTGATACAAAGCACAGGTCCTCTAACATCCAAAGCATGTCATTTAAGATGACAAACCTGGGAGCTTCGTGAACGTAGTAGTTAGTTTGAGCAGAAAAGTGACTGCCCTTACCTGAAATGAAGTCTTGCTTGTAGGAAGACTCAGAACCTGGGATTTAACTCCATTTCTGAAGGGAAACACACAGCATAGTTCTCATCCATGGATCCCATTCTGCTTTAGAGCAAGAAGCACGCTCTTGCTTTCTAGATTCTCTAAGACAGCAGGAAACGTGAGTGTGCTGAGAACAAATGAATGGTGTTTCCTACACTTACGGATCATATCTAGTCCAACTCTGCTTCTGAATCTGATACAAAGCACTGGTCCTATAACATCCAATGCTTGTCAGGTATGATGGGAAACGTGTTAGCTTCGTGAACGATGTAGTTCGTTTGAGCTGAAAAGTGACTGCCCTTACCTGAAACGAAGTCTTGCTTGTAGGAAGACTCAGAGCCTGGAATTTAACTCCATTTCTGAAGGGAAACACACAGCACACTTCTCATCCATAAATCACACTCTGCTTTAGAGCAAGAACCAAACTCTTCCTTTCTAGAGTGTCTAATAATGCAGGAAACGTGATTTTGCTCAGAACAAAAGAACAGTGTTTCCTACACATACGGACCATATCTAGTTCAACTCTTATTCTGAAACTGACACAAAGCACAGGTCCTGTAACATCCAATGCTTTTCAATTAAGACTGAGAAATGTGTGAGCTTCGTGAACGATGTAGTTCGTTTGTGCTGTGAAGTAACTGCCCTTACCTGAAACGAAGTCTTACTTGTAGGAAGACTCAGAGCCTGGGATTTAACACCATTTCTGAAGTGGAACACACAGCAGAGTTCGCATCCATTGATCACACTCTGCTTTAGAGCAAGAAGCACGCTCTTGCATTCTAGAGTCTCTAAGACAGCAGGAAACGTGAGTGTGCTCAGAATAAAAGAACGGTGTTTTCTACACATACAGACCATATCTAGTCCAACTCCGCCTTTAAAATTGGTACAAAGCACAGGTCCTCTCACATCCAAAGCTTGTCATTTAAGATGACAAACCTGGGAGCTTGGTGAACGATGTAGTTCATTTGAGCTGAAAAGTGACTGCCCTTACCTGAAACGAAATCTTGCTTGTAGGAAGACTCAGAACCAGGGATTTAACTCCATTTCTGAAGGGAAACACACAGCATAGTTCTCATCCATGGATCCCATTCTGCTTTAGAGCAAGAAGCACGCTCTTGCTTTTGAGAGTCTCTTATACTGCAGGAAACGGGAGTGAGCTCAGAACAAAGGAACAGTGTTTCCTACACATAAGGGCCATATCTAGTTCAACTCTGCTTCTGAAAGAGAAATAAACCACAGGTCCTCTAACATCCAATGATTGTCAGTTAAGATGAGAAACGTGTGAGCTTCGTGAAAGATGTAGTTCGTTTGAGCTGTAAAGTAACTGCCCTTACCTGAAATGAAGTGTCACTTGTAGGAAGACTCAGAGCCTGGGATTTAACTCCATTTCTGAAGTGAAACGCACAGCAGAGTTCTCATCCATGGATCCCATTGTGCTTTAGAGCAAGAAGCACGCTCTTGATTTCTAGAGTCTCTTATAATGCTGGAAACGAGAGTGTGCTCAGAACAAAAGAAGGTTGTTTTCTACACATACAGACCATATCTAGTTCAACTCTTATTCTGAAACTGACACAAAGCACAGGTCCTGTAACATCCAATGCTTTTCAATTAACACTGAGAAAAGTGTGAGCTTCGTGTACAATGTAGTTCGTTTGAGCTGTAAAGTAACTGCCATTACCTGAAACGAAGTCTTGCTTGCAGGAAGACTCAGAACATGGGATTTAACTGCATTTCTGAAGTGAAACACATAGCAGAGTTCTCATCCATTGATCACACTCTGCTTTAGAGCAAGAAGCACGCTCTTGCTTTCTAGATTCTCTAAGACAGCAGGAAAGGTGAGTGTGCTGAGAACAAAAAACAGTATTTCCTACACATACGGACCATATCTAGTCGAACTCTGTTTCTGAAAATGATACAAAGCACTGGTCCTCTAACATCCAATGCTTGTCAGGTAAGATGGGAAACGTGTTAGCTTCGTGAACGATGTAGTTCGTTTGAGCTGAAAAGTGACTGCCCTTACCTGTAAAGAAGTCTTTCTTGTAGGAAGACACAGAGCCTGGGATTTAACCCCATTTCTGAAGGGAAACACAAAGCACAGTTCTCATCCATTGATCACACTCTGCTTTAGAGCAAGAAGCACGCTCTTGCTTTCTAGATTCTCTAAGACAGCAGGAAACGTGAGTGTGCTGAGAACGAAAGAACGGTGTTTCCTACACATACAGAGCATATCTAGTCCAACTCTGCGTCTGAAATTGATACAAAGCACAGGTGCTCTAACATCCAAAGCTTGTCATTTAAGATGACAAACCTGGGAGCTTCGTGAACGATGTAGTTCATTTGAGCTGAAAAGTGACTGCCCTTACCTGAAACGAAATCTTGCTTGTAGGAATACTCAGAACCTGGGATTTAACTCCATTTCTGAAGGGAAACACACAGCATAGTTCTCATCCATGGATCCCATTCTGCTTTAGAGCAAGAAGCATGCTCTTGCTTTCTAGAGTCTCTTATACTGCAGGAAAGGGAGTGAGCTCAGAACAAAAGAACAGTGTTTCCTACACATAAGCGCCATATCTAGTTCAACTCTGCTTCTGAAAGAGAAACAAACCACAGGTCCTCTAACATCCAATGATTGTCAGTTAAGATGAGAAACGTGTGAGCTTCGTGAACGATGTAGTTCGTTTGAGCTGTAAGTAACTGCCCTTACCTGAAATGAAGTGTCACTTGTAGGAAGACTCAGAGCCTGGGATTTAACACCATTTCTAAAGTGGAACACATAGCAGAATTCGCATCCATTGATCACACTCTGCTTTAGAGCAAGAAGCACGCTCTTGCATTCTAGAGTCTCTAAGACAGCAGGAAACTTGAGTGTGCTGAGAACAAAAGAACGGTGTTTCCTACACATACAGACCATATCTACTCCAACTCTGCTTCTGGGATTGATACAACGCACTGGTCCTCTAACATCCAATGCTTGTCAGGTATGATGGGAAACGTGTTAGCTTCGTGAACGATGTAGTTCGTTTGAGCTGAAAAGTGACTGCCCTTACCTGAACCGAAGTCTTCCTTGTAGAAAGACTCAGAGCCTGGAATTTAACTCCATTTCTGAAGGGAAACACACAGCACACTTCTCATCCATAAATCACACTCTGCTTTAGAGCAAGAACCACACTCTTCCTTTCTAGAGTGTCTAATAATGCAGGAAACGTGATTTTGCTCAGAACAAAAGAACAGTGTTTCCTACACATACGGACCATATCTAGTTCAGCTCTTATTCTGAAACTGACACAAAGCACAGGCCCTGTAACATCCAATGCTTTTCAATTAAGACTGAGAAATGTGTGAGCTTCGTGAACGATGTAGTTCGTTTGTGCTGTGAAGTAACTGCCCTTACCTGAAACGAAGTCTTACTTGTAGGAAGACTCAGAGCCTGGGATTTAACACCATTTCTGAAGTGGAACACACAGCAGAGTTCGCATCCATTGATCACACTCTGCTTTAGAGCAAGAAGCACGCTCTTGCATTCTAGAGTCTCTAAGACAGCAGGAAACGTGAGTGTGCTCAGAATAAAAGAACGGTGTTTTCTACACATACAGACCATATCTAGTCCAACTCTGCCTTTAAAATTGGTACAAAGCACAGGTCCTCTAACATCCAAAGCTTGTCATTTAAGATGACAAACCTGGGAGCTTGGTGAACGATGTAGTTCATTTGAGCTGAAAAGTGACTGCCCTTACCTGAAACGAAATCTTGCTTGTAGGAAGACTCAGAACCAGGGATTTAACTCCATTTCTGAAGGGAAACACACAGCATAGTTCTCATCCATGGATCCCATTCTGCTTTAGAGCAAGAAGCACGCTCTTGCTTTTGAGAGTCTCTTATACTGCAGGAAACGGGAGTGAGCTCAGAACAAAGGAACAGTGTTTCCTACACATAAGGGCCATATCTAGTTCAACTCTGCTTCTGAAAGAGAAATAAACCACAGGTCCTCTAACATCCAATGATTGTCAGTTAAGATGAGAAACGTGTGAGCTTCGTGAAAGATGTAGTTCGTTTGAGCTGTAAAGTAACTGCCCTTACCTGAAATGAAGTGTCACTTGTAGGAAGACTCAGAGCCTGGGATTTAACTCCATTTCTGAAGTGAAACGCACAGCAGAGTTCTCATCCATGGATCCCATTGTGCTTTAGAGCAAGAAGCACGCTCTTGATTTCTAGAGTCTCTTATAATGCTGGAAACGAGAGTGTGCTCAGAACAAAAGAACGTTGTTTTCTACACATACGGACCATATCTAGTTCAACTCTTATTCTGAAACTGACACAAAGCACAGGTCCTGTAACATCCAATGCTTTTCAATTAACACTGAGAAACGTGTGAGCTTCGTGTACAATGTAGTTCGTTTGAGCTGTAAAGTAACTGCCATTACCTGAAACGAAGTCTTGCTTGCAGGAAGACTCAGAACATGGGATTTAACTCCATTTCTGAAGTGAAACACATAGCAGAGTTCTCATCCATTGATCACACTCCGCTTTAGAGCAAGAAGCACGCTCTTGCTTTCTAGATTCTCTAAGACAGCAGGAAAGGTGAGTGTGCTGAGAACAAAAAAACAGTATTTCCTACACATACGGACCATATCTAGTCGAACTCTGTTTCTGAAAATGATACAAAGCACTGGTCCTCTAACATCCAATGCTTGTCAGGTAAGATGGGAAACGTGTTAGCTTCATGAACGATGTAGTTCGTTTGAGCTGAAAAGTGACTGCCCTTACCTGTAAAGAAGTCTTTCTTGTAGGAAGACACAGAGCCTGGGATTTAACCCCATTTCTGAAGGGAAACACAAAGCACAGTTCTCATCCATTGATCACACTCTGCTTTAGAGCAAGAAGCACGCTCTTGCTTTCTAGATTCTCTAAGACAGCAGGAAACGTGAGTGTGCTGAGAACAAAAGAACGGTGTTTCCTACACATACGGAGCATATCTAGTCCAACTCTGCGTCTGAAATTGATACAAAGCACAGGTGCTCTAACATCCAAAGCTTGTCATTTAAGATGACAAACCTGGGAGCTTCGTGAACGATGTAGTTCATTTGAGCTGAAAAGTGACTGCCCTTACCTGAAACGAAATCTTGCTTGTAGGAATACTCAGAACCTGGGATTTAACTCCATTTCTGAAGGGAAACACACAGCATAGTTCTCATCCATGGATCCCATTCTGCTTTAGAGCAAGAAGCATGCTCTTGCTTTCTAGAGTCTCTTATACTGCAGGAAAGGGAGTGAGCTCAGAACAAAAGAACAGTGTTTCCTACACATAAGCGCCATATCTAGTTCAACTCTGCTTCTGAAAGAGAAACAAACCACAGGTCCTCTAACATCCAATGATTGTCAGTTAAGATGAGAAACGTGTGAGCTTCGTGAACGATGTAGTTCGTTTGAGCTGTAAGTAACTGCCCTCACCTGAAATGAAGTGTCACTTGTAGGAAGACTCAGAGCCTGGGATTTAACACCATTTCTAAAGTGGAACACATAGCAGAATTCGCATCCATTGATCACACTCTGTTTTAGAGCAAGAAGCACGCTCTTGCATTCTAGAGTCTCTAAGACAGCAGGAAACGTGAGTGTGCTGAGAACAAAAGAACGGTGTTTTCTACACATACGGACCATATCTAGTCCAACTCTGCCTCTGAAATTGATACAAAGCACAGGTCCTCTAACATCCAGTGCTTGTCAGTTAAGATGATAAACGTGTGAGCTTCGTGAACGATGTAGTTCGTTTGAGCTGTAAAGTAACTGCCCTTACTAAAACGAAGTCTTGCTTGTAGGAAGACTCAGAGCCTGGGATTTAACTCCATTTCTGAAGTTAAACACACAGCAGAGTTCTCATCCATAGATCACACTGTTCTTTAGTGCAAGAAGCACGCTCTTGCATTCTAGAGTCTCTAAGACAGCAGGAAACGTGAGTGTGCTCAGAATAAAAGAATGGTGTTTCTAAACATACGGACCATATCTATCTAGTCCAACTCCGCCTCTGAAATTGATACAAAGCACAGGTCCTCTAACATCCAAAGCATGTCATTTAAGATGACAAACCTGGGAGCTTCGTGAACGTTGTAGTTAGTTTGAGCTGAAAAGTGACTGCCCTTACCTGAAATGAAGTCTTGCTTGTAGGAAGACTCAGAACCTGGGATTTAACTCCATTTCTGAAGGGAAACACACAGCATAGTTCTCATCCATGGATCCCATTCTGCTTTAGAGCAAGAAGCACGCTCTCGCTTTCTAGAGTCTCTGATACTGCAGGAAACGTGAGTGTGCTCAGAACAAAAGAACGGTGTTTCCTACACATAAGGGCCATATATAGTTCAACTCTGCTTCTGAAAGAGAAACAAAGCACAGGTCCAATAACATCCAATGATTGTCACTTAAAATGAGAAACGTGTGATCTTCGTGAACGATGTAGTTTGTTTGAGGTGTAAAGTGACTGCCCTTACCTGAAATGAAGTGTCACTTGTAGGGAGATTCAGAGCCTGGGATTCAACTCCATTTCTGAAGGGAAACACACAGCAGAGTTCTCATCCATAGATCACACTCTGCTTTAGAGCAAGAAACACGCTCTTGCTTTCTAGATTCTCTAAGACAGCAGGAAAATTGAGTGTGCTGAGAACAAAAGAACGGTGTTTCCTACACATACAGACCATATCTACTCCAACTCTGCTTCTTGTCTTGATACAACGCACTGGTCCTGTAACATCCAATGCCTGTCAGGTATGATGGGAAACGTGTTAGCTTCGTGAACGATGTAATTCGTTTGAGCTGAAAAGTGACTGCCCTTACCTGAAACGAAGTCTTGCTTGTAGGAAGACTCAGAGCCTGGAATTTAACTCCATTTCTGAAGGGAAACACACAGCACACTTCTCATCCATGAATCACACTCTGCTTTAGAGCAAGAACCACACTCTTCCTTTCTAGAGTGTCTAATAATGCAGGAAACGTGATTTTGCTCAGAACAAAAGAACAGTGTTTCCTACACATAGGGACCATATCTAGTTCAACTCTTATTCTGAAACTGACACAAAGCACAGATCCTGTATCATCCAATGCTTTTCAATTAAGACTGAGAAACGTGTGAGCTTCATGTACAATGTAGTTCGTTTGAGCTGTAAAGTAACTGCCCTTACCTGAAACGAAGTCTTGCTTGTAGGAAGACTCAAAACCTGGGATTTAACTCCATTTCTGAAGTGAAACACACAGCAGAGTTCTCATCCATTGATCACACTCTGCTTTAGAGCAAGAAGCACGCTCTTGCATTCTAGAGTCTCTAAGACAGCAGGAAACGTGAGTGTGCTCAGAATAAAAGAACGGTGTTTTCTACACATACGGACCATATCTAGTCCAAATCTGCCTTTAAAATTGGTACAAAGCACAGGTCCTCTAACATCCAAAGCTTGTCATTTAAGATGACAAACCTGGGAGCTTGGTGAACGATGTAGTTCATTTGATCTGGAAAGTGACTGCCCTTACCTGAAACGAAATCTTGCTTGTAGGAAGACTCAGAACCTGGGATTTAACTCCATTTCTGAAGGGAAACACACAGCATAGTTCTCATCCATGGATCCCATTCTGCTTTAGAGCAAGAAGCATGCTCTTGCTTTCTAGAGTCTCTTATACTGCAGGAAACGGGAGTGAGCTCAGAACAAAAGAACAGTGTTTCCTACACATAAGGGCCATATCTAGTTCAACTCTGCTTCTGAAAGAGAAACAAACCACAGGTCCTCTAACATCCAATGATTGTCAGTTAAGATGAGAAACGTGTGAGCTTCGTGAAAGATGTAGTTCGTTTGAGCTGTAAAGTAACTGCCCTTACCTGAAATGAAGTGTCACTTGTAGGAAGACTCAGATCCTGGGATTTAACTCCAATTCTGAAGTGAAACGCACAGCAGAGTTCTCATCCTTGGATCCCATTGTGCTTTAGAGCAAGAAGCACGCTCTTGATTTCTAGAGTCTCATATAATGCTGGAAACGTGAGTGTGCTCAGAACAAAAGAACGTTGTTTTCTACACATACGGACCATATCTAGTGCAACTCTTATTCTGAAACTGACACAAAGCACAGGTCCTGTAACATCCAATGCTTTTCAATTAACACTGAGAAACGTGTGAGCTTCGTGTACAATGTAGTTTGTTTGAGCTGTAAAGTAACTGCCATTACCTGAAACGAAGTCTTGCTTGTAGGAAGACTCAGAGCCTGGGATTTAACACCATTTCTGAAGTGGAACACACAGCAGAGTTCGCATCCATTGATCACACTCTGCTTTAGAGCAAGACCCACGCTCTTGCATTCTAGAGTCTCTAAGACAGCAGGAAACGTGAGTGTGCTTAGAATAAAAGGACGCTGTTTTCTACACATACGGACCAAATCTAGTCGAACTCTGCCTTTGAAATTGATACAAAGCTCATGTCCCCTAACATCCAAAGCTTGTCACTTAAGATGACAAACCTGGGAGCTTCGTGAACAATGTAGTTCATTTGAGCTGAAAAGTGACTGCCCTACCCTGAAAGGAACTCTTGCTTGTAGGAAGACTCAGAACCTGGGATTTAACTCCATTTCTGAAGGGAAACACACAGCATAGTTCTCATCCATGGATCCCATTCTGCTTTAGAGCAAGAAGCACGCTATTGCTTTCTAGAGTCTCTTATACTGCAGGAAACGGGAGTGAGCTCAGAACAAAAGAACAGTGTTTCCTACACATAAGGGCCATATATAGTTCAACTCTGCTTCTGAAAGAGAAAGAAACCCCAGGTCTTCTAACATCCAATGATTGTCAGTTAAGATGAGAAACGTGTGAGCTTCGTGAAAGATGTAGTTCGTTTGAGCTGTAAAGTAACTGCCCTTACCTGAAATGAAGTGTCACTTGTAGGAAGACTCAGAGCCTGGGATTTAACTCCATTTCTGAAGTGAAACGCACAGCAGAGTTATCATCCATGGATCCCATTGAGCTTTAGAGCAAGAAGCACGCTCTTGATTTCTAGAGTCTCTTATACTGCTGGAAACGTGAGTGTGCTCAGAACAAAGAACGTTGTTTTCTACACATACGGACCATATCTAGTTCAACTCTTATTCTGAAACTGACACAAAGCCCAGGTCCTGTAACATCCAATGCTTTTCAATTAACACTGAGAAACGTGTGAGCTTCGTGTACAATGTAGTTCGTTTGAGCTGTAAAGTAACTGCCATTACCTGAAACGAATTCTTGCTTGTAGGAAGACTCAGAACCTGTGATTTAACTCCATTTCTGAAGTGAAACACACAGCAAGGTTCTCATACATTGATCACACTCTGCTTTAGAGCAAGAAGCACGCTCTTGCTTTCTAGATTCTCTAAGACAGCAGGAAACGTGAGTGTGCTGAGAAAAAAACCGTATTTCCAACACATATGGACCATATCTAGTCGAACTCTGCTTCTGAAAATGATACAAAGCACTAGTCCTCTAACATCCAATGCTTGTCAGGTAAGATGGGAAACGTGTTAGCTTCGTGAACGATGTAGTTCGTTTGAGCTGAAAAGTGACTGCCCTTATCTGTAAAGAAGTCTTTCTTGTAGGAAGACACAGAGCCTGGGATTTAACCCCATTTCTGAAGGGAAACACAAAGCACAGTTCTCATCCATTGATCACACTCTGCTTTAGAGCAAGAAGCACGCTCTTGCTTTCTAGATTCTCTAAGACAGCAGGAAACGTGAGTGTGCTGAGATCAAAAGAACTGTGTTTCCTACACATACGGAGCATATCTAGTCCAACTCTGCCTCTGAAATTTTTACAAAGCACAGGTGCTCTAACATCCAAAGCTTGTCATTTAAGATGACAAACCTGGGAGCTTCGTGAACGATGTAGTTCATTTGAGCTGAAAAGTGACTGCCCTTACCTGAAACGAAATCTTGCTTGTAGGAATACTCAGAACCTGGGATTTAACTCCATTTCTGAAGGGAAACACACAGCATAGTTCTCATCCATGGATCCCATTCTGCTTTAGAGCAAGAAGCATGCTCTTGCTTTCTAGAGTCTCTTATACTGCAGGAAAGGGAGTGAGCTCAGAACAAAAGAACAGTGTTTCCTACACATAAGCGCCATATCTAGTTCAACTCTGCTTCTGAAAGAGAAACAAACCACAGGTCCTCTAACATCCAATGATTGTCAGTTAAGATGAGAAACGTGTGAGCTTCGTGAACGATGTAGTTCGTTTGAGCTGTAAGTAACTGCCCTCACCTGAAATGAAGTGTCACTTGTAGGAAGACTCAGAGCCTGGGATTTAACACCATTTCTAAAGTGGAACACATAGCAGAATTCGCATCCATTGATCACACTCTGTTTTAGAGCAAGAAGCACGCTCTTGCATTCTAGAGTCTCTAAGACAGCAGGAAACGTGAGTGTGCTGAGAACAAAAGAACGGTGTTTTCTACACATACGGACCATATCTAGTCCAACTCTGCCTCTGAAATTGATACAAAGCACAGGTCCTCTAACATCCAGTGCTTGTCAGTTAAGATGATAAACGTGTGAGCTTCGTGAACGATGTAGTTCGTTTGAGCTGTAAAGTAACTGCCCTTACTAAAACGAAGTCTTGCTTGTAGGAAGACTCAGAGCCTGGGATTTAACTCCATTTCTGAAGTTAAACACACAGCAGAGTTCTCATCCATAGATCACACTGTTCTTTAGAGCAAGAAGCACGCTCTTGCATTCTAGAGTCTCTAAGACAGCAGGAAACGTGAGTGTGCTCAGAATAAAAGAATGGTGTTTCTAAACATACGGACCATATCTATCTAGTCCAACTCCGCCTCTGAAATTGATACAAAGCACAGGTCCTCTAACATCCAAAGCATGTCATTTAAGATGACAAACCTGGGAGCTTCGTGAACGTTGTAGTTAGTTTGAGCTGAAAAGTGACTGCCCTTACCTGAAATGAAGTCTTGCTTGTAGGAAGACTCAGAACCTGGGATTTAACTCCATTTCTGAAGGGAAACACACAGCATAGTTCTCATCCATGGATCCCATTCTGCTTTAGAGCAAGAAGCACGCTCTCGCTTTCTAGAGTCTCTGATACTGCAGGAAACGTGAGTGTGCTCAGAACAAAAGAACGGTGTTTCCTACACATAAGGGCCATATATAGTTCAACTCTGCTTCTGAAAGAGAAACAAAGCACAGGTCCAATAACATCCAATGATTGTCACTTAAAATGAGAAACGTGTGATCTTCGTGAACGATGTAGTTTGTTTGAGGTGTAAAGTGACTGCCCTTACCTGAAATGAAGTGTCACTTGTAGGGAGATTCAGAGCCTGGGATTCAACTCCATTTCTGAAGGGAAACACACAGCAGAGTTCTCATCCATAGATCACACTCTGCTTTAGAGCAAGAAACACGCTCTTGCTTTCTAGATTCTCTAAGACAGCAGGAAAATTGAGTGTGCTGAGAACAAAAGAACGGTGTTTCCTACACATACAGACCATATCTACTCCAACTCTGCTTCTTGTCTTGATACAACGCACTGGTCCTGTAACATCCAATGCCTGTCAGGTATGATGGGAAACGTGTTAGCTTCGTGAACGATGTAATTCGTTTGAGCTGAAAAGTGACTGCCCTTACCTGAAACGAAGTCTTGCTTGTAGGAAGACTCAGAGCCTGGAATTTAACTCCATTTCTGAAGGGAAACACACAGCACACTTCTCATCCATGAATCACACTCTGCTTTAGAGCAAGAACCACACTCTTCCTTTCTAGAGTGTCTAATAATGCAGGAAACGTGATTTTGCTCAGAACAAAAGAACAGTGTTTCCTACACATAGGGACCATATCTAGTTCAACTCTTATTCTGAAACTGACACAAAGCACAGATCCTGTATCATCCAATGCTTTTCAATTAAGACTGAGAAACGTGTGAGCTTCGTGTACAATGTAGTTCGTTTGAGCTGTAAAGTAACTGCCCTTACCTGAAACGAAGTCTTGCTTGTAGGAAGACTCAAAACCTGGGATTTAACTCCATTTCTGAAGTGAAACACACAGCAGAGTTCTCATCCATTGATCACACTCTGCTTTAGAGCAAGAAGCACGCTCTTGCATTCTAGAGTCTCTAAGACAGCAGGAAACGTGAGTGTGCTCAGAATAAAAGAACGGTGTTTTCTACACATACGGACCATATCTAGTCCAAATCTGCCTTTAAAATTGGTACAAAGCACAGGTCCTCTAACATCCAAAGCTTGTCATTTAAGATGACAAACCTGGGAGCTTGGTGAACGATGTAGTTCATTTGATCTGGAAAGTGACTGCCCTTACCTGAAACGAAATCTTGCTTGTAGGAAGACTCAGAACCTGGGATTTAACTCCATTTCTGAAGGGAAACACACAGCATAGTTCTCATCCATGGATCCCATTCTGCTTTAGAGCAAGAAGCATGCTCTTGCTTTCTAGAGTCTCTTATACTGCAGGAAACGGGAGTGAGCTCAGAACAAAAGAACAGTGTTTCCTACACATAAGGGCCATATCTAGTTCAACTCTGCTTCTGAAAGAGAAACAAACCACAGGTCCTCTAACATCCAATGATTGTCAGTTAAGATGAGAAACGTGTGAGCTTCGTGAAAGATGTAGTTCGTTTGAGCTGTAAAGTAACTGCCCTTACCTGAAATGAAGTGTCACTTGTAGGAAGACTCAGATCCTGGGATTTAACTCCAATTCTGAAGTGAAACGCACAGCAGAGTTCTCATCCTTGGATCCCATTGTGCTTTAGAGCAAGAAGCACGCTCTTGATTTCTAGAGTCTCATATAATGCTGGAAACGTGAGTGTGCTCAGAACAAAAGAACGTTGTTTTCTACACATACGGACCATATCTAGTGCAACTCTTATTCTGAAACTGACACAAAGCACAGGTCCTGTAACATCCAATGCTTTTCAATTAACACTGAGAAACGTGTGAGCTTCGTGTACAATGTAGTTTGTTTGAGCTGTAAAGTAACTGCCATTACCTGAAACGAAGTCTTGCTTGTAGGAAGACTCAGAGCCTGGGATTTAACACCATTTCTGAAGTGGAACACACAGCAGAGTTCGCATCCATTGATCACACTCTGCTTTAGAGCAAGACCCACGCTCTTGCATTCTAGAGTCTCTAAGACAGCAGGAAACGTGAGTGTGCTTAGAATAAAAGGACGCTGTTTTCTACACATACGGACCAAATCTAGTCGAACTCTGCCTTTGAAATTGATACAAAGCTCATGTCCCCTAACATCCAAAGCTTGTCACTTAAGATGACAAACCTGGGAGCTTCGTGAACAATGTAGTTCATTTGAGCTGAAAAGTGACTGCCCTACCCTGAAAGGAACTCTTGCTTGTAGGAAGACTCAGAACCTGGGATTTAACTCCATTTCTGAAGGGAAACACACAGCATAGTTCTCATCCATGGATCCCATTCTGCTTTAGAGCAAGAAGCACGCTATTGCTTTCTAGAGTCTCTTATACTGCAGGAAACGGGAGTGAGCTCAGAACAAAAGAACAGTGTTTCCTACACATAAGGGCCATATATAGTTCAACTCTGCTTCTGAAAGAGAAAGAAACCACAGGTCTTCTAACATCCAATGATTGTCAGTTAAGATGAGAAACGTGTGAGCTTCGTGAAAGATGTAGTTCGTTTGAGCTGTAAAGTAACTGCCCTTACCTGAAATGAAGTGTCACTTGTAGGAAGACTCAGAGCCTGGGATTTAACTCCATTTCTGAAGTGAAACGCACAGCAGAGTTATCATCCATGGATCCCATTGAGCTTTAGAGCAAGAAGCACGCTCTTGATTTCTAGAGTCTCTTATACTGCTGGAAACGTGAGTGTGCTCAGAACAAAGAACGTTGTTTTCTACACATACGGACCATATCTAGTTCAACTCTTATTCTGAAACTGACACAAAGCCCAGGTCCTGTAACATCCAATGCTTTTCAATTAACACTGAGAAACGTGTGAGCTTCGTGTACAATGTAGTTCGTTTGAGCTGTAAAGTAACTGCCATTACCTGAAACGAATTCTTGCTTGTAGGAAGACTCAGAACCTGTGATTTAACTCCATTTCTGAAGTGAAACACACAGCAAGGTTCTCATACATTGATCACACTCTGCTTTAGAGCAAGAAGCACGCTCTTGCTTTCTAGATTCTCTAAGACAGCAGGAAACGTGAGTGTGCTGAGAAAAAAACCGTATTTCCAACACATATGGACCATATCTAGTCGAACTCTGCTTCTGAAAATGATACAAAGCACTAGTCCTCTAACATCCAATGCTTGTCAGGTAAGATGGGAAACGTGTTAGCTTCGTGAACGATGTAGTTCGTTTGAGCTGAAAAGTGACTGCCCTTATCTGTAAAGAAGTCTTTCTTGTAGGAAGACACAGAGCCTGGGATTTAACCCCATTTCTGAAGGGAAACACAAAGCACAGTTCTCATCCATTGATCACACTCTGCTTTAGAGCAAGAAGCACGCTCTTGCTTTCTAGATTCTCTAAGACAGCAGGAAACGTGAGTGTGCTGAGATCAAAAGAACTGTGTTTCCTACACATACGGAGCATATCTAGTCCAACTCTGCCTCTGAAATTTTTACAAAGCACAGGTGCTCTAACATCCAAAGCTTGTCAGTTAAGATGAGAAACGTGTGAGCTTCGTGAAAGATGTAGTTCGTTTGAGCTGTAAAGTAACTGCCCTTACCTGAAATGAAGTGTCACTTGTAGGAAGACTCAGAGCCTGGGATTTAACTCCATTTCTGAAGTGAAACGCACAGCAGAGTTATCATCCATGGATCCCATTGAGCTTTAGAGCAAGAAGCACGCTCTTGATTTCTAGAGTCTCTTATACTGCTGGAAACGTGAGTGTGCTCAGAACAAAGAACGTTGTTTTCTACACATACGGACCATATCTAGTTCAACTCTTATTCTGAAACTGACACAAAGCCCAGGTCCTGTAACATCCAATGCTTTTCAATTAACACTGAGAAACGTGTGAGCTTCGTGTACAATGTAGTATGTTTGAGCTGTAAAGTAACTGCCATTACCTGAAACGAAGTCTTGCTTGTAGGAAGACTCAGAACCTGGGATTTAACTCCATTTCTGAAGTGAAACACACAGCAGAGTTCTCATCCATTGATCACACTCTGCTTTAGAGCAAGAAGCATGCTCTTGCTTTCTAGATTCTCTAAGACAGCAGGAAACGTGAGTGTGCTGAGAACAAAAGAACAGTATTTCCTACACATACGGACCATATCTAGTCGAACTCTGCTTCTGAAAATGATACAAATCACTGGTCGTCTAACATCCAATGCTTGTCATGTAAGATGGGAAATGTGTTAGCTTCGTGAACGATGTAGTTCGTTTGAGCTGAAAAGTGACTGCCCTTACCTGTAAAGAAGTCTTTCTTGTAGGAAGACACAGAGCCTGGGATTTAACCCCATTTCTGAAGGGAAACACAAAGCACAGTTCTCATCCATTGATCACACTCTGCTTTAGAGCAAGAAGCACGCTCTTGCTTTCTAGATCCTCTAAGACAGCAGGAATCGTGAGTAGGCTGAGAACAAAAGAACGGTGTTTCCTACACATACGGAGCATATCTAGTCCAACTCTGCGTCTGAAATTGATACAAAGCACAGGTGCTCTAACATCCAAAGCTTGTCATTTAAGATGACAAACCTGGGAGCTTCGTGAACGATGTAGTTCATTTGAGCTGATAAGTGACTGCCCTTACCTGAAACGAAATCTTGCTTGTAGGAAGACTCAGAACCTGGGATTTAACTCCATTTCTGAAGGGATACACACAGCATAGTTCTCATCCATGGATCCCATTCTGCTTTAGAGCAAGAAGCATGCTCTTGCTTTCTAGAGTCTCTTATACTGCAGGAAAGGGAGTGAGCTCAGAACAAAAGAACAGTGTTTCCTACACATAAGGGCCATATCTAGTTCAACTCTGCTTCTGAAAGGGAAACAATCCACAGGTCCTCTAACATCCAATGATTGTCAGTTAAGATTAGAAACGTGTGAGCTTCGTGAACGATGTAGTTCGTTTGAGCTGTAAAGTAACTGCCCTTACCTGAAATGAAGTGTCACTTGTAGGAAGACTCAGAGCCTGGGATTTAACACCATTTCTAAAGTGGAACACATAGCAGAATTCGCATCCATTGATCACACTCTGCTTTAGAGCAAGAAGCACGCTCTTGCATTCTAGAGTCTCTAAGACAGCAGAAAACGTGAGTGTGCTCAGAATAAAAGAATGGTGTTTCTAAACATACGGACCATATCTAGTCCAACTCCGCCTCTGAAATTGATACAAAGCACAGGTCCTCTAACATCCAAAGCATGTCATTTAAGATGAGAAACCTGGGAGCTTCGTGAACGTTGTAGTTAGTTTGAGCTGAAAAGTGACTGCCCTTACCTGAAACGAACTCTTGCTTGTAGGAAGACTAAGAACCTGGGATTTAACTCCATTTCTGAAGGGAAACACACAGCATAGTTCTCATCCATGGATCCCATTCTGCTTTAGAGCAAGAAGCACGCTCTTGCTTTCTAGAGTCTCTTATACTGCAGGAAACGTGAGTGTGCTCAGAACAAAAGAACGGTGTTTCCTACACATAAGGGCCATATATAGTTCAACTCTGCTTCTGAAAGAGAAACAAACCACAGGTCCAATAACATCCAATGATTGTCACTTAAAATGAGAAACGTGTGAGCTTCGTGAACGATGTAGTTCGTTTGAGCTGTAAAGTGACTGCCCTTACCTGAAATGAAGTGTCACTTGTAGGAAGATTCAGAGCCTGGGATTCAACTCCATTTCTGAAGGGAAACACACAGCAGAGTTCTCTTCCATAGATCACACTCTGCTTTAGAGCAAGAAGCACGCTCTTGCTTTCTAGATTCTCTAAGACAGCAGGAAACGTGAGTGTGCTGAGAACAAAAGAACGGTGTTTCCTACACATACGGACCATATCTACTCCAACTCTGCTTCTGGTATTGATACAACGCACTGGTCCTCTAACATCCAATGCTTGTCAGGTATGATGGGAAACGTGTTAGCTTCGTGAACGATGTAGTTCGTTTGAGCTGAAAAGTGACTGCCCTTACCTGAAACGAATTCTTTCTTGTAGGAAGACTCAGAGCCTGGAATTTAACTCCATTTCTGAAGGGAAACACACAGCACACTTCTCATCCATAAATCACAATCTGCTTTAGAGCAAGAACTACACTCTTCCTTTCTAGAGTGTCTAATAATGCAGGAAGCGTGATTTTGCTCAGAACAAAACAACAGTGTTTCCTTCACATACGGACCATATCTAGTTCAACTCTTATTCTGAAACTGACACAAAGCACAGGTCCTGTAACATCCAATGCTTTTCAATTAAGACTGAGAAATGTGTGAGCTTCGTGAACGATGTAGTTCTTTGGGCTGTGAAGTAACTGCCCTTAACTGAAACGAAGTCTTACTTGTAGGAAGACTCAGAGCCTGGGATTTAAATCCAATTCTGAAGTGAAACACACAACAGAGTTCTCATCCATGGATCACATTCTGCTTTAGAGCAAGAAGCACGCTCTTGCTTTCTAGAGTCTCTTATACTGCAGGAAACGGGTGTGAGCTCAGAACAAAAGAACAGTGTTTCCTACACATAAGGGCCATATCTAGTTCAACTCTGCTTCTGAAAGAGAAACAAACCACAGGTCCTCTAACATCCAATGATTGTCAGTTAAGATGAGAAACGTGTGAGCTTCGTGAAAGATGTAGTTCGTTTGAGCTGTAAAGTAACTGCCCTTACTGAAACGAAGTCTTGCTTGTAGGAAGACTCAGAGCCTGGGATTTAACTCCATTTCTGAAGTGAAACACACAGCAGAGTTCTCATCCATAGATCACACTGTTGTTTAGAGCAAGAAGCACGCTCTTGCATTCTAGACTCTCTAAGACAGCAGGAAACGTGAGTGTGCTCAGAATAAAAGAATGGTGTTTCTAAACATACGGACCATATCTAGTCCAACTCCGCCTCTGAAATTGATACAAAGCACAGGTCCTCTAACATCCAAAGCATGTCATTTAAGATGACAAACCTGGGAGCTTCGTGAACGTTGTAGTTAGTTTGAGCTGAAAAGTGACTGCCCTTACCTGAAATGAAGTCTTGCTTGTAGGAAGACTCAGAACCTGGGATTTAACTCCATTTCTGAAGGGAAACACACAGCATAGTTCTCATCCATGGATCCCATTCTGCTTTAGAGCAAGAAGCACGCTCTTGCATTCTAGAGTCTCTAAGACAGCAGGAAACGTGAGTGTGCTGAGAACAAAAGAACGGTGTTTTCTACACATACGGACCATATCTAGTCCAACTCTGCCTCTGAAATTGATACAAAGCACAGGTCCTCTAACATCCAGTGCTTGTCAGTTAAGATGATAAACGTGTGAGCTTCGTGAACGATGTAGTTCGTTTGAGCTGTAAAGTATCTGCCCTTACTGAAACGAAGTCTTGCTTGTAGGAAGACTCAGAGTCTGGGATTTAACTCCATTTCTGAAGTGAAACACACAGCAGAGTTCTCGTCCATAGATCACACTGTTTTTTAGAGCAAGAAGCGTGCTCTTGCATTCTAGAGTCTCTAAGACAGCAGGAAACGTGAGTGTGCTCAGAATAAAAGAATGGTGTTTCTAAACATATGGACCATATCTACTCCAACTCCGCCTCTGAAATTGATACAAAGCACAGGTCCTCTAACATCCAAAGCATGTCATTTAAGATGACAAACCTGGGAGCTTCATGAACGTTGTAGTTAGTTTGAGCTGAAAAGTGACTGCCCTTACCTGAAATGAAGTCTTGCTTGTAGGAAGACTCAACACCTGGGATTTAACTCCATTTCTGAAGGGAAACACACAGCATAGTTCTCATCCATGGATCCCATTCTGCTTTAGAGCAAGAAGCACGCTCTTGCTTTCTAGAGTCTCTTGTACTGCAGGAAACGTGAGTGTGCTCAGAACAAAAGAACGGTGTTTCCTATACATAAGGGCCATATATAGTTCAATTCTGCTTCTGAAACAGAAACAAACCACAGGTCCAATAACATCCAATGATTGTCACTTAAAATGAGAAACGTGTGAGCTTCGTGAACGATGTAGTTCGTTTGAGCTGTAAAGTGACTGCCCTTACCTGAAATGAAGTGTCACTTGTAGGAAGATTCGGAGCCTGGGATTCAACTCCATTTCTGAAGGGAAACACACAGCAGAGTTCTCATCCATAGATCACACTCTGCTTTAGAGCAAGAAGCACGCTCTTGCTTTCTAGATTCTCTAAGACAGCAGGAAACTTGAGTGTGCTGAGAACAAAAGAACGGTGTTTCCTACACATACAGACTATATCTACTCCAACTCTGCTTCTGGTATTGATACAACGCACTGGTCCTCTAACATCCAATGCTTGTCAGGTATGATGGGAAACGTGTTAGCTTCGTGAACGATGTAGTTCGTTTGAGCTGAAAAGTGACTGTCCTTACCTGAAACGAAGTCTTTCTTGTAGGAAGACTCAGAGCCTGGAATTTAACTCCATTTCTGAAGGGAAACACACAGCACACTTCTCATCCATAAATCACACTCTGCTTTAGAGCAAGAACCACACTCTTCCTTTCTAGTTTGTCTAAGAATGCAGGAAACGTGATTTTGCTCAGAACAAAAGAACAGTGTTTCCTACACATACGGACCATATCTAGTTCAACGCTTATTCTGAAACTGACACAAAGCACAGGTCCTGTAACATCCAATGCTTTTCAATTAAGACTGAGAAATGTGTGAGCTTCATTAACGATGTAGTTCGTTTGTGCTGTGAAGTAACTGCCCTTACCTGAAACAAAGTCTTACTTGTAGGAAGACTCAGAGCCTGGGATTTAACTCCAATTCTGAAGTGAAACACACAACAGAGTTCTCATCCATGGATCCCATTGGCTTTAGAGCAAGAAGCATGCTCTTGATTTCTAGAGTCTCTTATACTGCAGGAAACGTGAGTGTGCTCAGAACAAAGAACGTTGTTTTCTACACATACGGACCATATCTAGTTCAACTCTTATTCTGAAACTCATACAAACCACAGGTCCTCTAACATCCAATGCTTTTCAATTAACACTGAGAAACGTGTGAGCTTCGTGTACAATGTAGTTCGTTTGAGCTGTAAAGTAACTGCCATTACCTGAAACGAAGTCTTGCTTGTAGGAAGACTCAGAGCCTGGGATTTAACACCATTTCTGAAGTGGAACACACACCAGAGTTCGCATCCATTGCTCACACTCTGCTTTAGAGCAAGTAGCACGCTCTTGCATTCTAGAGTCTCTAAGACAGCAGGAAACATGAGTGTGCTCAGAATAAAAGAATGGTGTTTCTAAACATACGGACCATATCTAGTCCAACTCCGCCTCTGAAATTGATACAAAGCACAGGTCCTCTAACATCCAAAGCATGTCATTTAAGATGAGAAACCTGGGAGCTTCGTGAACGTTGTAGTTAGTTTGAGCTGAAAAGTGACTGCCCTTACCTGAAACGAACTCTTGCTTGTAGGAAGACTAAGAACCTGGGATTTAACTCCATTTCTGAAGGGAAACCCACAGCATAGTTCTCATCCATGGATCCCATTCTGCTTTAGAGCAAGAAGCACGCTCTTGCTTTCTAGAGTCTCTTATACTGCAGGAAACGTGAGTGTGCTCAGAACAAAAGAACGGTGTTTCCTACACATAAGGGCCATATATAGTTCAACTCTGCTTCTGAAAGAGAAACAAACCACAGGTCCAATAACATCCAATGATTGTCACTTAAAATGAGAAACGTGTGAGCTTCGTGAACGATGTAGTTCGTTTGAGCTGTAAAGTGACTGCCCTTACCTGAAATGAAGTATCACTTGTAGGAAGATTCAGAGCCTGGGATTCAACTCCATTTCTGAAGGGAAACACACAGCAGAGTTCTCTTCCATAGATCACACTCTGCTTTAGAGCAAGAAGCACGCTCTTGTTTTCTAGATTCTCTAAGACAGCAGGAAACGTGAGTGTGCTGAGAACAAAAGAACGGTGTTTCCTACACATACGGACCATATCTACTCCAACTCTGCTTCTGGTATTGATACAACGCACTGGTCCTCTAACATCCAATGCTTGTCAGGTATGATGGGAAACGTGTTAGCTTCGTGAACGATGTAGTTCGTTGGAGCTGAAAAGTGACTGCCCTTACCTGAAACGAAGTCTTTCTTGCAGGAAGACTCAGAGCCTGGAATTTAACTCCATTTCTGAAGGGAAACACACAGCACACTTCTCATCCATAAATCACACTCTGCTTTAGAGCAAGAACTACACTCTTCCTTTCTAGAGTGTCTAATAATGCAGGAAACGTGATTTTGCTCAGAACAAAACAACAGTGTTTCCTACACATACGGACCATATCTAGTTCAACTCTTATTCTGAAACTGACACAAAGCACATGTCCTGTAACATCCAATGCTTTTCAATTAAGACTGAGAAATGTGTGAGCTTCGTGAACGATGTAGTTCGTTTGTGCTGTGAAGTAACTGCCCTTACCTGAAACGAAGTCTTACTTGTAGGAAGACTCAGAACCTGGGATTTAACTCCAATTCTGAAGTGAAACACACAACAGAGTTCTCATCCATGGATCCCATTGGATTTAGAGCAAGAAACATGCTCTTGATTTCCAGAGTCTCTTATACAGCTTGAAACATGAGTGTGCTCAGAACAAAAGAACGTTGTTTTCTACACATACGGACCATATCTAGTCCAACTCTGCTTCTGAAACTCATACAAACCACAGGTCCTCTAACATCCAATGCTTTTCAATTAACACTGAGAAACGTGTGAGCTTCGTGTACAATGTAGTTCGTTTGAGCTGTAAAGTAACTGCCATTACCTGAAACGAAGTCTTGCTTGTAGGAAGACTCAGAGCCTGGGATTTAACACCATTTCTGAAGTGGAACACACAGCAGAGTTCGCAGTCATTGATCACACTCTGCTTTAGAGCAAGAAGCACGCTCTTGCATTCTAGAGTCTCTAAGATAGCAGGAAACTTGAGTGTGCTCAGAATAAAAGAACGGTGTTTTCTACACATACGGACCATATCTAGTCCAACTCTGCCTTTGAAATTGGTACAAAGCACAGGTCCTCTAACATCCAAAGCTTGTCATTTAAGATGACAAACCTGGGAGCTTGGTGAACGATGTAGTTCATTTGAGCTGAAAAGTGACTGCCCTTACCTGAAACGAAATCTTGCTTGTTGGAAGACTCAGAACCTGGGATTTAACTCCATTTCTGAAGGGAAACACACAGCATAGTTCTCATCCATGGATCCCATTCTGCTTTAGAGCAAGAAGCACGCTCTTGCTTTCTAGAGTCTCTTATACTGCAGGAAACGGGAGTGAGCTCAGAACAAAAGAACAGTGTTTCCTACACATAAGGGCCATATCTAGTTCAACTCTGCTTCTGAAAGAGAAACAAACCACAGGTCCTCTAACATCCAATGATTGTCAGTTAAGATGAGAAACGTGTGAGCTTCGTGAAAGATGTAGTTCGTTTGAGCTGTAAAGTAACTGCCCTTACTGAAACGAAGTCTTGCTTGTAGGAAGACTCAGAGCCTGGGATTTAACTCCATTTCTGAAGTGAAACACACAGCAGAGTTCTCATCCATAGATCACACTGTTCTTTAGAGCAAGAAGCACGCTCTTGCATTCTAGAGTCTCTAAGACAGCAGGAAACGTGAGTGTGCTCAGAATAAAAGAATGGTGTTTCTAAACATACGGACCATATCTAGTCCAACTCAGCCTCTGAAATTGATACAAAGCACAGGTCCTCTAACATCCAAAGCATGTCATTTAAGATGACAAACCTGGGAGCTTCGTGAACGTTGTAGTAAGTTTGAGCTGAAAAGTGACTGCCCTTACCTGAAATGAAGTCTTGCTTGTAGGAAGACTCAGAACCTGGGATTTAACTCCATTTCTGAAGGGAAACACACAGCATAGTTCTCATCCATGGATCCCATTCTGCTTTAGAGCAAGAAGCACGCTCTTGCATTCTAGAGTCTCTAAGACAGCAGGAAACGTGAGTGTGCTGAGAACAAAAGAACGGTGTTTTCTACACATACGGACCATATCTAGTCCAACTCTGCCTCTGAAATTGATACAAAGCACAGGTCCTCTAACATCCAGTGCTTGTCAGTTAAGATGATAAACGTGTGAGCTTCGTGAACGATGTAGTTCGTTTGAGCTGTAAAGTAACTGCCCTTACTGAAACGAAGTCTTGCTTGTAGGAAGACTCAGAGTCTGGGTTTTAACTCCATTTCTGAAGTGAAACACACAGCAGAGTTCTCATCCATAGATCACACTGTTATTTAGAGCAAGAAGCGCGCTCTTGCATTCTAGAGTCTCTAAGACAGCAGGAAACGTGAGTGTGCTCAGAATAAAAGAATGGTGTTTCTAAACATATGGACCATATCTACTCCAACTCTGCCTCTGAAATTGATACAAAGCACAGGTCCTCTAACATCCAAAGCATGTCATTTACGATTTAAAACCTGGGAGCTTCGTGAACTTTGTAGTTAGTTTGAGGGGAAAAGTGACTGCCCTTAACTGAAATGAAGTCTTGCTTGTAGGAAGACTCAGAACCTGGGATTTAACTCCGTTTCTGAAGGGAAACACACAGCATAGTTCTCATCCATGGAT
Organism: Onychomys leucogaster; assembly: GCA_949786385.1. Classification (NCBI taxonomy): domain Eukaryota; kingdom Metazoa; phylum Chordata; class Mammalia; order Rodentia; family Cricetidae; genus Onychomys; species Onychomys leucogaster. Next base: position 33,937 of record CATKUP010000143.1, read on the forward strand.
CCCATTCTGCTTCAGAGCAAGAAGCACGCTCTTGCTTTCTAGAGTCTCTTATAGTGCAGGAAACATGAGTGTGCTCAGAACAAAAGAACGGTGTTTCCTATACATAAGGGCCATATATAGTTCAACTCTGCTTGTGAAAGAAAAACAAACCACAGGTCCAATAAGATCCAATGATTGTCACTTAAAATGAGAAACGTGTGAGCTTCGTGAACGATGTAGTTCGTTTGAGCTGTAAAGTGTCTGCCCTTACCTGAAATGAAGTGTCACTTGTAGGAAGATTCAGAGCCTGGGATTCAACTCCATTTCTGAAGGGAAGCACACAGCAGAGTTCTCATCTATAGATCACACTCTGCTTTAGAGCAAGAAGAACGCTCTTGCTTTCTAGATTCTCTAAGACAGCAGGAAACTTGAGTGTGCTGAGAACAAAAGAACGGTGTTTCCTACACATACAGACTATATCTACTCCAACTCTGCTTCTGGTATTGATACAACGCACTGGTCCTCTAACATCCAATGCTTGTCAGGTATGATGGGAAACGTGTTAGCTTCGTGAACGATGTAGTTCGTTTGAGCTGAAAAGTGACTGTCCTTACCTGAAACGAATTCTTGCTTGTAGGAAGACTCAGAGCCTGGAATTTAACTCCATTTCTGAAGGGAAACACACAGTACACTTCTCATCCATAAATCACACTCTGCTTTAGAGCAAGAACCACACTCTTCCTTTCTAGAGTGTCCAAGAATGCAGGAAACGTGATTTTGCTCAGAACAAAAGAACAGTGTTTCCTACACATACGGACCATATCTAGTTCAACGCTTATTCTGAAACTGACACAAAGCACAGGTCCTGTAACATCCAATGCTTTTCAATTAAGACTGAGAAATGTGTGAGCTTCGTTAACGATGTAGTTCGTTTGTGCTGTGAAGTAACTGCCCTTACCTGAAACAAAGTCTTACTTGTAGGAAGACTCAGAGCCTGGGATTTAACTCCAATTCTGAAGTGAAACACACAACAGAGTTCTCATCCATGGATCCCATTGGCTTTAGAGCAAGAAGCATGCTCTTGATTTCTAGAGTCTCTTATACTGCAGGAAACGTGAGTGTGCTCAGAACAAAGAACGTTGTTTTCTACACATACGGACCATATCTAGTTCAACTCTTATTCTGAAACTCATACAAACCACAGGTCCTCTAACATCCAATGCTTTTCAATTAACACTGAGAAACGTGTGAGCTTCGTGTACAATGTAGTTCGTTTGAGCTGTAAAGTAACTGCCATTACCTGAAACGAAGTCTTCCTTGTAGGAAGACTCAGAGCCTGGGATTTAACACCATTTCTGAAGTGGAACACACACCAGAGTTCGCATCCATTGATCACACTCTGCTTTAGACCAAGTAGCACGCTCTTGCATTCTAGAGTCTCTAAGACAGCAGGAAACGTGAGTGTGCTGAGAACAAAAGAACAGTGTTTCCTACACATAAGGGCCATATCTAGTTCAACTCTGCTTCTGAAAGAGAAACAAACCACAGGTCCTCTAACATCCAATGATTGTCAGTTAAGATGAGAAACGTGTGAGCTTCGTGAAAGATGTAGTTCGTTTGAGCTGTAAAGTAACTGCCATTACCTGAAACGAAGTCTTGTTTGTAGGAAGACTCAGAGCCTGGGATTTAACACCATTTCTGAAGTGGAACACACACGAGAGTTCGCATCCATTGATCACACTGTTCCTTAGAGCAAGAAGCACGCTCTTTCATTCTAGAGTCTCTAAGACAGCAGGAAACGTGAGTGTGCTCAGAATAAAAGAATGGTGTTTCTAAACATACGGACCATATCTAGTCCAACTCCGCCTCTGAAATTGATACAAAGCACCGGTCCTCTAACATCCAAAGCATGTCATTTAAGATGACAAACCTGGGAGCTTCGTGAACGTTGTACTTAGTTTGAGCTGAAAAGTGACTGCCCTTACCTGAAACGAACTCTTGCTTGTAGGAAGACTAAGAACCTGGGATTTAACTCCATTTCTGAAGGGAAACACACAGCATAGTTCTCATCCATGGATCCCATTCTGCTTTAGAGCAAGAAGCACGCTCTTGCTTTCTAGAGTCTCTTATACTGCAGGAAACGTGAGTGTGCTCAGAACAAAAGAACGGTGTTTCCTACACATAAGGGCCATATATAGTTCAACTCTGCTTCTGAAAGAGAAACAAACCACAGGTCCTCTAACATCCAATGATTGTCAGTTAAGATGAGAAACGTGTGAGCTTCGTGAAAGATGTAGTTCGTTTGAGCTGTAAAGTAACTGCCCTTACTGAAACGAAGTCTTGCTTGTAGGAAGACTCAGAGCCTGGGATTTAACTCCATTTCTGAAGTGAAAAACACAGCAGAGTTCTCATCCATAGATCACACTCTGCTTTAGAGCAAGAAGCACGCTCTTGCTTTCTAGATTCTCTAAGACAGCAGGAAACTTGAGTGTGCTGAGAACAAAACAACGGTGTTTCCTACACATACAGACTATATCTACTCCAACTCTGCTTCTGGTATTGATACAACGCACTGGTCCTCTCACATCCAATGCTTGCCAGGTATGATGGGAAACGTGTTAGCTTCGTGAACGATGTAGTTCGTTTGAGCTGAAAAGTGACTGTCTTTACCTGAAACGAAGTCTTGCTTGTAGGAAGACTCAGAGCCTGGAATTTAACTCCATTTCTGAAGGGAAACACACAGCACACTTCTCATCCATAAATCACACTCTGCTTTAGAAAAAGAACCACACTCTTCCTTTCTAGAGTGTCTAATAATGTAGGAAACATGATTTTGCTCAGAACAAAACAACAGTGTTTCCTACACATACGGACCATATCAAGTTCAACACTTATTCTGAAAGCACAGGTCCTGTAACATCCAATGCTTTTCAATTAAGACTGAGAATTGTGTGAGCTTCGTGAACGATGTAGTTCGTTTGTGCTGTGAAGTAACTGCCCTTACCTGAAACGAAGTCTTACTTGTAGGAAGACTCAGAGCCTGGGATTTAACTCCAATTCTGAAGTGAAACACACAACAGAGTTCTCATCCATGGATCCCATTGGCTTTAGAGCAAGAAGCATGCTCTTGATTTCTAGAGTCTCTTATACTGCAGGAAACGTGAGTGTGCTCAGAACAAAGAACGTTGTTTTCTACACATACGGACCATATCTAGTTCAACTCTTATTCTGAAACTCATACAAACCACAGGTCCTCTAACATCCAATGCTTTTCAATTAACACTGAGAAACGTGTGAGCTTCGTGTACAATGTAGTTCGTTTGAGCTGTAAAGTAACTGCCATTACCTGAAACGAAGTCTTGCTTGTAGGAAGACTCAGAGCCTGGGATTTAACACCATTTCTGAAGTGGAACACACACCAGAGTTCGCATCCATTGATCACACTGTTCCTTAGAGCAAGAAGCACGCTCTTTCATTCTAGAGTCTCTAAGACAGCAGGAAACGTGAGTGTGCTCAGAATAAAAGAATGGTGTTTCTAAACATACGGACCATATCTAGTCCAATTCCCCTCTGAAATTGATACAAAGCACCGGTCCACTAACATCCAAAGCATGTCATTTAAGATGACAAACCTGGGAGCTTCGTGAACGTGGTAGTTAGTTTGAGCTGAAAAGTGACTGCCCTTACCTGAAATGAAGTCTTGCTTGTAGGAAGACTCAAAACCTGGGATTTAACTCCATTTCTGAAGGGAAACACACAGCATAGTTCTCATCCATGGATCCCATTCTGCTTTAGAGCAAGAAGCACGCTCTTGCATTCTAGAGTCTCTAAGACAGCAGGAAACGTGAGTGTGCTGAGAACAAAAGAACGGTGTTTTCTACACATACGGACCATATCTAGTCCAACTCTGCCTCTGAAATTGATACAAAGCACAGGTCCTCTAACATCCAGTGCTTGTCAGTTAAGATGATAAACGTGTGAGCTTCGTGAACGATGTAGTTCGTTTGAGCTGTAAAGTAACTGCCCTTACTAAAACGAAGTCTTGCTTGTAGGAAGACTCAGAGCCTGGGATTTAACTCCATTTCTGAAGTTAAACACACAGCAGAGTTCTCATCCATAGATCACACTGTTCTTTAGAGCAAGAAGCACGCTCTTGCATTCTAGAGTCTCTAAGACAGCAGGAAACGTGAGTGTGCTCAGAATAAAAGAATGGTGTTTCTAAACATACGGACCATATCTATCTAGTCCAACTCCGCCTCTGAAATTGATACAAAGCACAGGTCCTCTAACATCCAAAGCATGTCATTTAAGATGACAAACCTGGGAGCTTCGTGAACGTTGTAGTTAGTTTGAGCTGAAAAGTGACTGCCCTTACCTGAAATGAAGTCTTGCTTGTAGGAAGACTCAGAACCTGGGATTTAACTCCATTTCTGAAGGGAAACACACAGCATAGTTCTCATCCATGGATCCCATTCTGCTTTAGAGCAAGAAGCACGCTCTCGCTTTCTAGAGTCTCTGATACTGCAGGAAACGTGAGTGTGCTCAGAACAAAAGAACGGTGTTTCCTACACATAAGGGCCATATATAGTTCAACTCTGCTTCTGAAAGAGAAACAAAGCACAGGTCCAATAACATCCAATGATTGTCACTTAAAATGAGAAACGTGTGATCTTCGTGAACGATGTAGTTTGTTTGAGGTGTAAAGTGACTGCCCTTACCTGAAATGAAGTGTCACTTGTAGGGAGATTCAGAGCCTGGGATTCAACTCCATTTCTGAAGGGAAACACACAGCAGAGTTCTCATCCATAGATCACACTCTGCTTTAGAGCAAGAAACACGCTCTTGCTTTCTAGATTCTGTAAGACAGCAGGAAAATTGAGTGTGCTGAGAACAAAAGAACGGTGTTTCCTACACATACAGACCATATCTACTCCAACTCTGCTTCTTGTCTTGATACAACGCACTGGTCCTGTAACATCCAATGCCTGTCAGGTATGATGGGAAACGTGTTAGCTTCGTGAACGATGTAATTCGTTTGAGCTGAAAAGTGACTGCCCTTACCTGAAACGAAGTCTTGCTTGTAGGAAGACTCAGAGCCTGGAATTTAACTCCATTTCTGAAGGGAAACACACAGCACACTTCTCATCCATGAATCACACTCTGCTTTAGAGCAAGAACCACACTCTTCCTTTCTAGAGTGTCTAATAATGCAGGAAACGTGATTTTGCTCAGAACAAAAGAACAGTGTTTCCTACACATAGGGACCATATCTAGTTCAACTCTTATTCTGAAACTGACACAAAGCACAGATCCTGTAACATCCAATGCTTTTCAATTAAGACTGAGAAACGTGTGAGCTTCGTGTACAATGTAGTTCGTTTGAGCTGTAAAGTAACTGCCCTTACCTGAAACGAAGTCTTGCTTGTAGGAAGACTCAAAACCTGGGATTTAACTCCATTTCTGAAGTGAAACACACAGCAGAGTTCTCATCCATTGATCACACTCTGCTTTAGAGCAAGACCCACGCTCTTGCATTCTAGAGTCTCTAAGACAGCAGGAAACGTGAGTGTGCTTAGAATAAAAGGACGGTGTTTTCTACACATACGGACCAAATCTAGTCGAACTCTGCCTTTGAAATTGATACAAAGCTCATGTCCCCTAACATCCAAAGCTTGTCACTTAAGATGACAAACCTGGGAGCTTCGTGAACAATGTAGTTCATTTGAGCTGAAAAGTGACTGTCCTACCCTGAAAGGAACTCTTGCTTGTAGGAAGACTCAGAACCTGGGATTTAACTCCATTTCTGAAGGGAAACACACAGCATAGTTCTCATCCATGGATCCCATTCTGCTTTAGAGCAAGAAGCACGCTATTGCTTTCTAGAGTCTCTTATACTGCAGGAAACGGGAGTGAGCTCAGAACAAAAGAACAGTGTTTCCTACACATAAGGGCCATATCTAGTTCAACTCTGCTTCTGAAAGAGAAAGAAACCACAGGTCTTCTAAAATCCAATGATTGTCAGTTAAGATGAGAAACGTGTGAGCTTCGTGAAAGATGTAGTTCGTTTGAGCTGTAAAGTAACTGCCCTTACCTGAAATGAAGTGTCACTTGTAGGAAGACTCAGAGCCTGGGATTTAACTCCATTTCTGAAGTGAAACGCACAGCAGAGTTATCATCCATGGATCCCATTGAGCTTTAGAGCAAGAAGCACGCTCTTGATTTCTAGAGTCTCTTATACTGCTGGAAACGTGAGTGTGCTCAGAACAAAGAACGTTGTTTTCTACACATACGGACCATATCTAGTTCAACTCTTATTCTGAAACTGACACAAAGCCCAGGTCCTGTAACATCCAATGCTTTTCAATTAACACTGAGAAACGTGTGAGCTTCGTGTACAATGTAGTTCGTTTGAGCTGTAAAGTAACTGCCATTACCTGAAACGAATTCTTGCTTGTAGGAAGACTCAGAACCTGTGATTTAACTCCATTTCTGAAGTGAAACACACAGCAAGGTTCTCATACATTGATCACACTCTGCTTTAGAGCAAGAAGCACGCTCTTGCTTTCTAGATTCTCTAAGACAGCAGGAAACGTGAGTGTGCTGAGAAAAAAACCGTATTTCCAACACATATGGACCATATCTAGTCGAACTCTGCTTCTGAAAATGATACAAAGCACTAGTCCTCTAACATCCAATGCTTGTCAGGTAAGATGGGAAACGTGTTAGCTTCGTGAACGATGTAGTTCGTTTGAGCTGAAAAGTGACTGCCCTTATCTGTAAAGAAGTCTTTCTTGTAGGAAGACACAGAGCCTGGGATTTAACCCCATTTCTGAAGGGAAACACAAAGCACAGTTCTCATCCATTGATCACACTCTGCTTTAGAGCAAGAAGCACGCTCTTGCTTTCTAGATTCTCTAAGACAGCAGGAAACGTGAGTGTGCTGAGATCAAAAGAACGGTGTTTCCTACACATACGGAGCATATCTAGTCCAACTCTGCGTCTGAAATTGATACAAAGCACAGGTGCTCTAACATCCAAATCTTGTCATTTAAGATGACTAACCTGGGAGCTTCGTGAACGATGTAGTTCATTTGAGCTGAAAAGTGACTGCCCTTACCTGAAACGAAATCTTGCTTGTAGAAAGACTCAGAACCTGGGATTTAACTCCATATCTGAAGGGAAACACACAGCATAGTTCTCATCCATGGATCCCATTCTGCTTTAGAGCAAGAAGCATGCTCTTGCTTTCTAGAGTCTCTTATACTGCAGGAAAGGGAGTGAGCTCAGAACAAAAGAACAGTGTTTCCTACACATAAGCGCCATATCTAGTTCAACTCTGCTTCTGAAAGAGAAACAAACCACAGGTCCTCTATCATCAAATGATTGTCAGTTAAGATGAGAAACGTGTGAGCTTCGTGAATGATGTAGTTCATTTGAGCTGTAAAGTAACTGCCCTTACCTGAAATGAAGTGTCACTTGTAGGAAGACTCAGAGCCTGGGATTTAACACCATTTCTAAAGTGGAACACATAGCAGAATTCGCATCCATTGATCACACTCTGCTTTAGAGCAAGAAGCACGCTCTTGCATTCTAGAGTCTCTAAGACAGCAGAAAACGTGAGTGTGCTCAGAATAAAAGAATGGTGTTTCTAAACATACGGACCATATCTAGTCCAACTCCGCCTCTGAAATTGATACAAAGCACAGGTCCTCTAACATCCAAAGCATGTCATTTAAGATGAGAAACCTGGGAGCTTCGTGAACGTTGTAGTTAGTTTGAGCTGAAAAGTGACTGCCCTTACCTGAAACGAACTCTTGCTTGTAGGAAGACTAAGAACCTGGGATTTAACTCCATTTCTGAAGGGAAACACACAGCATAGTTCTCATCCATGGATCCCATTCTGCTTTAGAGCAAGAAGCACGCTCTTGCTTTCTAGAGTCTCTTATACTGCAGGAAACGTGAGTGTGCTCAGAACAAAAGAACGGTGTTTCCTACACATAAGGGCCATATATAGTTCAACTCTGCTTCTGAAAGAGAAACAAACCACAGGTCCAATAACATCCAATGATTGTCACTTAAAATGAGAAACGTGTGAGCTTCGTGAACGATGTAGTTCGTTTGAGCTGTAAAGTGACTGCCCTTACCTGAAATGAAGTGTCACTTGTAGGAAGATTCAGAGCCTGGGATTCAACTCCATTTCTGAAGGGAAACACACAGCAGAGTTCTCTTCCATAGATCACACTCTGCTTTAGAGCAAGAAGCACGCTCTTGCTTTCTAGATTCTCTAAGACAGCAGGAAACGTGAGTGTGCTGAGAACAAAAGAACGGTGTTTCCTACACATACGGACCATATCTACTCCAACTCTGCTTCTGGTATTGATACAACGCACTGGTCCTCTAACATCCAATGCTTGTCAGGTATGATGGGAAACGTGTTAGCTTCGTGAACGATGTAGTTCGTTTGAGCTGAAAAGTGACTGCCCTTACCTGAAACGAATTCTTTCTTGTAGGAAGACTCAGAGCCTGGAATTTAACTCCATTTCTGAAGGGAAACACACAGCACACTTCTCATCCATAAATCACAATCTGCTTTAGAGCAAGAACTACACTCTTCCTTTCTAGAGTGTCTAATAATGCAGGAAGCGTGATTTTGCTCAGAACAAAACAACAGTGTTTCCTTCACATACGGACCATATCTAGTTCAACTCTTATTCTGAAACTGACACAAAGCACAGGTCCTGTAACATCCAATGCTTTTCAATTAAGACTGAGAAATGTGTGAGCTTCGTGAACGATGTAGTTCTTTGGGCTGTGAAGTAACTGCCCTTACCTGAAACGAAGTCTTACTTGTAGGAAGACTCAGAGCCTGGGATTTAACTCCAATTCTGAAGTGAAACACACAACAGAGTTCTCATCCATGGATCCCATTCTGCTTTAGAGCAAGAAGCACGCTCTTGCTTTCTAGAGTCTCTTATACTGCAGGAAACGGGAGTGAGCTCAGAACAAAAGAACAGTGTTTCCTACACATAAGGGCCATATCTAGTTCAACTCTGCTTCTGAAAGAGAAACAAACCACAGGTCCTCTAACATCCAATGATTGTCAGTTAAGATGAGAAAAGTGTGAGCTTCGTGAAAGATGTAGTTCGTTTGAGCTGTAAAGTAACTGCCCTTACTGAAACGAAGTCTTGCTTGTAGGAAGACTCAGAGCCTGGGATTTAACTCCATTTCTGAAGTGAAACACACAGCAGAGTTCTCATCCATAGATCACACTGTTGTTTAGAGCAAGAAGCACGCTCTTGCATTCTAGACTCTCTAAGACAGCAGGAAACGTGAGTGTGCTCAGAATAAAAGAATGGTGTTTCTAAACATTCGGACCATATCTAGTCCAACTCCGCCTCTGAAATTGATACAAAGCACAGGTCCTCTAACATCCAAAGCATGTCATTTAAGATGACAAACCTGGGAGCTTCGTGAACGTTGTACTTAGTTTGAGCTGAAAAGTGACTGCCCTTACCTGAAATGAAGTCTTGCTTGTAGGAAGACTCAGAACCTGGGATTTAACTCCATTTCTGAAGGGAAACACACAGCATAGTTCTCATCCATGGATCCCATTCTGCTTTAGAGCAAGAAGCACGCTCTTGCATTCTAGACTCTCTAAGACAGCAGGAAACGTGAGTGTGCTGAGAACAAAAGAACGGTGTTTTCTACACATACGGACCATATCTAGTCCAACTCTGCCTCTGAAATTGATACAAAGCACAGGTCCTCTAACATCCAGTGCTTGTCAGTTAAGATGATAAACGTGTGATCTTCGTGAACGATGTAGTTCGTTTGAGCTGTAAAGTAACTGCCCTTACTGAAACGAAGTCTTGCTTGTAGGAAGACTCAGAGTCTGGGATTTAACTCCATGTCTGAAGTGAAACACACAGCAGAGTTCTCATCCATAGATCACACTGTTTTTTAGAGCAAGAAGCGCGCTCCTGCATTCTAGAGTCTCTAAGACAGCAGGAAACGTGAGTGTGCTCAGAATAAAAGAATGGTGTTTCTAAACATATGGACCATATCTACTCCAACTCCGCCTCTGAAATTGATACAAAGCACAGGTCCTCTAACATCCAAAGCATGTCATTTAAGATGACAAACCTGGGAGCTTCATGAACGTTGTAGTTAGTTTGAGCTGAAAAGTGACTGCCCTTACCTGAAATGAAGTCTTGCTTGTAGGAAGACTCAACACCTGGGATTTAACTCCATTTCTGAAGGGAAACACACAGCATAGTTCTCATCCATGGATCCCATTCTGCTTTAGAGCAAGAAGCACGCTCTTGCTTTCTAGAGTCTCTTGTACTGCAGGAAACGTGAGTGTGCTCAGAACAAAAGAACGGTGTTTCCTATACATAAGGGCCATATATAGTTCAACTCTGCTTCTGAAAGGGAAACAAACCACAGGTCCAATAACATCCAATGATTGTCACTTAAAATGAGAAACGTGTGAGCTTCGTGAACGATGTAGTTCGTTTGAGCTGTAAAGTGACTGCCCTTACCTGAAATGAAGTGTCACTTGTAGGAAGATTCGGAGCCTGGGATTCAACTCCATTTCTGAAGGGAAACACACAGCAGAGTTCTCATCCATAGATCACACTCTGCTTTAGAGCAAGAAGCACGCTCTTGCTTTCTAGATTCTCTAAGACAGCAGGAAACTTGAGTGTGCTGAGAACAAAAGAACGGTGTTTCCTACACATACAGACTATATCTACTCCAACTCTGCTTCTGGTATTGATACAACGCACTGGTCCTCTAACATCCAATGCTTGTCAGGTATGATGGGAAACGTGTTAGCTTCGTGAACGATGTAGTTCGTTTGAGCTGAAAAGTGACTGTCCTTACCTGAAACGAAGTCTTTCTTGTAGGAAGACTCAGAGCCTGGAATTTAACTCCATTTCTGAAGGGAAACACACAGCACACTTCTCATCCATAAATCACACTCTGCTTTAGAGCAAGAACCACACTCTTCCTTTCTAGAGTGTCTAAGAATGCAGGAAACGTGATTTTGCTCAGAACAAAAGAACAGTGTTTCCTACACATACGGACCATATCTAGTTCAACACTTATTCTGAAACTGACACAAAGCACAGGTCCTGTAACATCCAATGCTTTTCAATTAAGACTGAGAAATGTGTGAGCTTCGTTAACGATGTAGTTCGTTTGTGCTGTGAAGTAACTGCCCTTACCTGAAACAAAGTCTTACTTGTAGGAAGACTCAGAGCCTGGGATTTAACTCCAATTCTGAAGTGAAACACACAACAGAGTTCTCATCCATGGATCCCATTGGCTTTAGAGCAAGAAGCATGCTCTTGATTTCTAGAGTCTCTTATACTGCAGGAAACGTGAGTGTGCTCAGAACAAAGAACGTTGTTTTCTACACATACGGACCATATCTAGTTCAACTCTTATTCTGAAACTCATAGAAACCACAGGTCCTCTAACATCCAATGCTTTTCAATTAACACTGAGAAACGTGTGAGCTTCGTGTACAATGTAGTTCGTTTGAGCTGTAAAGTAACTGCCATTACCTGAAACGAAGTCTTGCTTGTAGGAAGACTCAGAGCCTGGGATTTAACACCATTTCTGAAGTGGAACACACACCAGAGTTCGCATCCATTGATCACACTCTGCTTTAGAGCAAGTAGCACGCTCTTGCATTCTAGAGTCTCTAAGACAGCAGGAAACATGAGTGTGCTCAGAATAAAAGAATGGTGTTTCTAAACATACGGACCATATCTAGTCCAACTCCGCCTTGAAATTGATACAAAGCACAGGTCCTCTAACATCCAAAGCATGTCATTTAAGATGAGAAACCTGGGAGCTTCGTGAACGTTGTAGTTAGTTTGAGCTGAAAAGTGACTGCCCTTACCTGAAACGAACTCTTGCTTGTAGGAAGACTAAGAACCTGGGATTTAACTCCATTTCTGAAGGGAAACACACAGCATAGTTCTCATCCATGGATCCCATTCTGCTTTAGAGCAAGAAGCACGCTCTTGCTTTCTAGAGTCTCTTATACTGCAGGAAACGTGAGTGTGCTCAGAACAAAAGAACGGTGTTTCCTACACATAAGGGCCATATATAGTTCAACTCTGCTTCTGAAAGAGAAACAAACCACAGGTCCAATAACATCCAATGATTGTCACTTAAAATGAGAAACGTGTGAGCTTCGTGAACGATGTAGTTCGTTTGAGCTGTAAAGTGACTGCCCTTACCTGAAATGAAGTGTCACTTGTAGGAAGATTCAGAGCCTGGGATTCAACTCCATTTCTGAAGGGAAACACACAGCAGAGTTCTCTTCCATAGATCACACTCTGCTTTAGAGCAAGAAGCACGCTCTTGTTTTCTTGATTCTCTAAGACAGCAGGAAACGTGAGTGTGCTGAGAACAAAAGAACGGTGTTTCCTACACATACGGACCATATCTACTCCAACTCTGCTTCTGGTATTGATACAACGCACTGGTCCTCTAACATCCAATGCTTGTCAGGTATGATGGGAAACGTGTTAGCTTCGTGAACGATGTAGTTCGTTTGAGCTGAAAAGTGACTGCCCTTACCTGAAACGAAGTCTTTCTTGCAGGAAGACTCAGAGCCTGGAATTTAACTCCATTTCTGAAGGGAAACACACAGCACACTTCTCATCCATAAATCACACTCTGCTTTAGAGCAAGAACTACACTCTTCCTTTCTAGAGTGTCTAATAATGCAGGAAACGTGATTTTGCTCAGAACAAAACAACAGTGTTTCCTACACATACGGACCATATCTAGTTCAACTCTTATTCTGAAACTGACACAAAGCACATGTCCTGTAACATCCAATGCTTTTCAATTAAGACTGAGAAATGTGTGAGCTTCGTGAACGATGTAGTTCGTTTGTGCTGTGAAGTAACTGCCCTTACCTGAAACGAAGTCTTACTTGTAGGAAGACTCAGAGCCTGGGATTTAACTCCAATTCTGAAGTGAAACACACAACAGAGTTCTCATCCATGGATCCCATTGGATTTAGAGCAAGAAACATGCTCTTGATTTCCAGAGTCTCTTATACTGCTTGAAACATGAGTGTGCTCAGAACAAAAGAACGTTGTTTTCTACACATACGGACCATATCTAGTCCAACTCTGCTTCTGAAACTCATAGAAACCACAGGTCCTCTAACATCCAATGCTTTTCAATTAACACTGAGAAACGTGTGAGCTTCGTGTACAATGTAGTTCGTTTGAGCTGTAAAGTAACTGCCATTACCTGAAACGGAGTCTTGCTTGTAGGAAGACTCAGAGCCTGGGATTTAACACCATTTCTGAAGTGGAACACACAGCAGAGTTCGCATCCATTGATCACACTCTGCTTTAGAGCAAGAAGCACGCTCTTGCATTCTAGAGTCTCTAAGACAGCAGGAAACTTGAGTGTGCTCAGAATAAAAGAACGGTGTTTTCTACACATACGGACCATATCTAGTCCAACTCTGCCTTTGAAATTGGTACAAAGCACAGGTCCTCTAACATACAAAGCTTGTCATTTAAGATGACAAACCTGGGAGCTTGGTGAACGATGTAGTTCATTTGAGCTGAAAAGTGACTGCCCTTACCTGAAACGAAATCTTGCTTGTTGGAAGACTCAGAACCTGGGATTTAACTCCATTTCTGAAGGGAAACACACAGCATAGTTCTCATCCATGGATCCCATTCTGCTTTAGAGCAAGAAGCACGCTCTTGCTTTCTAGAGTCTCTTATACTGCAGGAAACGTGAGTGAGCTCAGAACAAAAGAACAGTGTTTCCTACACATAAGGGCCATATCTAGTTCAACTCTGCTTCTGAAAGAGAAACAAACCACAGGTCCTCTAACATCCAATGATTGTCAGTTAAGATGAGAAACGTGTGAGCTTCGTGAAAGATGTAGTTCGTTTGAGCTGTAAAGTAACTGCCCTTACTGAAACGAATTCTTGCTTGTAGGAAGACTCAGAGCCTGGGATTTAACTCCATTTCTGAAGTGAAACACACAGCAGAGTTCTCATCCATAGATCACACTGTTCTTTAGAGCAAGAAGCACGCTCTTGCATTCTAGAGTCTCTAAGACAGCAGGAAACGTGAGTGTGCTCAGAATAAAAGAATGGTGTTTCTAAACATACGGACCATATCTAGTCCAACTCCGCCTCTGAAATTGATACAAAGCACAGGTCCTCTAACATCCAAAGCATGTCATTTAAGATGACAAACCTGGGAGCTTCGTGAACGTTGTAGTTAGTTTGAGCTGAAAAGTGACTGCCCTTACCTGAAATGAAGTCTTGCTTGTAGGAAGACTCAGAACCTGGGATTTAACTCCATTTCTGAAGGGAAACACACAGCATAGTTCTCATCCATGGATCCCATTCTGCTTTAGAGCAAGAAGCACGCTCTCGCTTTCTAGAGTCTCTGATACTGCAGGAAATGTGAGTGTGCTCAGAACAAAAGAACGGTGTTTCCTACACATAAGGGCCATATATAGTTCAACTCTGCTTCTGAAAGAGAAACAAACCACAGGTCCAATAACATCCAATGATTGTCACTTAAAATGAGAAACGTGTGATCTTCGTGAACGATGTAGTTTGTTTGAGGTGTAAAGTGACTGCCCTTACCTGAAATGAAGTGTCACTTGTAGGGAGATTCAGAGCCTGGGATTCAACTCCATTTCTGAAGGGAAACACACAGCAGAGTTCTCATCCATAGATCACACTCTGCTTTAGAGCAAGAAACACGCTCTGCTTTCTAGATTCTCTAAGACAGCAGGAAAATTGAGTGTGCTGAGAACAAAAGAACGGTGTTTCCTACACATACAGACCATATCTACTCCAACTCTGCTTCTTGTCTTGATACAACGCACTGGTCCTGTAACATCCAATGCCTGTCAGGTATGATGGGAAACGTGTTAGCTTCGTGAACGATGTAATTCGTTTGAGCTGAAAAGTGACTGCCCTTACCTGAAACGAAGTCTTGCTTGTGGGAAGACTCAGAGCCTGGAATTTAACTCCATTTCTGAAGGGAAACACACAGCACACTTCTCATCCATGAATCACACTCTGCTTTAGAGCAAGAACCACACTCTTCCTTTCTAGAGTGTCTAATAATGCAGGAAACGTGATTTTGCTCAGAACAAAAGAACAGTGTTTCCTACACATAGGGACCATATCTAGTTCAACTCTTATTCTGAAACTGACACAAAGCACAGATCCTGTAACATCCAATGCTTTTCAATTAAGACTGAGAAACGTGTGAGCTTCGTGTACAATGTAGTTCGTTTGAGCTGTAAAGTAACTGCCCTTACCTGAAACGAAGTCTTGCTTGTAGGAAGACTCAAAACCTGGGATTTAACTCCATTTCTGAAGTGAAACACACAGCAGAGTTCTCATCCATTGATCACACTCTGCTTTAGAGCAAGAAGCACGCTCTTGCATTCTAGAGTCTCTAAGACAGCAGGAAACGTGAGTGTGCTCAGAATAAAAGAACGGTGTTTTCTACACATACGGACCATATCTAGTCCAACTCTGCCTTTAAAATTGGTACAAAGCACAGGTCATCTAACATCCAAAGCTTGTCATTTAAGATGACAAACCTGGGAGCTTGGTGAACGATGTAGTTCATTTGATCTGGAAAGTGACTGCCCTTACCTGAAACGAAATCTTGCTTGTAGGAAGACTCAGAACCTGGGATTTAACTCCATTTCTGAAGGGAAACACACAGCATAGTTCTCATCCATGGATCCCATTCTGCTTTAGAGCAAGAAGCACACTCTTGCTTTCTAGAGTCTCTTATACTGCAGGAAACGGGAGTGAGCTCAGAACAAAAGAACAGTGTTTCCTACACATAAGGGCCATATCTAGTTCAACTCTGCTTCTGAAAGAGAAACAAACCACAGGTCCTCTAACATCCAATGATTGTCAGTTAAGATGAGAAACGTGTGAGCTTCGTGAAAGATGTAGTTCGTTTGAGCTGTAAAGTAACTGCCCTTACCTGAAATGAAGTGTCACTTGTAGGAAGACTCAGATCCTGGGATTTAACTCCAATTCTGAAGTGAAACGCACAGCAGAGTTCTCATCCTTGGATCCCATTGTGCTTTAGAGCAAGAAGCACGCTCTTGATTTCTAGAGTCTCATATAATGCTGGAAACGTGAGTGTGCTCAGAACAAAAGAACGTTGTTTTCTACACATACGGACCATATCTAGTGCAACTCTTATTCTGAAACTGACACAAAGCACAGGTCCTGTAACATCCAATGCTTTTCAATTAACACTGAGAAACGTGTGAGCTTCGTGTACAATGTAGTTTGTTTGAGCTGTAAAGTAACTGCCATTACCTGAAACGAAGTCTTGCTTGTAGGAAGACTCAGAGCCTGGGATTTAACACCATTTCTGAAGTGGAACACACAGCAGAGTTCGCATCCATTGATCACACTCTGCTTTAGAGCAAGACCCACGCTCTTGCATTCTAGAGTCTCTAAGACAGCAGGAAACGTGAGTGTGCTTAGAATAAAAGGACGGTGTTTTCTACACATACGGACCAAATCTAGTCGAACTCTGCCTTTGAAATTGATACAAAGCTCATGTCCCCTAACATCCAAAGCTTGTCACTTAAGATGACAAACCTGGGAGCTTCGTGAACAATGTAGTTCATTTGAGCTGAAAAGTGACTGTCCTACCCTGAAAGGAACTCTTGCTTGTAGGAAGACTCAGAACCTGGGATTTAACTCCATTTCTGAAGGGAAACACACAGCATAGTTCTCATCCATGGATCCCATTCTGCTTTAGAGCAAGAAGCACGCTATTGCTTTCTAGAGTCTCTTATACTGCAGGAAACGGGAGTGAGCTCAGAACAAAAGAACAGTGTTTCCTACACATAAGGGCCATATCTAGTTCAACTCTGCTTCTGAAAGAGAAAGAAACCACAGGTCTTCTAACATCCAATGATTGTCAGTTAAGATGAGAAACGTGTGAGCTTCGTGAAAGATGTAGTTCTTTTGAGCTGTAAAGTAACTGCCCTTACCTGAAATGAAGTGTCACTTGTAGGAAGACTCAGAGCCTGGGATTTAACTCCATTTCTGAAGTGAAACGCACAGCAGAGTTATCATCCATGGATCCCATTGAGCTTTAGAGCAAGAAGCACGCTCTTGATTTCTAGAGTCTCTTATACTGCTGGAAACGTGAGTGTGCTCAGAACAAAGAACGTTGTTTTCTACACATACGGACCATATCTAGTTCAACTCTTATTCTGAAACTGACACAAAGCCCAGGTCCTGTAACATCCAATGCTTTTCAATTAACACTGAGAAACGTGTGAGCTTCGTGTACAATGTAGTTCGTTTGAGCTGTAAAGTAACTGCCATTACCTGAAACGAATTCTTGCTTGTAGGAAGACTCAGAACCTGTGATTTAACTCCATTTCTGAAGTGAAACACACAGCAAGGTTCTCATACATTGATCACACTCTGCTTTAGAGCAAGAAGCACGCTCTTGCTTTCTAGATTCTCTAAGACAGCAGGAAACGTGAGTGTGCTGAGAAAAAAACCGTATTTCCAACACATATGGACCATATCTAGTCGAACTCTGCTTCTGAAAATGATACAAAGCACTAGTCCTCTAACATCCAATGCTTGTCAGGTAAGATGGGAAACGTGTTAGCTTCGTGAACGATGTAGTTCGTTTGAGCTGAAAAGTGACTGCCCTTATCTGTAAAGAAGTCTTTCTTGTAGGAAGACACAGAGCCTGGGATTTAACCCCATTTCTGAAGGGAAACACAAAGCACAGTTCTCATCCATTGATCACACTCTGCTTTAGAGCAAGAAGCACGCTCTTGCTTTCTAGATTCTCTAAGACAGCAGGAAACGTGAGTGTGCTGAGATCAAAAGAACGGTGTTTCCTACACATACGGAGCATATCTAGTCCAACTCTGCGTCTGAAATTGATACAAAGCACAGGTGCTCTAACATCCAAATCTTGTCATTTAAGATGACTAACCTGGGAGCTTCGTGAACGATGTAGTTCATTTGAGCTGAAAAGTGACTGCCCTTACCTGAAACGAAATCTTGCTTGTAGAAAGACTCAGAACCTGGGATTTAACTCCATATCTGAAGGGAAACACACAGCATAGTTCTCATCCATGGATCCCATTCTGCTTTAGAGCAAGAAGCATGCTCTTGCTTTCTAGAGTCTCTTATACTGCAGGAAAGGGAGTGAGCTCAGAACAAAAGAACAGTGTTTCCTACACATAAGCGCCATATCTAGTTCAACTCTGCTTCTGAAAGAGAAACAAACCACAGGTCCTCTAACATCAAATGATTGTCAGTTAAGATGAGAAACGTGTGAGCTTCGTGAATGATGTAGTTCATTTGAGCTGTAAAGCAACTGCCCATACCTGAAATGAAGTGTCACTTGTAGGAAGACTCAGAGCCTGGGATTTAACTCCATTTCTGAAGTGAAACACACAGCACAGTTGTCATCCATGGATCCCATTGTGCTTTAGAGCAAGAAGCACGCTCTTGCTTTCTAGAGTGTCTTATACTGCAGGAAACGTGAGTGTGCTCAGAACAAAAGAACGTTGTTTTCTACACATACGGACAATATCTAGTCCAACTCTGCCTCTGAAATTTTTACAAAGCACAGGTGCTCTAACATCCAAAGCTTGTCAGTTAAGATGAGAAACGTGTGAGCTTCGTGAAAGATGTAGTTCGTTTGAGCTGTAAAGTAACTGCCCTTACCTGAAATGAAGTGTCACTTGTAGGAAGACTCAGAGCCTGGGATTTAACTCCATTTCTGACATGAAACGCACAGCAGAGTTCTCATCCATGGATCCCATTGTGCTTTAGAGCAAGAAGCATGCTCTTGATTTCCAGATTCTCTTACACTGCAGGAAACTTGACTGTGCTCAGAACAAAAGAACGTTGTTTTCTACACACATGGACCATATCTAGTTCAACTCTTATTCTGAAACTGACACAAAGCCCAGGTCCTGTAACATCCAATGCTTTTCAATTAACACTGAGAAACGTGTGAGCTTCGTGTACAATGTAGTATGTTTGAGCTGTAAAGTAACTGCCATTACCTGAAACGAAGTCTTGCTTGTAGGAAGACTCAGAACCTGGGATTTAACTCCATTTCTGAAGTGAAACACACAGCAGAGTTCTCATCCATTGATCACACTCTGCTTTAGAGCAAGAAGCATGCTCTTGCTTTCTAGATTCTCTAAGACAGCAGGAAACGTGAGTGTGCTGAGAACAAAAGAACAGTATTTCCTACACATACGGACCATATCTAGTCGAACTCTGCTTCTGAAAATGATACAAATCACTGGTCGTCTAACATCCAATGCTTGTCATGTAAGATGGGAAATGTGTTAGCTTCGTGAACGATGTAGTTCGTTTGAGCTGAAAAGTGACTGCCCTTACCTGTAAAGAAGTCTTTCTTGTAGGAAGACACAGAGCCTGGGATTTAACCCCATTTCTGAAGGGAAACACAAAGCACAGTTCTCATCCATTGATCACACTCTGCTTTAGAGCAAGAAGCACGCTCTTGCTTTCTAGATCCTCTAAGACAGCAGGAATCGTGAGTGTGCTGAGAAAAAAAGAACGGTGTTTCCTACACATATGGAGCATATCTAGTCCAACTCTGCGTCTGAAATTGATACAAAGCACAGGTGCTCTAACATCCAAAGCTTGTCATTTAAGATGACAAACCTGGGAGCTTCGTGAACGATGTAGTTCATTTGAGCTGATAAGTGACTGCCCTTACCTGAAACGAAATCTTGCTTGTAGGAAGACTCAGAACCTGGGATTTAACTCCATTTCTGAAGGGATACACACAGCATAGTTCTCATCCATGGATCCCATTCTGCTTTAGAGCAAGAAGCATGCTCTTGCTTTCTAGAGTCTCTTATACTGCAGGAAAGGGAGTGAGCTCAGAACAAAAGAACAGTGTTTCCTACACATAAGGGCCATATCTAGTTCAACTCTGCTTCTGAAGGGGAAACAATCCACAGGTCCTCTAACATCCAATGATTGTCAGTTAAGATTAGAAACGTGTGAGCTTCGTGAACGATGTAGTTCGTTTGAGCTGTAAAGTAACTGCCCTTACCTGAAATGAAGTGTCACTTGTAGGAAGACTCAGAGCCTGGGATTTAACACCATTTCTAAAGTGGAACACATAGCAGAATTCGCATCCATTGATCACACTCTGCTTTAGAGCAAGAAGCACGCTCTTGCATTCTAGAGTCTCTAAGACAGCAGAAAACGTGAGTGTGCTCAGAATAAAAGAATGGTGTTTCTAAACATACGGACCATATCTAGTCCAACTCCGACTCTGAAATTGATACAAAGCACAGGTCCTCTAACATCCAAAGCATGTCATTTAAGATGAGAAACCTGGGAGCTTCGTGAACGTTGTAGTTAGTTTGAGCTGAAAAGTGACTGCCCTTACCTGAAACGAACTCTTGCTTGTAGGAAGACTAAGAACCTGGGATTTAACTCCATTTCTGAAGGGAAACACACAGCATAGTTCTCATCCATGGATCCCATTCTGCTTTAGAGCAAGAAGCACGCTCTTGCTTTCTAGAGTCTCTTATACTGCAGGAAACGTGAGTGTGCTCAGAACAAAAGAACGGTGTTTCCTACACATAAGGGCCATATATAGTTCAACTCTGCTTCTGAAAGAGAAACAAACCACAGGTCCAATAACATCCACTGATTGTCACTTAAAATGAGAAACGTGTGAGCTTCGTGAACGATGTAGTTCGTTTGAGCTGTAAAGTGACTGCCCTTACCTGAAATGAAGTGTCACTTGTAGGAAGATTCAGAGCCTGGGATTCAACTCCATTTCTGAAGGGAAACACACAGCAGAGTTCTCTTCCATAGATCACACTCTGCTTTAGAGCAAGAAGCACGCTCTTGCTTTCTAGATTCTCTAAGACAGCAGGAAACGTGAGTGTGCTGAGAACAAAAGAACGGTGTTTCCTACACATACGGACCATATCTACTCCAACTCTGCTTCTGGTATTGATACAACGCACTGGTCCTCTAACATCCAATGCTTGTCAGGTATGATGGGAAACGTGTTAGCTTCGTGAACGATGTAGTTCGTTTGAGCTGAAAAGTGACTGCCCTTACCTGAAACGAATTCTTTCTTGTAGGAAGACTCAGAGCCTGGAATTTAACTCCATTTCTGAAGGGAAACACACAGCACACTTCTCATCCATAAATCACAATCTGCTTTAGAGCAAGAACTACACTCTTCCTTTCTAGAGTGTCTAATAATGCAGGAAGCGTGATTTTGCTCAGAACAAAACAACAGTGTTTCCTTCACATACGGACCATATCTAGTTCAACTCTTATTCTGAAACTGACACAAAGCACAGGTCCTGTAACATCCAATGCTTTTCAATTAAGACTGAGAAATGTGTGAGCTTCGTGAACGATGTAGTTCTTTGGGCTGTGAAGTAACTGCCCTTACCTGAAACGAAGTCTTACTTGTAGGAAGACTCAGAGCCTGGGATTTAACTCCAATTCTGAAGTGAAACACACAACAGAGTTCTCATCCATGGATCCCATTCTGCTTTAGAGCAAGAAGCACGCTCTTGCTTTCTAGAGTCTCTTATACTGCAGGAAACGGGAGTGAGCTCAGAACAAAAGAACAGTGTTTCCTACACATAAGGGCCATATCTAGTTCAACTCTGCTTCTGAACGAGAAACAAACCACAGGTCCTCTAACATCCAATGATTGTCAGTTAAGATGAGAAACGTGTGTGCTTCGTGAAAGATGTAGTTCGTTTGAGCTGTAAAGTAACTGCCCTTACTGAAACGAAGTCTTGCTTGTAGGAAGACTCAGAGCCTGGGATTTAACTCCATTTCTGAAGTGAAACACACAGCAGAGTTCTCATCCATAGATCACACTGTTGTTTAGAGCAAGAAGCACGCTCTTGCATTCTAGACTCTCTAAGACAGCAGGAAACGTGAGTGTGCTCAGAATAAAAGAATGGTGTTTCTAAACATACGGACCATATCTAGTCCAACTCCGCCTCTGAAATTGATACAAAGCACAGGTCCTCTAACATCCAAAGCATGTCATTTAAGATGACAAACCTGGGAGCTTCGTGAACGTTGTAGTTAGTTTGAGCTGAAAAGTGACTGCCCTTACCTGAAATGAAGTCTTGCTTGTAGGAAGACTCAGAACCTGGGATTTAACTCCATTTCTGAAGGGAAACACACAGCATAGTTCTCATCCATGGATCCCATTCTGCTTTAGAGCAAGAAGCACGCTCTTGCATTCTAGAGTCTCTAAGACAGCAGGAAACGTGAGTGTGCTGAGAACAAAAGAACGGTGTTTTCTAAACATACGGACCATATCTAGTCCAACTCTGCCTCTGAAATTGATACAAAGCTTAGGTCCTCTAACATCCAGTGCTTGTCAGTTAAGATGATAAACGTGTGAGCTTCGTGAACGATGTAGTTCGTTTGAGCTGTAAAGTAACTGCCCTTACTGAAACGAAGTCTTGCTTGTAGGAAGACTCAGAGTCTGGGATTTAACTCCATTTCTGAAGTGAAACACACAGCAGAGTTCTCATCCATAGATCACACTGTTTTTTAGAGCAAGAAGCGCGCTCTTGCATTCTAGAGTCTCTAAGAGAGCAGGAAACGTGAGTGTGCTGAGAACAAAAGAACGGTGTTTCCTACACATACAGACCATATCTACTCCAACTCTGCTTCTGGTATTGATACAACGCACTGGTCCTCTAACATCCAATGCTTGTCAGGTATGATGGGAAACGTGTTAGCTTCGTGAACGATGTAGTTCGTTCGAGCTGAAAAGTGACTGTCCTTACCTGAAACGAAGTCTTGCTTGTAGGAAGACTCAGAGCCTGGAATTTAACTCCATTTCTGAAGGGAAACACACAGCACACTTCTCATCCATAAATCACACTCTGCTTTAGAGCAAGAACCACACTCTTCCTTTCTAGAGTGTCTAATAATGCAGGAAACGTGATTTTGCTCAGAACAAAAGAACAGTGTTTCCTACACATACGGACCATATCTAGTTCAACACTTATTCTGAAAGCACAGGTCCTGTAACATCCAATGCTTTTCAATTAAGACTGAGAAATGTGTGAGCTTCGTGAACGATGTAGTTCGTTTGTGCTGTGAAGTAACTGCCCTTACTTGAAACGAAGTCTTATTTGTAGGAAGACTCAGAGCCTGGGATTTAACTCCTATTCTGAAGTGAAACACACAACAGAGTTCTCATCCATGGATCCCATTGGCTTTAGAGCAAGAAGCATGCTCTTGATTTCTAGAGTCTCTTATACTGCAGGAAACGTGAGTGTGCCCAGAACAAAAGAACGTTGTTTTCTACACATACGGACCATATCTAGTCCCACTCTGCTTCTGAAACTCATACAAACCACAGGTCCTCTAACATCCAATGCTTTTCAATTAACACTGAGAAACGTGTGAGCTTCGTGTACAATGTAGTTCGTTTGAGCTGTAAAGTAACTGCCATTACCTGAAACGAGTCTTTCTTGTAGGAAGACTCAGAGCCTGGGATTTAACACCATTTCTGAAGTGGAACACACACCAGAGTTCGCATCCATTGATCACACTCTGCTTTAGAGCAAGTAGCACGCTCTTGCATTCTAGAGTCTCTAAGACAGCAGGAAACGTGAGTGTGCTGAGAACAAAAGAACAGTGTTTCCTACACATAAGGGCCATATCTAGTTCAACTCTGCTTCTGAAAGAGAAACAAACCACAGGTCCTCTAACATCCAATGATTGTCAGTTAAGATGAGAAACGTGTGAGCTTCGTGAAAGATGTAGTTCGTTTGAGCTGTAAAGTAACTGCCATTACCTGAAACGAAGTCTTGTTTGTAGGAAGACTCAGAGCCTGGGATTTAACACCATTTCTGAAGTGGAACACACACGAGAGTTCGCATCCATTGATCACACTGTTCCTTAGAGCAAGAAGCACGCTCTTTCATTCTAGAGTCTCTAAGACAGCAGGAAACGTGAGTGTGCTCAGAATAAAAGAATGGTGTTTCTAAACATACGGACCATATCTAGTCCAACTCCGCCTCTGAAATTGATACAAAGCACCGGTCCTCTAACATCCAAAGCATGTCATTTAAGATGACAAACCTGGGAGCTTCGTGAACGTTGTACTTAGTTTGAGCTGAAAAGTGACTGCCCTTAGCTGAAACGAACTCTTGCTTGTAGGAAGACTAAGAACCTGGGATTTAACTCCATTTCTGAAGGGAAACACACAGCATAGTTCTCATCCATGGATCCCATTCTGCTTTAGAGCAAGAAGCACGCTCTTGCTTTCTAGAGTCTCTTATACTGCAGGAAACGTGAGTGTGCTCAGAACAAAAGAACGGTGTTTCCTACACATAAGGGCCATATATAGTTCAACTCTGCTTCTGAAAGAGAAACAAACCACAGGTCCTCTAACATCCAATGATTGTCAGTTAAGATGAGAAACGTGTGAGATTCGTGAAAAATGTAGTACGTTTGAGCTGTAAAGTAACTGCCCTTACTGAAACGAAGTCTTGCTTGTAGGACGACTCAGAGCCTGGGATTTAACTCCATTTCTGAAGGGAAACACACAGCAGAGTTCTCATCCATAGATCACACTCTGCTTTAGAGCAAGAAGCATGCTCTTGCTTTCTAGATTCTATAAGACAGCAGGAAACTTGAGTGTGCTGAGAACAAAACAACGGTGTTTCCTACACATACAGACTATATCTACTCCAACTCTGCTTCTGGTATTGATACAACGCACTGGTCCTCTAACATCCAATGCTTGTCAGGTATGATGGGAAACGTGTTAGCTTCGTGAACGATGTAGTTCCTTTGAGCTGAAAAGTGACTGTCCTTACCTGAAACGAAGTCTTGCTTGTAGGAAGACTCAGAGCCTGGAATTTAACTCCATTTCTGAAGGGAAACACACAGCACACTTCTCATCCATAAATCACACTCTGCTTTAGAGCAAGAACCACACTCTTCCTTTCTAGAGTGTCTAAGAATGCAGGAAACGTGATTTTGCTCAGAACAAAAGAACAGTGTTTCCTACACATACGGACCATATCTAGTTCAACTCTTATTCTGAAACTGACACAAAGCACAGGTCCTGTAACATCCAATGCTTTTCAATTAAGACTGAGAAATGTGTGAGCTTCGTGTACAATGTAGTTCGTTTGTGCTGTGAAGTAACTGCCCTTACCTGAAACAAAGTCTTACTTGTAGGAAGACTCAGAGCCTGGGATTTAACTCCAATTCTGAAGTGAAACACACAACAGAGTTCTCATCCATGGATCCCATTGGCTTTAGAGCAAGAAGCATGCTCTTGATTTCTAGAGTCTCTTATACTGCAGGAAACGTGAGTGTGCTCAGAACAAAAGAACATTGTTTTCTACACATACGGACCATATCTAGTCCAACTCTGCTTCTGAAACTCATACAAACCACAGGTCCTCTAACATCCAATGCTTTTCAATTAACACTGAGAAACGTGTGAGCTTCGTGTACAATGTAGTTCGTTTGAGCTGTAAAGTAACTGCCATTACCTGAAACGAAGTCTTGCTTGTAGGAAGACTCAGAGCCTGGGATTTAACTCCTATTCTGAAGTGAAACACACAACAGAGTTCTCATCCATGGATCCCATTGGCTTTAGAGCAAGAAGCATGCTCTTGATTTCTAGAGTCTCTTATACTGCAGGAAACGTGAGTGTGCCCAGAACAAAAGAACGTTGTTTTCTACACATACGGACCATATCTAGTCCCACTCTGCTTCTGAAACTCATACAAACCACAGGTCCTCTAACATCCAATGCTTTTCAATTAACACTGAGAAACGTGTGAGCTTCGTGTACAATGTAGTTCGTTTGAGCTGTAAAGTAACTGCCATTACCTGAAACGAGTCTTGCTTGTAGGAAGACTCAGAGCCTGGGATTTAACACCATTTCTGAAGTGGAACACACACCAGAGTTCGCATCCATTGATCACACTCTGCTTTAGAGCAAGTAGCACGCTCTTGCATTCTAGAGTCTCTAAGACAGCAGGAAACGTGAGTGTGCTGAGAACAAAAGAACAGTGTTTCCTACACATAAGGGCCATATCTAGTTCAACTCTGCTTCTGAAAGAGAAACAAACCACAGGTCCTCTAACATCCAATGATTGTCAGTTAAGATGAGAAACGTGTGAGCTTCGTGAAAGATGTAGTTCGTTTGAGCTGTAAAGTAACTGCCATTACCTGAAACGAAGTCTTGTTTGTAGGAAGACTCAGAGCCTGGGATTTAACACCATTTCTGAAGTGGAACACACACGAGAGTTCGCATCCATTGATCACACTGTTCCTTAGAGCAAGAAGCACGCTCTTTCATTCTAGAGTCTCTAAGACAGCAGGAAACGTGAGTGTGCTCAGAATAAAAGAATGGTGTTTCTAAACATACGGACCATATCTAGTCCAACTCCGCCTCTGAAATTGATACAAAGCACCGGTCCTCTAACATCCAAAGCATGTCATTTAAGATGACAAACCTGGGAGCTTCGTGAACGTTGTACTTAGTTTGAGCTGAAAAGTGACTGCCCTTAGCTGAAACGAACTCTTGCTTGTAGGAAGACTAAGAACCTGGGATTTAACTCCATTTCTGAAGGGAAACACACAGCATAGTTCTCATCCATGGATCCCATTCTGCTTTAGAGCAAGAAGCACGCTCTTGCTTTCTAGAGTCTCTTATACTGCAGGAAACGTGAGTGTGCTCAGAACAAAAGAACGGTGTTTCCTACACATAAGGGCCATATATAGTTCAACTCTGCTTCTGAAAGAGAAACAAACCACAGGTCCTCTAACATCCAATGATTGTCAGTTAAGATGAGAAACGTGTGAGATTCGTGAAAAATGTAGTACGTTTGAGCTGTAAAGTAACTGCCCTTACTGAAACGAAGTCTTGCTTGTAGGAAGACTCAGAGCCTGGGATTTAACTCCATTTCTGAAGGGAAACACACAGCAGAGTTCTCATCCATAGATCACACTCTGCTTTAGAGCAAGAAGCACGCTCTTGCTTTCTAGATTCTATAAGACAGCAGGAAACTTGAGTGTGCTGAGAACAAAACAACGGTGTTTCCTACACATACAGACTATATCTACTCCAACTCTGCTTCTGGTATTGATACAACGCACTGGTCCTCTAACATCCAATGCTTGTCAGGTATGATGGGAAACGTGTTAGCTTCGTGAACGATGTAGTTCCTTTGAGCTGAAAAGTGACTGTCCTTACCTGAAACGAAGTCTTGCTTGTAGGAAGACTCAGAGCCTGGAATTTAACTCCATTTCTGAAGGGAAACACACAGCACACTTCTCATCCATAAATCACACTCTGCTTTAGAGCAAGAACCACACTCTTCCTTTCTAGAGTGTCTAAGAATGCAGGAAACGTGATTTTGCTCAGAACAAAAGAACAGTGTTTCCTACACATACGGACCATATCTAGTTCAACTCTTATTCTGAAACTGACACAAAGCACAGGTCCTGTAACATCCAATGCTTTTCAATTAAGACTGAGAAATGTGTGAGCTTCGTGTACAATGTAGTTCGTTTGTGCTGTGAAGTAACTGCCCTTACCTGAAACAAAGTCTTACTTGTAGGAAGACTCAGAGCCTGGGATTTAACTCCAATTCTGAAGTGAAACACACAACAGAGTTCTCATCCATGGATCCCATTGGCTTTAGAGCAAGAAGCATGCTCTTGATTTCTAGAGTCTCTTATACTGCAGGAAACGTGAGTGTGCTCAGAACAAAAGAACATTGTTTTCTACACATACGGACCATATCTAGTCCAACTCTGCTTCTGAAACTCATACAAACCACAGGTCCTCTAACATCCAATGCTTTTCAATTAACACTGAGAAACGTGTGAGCTTCGTGTACAATGTAGTTCGTTTGAGCTGTAAAGTAACTGCCATTACCTGAAACGAAGTCTTGCTTGTAGGAAGACTCAGAGCCTGGGATTTAACACCATTTCTGAAGTGGAACACACACCAGAGTTTGCATCCATTGATCACACTCTGCTTTAGAGCAAGTAGCACGCTCTTGCATTCTAGAGTCTCTAAGACAGCAGGAAACGTGAGTGTGCTGAGAACAAAAGAACAGTGTTTCCTACACATACGGACCCTATCTAGTCCAACTCTGCTTCTGAAAGAGAAACAAACCACAGGTCCTCTAACATCCAATGATTGTCAGTTAAGATGAGAAACGTGTGAGCTTCGTGAAAGATGTAGTTCGTTTGAGCAGTAAAGTAACAGCCCTTACCTGAAATGAAGTGTCACTTGTAGGAAGACTCAGAGCCTGGGATTTAACTCCATTTCTGAAGTGAAACGCACAGCAGAGTTCTCATCCATGGCTCCCATTGTGCTTTAGAGCAAGAAGCACGCTCTTGCTTTCTAGAGTCTCTTATACTGCAGGAAACGTGAGTGTGCTCAGAACAAAAGAACGTTGTTTTCTACACATACGGACCATATCTAGTTCAACTCTTATTCTGTAACTGACACAAAGCACAGGTCCTGTAACATCCAATGCTTTTCAATTAACACTGAGAAACGTGTGAGCTTCGTGTACAATGTAGTTCGTTTGAGCTGTAAAGTAACTGCCATTACCTGAAACGAAGTCTTGCTTGTAGGAAGACTCAGAGCCTGGGATTTAACACCATTTCTGAAGTGGAAAACACAGCAGAGTTCGCATCCATTGATCAGAGTCTGCTTTAGAGCAAGAAGCACGCTCTTGCACTCTAGAGTCTCTAAGACAGCAGGAAACGTGAGTGTGCTCAGAATAAAAGAACGGTGTTTTCTACACATACAGACCATATCTAGTCGAACTCTCCCTTTGAAATTGATACAAAGCACAGGTCCCCTAACATCCAAAGCTTGTCATTTAAGATGACAAACCTGGGAGCTTCGTGAACGATGTAGTTCATTGAGCTGAAAACTGACTGCCCTTACCTGAAACGAACTCTTGCTTGTAGGAAGACTAAGAACCTGGGATTTAACTCCATTTCTGAAGGGAAAGACAGAGCATAGTTCTCATCCATGGATCCCATTCAGCTTTAGAGAAAGAAGCACACTCTTGCTTTCTAGATTCTCTTATACTGCAGGAAACGGGAATGAGCTCAGAACAAAAGAACGGTGTTTCCTACACATAAGGGCCATATCTAGTTCAACTCTGTTTCTGAAAGAGAAACAAACCACAGGTCCTCTAACATCCAATGATTGTCAGTTAAGATGAGAAACATGTGAGCTTCGTGAACGATGTAGTTCGTTTGAGCTGTAAAGCAACTGCCCATACCAGAAATGAAGTGTCACTTGTAGGAAGACTCAGAGCCTGGGATTTAACTCCATATCTGAAGTGAAACACACAGCACAGTTCTCATCCATGTCTCCCATTGTGCTTTAGAGCAAGAAGCACGCTCTTGCTTTCTAGAGTCTCTTATACTGCAGGAAACGTGAGTGTGCTCAGAACAAAAGAAGGTTGTTTTCTACACATACGGACCATATCTAGTCCAACTCTGCCTCTGAAATTGATACAAAGCACAGGTGCTCTAACATCCAAAGCTTGTCAGTTAAGATGAGAAACGTGTGAGCTTCGTGAAAGATGTAGTTCGTTTGAGCTGTAAAGTAACTGCCATTACCTGAAACGAAGTCTTGCTTGTAGGAAGACTCAGAGCCTTGGATTTAACACCATTTCTGAAGTGGAACACACAGCAGAGTTCACATCCATTGATCACACTCTGCTTTAGAGCAAGAAGCACGCTCTTGCATTCTAGAGTCTCTAAGACAGCAGGAAACGTGAGTGTGCTCAGAATAAAAGAACGGTGTTTTCTACACATACGGACCATATCTAGTCCAACTCTGACTTTGAAATTGATACAAAGCACAGGTCCTCTAACATCCAAAGCTTGTCATTTAAGATGACAAACCTGGGAGCTTCGTGAACGATGTAGTTCATTTGAGCTGAAAAGTGACTGCCCTTACCTGAAACGAAATCTTGCTTGTAGGAAGACTCAGAACCTGGGATTTAACTCCATTTCTGAAGGGAAACACACAGCATATTTCTCATCCATGGATCCCATTCAGCTTTAGAGCAAGAAGCACACTCTTGATTTCTAGAGTCTCTTATAATGCAGGAAACATGAGTGTGCTCAGAACAAAAGAACGTTGTTTTCTACACATAGGGACCATGTCTAGTTCAACTCTTATTCTGCAACTGACACAAAGCACAGGTCCTGAAACATCCAATGCTTTTCATTTAAGAGCGAGAAACGTGCGAGCTTCGTGAATGATGTAGTTCGTTTGACCTATAAAGTAACTGCCCTTGTCTGAAGTGAAGTCTTGCTTGTAGGAAGACTCAGAGCCTGGGATTTGACTCAACTTCTGAAGTGAAACACACAGCAGAGTTCTCATCCATTGATCACACTCTGCTTTAGAGCAAGAAGCATGCTCTTGCTTTCTAGATTCTCTAAGACAGCAAGAAACGTGAGTGTGCTGAGAACAAAAGAACGGTGTTTCCTACACATAAGGTCCATATCTAGTTCAACTCTGTTTCTGAAAGAGAAGCAAACCACAGGTCCTCTAACATCCAATGATTGTCAGTTAGGATGAGAAACGTGTGAGCTTCGTGAAAGATGTAGTTCGTTTGAGCTGTAAAGTAACTGCCCTTACCTGAAATGAAGTGTCACTTGTATGAAGACTCAGAGCCTGGGATTTAACTCCATTTCTGAAGTGAAACGCACAGCAGAGTTCTCATCCATGGATCCCATTGTGCTTTAGAGCAAGAAGCACGCTCTTCATTTCTAGAGTATCTTATACTGCTGGAAACGTGAGTGTGCTCAGAACAAAAGAACGTTGTTTTCTACACATACGGACCATATCTAGTTCAACTCTTATTCTGAAACTGACACAAAGCACAGGTCCTGTAACATCCAATGCTTTTCAATTAACACTGAGAAACGTGTGAGCTTCGTGTACAATGTAGTTCGTTTGAGTTGTAAAGTAACTGCCATTACCTGAAACGAAGTCTTGCTTGTAGGAAGACTCAGAGCCTGGGATTTAACACCATTTCTGAAGTGGAACACACAGCAGAGTTCGCATCCATTGATCAGAGTCTGCTTTAGAGCAAGAAGCACGCTCTTGCACTCTAGAGTCTCTAAGACAGCAGGAAACGTGAGTGTGCTCAGAATAAAAGAACGGTGTTTTCTACACATACGGACCATATCTAGTCGAACTCTCCCTTTGAAATTGATACAAAGCACAGGTCCCCTAACATCCAGTGCTTGTCATTTAAGATGACAAACCTGGGAGCTTCGTGAACGATGTAGTTCATTTGAGCTAAAAAGTGACTGCCCTTACCTGAAACGAACTCTTGCTTGTAGGAAGACTAAGAACCTGGGATTTAACTCCATTTCTGAAGGGAAACACACAGCACAGTTCTCATCCATGGATCCCATTGTGCTTTAGAGCAAGAAGCACGCTCTTGCTTTCTAGATTCTCTTATACTGCAGGAAACGTGAGTGTGCTCAGAACAAAAGAAGGTTGTTTTCTACACATACGGACCATATCTAGTCCAACTCTGCCTCTGAAATTGATACAAAGCACAGGTGCTCTAACATCCAAAGCTTGTCAGTTAAGATGAGAAACGTGTGAGCTTCGTGAAAGATGTAGTTCGTTTGAGCTCTAAAGTAACTGCCATTACCTGAAACGAAGTCTTGCTTGTAGGAAGACTCAGAGCCTGGGGTTTAACACCATTTCTGAAGTGGAACACACAGCAGAGTTCGCATCCATTGATCACACTCTGCTTTAGAGCAAGAAGCAAGCTCTTGCATTCTAGAGTCTCTAAGACAGCAGGAAACGTGAGTGTGCTCAGAATAAAAGAAAGGTGTTTTCTCCACATACGGACCATATCTAGTCCAACTCTGCCTTTGAAATTGATACAAAGCACAGGTCCTCTAACATCCAAAGCTTGTCATTTAAGATGACAAACCTGGGAGCTTCGTGAACGATGTAGTTCATTTGAGATGAAAAGTGGCTGCCCTTACCTGAAACGAACTCTTGCATGTAGGAAGACTCAGAGCCTGGAATTTAACTCCATTTCTGAAGGGAAACACACAGCACACTTCTCATCCATAAATCACACTCTGCTTTAGAGCAAGAACCACACTCTTCCTTTCTAGAGTCTCTAAGACAGCAGGAAACGTGAGTGTGCTCAGAATAAAAGAACGGTGTTTTCTACACATACGGACCATATCTAGTCCAACTCTGCCTTTGAAATTGATAGAAAGCACATGTCCTCTAACATCCAAAGCTTGTCATTTAAGATGACAAACCTGGGAGCTTGGTGAACGATGTAGTTCATTTGAGCTGAAAAGTGACTGCCCTTACCTGAAACGAACTCTTGCTTGTAGGAAGACTCAGAACCTGGGATTTAACTCCATTTCTGAAGGGAAACACACAGCATAGTTCTCATCCATGGATCCCATTCAGCTTTAGAGCAAGAAGCACACTCTTGCATTCTACATTCTCTTATACTGCAGGAAAAGGGAGTGAGCTCAGAACAAAAGAACGGTGTTTCCTACACATACAGACCATATCTAGTTGAACTCTTATTCTGAAACTGACACAAAGCACAGGTCCTGTAACATCCAATGCTTTTCAATTAAGACTGAGAAACTTGTGAGCTTCGTGAACGATGTAGTTTGTTTGTACTGTGAAGTAACTGCCCTTACCTGAAACGAAGTCTTACTTGTAGGAAGACTCAGAGCCTAGGATTTAACTCCAATTCTGAAGTGAAACACACAACAGAGTTCTCATCCATGGATCCCATTGGCTTTAGAGCAAGAAGCACGCTCTTGATTTCTAGAGTCTCTTATACTGCAGGAAACGTGAGTGTGCTCAGAACAAAAGAACGTTGTTTTCTACACATACGGATCATATCTAGTCCAACTCTGCTTCTGAAACTCATACAAACCACAGGTCCTCTAACATCCAATGCTTTTCAATTAACACTGAGAAACGTGTGAGCTTCGTGTACAATGTAGTTCGTTTGAGCTCTAAAGTAACTGCCATTACCTGAAATGAACTCTTGCTTGTAGGAAGACTCAGAGCCTGGGATTTAACACCATTTCTGAAGTGGAACACACAGCAGAGTTCGCATCCATTGATCACACTCTGCTTTAGAGCAAGAAGCACGCTCTTGCATTCTAGAGTCTCTAAGACAGCAGGAAACGTGAGTGTGCTCAGAATAAAAGAACGGTGTTTTCTACATATACGGACCATATCTAGTCCAACTCTGCCTTTGAAATTGGTACAAAGCACAGGTCCTCTAACATCCAAAGCTTGTCATTTAAGATGACAAACCTGGGAGCTTCGTGAACGATGTAGTTCATTTGAGATGAAAAGTGGCTGCCCTTACCAGGAAAGGAACTCTTGCTTGTAGGAAGACTCAGAACCTGGGATTTAACTCCATTTCTGAAGGGAAACACACAGCATAGTTCTCATCCATGGATCCCATTCTGCTTTAGAGCAAGAAGCACCCTCTTGCTTTCTAGAGTCTCTCATACTGCAGGAAACGGGAGTGAGCTCAGAACAAAAGAACGGTGTTTCCTACACATAAGGGCCATATCTAGTTCATCTCTGCTTCTGAAAGAGAAACAAACCACAGGTCCTCTAACATCCAATGATTGTCAGTTAACATGAGAAACGTGTGAGCTTCGTGAACAATGTAGATCGTTTGAGCTGTAAAGAAACTGACCTTACCTGAAATGAAGTGTCACTTGTAGGAAGACTCAGAGCCTGGGATTTAACTCCATTTCTGAAGTGAAACGCACAGCAGAGTTCTCATCCCTGGATTCCATTGTGCTTTAGAGCAAGAAGCACGCTCTTGCTTTCTAGAGTCTCTTACACTGCAGGAAACGTGAGTGTGCTCAGAACAAAAGAACGTTGTTTTCTCCACATACGGACCATATCTAGTCTAACTCTGCCTCTGAAATTGATACAAAGCACAGGTGCTCTAACATCCAAAGCTTGTCATTTAAGATGACAAACCTGGGAGCTTCGTGAACGATGTAGTTCCTTTGAGCTGTAAAGTAACTGCCCTAACCTGAAATGAAGTGTCACTTGTAGGAAGACTCAGAGACTGGGATATAACCTCATTTCTGAAGTGAAACACACAGCAGAGTTCTCATCCATAGATCACACTCTGCTTTATAGCAAGAAGCACGCTCTTGCTTTCTAGATTCTCTAAGACAGCAGCAAACATGAGTGTGCTGAGAACAAAAGAACGGTGTTTCCTACACAAAGGGACCATATTTAGTCCAACTCTGCTTCTGAAAGTGATACAAAGCACTGGTCCTCTAACATCCAATGCTTGTCATGTAAGATGGGAATCGTGTTAGCTTCGTGAACGATGTAATTCGTTTGAGCTGAAAAGTGACTGCCCTTACCTGAAACGAAGTCTTGCATGTAGGAAGACTCAGAGCCTGGGATTTAACTCCATTTCTGAAGTGGAAAACACAGCAGAGTTCTCATCCATTGATCACACTCTGCTTTAGAGCAAGAAGCACGCTCTTGCTTTCCAGAGTCTCTAAGACATCAGGAAATGTGAGTGTGCTTAGAATAAAAGAACGGTGTTTTCTACACATACGGACCATATCTAGTCCAACTCTGCCTCTGAAATTGATACAAAGCACAGGTCCTCTAACATCCAAAGCTTGTCATTTAAGATGAGAAACGTGGGAGCTTCTTGAACGATGTAGATCGTTTGAGCTGTAAAGTAACTGCCCTTACCTGAAATGAAGTGTCACTTGTAGGAAGACTCAGAGCCTGGGATTTAACTCCATTTCTGACGTGAAACACACAGCAGAGTTCTCATCCATAGATCACACTCTGCTTTAGAGCAAGAAGCACGCTCTTGCTTAGTAGAGTCTCTAATACAGCAGGAAACGTGACTGTGCTAAGAACAAAATAACGGTGTTTCCTACACATACAGAGCATATCTAGTTCAACTCTTAATCTGAAACTGACACAAAGCACAGGTCCTGTAACATCCAATGCTTTTCAATTAACACTGAGAAACGTGTGAGCTTCGTGTACGATGTAGTTCGTTTGAGCTGTAAAGTAACTGCCCCTACCTGAAACGAAGTCTTGCTTATAGGAAGATTCAGAGCCTGGGATTTAACACCATTTCTGAAGTGGAACGCACAGCAGAGTTCTCATCCATGGATCCCATTGTGCTTTAGAGCAAGAAGCACGCTCTTGCTTTCTAGAGTCTCATATACTGCAGGAAACGTGAGTGTGCTCAGAACAAAAGAACGTTGTTTTCTACCCAAACGGACCATATCTAGTCCAACTCTGCCTCTGAAATTGATACAAAGCACAGGTGCTCTAACATCCAAAGCTTGTCAGTTAAGATGAGAAACGTGTGAGCTTCGTGAAAGATGTAGTTCGTTTGAGGTGTAAAGTAACTGCCCTTACCTGAAATGAAGTGTCACTTGTAGGAAGACTCAGAGCCTTGGATTTAACACCATTTCTGAAGTGGAACACACAGCAGAGTTCGCATCCATTGATCACACTCGGCTTTAGAGCAAGAAGCGCGCTCTTGCTTTCTAGAGTCTCTTATACTGCAGGAAACGGGAGTGAGCTCAGAACAAAAGAACAGTGTTTCCTACACAT
The DNA here is from genome assembly GCA_949786385.1 of Onychomys leucogaster. Lineage (NCBI taxonomy): Eukaryota > Metazoa > Chordata > Mammalia > Rodentia > Cricetidae > Onychomys > Onychomys leucogaster. Next base: position 69,676 of record CATKUP010000143.1, read on the forward strand.
AATGGCCATATCTAGTTCAACTCTGCTTCTGAAAGAGAAACAAACTACAGGTCCTCTAACATCCAATGATTGTCAGTTAAGATGAGAAACATGTGAGCTTCGTGAACGATGTAGTTCGTTTGAGCTGTAAAGTAACTGCCCTTACCTGAAATGAAGTGTCACTTGTAGGAAGACTCAGAGACTGGGATATAACTCCATTGCTGAATTGAAACACACAGCAGAGTTCTCATGCATAGATCACACTCTGCTTTATAGCAAGAAGCAAGCTCTTGCTTTCAGATTCTCTAAGACAGCAGGAAATGTGAGTGTGCTGAGAACAAAAGTATGGTGTTTCCTACACATACAGACCATATCTAGTCCAACTCTGCTTCTGAAACTAATACAAACCACAGGTCCTCTAACATCCAATCCTTGTCAGTTAAGAGGAGAAACGTGTGAGCTTCGTGAAGGATGTAGTTGGTTTGAGCTGAAAAGTGACTGCCCTTACCTGAAAAGAAGTCTTGCTTGTAGGAAGACACAGAGCCTGGGATTTAACTCAACTCCTGAAGTGAAACACACAGCAGAGTTCTCATCCATTGATTACACTCTGCTTTAGTGCAAGCACCATGCTCTTCCTTTCTAGATTATCTTATACTGCAGGAAACGTGAGTGTGCTCAGAACAAAAGAACGTTGTTTTCTACACATATGGACCATATCTAGTTCAACTCTTATTCTGAAACTGACACAAAGCACAGGTCCTGTAACATCCAATGCTTTTCAATTAACACTAAGAAACTTGTGAGCTTCGTGAACAATGTAGTTCATTTGAGCTGTAAATTAACTGCCCTTACCTGAAGTGAAGTCTTGTTTGTAGGAAGATTCAGAGCCTGGGATTTATCTCCATATCTGAAGTGAAACACACAGCAGTGTTCTCATCCATTGATCACACTCTGCTTTAGAGCTAGAAGCACGCTCTTGCTTTCTAGATTCTCTATGACAGCAGGAAACGTGAGTGTGCTGAGAACAAAAAACGGTGTTTCATACACAAAGGGACCATATTTAGTCCAACTCTGTTTCTGAAAGTGATACAAATCACTGGTCCTCTAACATCCAATGCTTGTCAGGTAAGATGGGAATCGCGTTAGCTTCGTGAACGATGTAATTCCTTTGAGCTGAAAAGTGACTGCCCTTACCTGAAATGAAGTCTTGCTTGTAGGAAGACTCAGAGCCTGGGATTTCACTCCATTTCTGAAGTGGAAAACACAGCAGAATTCTCCTCCATTGATCACACTCTGCTTTAGAGCAAGAAGCACGCTCTTGATTTCTAGAGTCCTGAAGACAGCAGGAAACGTGAGTGTGCTCAGAATAAAAGAATGGTGTTTTCTACACATACGGACCATATCTAGTCCAACTCTGCCTCTGAAATTGATACAAAGCACATGTCCTCTAACATCCAAAGCTTGTCATTTATGATGAGAAACGTGGGAGCTTCTTGAACGATGTAGTTCGTTTGAGCTGTGAAGTAACTGCCCTTACCTGAAATGAAGTGTCACTTGTAGGAAGACTCAGAGACTGGGATTTAACTCCATTTCTGAGTGAAACACACAGCAGAGTTCTCATCCATAGATCACACTCTGCTTTAGAGCAAGAAGCACACTCTTGCTTTCTAGAGTCTCTAATACAGCAGAAAACGTGAGTGTGCTAAGAACAAAAGAACGGTGTTTCCTACACATACGGAGCATATCTAGTTGAACTCTTATTCTGAAACTGACACAAAGCACAGGTCCTGTAACATCCAATACTTTTCAATTAACACTGAGAAACATGTGAGCTTCGTGTACGATGTAGCTCCTTTGAGCTGTAAAGCAACTGCCCTTTCCTGAAACGAAGTCCTGCTTGTAGGAAGACTCAGAGCCTGGGATTTAACACCATTTCTGAAGTGGAACACACAGCAGAGTTCGCATCCATTGATCACACTCTGCTTTAGAGCAAGAAGCATGCTCTTGCATTCTAGAGTCTCTAAGACAGCAGGAAACGTGAGTGAGCTCAGAATAAAAGAACGGTGTTTTCTACACATACGGACCATATCTAGTCCAACTCTGCCACTGAAATTGATACAAAGCACAGGTCCTCTAACATCCAAAGCCTGTATTTAAGATGACAAACCTGGGAGCTTCGTGAACGATGTAGTTCATTTGAGCTGAAAAATGACTGCCCTTACCTGAAACGAACTCTTGCTTGTAGGAAGACTCAGAACCTGAGATTTAACTCCATTTCTGAAGGGAAACACACAGCATAGTTCTCATCCCTGGATCCCATTCTGCTTTAGAGCAAGAAGCTCCCTCTTGCTTTCTAGAGTCTCTTATACTGCAGGAAACGTGAGTGAGTTCAGAACAATAGAACAGTGTTTCCTACACATAAGGGCGATATCTAGTTCAACTTTGCTTCTGAAAGAGAAACAAACCACAGTTCCTCTAACATCCAATGATTGTCAGTTAAGATGAGAAACGTGTGAGTCGTGAAAAATGTAGTTCATTTGAGCTGTAAAGTAACTGCCCTTACCTGAAATGAAGTGTCACTTGTATGAAGACTCAGAGCCTGGGATTTAACTCCATTTCTGAAGTGAAACGCACAGCAGAGTTCTCATCCATGGATCCCATTGTGCTTTAGAGCAAGAAGCACGCTCTTGATTTCTAGTGTCTCTTATACTGCAGGAAACGTGAGTGTGCTCAGAACAAAAGAACGTTGTTTTCTACACTTAAGGACCATATCTAGTTCAACTCTTATTCTGAAACTGACACAAAGCACAGGTCCTGTAACATCCAATGCTGTTCAATTAACACTGAGAAACGTGTGAGCTTAGTGTACCATGTAGTTCGTTTGAGCTGTACAGTAACTGCCCTTACCTGAAACGAAGTCTTGCTTGTAGGAAGACTCAGAGCCTGGGATTTAACACCATTACTGAAGTGGAACACAAGGCAGAGTTCGCATCCATTGATCACACTCTGCTTTAGACCAAGTAGCACGCTCTTGCATTCTAGAGTCTCTAAGACAGGAGGAAACGGGAGTGAGCTCAGAACAAAAGAACAGTGTTTCCTACACATAAGGGCCATATCTAGTTCAATCTGCTTTTGAAAGAGAAACAAACTACAGGTGCTCTAACATCCAATGATTGTCAGTTAAGATGAGAAACGTGTGAGCTTCGTGAACGATGTAGTTCGTTTGAACTGTAAAGTTACTGCCCTTACCTGAAATGAAGTGTCACTTGTAGGAAGACTCAGAGCCTGGCATTTAACTCCATTTCTGACGTGAAACACACAGAAAAGTTCTCATCCATGGATCCCACTGTGCTTTAGAGCAAGAAGCACGCTCTTGCTTTCTAGAGTCTCTTATACTGCAGGAAACGTGAGTGTGCTCAGAATAAAAGAACGGTGTTTTCTACACATACAGACCATATCTAGTCGAACTCTCCCTTTGAAATTGATACAAAGCACAGGTCCCCTAACATCCAAAGCTTGTCATTTAAGATGACAAACCTGGGAGCTTCGTGAACGATGTAGTTCTTTGAGCTGAAAACTGACTGCCCTTACCTGAAACGAACTCTTGCTTGTAGGAAGACTAAGAACCTGGGATTTAACTCCATTTCTGAAGGGAAAGACAGAGCATAGTTCTCATCCATGGATCCCATTCAGCTTTAGAGAAAGAAGCACACTCTTGCTTTCTAGATTCTCTTATACTGCAGGAAACGGGAATGAGCTCAGAACAAAAGAACGGTGTTTCCTACACATAAGGGCCATATCTAGTTCAACTCTGTTTCTGAAAGAGAAACAAACCACAGGTCCTCTAACATCCAATGATTGTCAGTTAAGATGAGAAACATGTGAGCTTCGTGAACGATGTAGTTCGTTTGAGCTGTAAAGCAACTGCCCATACCAGAAATGAAGTGTCACTTGTAGGAAGACTCAGAGCCTGGGATTTAACTCCATATCTGAAGTGAAACACACAGCACAGTTCTCATCCATGTCTCCCATTGTGCTTTAGAGCAAGAAGCACGCTCTTGCTTTCTAGAGTCTCTTATACTGCAGGAAACGTGAGTGTGCTCAGAACAAAAGAAGGTTGTTTTCTACACATACGGACCATATCTAGTCCAACTCTGCCTCTGAAATTGATACAAAGCACAGGTGCTCTAACATCCAAAGCTTGTCAGTTAAGATGAGAAACGTGTGAGCTTCGTGAAAGATGTAGTTCGTTTGAGCTGTAAAGTAACTGCCATTACCTGAAACGAAGTCTTGCTTGTAGGAAGACTCAGAGCCTTGGATTTAACACCATTTCTGAAGTGGAACACACAGCAGAGTTCACATCCATTGATCACACTCTGCTTTAGAGCAAGAAGCACGCTCTTGCATTCTAGAGTCTCTAAGACAGCAGGAAACTTGAGTTTGCTCAGAATAAAAGAACGGTGTTTTCTACACATACGGACCATATCTAGTCCAACTCTGACTTTGAATTTGATACAAAGCACAGGTCGTCTAACATCCAAAGCTTGTCATTTAAGATGACAAACCTGGGAGCTTCGTGAACGATGTAGTTCATTTGAGCTGAAAAGTGACTGCCCTTACCTGAAACGAACTCTTGCTTGTAGGAAGACTCAGAACCTGGGATTTAACTCCATTTCTGAAGGGAAACACACAGCATAGTTCTCATCCATGGATCCCATTCAGCTTTAGAGCAAGAAGCACACTCTTGCATTCTACATTCTCTTATACTGCAGGAAACGGGAGTGAGCTCAGAACAAAAGAACGGTGTTTCCTACACATACAGACCATATCTAGTTGAACTCTTATTCTGAAACTGACACAAAGCACAGGTCCTGTAACATCCAATGCTTTTCAATTAAGACTGAGAAACTTGTGAGCTTCGTGAACGATGTAGTTTGTTTGTACTGTGAAGTAACTGCCCTTACCTGAAACGAAGTCTTACTTGTAGGAAGACTCAGAGCCTAGGATTTAACTCCAATTCTGAAGTGAAACACACAACAGAGTTCTCATCCATGGATCCCATTGGCTTTAGAGCAAGAAGCACGCTCTTGATTTCTAGAGTCTCTTATACTGCAGGAAACGTGAGTGTGCTCAGAACAAAAGAACGTTGTTTTCTACACATACGGATCATATCTAGTCCAACTCTGCTTCTGAAACTCATACAAACCACAGGTCCTCTAACATCCAATGCTTTTCAATTAACACTGAGAAACGTGTGAGCTTCGTGTACAATGTAGTTCGTTTGAGCTCTAAAGTAACTGCCATTACCTGAAATGAACTCTTGCTTGTAGGAAGACTCAGAGCCTGGGATTTAACACCATTTCTGAAGTGGAACACACAGCAGAGTTCGCATCCATTGATCACACTCTGCTTTAGAGCAAGAAGCACGCTCTTGCATTCTAGAGTCTCTAAGACAGCAGGAAACGTGAGTGTGCTCAGAATAAAAGAACGGTGTTTTCTACATATACGGACCATATCTAGTCCAACTCTGCCTTTGAAATTGGTACAAAGCACAGGTCCTCTAACATCCAAAGCTTGTCATTTAAGATGACAAACCTGGGAGCTTCGTGAACGATGTAGTTCATTTGAGATGAAAAGTGGCTGCCCTTACCAGGAAAGGAACTCTTGCTTGTAGGAAGACTCAGAACCTGGGATTTAACTCCATTTCTGAAGGGAAACACACAGCATAGTTCTCATCCATGGATCCCATTCTGCTTTAGAGCAAGAAGCACCCTCTTGCTTTCTAGAGTCTCTCATACTGCAGGAAACGGGAGTGAGCTCAGAACAAAAGAACGGTGTTTCCTACACATAAGGGCCATATCTAGTTCATCTCTGCTTCTGAAAGAGAAACAAACCACAGGTCCTCTAACATCCAATGATTGTCAGTTAACATGAGAAACGTGTGAGCTTCATGAACAATGTAGATCGTTTGAGCTGTAAAGAAACTGACCTTACCTGAAATGAAGTGTCACTTGTAGGAAGACTCAGAGCCTGGGATTTAACTCCATTTCTGAAGTGGAACGCACAGCAGAGTTCTCATCCCTGGATTCCATTGTGCTTTAGAGCAAGAAGCACGCTCTTGCTTTCTAGAGTCTCTTACACTGCAGGAAACGTGAGTGTGCTCAGAACAAAAGAACGTTGTTTTCTCCACATACGGACCATATCTAGTCTAACTCTGCCTCTGAAATTGATACAAAGCACAGGTGCTCTAACATCCAAAGCTTGTCATTTAAGATGACAAACCTGGGAGCTTCGTGAACGATGTAGTTCCTTTGAGCTGTAAAGTAACTGCCCTAACCTGAAATGAAGTGTCACTTGTAGGAAGACTCAGAGACTGGGATATAACTCCATTTCTGAAGTGAAACACACAGCAGAGTTCTCATCCATAGATCACACTCTGCTTTATAGCAAGAAGCACGCTCTTGCTTTCTAGATTCTCTAAGACAGCAGCAAACATGAGTGTGCTGAGAACAAAAGAACGGTGTTTCCTACACAAAGGGACCATATTTAGTCCAACTCTGCTTCTGAAAGTGATACAAAGCACTGGTCCTCTAACATCCAATGCTTGTCATGTAAGATGGGAATCGTGTTAGCTTCGTGAACGATGTAATTCGTTTGAGCTGAAAAGTGACTGCCCTTACCTGAAACGAAGTCTTGCATGTAGGAAGACTCAGAGCCTGGGATTTAACTCCATTTCTGAAGTGGAAAACACAGCAGAGTTCTCATCCATTGATCACACTCTGCTTTAGAGCAAGAAGCACGCTCTTGCTTTCCAGAGTCTCTAAGACATCAGGAAATGTGAGTGTGCTTAGAATAAAAGAACGGTGTTTTCTACACATACGGACCATATCTAGTCCAACTCTGCCTCTGAAATTGATACAAAGCACAGGTCCTCTAACATCCAAAGCTTGTCATTTAAGATGAGAAACGTGGGAGCTTCTTGAACGATGTAGATCGTTTGAGCTGTAAAGTAACTGCCCTTACCTGAAATGAAGTGTCACTTGTAGGAAGACTCAGAGCCTGGGATTTAACTCCATTTCTGACGTGAAACACACAGCAGAGTTCTCATCCATAGATCACACTCTGCTTTAGAGCAAGAAGCACGCTCTTGCTTAGTAGAGTCTCTAATACAGCAGGAAACGTGACTGTGCTAAGAACAAAATAACGGTGTTTCCTACACATACAGAGCATATCTAGTTCAACTCTTAATCTGAAACTGACACAAAGCACAGGTCCTGTAACATCCAATGCTTTTCAATTAACACTGAGAAACGTGTGAGCTTCGTGTACGATGTAGTTCGTTTGAGCTGTAAAGTAACTGCCCCTACCTGAAACGAAGTCTTGCTTATAGGAAGATTCAGAGCCTGGGATTTAACACCATTTCTGAAGTGGAATGCACAGCAGAGTTCTCATCCATGGATCCCATTGTGCTTTAGAGCAAGAAGCACGCTCTTGCTTTCTAGAGTCTCATATACTGCAGGAAACGTGAGTGTGCTCAGAACAAAAGAACGTTGTTTTCTACCCAAACGGACCATATCTAGTCCAACTCTGCCTCTGAAATTGATACAAAGCACAGGTGCTCTAACATCCAAAGCTTGTCAGTTAAGATGAGAAACGTGTGAGCTTCGTGAAAGATGTAGTTCGTTTGAGGTGTAAAGTAACTGCCCTTACCTGAAATGAAGTGTCACTTGTAGGAAGACTCAGAGCCTTGGATTTAACACCATTTCTGAAGTGGAACACACAGCAGAGTTCGCATCCATTGATCACACTCGGCTTTAGAGCAAGAAGCGCGCTCTTGCTTTCTAGAGTCTCTTATACTGCAGGAAACGGGAGTGAGCTCAGAACAAAAGAACAGTGTTTCCTACACATAATGGCCATATCTAGTTCAACTCTGCTTCTGAAAGAGAAACAAACTACAGGTCCTCTAACATCCAATGATTGTCAGTTAAGATGAGAAACATGTGAGCTTCGTGAACGATGTAGTTCGTTTGAGCTGTAAAGTAACTGCCCTTACCTGAAATGAAGTGTCACTTGTAGGAAGACTCAGAGACTGGGATATAACTCCATTGCTGAATTGAAACACACAGCAGAGTTCTCATGCATAGATCACACTCTGCTTTATAGCAAGAAGCACGCTCTTGCTTTCAGATTCTCTAAGACAGCAGGAAATGTGAGTGTGCTGAGAACAAAAGTATGGTGTTTCCTACACATACAGACCATATCTAGTCCAACTCTGCTTCTGAAACTAATACAAACCACAGGTCCTCTAACATCCAATCCTTGTCAGTTAAGAGGAGAAACGTGTGAGCTTCGTGAAGGATGTAGTTGGTTTGAGCTGAAAAGTGACTGCCCTTACCTGAAAAGAAGTCTTGCTTGTAGGAAGACACAGAGCCTGGGATTTAACTCAACTCCTGAAGTGAAACACACAGCAGAGTTCTCATCCATTGATTACACTCTGCTTTAGTGCAAGCACCATGCTCTTCCTTTCTAGATTATCTTATACTGCAGGAAACGTGAGTGTGCTCAGAACAAAAGAACGTTGTTTTCTACACATATGGACCATATCTAGTTCAACTCTTATTCTGAAACTGACACAAAGCACAGGTCCTGTAACATCCAATGCTTTTCAATTAACACTAAGAAACTTGTGAGCTTCGTGAACAATGTAGTTCATTTGAGCTGTAAATTAACTGCCCTTACCTGAAGTGAAGTCTTGTTTGTAGGAAGATTCAGAGCCTGGGATTTATCTCCATATCTGAAGTGAAACACACAGCAGTGTTCTCATCCATTGATCACACTCTGCTTTAGAGCAAGAAGCACGCTCTTGCTTTCTAGATTCTCTATGACAGCAGGAAACGTGAGTGTGCTGAGAACAAAAAACGGTGTTTCATACACAAAGGGACCATATTTAGTCCAACTCTGTTTCTGAAAGTGATACAAATCACTGGTCCTCTAACATCCAATGCTTGTCAGGTAAGATGGGAATCGCGTTAGCTTCGTGAACGATGTAATTCCTTTGAGCTGAAAAGTGACTGCCCTTACCTGAAATGAAGTCTTGCTTGTAGGAAGACTCAGAGCCTGGGATTTCACTCCATTTCTGAAGTGGAAAACACAGCAGAATTCTCCTCCATTGATCACACTCTGCTTTAGAGCAAGAAGCACGCTCTTGATTTCTAGAGTCCTGAAGACAGCAGGAAACGTGAGTGTGCTCAGAATAAAAGAATGGTGTTTTCTACACATACGGACCATATCTAGTCCAACTCTGCCTCTGAAATTGATACAAAGCACATGTCCTCTAACATCCAAAGCTTGTCATTTATGATGAGAAACGTGGGAGCTTCTTGAACGATGTAGTTCGTTTGAGCTGTGAAGTAACTGCCCTTACCTGAAATGAAGTGTCACTTGTAGGAAGACTCAGAGACTGGGATTTAACTCCATTTCTGAGTGAAACACACAGCAGAGTTCTCATCCATAGATCACACTCTGCTTTAGAGCAAGAAGCACGCTCTTGCTTTCTAGAGTCTCTAATACAGCAGAAAACGTGAGTGTGCTAAGAACAAAAGAACGGTGTTTCCTACACATACGGAGCATATCTAGTTGAACTCTTATTCTGAAACTGACACAAAGCACAGGTCCTGTAACATCCAATACTTTTCAATTAACACTGAGAAACATGTGAGCTTCGTGTACGATGTAGCTCCTTTGAGCTGTAAAGCAACTGCCCTTTCCTGAAACGAAGTCCTGCTTGTAGGAAGACTCAGAGCCTGGGATTTAACACCATTTCTGAAGTGGAACACACAGCAGAGTTCACATCCATTGATCACACTCTGCTTTAGAGCAAGAAGCATGCTCTTGCATTCTAGAGTCTCTAAGACAGCAGGAAACGTGAGTGAGCTCAGAATAAAAGAACGGTGTTTTCTACACATACGGACCATATCTAGTCCAACTCTGCCACTGAAATTGATACAAAGCACAGGTCCTCTAACATCCAAAGCCTGTATTTAAGATGACAAACCTGGGAGCTTCGTGAACGATGTAGTTCATTTGAGCTGAAAAATGACTGCCCTTACCTGAAACGAACTCTTGCTTGTAGGAAGACTCAGAACGTGAGATTTAACTCCATTTCTGAAGGGAAACACACAGCATAGTTCTCATCCCTGGATCCCATTCTGCTTTAGAGCAAGAAGCTCCCTCTTGCTTTCTAGAGTCTCTTATACTGCAGGAAACGTGAGTGAGTTCAGAACAATAGAACAGTGTTTCCTACACATAAGGGCGATATCTAGTTCAACTTTGCTTCTGAAAGAGAAACAAACCACAGTTCCTCTAACATCCAATGATTGTCAGTTAAGATGAGAAACGTGTGAGTCGTGAAAAATGTAGTTCATTTGAGCTGTAAAGTAACTGCCCTTACCTGAAATGAAGTGTCACTTGTATGAAGACTCAGAGCCTGGGATTTAACTCCATTTCTGAAGTGAAACGCACAGCAGAGTTCTCATCCATGGATCCCATTGTGCTTTAGAGCAAGAAGCACGCTCTTGATTTCTAGTGTCTCTTATACTGCAGGAAACGTGAGTGTGCTCAGAACAAAAGAACGTTGTTTTCTACCCAAACGGACCATATCTAGTCCAACTCTGCCTCTGAAATTGATACAAAGCACAGGTGCTCTAACATCCAAAGCTTGTCAGTTAAGATGAGAAACGTGTGAGCTTCGTGAAAGATGTAGTTCGTTTGAGGTGTAAAGTAACTGCCCTTACCTGAAATGAAGTGTCACTTGTAGGAAGACTCAGAGCCTTGGATTTAACACCATTTCTGAAGTGGAACACACAGCAGAGTTCGCATCCATTGATCACACTCGGCTTTAGAGCAAGAAGCGCGCTCTTGCTTTCTAGAGTCTCTTATACTGCAGGAAACGGGAGTGAGCTCAGAACAAAAGAACAGTGTTTCCTACACATAATGGCCATATCTAGTTCAACTCTGCTTCTGAAAGAGAAACAAACTACAGGTCCTCTAACATCCAATGATTGTCAGTTAAGATGAGAAACATGTGAGCTTCGTGAACGATGTAGTTCGTTTGAGCTGTAAAGTAACTGCCCTTACCTGAAATGAAGTGTCACTTGTAGGAAGACTCAGAGACTGGGATATAACTCCATTGCTGAATTGAAACACACAGCAGAGTTCTCATGCATAGATCACACTCTGCTTTATAGCAAGAAGCACGCTCTTGCTTTCAGATTCTCTAAGACAGCAGGAAATGTGAGTGTGCTGAGAACAAAAGTATGGTGTTTCCTACACATACAGACCATATCTAGTCCAACTCTGCTTCTGAAACTAATACAAACCACAGGTCCTCTAACATCCAATCCTTGTCAGTTAAGAGGAGAAACGTGTGAGCTTCGTGAAGGATGTAGTTGGTTTGAGCTGAAAAGTGACTGCCCTTACCTGAAAAGAAGTCTTGCTTGTAGGAAGACACAGAGCCTGGGATTTAACTCAACTCCTGAAGTGAAACACACAGCAGAGTTCTCATCCATTGATTACACTCTGCTTTAGTGCAAGCACCATGCTCTTCCTTTCTAGATTATCTTATACTGCAGGAAACGTGAGTGTGCTCAGAACAAAAGAACGTTGTTTTCTACACATATGGACCATATCTAGTTCAACTCTTATTCTGAAACTGACACAAAGCACAGGTCCTGTAACATCCAATGCTTTTCAATTAACACTAAGAAACTTGTGAGCTTCGTGAACAATGTAGTTCATTTGAGCTGTAAATTAACTGCCCTTACCTGAAGTGAAGTCTTGTTTGTAGGAAGATTCAGAGCCTGGGATTTATCTCCATATCTGAAGTGAAACACACAGCAGTGTTCTCATCCATTGATCACACTCTGCTTTAGAGCAAGAAGCACGCTCTTGCTTTCTAGATTCTCTATGACAGCAGGAAACGTGAGTGTGCTGAGAACAAAAAACGGTGTTTCATACACAAAGGGACCATATTTAGTCCAACTCTGTTTCTGAAAGTGATACAAATCACTGGTCCTCTAACATCCAATGCTTGTCAGGTAAGATGGGAATCGCGTTAGCTTCGTGAACGATGTAATTCCTTTGAGCTGAAAAGTGACTGCCCTTACCTGAAATGAAGTCTTGCTTGTAGGAAGACTCAGAGCCTGGGATTTCACTCCATTTCTGAAGTGGAAAACACAGCAGAATTCTCCTCCATTGATCACACTCTGCTTTAGAGCAAGAAGCACGCTCTTGATTTCTAGAGTCCTGAAGACAGCAGGAAACGTGAGTGTGCTCAGAATAAAAGAATGGTGTTTTCTACACATACGGACCATATCTAGTCCAACTCTGCCTCTGAAATTGATACAAAGCACATGTCCTCTAACATCCAAAGCTTGTCATTTATGATGAGAAACGTGGGAGCTTCTTGAACGATGTAGTTCGTTTGAGCTGTGAAGTAACTGCCCTTACCTGAAATGAAGTGTCACTTGTAGGAAGACTCAGAGACTGGGATTTAACTCCATTTCTGAGTGAAACACACAGCAGAGTTCTCATCCATAGATCACACTCTGCTTTAGAGCAAGAAGCACGCTCTTGCTTTCTAGAGTCTCTAATACAGCAGAAAACGTGAGTGTGCTAAGAACAAAAGAACGGTGTTTCCTACACATACGGAGCATATCTAGTTGAACTCTTATTCTGAAACTGACACAAAGCACAGGTCCTGTAACATCCAATACTTTTCAATTAACACTGAGAAACATGTGAGCTTCGTGTACGATGTAGCTCCTTTGAGCTGTAAAGCAACTGCCCTTTCCTGAAACGAAGTCCTGCTTGTAGGAAGACTCAGAGCCTGGGATTTAACACCATTTCTGAAGTGGAACACACAGCAGAGTTCACATCCATTGATCACACTCTGCTTTAGAGCAAGAAGCATGCTCTTGCATTCTAGAGTCTCTAAGACAGCAGGAAACGTGAGTGAGCTCAGAATAAAAGAACGGTGTTTTCTACACATACGGACCATATCTAGTCCAACTCTGCCACTGAAATTGATACAAAGCACAGGTCCTCTAACATCCAAAGCCTGTATTTAAGATGACAAACCTGGGAGCTTCGTGAACGATGTAGTTCATTTGAGCTGAAAAATGACTGCCCTTACCTGAAACGAACTCTTGCTTGTAGGAAGACTCAGAACCTGAGATTTAACTCCATTTCTGAAGGGAAACACACAGCATAGTTCTCATCCCTGGATCCCATTCTGCTTTAGAGCAAGAAGCTCCCTCTTGCTTTCTAGAGTCTCTTATACTGCAGGAAACGTGAGTGAGTTCAGAACAATAGAACAGTGTTTCCTACACATAAGGGCGATATCTAGTTCAACTTTGCTTCTGAAAGAGAAACAAACCACAGTTCCTCTAACATCCAATGATTGTCAGTTAAGATGAGAAACGTGTGAGTCGTGAAAAATGTAGTTCATTTGAGCTGTAAAGTAACTGCCCTTACCTGAAATGAAGTGTCACTTGTATGAAGACTCAGAGCCTGGGATTTAACTCCATTTCTGAAGTGAAACGCACAGCAGAGTTCTCATCCATGGATCCCATTGTGCTTTAGAGCAAGAAGCACGCTCTTGATTTCTAGTGTCTCTTATACTGCAGGAAACGTGAGTGTGCTCAGAACAAAAGAACGTTGTTTTCTACACTTAAGGACCATATCTAGTTCAACTCTTATTCTGAAACTGACACAAAGCACAGGTCCTGTAACATCCAATGCTGTTCAATTAACACTGAGAAACGTGTGAGCTTAGTGTACCATGTAGTTCGTTTGAGCTGTACAGTAACTGCCCTTACCTGAAACGAAGTCTTGCTTGTAGGAAGACTCAGAGCCTGGGATTTAACACCATTCCTGAAGTGGAACACAAGGCAGAGTTCGCATCCATTGATCACACTCTGCTTTAGAGCAAGAAGCACGCTCTTGCATTCTAGAGTCTCTAAGACAGGAGGAAACGGGAGTGAGCTCAGAACAAAAGAACAGTGTTTCCTACACATAAGGGCCATATCTAGTTCAATCTGCTTTTGAAAGAGAAACAAACTACAGGTGCTCTAACATCCAATGATTGTCAGTTAAGATGAGAAACGTGTGAGCTTCGTGAACGATGTAGTTCGTTTGAACTGTAAAGTTACTGCCCTTACCTGAAATGAAGTGTCACTTGTAGGAAGACTCAGAGCCTGGCATTTAACTCCATTTCTGACGTGAAACACACAGAAAAGTTCTCATCCATGGATCCCACTGTGCTTTAGAGCAAGAAGCACGCTCTTGCTTTCTAGAGTCTCTTATACTGCAGGAAACGTGAGTGTGCTCAGAATAAAAGAACGGTGTTTTCTACACATACAGACCATATCTAGTCGAACTCTCCCTTTGAAATTGATACAAAGCACAGGTCCCCTAACATCCAAAGCTTGTCATTTAAGATGACAAACCTGGGAGCTTCGTGAACGATGTAGTTCTTTGAGCTGAAAACTGACTGCCCTTACCTGAAACGAACTCTTGCTTGTAGGAAGACTAAGAACCTGGGATTTAACTCCATTTCTGAAGGGAAAGACAGAGCATAGTTCTCATCCATGGATCCCATTCAGCTTTAGAGAAAGAAGCACACTCTTGCTTTCTAGATTCTCTTATACTGCAGGAAACGGGAATGAGCTCAGAACAAAAGAACGGTGTTTCCTACACATAAGGGCCATATCTAGTTCAACTCTGTTTCTGAAAGAGAAACAAACCACAGGTCCTCTAACATCCAATGATTGTCAGTTAAGATGAGAAACATGTGAGCTTCGTGAACGATGTAGTTCGTTTGAGCTGTAAAGCAACTGCCCATACCAGAAATGAAGTGTCACTTGTAGGAAGACTCAGAGCCTGGGATTTAACTCCATATCTGAAGTGAAACACACAGCACAGTTCTCATCCATGTCTCCCATTGTGCTTTAGAGCAAGAAGCACGCTCTTGCTTTCTAGAGTCTCTTATACTGCAGGAAACGTGAGTGTGCTCAGAACAAAAGAAGGTTGTTTTCTACACATACGGACCATATCTAGTCCAACTCTGCCTCTGAAATTGATACAAAGCACAGGTGCTCTAACATCCAAAGCTTGTCAGTTAAGATGAGAAACGTGTGAGCTTCGTGAAAGATGTAGTTCGTTTGAGCTGTAAAGTAACTGCCATTACCTGAAACGAAGTCTTGCTTGTAGGAAGACTCAGAGCCTTGGATTTAACACCATTTCTGAAGTGGAACACACAGCAGAGTTCACATCCATTGATCACACTCTGCTTTAGAGCAAGAAGCACGCTCTTGCATTCTAGAGTCTCTAAGACAGCAGGAAACTTGAGTTTGCTCAGAATAAAAGAACGGTGTTTTCTACACATACGGACCATATCTAGTCCAACTCTGACTTTGAATTTGATACAAAGCACAGGTCGTCTAACATCCAAAGCTTGTCATTTAAGATGACAAACCTGGGAGCTTCGTGAACGATGTAGTTCATTTGAGATGAAAAGTGGCTGCCCTTACCTGAAACGAACTCTTGCTTGTAGGACGACTCAGAGCCTGGAATTTAACTCCATTTCTGAAGGGAAACACACAGCACACTTCTCATCCATAAATCACACTCTGCTTTAGAGCAAGAACCACACTCTTCCTTTCTAGAGTGTCTAATAATGCAGGAAACGTGATTTTGCTCAGAACAAAAGAACAGTGTTTCGTACACATACGGACCATATCTAGTTCAACTCTTATTCTGAAACTGACACAAAGCACAGGTCCTGTAACATCCAATGCTTTTCAATTAAGACTGAGAAACGTGTGAGCTTCGTGAACGATGTAGTTCGTTTGTGCTGTGAAGAAACTGCCCTTACCTGAAACGTAGTCTTACTTGTAGGAAAACTCAGAGCCTGGGATTTAACTCCAATTCTGAAGTGAAATACACAACAGAGTTCTCATCCATGGATCGCATTGGCTTTAGAGCAAGAAGCACGCTCTTGATTTCTAGAGTCTCTCATACTGCTGGAAACATGAGTGTGCTCAGAACAAAAGAAGGTTGTTTTCTACACATACGGACCATATCTAGTTCAACTCTTATTCTGAAACTGACACAAAGCACAGGTCCTGTAACATCCAATGCTTTTCAATTAACACTGAGAAACGTGTGAGCTTCGTGTACAATGTAGTTCGTTTGAGCTGTAAAGTAACTGCCATTACCTGAAACGAAGTCTTGCTTGTAGGAAGACTCAGAGCCTGGGATTTAACACCATTTCTGAAGTGGAACACACAGCAGAGTTCGCATCCATTGATCACACTCTGCTTTAGAGCAAGAAGCACGCTCTTGCATTCTAGAGTCTCTAAGACAGCAGGAAACGTGAGTGTGCTCAGAATAAAAGAACGGTGTTTTCTACACATACGGACCATATCTAGTCGAACTCTGCCTTTGAAATTGATACAAAGCACAGGTCGTCTAACATCCAAAGCTTGTCATTTAAGATGACAAACCTGGGAGCTTCGTGAACGATGTAGTTCATTTGAACTGAAAAGTGACTGCCCTTACCTGAAACGAAATCTTGCTTGTAGGAAGACTCAGAACCTGGGATTTAACTCCATTTCTGAAGGGAAACACACAGCATATTTCTCATCCATGGATCCCATTCAGCTTTAGAGCAAGAAGCACACTCTTGATTTCTAGAGTCTCTTATAATGCAGGAAACATGAGTGTGCTCAGAACAAAAGAACGTTGTTTTCTACACATAGGGACCATGTCTAGTTCAACTCTTATTCTGCAACTGACACAAAGCACAGGTCCTGAAACATCCAATGCTTTTCATTTAAGAGCGAGAAACGTGCGAGCTTCGTGAATGATGTAGTTCGTTTGACCTATAAAGTAACTGCCCTTGTCTGAAGTGAAGTCTTGCTTGTAGGAAGACTCAGAGCCTGGGATTTGACTCAACTTCTGAAGTGAAACACACAGCAGAGTTCTCATCCATTGATCACACTCTGCTTTAGAGCAAGAAGCATGCTCTTGCTTTCTAGATTCTCTAAGACAGCAAGAAACGTGAGTGTGCTGAGAACAAAAGAACGGTGTTTCCTACACATAAGGTCCATATCTAGTTCAACTCTGTTTCTGAAAGAGAAGCAAACCACAGGTCCTCTAACATCCAATGATTGTCAGTTAGGATGAGAAACGTGTGAGCTTCGTGAAAGATGTAGTTCGTTTGAGCTGTAAAGTAACTGCCCTTACCTGAAATGAAGTGTCACTTGTATGAAGACTCAGAGCCTGGGATTTAACTCCATTTCTGAAGTGAAACGCACAGCAGAGTTCTCATCCATGGATCCCATTGTGCTTTAGAGCAAGAAGCACGCTCTTCATTTCTAGAGTATCTTATACTGCTGGAAACGTGAGTGTGCTCAGAACAAAAGAACGTTGTTTTCTACACATACGGACCATATCTAGTTCAACTCTTATTCTGAAACTGACACAAAGCACAGGTCCTGTAACATCCAATGCTTTTCAATTAACACTGAGAAACGTGTGAGCTTCGTGTACAATGTAGTTCGTTTGAGTTGTAAAGTAACTGCCATTACCTGAAACGAAGTCTTGCTTGTAGGAAGACTCAGAGCCTGGGATTTAACACCATTTCTGAAGTGGAACACAAGGCAGAGTTCGCATCCATTGATCACACTCTGCTTTAGAGCAAGAAGCACGCTCTTGCATTCTAGAGTCTCAAAGACAGGAGGAAACGGGAGTGAGCTCAGAACAAAAGAACAGTGTTTCCTACACATAAGGGCCATATCTAGTTCAATCTGCTTTTGAAAGAGAAACAAACTACAGGTGCTCTAACATCCAATGATTGTCAGTTAAGATGAGAAACGTGTGAGCTTCGTGAACGATGTAGTTCGTTTGAACTGTAAAGTTACTGCCCTTACCTGAAATGAAGTGTCACTTGTAGGAAGACTCAGAGCCTGGCATTTAACTCCATTTCTGACGTGAAACACACAGAAAAGTTCTCATCCATGGATCCCATTGTGCTTTAGAGCAAGAAGCACGCTCTTGCTTTCTAGAGTCTCTTATACTGCAGGAAACGTGAGTGTGCTCAGAACAAAAGTATGTTGTTTCCTACACATACAGACCATATCTAGTCCAACTCTGCTTCTGAAAGTAATACAAACCACAGGTTCTCTAACATCCAATGCTTGTCAGTTAAGATGAGAAACGTGTGAGCTTCGTGAACGATGTAGTTCGTTTGAGCTGAATAGTGACTGCCCTTACCTGTAACGAAGTCTTGCTGGTAGGAAGACACAGAGCCTGGGATTTAACTCCATTTCTGAAGGGAAACACACAGCACAGTTCTCATCCATGAATCACACTCTGCTTTAGTGCAAGAACCATGCTCTTCCTTTCTAGAGTCTCTAATACAGCAGGAAACGTGACTGTGCTCAGAACAAAAGAACTGTGTTTCCTACACATACGGACCACATCTAGTTCAACTCTTATTCTGAAACTGACACAAAGCACAGGTCCTGAAACATCCAATGCTTTTCAATTAAGACTGAGAAACGTGTGAGCTTCGTGTACGATGTAGTTCGTTTGATCTGTAAAGTAACTGCCCTTACCTGAAACGAAGTCTTGCTTGTAGGAAGACTAAGATCCTGGGATTTAACACCATTTCTGAAGTGGAACACACACCAGAGTTCTCATCCATTGATCACACTCTGCTTTAGAGCAAGAAGCACGCTCTTGCTTTCTAGAGTCTCTAAGACAGCAGGAAACATTAGTGTTCTGAGAACAAAAGAACGGTGTTTTCTACACATACAGACCATATCTAGTCCAACTCTGCCTCTGAAATTGATACAAAGCACAGGTCCTGTAACATCCAAAGCTTGTCATTTAAGATGAGAAACGTGGGAGCTTCTTGAACGATGTAGTTAGTTTTAGGTGAAATGAGACTGCCCTTACCTGAAATGAAGTCTTGCTTGTAGGAAGACTCAGAGCCTGGGATTTAACTCCATTTCTGAAGGGTAACACACAGCACATTTCTCATCCATGGATCCCATTCTGCTTTAGAGCAAGAAGCACGCTCTTGCTTTCTAGAGTCTCTAATACTGCAGGAAACGTGAGTGTGCTCAGAACAAAAGAACGGTGTTTCCTACACATAAGGGCCAAATCTAGTTCAACTCTGCTTCTGAAACTGAAACAACGCACTGGTACTCTAACATCCAATGCTTGTCAGTTAAGATGAGGAACGTGTGAAATTCCTGAACGATGTAGTTCGTTTGAGATGAAAAGTGACTGCCATTACCTGAAACGAAGTCTTGCTTGTAGGAAGACTCAGAGCCTGGGATTTAACAACATTTCTGAAGTGAAACACACAGCAGAGTTCTCATCCATTGTTCACACTCTACTTTACAGCAAGAAGAACGCTCTTGCTTTCTAGAGTCTCTAAGACAGCAGGAAACATGAGTGTGATGAGAACAAAAGAACGGTGTTTCCTACACGTACGGACAATATCTTGTCCAACTATGCTTCTGAAATTGAAACAAACCACAGGTCCTATAACATCCAATGCTTGTCAGTTAAGATGACAAACGTGTGAGCTTCGTGAACGATGTAATTCGTTTGAGCTGTAAAGTAACATCCCTTGCCTGAAACGAACTCTTGCTTGTCGGAAGACTCAGAGCCTTTGATTTAACACCATTTCTGAAGTGAAACACACAGCAGAGTTCTCATCCATTGATCACACTCTGCTTTAGAGCAAGAAGCACGCTCTTGCTTTCTAGAGTCTCTAATACACCAGGTAACATGAGTGTGCTGAGAACAAAAGAATGGTGTTTCTCACACAAACGGACCATATCCAGTCCAACTCTGCTTCTGATACTGATACAAAGTACTGGTCCTCTAACATCCAATGCTTGTCAGTTAAGATGAGAAACGTGTGAGGTTCCTGAACGATGTAGTTCGTTTGAGCTGAAAAGTGACTGCCCTTACCTGAAATGAAGTCTTGCTTGTAGGAAGACACAGACTTGGGATTTAACTCCATATCTGAAGGGAAACACACAACACAGTTCTCATCCATGGATCACACTCTGCCTTAGAGCAAGAAGCACGCTCTTACTTTCTAGAGTCTCTAATGCATCAGGAAACGTGAGTGTCCGCAGAAGAAAAGAACCATGTTTCCTATACATACGGACCATATCTAGTTCAACTCTGCTTGAAATTGATACAAAGCAAAAGTCCTCTAACATCCAATACTTGTCAGTTAAGATGAGAAACGTGTGATCTTCGTGAACGATGTAGTT
The DNA here is from genome assembly GCA_949786385.1 of Onychomys leucogaster. NCBI lineage: Eukaryota > Metazoa > Chordata > Mammalia > Rodentia > Cricetidae > Onychomys > Onychomys leucogaster. The sequence goes on from CATKUP010000143.1 coordinate 90,018, forward strand.
CGTTTGAGCTGTAAAGTAACTGCCCTTACCTGAAAGGAAGTCTTGCTTGTAGGAAGACTCAGAGCCAGGGATTTAACTCCATTTCTGAAGTGAAACACACAACAGAATTCTCATGCATTGATCACACTCTCCTTCAGAGCAAGAAGCACGCTCTTGCTTTCTAGAGTCTCTAATACAGCAGGAAACCTGAGTGTGCTGAGAACAAAAGAACGGTGTTTCTTACACCTACGGACCATATCTAGTCGAACTCTGCTTCTGAAACTGAAACAAACCAAAGGTCCTCTAACATCCAATGCTTTTCAGTTAAGATGAGAAACATGTGAGCTTTGTGAACGATGTAGTTCGTTTGATCTGAAAAGTGACTGCCCTTGCCTGAAACGAAGTCTTGCTTCTAGGAAGACACAGAGCCTGGGATTTAACTCCATTTCTGAAGGGAATCACATAACACAGTTCTCATCCATGGATCACACTCTGCTTTAGAGCAAGAAGCACGCTCTAGCTTTCTAGTATCTCTAAGACAGCAGATAACTTGAGTGTGCTGAGAAGAAATGAACAGTGTTTCCTACACATACGGATCATATCTAGTCCAACTCTGCTTCTGAAACTGATACAAAGCACTGGTCCTCTAACATTCAATGCTTGTCAGTTAAGATGAGAAACGTGTGAGCTTCGTGATCGATGCAGTTTGTTTGAGCTGAAAAGTCATGCCCTTGCCTGAAACGAAGTCTTGCTTGTAGGAAGACTCATAGCCAGTTATTTATCTCCATTTCTGAAGGGAAAGACATAACACAGTTCTCATCCATGGATCACACTCTGCTTTAGAGCAAGAAGGACGCACTTGCTTTCTAGAGTCTCTAATACAAAGGAAACATGAGTGTGCTCAGAAGAAAAGATCCTTGTTTCCTATACATACGGACCATATCTAGTTCAACTCTGCTTAAAATTGATACAAGGCAAAGGTCCTCTAACATCCAATGCTTCTCATTTAAGATGAGAAACGTGTGAGCTTCCTGAACGATGTAGTTTGTTTGAGTTTAAAAGTGACTGCTCTTAACTAAACGAAGTCTTGCTTGTATGAAGACTCAGAGCCTGGGATTTAACTCCATTTCTGAAGTGAAACCCCCAGCAGAGTTCTCATCCATTGTTCACACTCTGCTTTAGAGCAAGAAGCACACTCTACCTTTCTAGAATCTCTAAGACATCAGGAAACATGAGTGTGCTGAGAACAAATGAATGGTGTTTCCTACACATATGGATATCATCTAGTCCAACTCTGCTTCTGAAACTGATACAAAACACTGGTCCTCTAACATCCAATGCTTGTCAGTTAAGATGAAGAACGTGTGAAATTCGTGACCGATGTAATTCGTTTGAGCTGTAAAGTGACTGCCCTTACCTGAAACGAATTCTTGCTTGTAGGAAAACTCAGAGCAGGGGATTTAACTCCATTTCTGAAGTGAAACCCACAGCAGAGTTCTCATCCATTGTTCACACTCTGCTTTAGAGCAAGAAGCACGCTCTTGCTTTCCAGAGTCTCTAATAGAGTAGGAAAACTGAGTGTGCTCAGAACAAAAGAACGGTGTTTCCTAAATATACAGACCATATCTAGTTCAACTCTGCTTCTGAAACTGAAACAAACCACAGGTCGTCTAACATCCAATGCTTGTCAGTGAAGATGAGAAACGTGTGAGCTTCGTGAAGGATGTAGTTCGTTTGAGCTGAAAGTAACTGCCCTTACTTGAAATGAAGTCTTGCTTGTAGGAAGACTCACAGCCTGGGATTTAACTCCATTTCTGAAGTGAAACAAACAACAGAGTTCTCATCCATTGTTCACACTCTGCTTTAGAGCAAGAAGCACACTCTTGCTTTCTAGATCCTCTAATACAGCAGGAAACATGAGTGTGATGAGAACAAAAGAACGGTGGTTCTTACACCTACAGACAATATTTAGTCCAACTCTGCTTCTGAAACTGATACAAAGCACTGGTCCTCTAACTACCAGTGCTTGTCAGTTAAGCTGAGAAACGTGTGAGCTTCATGACTGATGTAATTCGAATGAGCTGAAAAGTGACTGCCCTTACCTGAAACGAAGTCTTGCTTGTAGTAAGACTCAGAGCCTGGGATTTAACTCCATTTCTGAAGTGAAACACACAGCAGAGTTCTCATCCATTGTTCACACTCTGCTATACAGCAAGAAGCACGCTCTTGCTTTCTAGACTCTCTAAGAAAGCAGGAAATATGAGTGTGATGAGAAGAAATGAACAGTGTTTCCTACACATACGGATCATATCTAGTCCAACTCTGCTTCTGAAACTGATACAAAGTACTGGTCCTCTAACATTCAATGCTTGTCAGTTAAGATGAGAAACGTGTGAGCTTCGTGATCGATGTACGTTTTTTGAGCTGAAAAGTGACTGCCCTTACCTGAAATGAATCTTGCTTGTAGGAAGACTCAGAGCCTGGTATTTAACTCCATTTCTGAAGTGAAACACAAAACAGAGTTCTGATCCATTGTTCACATTCTGCTTTACAGCAAGAAGCACGCTCTTACTTTCTAGAGTCTCTAAGACAGCAGGAAACATGAGTGTGCTGAGAACAAATGAACAGTGTTTCCTACACATACGGATCATATCAAGTCCAACTCTCCTTCTGAAACTGAAACAAACAAAAGGTCCTCTAACATCCAATGCTTGTCAGTTAAGATGAGAAACGTGTGGGCTTCGTGAACGATGTAGTTCGTTTGAGCTGTAAAGTAACTTCCCTTACCTGAAACGAAGTCTTGCTTGTAGGAAGACACAGAGCCTCGGATTTAACTCCATTTCTGAAAAGAAACACACAACACACTTCTCATCCATGGATCACACACTGCTTTAGATCAAGAAGCACGCTCTTGCTTTCTACAGTCTCTAATACAGCAGGAAACATGAGTGTGCAGAGAAAAAAGAATGGTGTTTCTTACACATATGGACCATATCTAGTCCAACTATGCTACTGAAACTGATACAAAGCACTGGTCCTCTAACATACAATCCTTGTCAGTTAAGATGATAAACGTGTGAGCTTCGTGAACGATGTATTTCGTTTGAGATTAAAGTATCTGCCCTTACTTGAAACGAAGTCTTGCTTGTAGGAAGACTCAGAGCCTGGGATTTAATTCCATTTCTGAAGTGAAACACAGAGCAGAGTTCTAATCCATTGATCACACTCTGCTTTAGAGCAAGAAGCAAGCTCTAGCTCTCTAGAGTCTCTAAGACAGCATGAAACGTGAGTGTGCTCAGAAGAAAAGAACCGTGTTTCCTATACATACGTACCATATCTAGTTCAACTCTGCTTGAAAGTGATACAAAGCAAAGGTCCTCTAACATCCAATCCTTCTCATTTAAGTTGAGAAACGTGTGAGCTTCGTGAACGATGTAGTTCGTTTGAGCTGTAAAGTAACTTCCCTTACCTGAAACGAAGTCTTGCTTGTCGGAAGACTCAGAGCGTGGGATTTAACTCCATTTCTGAAGAGAAACACAAAACAGGGTTCTCATCCATTGATCATACTCTGCATTAGAGCAAGAAGCAAGCTCTTGCTTTCTAGAGTCTCTAATACAGCAGGAAACCTGAGTGTGCTGAGAACAATGAACGGTATTTCTTACACACACAGACCATATCTAGCCCAACTCTGCTTCTGAAACTGATACAAAGCACTGGTACTCTAACATCCAATGCTTGTCAGTTAAGATGAGAATCTTGTGAGCCTCGTGACCGATGTAATTCGTTTGAGCTGAAAAGTGACTGCCTTTACCTGAAACGAAGTCTTGCTTGTAGGAAGACACAGAGCCTGGGATTTAACTCCATTTCTGAAGGGAAACACACAACACAGTTCTCAACCATGGATCACACTCTGCTTTAGAGCAAGAAGCATGCTCTGGCTTTCTAGAGTCTCTAATACAGCAGGAAACGTGAGTGTCCTCAGAAGAAAAGAACTGTGTTTCCTATACATACAGACCATAACTTGTTCAACTCTGCTTGAAATTGATACAAAGTAAAGGTACTCTAACATCCAATGCTTGTCAGTTAAGATGAGAAACTTGTGAGCTTCATGAACGATATAGTTCGTTTGAGCTGTAAAGTAAATGCCCTTACCTGAAACGAAGTCTTGCTTTTAGGAAGACTCAGAGCCAGGTATTTAACTCTATTTCAGAAATGAAACACACAACAGAGTTCTCATCCGTTGATCATGGTCTGCTTTAGAGCAAGAAGCACGCTCTAACTTTCTAGAGTCTCTAAGACAGCAGGAAACTTGAGTGTGCTGAGAAAAAATGAACGGTATTTCGTACCCATATGGATCATATCTAGTCCAACTCTGCTTCTGAAACTGATACAACGCACTGGTCCTATAACCTCCAATGCTTTTCAGTTAAGATGAGAAAAGTGTGAGCTTTGTGAACAATGTTGTTCGTTTGAGCTATATAGTAACTGCCCTTACGTGAAACGAAGTCTTGCTTGTAGGAAGACTCAGAACCTGGAATTTAACTCCATTTCTGATGTGAAACACACAGCAGAGTTCTCATCCATTGCTCACACTCTGCTTTACAGCAAGAAGCACGCTCTTGCTTTCTAGAGTCTCTAAGACTGCTGGAAACATATGTGTGATGAGAACAAAAGAACGGTGTTTCCTACACATAAGGACCATATCTAGTCTAACTCTGCTTCTGAAACTGAAACAAACCACAGGTCCTCTAACATCCAGTGCTTGTCAGTTAAGATGAGAAACGTGTGAGCTTCGTGAAGGATGTAGTTCGTTTGAGCTGAAAGTAACTGCCCTTACTTGAAATGAAGTCTTGCTTGTAGGAAGACTCACAGCCTGGGATTTAACTCCATTTCTGAAGTGAAACACACAACAGAGTTCTCATCCATTGTTCACACTCTGCTTTAGAGCAAGAAGCACACTCTTGCTTTCTAGATCCTCTAATACAGCAGGAAACATGAGTGTGATGAGAACAAAAGAACGGTGGTTCTTACACCTACAGACAATATTTAGTCCAACTCTGCTTCTGAAACTGATACAAAGCACTGGTCCTCTAACTACCAGTGCTTGTCAGTTAAGATGAGAAACGTGTGAGCTTCATGACTGATGTAATTCGAATGAGCTGAAAAGGGACTGCCCTTACCTGAAACGAAGTCTTGCTTGTAGGAAGACACAGACCCTGGGATTTAACTCCATTTCTGAAGTGAAACACACAACAGAGTTCTCATCCATTGATCACACTCTGCTTTAGAGCAAGAAGTACACTCTAGCTTTCTAGAATCTCTAAGACAGCAGGAAACTTGAGTGTGCTGAGAACAAATGAACGGTGTTTCCTACATATACGGATCCTATCTAGCCATCTCTGCTTCTGAAACTGTTACAAAGCACTGGTCCTCTAACATCCAATGCTTGTCAGTTAAGATGAGGAACATGTGAACTACGTAAACGATGTAGTTCGTTAGAGCTGAAAAGTGACTGCCCTATCCTGAAACGAAGTATTGCTTGTAGGAAGACTCAGAGCCGGGGATTGAACTCCATTTCTGAATTGAAACACACAGCAGAGTTCTCATCCATTGTTCACACTCTGCTTTAGAGCAAGAAGCACGCTCTTGCTTTCCAGATTCTCTAATACAGCAGAAAACCTGAGTGTGCTCAGAACAAAAGAAAAGTGTTTCCTACACATACGGACCATATCTAGTAGAACTCTGTTTCTGAAAATGAAACAAACCACAGGTCCTCTAACATCCAATGCTTGTCAGTGAAGATGAGAAACGTGTGAGCTTCGTGAATGTTGTAGTTCGTTTGAGCTGAAAGTAACTGCCCTTACTTGAAATGAAGTCTTCCTTTAGGAAGACTCAGAGCCTGGGATGTAACTCCATTTCTGAATTGAAACACACAACAGAGTTCTCATCCCTTGATCACACTCTGCTTTAGAGCAAGAAGTACACTCAAGCTTTCTAGAATCTCTAAGACAGCAGGAAACTTGAGTGTGCTGAGAACAAATGAACGGTGTTTCCTACACATACGGATCCTATCTAGCCATCTCTGCTTCTGAAACTGTTACAAAGCACTGGTCCTCTGACATCCAATGCTTGTCAGTTAAGATGAGGAACATGTGAACTTCGTAAACGATGTAATTCGTTAGAGCTGAAAAGTGACTGCCCTATCCTGAAACGAAGTATTGCTTGTAGGGAGACTCAGAGCCGGGGATTGAACTCCATTTCTGAAGTGAAACACACAGCAGAGTTCTCATCCATTGTTCACACTCTGCTTTAGAGCAAGAAGCACGCTCTTGCTTTCCAGATTCTCTAATACAACATAAAACCTGAGTGTGCTCAGAACAAAAGAACAGTGTTTCCTACACATACGGACCATATCTAGTAGAACTCTGTTTCTGAAAATGAAACAAACCACAGGTCCTCTAACATCCAATGCTTGTCAGTGAAGATGAGAAACGTGTGAGCTTCGTGAACGTTGTAGTTCGTTTGAGCTGAAAGTAACTGCCCTTACTTGAAATGAAGTCTTCCTTTAGGAAGACTCAGAGCCTGGGATGTAACTCCATTTCTGAAATGAAACACACAACAGAGTTCTCATCCATTGAGCACACTACGCTTTAGAGCAAGAAGCAAGCTCTTGCTTTCTAGAGACTCTAATGCAGCAGGAAACATGAGTGTGCTCACAAGAAAAGAACCGTGTTTTCTATACATACGGAACATATCTAGTTCAACTCTGCTTGAAATTGATAAAAAGCAAAGGTCCTCTAACATCCAATGCTTCTCAGTTAAGATGAGCAATGTGTGAGCTTCGTGAACGATATAGTTCGTTTGAGCTGTAAAGTAACTTCCCTTACATGAAACGAAGACTTGCTTGTAGGAAGACACAGAGCCTGGGATTTAACTAAATTTCTGAAGGGAAACACACAACACAGTTCTCATCCATGGACCACACACTGCTTCAGAGCAAGAAGAACGCTCTTGCTTTCTACAGTCTCTAATACAGCAGGAAACGTGAGTGTGCTGAGAAAAAAGAGAGGTGTTTCTTACACATACGGACCATATCTATTCCAACTCTGCTTCTGAAACTGATACAAAGCACTGGTCATCTAACATTCGATGCTTGTCAGTTAAGATGAGAAACGTGTGAGCTTCCTGAACGATGTAGTTCCTTTGAGCTGAAAAGTGACTGGCCTTACCTGAAACGAAGTCTTGCTTGTAGGAAGACACAGAGCCTGGGATTTAACTCCATTTCTGAAGGGAAACACACAACACAGTTCACATCCATGGATCACACTCTGCTTTAGAGCAAGAAGCACGCTCTTGCTTTCTAGAGTCTCTAAGACAGCAGGAAACGTGAGTGTGCTCAGAACAAAAGAACGGTGTTTCCTACACATACGAACCATATCTAGTTCAACTCTGCTTCTGAAACTGAAACAAACCACAGGTAGTGCAGCATCCAATGCTTGTCAGTGAAGATGAGAAACGGGCGAGCTTCGTGAATGATGTGGTTCGTTTGAGCTGAAAGTAACTGCCCATACTTGAAATGAAGTCTTCCTTTTAGGAAGACTCAGAGCATGGGATTTAACTCATTTCTGAAGTGCAACACACAACACAGGTCTCATCCATTGATCACACTCTGCTTTAGAGCAAGAAGCACGCTCTTGCTTTCTAGAGTCTGTAATACAGCAGGAAACGTGAGTGTGCTCAGAAGAAAAGAACAGTGTTTCCTATACATACAGACCATATCTAGTTCAACTCTGCTTGAAATTGATACAAAGCAAAGGTCCTCTAACTACCAATGCTTGTCAGTTAATATGAGAAACGTGTGAGCTTTGTGACCGATGTAATTCGTTTGAGCTGAAAAGTGACTGCCCTTACCTGAAACGAAGTCTTGCTTGTAGGAAGACACAGAGCCTGGGATTTAACTCCATTTCTGAAGGGAAAAACAAAAGACAGTTCTCATCCATGGATCACACTCTGCTTTACAGCAAGAAGCACGCTCTTGCTTTCTAGATTCTCTAATACAGCAGGAAACGTGAGTGTGCTCAGAAGAAAAGAACAGTGTTTCCTATACATATGGACCATATCTAGTTCAACTCTGCTTGAAATTGATACAAAGCAAAGGTCCTCTAACTACCAATGCTTGTCAGTTAATATGAGAAACGTGTGAGCTTCGTGACCGATGTAATTCGTTTGAGCTGAAAAGTGACTGCCCTTACCTGAAACGAATTCTTGCTTATAGGAAGACACAGAGCCTGGGATTTAACTCCATTTCTGAAGTGAAACACACAACAGAGTTCTCATCCATTGATGACATCTGCTTTAGAGCAAGAAGCACGCTCTTGCTTTCTAGAGTCTCTAATACAGCAGGAAACTTGAGTATGCTCAGAACAAAAGAACGGTGTTTCCTACACATACGAACCATATCTAGTCCAACTCTATTCTGAAACTGAAACAAACAACAGGTCCTCTATCATCCAATGCTTGTCAGTTAAGATGAGAAACGTGTGAGCTTCGTGAACAATGTAGTTTGTTTGAGCTGAAAAGTGACTGCCCTTACCTGAAATGAAGTCTTGCTTTTAGTAAGACTCAGAGCCTGGGATTTAACATTTCTGAAGTGAAACACACAGAAGAGTTCTCATCCATGAATCACACCCTGCTTTAGAGCAAGAAGCACGCTGTTGCTTTCTAGAGTCTGTAATACAGCAGGAAACGTGAGTGTGCTCAGAAGAAAAGAACAGTGTTTCCTATACATACAGACCATATCTAGTTCAACTCTGCTTGAAATTTATACAAAGCAAAGGTCCTCTAACATCCAATGCTAATCAGTTAAGATGAGAAACGTGTGAGCTTCGTGAACGATATAGTTCCTTTGAGCTCTAAACCAAATGCCCTTACCTGAAACGAAGTCTTGCTTGTAGGAAGACTCAGAGCCAGGGATTTAACTCCCTTTTTAAAGTGAAACACACAACAGAGCTTTCATCCATTGATCACAATCTGCTTTAGAGCAAGAAGCACGCACTAGCTTTCTAGAATCTCTAAGACAGCAGGAAACTTGGGTGTGCTGATAACAAAAGAACGGTGTTTCCAACACATACTGACCTTATCAAGTCCAACTCTCCTTCTGAAACTGAAACAAACAACAGGTCCTCTAAGATCCAATGCTTGTCAGTTAAGATGAGAAACGTGTGAGCTTCATGAACGATGTAGTTCGTTTGAGCTGAAAGTAACTGCCCTTACTTGAAATGAAGTCTTGCTTGTAGGAAGACTCACAGCATGGGATTTAACTACATTTCTGAAGTGAAACACACAACACAGTTCTCATCCATTGATCACACTCTGCTTTAGAGCAAGAAGCACTCTCTTGCTTTCTAGAGTCTCCACTACAGCAGGAAAAATGAGTGTGCTGAGAACAAAAGAACGGTGTTTCTTACACATACTTACCATATCTAGTCCAACTCTGCTACTGAAACTGATACAAAGCACTGGTCATCTAACATCCAATGCTTGTCAGTTAAGATGAGAAATGTGTGAGCTTCGAGAACGATGTAGTTCATTTGAGCTGTAAAGTAACTTCCCTTACCTGAAACGAATTCTTGCTTGTAGGAAGACACAGAGCCTGGGATTTAACTCCATTTCTGAAGTGAAACACACAACAGAGTTCTCATCCATTGATGACATCTGCTTTAGAGCAAGAAGCACGCTCTTGCTTTCTAGAGTCTCTAATACAGCAGGAAACTTGAGTATGCTCAGAACAAAAGAATGGTGTTTCCTACACATACGAACCATATCTAGTTCAACTCTGCTTCTGAAACTGAAACAAACCACAGGTCGTCTAACATCCAATGCTTGTCAGTGAAGATGAGAAACGTGTGAGCTTCGTGAACGATGTAGTTCGTTTGAGGTGAAAGTAACTGCCCTTACATGAAACGAAGTCTTGCTTGTAGGAAGACTCAGAGCCTGGGGTTTAACTCTATTTCTGAAGTGAAACACAAAACAGAGTTCTCATCCATTGATCACATTCTGCTTTATAGCAAGAAGCACGCTCTTGCTCTCTAGAGTCTCTAATACAGCAGGAAACCTTAGTGTGCTGAGAACAAATGAACGGTGTTTCTTAAACATACAGACCATATCTATTCCAACTCTGCTTCTGAAACTGATACAAAGCACTGGTCATCTAACATTCGATGCTTGTCAGTTAAGATGAGAAACGTGTGAGGTTCCTGAACGATGTAGTTCCTTTCAGCTGAAAAGTGACTGCCCTTACCTGAAACGAAGTCTTGCATGTAGGAAGACACAGAGCCTGGGATTTAACTCCGTTTCTGAAGGGAAACACACAACAGAGTTCTCATCCATTGATCAAACTCTGCTTTAGAGCAAGAATACGCACTAGCTTTCTAGAATCTCTAAGACAGCAGGAAACTTGAGTGGGCTGAGAACAAAAGACCGGTGTTTCTTACACATATGGACCATATCTAGTCCAACTCTACTTCTGAAACTGAAACAAATAACAGGTCCTCTAACATCCAATGGTTGTCAGTTAAGATGAGAAACGTGTGAGCTTCGTGAACGATGTAGTTCGTTTGAGCTGTAAAGTAACTTCCCTTACCTGAAACGAAGTCTGGCTTGTAGGAAGACAAAGAGCCTGGGATTTAACTCCATTTCTGAAGGGAAACACACAACACAGTTCTCATCCATGGATCACACACTGCTTTAGAGCAAGAAGCACGCTCTTGCTTTCTACAGTCTCTAATACAGCAGGAAACATGAGTGTGCTGAGAAAAAAGAATCGTGTTTCTTACACATACGCACCACATGTATTCCAACTCTGCTTCTGAAACTGATACAAAGCACTGGTCTTCTACCATTCGATGCTTGTCAGTTAAGATGAGAAACGTGTGAGCTTCCTGAACGATGTAGTTCGTTTGAGCTGAAAAGGGACTGCCCTTACCTGAAACGAAGTCTTGCTTGTAGGAAGACACAGAGCCTGGGATTTAACTCCATTTCTGAAGGGAAACACACAATACAGTTCTCATCCATGGATCATACTCTGCTTTAGAGCAAGAAGCATGCTCTTGCTTTCTAGAGTCTCTAATACAGCAGGAAATGTGAGTGTGCTCAGAACAAAAGAACGGTGTTTCCTACACATACGAAACATATCTAGTTCAACTCTGCTTCTGAAACTGAATCAAACCACAGGTCGTCTAACATCTAATGCTTGTCAGTGAAGATGAGAAACGGGTGAGCTTCGTGAAGGATGTAGTTCGTTTGAGCTGAAAGTAACTGCCCTTACTTGAAATGAAGTCTTCCTTGTAGGAAGACTCAGAGCATGGGATTTAACTCCATTTCTGAAGTGAAACACACAACAGAGTTCTCATCCATTGATCACACTCTGCTTTAGAGCAAGAAGCACGCTCTTGCTTTCTAGAATCTGTAATACAGCAAGAAACGTGAGTGTGCTCAGAAGAAAAGAACAGTGTTTCCTATACATACGAACCATATCTAGTTCTACTCTGCTTCTGAAACTGAAACAAACCACAGGTCGTCTAACATCCAATGCTTGTCAGTGAAGATGAGAAACGTGTGAGCTTCGTGAACGATGTAGTTCGTTTGAGGTGAAAGTAACTGCCCTTACATGAAACGAAGTCTTGCTTGTAGGAAGACTCAGAGCCTGGGGTTTAACTCTATTTCTGAAGTGAAACACACAACAGAGTTCTCATCCATTGATCACATTCTGCTTTAGAGCAAGAAGCACGCTATTGCTCTCTAGAGTCTCTAATACAGCAGGAAACCTTAGTGTGCTGAGAACAAATGAACGGTGTTTCTTACACATACGGACCATATCTATTCCAACTCTGCTTCTGAAACTGATACAAAGCACTGGTCGTCTAAGATCCGATGCTTGTCAGTTAAGATGAGAAACGTGTGAGCTTCGTGAAAGATGTAGTTCGTTTGAGCTGTAAAGTAACTGCCATTACCTGAAACGAAGTCTTGCTTGTAGGAAGACTCAGAGCCTTGGATTTAACACCATTTCTGAAGTGGAACACACAGCAGAGTTCACATCCATTGATCACACTCTGCTTTAGAGCAAGAAGCACGCTCTTGCATTTAGAGTCTCTAAGACAGCAGGAAACTTGAGTTTGCTCAGAATAAAAGAACGGTGTTTTCTACACATACGGACCATATCTAGTCCAACTCTGACTTTGAATTTGATACAAAGCACAGGTCGTCTAACATCCAAAGCTTGTCATTTAAGATGACAAACCTGGGAGCTTCGTGAACGATGTAGTTCATTTGAGATGAAAAGTGGCTGCCCTTACCTGAAACGAACTCTTGCTTGTAGGACGACTCAGAGCCTGGAATTTAACTCCATTTCTGAAGGGAAACACACAGCACACTTCTCATCCATAAATCACACTCTGCTTTAGAGCAAGAACCACACTCTTCCTTTCTAGAGTGTCTAATAATGCAGGAAACGTGATTTTGCTCAGAACAAAAGAACAGTGTTTTGTACACATACGGACCATATCTAGTTCAACTCTTATTCTGAAACTGACACAAAGCACAGGTCCTGTAACATCCAATGCTTTTCAATTAAGACTGAGAAACGTGTGAGCTTCGTGAACGATGTAGTTCGTTTGTGCTGTGAAGAAACTGCCCTTACCTGAAACGTAGTCTTACTTGTAGGAAGACTCAGAGCCTGGGATTTAACTCCAATTCTGAAGTGAAATACACAACAGAGTTCTCATCCATGGATCGCATTGGCTTTAGAGCAAGAAGCACGCTCTTGATTTATAGAGTCTCTCATACTGCTGGAAACATGAGTGTGCTCAGAACAAAAGAAGGTTGTTTTCTACACATAGGGACCATGTCTAGTTCAACTCTTATTCTGCAACTGACACAAAGCACAGGTCCTGAAACATCCAATGCTTTTCATTTAAGAGCGAGAAACGTGCGAGCTTCGTGAATGATGTAGTTCGTTTGACCTATAAAGTAACTGCCCTTGTCTGAAGTGAAGTCTTGCTTGTAGGAAGACTCAGAGCCTGGGATTTGACTCAACTTCTGAAGTGAAACACACAGCAGAGTTCTCATCCATTGATCACACTCTGCTTTAGAGCAAGAAGCATGCTCTTGCTTTCTAGATTCTTTAAGACAGCAAGAAACGTGAGTGTGCTGAGAACAAAAGAACGGTGTTTCCTACACATAAGGTCCATATCTAGTTCAACTCTGTTTCTGAAAGAGAAGCAAACCACAGGTCCTCTAACATCCAATGATTGTCAGTTAGGATGAGAAACGTGTGAGCTTCGTGAAAGATGTAGTTCGTTTGAGCTGTAAAGTAACTGCCCTTACCTGAAATGAAGTGTCACTTGTATGAAGACTCAGAGCCTGGGATTTAACTCCATTTCTGAAGTGAAACGCACAGCAGAGTTCTCATCCATGGATCCCATTGTGCTTTAGAGCAAGAAGCACGCTCTTCATTTCTAGAGTATCTTATACTGCTGGAAACGTGAGTGTGCTCAGAACAAAAGAACGTTGTTTTCTACACATACGGACCATATCTAGTTCAACTCTTATTCTGAAACTGACACAAAGCACAGGTCCTGTAACATCCAATGCTTTTCAATTAACACTGAGAAACGTGTGAGCTTCGTGTACAATGTAGTTCGTTTGAGTTGTAAAGTAACTGCCATTACCTGAAACGAAGTCTTGCTTGTAGGAAGACTCAGAGCCTGGGATTTAACACCATTTCTGAAGTGGAACACACAGCAGAGTTCGCATCCATTGATCAGAGTCTGCTTTAGAGCAAGAAGCACGCTCTTGCACTCTAGAGTCTCTAAGACAGCAGGAAACGTGAGTGTGCTCAGAATAAAAGAACGGTGTTTTCTACACATACGGACCATATCTAGTCGAACTCTCCCTTTGAAATTGATACAAAGCACAGGTCCCCTAACATCCAGTGCTTGTCATTTAAGATGACAAACCTGGGAGCTTCGTGAACGATGTAGTTCATTTGAGCTAAAAAGTGACTGCCCTTACCTGAAACGAACTCTTGCTTGTAGGAAGACTAAGAACCTGGGATTTAACTCCATTTCTGAAGGGAAACACACAGCACAGTTCTCATCCATGGATCCCATTGTGCTTTAGAGCAAGAAGCATGCTCTTGCTTTCTAGATTCTGTTATACTGCAGGAAACGTGAGTGTGCTCAGAACAAAAGAAGGTTGTTTTCTACACATACGGACCATATCTAGTCCAACTCTGCCTCTGAAATTGATACAAAGCACAGGTGCTCTAACATCCAAAGCTTGTCAGTTAAGATGAGAAACGTGTGAGCTTCGTGAAAGATGTAGTTCGTTTGAGCTCTAAAGTAACTGCCATTACCTGAAACGATGTCTTGCTTGTAGGAAGACTCAGAGCCTGGGATTTCACACCATTTCTGAAGTGGAACACACAGCAGAGTTCGCATCCATTGATCACACTCTGCTTTAGAGCAAGAAGCAAGCTCTTGCATTCTAGAGTCTCTAAGACAGCAGGAAACGTGAGTGTGCTCAGAATAAAAGAACGGTGTTTTCTCCACATACGGACCATATCTAGTCCAACTCTGCCTTTGAAATTGATACAAAGCACAGGTCCTCTAACATCCAAAGCTTGTCATTTACGATGACAAACCTGGGAGCTTCATGAACGATGTAGTTCATTTGAGATGAAAAGTGGCTGCCCTTACCTGAAACGAACTCTTGCTTGTAGGAAGACTCAGAGCCTGGAATTTAACTCCATTTCTGAAGGGAAACACACAGCACACTTCTCATCCATAAATCACACTCTGCTTTAGAGCAAGAACCACACTCTTCCTTTCTAGAGTCTCTAAGACAGCAGGAAACGTGAGTGTGCTCAGAATAAAAGAACGGTGTTTTCTACACATACGGACCATATCTAGTCCAACTCTGCCTTTGAAATTGATAGAAAGCACATGTCCTCTAACATCCAAAGCTTGTCATTTAAGATGACAAACCTGGGAGCTTGGTGAACGATGTAGTTCATTTGAGCTGAAAAGTGACTGCCCTTACCTGAAACGAACTCTTGCTTGTAGGAAGACTCAGAACCTGGGATTTAACTCCATTTCTGAAGGGAAACATACAGCATTGTTCTCATCCATGGATCCCATTCAGCTTTAGAGCAAGAAGCACACTCTTGCATTCTACATTCTCTTATACTGCAGGAAACGGGAGTGAGCTCAGAACAAAAGAACGGTGTTTCCTACACATACAGACCATATCTAGTTGAACTCTTATTCTGAAACTGACACAAAGCACAGGTCCTGTAACATCCAATGCTTTTCAATTAAGACTGAGAAACTTGTGAGCTTCGTGAACGATGTAGTTTGTTTGTACTGTGAAGTAACTGCCCTTACCTGAAACGAAGTCTTACTTGTAGGAAGACTCAGAGCCTAGGATTTAACTCCAATTCTGAAGTGAAACACACAACAGAGTTCTCATCCATGGATCCCATTGGCTTTAGAGCAAGAAGCACGCTCTTGATTTCTAGAGTCTCTTATACTGCAGGAAACGTGAGTGTGCTCAGAACAAAAGAACGTTGTTTTCTACACATACGGATCATATCTAGTCCAACTCTGCTTCTGAAACTCATACAAACCACAGGTCCTCTAACATCCAATGCTTTTCAATTAACACTGAGAAACGTGTGAGCTTCGTGTACAATGTAGTTCGTTTGAGCTCTAAAGTAACTGCCATTACCTGAAATGAACTCTTGCTTGTAGGAAGACTCAGAGCCTGGGATTTAACACCATTTCTGAAGTGGAACACACAGCAGAGTTCGCATCCATTGATCACACTCTGCTTTAGAGCAAGAAGCACGCTCTTGCATTCTAGAGTCTCTAAGACAGCAGGAAACGTGAGTGTGCTCAGAATAAAAGAACGGTGTTTTCTACATATACGGACCATATCTAGTCCAACTCTGCCTTTGAAATTGGTACAAAGCACAGGTCCTCTAACATCCAAAGCTTGTCATTTAAGATGACAAACCTGGGAGCTATCGTGAACGATGTAGTTCATTTGAGATGAAAAGTGGCTGCCCTTACCAGGAAAGGAACTCTTGCTTGTAGGAAGACTCAGAACCTGGGATTTAACTCCATTTCTGAAGGGAAACACACAGCATAGTTCTCATCCATGGATCCCATTCTGCTTTAGAGCAAGAAGCACCCTCTTGCTTTCTAGAGTCTCTCATACTGCAGGAAACGGGAGTGAGCTCAGAACAAAAGAACGGTGTTTCCTACACATAAGGGCCATATCTAGTTCATCTCTGCTTCTGAAAGAGAAACAAACCACAGGTCCTCTAACATCCAATGATTGTCAGTTAACATGAGAAACGTGTGAGCTTCGTGAACAATGTAGATCGTTTGAGCTGTAAAGAAACTGACCTTACCTGAAATGAAGTGTCACTTGTAGGAAGACTCAGAGCCTGGGATTTAACTCCATTTCTGAAGTGAAACGCACAGCAGAGTTCTCATCCCTGGATTCCATTGTGCTTTAGAGCAAGAAGCACGCTCTTGCTTTCTAGAGTCTCTTACACTGCAGGAAACGTGAGTGTGCTCAGAACAAAAGAACGTTGTTTTCTCCACATACGGACCATATCTAGTCTAACTCTGCCTCTGAAATTGATACAAAGCACAGGTGCTCTAACATCCAAAGCTTGTCATTTAAGATGACAAACCTGGGAGCTTCGTGAACGATGTAGTTCCTTTGAGCTGTAAAGTAACTGCCCTAACCTGAAATGAAGTGTCACTTGTAGGAAGACTCAGAGACTGGGATATAACTGCATTTCTGAAGTGAAACACACAGCAGAGTTCTCATCCATAGATCACACTGTGCTTTATAGCAAGAAGCACGCTCTTGCTTTCTAGATTCTCTAAGACAGCAGCAAACATGAGTGTGCTGAGAACAAAAGAACGGTGTTTCCTACACAAAGGGACCATATTTAGTCCAACTCTGCTTCTGAAAGTGATACAAAGCACTGGTCCTCTAACATCCAATGCTTGTCATGTAAGATGGGAATCGTGTTAGCTTCGTGAACGATGTAATTCGTTTGAGCTGAAAAGTGACTGCCCTTACCTGAAACGAAGTCTTGCATGTAGGAAGACTCAGAGCCTGGGATTTAACTCCATTTCTGAAGTGGAAAACACAGCAGAGTTCTCATCCATTGATCACACTCTGCTTTAGAGCAAGAAGCACGCTCTTGCTTTCTAGAGTCTCTAAGACATCAGGAAATGTGAGTGTGCTTAGAATAAAAGAACGGTGTTTTCTACACATACGGACCATATCTAGTCCAACTCTGCCTCTGAAATTGATACAAAGCACAGGTCCTCTAACATCCAAAGCTTGTCATTTAAGATGAGAAACGTGGGAGCTTCTTGAACGATGTAGATCGTTTGAGCTGTAAAGTAACTGCCCTTACCTGAAATGAAGTGTCACTTGTAGGAAGACTCAGAGCCTGGGATTTAACTCCATTTCTGACGTGAAACACACAGCAGAGTTCTCATCCATAGATCACACTCTGCTTTAGAGCAAGAAGCACGCTCTTGCTTAGTAGAGTCTCTAATACAGCAGGAAACGTGACTGTGCTAAGAACAAAATAACGGTGTTTCCTACACATACAGAGCATATCTAGTTCAACTCTTAATCTGAAACTGACACAAAGCACAGGTCCTGTAACATCCAATGCTTTTCAATTAACACTGAGAAACGTGTGAGCTTCGTGTACGATGTAGTTCGTTTGAGCTGTAAAGTAACGGCCCCTACCTGAAACGAAGTCTTGCTTATAGGAAGATTCAGAGCCTGGGATTTAACACCATTTCTGAAGTGGAACGCACAGCAGAGTTCTCATCCATGGATCCCATTGTGCTTTAGAGCAAGAAGCACGCTCTTGCTTTCTAGAGTCTCATATACTGCAGGAAACGTGAGTGTGCTCAGAACAAAAGAACGTTGTTTTCTACCCAAACAGACCATATCTAGTCCAACTCTGCCTCTGAAATTGATACAAAGCACAGGTGCTCTAACATCCAAAGCTTGTCAGTTAAGATGAGAAACGTGTGAGCTTCGTGAAAGATGTAGTTCGTTTGAGGTGTAAAGTAACTGCCCTTACCTGAAATGAAGTGTCACTTGTAGGAAGACTCAGAGCCTTGGATTTAACACCATTTCTGAAGTGGAACACACAGCAGAGTTCGCATCCATTGATCACACTCGGCTTTAGAGCAAGAAGCGCGCTCTTGCTTTCTAGAGTCTCTTATACTGCAGGAAACGGGAGTGAGCTCAGAACAAAAGAACAGTGTTTCCTACACATAATGGCCATATCTAGTTCAACTCTGCTTCTGAAAGAGAAACAAACTACAGGTCCTCTAACATCCAATGATTGTCAGTTAAGATGAGAAACATGTGAGCTTCGTGAACGATGTAGTTCGTTTGAGCTGTAAAGTAACTGCCCTTACCTGAAATGAAGTGTCACTTGTAGGAAGACTCAGAGACTGGGATATAACTCCATTGCTGAATTGAAACACACAGCAGAGTTCTCATGCATAGATCACACTCTGCTTTATAGCAAGAAGCACGCTCTTGCTTTCAGATTCTCTAAGACAGCAGGAAATGTGAGTGTGCTGAGAACAAAAGTATGGTGTTTCCTACACATACAGACCATATCTAGTCCAACTCTGCTTCTGAAACTAATACAAACCACAGGTCCTCTAACATCCAATCCTTGTCAGTTAAGAGGAGAAACGTGTGAGCTTCGTGAAGGATGTAGTTGGTTTGAGCTGAAAAGTGACTGCCCTTACCTGAAAAGAAGTCTTGCTTGTAGGAAGACACAGAGCCTGGGATTTAACTCAACTCCTGAAGTGAAACACACAGCAGAGTTCTCATCCATTGATTACACTCTGCTTTAGTGCAAGAACCATGCTCTTCCTTTCTAGAGTATCTTATACTGCAGGAAACGTGAGTGTGCTCAGAACAAAAGAACGTTGTTTTCTACACATATGGACCATATCTAGTTCAACTCTTATTCTGAAACTGACACAAAGCACAGGTCCTGTAACATCCAATGCTTTTCAATTAACACTAAGAAACTTGTGAGCTTCGTGAACAATGTAGTTCATTTGAGCTGTAAATTAACTGCCCTTACCTGAAGTGAAGTCTTGTTTGTAGGAAGATTCAGAGCCTGGGATTTATCTCCATATCTGAAGTGAAACACACAGCAGTGTTCTCATCCATTGATCACACTCTGCTTTAGAGCAAGAAGCACGCTCTTGCTTTCTAGATTCTCTATGACAGCAGGAAACGTGAGTGTGCTGAGAACAAAAAACGGTGTTTCATACACAAAGGGACCATATTTAGTCCAACTCTGTTTCTGAAAGTGATACAAATCACTGGTCCTCTAACATCCAATGCTTGTCAGGTAAGATGGGAATCGTGTTAGCTTCGTGAACGATGTAATTCCTTTGAGCTGAAAAGTGACTGCCCTTACCTGAAATGAAGTCTTGCTTGTAGGAAGACTCAGAGCCTGGGATTTCACTCCATTTCTGAAGTGGAAAACACAGCAGAATTCTCCTCCATTGATCACACTCTGCTTTAGAGCAAGAAGCACGCTCTTGATTTCTAGAGTCCTGAAGACAGCAGGAAACGTGAGTGTGCTCAGAATAAAAGAATGGTGTTTTCTACACATACGGACCATATCTAGTCCAACTCTGCCTCTGAAATTGATACAAAGCACATGTCCTCTAACATCCAAAGCTTGTCATTTATGATGAGAAACGTGGGAGCTTCTTGAACGATGTTGTTCGTTTGAGCTGTGAAGTAACTGCCCTTATCTGAAATGAAGTGTCACTTGTAGGAAGACTCAGAGACTGGGATTTAACTCCATTTCTGAGTGAAACACACAGCAGAGTTCTCATCCATAGATCACACTCTGCTTTAGAGCAAGAAGCACACTCTTGCTTTCTAGAGTCTCTAATACAGCAGAAAACGTGAGTGTGCTAAGAACAAAAGAACGGTGTTTCCTACACATACGGAGCATATCTAGTTGAACTCTTATTCTGAAACTGACACAAAGCACAGGTCCTGTAACATCCAATACTTTTCAATTAACACTGAGAAACATGTGAGCTTCGTGTACGATGTAGCTCCTTTGAGCTGTAAAGCAACTGCCCTTTCCTGAAACGAAGTCCTGCTTGTAGGAAGACTCAGAGCCTGGGATTTAACACCATTTCTGAAGTGGAACACACAGCAGAGTTCACATCCATTGATCACACTCTGCTTTAGAGCAAGAAGCATGCTCTTGCATTCTAGAGTCTCTAAGACAGCAGGAAACGTGAGTGAGCTCAGAATAAAAGAACGGTGTTTTCTACACATACGGACCATATCTAGTCCAACTCTGCCACTGAAATTGATACAAAGCACAGGTCCTCTAACATCCAAAGCCTGTATTTAAGATGACAAACCTGGGAGCTTCGTGAACGATGTAGTTCATTTGAGCTGAAAAATGACTGCCCTTACCTGAAACGAACTCTTGCTTGTAGGAAGACTCAGAACCTGAGATTTAACTCCATTTCTGAAGGGAAACACACAGCATAGTTCTCATCCCTGGATCCCATTCTGCTTTAGAGCAAGAAGCTCCCTCTTGCTTTCTAGAGTCTCTTATACTGCAGGAAACGTGAGTGAGTTCAGAACAATAGAACAGTGTTTCCTACACATAAGGGCGATATCTAGTTCAACTTTGCTTCTGAAAGAGAAACAAACCACAGTTCCTCTAACATCCAATGATTGTCAGTTAAGATGAGAAACGTGTGAGTCGTGAAAAATGTAGTTCATTTGAGCTGTAAAGTAACTGCCCTTACCTGAAATGAAGTGTCACTTGTATGAAGACTCAGAGCCTGGGATTTAACTCCATTTCTGAAGTGAAACGCACAGCAGAGTTCTCATCCATGGATCCCATTGTGCTTTAGAGCAAGAAGCACGCTCTTGATTTCTAGTGTCTCTTATACTGCAGGAAACGTGAGTGTGCTCAGAACAAAAGAACGTTGTTTTCTACACTTAAGGACCATATCTAGTTCAACTCTTATTCTGAAACTGACACAAAGCACAGGTCCTGTAACATCCAATGCTGTTCAATTAACACTGAGAAACGTGTGAGCTTAGTGTACCATGTAGTTCGTTTGAGCTGTACAGTAACTGCCCTTACCTGAAACGAAGTCTTGCTTGTAGGAAGACTCAGAGCCTGGGATTTAACACCATTACTGAAGTGGAACACAAGGCAGAGTTCGCATCCATTGATCACACTCTGCTTTAGAGCAAGAAGCACGCTCTTGCATTCTAGAGTCTCTAAGACAGGAGGAAACGGGAGTGAGCTCAGAACAAAAGAACAGTGTTTCCTACACATAAGGGCCATATCTAGTTCAATCTGCTTTTGAAAGAGAAACAAACTACAGGTGCTCTAACATCCAATGATTGTCAGTTAAGATGAGAAACGTGTGAGCTTCGTGAACGATGTAGTTCGTTTGAACTGTAAAGTTACTGCCCTTACCTGAAATGAAGTGTCACTTGTAGGAAGACTCAGAGCCTGGCATTTAACTCCATTTCTGACGTGAAACACACAGAAAAGTTCTCATCCATGGATCCCATTGTGCTTTAGAGCAAGAAGCACGCTCTTGCTTTCTAGAGTCTCTTATACTGCAGGAAACGTGAGTGTGCTCAGAACAAAAGTATGTTGTTTCCTACACATACAGACCATATCTAGTCCAACTCTGCTTCTGAAAGTAATACAAACCACAGGTTCTCTAACATC
Organism: Onychomys leucogaster; assembly: GCA_949786385.1. Taxonomy (NCBI): domain Eukaryota; kingdom Metazoa; phylum Chordata; class Mammalia; order Rodentia; family Cricetidae; genus Onychomys; species Onychomys leucogaster. The sequence goes on from CATKUP010000143.1 coordinate 111,874, forward strand.
CAATGCTTGTCAGTTAAGATGAGAAACGTGTGAGCTTCGTGAACGATGTAGTTCGTTTGAGCTGAAAAGTGACTGCCCTTACCTGTAACGAAGTCTTGCTTGTAGGAAGACACAGAGCCTGGGATTTAACTCCATTTCTGAAGGGAAACACACAGCACAGTTCTAATCCATGAATCACACTCTGCTTTAGAGCAAGAACCATGCTCTTCCTTTCTAGAGTCTCTAATACAGCAGGAAACGTGACTGTGCTCAGAACAAAAGAACTGTGTTTCCTACACATATGGACCACATCTAGTTCAACTCTTATTCTGAAACTGACACAAAGCACAGGTCCTGAAACATCCAATGCTTTTCAATTAAGACTGAGAAACGTGTGAGCTTCGTGTACGATGTAGTTCGTTTGATCTGTAAAGTAACTGCCCTTACCTGAAACGAAGTCTTGCTTGTAGGAAGACTAAGATCCTGGGATTTAACACCATTTCTGAAGTGGAACACACACCAGAGTTCTCATCCATTGATCACACTCTGCTTTAGAGCAAGAAGCACGCTCTTGCTTTCTAGAGTCTCTAAGACAGCAGGAAACATTAGTGTTCTGAGAACAAAAGAACGGTGTTTTCTACACATACAGACCATATCTAGTCCAACTCTGCCTCTGAAATTGATACAAAGCACAGGTCCTGTAACATCCAAAGCTTGTCATTTAAGATGAGAAACGTGGGAGCTTCTTGAACGATGTAGTTAGTTTTAGGTGAAATGAGACTGCCCTTACCTGAAATGAAGTCTTGCTTGTAGGAAGACTCAGAGCCTGGGATTTAACTCCATTTCTGAAGGGTAACACATAGCACATTTCTCATCCATGGATCCCATTCTGCTTTAGAGCAAGAAGCACGCTCTTGCTTTCTAGAGTCTCTAATACTGCAGGAAACGTGAGTTTGCTCAGAACAAAAGAACGGTGTTTCCTACACATAAGGGCCAAATCTAGTTCAACTCTGCTTCTGAAACTGAAACAACGCACTGGTACTCTAACATCCAATGCTTGTCAGTTAAGATGAGGAACGTGTGAAATTCCTGAACGATGTAGTTCGTTTGAGATGAAAAGTGACTGCCATTACCTGAAACGAAGTCTTGCTTGTAGGAAGACTCAGAGCCTGGGATTTAACAACATTTCTGAAGTGAAACACACAGCAGAGTTCTCATCCATTGTTCACACTCTACTTTACAGCAAGAAGAACGCTCTTGCTTTCTAGAGTCTCTAAGACAGCAGGAAACATGAGTGTGATGAGAACAAAAGAACGGTGTTTCCTGTACATAAGGACAATATCGAGTTCAACTCTGCTTGAAATTGATGCAAAGCAAAGGTCCTCAAACATCCAATGCTTCTCAGTTAAGATGAGATATGTGTGAGCTTCGTGAACGATATAGTTCAATTGAGCTCTAAGTAAATGCCCTTTACTTGAAACGAAGTTTTGCTTGTAGGAATATTCAGAGCCAGGGATTTAACTCCATTTCTGAAGTGAAACACACAACAGAGTTCTCATCCATTGATAACACTCTGCCTTAGAGCAAGAAGCACGCTCTTGCTTTCTAGAGTCTCTAATGCAGCAGGAAATGTGAGTGTCCTCAGAAGAAAAGAACCATGTTTCCTATACATACGGACCATATCTAGTTCAACTGTGCTTGAAATTGATACAAAGCAAAGGTCCTCTAATATCCAATGCTTGTCAGTTAAGATGGGAAACGTGTGAGGTTCGTGAACGATGTAGTTCGTTTGAGCTGAAAAGTGACTGCCCTTACCTGAAACGAAGTCTTGCTTGTAGGAAGACACAGCGCCTGGGATTTAACTCCATTTCTGAAATGAAACACACAACAGGGTTTTCATCCATCTATCACACTCTGCTTTAGAGCAAGATGCACGCTCTTACTTTCTAGAGTCTCTAATACAGCAGGACACGTGAGTGTGCTGAGAACAAATAAACGGTGTTTCTTACACATACAGACCATATCTAGTCCCACTCTGCTTCTTAAACTGATGCAAAGCACTGGTCCTCTAACATCCGATGCTTGTCAGTTAAGATGAGAAACGTGTGAGCTTCCTGAACGGTGTAGTTCATTTGACCTGAAAAGTGACTGCCCTTAACTGAAAAGAAGTCTTTCTTGTAGGAAGACTCAGAGCCTGGGATTTAACTCCATTTCTGAAGGGAAACACACAACACAATTCTCATCCATGGATCACACTCTGCTTTAGAGCAAGAAGCATGCTCTTGCTTTCTAGAGTCTCTAATACAGCAGGAAACGTGAGTGTACTCAGAAGAAAAGAACCGTGTTTCCTATACATACGGACCATATCTAGTTCAACTCTGCTTGAAATTGATACAAAACAAATTTCCTCTAACATCCAATGCTTCTCTGTTAAGTTGAGAAACGTGTGAGCTTCGTAAACGATGTAGTACGTTTGAGCTGTAAAGAACTTCCCTTACCTGAAACGAAGTCTTGCTTGTCGGAAGAATCAGAGCCTGGGATTTAACTCCATTTCTGAAGTGAAACACAAAACAGGGTTCTCATCCATTGATCACACTCTGCTTTAGAGCAAGAAGCAAGCTCTTGCATTCTAGAGTCTCTAAGACAGCAGGAAACGTGAGTGTGCTCAGAATAAAAGAACGGTGTTTTCTCCACATACGGACCATATCTAGTCCAACTCTGCCTTTGAAATTGATACAAAGCACAGGTCCTCTAACATCCAAAGCTTGTCATTTACGATGACAAACCTGGGAGCTTCATGAACGATGTAGTTCATTTGAGATGAAAAGTGGCTGCCCTTACCTGAAACGAACTCTTGCTTGTAGGAAGACTCAGAGCCTGGAATTTAACTCCATTTCTGAAGGGAAACACACAGCACACTTCTCATCCATAAATCACACTCTGCTTTAGAGCAAGAACCACACTCTTCCTTTCTAGAGTCTCTAAGACAGCAGGAAACGTGAGTGTGCTCAGAATAAAAGAACGGTGTTTTCTACACATACGGACCATATCTAGTCCAACTCTGCCTTTGAAATTGATAGAAAGCACATGTCCTCTAACATCCAAAGCTTGTCATTTAAGATGACAAACCTGGGAGCTTGGTGAACGATGTAGTTCATTTGAGCTGAAAAGTGACTGCCCTTACCTGAAACGAACTCTTGCTTGTAGGAAGACTCAGAACCTGGGATTTAACTCCATTTCTGAAGGGAAACATACAGCATTGTTCTCATCCATGGATCCCATTCAGCTTTAGAGCAAGAAGCACACTCTTGCATTCTACATTCTCTTATACTGCAGGAAACGGGAGTGAGCTCAGAACAAAAGAACGGTGTTTCCTACACATACAGACCATATCTAGTTGAACTCTTATTCTGAAACTGACACAAAGCACAGGTCCTGTAACATCCAATGCTTTTCAATTAAGACTGAGAAACTTGTGAGCTTCGTGAACGATGTAGTTTGTTTGTACTGTGAAGTAACTGCCCTTACCTGAAACGAAGTCTTACTTGTAGGAAGACTCAGAGCCTAGGATTTAACTCCAATTCTGAAGTGAAACACACAACAGAGTTCTCATCCATGGATCCCATTGGCTTTAGAGCAAGAAGCACGCTCTTGATTTCTAGAGTCTCTTATACTGCAGGAAACGTGAGTGTGCTCAGAACAAAAGAACGTTGTTTTCTACACATACGGATCATATCTAGTCCAACTCTGCTTCTGAAACTCATACAAACCACAGGTCCTCTAACATCCAATGCTTTTCAATTAACACTGAGAAACGTGTGAGCTTCGTGTACAATGTAGTTCGTTTGAGCTCTAAAGTAACTGCCATTACCTGAAATGAACTCTTGCTTGTAGGAAGACTCAGAGCCTGGGATTTAACACCATTTCTGAAGTGGAACACACAGCAGAGTTCGCATCCATTGATCACACTCTGCTTTAGAGCAAGAAGCACGCTCTTGCATTCTAGAGTCTCTAAGACAGCAGGAAACGTGAGTGTGCTCAGAATAAAAGAACGGTGTTTTCTACATATACGGACCATATCTAGTCCAACTCTGCCTTTGAAATTGGTACAAAGCACAGGTCCTCTAACATCCAAAGCTTGTCATTTAAGATGACAAACCTGGGAGCTATCGTGAACGATGTAGTTCATTTGAGATGAAAAGTGGCTGCCCTTACCAGGAAAGGAACTCTTGCTTGTAGGAAGACTCAGAACCTGGGATTTAACTCCATTTCTGAAGGGAAACACACAGCATAGTTCTCATCCATGGATCCCATTCTGCTTTAGAGCAAGAAGCACCCTCTTGCTTTCTAGAGTCTCTCATACTGCAGGAAACGGGAGTGAGCTCAGAACAAAAGAACGGTGTTTCCTACACATAAGGGCCATATCTAGTTCATCTCTGCTTCTGAAAGAGAAACAAACCACAGGTCCTCTAACATCCAATGATTGTCAGTTAACATGAGAAACGTGTGAGCTTCGTGAACAATGTAGATCGTTTGAGCTGTAAAGAAACTGACCTTACCTGAAATGAAGTGTCACTTGTAGGAAGACTCAGAGCCTGGGATTTAACTCCATTTCTGAAGTGAAACGCACAGCAGAGTTCTCATCCCTGGATTCCATTGTGCTTTAGAGCAAGAAGCACGCTCTTGCTTTCTAGAGTCTCTTACACTGCAGGAAACGTGAGTGTGCTCAGAACAAAAGAACGTTGTTTTCTCCACATACGGACCATATCTAGTCTAACTCTGCCTCTGAAATTGATACAAAGCACAGGTGCTCTAACATCCAAAGCTTGTCATTTAAGATGACAAACCTGGGAGCTTCGTGAACGATGTAGTTCCTTTGAGCTGTAAAGTAACTGCCCTAACCTGAAATGAAGTGTCACTTGTAGGAAGACTCAGAGACTGGGATATAACTGCATTTCTGAAGTGAAACACACAGCAGAGTTCTCATCCATAGATCACACTGTGCTTTATAGCAAGAAGCACGCTCTTGCTTTCTAGATTCTCTAAGACAGCAGCAAACATGAGTGTGCTGAGAACAAAAGAACGGTGTTTCCTACACAAAGGGACCATATTTAGTCCAACTCTGCTTCTGAAAGTGATACAAAGCACTGGTCCTCTAACATCCAATGCTTGTCATGTAAGATGGGAATCGTGTTAGCTTCGTGAACGATGTAATTCGTTTGAGCTGAAAAGTGACTGCCCTTACCTGAAACGAAGTCTTGCATGTAGGAAGACTCAGAGCCTGGGATTTAACTCCATTTCTGAAGTGGAAAACACAGCAGAGTTCTCATCCATTGATCACACTCTGCTTTAGAGCAAGAAGCACGCTCTTGCTTTCTAGAGTCTCTAAGACATCAGGAAATGTGAGTGTGCTTAGAATAAAAGAACGGTGTTTTCTACACATACGGACCATATCTAGTCCAACTCTGCCTCTGAAATTGATACAAAGCACAGGTCCTCTAACATCCAAAGCTTGTCATTTAAGATGAGAAACGTGGGAGCTTCTTGAACGATGTAGATCGTTTGAGCTGTAAAGTAACTGCCCTTACCTGAAATGAAGTGTCACTTGTAGGAAGACTCAGAGCCTGGGATTTAACTCCATTTCTGACGTGAAACACACAGCAGAGTTCTCATCCATAGATCACACTCTGCTTTAGAGCAAGAAGCACGCTCTTGCTTAGTAGAGTCTCTAATACAGCAGGAAACGTGACTGTGCTAAGAACAAAATAACGGTGTTTCCTACACATACAGAGCATATCTAGTTCAACTCTTAATCTGAAACTGACACAAAGCACAGGTCCTGTAACATCCAATGCTTTTCAATTAACACTGAGAAACGTGTGAGCTTCGTGTACGATGTAGTTCGTTTGAGCTGTAAAGTAACGGCCCCTACCTGAAACGAAGTCTTGCTTATAGGAAGATTCAGAGCCTGGGATTTAACACCATTTCTGAAGTGGAACGCACAGCAGAGTTCTCATCCATGGATCCCATTGTGCTTTAGAGCAAGAAGCACGCTCTTGCTTTCTAGAGTCTCATATACTGCAGGAAACGTGAGTGTGCTCAGAACAAAAGAACGTTGTTTTCTACCCAAACAGACCATATCTAGTCCAACTCTGCCTCTGAAATTGATACAAAGCACAGGTGCTCTAACATCCAAAGCTTGTCAGTTAAGATGAGAAACGTGTGAGCTTCGTGAAAGATGTAGTTCGTTTGAGGTGTAAAGTAACTGCCCTTACCTGAAATGAAGTGTCACTTGTAGGAAGACTCAGAGCCTTGGATTTAACACCATTTCTGAAGTGGAACACACAGCAGAGTTCGCATCCATTGATCACACTCGGCTTTAGAGCAAGAAGCGCGCTCTTGCTTTCTAGAGTCTCTTATACTGCAGGAAACGGGAGTGAGCTCAGAACAAAAGAACAGTGTTTCCTACACATAATGGCCATATCTAGTTCAACTCTGCTTCTGAAAGAGAAACAAACTACAGGTCCTCTAACATCCAATGATTGTCAGTTAAGATGAGAAACATGTGAGCTTCGTGAACGATGTAGTTCGTTTGAGCTGTAAAGTAACTGCCCTTACCTGAAATGAAGTGTCACTTGTAGGAAGACTCAGAGACTGGGATATAACTCCATTGCTGAATTGAAACACACAGCAGAGTTCTCATGCATAGATCACACTCTGCTTTATAGCAAGAAGCACGCTCTTGCTTTCAGATTCTCTAAGACAGCAGGAAATGTGAGTGTGCTGAGAACAAAAGTATGGTGTTTCCTACACATACAGACCATATCTAGTCCAACTCTGCTTCTGAAACTAATACAAACCACAGGTCCTCTAACATCCAATCCTTGTCAGTTAAGAGGAGAAACGTGTGAGCTTCGTGAAGGATGTAGTTGGTTTGAGCTGAAAAGTGACTGCCCTTACCTGAAAAGAAGTCTTGCTTGTAGGAAGACACAGAGCCTGGGATTTAACTCAACTCCTGAAGTGAAACACACAGCAGAGTTCTCATCCATTGATTACACTCTGCTTTAGTGCAAGAACCATGCTCTTCCTTTCTAGAGTATCTTATACTGCAGGAAACGTGAGTGTGCTCAGAACAAAAGAACGTTGTTTTCTACACATATGGACCATATCTAGTTCAACTCTTATTCTGAAACTGACACAAAGCACAGGTCCTGTAACATCCAATGCTTTTCAATTAACACTAAGAAACTTGTGAGCTTCGTGAACAATGTAGTTCATTTGAGCTGTAAATTAACTGCCCTTACCTGAAGTGAAGTCTTGTTTGTAGGAAGATTCAGAGCCTGGGATTTATCTCCATATCTGAAGTGAAACACACAGCAGTGTTCTCATCCATTGATCACACTCTGCTTTAGAGCAAGAAGCACGCTCTTGCTTTCTAGATTCTCTATGACAGCAGGAAACGTGAGTGTGCTGAGAACAAAAAACGGTGTTTCATACACAAAGGGACCATATTTAGTCCAACTCTGTTTCTGAAAGTGATACAAATCACTGGTCCTCTAACATCCAATGCTTGTCAGGTAAGATGGGAATCGTGTTAGCTTCGTGAACGATGTAATTCCTTTGAGCTGAAAAGTGACTGCCCTTACCTGAAATGAAGTCTTGCTTGTAGGAAGACTCAGAGCCTGGGATTTCACTCCATTTCTGAAGTGGAAAACACAGCAGAATTCTCCTCCATTGATCACACTCTGCTTTAGAGCAAGAAGCACGCTCTTGATTTCTAGAGTCCTGAAGACAGCAGGAAACGTGAGTGTGCTCAGAATAAAAGAATGGTGTTTTCTACACATACGGACCATATCTAGTCCAACTCTGCCTCTGAAATTGATACAAAGCACATGTCCTCTAACATCCAAAGCTTGTCATTTATGATGAGAAACGTGGGAGCTTCTTGAACGATGTTGTTCGTTTGAGCTGTGAAGTAACTGCCCTTATCTGAAATGAAGTGTCACTTGTAGGAAGACTCAGAGACTGGGATTTAACTCCATTTCTGAGTGAAACACACAGCAGAGTTCTCATCCATAGATCACACTCTGCTTTAGAGCAAGAAGCACGCTCTTGCTTTCTAGAGTCTCTAATACAGCAGAAAACGTGAGTGTGCTAAGAACAAAAGAACGGTGTTTCCTACACATACGGAGCATATCTAGTTGAACTCTTATTCTGAAACTGACACAAAGCACAGGTCCTGTAACATCCAATACTTTTCAATTAACACTGAGAAACATGTGAGCTTCGTGTACGATGTAGCTCCTTTGAGCTGTAAAGCAACTGCCCTTTCCTGAAACGAAGTCCTGCTTGTAGGAAGACTCAGAGCCTGGGATTTAACACCATTTCTGAAGTGGAACACACAGCAGAGTTCACATCCATTGATCACACTCTGCTTTAGAGCAAGAAGCATGCTCTTGCATTCTAGAGTCTCTAAGACAGCAGGAAACGTGAGTGAGCTCAGAATAAAAGAACGGTGTTTTCTACACATACGGACCATATCTAGTCCAACTCTGCCACTGAAATTGATACAAAGCACAGGTCCTCTAACATCCAAAGCCTGTATTTAAGATGACAAACCTGGGAGCTTCGTGAACGATGTAGTTCATTTGAGCTGAAAAATGACTGCCCTTACCTGAAACGAACTCTTGCTTGTAGGAAGACTCAGAACCTGAGATTTAACTCCATTTCTGAAGGGAAACACACAGCATAGTTCTCATCCCTGGATCCCATTCTGCTTTAGAGCAAGAAGCTCCCTCTTGCTTTCTAGAGTCTCTTATACTGCAGGAAACGTGAGTGAGTTCAGAACAATAGAACAGTGTTTCCTACACATAAGGGCGATATCTAGTTCAACTTTGCTTCTGAAAGAGAAACAAACCACAGTTCCTCTAACATCCAATGATTGTCAGTTAAGATGAGAAACGTGTGAGTCGTGAAAAATGTAGTTCATTTGAGCTGTAAAGTAACTGCCCTTACCTGAAATGAAGTGTCACTTGTATGAAGACTCAGAGCCTGGGATTTAACTCCATTTCTGAAGTGAAACGCACAGCAGAGTTCTCATCCATGGATCCCATTGTGCTTTAGAGCAAGAAGCACGCTCTTGATTTCTAGTGTCTCTTATACTGCAGGAAACGTGAGTGTGCTCAGAACAAAAGAACGTTGTTTTCTACACTTAAGGACCATATCTAGTTCAACTCTTATTCTGAAACTGACACAAAGCACAGGTCCTGTAACATCCAATGCTGTTCAATTAACACTGAGAAACGTGTGAGCTTAGTGTACCATGTAGTTCGTTTGAGCTGTACAGTAACTGCCCTTACCTGAAACGAAGTCTTGCTTGTAGGAAGACTCAGAGCCTGGGATTTAACACCATTACTGAAGTGGAACACAAGGCAGAGTTCGCATCCATTGATCACACTCTGCTTTAGAGCAAGAAGCACGCTCTTGCATTCTAGAGTCTCTAAGACAGGAGGAAACGGGAGTGAGCTCAGAACAAAAGAACAGTGTTTCCTACACATAAGGGCCATATCTAGTTCAATCTGCTTTTGAAAGAGAAACAAACTACAGGTGCTCTAACATCCAATGATTGTCAGTTAAGATGAGAAACGTGTGAGCTTCGTGAACGATGTAGTTCGTTTGAACTGTAAAGTTACTGCCCTTACCTGAAATGAAGTGTCACTTGTAGGAAGACTCAGAGCCTGGCATTTAACTCCATTTCTGACGTGAAACACACAGAAAAGTTCTCATCCATGGATCCCATTGTGCTTTAGAGCAAGAAGCACGCTCTTGCTTTCTAGAGTCTCTTATACTGCAGGAAACGTGAGTGTGCTCAGAACAAAAGTATGTTGTTTCCTACACATACAGACCATATCTAGTCCAACTCTGCTTCTGAAAGTAATACAAACCACAGGTTCTCTAACATCCAATGCTTGTCAGTTAAGATGAGAAACGTGTGAGCTTCGTGAACGATGTAGTTCGTTTGAGCTGAAAAGTGACTGCCCTTACCTGTAACGAAGTCTTGCTTGTAGGAAGACACAGAGCCTGGGATTTAACTCCATTTCTGAAGGGAAACACACAGCACAGTTCTAATCCATGAATCACACTCTGCTTTAGAGCAAGAACCATGCTCTTCCTTTCTAGAGTCTCTAATACAGCAGGAAACGTGACTGTGCTCAGAACAAAAGAACTGTGTTTCCTACACATACGGACCACATCTAGTTCAACTCTTATTCTGAAACTGACACAAAGCACAGGTCCTGAAACATCCAATGCTTTTCAATTAAGACTGAGAAACGTGTGAGCTTCGTGTACGATGTAGTTCGTTTGATCTGTAAAGTAACTGCCCTTACCTGAAACGAAGTCTTGCTTGTAGGAAGACTAAGATCCTGGGATTTAACACCATTTCTGAAGTGGAACACACACCAGAGTTCTCATCCATTGATCACACTCTGCTTTAGAGCAAGAAGCACGCTCTTGCTTTCTAGAGTCTCTAAGACAGCAGGAAACATTAGTGTTCTGAGAACAAAAGAACGGTGTTTTCTACACATACAGACCATATCTAGTCCAACTCTGCCTCTGAAATTGATACAAAGCACAGGTCCTGTAACATCCAAAGCTTGTCATTTAAGATGAGAAACGTGGGAGCTTCTTGAACGATGTAGTTAGTTTTAGGTGAAATGAGACTGCCCTTACCTGAAATGAAGTCTTGCTTGTAGGAAGACTCAGAGCCTGGGATTTAACTCCATTTCTGAAGGGTAACACATAGCACATTTCTCATCCATGGATCCCATTCTGCTTTAGAGCAAGAAGCACGCTCTTGCTTTCTAGAGTCTCTAATACTGCAGGAAACGTGAGTTTGCTCAGAACAAAAGAACGGTGTTTCCTACACATAAGGGCCAAATCTAGTTCAACTCTGCTTCTGAAACTGAAACAACGCACTGGTACTCTAACATCCAATGCTTGTCAGTTAAGATGAGGAACGTGTGAAATTCCTGAACGATGTAGTTCGTTTGAGATGAAAAGTGACTGCCATTACCTGAAACGAAGTCTTGCTTGTAGGAAGACTCAGAGCCTGGGATTTAACAACATTTCTGAAGTGAAACACACAGCAGAGTTCTCATCCATTGTTCACACTCTACTTTACAGCAAGAAGAACGCTCTTGCTTTCTAGAGTCTCTAAGACAGCAGGAAACATGAGTGTGATGAGAACAAAAGAACGGTGTTTCCTGTACATAAGGACAATATCGAGTTCAACTCTGCTTGAAATTGATGCAAAGCAAAGGTCCTCAAACATCCAATGCTTCTCAGTTAAGATGAGATATGTGTGAGCTTCGTGAACGATATAGTTCAATTGAGCTCTAAGTAAATGCCCTTTACTTGAAACGAAGTTTTGCTTGTAGGAATATTCAGAGCCAGGGATTTAACTCCATTTCTGAAGTGAAACACACAACAGAGTTCTCATCCATTGATAACACTCTGCCTTAGAGCAAGAAGCACGCTCTTGCTTTCTAGAGTCTCTAATGCAGCAGGAAATGTGAGTGTCCTCAGAAGAAAAGAACCATGTTTCCTATACATACGGACCATATCTAGTTCAACTGTGCTTGAAATTGATACAAAGCAAAGGTCCTCTAATATCCAATGCTTGTCAGTTAAGATGGGAAACGTGTGAGGTTCGTGAACGATGTAGTTCGTTTGAGCTGAAAAGTGACTGCCCTTACCTGAAACGAAGTCTTGCTTGTAGGAAGACACAGCGCCTGGGATTTAACTCCATTTCTGAAATGAAACACACAACAGGGTTTTCATCCATCTATCACACTCTGCTTTAGAGCAAGATGCACGCTCTTACTTTCTAGAGTCTCTAATACAGCAGGACACGTGAGTGTGCTGAGAACAAATAAACGGTGTTTCTTACACATACAGACCATATCTAGTCCCACTCTGCTTCTTAAACTGATGCAAAGCACTGGTCCTCTAACATCCGATGCTTGTCAGTTAAGATGAGAAACGTGTGAGCTTCCTGAACGGTGTAGTTCATTTGACCTGAAAAGTGACTGCCCTTAACTGAAAAGAAGTCTTTCTTGTAGGAAGACTCAGAGCCTGGGATTTAACTCCATTTCTGAAGGGAAACACACAACACAATTCTCATCCATGGATCACACTCTGCTTTAGAGCAAGAAGCATGCTCTTGCTTTCTAGAGTCTCTAATACAGCAGGAAACGTGAGTGTACTCAGAAGAAAAGAACCGTGTTTCCTATACATACGGACCATATCTAGTTCAACTCTGCTTGAAATTGATACAAAACAAATTTCCTCTAACATCCAATGCTTCTCTGTTAAGTTGAGAAACGTGTGAGCTTCGTAAACGATGTAGTACGTTTGAGCTGTAAAGAACTTCCCTTACCTGAAACGAAGTCTTGCTTGTCGGAAGAATCAGAGCCTGGGATTTAACTCCATTTCTGAAGTGAAACACAAAACAGGGTTCTCATCCATTGATCACACTCTGCTTTAGAGCAAGAAGCACGCTCTTGCTTTCTAGAGTCTCTAATACACCAGGTAACATGAGTGTGCTGAGAACAAAAGAACGGTGTTTCTCACACAAACGGACCATATCCAGTCCAACTCTGCTTCTGATACTGATACAAAGTACTGGTCCTCTAACATCCAATGCTTGTCAGTTAAGATGAGAAACGTGTGAGGTTCCTGAATGATGTAGTTCGTTTGAGCTGAAAAGTGACTGCCCTTACCTGAAACGAAGTCTTGCTTGTAGGAAGACACAGACTTGGGATTTAACTCCATATCTGAAGGGAAACACAAAACACAGTTCTCATCCATGGATCACACTCTGCTTTAGAGCAAGAAGCACGCTCTAGCTTTCTAGTATCTCTAAGACAGCAGATAACTTGAGTGTGCTGAGAAGAAATGAACAGTGTTTCCTATACATACGGACCATATCTAGTTCAACTCTGCTTGAAATTGATACAAAGCAAAAGTCCTCTAACATCCAATACTTGTCAGTTAAGATGAGAAACGTGTGATCTTCGTGAACGATGTAGTTCGTTTGAGCTGTAAAGTAACTGCCCTTACCTGAAAGGAAGTCTTGCTTGTAGGAAGACTCAGAGCCAGGGATTTAACTCCATTTCTGAAGTGAAACACACAACAGAATTCTCATGCATTGATCACACTCTCCTTCAGAGCAAGAAGCACGCTCTTGCTTTCTAGAGTCTCTAATACAGCAGGAAACCTGAGTGTGCTGAGAACAAAAGAACGGTGTTTCTTACACCTACGGACCATATCTAGTCGAACTCTGCTTCTGAAACTGAAACAAACCAAAGGTCCTCTAACATCCAATGCTTTTCAGTTAAGATGAGAAACATGTGAGCTTTGTGAACGATGTAGTTCGTTTGATCTGAAAAGTGACTGCCCTTGCCTGAAACGAAGTCTTGCTTCTAGGAAGACACAGAGCCTGGGATTTAACTCCATTTCTGAAGGGAATCACATAACACAGTTCTCATCCATGGATCACACTCTGCTTTAGAGCAAGAAGCACGCTCTAGCTTTCTAGTATCTCTAAGACAGCAGATAACTTGAGTGTGCTGAGAAGAAATGAACAGTGTTTCCTACACATACGGATCATATCTAGTCCAACTCTGCTTCTGAAACTGATACAAAGCACTGGTCCTCTAACATTCAATGCTTGTCAGTTAAGATGAGAAACGTGTGAGCTTCGTGATCGATGCAGTTTCTTTGAGCCCTAAAGTCATGCCCTTACCTGAAACGAAGTCTTGCTTGTAGGAAGACTCATAGCCAATTATCTATCTCCATTTCTGAAGGGAAAGACATAACACACTTCTCATCCATGGATCACACTCTGCTTTAGAGCAAGAAGCACGCTCTTGCTTTCTAGAGTCTCTAATACAGCAGGAAACGTGAGTGTACTCAGAAGAAAAGAACCGTGTTTCCTATACATACGGACCATATCTAGTTCAACTCTGCTTGAAATTGATAAAAAACAAATGTCCTCTAACATCCAATGCTTCTCTGTTAAGTTGAGAAACGTGTGAGCTTCGTGAACGATGTAGTACGTTTGAGCTGTAAAGAACTTCCCTTACCTGAAACGAAGTCTTGCTTGTCGGAAGAATCAGAGCCTGGGATTTAACTCCATTTCTGAAGTGAAACACAAAACAGGGTTCTCATCCATTGATCACACTCTGCTTTAGAGCAAGAAGCAAGCTCTTGCTTTCTAGAGTCTCTAATACAGTAGGAAACCTGAGTGTGCTGAGAACAATGAATGGTATTTCTTACACATATGGACCATATCTAGCCCAACTCTGCTTCTGAAACTGATACAAAGCACTGGTATCTAACATCCAATGCTTGTCAGTTAAGATAAGAAACGTGTGAGCTTCGTGACCGATGTAATTTGTTTGAGCTGAAAAGTGAATGCCTTTACCTGAAACGAAGTCTTGCTTGTAGGAAGAAACAGAGCTTGGGATTTAACTCCATTTCTGAAGGGAAACACACAACACAGTTCTCTACCATGGATCACACTCTGCTTTAGAGCAAGAACCACGCTCTTGCTTTCTAGAGTCTCTAATACAGCAGGAAACGTGAGTGTCCTCAGAAGAAAAGAACCGTGTTTCCTATACAAACAGACCATGTCTAGTTCAACTCTGCTTGAAATTGATACAAAGCAAAGGTCCTCTAACATCCAATGTTTCTCAGTTAAGTTGAGAAACGTGTGAGCTTCGTGAACGATGTAGATGGTTTGAGCTGTAAAGTGACTGTCCTTACCTGAAATGAAGTCTTGCTTGTAGGAAGACTCAGAGCCAGGGATTTAACTCCATTTCTGAAATGAAACACACAACAGAGTTCTCATCCATTGATCACACTCTGCTTTAGAGCAAGAAGCACACTCTAGCTTACTAGAATCTCTAAGACAGCAGGAAATTTGAGTGTGCTGAGAAGAAATGAATGGTGTTTCCTACACATACGGATCATATCTAGTCCAACTCTGCTTCTGAAACTGATACAAAGCACTGGTCCTCTAACATCCAATGCTTGTCAGTTAAGATGAGGAACGTGTGAGAATCCTGAACGATGTAGTTGGTTTGAGATGAAAAGTGACTGCCATTACCTGAAACGAAGTCTTGCTTGTAGGAAGACTCAGAGCCTGGGATTTAACAATATTTCTGAAGTGAAACACACAGCAGAGTTCTCATCCATTGGTCACACTCTGCTTTACAGCAAGAAGAACGCTCTTGCTTTCTAGAGTCTCTAAGATAGCAGGAAACATGAGTGTGATGAGAACAAAAGAACGGTGTTTCCTACACGTATGGACAATATCTTGTCCAACTATGCTTCTGAAATTGAAACAAACCACAGGTCCTATAACATCCAATGCTTGTCAGTTAAGATGACAAACGTGTGAGCTTCGTGAACGATGTAATTCGTTTGAGCTGTAAAGTAACATCCCTTGCCTGAAACGAACTCTTGCTTGTCGGAAGACTCAGAGCCTGTGATTTAACACCATTTCTGAAGTGAAACACACAGCAGAGTTCTCATCCATTGATCACACTCTGCTTTAGAGCAAGAAGCACACTCTTGCTTTCTAGAGTCTCTAATACACCAGGTTACATGAGTGTGCTGAGAACAAAAGAACGGTGTTTCTCACACAAACGGACCATATCTAGTCCAACTCTGCTTCTGAGACTGATACAAAGTACTGGTCCTCTAACATCCAATGCTTGTCAGTTAAGATGAGAAACGTGTGAGGTTCCTGAACGATGTAGTTCGTTTGAGCTGAAAAGTTACTGCCCTTACCTGAATCGAAGTCTTGCTTGTAGGAAGACACAGACTTGGGATTTAACTCCATATCTGAAGGGAAACACACAACACAGTTCTCATCCATGGATCACACTCTGCCTTAGAGCAAGAAGCACGCTCTTGCTTTCTAGAGTCTCTAATGCATCAGGAAACGTGAGTGTCCTCAGAAGAAAAGAACCATGTTTCCTATACATACGGACCATATAGTTCATCTCTGCTTGAAATTGATACAAAGCAAAAGTCCTCTAATATCCCATACTTGTCAGTTAAGATGAGAAACGTGTTATCTTCGTGAACGATGTAGTTCGTTTGAGCTGTAAAGTAACTGCCCTTACCTGAAACGAAGTCTTGCTTGTAGGAAGACTCAGAGACAGGGATTTAACTCCATTTCTGAAGTGAAACACACAACAGAATTCTCATGCATTGATCACACTCTCCTTCAGAGCAAGAAGCACGCTCTTGCTTTCTAGAGTCTCTAATACAGCAGGAAACCTGAGTGTGCTGAGAACAAAAGAACGGTGTTTCTTACACCTACGGACCATATCTAGTCGAACTCTGCTTCTGAAACTGAAACAAACCAAAGGTCCTCTAACATCCAATGCTTTTCAGTTAAGATGAGAAACGTATGAGCTTCCTGAACGATGTACATCGTTTGATCTGAAAAGTGACTGCCCTTGCCTGAATCGAAGTCTTGCTTCTAGGAAGACACAGAGCCTGGGATTTAACTCCATTTCTGAAGGGAATCACATAACACAGTTCTCATCCATGGATCACACTCTGCTTTAGAGCAAGAAGCACGCTCTAGCTTTCTAGTATCTCTAAGACAGCAGATAACTTGAGTGTGCTAAGAAGAAATGAACGAAGTTTCCTACACATACGGATCTTATCTAGTCCAACTCTGCTTCTGAAACTGATACAAAGCACTGGTCCTCTAACATTCAATGCTTGTCAGTTAAGATGAGAAACGTGTGAGCTTCGTGATCGATGCAGTTTGTTTGAGCTGAAAAGTCATGCCCTTGCCTGAAACGAAGTCTTGCTTGTAGGAAGACTCATAGCCAGTTATTTATCTCCATTTCTGAAGGGAAAGACATAACACAGTTCTCATCCATGGATCACACTCTGCTTTAGAGCAAGAAGGACGCACTTGCTTTCTAGAGTCTCTAATACAAAGGAAACATGAGTGTGCTCAGAAGAAAAGATCCTTCTTTCCTATACATACGGACCATATCTAGTTCAACTCTGCTTAAAATTGATACAAGGCAAAGGTCCTCTAACATCCAATGCTTCTCATTTAAGATGAGAAACGTGTGAGCTTCCTGAACGATGTAGTTTGTTTGAGTTTAAAAGTGACTGCTCTTAACTAAACGAAGTCTTGCTTGTATGAAGACTCAGAGCCTGGGATTTAACTCCATTTCTAAAGTGAAACCCCCAGCAGAGTTCTCATCCATTGTTCACACTCTGCTTTAGAGCAAGAAGCACACTCTACCTTTCTAGAATCTCTAAGACATCAGGAAACATGAGTGTGCTGAGAACAAATGAATGGTGTTTCCTACACATATGGATATCATCTAGTCCAACTCTGCTTCTGAAACTGATACAAAACACTGGTCCTCTAACATCCAATGCTTGTCAGTTAAGATGAAGAACGTGTGAAATTCGTGACCGATGTAATTCGTTTGAGCTGTAAAGTGACTGCCCTTACCTGAAACGAATTCTTGCTTGTAGGAAAACTCAGAGCAGGGGATTTAACTCCATTTCTGAAGTGAAACCCACAGCAGAGTTCTCATCCATTGTTCACACTCTGCTTTAGAGCAAGAAGCACGCTCTTGCTTTCCAGAGTCTCTAATAGAGTAGGAAAACTGAGTGTGCTCAGAACAAAAGAACGGTGTTTCCTAAATATACAGACCATATCTAGTTCAACTCTGCTTCTGAAACTGAAACAAACCACAGGTCGTCTAACATCCAATGCTTGTCAGTGAAGATGAGAAACGTGTGAGCTTCGTGAAGGATGTAGTTCGTTTGAGCTGAAAGTAACTGCCCTTACTTGAAATGAAGTCTTGCTTGTAGGAAGACTCACAGCCTGGGATTTAACTCCATTTCTGAAGTGAAACAAACAACAGAGTTCTCATCCATTGTTCACACTCTGCTTTAGAGCAAGAAGCACACTCTTGCTTTCTAGATCCTCTAATACAGCAGGAAACATGAGTGTGATGAGAACAAAAGAACGGTGGTTCTTACACCTACAGACAATATTTAGTCCAACTCTGCTTCTGAAACTGATACAAAGCACTGGTCCTCTAACTACCAGTGCTTGTCAGTTAAGCTGAGAAACGTGTGAGCTTCATGACTGATGTAATTCGAATGAGCTGAAAAGTGACTGCCCTTACCTGAAACGAAGTCTTGCTTGTAGTAAGACTCAGAGCCTGGGATTTAACTCCATTTCTGAAGTGAAACACACAGCAGAGTTCTCATCCATTGTTCACACTCTGCTATACAGCAAGAAGCACGCTCTTGCTTTCTAGACTCTCTAAGAAAGCAGGAAATATGAGTGTGATGAGAAGAAATGAACAGTGTTTCCTACACATACGGATCATATCTAGTCCAACTCTGCTTCTGAAACTGATACAAAGTACTGGTCCTCTAACATTCAATGCTTGTCAGTTAAGATGAGAAACGTGTGAGCTTCGTGATCGATGTACGTTTTTTGAGCTGAAAAGTGACTGCCCTTACCTGAAATGAATCTTGCTTGTAGGAAGACTCAGAGCCTGGTATTTAACTCCATTTCTGAAGTGAAACACAAAACAGAGTTCTGATCCATTGTTCACATTCTGCTTTACAGCAAGAAGCACGCTCTTACTTTCTAGAGTCTCTAAGACAGCAGGAAACATGAGTGTGCTGAGAACAAATGAACAGTGTTTCCTACACATACGGATCATATCAAGTCCAACTCTCCTTCTGAAACTGAAACAAACAAAAGGTCCTCTAACATCCAATGCTTGTCAGTTAAGATGAGAAACGTGTGGGCTTCGTGAACGATGTAGTTCGTTTGAGCTGTAAAGTAACTTCCCTTACCTGAAACGAAGTCTTGCTTGTAGGAAGACACAGAGCCTCGGATTTAACTCCATTTCTGAAAAGAAACACACAACACACTTCTCATCCATGGATCACACACTGCTTTAGATCAAGAAGCACGCTCTTGCTTTCTACAGTCTCTAATACAGCAGGAAACATGAGTGTGCAGAGAAAAAAGAATGGTGTTTCTTACACATATGGACCATATCTAGTCCAACTATGCTACTGAAACTGATACAAAGCACTGGTCCTCTAACATACAATCCTTGTCAGTTAAGATGATAAACGTGTGAGCTTCGTGAACGATGTATTTCGTTTGAGATTAAAGTATCTGCCCTTACTTGAAACGAAGTCTTGCTTGTAGGAAGACTCAGAGCCTGGGATTTAATTCCATTTCTGAAGTGAAACACAGAGCAGAGTTCTAATCCATTGATCACACTCTGCTTTAGAGCAAGAAGCAAGCTCTAGCTCTCTAGAGTCTCTAAGACAGCATGAAACGTGAGTGTGCTCAGAAGAAAAGAACCGTGTTTCCTATACATACGTACCATATCTAGTTCAACTCTGCTTGAAAGTGATACAAAGCAAAGGTCCTCTAACATCCAATCCTTCTCATTTAAGTTGAGAAACGTGTGAGCTTCGTGAACGATGTAGTTCGTTTGAGCTGTAAAGTAACTTCCCTTACCTGAAACGAAGTCTTGCTTGTCGGAAGACTCAGAGCGTGGGATTTAACTCCATTTCTGAAGAGAAACACAAAACAGGGTTCTCATCCATTGATCATACTCTGCATTAGAGCAAGAAGCAAGCTCTTGCTTTCTAGAGTCTCTAATACAGCAGGAAACCTGAGTGTGCTGAGAACAATGAACGGTATTTCTTACACACACAGACCATATCTAGCCCAACTCTGCTTCTGAAACTGATACAAAGCACTGGTACTCTAACATCCAATGCTTGTCAGTTAAGATGAGAATCGTGTGAGCCTCGTGACCGATGTAATTCGTTTGAGCTGAAAAGTGACTGCCTTTACCTGAAACGAAGTCTTGCTTGTAGGAAGACACAGAGCCTGGGATTTAACTCCATTTCTGAAGGGAAATACACAACACAGTTCTCAACCATGGATCACACTCTGCTTTAGAGCAAGAAGCATGCTCTGGCTTTCTAGAGTCTCTAATACAGCAGGAAACGTGAGTGTCCTCAGAAGAAAAGAACTGTGTTTCCTATACATACAGACCATAACTTGTTCAACTCTGCTTGAAATTGATACAAAGTAAAGGTACTCTAACATCCAATGCTTGTCAGTTAGGATGAGAAACATGTGAGATTCGTGAGCGATGTAGTTCTTTTGAGCTGTAAAGTGACTGCCCTTACCTGAAACGAAGGCTTGCTTGTAGGAAGACTCAGAGCCAGGGATTTAACTCCATTTCTGAAGTGAAACAAACAACAGAGTTCTCATCCATTGATCACACTCTGCTTTAGAGCAAGAAGCAAGCTATAGCTTTCTAGAATCTCTAAGTCAGCACGAAACATGTGTGTGCTGAGAACAAATGAATGGTGTTTCCTACACATACGGATCATATCTTGTCCAAGTCTGCTTCTGAAACTGATACAAAGCACTGGTCCTCTAACATCCAGTGCTTGTCAGTTAAGATGAGAAACTTGTGAGCTTCATGAACGATATAGTTCGTTTGAGCTGTAAAGTAAATGCCCTTACCTGAAACGAAGTCTTGCTTTTAGGAAGACTCAGAGCCAGGTATTTAACTCTATTTCAGAAATGAAACACACAACAGAGTTCTCATCCGTTGATCATGGTCTGCTTTAGAGCAAGAAGCACGCTCTAACTTTCTAGAGTCTCTAAGACAGCAGGAAACTTGAGTGTGCTGAGAAAAAATGAACGGTATTTCGTACCCATATGGATCATATCTAGTCCAACTCTGCTTCTGAAACTGATACAACGCACTGGTCCTATAACCTCCAATGCTTTTCAGTTAAGATGAGAAAAGTGTGAGCTTTGTGAACGATGTTGTTCGTTTGAGCTATATAGTAACTGCCCTTACGTGAAACGAAGTCTTGCTTGTAGGAAGACTCAGAGCCTGGAATTTAACTCCATTTCTGATGTGAAACACACAGCAGAGTTCTCATCCATTGCTCACACTCTGCTTTACAGCAAGAAGCACGCTCTTGCTTTCTAGAGTCTCTAAGACTGCTGGAAACATATGTGTGATGAGAACAAAAGAACGGTGTTTCCTACACATAAGGACCATATCTAGTCTAACTCTGCTTCTGAAACTGAAACAAACCACAGGTCCTCTAACATCCAGTGCTTGTCAGTTAAGATGAGAAACGTGTGAGCTTCGTGAAGGATGTAGTTCGTTTGAGCTGAAAGTAACTGCCCTTACTTGAAATGAAGTCTTGCTTGTAGGAAGACTCACAGCCTGGGATTTAACTCCATTTCTGAAGTGAAACACACAACAGAGTTCTCATCCATTGTTCACACTCTGCTTTAGAGCAAGAAGCACACTCTTGCTTTCTAGATCCTCTAATACAGCAGGAAACATGAGTGTGATGAGAACAAAAGAACGGTGGTTCTTACACCTACAGACAATATTTAGTCCAACTCTGCTTCTGAAACTGATACAAAGCACTGGTCCTCTAACTACCAGTGCTTGTCAGTTAAGATGAGAAACGTGTGAGCTTCATGACTGATGTAATTCGAATGAGCTGAAAAGGGACTGCCCTTACCTGAAACGAAGTCTTGCTTGTAGGAAGACACAGACCCTGGGATTTAACTCCATTTCTGAAGTGAAACACACAACAGAGTTCTCATCCATTGATCACACTCTGCTTTAGAGCAAGAAGTACACTCTAGCTTTCTAGAATCTCTAAGACAGCAGGAAACTTGAGTGTGCTGAGAACAAATGAACGGTGTTTCCTACATATACGGATCCTATCTAGCCATCTCTGCTTCTGAAACTGTTACAAAGCACTGGTCCTCTAACATCCAATGCTTGTCAGTTAAGATGAGGAACATGTGAACTACGTAAACGATGTAGTTCGTTAGAGCTGAAAAGTGACTGCCCTATCCTGAAACGAAGTATTGCTTGTAGGAAGACTCAGAGCCGGGGATTGAACTCCATTTCTGAATTGAAACACACAGCAGAGTTCTCATCCATTGTTCACACTCTGCTTTAGAGCAAGAAGCACGCTCTTGCTTTCCAGATTCTCTAATACAGCAGAAAACCTGAGTGTGCTCAGAACAAAAGAAAAGTGTTTCCTACACATACGGACCATATCTAGTAGAACTCTGTTTCTGAAAATGAAACAAACCACAGGTCCTCCTACATCCAATGCTTGTCAGTGAAGATGAGAAACGTGTGAGCTTCGTGAATGTTGTAGTTCGTTTGAGCTGAAAGTAACTGCCCTTACTTGAAATGAAGTCTTCCTTTAGGAAGACTCAGAGCCTGGGATGTAACTCCATTTCTGAATTGAAACACACAACAGAGTTCTCATCCCTTGATCACACTCTGCTTTAGAGCAAGAAGCACACTCAAGCTTTCTAGAATCTCTAAGACAGCAGGAAACTTGAGTGTGCTGAGAACAAATGAACGGTGTTTCCTACACATACGGATCCTATCTAGCCATCTCTGCTTCTGAAACTGTTACAAAGCACTGGTCCTCTGACATCCAATGCTTGTCAGTTAAGATGAGGAACATGTGAACTTCGTAAACGATGTAATTCGTTAGAGCTGAAAAGTGACTGCCCTATCCTGAAACGAAGTATTGCTTGTAGGGAGACTCAGAGCCGGGGATTGAACTCCATTTCTGAAGTGAAACACACAGCAGAGTTCTCATCCATTGTTCACACTCTGCTTTAGAGCAAGAAGCACGCTCTTGCTTTCCAGATTCTCTAATACAACATAAAACCTGAGTGTGCTCAGAACAAAAGAACAGTGTTTCCTACACATACGGACCATATCTAGTAGAACTCTGTTTCTGAAAATGAAACAAACCACAGGTCCTCTAACATCCAATGCTTGTCAGTGAAGATGAGAAACGTGTGAGCTTCGTGAACGTTGTAGTTCGTTTGAGCTGAAAGTAACTGCCCTTACTTGAAATGAAGTCTTCCTTTAGGAAGACTCAGAGCCTGGGATGTAACTCCATTTCTGAAATGAAACACACAACAGAGTTCTCATCCATTGAGCACACTACGCTTTAGAGCAAGAAGCAAGCTCTTGCTTTCTAGAGACTCTAATGCAGCAGGAAACATGAGTGTGCTCACAAGAAAAGAACCGTGTTTTCTATACATACGGAACATATCTAGTTCAACTCTGCTTGAAATTGATAAAAAGCAAAGGTCCTCTAACATCCAATGCTTCTCAGTTAAGATGAGCAATGTGTGAGCTTCGTGAACGATATAGTTCGTTTGAGCTGTAAAGTAACTTCCCTTACATGAAACGAAGACTTGCTTGTAGGAAGACACAGAGCCTGGGATTTAACTAAATTTCTGAAGGGAAACACACAACACAGTTCTCATCCATGGACCACACACTGCTTCAGAGCAAGAAGAACGCTCTTGCTTTCTACAGTCTCTAATACAGCAGGAAACGTGAGTGTGCTGAGAAAAAAGAGAGGTGTTTCTTACACATACGGACCATATCTATTCCAACTCTGCTTCTGAAACTGATACAAAGCACTGGTCATCTAACATTCGATGCTTGTCAGTTAAGATGAGAAACGTGTGAGCTTCCTGAACGATGTAGTTCCTTTGAGCTGAAAAGTGACTGGCCTTACCTGAAACGAAGTCTTGCTTGTAGGAAGACACAGAGCCTGGGATTTAACTCCATTTCTGAAGTGAAACACACAACAGAGTTCTCATCCATTGATGACATCTGCTTTAGAGCAAGAAGCACGCTCTTGCTTTCTAGAGTCTCTAATACAGCAGGAAACTTGAGTATGCTCAGAACAAAAGAATGGTGTTTCCTACACATACGAACCATATCTAGTTCAACTCTGCTTCTGAAACTGAAACAAACCACAGGTCGTCTAACATCCAATGCTTGTCAGTGAAGATGAGAAACGTGTGAGCTTCGTGAACGATGTAGTTCGTTTGAGGTGAAAGTAACTGCCCTTACATGAAACGAAGTCTTGCTTGTAGGAAGACTCAGAGCCTGGGGTTTAACTCTATTTCTGAAGTGAAACACAAAACAGAGTTCTCATCCATTGATCACATTCTGCTTTATAGCAAGAAGCACGCTCTTGCTCTCTAGAGTCTCTAATACAGCAGGAAACCTTAGTGTGCTGAGAACAAATGAACGGTGTTTCTTAAACATACAGACCATATCTATTCCAACTCTGCTTCTGAAACTGATACAAAGCACTGGTCATCTAACATTCGATGCTTGTCAGTTAAGATGAGAAACGTGTGAGGTTCCTGAACGATGTAGTTCCTTTCAGCTGAAAAGTGACTGCCCTTACCTGAAACGAAGTCTTGCATGTAGGAAGACACAGAGCCTGGGATTTAACTCCGTTTCTGAAGGGAAACACACAACAGAGTTCTCATCCATTGATCAAACTCTGCTTTAGAGCAAGAATACGCACTAGCTTTCTAGAATCTCTAAGACAGCAGGAAACTTGAGTGGGCTGAGAACAAAAGACCGGTGTTTCTTACACATATGGACCATATCTAGTCCAACTCTACTTCTGAAACTGAAACAAATAACAGGTCCTCTAACATCCAATGGTTGTCAGTTAAGATGAGAAACGTGTGAGCTTCGTGAACGATGTAGTTCGTTTGAGCTGTAAAGTAACTTCCCTTACCTGAAACGAAGTCTGGCTTGTAGGAAGACAAAGAGCCTGGGATTTAACTCCATTTCTGAAGGGAAACACACAACACAGTTCTCATCCATGGATCACACACTGCTTTAGAGCAAGAAGCACGCTCTTGCTTTCTACAGTCTCTAATACAGCAGGAAACATGAGTGTGCTGAGAAAAAAGAATCGTGTTTCTTACACATACGCACCACATGTATTCCAACTCTGCTTCTGAAACTGATACAAAGCACTGGTCTTCTACCATTCGATGCTTGTCAGTTAAGATGAGAAACGTGTGAGCTTCCTGAACGATGTAGTTCGTTTGAGCTGAAAAGGGACTGCCCTTACCTGAAACGAAGTCTTGCTTGTAGGAAGACACAGAGCCTGGGATTTAACTCCATTTCTGAAGGGAAACACACAATACAGTTCTCATCCATGGATCATACTCTGCTTTAGAGCAAGAAGCATGCTCTTGCTTTCTAGAGTCTCTAATACAGCAGGAAATGTGAGTGTGCTCAGAACAAAAGAACGGTGTTTCCTACACATACGAAACATATCTAGTTCAACTCTGCTTCTGAAACTGAATCAAACCACAGGTCGTCTAACATCTAATGCTTGTCAGTGAAGATGAGAAACGGGTGAGCTTCGTGAACGATGTAGTTCGTTTGAGCTGAAAGTAACTGCCCTTACTTGAAATGAAGTCTTCCTTGTAGGAAGACTCAGAGCATGGGATTTAACTCCATTTCTGAAGTGAAACACACAACAGAGTTCTCATCCATTGATCACACTCTGCTTTAGAGCAAGAAGCACGCTCTTGCTTTCTAGAATCTGTAATACAGCAAGAAACGTGAGTGTGCTCAGAAGAAAAGAACAGTGTTTCCTATACATACGAACCATATCTAGTTCTACTCTGCTTCTGAAACTGAAACAAACCACAGGTCGTCTAACATCCAATGCTTGTCAGTGAAGATGAGAAACGTGTGAGCTTCGTGAACGATGTAGTTCGTTTGAGTTGAAAGTAACTGCCCTTACATGAAACGAAGTCTTGCTTGTAGGAAGACTCAGAGCCTGGGGTTTAACTCTATTTCTGAAGTGAAACACACAACAGAGTTCTCATCCATTGATCACATTCTGCTTTAGAGCAAGAAGCACGCTATTGCTCTCTAGAGTCTCTAATACAGCAGGAAACCTTAGTGTGCTGAGAACAAATGAACGGTGTTTCTTACACATACGGACCATATCTATTCCAACTCTGCTTCTGAAACTGATACAAAGCACTGGTCGTCTAAGATCCGATGCTTGTCAGTTAAGATGAGAAACGCGTGAGCTTCCTGAACGATGTAGTTTGTTTGAGCTGAAAAGTGACTGCCCTTACATGAAACGAAGTCTTGCTTGTAGGAAGACACAGAGCCTGGGATTTAACTCCATTTCTGAAGGGAAACACACAACACAGTTCTCATCCATTGTTCACACTCTGCTTTAGAGCAAGAAGCAGGCACTTGCTTTCTAGAGTCTCTAATACAGCAGGAAATGTGAGTGTGCTCAGTAGAAAAGAACCGTGTTTCCTATACATACAGACCATATCTAGTTCAACTCTGCTTGTAATTGATTCAAAGCTAAGGTCCTCTAACATCCAATGTTCTCAGTTAAGATGAAAAACTTGTGAGCTTCGTGAACGATATAGTTCGTTTGAGCTGAAAATTGACTGCACTTACCTGAAACAAAGTCTTGCTTGTAGGAAGACTCAGAACCTGGTATTTAACACCATTTCTGAAGTGAAACACTCAACAGAGTTCTCATCCATTGTTCACACTCTGCTTTACAGCAAGAAGCACGCTCTTGCTTTCTAGAGTCTCTAAGAAAGCAGGAAACATGAGTGTGATGAGAACAAAAGAACGGTGTTTCCTACACATACGGACCATATCTAGTCCAACTCTGCTTCTGAAACTGAAGCAAACCAAAGGTCCTCTAATGTCCAATGCTTGTCAGTTAAGATGCGAACCGTGTGAGCTTCGTGACCGATGTAATTCGTTTGAGCTGAAAAGTGACTGCCCTTACCTGAAAGGAAGTCTTGCTTGTAGGAAGACTCAGAGCCTGGGATTTAACTCTATTTCTGAAGTGAAACACACAACAGAGTTCTCATCCATTGTTCACACTCTGCTTTACAGCAAGAAGCACGCTCTTGCTTTCTAGAGTCTCTAAGACAGCAGGAAACTTGAGTGTGCTGAGAAGAAATGAACGGTGTTTCCTACACATACGGATCATATCTAGTCCAACTCTGCTTCTGAAAATGATACAAAGCACTGGTCCTCTAACATTCAATGCTTCTCTGTTAAGATGAGAAACGTGTGAGCTTTGTGATCGATGTAGTTTGTTTGAGCTGAAAAGTGACTGCCGTTACCTGAAATGAAGTCTTGCTTGTAGGAAGACTCAGAGCCTGGTATCTAACTCCATTTCTGAAGTGAAACACACAACAGAGTTCTCATCCATTGTTCACACTCTGCTTTAGAGCAAGAAGCACGCTCTTGCTTTCTAAAGTCTCTAAGACAGCAGGAAACATGAGTGTGATGAGAACAAAAGAACGGGGTTTCCTACACAGACGGACCATATCTAGTTCAACTCTGCTTCTGAAACTTAAACAAACCACAGGTCGTCTAACATCCAATGCTTGTCAGTGAAGATGAGAAACATGTGAGCTTCGTGAACGATGTAGTTTGTTTGAGCTGAAAGTAACTGCCCTTACTTGAAATGAAGTCTTCCTTGTAGGAAGACTCAGAGCATGGGATTTAACTCCATTTCTGAAGTGAAACACACAACACAGTTCTCATCCATTGATCACACTCTGCTTTAAGCAAGAAGCACTCTCTTGCTTTCTAGAGTCTCCACTACAGCAGGAAACATGAGTGTGGTGAGAAGAAAAGAACGGTGTTTCTTACACATACGGACCATATCTAGTCCAACTCTGCTACTGAAACTGATACAAAGCACTGCTCATCTAACATCCAATGCTTGTCAGTTAAGAGGAGAAACGTGTGAGCTTCGTGAAAGATGTAGTTCGTTTGAGCTGTAAAGTAACTTCCCTTACCTGAAACAAATTCTTGCTTGTAGGAAGACTCAGAGCCTGGGATTTAACTCCATTTCTGAAGTGAAACACACAACAGAGTTCTCATCCATTGATCACACTCTGCTTTAGAGCAAGGAGCACGCTCTTGCTTTATAGAGTCTGTAATACAGCAGGAAACGTGTGTGTGCTCAGAAGAAAAGAACAGTGTTTCCTATACATACGGACCATATCTAGTTCAACTCTGCTTGAAATTGATAAAGCAAAGGTCCTCTAACATCCAATGTTCTCAGTTAAGATGAGACACTTGTGAGCTTCGTGAACCTTATAGTTCTTTTGAGCTTTAAAGTAAATGCCCTTACCTGAAACGAAGTCTTGCTTGTAGGAAGACTCAGAGCCAGGGATTTAACTCCATTATTAAAGTGAAACACACAACATAGTTTTCATCCATTGATCACACTCTGCTTTAGAGCAAGAAGCACACACTAGCTTTCTAGAATCTCTAAGACAGCAGGAAACTTGAGTGTGCTGAGAACAAATGAACGGTGTTTCCTACCCATACGAATCATATCTAGTCCAACTGTGCTTCTGAAACTGATACAAAGCACTGGTCCTCTAACATCCAATGCTTGTCAGTTAAGATGAGAAACGTGTGAGCTTAGTGAACGATATAGTTCGTTTGAGCTGTAAAGTAAATGCCCTTACCTGAAATGAAGTCTTGCTTGTAGGAAGACTCAGAGCCAGGGATTTAACTCCATTTTTAAATTGAAACACACAACAGAGTTTTCATCCATTGATCAAAATCTGCTTTAGAGCAAGAATACGCACTAGCTTTCTAGAATCTCTAAGACAGCAGGAAACTTGAGTGTGCTGAGAACAAAAGAACGGTGTTTCTTACTCATATGGACCATATCTAGTCCAACTCTACTTCTGAAACTGAAACAAATAACAGGTCCTCTAACATCCAATGGTTGTCAGTTAAGATGAGAAACGTGTGAGCTTCGTGAACGATGTAGTTTGTTTGAGCTGAAAGTAACTGCCCTTACTTGAAATGAAGTCTTCCTTGTAGGAAGACTCAGAGCATGGGATTTAACTCCATTTCTGAAGTGAAACACACAACACAGTTCTCATCCATTGATCACACTCTGCTTTAAGCAAGAAGCACTCTCTTGCTTTCTAGAGTCTCCACTACAGCAGGAAACATGAGTGTGGTGAGAAGAAAAGAACGGTGTTTCTTACACATACGGACCATATCTAGTCCAACTCTGCTACTGAAACTGATACAAAGCACTGCTCATCTAACATCCAATGCTTGTCAGTTAAGAGGAGAAACGTGTGAGCTTCGTGAAAGATGTAGTTCGTTTGAGCTGTAAAGTAACTTCCCTTACCTGAAACAAATTCTTGCTTGTAGGAAGACTCAGAGCCTGGGATTTAACTCCATTTCTGAAGTGAAACACACAACAGAGTTCTCATCCATTGATCACACTCTGCTTTAGAGCAAGGAGCACGCTCTTGCTTTATAGAGTCTGTAATACAGCAGGAAACGTGTGTGTGCTCAGAAGAAAAGAACAGTGTTTCCTATACATACGGACCATATCTAGTTCAACTCTGCTTGAAATTGATAAAGCAAAGGTCCTCTAACATCCAATGTTCTCAGTTAAGATGAGACACTTGTGAGCTTCGTGAACCTTATAGTTCTTTTGAGCTTTAAAGTAAATGCCCTTACCTGAAACGAAGTCTTGCTTGTAGGAAGACTCAGAGCCAGGGATTTAACTCCATTATTAAAGTGAAACACACAACATAGTTTTCATCCATTGATCACACTCTGCTTTAGAGCAAGAAGCACACACTAGCTTTCTAGAATCTCTAAGACAGCAGGAAACTTGAGTGTGCTGAGAACAAATGAACGGTGTTTCCTACCCATACGAATCATATCTAGTCCAACTGTGCTTCTGAAACTGATACAAAGCACTGGTCCTCTAACATCCAATGCTTGTCAGTTAAGATGAGAAACGTGTGAGCTTAGTGAACGATATAGTTCGTTTGAGCTGTAAAGTAAATGCCCTTACCTGAAATGAAGTCTTGCTTGTAGGAAGACTCAGAGCCAGGGATTTAACTCCATTTTTAAATTGAAACACACAACAGAGTTTTCATCCATTGATCAAAATCTGCTTTAGAGCAAGAATACGCACTAGCTTTCTAGAATCTCTAAGACAGCAGGAAACTTGAGTGTGCTGAGAACAAAAGAACGGTGTTTCTTACTCATATGGACCATATCTAGTCCAACTCTACTTCTGAAACTGAAACAAATAACAGGTCCTCTAACATCCAATGGTTGTCAGTTAAGATGAGAAACGTGTGAGCTTCGTGAACGATGTAGTTCATTTGAGCTGCAAAGTAACTTCCCTTACCTGAAACGAAGTCTTGCTTGTAGGAAGACACAGAGCCTGGGATTTAACTCCATTTCTGAAGGGAAACACACAACACAGTTCTCATCCATGGATCACACACTGCTTTAGAGCAAGAAGCACGCTCTTGCTTTCTATAGTCTCTAATACAGCAGGAAACGTGAGTGTGCTGAGAAAAAAGAATCGTGTTTCTTACACATACACACCACATGTATTCCAACTCTGCTTCTGAAACTGATACAAAGCACTGGTCGTCTACCATTCGATGCTTGTCAGTTAAGATGAGAAACGTGTGAGATTCCTGAATGATGTAGTTCATTTGAGCTGAAAAGTGACTGCCCATACCTGAAACGAAGTCTTGCTTGTAGGAAGACACAGAGCCTGGGATTTAACTCCATTTCTGAAGGGAAACACACAATACAGTTCTCATCCATGGATCATACTCTGCTTTAGAGCAAGAAGCATGCTCTTGCTTTCTAGAGTCTCTAATACAGCAGAAAACGTGAGTGTGCTCAGAACAAAAGAACGGTGTTTCCTACACATACGAACCATATCTAGTTCAACTCTCCTTCTGAAACTGAAACAAACCACAGGTCATCTAACATCCAATGCTTGTCAGTTAAGATGAGATACGTCAGAGCTTCGTGAACGATGTAGTTTGTTTGAGCTGAAAAGTGACTGCCCTTACCTGAAACGAAGTCTTGCTTGTAGGAAGACTCAGAACCTGGTATTTAACACCATTTCTGAAGTGAAACGAACAACAGAGTTCTCATCCATTGTTCACACTCTGCTTTACAGCAAGAAGCACGCTCTTGCTTTCTAGAGTCTCTAATACAGCAGGAAACGTGAGTGTGCTCAGAGGAAAAGAAGCGTATTTCCTATACATACGGACCATATCTAGTTCAACTCTGCTTGAAATTGATACAAAGCAAAGGTCCTCTAACATCCAATGTTCTCAGTTAAGATGAGAAACTTGTGAGCTTCGTGAATGATATAGTTCTTTTGAGCTGTAAAGTAAATGCCCTTACCTGAAACGAAGTCTTGCTTGTAGGAAAACTCAGAGCCAGGGATTTAACTCCATTTTTAAAGTGAAACACACAACAGAGTTTTCATCCATTGATCACACTCTGCTTTAGAGCAAGAATACGCACTAGCTTTCTAGAATCTCTAAGACAGCAGGAAACTTGAGTGTGCTGAGAATAAATGAACGGTGTTTCCTACCCATACTGATCATATCTAGTCCAACTCTCCTTCTGAAACTGATACAAATCACTGGTCTTCTAACATCCAATGCTTGTCAGTTAAGATGAGAAATGTGTGATCTTCGTGAACGATGTAGTTTGTTTGAGCTGAAAAGTGACTGCCCTTACCTAAAATGAATCTTGCTTGTAGGAAGATTCAAAGCATGGGATTTAACTCCATTTCTGAAGTGAAACACACAGCAGATTTCTCATCCATTGTTTACACTCTGCTTTACAGCAAGAAATACGTTCTTGCTTTCTAGATTTCTAAGACAGCAAGAAACATGAGTGTGATGAGAACAAATGAATGGTGTTTCCGACACATACGGACCATATCTAGTCCAACTCTGCTTCTGAAACTGAAACAAACCAAAGGTCCTCTAATGTCCAATGCTTGTCAGTTAAGATGAGAACCGTGTGAGCTTCGTGACCGATGTAATGTGTTTGAGCTGAAAAGTGACTGCCCTTATCTGAAAGGAAGTCTTGCTTGTAGGAAGACTCAGAGCCTGGGATTTAACTCTATTTCTGAAGTGAAACACACAACAGAGTTCTCATCCATTGATCACACTCTGCTTTAGAGCAAGAAGCACGCTCTTGCTTTCTAGAGTCTCTAATACAGCAGGAAACGTGAGTGTGCTCAGAAGAAAAGAACCGTGTTTCCTATACATACGGACCATATCTAGTTCAACTCTGCTTGAAATTGATACAAAGCAAAGGTCCTCTAACATCCAATGTTCTCAGTTAAGATGAGAAACTTGTGAGCTTCGTGAATGATATAGTTCTTTTGAGCTGTAAAGTAAATGACCTTACCTGAAACGAAGTCTTGCTTGTAGGAAGACTCAGAGCCAGGGATTTAACTCCATTTTTAAAGTGAAACACACAACAGAGTTTTCATCCATTGATCACACTCTGCTTTAGAGCAAGAATACGCACTAGCTTTCTAGAATCTCTAAGACAGCAGGAAACTTGAGTGTGCTGAGAATAAATGAACGGTGTTTCCTACCCATACTGATCATATCTAGTCCAACTCTCCTTCTGAAACTGATACAAATCACTGGTCTTCTAACATCCAATGCTTGTCAGTTAAGATGAGAAATGTGTGATCTTCGTGAACAATGTAGTTTGTTTGAGCTGAAAAGTGACTGCCCTTACCTAAAATGAAGTCTTGCTTGTAGGAAGACTCAAAGCATGGGATTTAACTCCATTTCTGAAGTGAAACACACAGCAGATTTCTCATCCATTGTTTACACTCTGCTTTACAGCAAGAAATACGTTCTTGCTTTCTAGATTTCTAAGACAGCAAGAAACATGAGTGTGATGAGAACAAATGAACAGTGTTTCCGACACATACGAATCATATCTAGTCCAACTGTGCTTCTGAAACTGATACAAAGCACTGGTCCTCTAACATCCAATGCTTGTCAGTTAAGATGAGAAACGTGTGAGCTTAGTGAACGATATAGTTCGTTTGAGCTGTAAAGTAAATGCCCTTACCTGAAATGAAGTCTTGCTTGTAGGAAGACTCAGAGCCAGGGATTTAACTCCATTTTTAAATTGAAACACACAACAGAGTTTTCATCCATTGATCAAACTCTGCTTTAGAGCAAGAATACGCACTAGCTTTCTAGAATCTCTAAGACAGCAGGAAACTTGAGTGTGCTGAGAACAGAAGAACGGTGTTTCTTACTCATATGGACCATATCTAGTCCAACTCTACTTCTGAAACTGAAACAAATAACAGGTCCTCTAACATCCAATGGTTGTCAGTTAAGATGAGAAACGTGTGAGCTTCGTGAACGATGTAGTTCGTTTGAGCTGCAAAGTAACTTCCCTTACCTGAAACGAAGTCTTGATTGTAGGAAGACACAGAGCCTGGGATTTAACTCCATTTCTGAAGGGAAACACACAACACAGTTCTCATCCATGGATCACACACTGCTTTAGAGCAAGAAGCACGCTCTTGCTTTCTATAGTCTCTAATACAGCAGGAAACGTGAGTGTGCTGAGAAAAAAGAATCGTGTTTCTTACACATACGCACCACATGTATTCCAACTCTGCTTCTGAAACTGATACAAAGCACTGGTCTTCTACCATTCGATGCTTGTCAGTTAAGATGAGAAACGTGTGAGCTTCCTGAACGATGTAGTTCGTTTGAGCTGAAAAGTGACTGCCCTTACCTGAAACGAAGTCTTGCTTGTAGGAAGACACAGAGCCTGGGATTTAACTCCATTTCTGAAGGGAAACACACAATACAGTTCTCATCCATGGATCATACTCTGCTTTAGAGCAAGAAGCATGCTCTTGCTTTCTAGAGTCTCTAATACAGCAGGAAATGTGAGTGTGCTCAGAAGAAAAGAACGGTGTTTCCTACACATACGAACCATATCTAGTTCAACTCTACTTCTGAACTGAAACAAACCACAGGTCATCTAACATCCAATGATTGTCAGTTAAGATGAGATACGTCAGAGCTTCGTGAATGATGTAGTTTGTTTGAGCTGAAAATTGACTGCACTTACCTGAAACGAAGTCTTGCTTGTAGGAAGACTCAGAACCTGGTATTTAACACCATTTCTGAAGTGAAACACTCAACAGAGTTCTCATCCATTGTTCACACTCTGCTTTACAGCAAGAAGCACGCTCTTGCTTTCTAGAGTCTCTAAGAAAGCAGGAAACATGAGTGTGATGAGAACAAAAGAACGGTGTTTCCTACACATACGGACCATATCTAGTCCAACTCTGCTTCTGAAACTGAAACAAACCAAAGGTCCTCTAATGTCCAATGCTTGTCAGTTAAGATGCGAACCGTGTGAGCTTCGTGACCGATGTAATTCGTTTGAGCTGAAAAGTGACTGCCCTTACCTGAAAGGAAGTCTTGCTTGTAGGAAGAATCAGAGCCTGGGATTTAACTCTATTTCTGAAGTGAAACACACAACAGAGTTCTCATCCATTGTTCACACTCTGCTTTACAGCAAGAAGCACGCTCTTGCTTTCTAGAGTCTCTAAGACAGCAGGAAACTTGAGTGTGCTGAGAAGAAATGAACGGTGTTTCCTACACATACGGATCATATCTAGTCCAACTCTGCTTCTGAAAATGATACAAAGCAC
Source organism: Onychomys leucogaster (assembly GCA_949786385.1). Lineage (NCBI taxonomy): Eukaryota > Metazoa > Chordata > Mammalia > Rodentia > Cricetidae > Onychomys > Onychomys leucogaster. Next base: position 146,410 of record CATKUP010000143.1, read on the forward strand.
TGGTCCTCTAACATTCAATGCTTCTCAGTTAAGATGAGAAACGTGTGAGCTTTGTGATCGATGTAGTTTGTTTGAGCTGAAAAGTGACTGCCGTTACCTGAAATGAAGTCTTGCTTGTAGGAAGACTCAGAGCCTGGTATCTAACTCCATTTCTGAAGTGAAACACACAACAGAGTTCTCATCCATTGTTCACACTCTGCTTTAGAGCAAGAAGCACGCTCTTGCTTTCTAAAGTCTCTAAGACAGCAGGAAACATGAGTGTGATGAGAACAAAAGAACGGGGTTTCCTACACAGACGGACCATATCTAGTTCAACTCTGCTTCTGAAACTTAAACAAACCACAGGTCGTCTAACATCCAATGCTTGTCAGTGAAGATGAGAAACATGTGAGCTTCGTGAACGATGTAGTTTGTTTGAGCTGAAAGTAACTGCCCTTACTTGAAATGAAGTCTTCCTTGTAGGAAGACTCAGAGCATGGGATTTAACTCCATTTCTGAAGTGAAACACACAACACAGTTCTCATCCATTGATCACACTCTGCTTTAAGCAAGAAGCACTCTCTTGCTTTCTAGAGTCTCCACTACAGCAGGAAACATGAGTGTGGTGAGAAGAAAAGAACGGTGTTTCTTACACATACGGACCATATCTAGTCCAACTCTGCTACTGAAACTGATACAAAGCACTGCTCATCTAACATCCAATGCTTGTCAGTTAAGAGGAGAAACGTGTGAGCTTCGTGAAAGATGTAGTTCGTTTGAGCTGTAAAGTAACTTCCATTACCTGTTACAAATTCTTGCTTGTAGGAAGACTCAGAGCCTGGGATTTAACTCCATTTCTGAAGTGAAACACACAACAGAGTTCTCATCCATTGATCACACTCTGCTTTAGGGCAAGGAGCACGCTCTTGCTTTATAGAGTCTGTAATACAGCAGGAAACGTGTGTGTGCTCATAAGAAAAGAACAGTGTTTCCTATACCTACGGACCATATCTAGTTCAACTCTGCTTGAAATTGATAAAGCAAAGGTCCTCTAACATCCAATGTTCTCAGTTAAGATGAGACACTTGTGAGCTTCGTGAACCTTATAGTTCTTTTGAGCTTTAAAGTAAATGCCCTTACCTGAAACGAAGTCTTGCTTGTAGGAAGACTCAGAGCCAGGGATTTAACTCCATTATTAAAGTGAAACACACAACATAGTTTTCATCCATTGATCACACTCTGCTTTAGAGCAAGAAGCACACACTAGCTTTCTAGAATCTCTAAGACAGCAGGAAACTTGAGTGTGCTGAGAACAAATGAACGGTGTTTCCTACCCATACGAATCATATCTAGTCCAACTGTGCTTCTGAAACTGATACAAAGCACTGGTCCTCTAACATCCAATGCTTGTCAGTTAAGATGAGAAACGTGTGAGCTTAGTGAACGATATAGTTCGTTTGAGCTGTAAAGTAAATGCCCTTACCTGAAATGAAGTCTTGCTTGTAGGAAGACTCAGAGCCAGGGATTTAACTCCATTTTTAAATTGAAACACACAACAGAGTTTTCATCCATTGATCAAAATCTGCTTTAGAGCAAGAATACGCACTAGCTTTCTAGAATCTCTAAGACAGCAGGAAACTTGAGTGTGCTGAGAACAAAAGAACGGTGTTTCTTACTCATATGGACCATATCTAGTCCAACTCTACTTCTGAAACTGAAACAAATAACAGGTCCTCTAACATCCAATGGTTGTCAGTTAAGATGAGAAACGTGTGAGCTTCGTGAACGATGTAGTTCGTTTGAGCTGCAAAGTAACTTCCCCTACCTGAAACGAAGTCTTGCTTGTAGGAAGACACAGAGCCTGGGATTTAACTCCATTTCTGAAGGGAAACACACAACACAGTTCTCATTCATGGATCACACACTGCTTTAGAGCAAGAAGCACGCTCTTGCTTTCTATAGTCTCTAATACAGCAGGAAACGTGAGTGTGCTGAGAAAAAAGAATCGTGTTTCTTACACATACGCACCACATGTATTCCAACTCTGCTTCTGAAACTGATACAAAGCACTGGTCGTCTACCATTCGATGCTTGTCAGTTAAGATGAGAAACGTGTGAGATTCCTGAACGATGTAGTTCATTTGAGCTGAAAAGTGACTGCCCTTACCTGAAACGAAGTCTTGCTTGTAGGAAGACACAGAGCCTGGGATTTAACTCCATTTCTGAAGGGAAACACACAATACAGTTCTCATCCACGGATCATATTCTGCTTTAGAGCAAGAAGCATGCTCTTGCTTTCTAGAGTCTCTAATACAGCAGGAAACGTGAGTGTGCTCAGAACAAAAGAACGGTGTTTCCTACACATATGAACCATATCTAGTTCAACTCTCCTTCTGAAACTGAAACAAACCACAGGTCATCTAACATCCAATGCTTGTCAGTTAAGATGAGATACGTCAGAGCTTCGTGAACGATGTAGTTTGTTTGAGCTGAAAAGTGACTGCACTTACCTGAAACGAAGTCTTGCTTGTAGGAAGACTCAGAACCTGGTATTTAACACCATTTCTGAAGTGAAACGAACAACAGAGTTCTCATCCATTGTTCACACTCTGCTTTACAGCAAGAAGCACGCTCTTGCTTTCTAGAGTCTCTAAGAAAGCAGGAAACATGAGTTTGATGAGAACAAAAAAACGGTGTTTCCTACACATACGGACCATATCTAGTCCAACTCTGCTTCTGAAACTGAAACAAACCAAAGGTCCTCTAATGTCCAATGCTTGTCAGTTAAGATGAGAACCGTGTGAGCTTCGTGACCGATGTAATTTGTTTGAGCTGAAAAGTGACTGCCCTTATCTGAAAGGAAGTCTTGCTTGTAGGAAGACTCAGAGCCTGGGATTTAACTCTATTTCTGAAGTGAAACACACAACAGAGTTCTCATCCATTGATCACACTCTGCTTTAGAGCAAGAAGCACGCTCTTGCTTTCTAGAGTCTCTAATACAGCAGGAAACGTGAGTGTGCTCAGAGGAAAAGAACCGTATTTCCTATACATACAGACCATATCTAGTTCAACTCTGCTTGAAATTGATACAAAGCAAAGGTCCTCTAACATCCAATGTTCTCAGTTAAGATGAGAAACTTGTGAGCTTCGTGAATGATGTAGTTCTTTTGAGCTGTAAAGTAAATGCCCTTACCTGAAACGAAGTCTTGCTTGTAGGAAAACTCAGAGCCAGGGATTTAACTCCATTTTTAAAGTGAAACACACAACAGAGTTTTCATCCATTGATCACACTCTGCTTTAGAGCAAGAATACGCACTAGCTTTCTAGAATCTCTAAGACAGCAGGAAACTTGAGTGTGCTGAGAATAAATGAACGGTGTTTCCTACCCATACTGATCATATCTAGTCCAACTCTCCTTCTGAAACTGATACAAATCACTGGTCTTCTAACATCCAATGCTTGTCAGTTAAGATGAGAAATGTGTGATCTTCGTGAACGATGTAGTTTGTTTGAGCTGAAAAGTGACTGCCCTTACCTAAAATGAAGTCTTGCTTGTAGGAAGACTCAAAGCATGGGATTTAACTCCATTTCTGAAGTGAAACACACAGCAGATTTCTCATCCATTGTTTACACTCTGCTTTACAGCAAGAAATACGTTCTTGCTTTCTAGATTTCTAAGACAGCAAGAAACATGAGTGTGATGAGAACAAATGAACGGTGTTTCCGACACATACGGACCATATCTAGTCCAACTCTGCTTCTGAAACTGAAACAAACCAAAGGTCCTCTAACGTCCAATGCTTGTCAGTTAAGATGAGAACCGTGTGAGCTTCGTGACCGATGTAATTTGTTTGAGCTGAAAAGTGACTGCCCTTATCTGAAAGGTAGTCTTGCTTGTAGGAAGACTCAGAGCCTGGGATTTAACTCTATTTCTGAAGTGAAACACACAACAGAGTTCTCATCCATTGATCACACTCTGCTTTAGAGCAAGAAGCACGCTCTTGCTTTCTAGAGTCTCTAATACAGCAGGAAACGTGAGTGTGCTCAGAAGAAAAGAACCGTGTTTCCTATACATACGGACCATATCTAGTTCAACTCTGCTTGAAATTGATACAAAGCAAAGGTCCTCTAACATCCAATGTTCTCAGTTAAGATGAGAAACTTGTGAGCTTTGTGAATGATATAGTTCTTTTGAGCTGTAAAGTAAATGCCCTTACCTGAAACAAAGTCTTGCTTGTAGGAAGACTCAGAGCCAGGGATTTAACTCCATTTTTAACGTGAAACACACAACAGAGTTTTCATCCATTGATCACACTCTGCTTTAGAGCAAGAATACGCACTAGCTTTCTAGAATCTCTAAGACAGCAGGAAACTTGAGTGTGCTGAGAATAAATGAACGGTGTTTCCTACCCATACTGATCATATCTAGTCCAACTCTCCTTCTGAAACTGATACAAATCACTGGTCTTCTAACATCCAATGCTTGTCAGTTAAGATGAGAAATGTGTGATCTTCGTGAACGATGTAGTTTGTTTGAGCTGAAAAGTGACTGCCCTTACCTAAAATGAAGTCTTGCTTGTAGGAAGACTCAAAGCATGGGATTTAACTCCATTTCTGAAGTGAAACACACAGCAGATTTCTCATCCATTGTTTACACTCTGCTTTACAGCAAGAAATACGTTCTTGCTTTCTAGATTTCTAAGACAGCAAGAAACATGAGTGTGATGAGAACAAATGAACAGTGTTTCCGACACATACGGACCATATCTAGTCCAACTCTGCTTCTGAAACTGAAACAAACCAAAGGTCCTCTAATGTCCAATGCTTGTCAGTTAAGATGAGAACCGTGTGAGCTTCGTGACCGATGTAATTTGTTTGAGCTGAAAAGTGACTGCCCTTATCTGAAAGGAAGTCTTGCTTGTAGGAAGACTCAGAGCCTGGGATTTAACTCTATTTCTGAAGTGAAACACACAACAGAGTTCTCATCCATTGATCACACTCTGCTTTAGAGCAAGAAGCACGCTCTTGCTTTCTAGAGTCTCTAATACAGCAGGAAACGTGAGTGTGCTCAGAAGAAAAGAACGGTGGTTTCTACACATACAGACCATATCTAGTTCAACTCTGCTTCTAAAACCGAAACAAAGCACAGGTCCTCTAACATCGAATGCTTGTCAGTTAAGATGAGAAACGTGTGAGTTTCGTGAACGATGTAGTTCCTTTGAGCTGAAAAGTGACTGTGTTTACATGAAATGAAGAATTGCTTGTAGGAAGACACAGAGCTTGGGATTTAACTCCATTTAAGAATGGAAACAAACAGCACAGTTCTCATCCATGAAACACACTCTGCTTTGGCGCAAGAAGCACGCTCTAGCTTTCTAGAGTCTCTAGTGGAGCAGGAACTTGAGTTTGCTCAGAACAAAAGAACGGTTTTTCCTACACATACGGACCATATCTACTTCATCTCTGCTTCTAAAATTGATACAAACCACAGGTCCTCTAACGTCCAATGCTTTACAGATAAGATGAGAAACGTGTGAGCTTCATGAAAGATGTAGTTCGTTTGAGATGAGAAGTGACTGCCCTTACCTGAAACGAAGTCTTGCTTGTAGGAAGACACAGAGCCTGGGATTTAACTCCATTTCTGAAGAGAAACACACAGCAGAGTTCTCATCCATGGATCACACTCTGCTTTAGAGCAAGAAGAACACTCTTGCTTTCCAGAGTCTCTAATACAACAGGAAACCTGAGTGTGTTCAGAACAAAAGAACGGTGATTCCTACACATACGAGCCATATCTAGTTCAACTCTGCTTCTGAAACTGAAACAAACCACAGGTCCTCTAACTTCCAATGCTTGTCAGTTAAGATGAGAAACGTGTGATCTTCATAAATGATGTAGTTCGTTTGAGCTGTAAAGTAACTGCCCTTACTTGAAACGAAGTCTTCCTTGTAGGAAGACTTAGAGCCTGGGATTTAACTCCATTTATGAAGTGAAACACACAGCAGAGTTCTCATCCATTGATCACACTCTGCTTTAGAGAAAGAAGCACGCTCTTGCTTTCTGTAGTCTCTAAGACAGCAGGAAACGTGAGTGTGCTGAGAACAAAAGAACGGTGTTTCCAACACTTACTGACCATATCTAGTCCATCTCTGCTTCTGAAACTGATACAAATCACTGGTCCTCTAACATCCGATGCTTGTCAGTTAAGATGAGTAACGTGTGAGCTTCGTGAACGATGTAGTTCCTTTGAGGTATAAAGTAACTGCCCTTACCTGAAATGAAGTCTTGCTTGTAGGAAGACTCAGCCTGGTATTTAACTCCATTTATGAAGTGAAACACACAGCAGAGTTCTCATCCATAGATCACACTCTGCTTTAGAGCAAGAAGTATGCTCTTGCTTTCCAGAGTCTCTAATATAGCAGGAAAGGTGAGTGTGCTCAGAACAAAAGAACAGTGTTTCCTACACATGAGGACCATATGTAGTCCAACTCTGCTTCTCAAACTGATACAAAGCAATGGTCCTCTAACATCGAATGCTTGTCAGTTAAGATGAGAAACGTGTGAGCTTCGTGAACGATGTAGTTCCTTTGAGCTGAAAAGTGACTGTGTTTACCTGAAAAGAAGACTTGCTTGTAGGAAGACACAGAGCTTGGGATTTAACTCCATTTAAGAATGGAAACACACAGCACAGTTCTCATCCATGAAACATACTCTGCTTTAGAGCAAGAGGCATGTTCTTGCTTTCTAGAATCTCTAATACAGCATTAAATGAGAGTGTGCTCAGAAAAAAGAACAGTGTTTCCTACACATACGGACCATATCTAGTCCAACTCTGCTCCTGATATTGATACAAAGCACAGGTCCTCTAACATCCAATGCTTGTCATTTAAGATGAGAAACGTGTGAGCTTCGTGAATGATGTAGTTCGTTTGAGCTGAAAAGTGACTGCCATTACCTGAAAAGGAGTAGTGCTTGTAGGAAGACACAGAGCCTGAGATTTAACTCCATTTCTGAAGGGAAACACACAGCATAGTTCTCATCCATGCATCACACTCTGCTTTAGAGCAAGAAGCACGCTCTTGCTTTCTAGAGTCTCTCATACAGCAAGAAACTTGAGTGTGCTCAGAACATAAGAACGGTGTTTCCTACACATACGGACCACATCTAGTCCAACTCTGCTTCTGAAACTGATACAAAGCACTGGTCCTCTAACATCCAATGCTTGTCATTTAAGATGGGAAACTTGTTAGCTTTGTGAACGTTGTAGTTCGTTTGAGCTGAAAAGTGACTGCCCTTACCTGAAACGAAGTCTTGCTTGTAGGAAGACACAGAGCCTTGGAATTAAACACATTTCTGAAGGGAAACACACAGCAGAGTTCTCATCCAAGGATCACACTCAGCTTTAGATCAAGAAACACGCTCTTGCTTTCCAGAGTCTCTAATACAGCAGGAAACGTGAGTGTGCTCAGAACAAAAGAACGGTGTTTCCTACACATAAGGACCATATCTAGTTCAAATCTAGTTCTGAAACTGAGACAAAGCACAGGTCCTCTAACATCGAATGCTTGTCAGTTAAGATGAGAAACGTGTGAGCTTCATGAACGATGTAGTTCCTTTGAGCTGAAAAGTGACTGTGTTTACCTGAAATGAAGACTTGCTTGTAGGAAGACACAGAGCTTGGGATTTAACTACAATTAAGAACGGAAACACACAGCAGAGTTCTCATCCATGGATCACACTCTGCTTTAGAGCAAGAAGCATGCTCTTGCTTTCCAGAGTCTCTAATAGAGCAGGAAACGTGAGTGTGCTCAGAACAAAAGAACGGTGTTTTCTACACATACGGACCATATCTAGTTCAACTCTGCTTCTAAAACTGAAACAAAGCACAGGTCCTCTAACATCGAATGCTTGTCAGTTAAGATGAGAAACATGTGAGTTTCGTGAACGATGTAGTTCCTTTGAGCTGAAAAGTGACTGTGTTTTCATGAAATGAAGACTTGCTTGTAGGAAGACACAGAGCTTGGGATTTAACTCCATTTAAGAACAGAAACAAACAGCACAGTTCTCATCCATGAAACACACTCTGCTTTAGAGCAAGAGGCACGCTCTTGCTTTCTAGTGTCTCTAAGACAGCAGGAAACGAAAGTGAGCTCAGAAAAAAAGAACGGTGTTTCCTACACATAAGCACCATATCTAGTTCAACTCTGCTTCTAAAATTGATACAAACCACAGGTCCTCTAACATCCAAAGCTTGACAGATAAGATGAGAAACTTGTGAGCTTCATGAACTATGTAGTTCGTTTGAGCTGAATAGTGACTGCCTTTTCCTGAAACGAAGTCTTTCCTGTAGGAAGACCCAAAGCCTGGGAATTAACTCCATTTATGAAGGGAAACACACAGCAGAATTCTCCTCCATAGATCACAATCTGCTTTACAGCAAGAAGCATGCTCTTGCTTTCCAGAGTCTCTAATACAACAGGAAACGTGAGTGTGCTCAGACAAAAGAACGGTGTTTCCTACACATACAAGCCATATCTAGTTCAACTCTGCTTCTGAAACTGAAACAAACCACAGGTCCTCTAACAACGAATGCTTGTCAGTTAAGATGAGAAACGTGTGAGCTTCGTGAACGATGTAGTTTCTTTGAGCTGAAAAGTGACTGTGTTTATCTGAAATGAAGACTTGCTTGTAGGAAGACACAGAGCTTGGGATTTAACTCCATTTAAGAATGGAAACACACTGCACAGTTCTCATCGATGGAACATACTCTGCTTTAGAGCAAGAGGCATGTTCTTGCTTTCTAGAATCTCTAATACAGCATTAAATGAGAGTGTGCTCAGAAAAAAGAACAGTGTTTCCTACACATACGGACCATATCTGATGCAACTCTGCTTCTGAAACTGAAACAAACCACAGGATCTCTAACATCCAATGCTTGTCAGTTAAGATGAGAAACGTATGAGCTTCGTGAACGATGTAGTTCATTTGAGCTGTAAAGTAACTGCCCTTACTTGAAACGAAGTCTTTCTTGTAGGAAGACTCAGAGCCTGGGATTTAACTCCATTTCTGAAGTGAAACACACAGCAAAGTTCTCATCCATTGTTCACACTCTGCTTTGGAGCAAGAAGCATGCTCTAGCTTTCTAGAGTCTCTAGTGGAGCAGGAACTTGAGTTTGCTCAGAACAAAAGAACGGTGTTTCCTACACATACGGACCATATCTACTTCATCTTTGCTTCTGTAACTGAAACAAACCACAGGTCCTCTAACATCCAATGCTTGTCAGTTTAGATGAGAAACGTGTGAGCTTCGTGAACGATGTAGTTCGTTTGAGCTGTAAAGTAACTGCCCTTACTTGAAACGAAGTCTTGTTTGTTGGAAGACACAGAGCCTGGGATTTAACTCCATTTAAGAATGGAAACACAAAGTACAGTTCTTATCCATGAAACACACTCTACTTTAGACCAAGAGGCACGTTCTTGCTTTCTAGCATCTGTAATACAGCAGGAAACGAGAGTGAGCTCAGAAAAAAGAACGGTGTTTCCTACACATAAGCACCACATCTAGTTCAACTCTGCTTCTAAAATTGATACAAACCACAGGTCCTCTGACATCCAATGCTTGACAGATAAGATGAGAAACGTGTGAGCTTCATGAACTATGTAGTTCGTTTGAGCTGAAAAGTGACTGCCCTTACCTGAAAAGAAGTCTTGTTTGTAGGAAGACACAGTGCCTGGGATTTAACTCCATTTCTGTAGGAAAACACACAGAAGAGTTCTCATCCATTGATCACACTCTGCTTTAGAGCAAGAAGCACGCTCTTGCTTTCCAGAGTCTCTAATACAGCAGGAAATGTGAGTGTGCTCAGAACAAAAGAACGGTGTTTCCTACACATACGAGCCATATCTAGTTCAACTCTGCTTCTGAAACTGAAACAAACCACATGTCCTCATAACATCCAGTGCTTGCCACTTTAGATGAGAAAGGTGTGAGCTTCGGGAACGATGTAGTTAGTTTGAGGTATAAATTAACTGCCCTTGCCTGAAATGAATTCTTGCTTGTAGGAAGACTCAGCCTGGGATTTAACTCCATTTCTGAAGGGAAACACACAGCAGAGTTCTCATCCATGAATCACACTCTGCTTTAGAGCAAGAAGCACTCTTTTGCTTTCCAGAGTCTCTAATACAACAGGAAACGTGAGTGTGCTCAGAACAAAAGAACGGTGTTTCCTACACATATGGACCATATCTAGTCCAACTCTGCTTTTGAAACTGATACAAAGCAATGGTCCTCTAACATCCAATGCTTGTCAGTTAAGATGAGAAACGTGTGAGTTTATGAACGATGTAGTTCTTTTAAGCTTAAAAGTGACTGCCCTTACCGGAAAAGAACTCTTGCTTGTAGGAAGACACAGAGCCTGGGATTTAACTCCATTTCTGAAGGGAAACACACAGAAGAGTTCTCATCCATGGATCACACTCTGCTTTAGAGCAAGAAGCATGCTCTTGCTTTCCAGAGTCTCTAATACAGCAGGAAATGTGAGTGTGCTCAGAACAAAAGAACGGTGTTTCCTACACATATGGACCATATCAAGTTCAACTCTGCTTCTGAAACTGAAACAAACCACAGGTCCTCTAACATCAAATGCTTGTCAGTTAAGATGAGAAACGTGTCAGCTTAGTGAACGATGTAGTTCCTTTGACCTGAAAAGTGACTGTGTTTACCTGAAATGAAGATTTGCTTGTAGGAAGACACAGAGCTTGGGATTTAACGCCATTTAAGAACGGAAACACACAGGACAGTTCGCATCCATGAAACACACTATGCTTTAGAGCAAGTGGCACTCTCTTGCTTTCTAGAGTCTCTAATACAGCAGGAAATGAGAGTGCGCTCAGAAAAAAAGAACGGTGTTTCCTACACATAAGGACCATATCTAGTTCAACTCTGCTTCTAAAATTGATACAAACCACAGGTCCTCTAACATCCAATGCTTGACAGATAAGATGAGAAACGTGTGAGCTTCATGAAAGATGTAGTTCGTTTGAGATGAGAAGTGACTGCCCTTACCTGAAACGAATTCTTCCTTGTAGGAAGACACAGAGCCTGGGATTTAACTCCATTTCTGAAGAGAAACACACAGCAGAGTTCTCATCCATGGATCACACTCTGCTTTAGAGCAAGAAGCACACTCTTGCTTTCCAGAGTCTCTAATACAACAGGAAACCTGAGTGTGTTCAGAACAAAAGAACGGTGATTCCTACACATACGAGCCATATCTAGTTCAACTCTGCTTCTGAAACTGAAACAAACCACAGGTCCTCTAACTTCCAATGCTTGTCAGTTAAGATGAGAAACGTGTGATCTTCATAAATGATGTAGTTCGTATGAGCTGTAAAGTAACTGCCCTCACTTGAAACGAAGTCTTCCTTGTAGAAAGACTCAGAGCCTGGGATTTAACTCCATTTCTGAAGTGAAACACAAAGCAGAGTTCTCATCCATTGGTCACACTCTGCATTAGAGCAAGAAGCACGCTCTAGCTTTCTGTAGTCTCTAAGACAGCAGGAAACGTGAGTGTGCTGAGAACAAAAGAACGGTGTTTCCAACACTTACTGACCATATCTAGTCCATCTCTGCTTCTGAAACTGATACAAATCACTGGTCCTCTAACATCCGATGCTTGTCAGTGAAGATGAGTAACGTGTGAGCTTCGTGAACGATGTAGTTCCTTTGAGGTATAAAGTAACTGCCCTTACCTGAAATGAAGTCTTGCTTGTAGGAAGACTCAGCCTGGTATTTAACTCCATTTATGAAGTGAAACACACAGCAGAGTTCTCATCCATAGATCACACTCTGCTTTAGAGCAGGAAGTATGCTCTTGCTTTCCAGAGTCTCTAATACAGCAGGAAAGGTGAGTGTGCTCAGAACAAAAGAACGGTGTTTCCTACACATAAGGACCATATCTAGTTCAACTCTGCTTCTTAAACTGATACAAAGCAATGGTCCTCTAACATCGAATGCTTGTCAGTTAAGGGAGAAACATGTGAGCTTCGTGAACGATGTAGTTCCTTTGAGCTGAAAAGTGACTGTGTTTACCTGAAAAGAAGACTTGCTTGTAGGAAGACACAGAGCTTGGGATTTAACTCCATTTAAGAATGGAAACACACAGCACAGTTCTCATCCATGAAACATACTCTGCTTTAGAGCAAGAGGCATGTTCTTGCTTTCTAGAATCTCTAATACAGCATTAAATGAGAGTGTGCTCAGAAAAAAGAACGGTGTTTCCTACACATACGGACCATATCTAGTCCAACTCTGCTTCTGAAATTGATACAAAGCACAGGTCCTCTAACATCCAATGCTTGTCATTTAAGATGAGAAACGTGTGAGCTCCGTGAATGATGTAGTTCGTTTGAGCTGAAAAGTGACTGCCATTACCTGAAAAGGAGTAGTGCTTGTAGGAAGACACAGAGCCTGGGATTTAACTCCATTTCTGAAGGGTAACACACAGAATAGTTCTCATCCATGCATCACACTCTGCTTTAGAGCAAGAAGCACGCTCTTGCTTTCTAGAGTCTCTCATACAGCAAGAAACTTGAGTGTGCTCAGAACATAAGAACGGTGTTTCCTACACATACGGACCACATCTAGTCCAACTCTGCTTCTGAAACTGATACAAAGCACTGGTCCTCTAACATCCAATGCTTGTCATTTAAGATGGGAAACTTGTTAGCTTTGTGAACGTTGTAGTTCGTTTGAGCTGAAAAGTGACTGCCCTTACCTGAAACGAAGTCTTGCTTGTAGGAAGACACAGAGCCTTGGAATTAAACACATTTCTGAAGGGAAACACACAGCAGAGTTCTCATCCAAGGATCACACTCAGCTTTAGATCAAGAAACACGCTCTTGCTTTCCAGAGTCTCTAATACAGCAGGAAACGTGAGTGTGCTCAGAACAAAAGAATGGTGTTTTCTACACATACGGACCAGATCTAGTCCAACTCTGCTTCTGAAACTGAAACAAAGCACAGGTCCTCTAACATCGAATGCTTGTCAGTTAAGATGAGAAACGTGTGAGTTTCGTGAACGATGTAGTTCGTTTGAGCTGAATAGTGACTGCCTTTACCTGAAACGAAGTCTTTCCTGTAGGAAGACACAGAGCCTGGGAATTAACTCCATTTATGAAGGGAAACACACAGCAGAATTCTCCTCCATAGATCACAATCTGCTTTACAGCAAGAAGCACGCTCTTGCTTTCCAGAGTCTCTAATACAACAGGAAACGTGAGTGTGCTCAGAACAAAAGAACGGTGTTTCCTACACATACGAGCCATATCTAGTTCAACTCTGCTTCTGAAACTGAAACAAACCACAGGTCCTCTAACAACGAATGCTTGTCAGTTAAGATGAGAAACGTGTGAGCTTTGTGAACGATGTAGTTCCTTTGAGCTGAAAAGTGACTGTGTTTACCTGAAATGAAGACTTGCTTGTAGGAAGACACAGAGCTTGGGATTTAACTCCATTTAAGAATGGAAACACACTGCACAGTTCTCATCCATGGAACATACTCTGCTTTAGAGCAAGAGGCATGTTCTTGCTTTCTAGAATCTCTAACACAGCATTAAATGAGAGTGTGCTCAGAAAAAAGAACAGTGTTTCCTACACATACGGACCATATCTAATTCAACTCTGCTTCTGAAACTGAAACAAACCACAGGTCCTCTAACATCCAATGCTTGTCAGTTAAGATGAGAAACGTATGAGCTTCGTGAACGATGTAGTTCATTTGAGCTGTAAAGTAACTGCCCTTACTTGAAATGAAGTCTTTCTTGTAGGAAGACTCAGAGCCTGGGATTTAACTCCATTTCTGAAGTGAAACACACAGCAAAGTTCTCATCCATTGTTCACACTCTGCTTTGGAGCAAGAAGCACGCTCTAGCTTTCTAGAGTCTCTAGTGGAGCAGGAACTTGAGTTTGCTCAAAACAAAAGAACGGTGTTTCCTACACATACGTACCATATCTACTTCATCTCTGCTTCTGTAACTGAAACAAACCACAGGTCCTCTAACATCCAATGCTTGTCAGTTTAGATGAGAAACGTGTGTGCTTCGTGAACGATGTAGTTCGTTTGAGCTGTAAAGTAACTGCCCTTACTTGAAACGAAGTCTTGTTTGTTGGAAGACACAGAGCCTGGGATTTAACTCCATTTAAGAATGGAAACACAAAGTACAGTTCTTATCTATGAAACACACTCTGCTTTAGAGCAAGAGGCACGCTCTTGCTTTCTAGTGTCTCTAATACAGCAGGAAACGAGAGTGAGCTCAGAAAAAAGAACGGTGTTTCCTACACATAAGCACCACATCTAGTTCAACTCTGCTTCTAAAATTGATACAAACCACAGGTCCTCTGACATCCAATGCTTGACAGATAAGATGAGAAACGTGTGAGCTTCATGAACTATGTAGTTCGTTTGAGCTAAAAAGTGACTGCCCTTACCTGAAAAGAAGTCTTGTTTGTAGGAAGACACAGAGCCTGGGATTTAACTCCATTTCTGTAGGGAAACACACAGAAGAGTTCTCATCCATGGATCACACTCTGCTTTAGAGCAAGAAGCACGCTCTTGCTTTCCAGAGTCTCTAATACAGCAGGAAATGTGAGTGTGCTCAGAACAAAAGAACAGTGTTTCCTACACATACGGACGATATCTAGTTCAACTCTGCTTCTGAAACTGATACAAAGCAATGGTCCTCTAACATCCAATGCTTGTCAGTTAAGATGAGAAACGTGTGAGTTTATGAACGATGTAGTTCATTTAAGCTGAAAAGTGACTGCCCTTACCGGAAAAGAACTCTTGCTTGTAGGAAGACACAGAGCCTGGGATTTAACTCCATTTCTGAAGGGAAACACACAGCAGAGTTCTCATCCATGGATCACACTCTGCTTTACAGCAAGAATCACGCTCTTGCTTTCCAGAGTCTCTAATAAAGCAGGAAACGTGAGTGGGCTCAGAACAAAAGAACGGTGTTTCCTACACATATGGACCATATCAAGTTCAACTCTGCTTCTGAAACTGAAACAAACCACAGGTCCTCTAACATCGAATGCTTGTCAGTTAAGATGAGAAACGTGTCAGCTTAGTGAACGATGTAGTTCCTTTGACCTGAAAAGTGACTGTGTTTACCTGAAATGAAGATTTGCTTGTAGGAAGACACAGAGCTTGGGATTTAACGCCATTTAAGAACGGAAACACACAGGACAGTTCGCATCCATGAAACA
The DNA here is from genome assembly GCA_949786385.1 of Onychomys leucogaster. Classification (NCBI taxonomy): domain Eukaryota; kingdom Metazoa; phylum Chordata; class Mammalia; order Rodentia; family Cricetidae; genus Onychomys; species Onychomys leucogaster. The sequence goes on from CATKUP010000143.1 coordinate 161,657, forward strand.
CACTATGCTTTAGAGCAAGTGGCACTCTCTTGCTTTCTAGAGTCTCTAATACAGCAGGAAATGAGAGTGCGCTCAGAAAAAAAGAACGGTGTTTCCTACACATAAGGACCATATCTAGTTCAACTCTGCTTCTAAAATTGATACAAACCACAGGTCCTCTAACATCCAATGCTTGACAGATAAGATGAGAAACGTGTGAGCTTCATGAAAGATGTAGTTCGTTTGAGATGAGAAGTGACTGCCCTTACCTGAAACGAATTCTTCCTTGTAGGAAGACACAGAGCCTGGGATTTAACTCCATTTCTGAAGAGAAACACACAGCAGAGTTCTCATCCATGGATCACACTCTGCTTTAGAGCAAGAAGCACACTCTTGCTTTCCAGAGTCTCTAATCCAACAGGAAACCTGAGTGTGTTCAGAACAAAAGAACGGTGATTCCTACATATACGAGCCATATCTAGTTCAACTCTGCTTCTGAAACCGAAACAAACCACAGGTCCTCTAACATCCAATGCTTGTCAGTTAAGATGAGAAACGTGTGATCTTCATAAATGATGTAGTTCGTATGAGCTGTAAAGTAACTGCCCTTACTTGAAACGAAGTCTTCCTTGTAGAAAGACTCAGAGTCTGGGATTTAACTCCATTTCTGAAGTGAAACACAAAGCAGAGTTCTCATCCATTGGTCACACTCTGCATTAGAGCAAGAAGCACGCTCTAGCTTTCTGTAGTCTCTAAGACAGCAGGAAACGTGAGTGTGCTGAGAACAAACGAACGGTGTTTCCAACACTTACTGACCATATCTAGTCCATCTCTGCTTCTGAAACTGATACAAATCACTGGTCCTCTTACATCTGATGCTTGTCAGTGAAGATGAGTAACGTGTGAGCTTCGTGAACGATGTAGTTCCTTTGAGGTATAAAGTAACTGCCCTTACCTGAAATGAAGTCTTGCTTGTAGGAAGACTCAGCCTGGGATTTAACTCCATTTATGAAGTGAAACACACATCAGAGTTCTCATCCATAGATCACACTCTGCTTTAGAGCAAGAAGTATGCTCTTGCTTTCCAGAGTCTCTAATACAGCAGGAAAGGTGAGTGTGCTCAGAACAAAAGAACGGTTTTTCCTACACATAAGGACCATATCTAGTTCAACTCTGCTTCTGAAACTGATACAAAGCAATGGTCCTCTAACATCGAATGCTTGTCAGTTAAGATGAGAAACGTGTGAGCTTCGTGAACGATGTAGTTCCTTTGAGCTGAAAAGTGACTGTGTTTACCTGAAAAGAAGACTTGCTTGTAGGAAGACACAGAGCTTGGGATTTAACTCCATTTAAGAACGGAAACAAACAGCACAGTTCTCATCCATGAAACACACTCTGCTTTAGAGCAAGAGGCACGCTCTTGCTTTCTAGAGTCTCTAAGACAGCAGGAAACGAGAGCGAGCTCAGAAAAAAAGTACGGTGTTTCCTACACATAAGCACCATATCTAGTTCAACTCTGCTTCTAAAATTGATACAAACCACAGGTCCTCTAACATCCAATGCTTGACAGATAAGATGAGAAACTTGTGAGCTTCATGAACTATGTAGTTCGTTTGAGCTGAATAGTGACTGCCTTTACCTGAAACGAAGTCTTTCCTGTAGGAAGACACAGAGCCTGGGAATTAACTCCATTTATGAAGGGAAACACACAGCAGAATTCTCCTCCATAGATCACAATCTGCTTTACAGCAAGAAGCACGCTCTTGCTTTCCAGAGTCTCTAATACAACAGGAAACGTGAGTGTGCTCAGAACAAAAGAACGGTGTTTCCTACACATACGAGCCATATCTAGTTCAACTCTGCTTCTGAAACTGAAACAAACCACAGGTCCTCTAACATCGAATGCTTTTCAGTTAAGATGAGAAACGTGTGAGCTTTGTGAACGATGTAGTTCCTTTGAGCTGAAAAGTGCCTGTGTTTACCTGAAATGAAGACTTGCTTGTAGGAAGACACAGAGCTTGGGATTTAACTCCATTTAAGAATGGAAACACCCTGCACAGTTCTCATCCATGGAACATACTCTGCTTTAGAGCAAGAGGCATGTTCTTGCTTTCTAGAATCTCTAATACAGCATTAAATGAGAGTGTGCTCAGAAAAAAGAACAGTGTTTCCTACACATACGGACCATATCTAATTCAACTCTGCTTCTGAAACTGAAACAAACCACAGGTCCTCTAACATCCAATGCTTGTCAGTTAAGATGAGAAACGTATGAGCTTTGTGAACGATGTAGTTCATTTGAGCTGTAAAGTAACTGCCCTTACTTGAAACGAAGTCTTTCTTGTAGGAAGACTCAGAGCCTGGGATTTAACTCCATTTCTGAAGTGAAACACACAGCAAAGTTCTCATCCATTGTTCACACTCTGCTTTGGAGCAAGAAGCACGCTCTAGCTTTCTAGAGTCTCTAGTGGAGCAGGAACTTGAGTTTGCTCAAAACAAAAGAACGGTGTTTCCTACACATACGTACCATATCTACTTCATCTCTGCTTCTGTAACTGAAACAAACCACAGGTTCTCTAACATCCAACGCTTGTCAGTTTAGATCAGAAACGTGTGAGCTTCGTGAACGATGTAGTTCGTTTGAGCTGTAAAGTAACTGCCCTTACTTGAAACGAAGTCTTGTTTATTGGAAGACACAGAGCCTGGGATTTAACTCCATTTAAGAATGGAAACACAAAGTACAGTTCTTATCCATGAAACACACTCTGCTTTAGAGCAAGAGGCACGCTCTTGCTTTCTAGCGTCTCTAATACAGCAGGAAACTTGAGTGTGCTGAGAACAAAAGAACGGTGTTTCCTACACATAAGGACCATATCTAGTTCAACTTTGCTACTGAAACAGAAACAAACCACAGGTCGTCTAACATCCAATGCTTGTCAGTTAAGATGAGAAACGTTTGAGCTTCTTGAACGATGTAGTTCGTTTGAGCTGTAAAGTAGCTGCCCTAACTTGAAACGAAGTCTTTCTTGTGGAAAGACTCAGAGGCTGGGATTTAACTCCATTTCTGAAGTGAAACACACAGCAAAGTTCTCATCCATTGAACACACTCTGCTTCAGAGCAAGAAGCACGCTCTAGCTTTCTAGAGCCTCTAATACAGCAGGAAAATTGAGTTTGCTCAGAACAAAAGAACGGAATTTCCCACACATACGGACCATATGTACTTCATCTCTGCTTCTGTAACTTAAACAAACCACAGGTCCTCTAACATCCAATGCTTGACAGATAAGATGAGAAACGTGTGAGCTTCATGAACTATGTAGATCGTTTGAGTGAAAAGTGACTGCCCTTACCTGAAACGAAGTCTTGCTTGTAGGAAGACACAGAGCCTGGCATTTAACTCCATTTCTGAAGGGAAACACACAGCATAGTTCTCATCCATGCATCACACTCTGTTTTAGAGCAAGAAGCACGCACTTGCTTTCTAGAGTCTCTAATACAGCAGGAAACATGAGTGTGCTCAGAACAAAAGAATGGTGTTTCCTACACATACAGACCATATCTACTCCAAGTCTGCTTCTGAAACTGAAACAAAGCACAGGTCCTCTAACATCGAATGCTTGTCAGTTAAGATGAGAAACGTGTGAGTTTCGTGAACGATGTACTACGTTTGAGATGAAAAGTGACTGTGTTTACATGAAAAGAAGACTTGCTTGTTGAAAGACACAGAGCTTGGGATTTAACTCCATTTCTGAAGGGAAACAAACAGCACAGTTCTCATCCATGAAACACACTCTGCTTTAGAGCAAGAGGCACGCTCTTGCTGTCTAGAGTCTCTAAGACAGCAGGAAACGAGAGTGAGCTCAGAAAAACAGAACGGTGTTTCCTACACATAAGCACCACATCTAGTTCAAATCTGCTTCTAAAATTGATACAAACCACAGGTCCTCTAACATCCAATGCATGACAGATAAGATGAGAATCGTGTGAGCTTCATGAACTATGTAGTTCGTTTGAGCTGAATAGTGACTGCCTTTACCTGAAACGAAGTCTGTCCTGTAGGAAGACACAGAGCCTGGGAATTAACTCCATTTATGAAGGGAAACACACAGCAGAATTCTCCTCCATAGATCACAATCTGCTTTACAGCAAGAAGCACGCTCTTGCTTTCCAGAGTCTCTAATACAACAGGAAACGTGAGTGTGCTCAGAACAAAAGAACGGTGTTTCCTACACATACGAGCCATATCTAGTTCAACTCTGCTTCTGAAACTGAAACAAACCACAGGTCCTCTAACATTGAATGCTTGTCAGTTAAGATGAGAAACGTGTGAGCTTCGTGAACGATGTAGTTCCTTTGAGCTGAAAAGTGACTGTGTTTATCTGAAATGAAGACTTGCTTGTAGGAAGACACAGAGCTTGGGATTTAACACCATTTAAGAATGGAAACACACAGCACAGTTCTCATCCATGGAACATACTCTGCTTTAGAGCAAGAGGCATGTTCTTGCTTTCTAGAATCTCTAATACAGCATTAAATGAGAGTGTGCTCAGAAAAAAGAACAGTGTTTCCTACACATACGGACCATATCTACTTCATCTCTGCTTCTGTAACTGAAACAAACCACAGGTCCTCTAACATCCAATGCTTGTCAGTTTAGATGAGAAACGTGTGAGCTTCGTGAACGATGTAGTTCGTTTGAGCTGTAAAGTAACTGCCCTTAATTGAAACGAAGTCTTGTTTGTTGGAAGACACAGAGCCTGGGATTTAACTCCATTTAAGAATGGAAACACAAAGTACAGTTCTCATCCATGAAACACACTGTGCTTTAGAGCAAGAGGCACACTCTTGCTTTCTAGCTTCTCTAATACAGCAGGAAACGAGAGTGAGCTCAGAAAAAAGAATGGTGTTTCCTACACATAAGCACCACATCTAGTTCAACTCTGCTTCTAAAATTGATACAAACCACAGGTCCTCTGACATCCAATGCTTGACAGGTAAGATGAGAAACGTATGAGCTTCGTAAACGATGTAGTTTGTTTGAGCTGTAAAGTAACTGCCCTTACTTGAAACGAAGTCTTTCTTGTAGGAAGACTCAGAGCCTGGGATTTAACTCCATTTCTGAAGTGAAACACACAGCAAAGTTCTCATCCATTGAACACACTCTGCTTTAGAGCAAGTAGCACGCTCTAGATTTCTAGAGTCTCTAATACAGCAGGAAATTTGAGTTTGCTCAGAACAAAAGAACGGAATGTCCTACACATACGGACCATATCTACTTCATCTCTGCTTCTGTAACTGAAACAAACCACAGGGCCTATAACATCCAATGTTTGTCAATTTAGATGAGAAACGTGTGAGCTTCGTGAACGATGTAGTTAGTTTGAGGTATAAATTAACTGCCCTTACCTGAAACGAAGTCTTGCTTGTAGGAAGACTCAGCCTGGGATTTAACTCCATTTCTGAAGTGAAACACACAGCAGAGTTCTCATCCATAGATAACACTCTGCTTTAGAGCAAGAAGGACGCTCTTGTTTTCTAGAGTCTCAAATACAGCAGGAAACTTGTGTGTTCTGAGAACAAAAGAACGGTGTTTCCTACACATAAGGACCATATCTAGTTCAACTTTGCTACTGAAACCGAAACAAACCACAGGTCGTCTAACATCGAATGCTTGTCAGTTAAGATGAGAAACGTGTCAGCTTCGTGAACGATGTAGTTCCTTTGAGCTGAAAAGTGACTGTGTTTACCTCAAATGAAGACTTGCTTGTAGGAAGACACAGAGCTAGGGATTTAACCCCATTTAAGAGAGGAAACACACAGGACAGTTCTCATCCCTGAAACACCCTCTGCTTTAGAGCAAAAGGCACGCTCTTGCTTTCTAGATTCTGTAATACAAGAGGAAAGGAGAGTGAGCTCAGAAAAAAAGAACGGTGTTTCCTACACATAAGGACCATATCTAGTTCAACTCTGCTTCTAAAATTGATACACACCACAGGTCCTCTAACATCCAATGCTTGACAGATAAGATGAGAAACGTGTGAGCTTCATGAACGATGTAGTTCTTATGAGCTGAAAAGTGACTGCCCTTACCTGAAACGAAGTCTTTCTTGTGGGAAGACTCAGAGTCTGGGATTTAACTCCATTTCTGAAGTGAAACACACCGCAAAGTTCTCATCCATTGAACACACTCTGCTTTAGAGCAAGAAGCACGCTCTAGACTTCTAGAGACTCTAATACAGCAGGAAACTTGAGTTTGCTCAGAACAAAAGAACGGAATTTCCTACACATACGGACCATATCTACTTCATCTCTGCTTCTGTAACTGAAACAAACCACAGGTCTTCTAACATCCAATGTTTGTCAATTTAGATGAGAAACGTGTGAGCTTCGTGAACGATGTAGTTAGTTTGAGGTATAAATTAACTGCCCTTACCTGAAACGAAGTCTTGCTTGTAGGAAGACTCAGCCTGGGATTTAACTCCATTTCTGAAGTGAAACACACAGCAGAGTTCTCATCCAAGGATCACACTCTGCTTTAGAGCAAGAAGGACGCTCTTGTTTTCTAGAGTCTCTAAGACAGCAGGAAACTTGAGTGTGCTGAAAACAAAAGAACGGTGTTTCCTACACATAAGGACCATATCTAGTTCAACTTTGCTAATGAAACCGAAACAAACCACAGGTCGTCTAACATCGATTGCTTGTCAGTTAAGATGAGAAACGTGTAAGCTTTGTGAACGATGTAGTTCCTCTGAGCTGAAAAGTGACTGTGTTTACCTGAAATGAAGACTTGCTTGTAGGAAGACACAGAGCTAGGGATTTAACCCCATTTAAGAGAGGAAACACACAAGACAGTTCTCATCCCTGAAACACACTCTGCTTTAGAGCAAGAGGCACGCTCTTGCTTTCTAGAGTCTCTAATACAAGAGGAAACGAGAGTGAGCTCAGAAAAAAAGAACGGTGTTTCCTACACATAAGGACCATATCTAGTTCAACTCTGCTTCTAAAATTGATACAAACCACAGGTCCTCTAACATCCAATGCTTGACAGATAAGATGAGAAACGTGTGAGCTTCATGAACGATGTAGTTCGTTTGAGCTGAAAAGTGACTGCCCTTACCTGAAACGAATTCTTCCTTGTAGGACGACTCAGAGCCTGGGATTTAACTCCATTTCTGAAGTGAAACAAACAGCGGAGTTCTCATCCATTGATCACCCTCTGCTTTAGAGCAAGAAGCACCCTCTAGCTCTCTAGAGTCTCTAAGACAGCAGGAAACCTGAGTGTGCTGAGAAAAAAAGAACGGTGTTTCCTACACTTACGGACCATATCAAGTCCAACTCTGCTTCTGAAACTGATACAAAGCACAGGTCCTCTAACATCCAATGCTTGAGAGATAAGATGAGAAACGTGTCAGCTTCGTGAACGATGTAGTTCCTTTGAGCTGAAAAGTGACTGTGTTTACCTGAAATGAAGACATGCTTGTAGGAAGACACAGAGCTTGGGAGTTAACTCCATTTAAGAAAGGAAACACACAGCACAGTTCTCATCCATGGATCACACTCTGCTTTAGAGCAAGAAGCACGCTCTTGCTTTCCAGAGTCTCTAATACATCAGGAAATGTGAGTGTGCTCAGAACAAAAGAACGGTGTTTCTTACACATACGGACCATATCTAGTTCAACTCTCCTTCTGAAACTGAAACAAACCACAGGTCCTCTAACATCAAATGCTTGTCAGTTAAGATGAGAAACGTTTAAGCTTCTTGAATGATGTAGTTCGTTTGAGCTGTAAAGTAGCTGCCCTAACTTGAAACGAAGTCTTTCTTGTGGAAAGACTCAGAGGCTGGGATTTAACTCCATTTCTGAAGTGAAACACACAGCAAAGTTCTCATCCATTGAACACACGCTGCTTCAGAGCAAGAAGCACGCTCTAGCTTTCTAGAGTCTCTAATACAGCAGGAAAATTGAGTTTTCTCAGAACAAAAGAACGGAATTTCCCACACATACGGACCATATGTACTTCATCTCTGCTTCTGTAACTTAAACAAACCACAGGTCCTCTAACATCCAATGCTTGTCAGTTAAGATGAGAAACGTATGAGTTTCGTGAACGATGTAGTTCGTTTGAGCTGTAAAGTAAATTCCCTTACTTGAAACGAAGTCATTCTTGTACGAAGACTCAGAGCCTGGGATTTAACTCCATTTCTGAAGTGAAACACACAGCAAAGTTCTCATCCATTGAACACACTCTGATTTAGAGCAAGAAGCACGCTCTTGCTTTCTAGAGTCTCTAAGACAGCAGGAAATATGAGTGTGCTCAGAACAAAAGAATGGTGTTTCCTACACATACAGACCATATCTACTCCAACTCTGCTTCTGAAACTGATACAAAGAACTGGTCCTCTAACATAAAATGCTTGTCAGTTAAGATGGGAAACTTGTCAGCTTTGTGAACGATGTACTACGTTTGAGATGAAAAGTGACTGTGATTACCTGAAATGAATTCTTGCTTGCAGGAAGACACAGAGCCTGGGATTTAACCCCATTTCTGAAGGGAAACACACAGCAGAGTTCTCATCCAAGAATCACACTCAGCTTTAGAGAAAGAAGCACGCTCTTGCTTTCCAGAGACTCTAATACATCAGGAAACGTGAGTGTGCTCAGAACAAAAGAACGGTGTTTCCTACACATACGGATCATTTCTAGTCCAACTCTGCTTCTAAAATTGATACAAACCACAGGTCCTCTAACATCCAATGCTTGACAGATAAGCTGAAAAACGTGTGAGCTGTATGAACTATGTAGTTCTTTTGAGCTGAAAAGTGACTGCCCTTACCTGATACATAGTCTTGCTTGTAGGAAGACACAGAGCCTGGGATTTAACTCCATTTCTGAAGGGAAACACACAGCAGAGTTCTCATCCATGGTTCACACTCTGCTTTAGAGCAAGAAGCACGCTCTTGCTTTCCAGAGTCTCTAATACAGCAGGAAACGTGAGTGTGCTCAGAACAAAAGAACGGTGTTTCGTACACATATGGACCATATCTAGTTCAACTCTGCTTCTGAAACTGAAACAAACCACAGGTCCTCTAACATCCAATGCTTGTAGGTTAAGATGAGAAACGTTTGAGCTTCTTGAACGATGTAGTTCTTTTGAGTTGTAAAGTAACTGCCCTACTTGAAATGAAGTCTTCCTTGTAGGACGACTCAGAGCCTGGGATTTAACTCCATTTCTGAAGTGAAACATACAGCAGAGTTCTCATCCATTGATCACCCTCTGCTTTAGAGCAAGACGCACACTCTAGCTTTCTAGAGTCTGTAAGAGAGCAGGAAACGTGAGTGTGCGGAGACCAAAGAACGGTGTTTCCTACATTTACAGACCATATCTAGTCCAACTCGGCTTCTGAAACTGATACAAAGCACTGGTCCTCTAACATAAAATGCTTGTCAGTTAAGATGGGAAACATGTTAGCTTTGTGAACGATGTAATACGTTTGAGATGAAAAGTGACTGTGTTTACCTGAAAAGAAGTCTTGCTTGTAGGAAGACACAGAGCCTGTCATTTAACTCCATTTCTGAAGGGAAACACACAGCATTGTTCTCATCCATGCATCACACTCTGCTTTAGAGCAAGAAGCACGCACTTGCTTTGTATAGTCTCTAATACAGCAGGAAACTTGAGTTTGGTCAGAACAAAAGAATGGAATTTCCTACACATACAGACCACATCTACTTCATCTCTGCTTCTGTAACTGAAACAAACCACAGGGCCTATAATATCCAATGCTTGTCAGTTTTGATGAGAATCGTGTGAGCTTCAGGAATGATGTAGTTCGTTTGAGGTATAAATTAACTGCCCTTACCTGAAATGAAGTCTTGCTTGTAGGAAGACTCAGCCTGGGATTTAACTCCATTTCTGAAGTGAAACACACAGCAGAGTTCTCATCCAAGGATCACACTCTGCTTTAGAGCAAGAAGAACGCTCTACCTTTCTAGAGTCTCTAATACAGCAGGAAACTTGAGTGTGTTGAGAACAAAAGAACGGTGTTTCCTACACATAAGGACCATATCTAGTTCAACTTTGCTACTGAAACCGAAACAAACCACAAGTCGTCTAACATCGATTGCTTGTCAGTTAAGATGAGAAACGTGTAAGCTTCGTGAACGATGTAGTTCCTTTGAGCTGAAAAGTGACTGTGTTTACCTGAAATGAAGACTTGCTTGTAGGAAGACACAGAGCTAGGGATTTAACCCCATTTAAGAGAGGAAACACACAAGACAGTTCTCATCCCTGAAACACACTCTGCTTTAGAGCAAGAGGCACGCTCTTGCTTTCTAGAGTCTCCAATACAAGAGGAAACGAGAGTGAGCTCAGAAAAAAGAACGGTGTTTCCTACACATAAGGACCATATCTAGTTCAACTCTGCTTCTAAAATTGATACAAACCACAGGTCCTCTAACATCCAATGCTTGACAGATAAGATGAGAAACGTGTGAGCTTCATGAACGATGTAGTTCATTTGAGCTGAAAAGTGACTGCCCTTACCTGAAACGAATTCTTCCTTGTAGGACGACTCAGAGCCTGGGATTTAACTCCATTTCTGAAGTGAAACAAACAGCGGAGTTCTCATCCATTGATCACCCTCTGCTTTAGAGCAAGAAGCACGCTCTAGCTCTCTAGAGTCTCTAAGACAGCAGGAAACCTGAGTGTGCTGAGAAAAAAAGAACGGTGTTTCCTACACTTACGGACCATATCAAGTCCAACTCTGCTTCTGAAACTGATACAAAGCACAGGTCCTCTAACATCCAATGCTTGAGAGATAAGATGAGAAACGTGTGAGCTTCAAGAACTATGTAGTTCATTTGAGTGAAAAGTGACTGCCCTTACCTGAAACGATGTCTTGCTTGTAGGAAGTCACAGAGCCTGGGATTTAACTCCATTTCTAAAGTGAAACACACAGTAAAGTTCTCATCCATTGAACAGACTCTGATTTAGAGCAAGAAGCACGCTCTAGCTTTCTAGAGTCTCTAATACAGCAGGAAACTTTAGTGTGCTGAGAACAAAATAACGGTGTTTCCTATAAATAAGGACCATATCTAGTTCAACTCTGGTTCTGAAACTGAAACAAACCACAGGTCGTCTAACATCGAATGCTTGTCAGTTAAGATGAGAAACGTGTCAGCTTCGTGAATGATGTAGTTCCTTTGAGCTGAAAAGTGACTGTGTTTACCTGAAATGAAGACTTGCTTGTAGGAAGACACAGAGCTTGGGAGTTAACTCCATTTAAGAAAGGAAACACACAGCACAGTTCTCATCCATGGATCACACTCTGCTTTAGAGCAAGAAGCACGCTCTTGTTTTCCAGAGTCTCTAATACATCAGGAAACGTGAGTGTGCTCAGAACAAAAGAACGGTGTTTCTTACACATACGGACCATATCTAGTTCAACTCTGCTTCTGAAACTGAAACAAACCACAGGTCCTCTAACATCCAATGCTTGTCAGTTAAGATGAGAAACGTTTAAGCTTCTTGAACGATGTAGTTCGTTTGAGCTGTAAAGTAGCTGCCCTAACTTGAAACGAAGTCTTTCTTGTGGAAAGACTCAGAGGCTGGGATTTAACTCCATTTCTGAAGTGAAACACACAGCAAAGTTCTCATCCATTGAACACACTCTGCTTCAGAGCAAGAAGCACGCTCTAGCTTTCTAGAGTCTCTAATACAGCAGAAAAATTGAGTTTTCTCAGAACAAAAGAACGGAATTTCCCACACATACGGACCATATGTACTTCATCTCTGCTTCTGTAACTTAAACAAACCACAGGTCCTCTAACATCCAATGCCTGTCAGTTAAGATGAGAAACGTATGAGTTTCGTGAACGATGTAGTTCGTTTGAGCTGTAAAGTAAATTCCCTTACTTGAAACGAAGTCATTCTTGTACGAAGACTCAGAGCCTGGGATTTAACTCCATTTCTGAAGTGAAACACACAGCAAAGTTCTCATCCATTGAACAGACTCTGATTTAGAGCAAGAAGCACGCTCTAGCTTTCTAGAGTCTCTAAGACAGCAGGAAACGTGAGTGTGCTGAGAACAAAAGAACGGTGTTTCCTACACTTACGGACCATATCTAGTCCAACTCTGCTTCTGAAACTGATACAAAGCTCAGGTCCTCTAACATCCAATGCTTGATAGATAAGATGAGAAACGTGTGAGCTTCATGAACTATGTAGATCGTTTGAGTGAAAAGTGACTGCCCTTACCTGAAACGAAGTCTTGCTTGTAGGAAGACACAGAGCCTGGCATTTAACTCCATTTCTGAAGGGAAACACACAGCATAGTTCTCATCCATGCATCACACTCTGTTTTAGAGCAAGAAGCACGCACTTGCTTTCTAGAGTCTCTAATGCAGCAGGAAATATGGGTGTGCTCAGAACAAAAGAATGGTGTTTCCTACACATACAGAGCATATCTACTCCAACTCTGCTTCTGAAACTGATACAAAGAACTGGTCCTCTAATATAAAATGCTTGTCAGTTAAGATGGGAAACTTGTCAGCTTTGTGAACGATGTACTACGTTTGAGATGAAAAGTGACTGTGATTACCTGAAATGAATTCTTGCTTGCAGGAAGACACAGAGCCTGGGATTTAACACCATTTCTGAAGGGAAACACACAGCAGAGTTCTCATCCAAGGATCACACTCAGCTTTAGAGCAAGAAGCACGCAATTGCTTTCCAGAGTCTCTAATACATCAGGAAACATGAGTGTGCTCAGAACAAAGGAACGGTGCTTCCTACACATAAGGACCATATCTAGTTCAACTCTGCTTCTGAAACTGAAACAAACCACAGTTCCTCTAACATCGAATGCTTGTCAGTTAAGATGAGAAACGTATGGGCTTCGTGAACGATGTAGATCGTTTGAGGTATAAATTAACTGCCCTTACCTGAAACGAAGTATTGCTTGTAGGAAGACTCAGCCTGGGATTTAACCCCATTTCTGAAGGGAAACACACAGCAGAGTTCTCATCCAAGAATCACACTCAGCTTTAGAGAAAGAAGCACGCTCTTGCTTTCCAGAGTCTCTAATACATCAGGAAACGTGAGTGTGCTCAGAACAAAAGAACGGTGTTTCCTACACATACGGATCATTTCTAGTCCAACTCTGCTTCTAAAATTGATACAAACCACAGGTCCTCTAACATCCAATGCTTGACAGATAAGCTGAGAAACGTGTGAGCTGTATGAACTATGTAGTACTTTTGAGCTGAAAAGTGACTGCCCTTACCTGAAACGTAGTCTTGCTTGTAGGAAGACAGAGCCTGGGATTTAACTCCATTTCTGAAGGGAAACACACAGCAGAGTTCTCATCCATGGTTCACACTCTGCTTTAGAGCAAGAAGCACGCTCTTGCTTTCCAGAGTCTCTAATACAGCAGGAAACGTGAGTGTGCTCAGAACAAAAGAACGGTGTTTCGTACACATATGGACCATATCTAGTTCAACTCTGCTTCTGAAACTGAAACAAACCACAGGTCCTCTAACATCCAATGCTTGTCAGTTAAGATGAGAAACGGTTGAGCTTCTTGAACGATGTAGTTCTTTTGAGTTGTAAAGTAACTGCCCTACTTGAAATGAAGTCTTCCTTGTAGGACGACTCAGAGCCTGGGATTTAACTCCATTTCTGAAGTGAAACACACAGCAGAGTTCTCATCCATTGATCACCCTCTGCTTTAGAGCAAGACGCACACTCTAGCTTTCTAGAGTCTCTAAGACAGCAGGAAACGTGAGTGTGCTGAGACCAAAGAACGGGGTTTCCTACACTTACGGACCATATCTAGTCCAACTCGGCTTCTGAAACTGATACAAAGCACTGGTCCTCTAACATAAAATGCTTGTCAGTTAAGATGGGAAACATGTTTGCTTTGTGAACGATGTAATACGTTTGAGATGAAAAGTGACTGTGTTTACCTGAAAAGAAGTCTTGCTTGTAGGAAGACACAGAGCCTGTCATTTAACTCCATTTCTGAAGGGAAACACACAGAATTGTTCTCATCCATGCATCACACTCTGCTTTAGAGCAAGAAGCACGCACTTGCTTTGTATAGTCTCTAATACAGCAGGAAACTTGAGTTTGGTCAGAACAAAAGAATGGAATTTCCTACACATACAGACCACATCTACTTCATCTCTGCTTCTGTAACTGAAATAAACCACAGGGCCTATAATATCCAATGCTTGTCAGTTTTGATGAGAATCGTGTGAGCTTCAGGAATGATGTAGTTCGTTTGAGGTATAAATTAACTGCCCTTACCTGAAATGAAGTCTTGCTTGTAGGAAGACTCAGCCTGGGATTTAACTCCATTTCTGAAGTGAAACACACAGCAGAGTTCTCATCCAAGGATCACACTCTGCTTTAGAGCAAGAAGCACGCTCTACCTTTCTAGAGTCTCTAATACAGCAGGAAAATTGAGTTTGCTAAGAACAAAAGAACGGAATTTCCTACACATACGGACCATATCTACTTCATCTCTGCTTCTGTAACTGAAACAAACCACAGGTCCTCTAACATCCAATGCTTGTCAGTATAGATGAGAAACGTGTGAGGTTCGTGAACGATGTAGTTAGTTTGAGGTATAAATTAACTGCCCTTACCAAAAAAACGAAGTCTTGCTTGTAGGAAGACTAAGCCTGGGATTTAACTCCATTTCTGAAGTGAAACACACAGCAGAGTTCTCATCCATAGATCACACTCTGCTTTAGAGCAAGAAGGACGCTCTTGCTTTCTAGAGTCTCTAATACAGAAGGAAACTTGAGTGTGCTGAGAACAAAAGAACGGTGTTTCCTACACATACATACCATATCTAGTCCAACTCTGCTTCTGAAACTGATACAAAGCACTGATCCTCTAACATAAAATGCTTGTCAGTTAAGATGGGAAACTTGTTAGCTTTGTGAACGATGTACTACGTTTGAGATGAAAAGTGACTGTGTTTACCTGAAACGAAGTCTTGCTTGTAGGAAGACACAGAGCCTGGGATTTAACCCCATTTCTGAAGGGAAACACACAGCTGAGTTCTCATCCAAGGATCACACTCAGCTTTAGAGCAAGAAGCATGCTCTTGCTTTCCAGAGTCTCTAATACATCAGGAAACGTGAGTGTGCTCAGAACAAAAGAACGGTGGTTCCTACACATAAGGCCCATATCTAGTTCAACTCTGCTTCTGAAACTGAAACAAACCACAGTCCCTCTAACATCGAATGCTTGTCAGTTAAGATGAGAAACGTATGAGCTTCGTGAACGATGTAGTTCGTTTGAGCTGTAGTAACTGCCCTTACTTGAAACGAAGTCTTTCTTGTGGTAAGATCAGAGTCTGGCATTTAACTCCATTTCTGAAGTGAAATACACAGCAAAGTTCTCATCCATTGAACAGACTCTGATTTAGAGCAAGAAGCACGCTCTAGCTTTCTAGAGTCTCTCATACAGCAGGACACTTGAGTTTGCTCAGAACAAAAGAACAAAATTTCCTACACATACGGACCATATCTAGTTCAACTCTGCTTCTGAAACTGAAACAAACCACAGGTCGTCTAACATCGAATGCTTGTCAGTTAAGATGAGAAACGTGTCAGCTTCGTGAACGATGTAGTTCCTTTGAGCTGAAAAGTGACTGTGTTTACCTGAAATGAAGACTTGCTTGTACGAAGACACAGAGCTTGGGAGTTAACTCCAATTAAGAAAGGAAACACACAGCACAGTTCTCATCCATGGATTACACTCTGCTTTAGAGCAAGAAGCACGCTCTTGCTTTCCAGAGTCTCTAATACATCAGGAAACGTGAGTGTGCTCAGAACAAAAGAACAGTGTTTCCTACACATACAGACCATATCTAGTTCAACTCTGCTTCTGAAACTGAAACAAACCACAGGTCCTCTAACATCCAATGCTTGTCCGTTAAGATGAGAAACGTTTGAGCTTCTTGAACGATGTAGTTCGTTTGAGCTGTAAAGTAGCTGCCCTAACTTGAAACGAAGTCTTTCTTGTGGAAAGACTCAGAGGCTGGGATTTAACTCCATTTCTGAAGTGAAACACACAGCAAAGTTCACATCCATTGAACACACTCTGCTTCAGAGCAAGAAGCACGCTCTAGCTTTCTAGAGTCTCTAATACAGCAGGAAAATTGAGTTTGCTCAGAACAAAAGAACGGAGTTTCGTACACATATGGACCATATCTAGTTCAACTCTGCTTCTGAAACTGAAACAAACCACAGGTCCTCTAACATCCAATGCTTGTCAGTTAAGATGAGAAACGTTTGAGCTTCTTGAACGATGTAGTTCTTTTGAGTTGTAAAGTAACTGCCCCACTTGAAATGAAGTCTGCCTGTAGGAAGACTCAGAGCCTGGGATTTAACTCCATTTCTGAAGTGAAACACACTGCAGAGTTCTCATCCATTGATCACCCTCGGCTTTAGAGCAAGACGCACACTCTAGCTTTCTAGAGTCTCTAAGACAGCAGGAAACGTGAGTGTGCTGAGAGCAAAGAACGGTGTTTCCTACACTTACGGACCATATCTAGTCCAACTCGGCTTCTGAAACTGATACAAAGCACTGGTCCTCTAACATAAAATGCTTGTCAGTTAAGATGGGAAACATGTTAGCTTTGTGAACGATGTAATACGTTTGAGATGAAAAGTGACTGTGTTTACCTGAAAAGAAGTCTTGCTTGTAGGAAGACACAGAGACTGGCATTTAACTCCATTTCTGAAGGGAAACACAAAGCATTGTTCTCATCCATGCATCACACTCTGCTTTAGAGCAAGAAGCACGCACTTGCTTTGTATAGTCTCTAATACAGCAGGAAACTTGAGTTTGGTCAGAACAAAAGAACGGAATTTCCTACACATACAGACCACATCTACTTCATCTCTGCTTCTGTAACTGAAACAAACCACAGGGCCTATAATATCCAATGCTTGTCAGTTTTGATGAGAATCGTGTGAGCTTCAGGAATGATGTAGTTCGTTTAAGGTATAAATTAACTGCCCTTACCTGAAATGAAGTCTTGCTTGTAGGAAGACTCAGCCTGGGATTTAACTCCATTTCTGAAGTGAAACACACAGCAGAGTTCTCATCCAAGGATCACACTCTGCTTTAGAGCAAGAAGCACACTCTACCTTTCTAGAGTCTTTAATACAGCAGGAAAATTGAGTTTGCTAAGAACAAAAGAATGGAATTTCCTACACATACGGACCATATCTACTTCATCTCTGCTTCTGTAACTGAAACAAACCACAGGTGCTCTAACATCCAATGCTTGTCAGTATAGATGAGAAACGTGTGAGGTTCGTGAACGATGTAGTTAGTTTGAGGTATAAATTAACTGCCCTTACCAAATAAACGAAGTCTTGCTTGTAGGAAGACTAAGCCTGGGATTTAACTCCATTTCTGAAGTGAAACACACAGCAGAGTTCTCATCCGTAGATCACACTCTGCTTTAGAGCAAGAAGGACGCTCTTGCTTTCTAGAGTCTCTAATACAGAAGGAAACTTGAGTGTGCTGAGAACAAAAGAACGGTGTTTCCTACACATACATACCATATCTAGTCCAACTCTGCTTCTGAAACTGATACAAAGCACTGATCCTCTAACATAAAATGCTTGTCAGTTAAGATGGGAAACTTGTTAGCTTTGTGAACGATGTACTACGTTTGAGATGAAAAGTGACTGTGTTTACCTGAAACGAAGTCTTGCTTGTAGGAAGACACAGAGCCTGGGATTTAACCCCATTTCTGAAGGGAAACACACAGCTGAGTTCTCATCCAAGGATCACACTCAGCTTTAGAGCAAGAAGCACGCTCTTGCTTTCCAGAGTCTCTAATACATCAGGAAACGTGAGTGTGCTCAGAACAAAAGAACGGTGTTTCCTACACATAAGGCCCATATCTAGTTCAACTCTGCTTCTGAAACTGAAACAAACCACAGTCCCTCTAACATCGAATGCTTGTCAGTTAAGATGAGAAACGTATGAGCTTCGTGAACGATGTAGTTCGTTTGAGCTGTAAAGTAACTGCCCTTACTTGAAACGAAGTCTTTCTTGTGGTAAGACTCAGAGTCTGGCATTTAACTCCATTTCTGAAGTGAAACACACAGCAAAGTTCTCATCCATTGAACAGACTCTGATTTAGAGCAAGAAGCACGCTCTAGCTTTCTAGAGTCTCTCATACAGCAGGACACTTGAGTTTGCTCAGAACAAAAGAACAAAATTTCCTACACATACGGACCATATCTAGTTCAACTCTGCTTCTGAAACTGAAACAAACCACAGGTCGTCTAACATCGAATGCTTGTCAGTTAAGATGAGAAACGTGTCAGCTTCGTGAACGATGTAGTTCCTTTGAGCTGAAAAGTGACTGTGTTTACCTGAAATGAAGACTTGCTTGTAGGAAGACACAGAGCTTTGGAGTTAATCCATTTAAGAAAGGAAACACACAGCACAGTTCTCATCCATGGATTACACTCTGCTTTAGAGCAAGAAGCACGCTCTTGCTTTCCAGAGTCTCTAATACATCAGGAAACGTGAGTGTGCTCAGAACAAAAGAACGGTGTTTCCTACACATACAGACCATATCTAGTTCAACTCTGCTTCTGAAACTGAAAGAAACCACAGGTCCTCTAACATCCAATGCTTGTCCGTTAAGATGAGAAACGTTTGAGCTTCTTGAACGATGTAGTTCGTTTGAGCTGTAAAGTAGCTGCCCTAACTTGAAACGAAGTCTTTCTTGTGGAAAGATTCAGAGGCTGGGATTTAACTCCATTTATGAAGTGAAACACACAGCAAAGTTCTCATCCATTGAACACACTGTGCTTCAGAGCAAGAAGCACGCTCTAGCTTTCTAGAGTCTCTCATACAGCAGGACACTTGAGTTTGCTCAGAACAAAAGAACGAAATTTCCTACACATACAGACCATATCTACTTCATCTCTGGTTCTGTAACTGAAACAAACCACAGGGCCTATAATATCCAATGCTTATCTGTTTTGATGAGAATCGTGTGAGCTTCATGAATGATGTAGTTCGTTTGAGGTATAAAATAACTGCCCTTACCTGAAGCGAAGTCTTGCTTGTAGGAAGACTCAGCCTGGGATTTAACTCCATATCTGAAGTGAAACACACAGCAGAGTTCTCACCCATAGATCACACTCTGCTTTAGAGCAAGAAGCACGCTCTAGCTTTCTAGAGTCTCTAAGACAGCAGGAAACGTGAGTGTGCTGAGAACAAAAGAACGGTGTTTCCTACACTTACGGACCATATCTAGTCCAACTCTGCTTCTGAAACTGATACAAATCACTGCTCCTCTAACATAAAATGCTTGTCAGTTAAGATGGGAAACTTGTTTGCTTTGTGAACGATGTACTACGTTTGAGATGAAAAGTGACTGTGTTTACCTGAAACGAAGTCTTGCTTGTAGGAAGACACAGAGGCTGGGATTTAACTCCATTTTTGAAGTGAAACACACAGCAGAGTTCTCATCCATAGATCACACTCTGCTTTAGAGCAAGAAGGACGCTCTTGTTTTCTAGAGTCTCTAATACAGCAGGAAACTTGAGTGTGCTGAGAACAAAAGAACGGTGTTTCCTACACTTATGGACCATATCAAGTCGAACTCTGCTTCTGAAACTGATACAAAGCACAGGTCCTCTAACATCCAATGCTTGAGAGATAAGATGAGAAACGTGTGAGCTTCATGAACTATGTAGTTCATTTGAGTGAAAAGTGACTGCCCTTACCTGAAACGATGTCTTGCTTGTAGGAAGTCACAGAGCCTGGGATTTAACTCCATTTCTAAAGTGAAACACACAGTGAAGTTCTCATCCATTGAACAGACTCTGATTTAGAGCAAGAAGCACGCTCTAGCTTTCTAGAGTCTCTAATACAGCAGGAAACTTTAGTGTGCTGAGAACAAAATAACGGTGTTTCCTACACATAAGGACCATATCTAGTTGAACTTTGCTACTGAAACCGAAACAAAACACAGGTCGTCTAACATCGATTGCTTGTCAGTTAAGATGCGAAACGTGTAAGATTCGTGAACGATGTAGTTCCTTTGAGCTGGAAAGTGACTGTGTTTACCTGAAATGAAGACTTGCTTGTAGGAAGACACAGAGCTAGGGATTTAACTCCATTTAATAGAGGAAACACACAGGACAGTTCTTATCCCTGAAACAAACTCTGCTTTAGAGCAAGAGGCACGCTCTTCCTTTCTAGAGTCTCTAATACAAGAGGAAACGAGAGTGAGCTCAGAAAAAAAGAACGGTGTTTCCTACACATAAGGACCATATCTAGTTCAACTCTGCTTCTAAAATTGATACAAACCACAGGTCCTCTAACATCCAATGCTTGACATATAAGATGAGAAACGTGTGAGCTTCATGAACGATGTAGTTCGTTTGAGCTGAAAAGTGACTTCCCTTACCTGAAACGAAGTCTTGCTTGTAGGACGACTCAGAGCCTGGGATTTAACTCCATTTCTGAAGTGAAACACACAGCGGAGTTCTCATCCATTGATCACCCTCTGCTTTAGAGCAAGAAGCACGCTCTAGCTCTCTAGAGTCTCTAAGACAGCAGGAAACCTGAGTGTGCTGAGAAAAAAAGAACGGTGTTTCCTACACTTATGGACCATATCAAGTCCAACTCTGCTTCTGAAATTGATACAAAGCACAGGTCCTCTAACATCCAATGCTTGAGAGATAAGATGAGAAACGTGTGAGCTTCATGATCTATGTAGTTCATTTGAGTGAAAAGTGACTGCCCTTACCTGAAACGATGTCTTGCATGTAGGAAGTCACAGAGCCTGGGATTTAACTCCATTTCTAAAGTGAAACACACAGTAAAGTTCTCATCCATTGAACAGACTCTGATTTAGAGCAAGAAGCACGCTCTAGCTTTCTAGAGTCTCTAATACAGCAGGAAACTTTAGTGTGCTGAGAACAAAAGAACGGTGTTTCCTACACATACGGACCATATCTAGTTCAACTCTGCTTCTGAAACTGAAACAAACCACAGGTCCTCTAACATCCAATGCTTGTCAGTTAAGATGAGATACGTATGAGTTTCGTGAACGATGTAGTTCGTTTGAGCTGTAAAGTAAATTCCCTTACTTGAAACGAAGTCATTCTTGTATGAAGACTCAGAGCCTGGGATTTAACTCCATTTCTGAAGTGAAACACACAGCAAAGTTCTCATCCATTGAACACACTCTGATTTAGAGCAAGAAGCACGCTCTAGCTTTCTAGAGTCTCTAAGACAGCAGGAAACGTGAGTGTGCTGAGAACAAAAGAACTGTGTTTCCTACACTTACAGACCATATCTAGTCCAACTCTGCTTCTGAAACTGATACAAAGCACAGGTCCTCTAACATCCAATGCTTGACAGATAAGATGAGAAACGTGTGAGCTTCATGAACTATGTAGATTGTTTCAGTGAAAAGTGACTGCTGTTACCTGAAACGAAGTCTTGCTTGTAGGAAGACACAGAGCCTGGCATTTAACTCCATTTCTGAAGGGAAACACACAGCATAGTTCTCATCCATGCATCACACTCTGTTTTAGAGCAAAAAGCACGCACTTGCTTTCTAGAGTCTCTAATAAAGCAAGAAACATGAGTGTGCTCAGAACAAAAGAATGGTGTTTCCTACACATACGGACCATATCTACTCCAACTCTGCTTCTGAAACTGATACAAAGCACTTGTCCTCTAACATAAAATGCTTGTCAGTTAAGATGGGAAACTTGTCAGCTTTGTGAACGATGTACTACGTTTGAGATGAAAAGTGACTGTCATTACCTGAAATGAAGTCTTGCTTGTAGGAAGACACAGAGCCTGGGATTTAACACAATTTCTGAAGGGAAACACACAGCAGAGTTCTCATCCAAGGATCACACTCAGCTTTAGAGCAAGAAGCACGCTCTTGCTTTCCAGAGTCTCTAATACATCAGGAAACATGAGTGTGCTCAGAACAAAAGAACGGTGCTTCCTACACATAAGGACCATATCTAGTTCAACTCTGCTTCTGATACTGAAACAAACCACAGTTCCTCTAACATCGAATGCTTGTCAGTTAAGATGGGAAACTTGTTTGGTTTGTGAACGATGTACTACGTTTGAGATGAAAAGTGACTGTGTTTACCTGAAACGAAGTCTTGCTTGTAGGAAGACACAGAGCCTGGGATTTAACTCCATTTCTGAAGTGAAACACATAGCAAAGTTCTCATCCATTGAACACACTCTGCTTTAGAGCAAGAAGCATGCTCTTGCTTTCTAGAGTCTCTCATACAGCAGGAAACTTGAGTTTGCTCAGAACAAAAGAAAGGAATTTCCTACACATACAGTCCATATCTACTTCATCTCTGCTTCTGTAACTGAAACAAACCACAGGTCCTCTAACATCCAATGCTTGTCAGTTTAGATGAGAAACATGTGAGATTCGTGAGCGATGTAGTTAGTTTGAGGTATAAATTAACTGCCCTTACCTGAAACGAAGCATTGCTTGTAGGAAGACTCAGCCTGGGATTTAACCCCATTTCTGAAGGGAAACACACAGCATAGTTCTCATCCAAGGATCACACTCAGCTTTAGAGAAGAAGCACGCTCTTGCTTACCACAGTCTCTAATACATCAGGAAACGTGAGTGTGCTCAGAACAAAAGAACGGTGTTGCCTACACATACGGACCATTTCTAGTCCAACTCTGCCTCTGAAACTGATACAAAGCACTGGTCCTCTAACATCTAATGCTTGTCACTTAAGATGGGAGAATTGTTAGCTTTGTGAACGATGTAGTTCGTTTGAGCTGAAAAGTGACTGACCTAACCTGAAACGTAGTCTTGCTTGTAGGAAGACACAGAGCCTGGCATTTAACCCCATTTCTGAAGGGAAACACACAGCAGAGTTCTCATCCATGGATCACACTCTGCTTTATAGCAAGAAGCACGCTCTTGGTTTCTAGAGTCTCTAATACAGCAGGAAACGTGAGTGTGCTCAGAAAAAAAGAACGGTGTTTCCTACACATATGGACCATATCTAGTTCAACTCTGCTTCTGAAACTGAAACAAACCACAGGTGCTCTAACATCCAATGCTTGTCAGTTAAGATGAGAAATGTTTGAGCTTCTTGAACGATGTAGTTTTTTTGAGCTGTAAAGTAACTGCCCTTACTTAAAACGAAGTCTTCCGTGTAGGACGACTCAGAGCCTGGGATTTAATCCATTTCTGAAGTGAAACACACAGCAGAGTTCTCATCCATTGATCACCCTCTGCTTTAGAGCAAGAAGCACGCTCTAGCTTTCTAGAGTCTCTAAGACAGCAGGAAACGTGAGTGTGCTGAGAACAAAAGAACGGTGTTTCCTACAATTACGGACCATATCTATTCCAACTCTGCTTCTGAAACTGATACAAAGCACAGGTCCTGTATCATCCAATGCTTGACAGATAAGATGAGAAACGTGTGAGCTTCATGAACTATGTAGTTCGTTTGAGTGAAAAGAGACTGCCCTTACCTGAAACGAAGTCTTGTTGTAGGAAGAGACAGAGCCTGGCATTTACTCCATTTCTGAAGGGAAACACACAGCATTGTTCTCATCCATGCATCACACTCTGCTTTAGAGCAAGAAGCACGCACTTTCCTTCTATACTCTCTAATACAGCAGGAAACTTGAGTTTGGTCAGAACAAAAGAACGGAATTTCCTACACATACGGACCACATCTACTTCATCTCTGCTTCTGTAACTGAAACAAACCACAGGGCCTATGATATCCAATGCTTGTCAGTTTCGATGAGAATCGTGTGAGCTTCAGGAATGATGTAGTTCGTTTGAGGTATAAATTAACTGCCCTTACCTAAAATGAAGTCTTGCTTGTAGGAAGACTCAGCCTGGGATTTAACCCCATTTCTGAAGTGAAACACACAGCAGAGTTCTCATCCAAGGATCACACTCTGCTTTAGAGGAAGAATCACGCTCTACCTTTCTAGAGTCTCTAATAGAGCAGGAAAATTGAGTTTGCTAAGAACAAAAGAATGGAATTTCCTACACATACGGACCATATCTACTTCATCTCTGCTTCTGTAACTGAAACAAACCACAGGTCCTTTAACATCCAATGCTTGTCAGTATAGATGAGAAACGTTTGAGGTTCGTGAACGATGTAGTTAGTTTGAGGTATAAATTAACTGCCCTTACCAAAAAAACGAAGTCTTGCTTGTAGGAAGACACAGAGCCTGGGATTTAACCCCATTTCTGAAGGGAAACACACAGCAGAGTTCTCATTCAAGGATCACACTCAGCTATAGAGCAAGAAGCACGCACTTGCTTTCTATAGTCTCTAATGCAGCAGGAAACATGAGTGTGCTCAGAACAAAAGAACGGTGTTTCCTACACATAAGGACCATATCTAGTTCAACTCTGCTTCTGAAACTGAAACAAACCACACTTCCTCTAACATCGAATGCTTGTCAGTTAAGATGAGAAACGTATGAGCTTCGTGAATGATGTAGTTCGTTTGAGCTTTAAAGTAACTGCCCTTACTTGAAACGAAGTCTTTCTTGTGGGAAGACTCAGAGTCTGGGATTTAACTCCATTTCTGAAGTGAAACACACAGCAAAGTTCTCATCCATTGAACACACTCTGCTTTAGAGCAAGAAGCACGCTCTTGATTTCTAGAGTCTTTCATACAGCAGGAAACTTGAGTTTGATCAGAACAAAAGAACGCAATTTCCTACAAATACGGACCATATCTACTTCATTTCTGCTTCTGTAACTGAAACAAACCACAGGACCTCTAACATCCAATGCTTGTCAGTTTAGATGAGAAACGTGTGAGCTTCTGGAATGATGTAGTTAGTTTGAGGTATAAATTAACTGCCCTTACCTGAAACGAAGTATTGCTTGTAGGAAGACTCAGCCTGGGATTTAACCCCATTTCTGAAGGGAAACACACAGCAGAGTTCTCATCCAAGAATAAACACTCAGCTTTAGAGCAAGAAGCACGCTCTTGCTTTCCAGAGTCTCTAATATATCAGGAAACGTGAGTGTGCTCAGAACAAAAGAGCGGTGTTTCCTACACATACTGACCATTTCTAGTCCAACTCTGCCTCTGAAACTGATACAAAGCACTGGTCCTCTAACATCCAATGCTTGTCACTTAAGATGGGAAACTTGTTAGCGTTGTGAACGATGTAGTTCGTTTGAGTGAAAAGAGACTGCCCTTACCTGAAACGAAGTCTTGCTTGTAGGAAGAGCCAGAGCCTGGCATTTAACTCCATTTCTGAAGGGAAACACACAGCATTGTTCTCATCCATGCATCACACTCTGCTTTAGAGCAAGAAGCACGCACTTTCCTTCTATACTCTCTAATACAGCAGGAAACTTGAGTTTGGTCAGAAGAAAAGAACGGAATTTCCTACACATACGGACCACATCTACTTCATCTCTGCTTCTGTAACTGAAACAAACCACAGGGCCTATAATATCCAATGCTTGTCAGTTTCGATGAGAATCGTGTGAGCTTCAGGAATGATGTAGTTCTTTTGAGGTATAAATTAACTGCCCTTACCTGAAATGAAGTCTTGCTTGTAGGAAGACTCAGCCTGGGATTTAACCCCATTTCTGAAGTGAAACACACAGCAGAGTTCTCATCCAAGGATCACACTCTGCTTTAGAGGAAGAATCACGCTCTACCTTTCTAGAGTCTCTAATACAGCAGGAAAATTGAGTTTGCTAAGAACAAAAGAATGGAATTTCCTACACATACGGACCATATCTACTTCATCTCTGCTTCTGTAACTGAAACAAACCACAGGTCCTCTAACATCCAATGCTTGTCAGTATAGATGAGAAACGTGTGAGGTTCGTGAACGATGTAGTTAGTTTGAGGTATAAATTAACTGCCCTTACCAAAAACACGAAGTCTTGCTTGTAGGAAGACACAGAGCCTGGGATTTAACCCCATTTCTGAAGGGAAACACACAGCATAGTTCTCATCCATGCATCACACTCTGCTGTAGAACAAGAAGCACGCACTTGCTTTCTAGAGTCTCTAATACAGCAGGAAACATGAGTGTGCTCAGAACAAAAGAATGGTGTTTCCTACACATACGGACCATATCTAGTCCAACTCTGCTTCTGAAACTGATACAAAGCACTGGTCCTCTAACATAAAATGCTTGTCAGTTAAGATGGGAAACTTGTTAGCTTTGTGAACGATGTACTACGTTTGAGATGAAAAGTGACTTTGTTTACCTGAAACGAAGTCTTGCTTGTAGGAAGACACAGAGCCTCTGATTTAACCCCATTTCTGAAGAGAAACACACAGCAGAGTTCTCATCCAAGGATCACACTCAGCTTTAGAGCAAGAAGCACGCTCTTGCTTTCTATAGTCTCTAATGCAGCAGGAAACATGAGTGTGCTCAGAACAAAAGAACGGTGTTTCCTACACATAATGACCATATCTAGTTCAACTCTGCTTCTGAAACTGAAACAAACCACACTTCCTCTAACATCGAATGCTTATCAGTTAAGATGAGAAACGTATGAGCTTCGTGAACGATGTAGTTCGTTTGAGCTCTAAAGTAACTGCCCTTATTGAAACGAAGTCTTTCTTGTGGGAAGACTCAGAGTCTGGGATTTAACTCCATTTCTGAAGTGAAACACACAGCAAAGTTCTCATCCATTGAACACACTCTGCTTTAGAGCAAGAAGCACGCTCTTGATTTCTAGAGTCTTTCATACAGCAGGAAACTTGAGTTTGCTCAGAACAAAAGAACGCAATTTCCTACACATACGGACCATATCTACTTCATTTCTGCTTCTGTAACTGAAACAAACCACAGGACCTCTAACATCCAATGCTTGTCAGTTTAGATGAGAAACGTGTGAGCTTCTGGAACGATGTAGTTAGTTTGAGGTATAAATTAACTGCCCTTACCTGAAACGAAGTATTGCTTGTAGAAGACTCAGGCTGGGATTTAACCCCATTTCTGAAGGGAAACACACAGCAGAGTTCTCATCCAAGGATCACACTCAGCTTTAGAGCAAGAAGCACACTCTTGCTTACCACAGTCTCTAATACATCAGGAAACGTGAGTGTGCTCAGAACAAAAGAACGGTGTTTCCTACACATACGGACCATTTCTAGTCCAAATCTGCCTCTGAAACTGATACAAACCACTTGTCCTCTAACATCCAATGCTTGTCACTTAAGATGGGAAACTTGTTAGCGTTGTGAATGATGTAGTACGTTTGATCTGAAAAGTGACTGTGTTTACCTGAAACGTAGTCTTGCTTGCAGGAAGACACAGAGCCTGGCATTTAACCCCATATTTGAAGGGAAACACACAGCAGAGTTCTCATCCATGGATCACACTCTGCTTTAGAACAAGAAGCACGCTCCTGCTTCTAGAGTCTCTAATACAGCAGGAAACGTGAGTGTGCTCAGAACAAAAGAACGGTTTTTCCTACAGATATGGACCATATCTAGTTCAACTCTGCTTCTGAAACTGAAACAAACCACAGGTCCTCTAATATCCAATGCTTGTCAGTTAAGATGAGAAACGTTTGAGCTTCTTGAACGATGTAGTTCGTTTGAGCTGTAAAGTAACTGCCCTTACTTAAAACGAAGTCTTCCTTGTAGGACGACTCAGAGCCTGGGATTTAACTCCATTTCTGAAGTGAAACACACAGCAGAGTTCTCATCCATTGACCACCCTCTGCTTTAGAGCAAGAAGCATGCTCTAGCTTTCTAGAGTCTCTAAGACAGCAGGAAATGTGAGTGTGCTGAGAACAAACGAACGGTGTTTCCTACACTTACGGACCATATCTAGTCCAACTCTGCTTCTGAAACTGATACAAAGCACAGGTCCTGTAACATCCAATGCTTGATAGACAAGATGAGAAACGTGTGAGCTTCA
Organism: Onychomys leucogaster; assembly: GCA_949786385.1. Taxonomy (NCBI): domain Eukaryota; kingdom Metazoa; phylum Chordata; class Mammalia; order Rodentia; family Cricetidae; genus Onychomys; species Onychomys leucogaster. The sequence continues at coordinate 189,591 of CATKUP010000143.1, forward strand.
TGAACTATGTAGTTCCTTTGAGTGAAAAGTGACTGTGTTTACCTGAAACGAAGTCTTGCTTGTAGGAAGACACAGAGCCTGGGATTTAACCCCATTTCTGAAGGGAAACACACAGCAGAGTTTTCATCCAAGGATCACACTCAGCTTTAGAGCAAGAAGCACGCTCTTGCTTTCCAGAGTCTCTAATACAGCAGGAAACGTGAGTGTGCTGAGAACAAAAGAACGGTGTTTCCTACACATAAGGACCATATCTAATTCAACTCTGCTTCTGAAACTGATACAAAGCACTGGTCCTCTAACGTAAAATGCTTGTCAGTTAAGATGGGAAACGTGTTAGCTTTGTGACGATGTAATACGTTTGAGATGAAAAGTGACTGTGTTTACCTGAAACGAAGTCTTGCTTGTAGGAAGACACAGAGCCTGGGATTTAACCCCATTTCTGAAGTGAAACACACAGCAGAGTTCTCATCCAAGGATCACACTCAGCTTTAGAGCAAGAAGCACGCTCTAGATTTCTAGAGTCTCTAAGACATCAGAAAACGTGAGTGTGCTGAGAACAAAAGAACGGTGTTTCCTACACTTATGGACCTTATCAAGTCCAACTCTGCTTGTGAAACTGATACAAAGCACAGGTCCTCTAACATCCAATGCTTGACAGATAAGATGAGAAACGTGTGAGCTTCATGAACTATGTAGTTCGTTTGAGTGAAAAGTGACTGCCCTTACCTGAAACGAATTCTTGCTTGTAGGAAGACACAGAGCCTGGCATTTAACTCCATTTCTGAAGGGAAACACACAGCATAGTTCTCATCCATGCATCACACTGTGCTTTAGAGCAAGAAGCACGCACTTGCTTTCTAGAGTCTCTAAGACAGCAGGAAACATGAGTGTGCTGAGAACAAAGAACGGTGTTTCCTACACATACGGACCATATCTAGTCCAACTCTGCTTCTGAAACTGATACAAAACACTGGTCCTCTAACATAAAATGCTTGTCAGTTAAGATGGGAAACTTGTTAGCTTTGTGAACGATGTACTACGTTTGAGATGAAAAGTGACTGTGTTTACCTGAAATGAAGTCTTGCTTGTAGGAAGACAAAGAGCCTGGGATTTATCCCCATTTCTGAAGGGAAACACACAGCAGAGTTCTCATCCAAGGATCACACTCACCTTTAGTCCAAGAACCATGCTCTTGCTTTCCAGAGTCTCTAATACATCAGGAAACGTGAGTGTGCTCAGAACAAAAGAACGGTGTTTCCTACACATAAGGACCATATCTAGTTCAACTCTGCTTCTGAAAGTGAAACAAACCACAGTTCCTCTAACATCGAATGCTTGTCAGTTAAGGTGAGAAACGTATGAGCGTCGTGAACGATGTAGTTCATTTGAGCTGTAAAGTAACTGCCCTTACTTGAAACGAAGTCTTTCTTGTGGGAAGACTCAGAATCTGGGATTTAATTCCATTTCTGAAGTGAAACACACAGCAAAGTTCTCATCCATTGAACACACTCTGCTTTAGAGCAAGAAGCACGCTCTTGATTTCTAGAGATTTCATACAGCAGGAAACTTGAGTTTGCTCAGAACAAAAGAACGCAATTTCCTACACATACGGACTATATCTACTTCATTTCTGATCTGTAACTGAAACAAACCACAAGTTCTCTAACATCCAATGCTTGTCAGTTTAGATGAGAAACGTGTGAGCTTCGTGAACGATGTAGTTAGTTTGAGGTATAAATTAACTGCCCTTACCTGAAACAAAGTATTGCTTGAGGGAAGACTCAGCCTGGGATTTAACCCCATTTCTGAAGGGAAACACACAGCAGAGTTCTCATCCAAGGATCACACTCAGCATTAGAGCAAGAAGCACGCTCTTGCTTTCCAGAGTCTCTAATACATCAGGAAACGTGAGTGCGCTCAGAACAAAAGAACGGTGTTTCCTACACATAGGGACCATTTCTAGTCCAACTGTGCCTCTGACACTGATACAAAGCACTGGTCCTCTAACATCCAATGCTTGTCACTTAAGATGGGAAACTTGTTAGCGTTGTGAACGATGTAGTACTTTTGAGCTGAAAAGTGACTGCCCTTACCTGAAACGTAGTCTTGCTTGTAGGAAGACACAGAGCCTGGGATTTAACCCCATATTTGAAGGGAAACACACAGCAGAGTTCTCATCCATGGATCACACTCTGCTTTAGAGCAAGAAGCACGCTCTTGCTTTCCAGAGTCTCTAATACAGCAGGAAACGTGAGTGTGCTCAGAACAAAAGAACGGTGTTTCCTACACATATGGACCATATCTAGTTCAACTCTGCTTCTGAAACTGAAACAAACCACAGGTCCTCTAATATCCAATGCTTGTCAGTTAAGATGAGAAAAGTTTGAGCTTCTTGAGCGATGTAGTTCGTTTGAGCTGTAAAGTAACTGCCCTTACTTAAAACGAAGTCTTCCTTGTAGGACGACTCAGAGCCTGGGATTTAACTCCATTTCTGAAGTGAAACACACAGCAGAGTTCTCATCCATTGATCACCCTCTGCTTTAGAGCAAGAAGCATGCTCTAGCTTTCTAGAGTCTCTAAGACAGCAGGAAAAGTGAGTGTGCTGAGAACAAAAGAACGGTGTTTCCTACACTTACGGACCATATCTAGTCCAACTCTGCTTCTGAAACTGATACAAAGCACAGGTCCTCTAACATCCAATGCTTGACAGATAAGATGAGAAACGTGTGAGCTTCATGAACTATGTAGTTCGTTTGAGTGAAAAGTGACTGCCCTTACCTGAAACGAAGTCTTGCTTGTAGGAAGACACAGAGCCTGGCATTTAACTCCATTTCTGAAGGGACACACACAGCATAGTTCTCATCCATGCATCACACTCTGCTTTAGAGCAAGAAGCACGCACTTTCTTTCTAGAGTCTCTAATACAGCAGGAAACAGGAGTGTGCTTAGAAAAAAAGAATGGTGTTTCCAACACATACGGACTATATCTAGTCCAACTCTGCTTCTGAAACTGATACAAAGCACTGGTCCTCTAACATAAAATGCTTGTCAGTTAAGATGGGAAACTTGTTAGCTTTGTGAACGATGTACTACGTTTGAGATGAAAAGTGACTGTGTTTACCTGAAACGAAGTCTTGCTTGTAGGAAGACACAGAGCCTGGGATTTAACCCCATTTCTGAAGGGAAACACACAGCAGAGTTCTCATCCAAGGATCACACTCAGCTTTAGAGCAAGAAGCACGCTCTTGCTTTCCAGAGTCTCTAATACAGCAGGAAACGTGAGTGTGCTCAGAACAAAAGAACGGTGTTTCCTACACATAAGGACCATATCAAATTCAACTCTGCTTCTGAAACTGAAACAAACCACAGTTCCTCTAACTTCGAATGCTTGTCAGTTAAGGTGAAAAACGTATGAGCTTCGTGAACGATGTAGTTCGTTTGAGCTGTAAAGTAACTGCCCTTACTTGAAACGAAGTCTTTCTTGTGGGAAGACTCAGAGTCTGGGATTTAATTCCATTTCTGAAGTGAAACACACAGCAAAGTTCTCATCCATTGAACACACTCTGCTTTAGAGCAAGAAGCACGCTCTTGATTTCGAGAGTCTTTCATACAGCAGGAAACTTGAGTTTGCTCAGAACAAAAGAACGCAATTTCCTACACATACGGACTATATCTACTTCATTTCTGCTTCTGTAACTGAAACAAACCACAGGGCCTCTAACATCCAATGCTTGTCAGTTTAGATGAGAAACGTGTGAGCTTCGTGAACGATGTAGTTAGTTTGAGGTATAAATTAACTGCCCTTACCTGAAACAAAGTATTGCTTGAGGGAAGACTCAGCCTGGGATTTAACCCCATTTCTGAAGGGAAACACACAGCAGAGTTCTCATCCATGGATCACACTCTGCTTTAGAGCAAGAAGCACGCTCTTGCTTTCTAGAGTCTCTAATACAGCAGGAAACATGAGTGGGCTCAGAACAAAAGAACGGTGTTTCCTACACATATGGACCATATCTAGTTCAACTCTGCTTCTGAAACTGAAACAAACCACAGGTCCTCTAATATCCAATGCTTGTCAGTTAAGATGAGAAAAGTTTGAGCTTCTTGAACGATGTAGTTCTTTTGAGCTGTAAAGTAACTGCCCTTACTTAAAACGAAGTCTTCCTTGTAGGACGACTCAGAGCCTGGGATTTAACTCCATTTCTGAAGTGAAAAACACAGCAGAGTTCTCATCCATTGATCACCCTCTGCTTTAGAGCAAGAAGCATGCTCTAGCTTTCTAGAGTCTCTAAGACAGCAGGAAAAGTGAGTGTGCTGAGAACAAAAGAACGGTGTTTCCTACACTTACGGACCATATCTAGTCCAACTCTGCTTCTGAAATTGATACAAAGCACAGGTCCTGTAACATCCAATGCTTGACAGATAAGATGAGAAACGTGTGAGCTTCATGAACTATGTAGTTCGTTTGAGTGAAAAGTGACTGCCCTTACCTGAAACGAATCTTGCTTGTAGGAAGACACAGAGCCTGGCATTTAACTCCATTTCTGAAGAGAAACACACAGCATAGTTCTCATCCATGCATCACACTCTGCTTTAGAGCAGGAAGCACGCACTTGCTTTCTAGAGTCTCTAATACAGCAGGAAACATGAGTGTGCTTACACCAAAGAATGGTGTTTCCAACACATAAGGACCATATCTAGTCCAACTCTGCTTCTGAAACTGATACAAAGCACTGGTCCTCTAACGTAAAATGCTTGTCAGTTAAGATGGGAAACGTGTTAGCTTTGTGACGATGTACTACGTTTGAGATGAAAAGTGACTGTGTTTACCTGAAACGAAGTCTTGCTTGTAGGAAGACACAGAGCCTGGGATTTAACCCCATTTCTGAAGGGAAACACACAGCAGAGTTCTCATCCAAGGATCACACTCAGCTTTAGAGCAAGAAGCACGCTCTAGATTTCTAGAGTTTCTAAGACATCAGAAAACTTGAGTGTGCTGAGAACAAAAGAACGGTGTTTCCTACACTTATGGACCATATCAAGTCCAACTCTGCTTGTGAAACTGATACAAAGCACTGGTCCTCTAACATCGAATGCTTGTCAGTTAAGGTGAAAAACGTATGAGCTTCGTGAACGATGTAGTTCGTTTGAGCTGTAAAGTAACTGCCCTTACTTGAAACGAAGTCTTTCTTGTGGGAAGACTCAGAGTCTGGGATTTAATTCCATTTCTGAAGTGAAACACACAGGAAAGTTCTCATCCATTGAACACACTCTGCTTTAGAGCAAGAAGCACGCTCTTGATTTCTAGAGTCTTTCATACAGCAGGAAACTTGAGTTTGCTGAGAACAAAAGAACGCAATTTCCTACACATACGGACTATATCTACTTCATTTCTGCTTCTGTAACTGAAACAAACCACAGGTCCTCTAACATCCAATGCTTGTCAGTTTAGATGAGAAACGTGTGAGCTTCGTGAACGATGTAGTTAGTTTGAGGTATAAATTAACTGCCCTTACCTGAAACAAAGTATTGCTTGTAGGAAGACTCAGCCTGGGATTTAACCCCATTTCTGAAGGGAAACACACAGCAGAGTTCTCATCCATGCATCACACTCTGCTTTAGATCAAGAAGCACGCACTTGCATCTAGAGTCTCTAATACAGCAGGAAACATGAGTGTGGTCAGAACAAAAGAATGGTGTTTCCTACACATACGGACCATATCTAGTCCAACTCTGCTTCTGAAACTGATACAAAGCACTGGTCCTCCAACATCCAATGCTTGTCACTTACGATGGGAAACTTGTTAGCTTTGTGAACGATGTAGATCGTTAGAGCTGAAAAGTGACTGCCATTAAATGAATCGAGGTCTTGCTTGTAGGAAGACACAGAACCTGGGATTTAACCACATTTCTGAAAGGAAACACACAGCAGAGTTCTCATCCATGGATCACACTCTGCTTTAGAGCAAGAAGCACGCTCTTGCTTTCCAGAGTCTCTAATACACCAGGAAACGTGAGTGTGCTCAGAACAAAAGAATGGTGTTTCCTACACATATGGACCATATCTAGATCAACTCTGCTTCTGAAACTGAAACAAACCACAGGTCCTCTAACATCCAATGCTTTTAGGTAAGAGGAGAAACGTTTGAGCTTCGTGAACGATGTAGTTCATTTGAGCTGTAAAGTAACTGCCCTTACTTGAAACGAAGTCTTCCTTGTAGGAAGACTCAGAGCCTGGGATTTAACTCCATTTCTGAAGTGAAACACACAGCAGAGTTCTCATCCATTGATCACCCTCAGCTTTACAGCAAAAAGCACGCTCTAGCTTTCTAGAGTCTCTAAGACAGCAGGAAACATGAGTGTGCTGAGAAAAAAAGAACGGTGTTTCCTACACTTACGGACCATATCTAGTCCAACTCTTCTTCTGAAACTGATACAAACCACTGGTCCTCTAACATCCAATGCTGGTCAGTTAAGATGAGAAACGTGTGAGCTTAGTGAACGATGTAGTTCCTTTGCGCTGAAAAGTGACTGCCCTTACCTGAAACGAAGTCTTGCTTGTAGGAAGACACAGAGCCTGGCATTTAACTCCATTTCTGAAGGGAAACACACAGCATTGTCCTCATCCATGCATCACACTCTGCTTTAGAGCAAAAAGCACGCACTTGCTTTGTAGAGTCTCTAATACAGCAGGAAACTTGAGTGTGCTCAGAACAAAAGAACGGTGTTTCCTACACATACGGACCATATCTAGTCCAACTCTGCTTCTGAAACTGATACAAAGCACTGGTCCGCTAACATAAAATGCTTGTCAGTTAAGATGGGAAACTTGTTAGCTTTGTGAACGATGTACTTCGTTTTAGATGAAAAGTGACTGCCCTTACCTGAAAAGAAGTCTTGCTTGTAGGAAGACACAGAGCCTGGGATTTAATCCCATTTCTGAAGGGAAACACACAGTAGAGTTCTCATCCAAGGATCACACTCTGCTTTAGAGCAAGAAGAACGCTCTAGCTTTCTAGAGTCTCTAATAGAGCAGGAAACTCGAGTTTGCTCAGAACAAAAGAACGGAATTTCCTACACATACGGACCACATCTACTTCATCTCTGCTTCTGTAACTGAAACAAACCACAGGGCCTATAATATCCAATGCTTGTCAGTTTTGATGAGAATCGTGTGAGCTTCAGGAACGATGTAGTTCGTTTGAGGTATAAATTAACTGCCCTTACCTGAAATGAAGTCTTGCTTGTAGGAAGACTCAGCCTGGGATTTAACTCCATTTCTGAAGTGAAACACACAGCAGAGTTCTCATCCAAGGATCACACTCTGCTTTAGAGCAAGAATCAAGCTCTAGCTTTCTAGAGTCTCTAATACAGCAGGAAACTTGAGTTTGCTAAGAACAAAAGAACAGAATTTCCTACACATACGGACCATATCTACCTCATCTCTGCTTCTGTAACTGAAACAAACCACAGGTCCTCTAACATCCAATGCTTGGCAGTATAGATGAGAAACGTGTGAGGTTCGTGAACGATGTAGTTAGTTTGAGGTATAAATTAACTGCCCTTACCAAAAAAATGAAGTCTTGCTTGTAGGAAGACCCAGCCTGGGATTTAACTCCATTTCTGAAGTGAAACACACAGCAGAGTTCTCATCCATAGATCACACTCTGCTTTAGAGCAAGAAGGACGCTATTGCTTTCTAGATTCTCTAATACAGAAGGAAACATGAGTGTGCTGAGAACAAAAGAACGGTGTTTCCTACACATACGGACCATATCTAGTCCAACTCTGGTTCTGAAACTGATACAAAGCACTGATCCTCTAACATAAAATGCTTGTCAGTTAAGATGGGTAACTTGTTAGCTTTGTGAACGATGTACTACATTTGAGATGAAAAGTGACTGTGTTTATCTGAAACGAAGTCTTGCTTGTAGGAAGACACAGAGCCTGGGATTTAACCCCATTTCTGAAGGGAAACACACAGCTGAGTTCTCATCCAAGGATAACACTCAGCTTTAGAGCAAGAAGCACGCTTTTGCTTTCCAGAGTCTCTAATACATCAGGAAACGTGAGTGTGCTCAGAACAAAAGAACGGTGTTTCCTACACATAAGGACCATATCTAGTTCAACTCTGCTTCTGAAACTGAAACAAACCACAGTTCCTCTAACATCGAATGCTTGTCAGTTAAGATGAGAAACGTATGAGCTTCGTGAACAATGTAGTTCGTTTGAGCTGTAAAGTAACTGCCCTTACTTGAATCGAAGTCTTTCTTGTGGGAAGACTCAGAGTCTGGGATTTAACTCCATTTCTGAAGTGAAACACACAGCAAAGTTCTCATCCATTGAACACACTCTGCTTTAGAGCAAGAAGCACACTCTTGCTTTCTAGAGTCTCTCATACAGCAGGAAACTTGAGTTTGCTCAGAACAAAAGAACGGAATTTCCTACACATACGGACCACATCTACTTCATCTCTGCTTCTGAAACTGATACAAAGCACTGGTCCTCTAACATCCAATGCTTGTCACTTAAGATGGGAAACTTGTTAGCTTTGTGAACAATGTAGTTCATTTGAGCTGAAAAGTGACTGCCCTTACCTGAAACGTAGTCTTGCTTGTAGGAGACACAGAGCCTGGGATTTAACCCCATTTCTGAAGGGAAACACACAGCAGAGTTCTCATCCATACATCACACTCTGCTTTAGAGCAAGAAGCACGCACTTGCTTTCTAGAGATCTTACAGCAGGAAACGTAAGTATGCTGAGAACAAAAGAACGGTGTTTCCAAACATATGGACCATATCTAGTCCAACTCTGATTCTGAAATTGATACAAAGCACAGGTCCGCTAACATCCAATGCTTGTCATTTAAGATGAGACACGTGTGAGCTTCATGAAAGAAGTAGTTCGTTTGAGCTGAAAAATGACTGCCCTTACCTGAGACGAAGTCTTGCTTGTAGGAAGACACAGAGCCTGGGATTTAACTCCATTTCTGAAGGGGAACACACAGCTGAGTTCTCATCCATGGATGACACTCTGCTTTAGAGCAAGAAGCAATCTCTTGCTTTCCAGAGTCTCTAATACAACAGGAAACGTGAGTGTGCTCAGAACAAAAGAACGGTGGTTCCACACATACGGACCATATCTAGTCCAACTCTGCTTCTGAAACTGATACAAACCACTGGTCCTCTAACATCCAATGCTTGTCAGTTTAGATGGGAAACTTGTTAGCTTTGTGAAGGATGTAATTCCTTTGACCTGAAAAGTGACTGTGTTTACCTGAAATGAAGACTTTCTTGTAGGAAGACACAGAGATTGGGATTTAATTCCATTTAAGAAGGGAAACACACAGCATAGTTCACATCCATGAAACACACTCTGCTTTAGAGCAAGAGGCACGCTCTTGCTTTCTAGAGTCTCTAATAGAGCAGGAAAGTAGAGTGTGCTCAAAACCAAAGAATGGTGTTTCCTACACATAAGGACCATATCTAGTCCATCTCTGCTTCTGAAACTGATACAAAAACTTGTCCTCAAACATCCAATGCTTGTCAGTTAAGATGGGAAACGTGTTAGCTTCGTGAACGATGTAGTTCGTTTGAGCTGAAAAGTTACTGCCCTTACCTTAGACAAAGTCTTGCTTGTAGGAAGACACAGAGCCTGGGATTTAACTCCATTTCTGAAGGGAAACACACAGCAGAGTTCTCATCCATAGATCACACTCTGCTTTAGAGCAAGAAGCACGCTCTTGCTTTCCAGAGTCTCTAATACAGCAGGAAACGTGAGTGTGCTCAGAACAAAAGAACGGTGTTTCCTACACATAAGGACCATATCTAGTTCAACTCTGCTTCTGAAACTGAAACAAACCACAGGTCCTCTAACATCGAATGTTTGTCAGTTAAGATGAGAAACGTGTGAGCTTCGAGAACGATGTAGCTCCTTTGAGCTGAAAAGTGACTGCCATTACCTGAACAGGAGTAGTGCGTGTAGAAAGACACAGAGCCTGGGATTTAACTCCATTTCTGAAGGGAAACACACAGCATAGTTCTCATCCATGCATCACACTCTGCTTTAGAGCAAGAAGCACTCACTTGCTTTCTAGAGTCTCTCATACAGCAAGAAACTTGAGTATGCTCAGAACATAAGAACGGTGTTTCCTACACATACAGACCATATCTAGTCCAACTCTGCTTCTGAAACTGATACAAAGCACTGGTCCTCAAACATCCAATGCTTGTCATTTAAGATGGGAAACTTGTTAGCTTTGAGAACAATGTAGATCGTTTGAGCTGAAAAGTGACTGCCCTTACCTGAAACGAAGTTTTGCTTGTAGGAAGACACAGAGCCTTGGATTTAAACACATTTCTGAAGGGAAACACACAGCAGAGTTCTCATCCAAGGATCACACTCAGCTTTAGAGCAAGAAACACGCTCTTGCTTTCCAGAGTCTCTAATACAGCAGGAAATGTGAGTGTGCTCAGAACAAAAGAACGGTGTTTCCTACACATAAGGACCATATCTAGTTCAACTCTGCTTCTGAAACTGAAACAAACCACAGGTCCTCTAACATCGAATGTTTGTCAGGTAAGATGAGAAAAGTGTGAGCTTCGTGAACGATGTAGTTCCTTTGAGCTGAAAAGTGACTGCCATTACCTGAACAGGAGTAGTGCTTGTAGAAAGACACAGAGCCTGGGATTTAACTCCATTTCTGAAGGGAAACACACAGCATAGTTCTCATCCATGCATCACACTCTGCTTTAGAGCAAGAAGCATGCTCTTGCTTTCTAGAGTCTCTCATAGAGCAAGAAACTTGAGTATGCTCAAAACATAAGAACGGTGTTTCCTACACATACGGACCATATCTAGTCCAACTCTGCTTCTGAAACTGATACAAAGCACTGGTCCTCTAACATCCAATGCTTGTCATTTAAGATGGGAAACTTGTTAGCTTTGTGAACAATGTAGATCGTTTGAGCTGAAAAGTGACTGCCCTTACCTGAAACGAAGTCTTGCTTGTAGGAAGACACAGAGCCTTGGATTTAAACACATTTCTGAAGGGAAACACACAGCAGAGTTCTCATCCAAGGATCACACTCAGCTTTAGAGCAAGAAACACGCTCTTGCTTTCCAGAGTCTCTAATACAGCAGGAAATGTGAGTGTGCTCAGAACAAAAGAACGGTGTTTCCTACACATAAGGACCATATCTAGTTCAACTATGCTTCTGAAACTAAAACAAAGCACAGGTCCTCTAACATCGAATGCTTGTCAGTTAAGATGAGAAACGTGTGAGCTTCGTGAACGATGTAGTTCCTTTGAGCTGAAAAGTGACTGTGTTTACCTGAAATGAAGACTTGCTTGTAGGAAGACACAGAGCTTGGGATTTAACTCCAATTAAGAACGGAAACACACAGCAGAGTTCTCATCCATGGATCACACTCTGCTTTAGAGCAAGAAGCACGCTCTTGCTTTCCAGAGTCTCTAATACAGCAGGAAACGTGAGTGTGCTCAGAACAAAAGAACAGTGTTTTCTACACATAAGCACCATATCTAGTTCAACTCTGCTTCTAAAATTGATACAAACCACAGGTCCTCTAACATCCAATGCTTGACAGATAAGATGAGAAACGTGTGAGCTTCATGAACTACGTAGTTCGTTTGAGCTGAATAGTGACTGCCTTTACCTGAAACGAAGTCTTTCCTGTAGGAAGAGACAGAGCCTGGGAATGAACTCCATTTATGAAGGGAAACACACAGCAGAGTTCTCCTCCATAGATCACACTCTGCTTCAGAGCAAGAAGCACGCTCTAGCTTTCTAGAGTCTCTAATACAGCCGGAAACTTGAGTTTGCTCAGAACAAAAGAACGGAATATCCTATACATATGGACCATATCTACTTCATCTCTGCTTCTGTAACTGAAAAAAACCACAGGTCCTCTAACATCCAATGCTTGTCAGTTTAGAAGAGAAACGTGTGAGCTTCGTGAATGATGTAGTTACTTGGAGGTATAAATTAACTGCACTTACCTGAAACGAAGTCTTGCTTGTAGGAAGACACAGAGCCTGGGACTTAACTCCATTTCTGTAGGGAAACACACAGCAGAGTTCTCATTCATGGATCACACTCTGCTTTAGAGCAAGAAGCACGCTCTTGCTTTCCAGAGTCTCTAATACAGCAGGAAATGTGAGTGTGCTCAGAACAAAAGAACGGTGTTTCATACACATACGGACAATATCTAGTTCAACTCTGCTTCTGAAACTGAAACAAACCACAGGTCCTCTAACATCCAATGCTTGTCATTTAAGATGAGAAATGTATGAGCTTCGTAAACGATGTTGTTCGTTTGAGCTGTAAAGTAACTGCCCTTACTTGAAAAGAAGTCTTTCTTGTAGGAAGACTCAGAGCCTGGGATTTAACTCCATTTCTGAAGTGAAACACACAGTAAAGTTCTCATCCATTGAACACACTCTGCTTTAGAGCAAGAAGCAAGCTCTAGCTTTCTAGAGTCTCTAATACAGCAGGACACTTGAGTTTGCTCAGAACAAAAGAACGGAATTTCCTACACATACGGACCATATCTACTTCATCTCTGCTTCTGTAACTGAAACAAACCACAGGGCCTATAATATCCAATGCTTATCTGTTTTGATGAGAATCGTGTGAGCTTCATGAACGATGTAGTTCGTTTGAGGTATAAATTAACTGCCCTTACCTGAAACGAAGTCTTGCTTGTAGGAAGACACAGAGCCTGGCATTTAACTCCATTTCTGAAGGGAAACACACAGCATAGTTCTCATCCATGCATCACACTCTGCTTTAGAGCAAGAAGCACGCACTTGCTTTCTAGAGACTCTAATACAGCAGGAAACATGAGTGTGCTCAGAACAAAAGAATGGTGTTTCCTACACATACGGACCATATCTAGTCCAACTCTGCTTCTGAAACTGATACAAAGCACTGGTCCTCTAACATAAAATACTTGTCAGTTAAAATGGGAAACTTGTCAGCTTTGTGAACGATGTACTACGTTTGAGATGAAAAGTGACTGTGTTTACCTGAAACGAAGTCTTGCTTGTAGGAAGACACAGAGCCTGGGATTTAACTCCATTTCTGTAGGGAAACACACAGAAGAGTTCTCATCCATGGATCACCCTCTGCTTTAGAGCAAGATGCCCGCTCTAGCTCTCTAGAGTCTCTAGTACAGCAGGAACTTGAGTTTGCTCAGAACAAAAGAATGGTGTTTCCTACACATATGGACCATATCTACTTCATCTCTGCTTCTGTAACTGAAACAAAGCACAGTTCCTCTAACATCCAATGCTTGTCAGTTTAGATGAGAAACGTGTGAGCTTCGTGAATGATGTAGTTCGTTTGAGCTGTAAAGAAACTGCCCTTACTTGAAACGAAGTCTTGTATTTTGGAAGACACAGAGCCTGGGATTTAACTCCATTTAAGAATGGAAACACAAAGCACAGTTCTAATCCATGAAACACACTCTGCTTTAGAGCAAGAGGCACGCTCTTGCTTTCTAGAGTCTCTAATACAGCAGGAAAAGAGAGTGAGCTCAGAAAAAAAGAACGGTGTTTCCTACACATAAGCACCACATCTAGTTCAACTCTGCTTCTAAAATTGATACAAACCACAGGTCCTCTAACATCCAATGCTTGACAGATAAGATGAGAAAAATGTGAGCTGCATGAACTATGTATTTCGTTTGAGCTGAAAAGTGACTGCCCTTACCTGAAAAGAAGTCTTGTTTGTAGGAAGATACAGAGCCTGGGATTTAACTCCATTTCTGTAGGGAAACACACAGAAGAGTTCTCATCCATGGATCACACTCTGCTTTAGAGCAGGAAGCACGCTCTTGCTTTCCAGAGTCTCTAATACAGCAGGAAATGTGAGTGTGCTCAGAACAAAAGAACGGTGTTTCCTACACATACAGACAATATCTAGTTCATTTCTGCTTCTGAAACTGAAACAAACCACAGGTCCTCTAACTTCCAATGCTTGTCAGTTAAGATGAGAAACGTATGAGCTTCGTAAACGATGTAGTTCTTTTGAGCTGTAAAGTAACTGCCCTTACTTGAAACGAAGTATTTCTTGTAGGAAGACTCAGAGCCTGGGATTTAACTCCATTTCTGAAGTGAAACACACGGCAAAGTTCTCATCCATTGAACACACTCTGCTTTAGAGCAAGAAGCAAGCTCTAGATTTCTAGAGTCTCTAATACAGCAGGAAACTTGAGTTTGCTCAGAACAAAAGAACGGAATGTCCTACACATACGGACCATATCTACTTCATCTCTGCTTCTGTAACTGAAACAAACCACAGGTCCTCTAACATCCAATGTTTGGCAATTAGATGAGAAACGTGTGAGCTTCGTGAACGATGTAGTTAGTTTGAGATATAAATTAACTGCCCTTACGTGAAACGAAGTCTTCCTTGTAGGAAGACTCAGCCTGGGATTTAACACCATTTCTGAAGTGAAACACACAGCAGAGTTCTCATCCATAGATCACACTCTAATTTAGATCAAGAAGGATGCTCTTGTTTTCTAGATTCTCTAATACAGCAGGAAACTTGATTGTGCTGAGAACAAAGAACGGTGTTTCCTACACATACGGACCATATCTAGTTCAACTTTGCTACTGAAACCCAAACAAACCACAGGTCGTCTAACATCGAATGCTTGTCAGTTAAGATGAGAAACGTGTGAGCTTCGTGAACGATGTAGTTCCTTTGAGCTGAAAAGTGACTGTGTTTACCTGAAATGAAGACTTGCTTGTAGGAAGACACAGAGCTTGGGATTTAACTCCAATTAAGAACGGAAACACACAGCAGAGTTCTCATCCATGGATCACACTCTGCTTTAGAGCAAGAAGCACGCTCTTGCTTTCCAGAGTCTCTAATACAGCAGGAAACGTGAGTGTGCTCAGAACAAAAGAACAGTGTTTTCTACACATAAGCACCATATCTAGTTCAACTCTGCTTCTAAAATTGATACAAACCACAGGTCCTCTAACATCCAATGCTTGACAGATAAGATGAGAAACGTGTGAGCTTCATGAACTACATAGTTCGTTTGAGCTGAATAGTGACTGCCTTTACCTGAAACGAAGTCTTTCCTGTAGGAAGAGACAGAGCCTGGGAATGAACTCCATTTATGAAGGGAAACACACAGCAGAGTTCTCCTCCATAGATCACACTCTGCTTCAGAGCAAGAAGCACGCTCTAGCTTTCTAGAGTCTCTAATACAGCCGGAAACTTGAGTTTGCTCAGAAGAAAAGAACGGAATATCCTATACATATGGACCATATCTACTTCATCTCTGCTTCTGTAACTGAAAAAAACCACAGGTCCTCTAACATCCAATGCTTGTCAGTTTAGAAGAGAAACGTGTGAGCTTCGTGAATGATGTAGTTACTTGGAGGTATAAATTAACTGCACTTACCTGAAACGAAGTCTTGCTTGTAGGAAGACACAGAGCCTGGGACTTAACTCCATTTCTGTAGGGAAACACACAGCAGAGTTCTCATTCATGGATCACACTCTGCTTTAGAGCAAGAAGCACGCTCTTGCTTTCCAGAGTCTCTAATACAGCAGGAAATGTGAGTGTGCTCAGAACAAAAGAACGGTGTTTCATACACATACGGACAATATCTAGTTCAACTCTACTTCTGAAACTGAAACAAACCACAGGTCCTCTAACATCCAATGCTTGTCATTTAAGATGAGAAATGTATGAGCTTCGTAAACGATGTAGTTCGTTTGAGCTGTAAAGTAACTGCCCTTACTTGAAAAGAAGTCTTTCTTGTAGGAAGACTCAGAGCCTGGGATTTAACTCCATTTCTGAAGTGAAACACACAGTAAAGTTCTCATCCATTGAACACACTCTGCTTTAGAGCAAGAAGCACGCTCTAGCTTTCTAGAGTCTCTAATACAGCAGGACACTTGAGTTTGCTCAGAACAAAAGAACGGAATTTCCTACACATACGGACCATATCTACTTCATCTCTGCTTCTGTAACTGAAACAAACCACAGGGCCTATAATATCCAATGTTTATCTGTTTTGATGAGAATCGTGTGAGCTTCATGAACGACGTAGTTCGTTTGAGGTATAAATTAACTGCCCTTACCTGAAACGAAGTCTTGCTTGTAGGAAGACACAGAGCCTGGCATTTAACTCCATTTCTGAAGGGAAACACACAGCATAGTTCTCATCCATGCATCACACTCTGCTTTAGAGCAAGAAGCACGCACTTGCTTTCTAGAGACTCTAATACAGCAGGAAACATGAGTGTGCTCAGAACAAAAGAATGGTGTTTCCTACACATACGGACCATATCTAGTCCAACTCTGCTTCTGAAACTGATACAAAGCACTGGTCCTCTAACATAAAATACTTGTCAGTTAAAATGGGAAACTTGTCAGCTTTGTGAACGATGTACTACGTTTGAGATGAAAAGTGACTGTGTTTACCTGAAATGAAGTCTTGCTTGTAGGAAGACACAGAGCCTGGGATTTAACTCCATTTCTGTAGGGAAACACACAGAAGAGTTCTCATCCATGGATCACCCTCTGCTTTAGAGCAAGATGCCCGCTCTAGCTCTCTAGAGTCTCTAGTACAGCAGGAACTTGAGTTTGCTCAGAACAAAAGAATGGTGTTTCCTACACATATGGACCATATCTACTTCATCTCTGCTTCTGTAACTGAAACAAAGCACAGGTCCTCTAACATCCAATGCTTGTCAGTTTAGATGAGAAACGTGTGAGCTTCGTGAATGATGTAGTTCGTTTGAGCTGTAAAGAAACTGCCCTTACTTGAAACGAAGTCTTGTATGTTGGAAGACACAGAGCCTGGGATTTAACTCCATTTAAGAATGGAAACACAAAGCACAGTTCTAATCCATGAAACACACTCTGCTTTAGAGCAAGAGGCACGCTCTTGCTTTCTAGAGTCTCTAATACAGCAGGAAAAGAGAGTGAGCTCAGAAAAAAAGAACGGTGTTTCCTACACATAAGCACCATCTAGTTCAACTCTGCTTCTAAAATTGATACAAACCACAGGTCCTCTAACATCCAATGCTTGACAGATAAGATGAGAAAAATGTGAGCTGCATGAACTATGTATTTCGTTTGAGCTGAAAAGTGACTGCCCTTACCTGAAAAGAAGTCTTGTTTGTAGGAAGATACAGAGCCTGGGATTTAACTCCATTTCTGTAGGGAAACACACAGAAGAGTTCTCATCCATGGATCACACTCTGCTTTAAAGCAGGAAGCACGCTCTTGCTTTCCAGAGTCTCTAATACAGCAGGAAATGTGAGTGTGCTCAGAACAAAAGAACGGTGTTTCCTACACATACAGACAATATCTAGTTCATTTCTGCTTCTGAAACTGAAACAAACCACAGGTCCTCTAACTTCCAATGCTTGTCAGTTAAGATGAGAAACGTATGAGCTTCGTAAACGATGTAGTTCTTTTGAGCTGTAAAGTAACTGCCCTTACTTGAAACGAAGTATTTCTTGTAGGAAGACTCAGAGCCTGGGATTTAACTCCATTTCTGAAGTGAAACACACGGCAAAGTTCTCATCCATTGAACACACTCTGCTTTAGAGCAAGAAGCAAGCTCTAGATTTCTAGAGTCTCTAATACAGCAGGAAACTTGAGTTTGCTCAGAACAAAAGAACGGAATGTCCTACACATACGGACCATATCTACTTCATCTCTGCTTCTGTAACTGAAACAAACCACAGGTCCTCTAACATCCAATGTTTGGCAATTAGATGAGAAACGTGTGAGCTTCGTGAACGATGTAGTTAGTTTGAGATATAAATTAACTGCCCTTACCTGAAACGAAGTCTTCCTTGTAGGAAGACTCAGCCTGGGATTTAACACCATTTCTGAAGTGAAACACACAGCAGAGTTCTCATCCATAGATCACACTCTAATTTAGATCAAGAAGGATGCTCTTGTTTTCTAGATTCTCTAATACAGCAGGAAACTTGATTGTGCTGAGAACAAAGAACGGTGTTTCCTACACATACGGACCATATCTAGTTCAACTTTGCTACTGAAACCCAAACAAACCACAGGTCGTCTAACATCGAATGCTTGTCAGTTAAGATGAGAAACGTGTCAGCTTCGTGAATGATGTAGTTCCTTTGAGCTGAAAAGTGACTGTGTTTACCTGAAATGAAGACTTGCTTGTAGGAAGACACAGAGCCTGGGATTTAACTCCATTTCTGAAGTGAAACACACAGCAGAGTTCTCATCCATTGCTCACCCTCTGCTTTAGAGCAAGAAGCACGCTCTAGCTCTCTAGAGTTTCTAAGACAGCAGGAAACGTGAGTGTGCTGAGAACAAAGAACGGTGTTTTCTACACTTACGGACCATATCAAGTCCAACTGTGCTTCTGAAACTGATACAAAGCACAGGTCCTCTAACATCCAATGCTTGACAGATAAGATGAGAAACGTGTGAGCTTCATGAACTATGTAGTTCATTTGAGTGAAAAGTGACTGCCCTTAACTGAAACGAAGTCTTGCTTGTAGCAAGTCACAGAGCCTGGGATTTAACTCCATATTTGAAGTGAAACACACAGTAAAGTTCTCATCCATTGAACACACTCTGCTTTAGAGCAAGAGGCACGCTCTAGCTTTCTAGAGTCTCTAATACAGCAGGAAACTTTAGTGTGCTGAGAACAAAAGAACGGTGTTTCCTACACATACGGACCATATCTAGTTAAACTCTGCTTCTGAAACTGAAACAAACCACAGGTCGTCTAACATCAAATGCTTGTCAGTTAAGATGAGAAACGTGTCAGCTTCGTGAACGATGTAGTTCCTTTGAGCTAAAAAGTCACTGTGTTTACCTGAAATGAAGACTTGCTTGTAGGAAGACACAGAGCTTGGGAGTTAACTCCATTTAAGAAATGAAACACACAGCACAGTTCTCATCCATGGATCACACTCTGCTTTAGAGCAAGAAGCACGCACTTGCTTTCTAGAGTCTCTAATACAGCAGGAAACATGAGTGTGCTCAAAACAAAAGAATGGTGTTTCCTACACATACGGACCATATCTAGTCCAACTCTGCTTCTGAAACTGATACAAAGCACTGGTCCTCTAACATAAAATGCTTGTCAGTTAAAATGGGAAACTTGTCAGCTTTGTGAACGATGTACTACGTTTGAGATGAAAAGTGACTGTGTTTACCTGAAACGAAGTCTTGCTTGTAGGAAGACACAGAGCCTGGGATTTAACACCATTTCTGAAGGGAAACACACAGCAGAGTTCTCATCCAAGGATCACACTCAGCTTTAGAGCAAGAAGCACGCTCTTGCTTTCCAGAGTCTCTAATACATCAGGAAACGTGAGTGTGCTCAGAACAAAAGAACGGTGTTTCCTACACATAAGGACCATATCTACTTCATCTCTGCTTCTGTAACTGAAACAAACAACAGGTCCTCTAACATCCAATGCTTGTCAGTTTAGATGAGAAATGTGTGAGCTTTGTGAACGATATAGTTAGTTTGAGGTATAAATTAACTGCCCTTGCCTGAAACGAAGTATTGCTTGTAGGAAGACTCAGCCTGGGATTTAACCCCATTTCTGAAGGGAACACACAGCAGAGTTCTCATCCAAAGATCACACTCAGCTTTAGAGCAAGAAGCACGCTCTTGCTTTCCAGAGTCTCTAATACATCACGAAACGTGAGTGTGCTCAGAACAAAAGAACGGTGTTTCCTACACATACGGACCATTTCTACTCCAACACTGCTTCTAAAATTGATACAAACCACAGGTCCTCTAACATCCAATGCTTGACAGATAAGATGAGAAACGTGTGAGCTTTATGAACTATGTAGTTCGTTTGAGCTGAAAAGTGACTGCCCTTACCTGAAAAGAAGTCTTGTTTGTAGGAAGACACAGAGCCTGGGATTTAACTCCATTTCTGTAGGGAAACACACAGAAGAGTTCTCATCCATGGAGCACCCTCTGCTTTAGAGCAAGAAGCACGATCTTGCTTTCTAGAGTCTCTAATACAGCAGGAAACGAGAGTGACCTCTGAAAAAAAGAACGGTGTTTCCTACACATAATCACCATATCTAGTTCAACTCTGCTTCTAAAATTGATACAAACCACAGGTCCTCTAACATCCAATGCTTGACAGATAAGATGAGAAACGTGTGAGCTTCATGAACTATGTAGTTCGTTTGAGCTGAATAGTGACTGCCTTTACCTGAAACCATGTCTTTCCTGTAGGAAGACACAGAGCCTGGGAATTAACTCCATTTATGAAGGGAAACACACAGCAGAGTTCTCCTCCATAGATCACACTCTGCTTTACAGCAAGAAGCACGCTCTTGCTTTCCAGATTCTCTAATACAACAGGAAACGTGAGTGTGCTCAGAACAAAAGAATGGTGTTTCCTACACATACGAGCCATATCTAGTTCAACTCTGCTTCTGAAACTGAAACAAAGCACTGGTCCTCTAACATCCAATGCTTGTCAGTTAAGATGAGAAACGTATGAGCTTCGTGAACGATGTAGTTCGTTTGAGCTGTAAAGTAACTGCCCTTACATGAAATGAAGTCTTTCTTGTAGGAAGACTCAGAGCCTGGGATTTAACTCCATTTTTGAAGTGAAACACACAGCAAAGTTTTCATCCATTGTTCACACGTTGCTTTAGAGCAAGATGCCCGCTCTAGCTTTCTAGAGTCTCTAGTACAGCAGGAACTTGAGTTTGCTCAGAACAAAAGAGTGGTGTTTCCTACACATATGGACCATATCTACTTCATCTCTGCTTCTGTAACTGAAACAAACCACAGGTCCTCTAACATCCAATGCTTGTCAGTTTAGATGAGAAACGTGTGAGCTTCGTGAATGATGTAGTTCGTTTGAGCTATAAAGAAACTGCCCTTACTTGAAACGAAGTCTTGTATGTTGGAAGACACAGAGCCTGGGATTTAACTCCATTTAAGAATGGAAACACCAAGCACAGTTCTAATCCATGAAACACACTCTGCTTTAGAGCAAGACGCACGCTCTTGCTTTCTAGAGTCTCTAATACAGCAGGAAAAGAGAGTGAGCTCAGAAAAAAAGAACGGTGTTTCCTACACATAAGCACCACATCTAGTTCAACTCTGCTTCTAAAATTGATACAAAGCACAGGTCCTCTAACATCCAATGCTTGACAGATAAGATGAGAAACGTGTGAGCTTCATGAACTATGTAGTTCATTTGAGTGAAAAGTGACTGCCCTTAACTGAAACGAAGTCTTGCTTGTAGCAAGTCACAGAGCCTGGGATTTAACTCCATATCTGAAGTGAAACACACAGTAAAGTTCTCATCCATTGAACACACTCTGCTTTAGAGCAAGAGGCACGCTCTAGCTTTCTAGAGTCTCTAATACAGCAGGAAACTTTAGTGTGCTGAGAACAAAAGAACGGTGTTTCCTACACATACGGACCATATCTAGTTAAACTCTGCTTCTGAAACTGAAACAAACCACAGGTCGTCTAACATCAAATGCTTGTCAGTTATGATGAGAAACGTGTCAGCTTCGTGAACGATGTAGTTCCTTTGAGCTAAAAAGTCACTGTGTTTACCTGAAATGAAGACTTGCTTGTAGGAAGACACAGAGCTTGGGAGTTAACTCCATTTAAGAAAGGAAACACACAGCACAGTTCTCATCCATGGATCACACTCTGCTTTAGAGCAAGAAGCACGCTCTTGCTTTCCAGAGTCTCTAATACATCAGGAAACGTGAGTGTGCTCAGAACAAAAGAACGGTGTTTCCTACACATACGGACCATATCTAGTCCAACTCTGATTCTGAAACTGATACAAAGCACTGGTCCTCTAACATAAAATGCTTGTCAGTTAAGATGGGAAACTTGTCAGCTTTGTGAACGATGTACTACGTTTGAGATGAAAAGTGACTGTGTTTACCTGAAACGAAGTCTTGCTTGTAGGAAGACACAGAGCCTGGGATTTAACACCATTTCTGAAGGGAAACACACAGCAGAGTTGTCATCCAAGGATCACACTCAGCTTTAGAGCAAGAAGCACGCTCTTGCTTTCCAGAGTCTCTAATACATCAGGAAAGGTGAGTGTGCTCAGAACAAAAGAACGGTGTTTCCTACACATAAGGACCATATCTACTTCATCTCTGCTTCTGTAACTGAAACAAACAACAGGTCCTCTAACATCCAATGCTTGTCAGTTTAGATGAGAAACGTGTGAGCTTCGTGAACGATATAGTTAGTTTGAGGTATAAATTAACTGCCCTTACCTGAAACGAAGTATTGCTTGTAGGAAGACTCAGCCTGGGATTTAACCCCATTTCTGAAGGGAAACACACAGCAGAGTTCTCATCCATAGATCACACTCAGCTTTAGAGCAAGAAGCACGCTCTTGCTTTCCAGAGTCTCTAATACATCACGAAACGTGAGTGTGCTCAGAACAAAAGAACGGTGTTTCCTACACATACGGACCATTTCTAGTCCAACTCTGCTTCTAAAATTGATACAAACCACAGGTCCTCTAACATCCAATGCTTGACAGATAAGATGAGAAACGTGTGAGCTTTATGATCTATGTAGTTCGTTTGAGCTGAAAAGTGACTGCCCTTACCTGAAACGAAGTCTTGTTTGTAGGAAGACACAGAGCCTGGGATTTAACTCCATTTCTGTACGGAAACACACAGAAGAGTTCTCATCCATGGATCACCCTCTGCTTTAGAGCAAGAAGCACGCTCTTGCTTTCCAGAGTCTCTAATACAGCAGGAAATGTGAGTGTGCTCAGAACAAAAGAACGGTGTTTCCTACACATACGGACGATATCTAGTTCAATTCTGCTTCTGAAACTGAAACAAACCACAGGTCCTCTAACATCCAATGCTTGTCAGTTAAGATGAGAAACATGTGAGCTTCGTGAACGATGTAGTTCCTTTGAGCTGAAAAGTGACTGTGTTTACATGAAATGAAGACTTGCTTTTAGGAAGACACAGAGCTTGGGATTTAACTCCATTTAAGAACGGAAACACACAGCACAGTTCTCATCCATGAAACACACTCTGCTTTAGAGCAAGAGGCACGGTCTTGCTTTCTAGAGTCTCTAATACAGCAGGAAACGAGAGTGAGCTCTGAAAAAAAGAACGGTGTTTCCTTCACATAAGCACCATATCTAGTTCAACTCTGCTTCTAAAATTGATACAAACCACAGGTCCTCTAACATCCGGTGCTTGACAGATAAGATGAGAAACGTGTGAGCTTCATGAACTATGTAGTTCGTTTGAGCTGAATAGTGACTGCCTTTACCTGAAACGATGTCTTTCCTGTAGGAAGACACAGAGCCTTGGAATTAACTCCATTTATGAAGGGAAACACACAGCAGAGTTCTCCTCCATAGATCACACTCTGCTTTACAGCAAGAAGCACGCTCTTGCATTCCAGAGTCTCTAATACAACAGGAAACGTGAGTGTGCTCAGAACAAAAGAACGGTGTTTCCTACACATACGAGCCATATCTAGTTCAACTCTGCTTCTGAAACTGAAACAAACCACAGGTCCTCTAACATCCAATGCTTGTCACTTTAGATGAGAATTGTGTGAGCTTCGGGAACGATGTAGTTAGTTTGAGGTATAAATTATCTGCCCTTACCTGAAACGAAGTCTTGCTTGTAGGAAGACACAGAGCCTGGGGTTTAACTCCATTTCTGAAGGGAAACACAAAGTAGAGTTCTCATCCATGGATCACCCTCTGCTTTAGAGCAAGAAGCACGCTCTTGCTTTCCAGAGTCTCTCATACAGGAGGAAACGTGAGTGTGCTCAGAACAAAAGAACGGTGTTTCCTACACATACGGACCATATCTAATTCAACTCTGCTTCTGAAACTGAAACAAAGCACAGGTCCTCTAACATCCAATGCTTGTCAGTTTAGATGAGAAACGTGTGAGCTTCGTGAACGATGTAGTTCGTTTGAGCTGTAAAGAAACTGCCCTTACTTGAAACGAAGTCTTGTATGTTGGAAGACACAGAGCCTGGGATTTAACTCCATTTAAGAATGGAAACACAAAGCACAGTTCTTATCCATGAAACACACTCTGCTTTGGAGCAAGAGGCACGCTCTTGCTTTCTAGAGTCTCTAATACAGCAGGAAAAGAGAGTGAGCTCAGAAAAAAAGAACGGTGTTTCCTATACATAATCAACACATCTAGTTCAACTCTGCTTCTAAAATTGATACAAACCACAGGTCCTCTAACATCCAATGCTTGACAGATAAGATGAGAAACGTGTGAGCTTCATGAACTATGTAGTTCGTTTGAGCTGAAAAGTGACTGCCCTTACCTGAAAAGAAGTCTTGTTTGTAGGAAGACACAGAGCCTGGGATTTAACTCCATTTCTGTAGGGAAACACACAGAAGAGTTCTCATCTATGGATCACACTCTGCTTTAGAGCAAGAAGCACGCTCTTGCTTTCCAGAGTCTCTAATACAGCAGGAAATGTGAGTGTGCTCAGAACAAAAGAACGGTGTTTCCTACACATACAGACAATATCTAGTTCATTTCTGCTTCTGAAACTGAAACAAACCACAGGTCCTCTAACTTCCAATGCTTGTCAGTTAAGATGAGAAACGTATGAGCTTCGTAAACGATGTAGTTCTTTTGAGCTGTAAAGTATCTTCCCTTACTTGAAACGAAGTCTTTCTTGTAGGAAGACTCAGAGCCTGGGATTTAACTCCATTTCTGAAGTGAAACACACAGCAAAGTTCTCATCCATTGAACACACTCTGCTTTAGAGCAAGAAGCAAGCTCTAGATTTCTAGAGTCTCTAATAAAGCAGGAAACTTGAGTTTGCTCAGAACAAAAGAACGGAATGTCCTACACATACGGACCATATCTACTTCATCTCTGCTTCTGTAACTGAAACAAACCACAGGTCCTCTAACATCCAATGTTTGTCAATTTTGATGAGAAACGTGTGAGCTTCCTGAACGATGTAGTTAGTTTGAGGTATAAATTAACTGCCCTTACCTGAAACGAAGTCTTCCTTGTAGGACGACTCAGAGCCTGGGATTTAACTCCATTTCTGAAGTGAAACACACAGCAGAGTTCTCATCCATTGATCACCCTCTGCTTTAGAGCAAGAAGCACACTCTAGCTCTCTAGAGTTTCTAAGACAGCAGGAAACGTGAGTGTGCTGAGAACAAAGAACGGTGTTTCCTACACTTACGGACCATATCAAGTCCAACTCTGCTTCTGAAGCTGATACAAAGCACAGGTCCTCTAACATCCAATGCTTGACAGATAAGATGAGAAACGTATGAGCTTCGTAAACGATGTAGTTCGTTTGAGCTGTAAAGTAACTGCCCTACTTGAAACGAAGTCTTTCTTGTAGGAAGACTCAGAGCCTGGGATTTAACTCCATTTCTGAAGTGAAACACACAGCAAAGTTCTCATCCATTGAACACACTCTGCTTTAGAGCAAGAAGCACGCTCTACCTTTCTAGAGTCTCTCATACAGCAGGAAACTTGAGTTTGCTCAGAACAAAAGAACGGAATTTCCTACACATACGGACAATATCTACTTCATCTCTGCTTCTGTAACTGAAACAAACCACAGGTCCTCTAACATCCAATGCTTGTCAGTTTAGATGAGAAACGTGTGAGCTTCGTGAACGATATAGTTAGTTTGAGGTATAAATTAACTGCCCTTACCTGAAACGAAGTATTGCTTGTAGGAAGACTCAGCCTGGGATTTAACACCATTTCTGAAGGGAAACACACAGCAGAGTTCTCATCCAAGGATCACACTCAGCTTTAGAGCAAGAAGCACGCTCTTGCTTTCCAGAGTCTCTAATACATCACAAAACGTGAGTGGGCTCAGAACAAAAGAACGGTGTTTCCTACACTTACGGACCATTTCTAGTCCAACTCTGCTTCTAAAATTGATACAAACCACAGGTCCTCTAACATCCAATGCTTGACAGATAAGAGGAGAAACGTGTGAGCTTTATGAACTATGTAGTTCCTTTGAGCTGAAAAGTGACTGCCCTTACCTGAAACGAAGTCTTGCTTGTAGGAAGACACAGAGCCTGGGATTTAACTCCATTTCTGAAGGGAAACACACAGCAGAGTTCTCATCCATGCATCACACTCTGCTTTAGAGCAAGAAGCACGCACTTGCTTTCTAGAGTCTCTAATACAGCAGGAAACATGAGTGTGCTCAGAACAAAAAAATGGTGTTTCCTACACATACGGACCATATCTAGTCCAACTCTGCTTCTGAAACTGATACAAAGCACTGGTCCTCTAACATAAAATGCTTGTCAGTTAAGATGGGACACTTGTTAGCTTTGTGAACGATGTACTACGTTTGAGATGAAAAGTGACTGTGTTTACCAGAAAAGAAGTCTTGCTTGTAGGAAGACACAGAGCCTGGGAATTAACCCCATTTCTGAAGGGAAACACACAGCAGAGTTCTCATCCTAGGATCACACTCAGCTTTAGAGCAAGAAGCACGCTCTTGCTTTCCAGAGTCTCTAATACATCAGGAAATGTGAGGGTGCTCAGAACAAAAGAACGGTGTTTCCTACACATAAGGACCATATCTAGTTCAACTCTGCTTCTTAAACTGAAACAAACCACATTTCCTCTAACACTGAATGCTTGTCAGTTAAGATGAGAAACGTATGAGCTTTGTGAACGATGTAGTTCATTTGAGCTGTAAAGTAACTGCCCTTACTTGAAACGAAGTCTTTCTTGTAGGAAGACACAGAGCCTGGGATTTAACCCCATTTCTGAAGGGAAACACACAGCAGAGTTCTCATCCATGGATCACACTCTGCTTTAGAGCAAGAAACACGCTCTAGCTTTCTAGAGTCTCTAATACAGCAGGAAACATGAGTTTGCTCAGGACAAAAGAACGGAATTTCCTACACATACGGACCACATCTACTTCATCTCTGCTTCTGTAACTGAAACAAACCACAGGGCCTATAATATCCAATGCTTGTCAGTTTTGATGAGAATCGTGTGAGCTTCAGGAACGATGTAGTTCGTTTGAGGCATAAATTAACTGCCCTTACCTGAAATGAAGTCTTGGTTATAGGAAGACTCAGCCTGGGATTTAACTCCATTTCTGAAGTGAAACACACAGCAGAGTTCTCATCCAAGGATCACACTCTGCTTTAGAGCAAGAATCACGCTCTAGCTTTCTAGAGTCTCTAATACAGCAGGAAACTTGAGTTTGCTAAGAACAAAAGAATGGAATTTCCTACACATAGGGACCATATCTACTTCATCTCTGCTTCTGTAACTGAAACAAACCACTGGTCCTCTAACATCCAATGCTAGTCAGTTAAGATGGGAAACGTGTGAGCTTCGTGAACGATGTAGTTAGTTTGAGGTATAAATTAACTGCCCTTACCAAAAAAACGAAGTCTTGCTTGTAGGAAGACTCAGCCTGGGATTTAACTCCATTTCTGAACTAAAACACACAGCAGAGTTCTCATCCATAGATCACACTCTGCTTTAGAGCAAGAAGGACTCACTTGCTTTCTAGAGTCTCTAATACAGAAGGAAACTTGAGTGTGCTGAGAACAAAAGAACGGTGTTTCCTACACATACAGACCACAGCTAGTCCAACTCTGCTTCTAAAACTGATACAAAGCACTGGTCCTCTAACATCCAATGCTTGTCACTGAAGATGGGAAACTTGTTAGCTTCGTGAACGATGTAGTTCCTTTGAGCTGAAAAGTGACTGCCCTTAACTGAAATGAAGTCTTGCTTGTAGGAAGACACAGAGCCTGGGATTTAACTCCATTTCTGAAGTGAAACACACAGCAGAGTTCTCATTCATGCCTCACACTCTGCTTTAGAGCAAGAAGCACACACTTGCTTTCTAGAGTCTCTCATACAGCAGGAAACTTGAGTTTGCTCAGAACAAAAGAACGGAATTTCCTACACATATGGACCATATCTACTTCATCTCTGCTTCTGTAGCTGAAACAAACCACAGGTCCTCTAACATCCAATGCTTTTCAGTTAAGATGAGAAACGTTTGAGCTTTGTGAACGATATAGTTCATTTGAGCTGTAAAGTAACTGCCCTTTCTTGAAACGAATTCTTCCTTGTAGAAAGAATCACAGCCTGGGATTTAACTCCACTTCTGAAGGGAAACACACAGCAGAGTTCTCATCCATTGATCACCCTCAGCTTTAGAGCAAGAAGCACTCTCTAGCTTTCTAGAGTCTCTAAGACAGCAGGAAACGTGAGTGTGCTGAGAACAAAAGAACGGTGTTTCCTACACTTACGGACCATATCTAGTCCAACTCTGCTTCTGAAACTGATACAAACCACTGGTCCTCTAACATCCGATGCTTGTCAGTTAAGATGAGATACGTGTGAGCCTAGTGAACGATGTAGTTCCTTTGCGCTGAAAAGTGTCTGCCCTTACCAGAAACGATGTCTTGCTTGTAGGAAGACACAGAGCCTGGAATTTAACTCCATTTCTGAAGGGAAACACACAGCATAGTTCTCATCCATGCATCACACTCTGCTTTAGAGCAAGAAGCACGCACTTGCTTTCTAGAGTCTCTAATACAGCAGGAAACTTGAGTGTGCTCAGAACAAAAGAACGGTGTTTCCTACACATAAGGACCATATCTAGTCCAACTCTGCTTCTGAAACTGGTACAAAGCACTGGTCCTCTAACATAAAATGCTTGTCAGTTAAGATGGGAAACTTGTTAGCTTTGTGAACGATGTACTTCGTTTGAGATGAAAAGTGAAAGCCCTTACCTGAAAAGAAGTCTTGCTTGTAGGAACACACAGAGCCTGGGATTTAACTCCATTTCTGAAGTGAAACACACAGCAGAGTTCTCATCCAAGGATCACACTCTGCTTTAGAGCAAGAAGCACGCTCTAGCTTTCTAGAGTCTCTAATACAGCAGGAAACTTGAGTTTGCTAAGAACAAACGAATGGAATTTCCTACACATAGGGACCATATCTACTTCATCTCTGCTTCTGTAACTGAAACAAACCACTGCTCCTCTAACATCCAATGCTAGTCAGTTAAGATGGGAAACTTGTTAGCTTTGTGAACGATGTACTTCGTTTGAGATGAAAAGAGACAGCCCTTACCTGAAAAGAAGTCTTGCTTGTAGGAAGACACAGAGCCTGGGATTTAACCCCATTTCTGAAGGGAAACACACAGCAGAGTTCTCATCCAAGGATCACACTCTGCTTTAGAGCAAGAAGCACGCTCTAGCTTTCTAGAGTCTCTAATATAGCAGGAAACTTGAGTTTGCTCAGAACAAAAGAACGGAATTTCCTACACATACGGACCATATCTACTTCATCTCTGCTTCTGTAATTGAAACAAACCACAGGTCCTCTATCATCCAATGCTTGTCAGTATAGATGAGAAACGTGTGAGCTTCGTGAACGATGTAGTTAGTTTGAGGTATAAATTAACTGCCCTTACCAAAAAAACGAAGTCTTGCTTGTAGGAAGACTCAGCCTGGGATTTAACTCCATTTCTGAACTAAAACACACAGCAGAGTTCTCATCCATAGATCACACTCTGCTTTAGAGCAAGAAGGACTCACTTGCTTTCTAGAGTCTCTAATACAGAAGGAAACTTGAGTGTGCTGAGAACAAAAGAACGGTGTTTCCTACACATACAGACCACAGCTAGTCCAACTCTGCTTCTAAAACTGATACAAAGCACTGGTCCTCTAACATCCAATGCTTGTCACTTAAGATGGGAAACTTGTTAGCTTCGTGAACGATGTAGTTCCTTTGAGCTGAAAAGTGACTGCCCTTAACTGAAATGAAGTCTTGCTTGTAGGAAGACACAGAGCCTGGGATTTAACTCCATTTCTGAAGTGAAACACACAGCAGAGTTCTCATTCATGCCTCACACTCTGCTTTAGAGCAAGAAGCACACACTTGCTTTCTAGAGTCTCTCATACAGCAGGAAACTTGAGTTTGCTCAGAACAAAAGAACGGAATTTCCTACACATATGGACCATATCTACTTCATCTCTGCTTCTGTAGCTGAAACAAACCACGGGTCCTCTAACATCCAATGCTTTTCAGTTAAGATGAGAAACGTTTGAGCTTTGTGAACGATATAGTTCATTTGAGCTGTAAAGTAACTGCCCTTTCTTGAAACGAAGTCTTCCTTGTAGAAAGAATCACAGCCTGGGATTTAACTCCACTTCTGAAGGGAAACACACAGCAGAGTTCTCATCCATTGATCACCCTCAGCTTTAGAGCAAGAAGCACGCTCTAGCTTTCTAGAGTCTCTAAGACAGCAGGAAACGTGAGTGTGCTGAGAACAAAAGAACGGTGTTTCCTACACTTACGGACCATATCTAGTCCAACTCTGCTTCTGAAACTGATACAAACCACTGGTCCTCTAACATCCGATGCTTGTCAGTTAAGATGAGATACGTGTGAGCCTAGTGAACGATGTAGTTCCTTTGCGCTGAAAAGTGTCTGCCCTTACCAGAAACGATATCTTGCTTGTAGGAAGACACAGAGCCTGGAATTTAACTCCATTTCTGAAGGGAAACACACAGCATAGTTCTCATCCATGCATCACACTCTGCTTTAGAGCAAGAAGCACGCACTTGCTTTCTAGAGTCTCTAATACAGCAGGAAACTTGAGTGTGCTCAGAACAAAAGAACGGTGTTTCCTACACATAAGGACCATATCTAGTCCAACTCTGCTTCTGAAACTGGTACAAAGCACTGGTCCTCTAACATAAAATGCTTGTCAGTTAAGATGGGAAACTTGTTAGCTTTGTGAACGATGTACTTCGTTTGAGATGAAAAGTGACAGCCCTTACCTGAAAAGAAGTCTTGCTTGTAGGAAGACACAGAGCCTGGGATTTAACCCCATTTCTGAAGGGAAACACACAGCAGAGTTCTCATCCAAGGATCACACTCTGCTTTAGAGCAAGAAGCATGCTCTAGCTTTCTAGAGTCTCTAATACAGCAAGAAACTTGAGTTTGCTCAGAACAAAAAAACGGAATTTCCTACACATACGGACCATATCTACTTCATCTCTGCTTCTGTAACTGAAACAAACCACAGGGCCTATAATATCCAAAGATTGTCAGTTTTGATGAGAATCGAGTGAGCTTCAGGAGCGATGTAGTTCGTTTAAGGTATAAATTAACTGCCCTTACCTGAAATGAAGTCTTGCTTTTAGGAAGTATCAGCCTGGGATTTAACTCCATTTCTGAAGTGAAACACACAGCAGAGTTCTCCTCCAAGGATCACACTCTGCTTTAGAGCAAGAAGCACGCTCTAGCTCTCTAGAGTCTCTACTACAGCAGGAAACTTGAGTTTGCTCAGAACAAAAGAACAGAATTTCCTACACATACGGACCATATCTACTTCATCTCTGCTTCTGTAACTGAAACAAACCACAAGTCCTCTAACATCCAATGCTTGTCAGTATAGATGAGAAACGTGTGAGCTTCGTGAACGATGTAGTTAGTTTGAGGTATAAATTAACTGCCCTTACCAAAAAAACGAAGTCTTGCTTGTAGGAAGACTCAGCCTGGGATTTAACTCCATTTCTGAACTGAAACACACAGCAGAGTTCTCATCCATAGATCACACTCTGCTTTAGAGCAAGACGGACGCTCTTGCTTTCTAGAGTCTCTAATAAAGAAGGAAACTTGAGTGTGCTGAGAACAAAAGAACGGTGTTTCCTACACATACGGACCATATCTAGTCCAAATCTGCTTCTAAAACTGAGACAAAGCACTGGTCCTCTAACATAAAATGCTTGTCAGTTAAGATGGGAAACTTGTTAGATTTGTGAACGATGTACTTCGTTTGAGATGAAAAGTGACTGCCCTTACCTAAAAAGAATACTTGCTTGTAGGAAGACACAGAGCCTGGGATTTATCCCCATTTCTGAAGGGAAACACACAGCAGAGTTGTCATCCAAGGATCACACTCTGCTTTAGAGCAAGAAGCACGCTCTTGCTTTCTAGAGTCTCTAATACAGCAGGAAACGTGAGTTTGCTCAGAACAAAAGAACGGAATTTCCTACACATACGGACCATATCTACTTCATCTCTGCTTCTGTAACTGAAACAAACCACAGGGCCTATAATATCCAATGCTTATCAGTTTCGATGAGAATCGGGTGAGCTTCAGGAGCGATGTAGTTCGTTTCTGGTATAAATTAACTGCCCTTACCTGAAATGAAATCTTGCTTGTAGGAAGACTCAGCCTGGGATTTAACTCCATTTCTGAAGTGAAACACACAGCAGAGTTCTCATACAAGGATCACACTATGCTTTAGAGCAAGAAGCACGCTCTAGCTTTCTAGAGTCTCTACTACAGCAGGAAACTTGAGTTTGCTCAGAACAAAAGAACGGAATTTCCTACACATATGGACCATATCTACTTCATCTCTGCTTCTGTAACTGAAACAAACCACAGGTCCTCTAACATCCAATGCTTGTCAGTATAGATGAGAAACCTGTGAGCTTCGTGAACGATGTAGTTAGTTTGAGGTATAAATTAACTGCCCTTTCTTGAAACAAAGTCTTGCTTGTAGGAAGACTCAGTCTGGGATTTAACTACATTTCTGAAGGGAAACACACAGCAGAGTTCTCATCCATGGATCACACTCTGCTTTAGAGCAAGAAGCATGCTCTAGCTTTCTAGAGACTCTAAAACAGCAGGAAACATGAGTGTGCTCAGAAGAAAAGAACGGTGTTTCGTACAAATACGGACCATATCTAGTTCAACTCTGCCTCTGAAACTGAAAAAACCACAGGTCCGCTAACATCCAATGCTTGTCAGTTAAGATGAGACACGTGTGAGCTTCGTGAACGATGTAGTTCGTTTGTGCTGTAAGGTAACTGCCCTTACCTGAAACGAAGACTTGCTTGTAGGAAGATTCAGAGCCTGGGATTTAACTCCATTTCTGAAGGGAAACACACAGCAAAGTTCTCATCCATGCATCACACTCTGCTTTAGAGCAAGAAGCATGCTCTAGCTCTCTAGAGTCTCTAAGACAGCAATAACGTTGACTGTGCTGAGAATAAAAGAACGGTGTTTCCTACACATACGGACAATATCTAGTCCAACTCTGCTTCTGAAACTGATACAAAGCACTGGTCCTCTAACACCCGATGCTTGTCAGTTAAGATGAAAAACGTGTGAACTTCGTGAAAGATGTAGTTCGTTTGATCTGAAAAGTGACTGCCATTACCTGAAACGAAGTCTTGCTTGTAGGAAGAGACAGAACGTGGGATTTAATTCCATTTCTGAAGGAAAACACACAACACAGTTCTCATCCATTGATCACACTCTGCTTTAGAGCAAGAAGCACGCACTTGCTTTCTAGAGTCTCTAAAACAGCAGGAAACGTGAGTGTGCTGAGAACAACAGAACGGTATTTCCTACACATACGGACCATATCTAGTCCAACTCTGCTTCTGAAACTACAACAAACCACAGGTCCTCTAACACCCAATGGTTGTCAGTTAGGATGAGAAACCTGTGAGCTTCGTGAACGATGTAGTTCGTTTGAGCTATAAAGTAACTACACTTTCCTGAAACCAAGTCCTGCTTCTAGGAAGACTCAGAGCCAGGGATTTAATTCAATTTCTGAAGTGAAACCCACAGCAGAGTTCTCATCCATTTTTCACATTCTGCTTAATATAAGAAGCATGCTCTTTCTTTCTGGAGTCTCTAATACAAAGGAAACGTGACTGTGCTGAGAAAAACAGAACGGTGTTTCCTACACATACGTTCCATATCTATTCCAACCCTGCTTCTGAAACTGATACAAAGTACTGGTCCTCTAACATCCAATGCTTGTCATTTAAGATGAGAAACGCGTGAGCTTCATGAACGATGTAGTTCGTTTGAGCTGAAAAGTGCCTGCCCTTACCTGAAACGACGTCTTTCTGTAGGAAGACACAGAGCCTGGGATTTAACTACATTTCTGAAGGGAAACACAGAGTATAGTTCTCATCCATTGATCACACTCTGCTTTAGAGCAAGAAGCACGCTCTTGCTTTCTAGAGTCTCTAATACAGCAGGCAATGTGAGTGTGCTGAGAACAAAAGAACAGTGTTTCCTAAACATAGGGACCATATCTAGTTCAAATCTGCTTCTGAAACTGCAACAAACGACAGGTCTTCTAACATCCAATGCTTGTCAGTTAAGATAAGAAACGTGTGAGCTTCGTGAATGATTTAGTTCGCTTGAGCTGTAAAGTAACTGCCCTTTCCTGAAACGAAGTCTTGCTTGTAGGAAGACTCAGAGCCTGGGATTTAACTCCATTTCTGAAGTGAAACACACAGAAGAGTTCTCATCCATTGCTCACACTCTGCTTTAGAGCAAGAAGCACTCTCTTGCTTTCTAGAGTCTCTAATACAGCAGGAAAATTGTGTGTGCACAGAACAAAAGAACGGTGTTTCCTACAAATACGGACCACATCTAGTCCAACTCTGCTTCTGAAACTGATAAAAACGACAGGTCCTCTAACGTTCAATGCTTGTCAGTTAAGGTCAGAAACGTGTGAGCTTCGTGAATGATGTAGTTCCATTGAGCTGAAAAGTGACTGCCCTTACCTGAAACGAAGTCTTCCTTGTAGGAAGACACAGAGCCTGGGATTTAACTCCATTTCTGTAGGGAAACACACAGCAGAGTTCCCATCCAATGATCACACTCTTCTTTACAGCAAGAAGCACGCTCTTGCTTTCTAAGGTCTCCAAAACAGCAGGAAACGTGAGTGTGCTGACAACAGAAGAATGGTGTTTCCTACACATATTTACCATATATTGTCCAACTCTGCTTCTGAAACTGATACAAAGTACGGGTCCTCTAACATCCAATGCTTGTCATTTAAGATGAGAAACGTGTGAGCTTCATGAACGATGTAGTTCGTTTGAGCTGAAAAGTGCCTGCCCTTACCTGGAACGAAGTCTTCCTTGTAGGAAGACACAGAGCATGGGATTTAACTCCATTTCTGAAGGAAAAGTCACAGCATAGTTCTCATCCATGGATCACACTCTGCTTTAGAGCTATTAGCACGCTCTTTCTTTCTAGACACTCTAATACAGCAGGAAACTTGAGTGTGCTCAGAACAAAGAACGGTGTTTCCTACACATAGGGGCCATATCTAGTTTAACACTGCTTCTGAAACTGCAACAAATCACAGGTCCTGTAACATCCAATGCTTGGCAGTTAAGATAAGAAACGTGTGAGCTTCGTGAATGATGTAGTTCGCTTGAGCTGTAAAGTAACTGCCCTTTCCAGAAACGAAGTCTTGCTTGTAGGAAGACTCAGAGCCTGGGATTTAACTCCATTTCTGAAGTGAAACACACAGCAGAGTTCCCATCCATAGATCACACTCTGCTTTAGAGCAAGAATCACGCTCTTGCTTTCTAGTGTATCTAAGACAGCAGGAAACGTGAGTGTGCTGAGAACAAAGAACTGTGTTTCCTACACATAGGGGCCATATCTAGTTCACCACTACTTCTGAAAGAGACACACAGCACAGGTCCTGTCACATCCAATGCTTTTTAATTAAGAGCAAGAAACGTGTGAGCTTCGTGTACGTTGTAGTTCTTTTGACCTGTAAAGTAACTGCCCGTACCTGAAACGAAGTCTTGCTTGTAGGAAGACTCAGAGCCTGGGATTTAACTGCAATTCTGTAGTGAAACACACAGCAGAGTTCCCATTCAATGATCACACTCGGCTTTAGAGCAAGAAGCACGCTCTTGCTTTCTAGAGTCTCTAAGGCAGCAGGATACGTGAGTGTGCTGAGAACAACGGAACGGTTTTTCCTACACATACGGACCATATCTAGTCCAAACTGCTTCTGAAACTGATACAAAGCACTGGTCCTCTAACATCCAATGCTTGTCAGTAAAGTTGAGATACGTTGAGCTTCCTGAACGATGTAGTTCGTTTGAGCTGAAAAGTGACTGCCCTTACCTGAAACGAAGTCTTGCTTGTAGGAAGACACAAAGCCTGAGATTTAACTCCATTTCTGGAGGGAAACACACAGCACAGTTCTCATCCATGAAACACACTCTGCTTTAGAGCAAGAAGCACATCCTTGCTTTCTAGAATCTCTAACACTGCAAAAAGTGAGTGTGCTGAGAACAAAAGAACAGTTTTCCTATACATATGGACCATATCTAGTTCAACTATGCTTCTGAAGCTGATAAAAACCACAGGTCCTCTAACATTCAATGCTTGTGAGTTAAGATCAGAAACGTGTGAGCTTTTGACCGATGTAGTTCGTTTGAGCTGAAAAGTGACTGCCCTTACCTGAAACGAAGTCTTCCTTGTAGGAAGACACAGAGCCTGCGATTAAACTCCATTTCTGAAGTGAAACACACAGCAGAGTTCTCATCCATTGATCACTCTCTGCTAGAGAGCAAGAAGCATGCTCTTGCTTTCTAGGGTCTCTAAGAAAGCAGGATACGTGAGTGTGCTGAGAAAAACAGAGCGGTGTTTCCTACACATACGGACCATATCTAGTCCAACTCTGCTTCTGAAACTGATACAAAGCACTGGTCCTGTAACATCCAATGCTTGTCAGTTAAGATGAGAAATGTGTGGGCTTCGTGAATGTTGTAGTTCGTTGGGGCTGAAAAGTGACTTCCCTTACCTGAAACGAAGTTTTGTTGGAGGAAGACACAGAGCCTGGGATTTAACTCTATTTCTGAAGTGAAACACACAGCAGAGTTCTCATACATTTATCACACTCTGCTTTAGAGCAAGAAGCACGCTCTTGCTTTCTATAGTCTCTAAGACAGCAAGATGCGTGAGTGTGCTGAGAAGAACAGAACGGTGTTTCCTACACATAGGGACCATATCTAGTCCAACTCTGCTTCTGAAACAGATACAAAGCACTGGTCTTCTAACATCCAAGGCTTGTCAGTTAAGAAGAGGAACGTTGAGCTTCATGAATGATGTAGTACGTTTTAGCTGAAAAGTGACATCCCTTACCTGAAACGAAATCTTGCTTGTAGGAAGACACAGAGCCTGGTATTTAACTCCATTTCTGAAGCGAAACACACAGCAGAGTTCTCATCCATTGATCATACTCTACTTTATAGCAAGAAGCACGCTCTTGCTTTCTAGAGTCTCTAATACAGCATGAAACGTGAGTGTGCTCAGAACAAAGAGCGGTGTTTCCTACACATATGGACCATATCTAGTCCACCTCTGCTTCTGAAACTGATATGAAGCACTGTTCCTGTAACATACAATGCTTGTCAGTTAAGATGAGAAACGTGAGAGCTTCGTGAATGATGTAGTTCGTTTGCGCTGAAAATTGACTTCCCTTACCTGAAAAGTCTTGCTTGTAGGAAGACACAGAGCATGGGATTTAACTCCATTTCTGAAGGGAAACACAAAGCACAGTTCTCTTCCATGAAACACACTCTGCTTTAGAGCAAGAAGCACGCCCTTGCTTTCTAGAATCTCTAACACTGCAGAACAAGTGAGTGTGCTCAGAACAAAAGAACAGTGTTTCCTACACATACGGACCATACCTAGTTCAACTCTGCTTCTGAAGCTGATAGAAATCACAGGTCCTCTAACATTCAATGCTTTTCAGTTAAGATCAGTAATGTGTGAGCTTCGTGAAGATGTAGTTCCTTTGAGCTGAAAAGTGACTGCGTTTACATGAATTGAAGTCTTGCATGTAGGAAGACACAGAGCTTGGGATTTAACTCCATTTAAGACGGGAAACACACAGCACAGTTCTCATCCATGAAACACACTCTGATTTAGAGCAAGAGGTATGCTCTTCATTTCTAGAGTCTCTATTACAGCAGGAAACAAGAGTGTGCTCAGAAAAAAAGAACAGTGTTTCCTACATATACGGACCATATCTATTTCAATTCTGCTTCTGAAACTGCAACAAATCACAGGTCCTCTAACACCCAATCCTTGTCAGTTAGGATGAGAAACGTGTGAGCTTCGTGAACGATGTAGTTCGTTTGAGCTGTAAAGTAACTGCCCTTTCCTGAAACGAAGTCTTGCTAATAGGAAGACTCAGAGCCTGGGATTTAACTCCATTTCTGAAGCGAAACACACAGCAGAGTTCTCATCCATTGATCACACTCTGCTTTAGAGCTAGAAGCACTCTCTTGCTTTCTAGAGTCTCTAATACAGCAGGAAACGTGATTGTGCTCAGAACAAAAGAACGGTGTTTCCTACACATACGGACAATATCTAGTCCTACTCTGCTTCTGAAACTGATACAAAGCACTGTTGCTCTAAAATCCAGTGCTTCTCAGTTAAGATGAGAAACTTGTGAGTTTCGAGAATGATGTAGTTCATTTTAGCTGAAAAATGACTGCCCTTACCTGAAACGAAGTCTTGCTTGTAGGATGACACAGAGCCTGGGATTTAACTCCATTTCTGAAGGGAAACACACACCGTAGTTCTCATCCATTCATCACACTCTGCTTTAGAGCAAGAAGCACGCTCTAGTTTTCTAGAGTCTCTAAGACAGCAGGATACGTGAGTGTGCTGAGAACAACAGAAAGGTTTTTGCTACACATACGGACCATATCTAGTACAACTCTGCTTCTGAAACTGATACAAAGCACTGGTCTTCTAACATCCAATGCTTGTCAGGTAAGATGAGAAACCTTGAGCTTCGTGAATGATGTAGTTCGTTTTAGCTGAAAAGTGACTTCCCGTACCTGAAACGAAGTCTTGCTTGTAGGAAGACTCAGAGCCTGTGATTTAACTCCATTTCTGAAGCGAAACACACAGCAGAGTTCTCATCCATTGATCATACTCTGCTTTAGAGCAAGAAGCACGCTCTTGCTTTCTACAGTCTCTAATACAACATGAAACGAGAGTGTGCTCAGAACAAAAGAACGGTGTTTCCTACACATACGGACCATATCTAGTCCAGCTCTGCTTCTGAAACTACAACAAACCACAGGTCCTCTAACACGCAATGCTTGTCAGTTAGGATGAGAAACCTGTGAGCTTCGTGAACGATGTAGTACGTTTGAGCTAAAAAGTAACTGCCCTTTCCTGAAACCAAGTCTTGCTTGTAGGAAGACTAAAGCCAGAGATTTAGTTCCATTTCTGAAGTGAAACACACAGCAGAGTTCTCATCCATTTATCACATTCTACTTTAGATAAGAAGCATGCACTTTCTTTCTAGAGCCTCTAAGACAAAGGAAACGTGACTGTGCTGAGAAAAACAGAACAATGTTTCCAAAACATACGCACCATATCTAGTTCAACACTGCTTCTGAAACTGAAATAAACCACAAGTCCTCTAACATCCAATGCTTGTCAGTTAAGATGAGAAACGTTTGAGCTTCGTGAACGATGTTGTTCAGTTGATCTGTAAAGTAACTGCCCTTTCCGGAAACGAAGTCTTGCTCATAGGAAGACTCAGAGCCTGGGATTTAACTCCATTTCTGAAGTGAAACACACAGCATAGTTCTCATCCATTGATCACTCTGCTAGAGACCAAGAATCATGCTCTTGCTTTCTAGAGTCTCTTATACAGCAGGAAACTTGAGTTTGCTCAGAACAAAAGAACGGAGTTTCCTACACATACAGACCATATGTAGTCCAAATCTGCTTCTGAAACTAATACAAAGCACTGGTCCTGTAACATCCAATGCTTGTCATTTAAGATGAGAAACGTGTGAGCTTCATGAACGATGTAGTACGTTTGAGATGAAAAGTGCCTGCCCTTAATTGGAAAGAAGTCTTGCTTGTAGGAAGACACAGAGCCTGGGATTTCACTCCATTTCTGAAGTGAAACACACAGCATAGTTCTCATCCATCGATCACACTCTGCTTTAGAGCAAGAAGCACGCTCTTGCTTTCTAGAGTCTCTAATACAGCAGGAAACGTGAGTGTGCTGAGAAAAAAAGAATGGTGTTTCCTACACATAGGGGCCATATATAGTTCTAATCTGCTTCTGAAACTGAAACAAACCACAGGTCCTCTACCATCCATTGCTTGTCAGTTAAGATGAGAAACGTGTGAACTTTGTGAATGATGTAGATCGCTTGAGCTGTAAAGTAACTGCCCTTTCTTGAAACGAAGTCTTGCTTGTAGGAAGACTCAGAGCCTGGGATTTAATTCCATTTCTGAAGTGAAACACACAGCAGAGTTCTGATCCATTGCTCACACTCTGCTTTAGAGCAAGAATTACGCTCTTGCTTTCTAGAGTCTCTAATACAGCAGGAAACTTGAGTGTGCTCAGAAAAAAAGAACGGAGTTTCCTACACATACAGACCATATCTAGTCCAACTCTGCTTCTGAAACTGATACAAAGCACTGGTCCTCTAACATCCAATGCTTGTCAGTT
Source organism: Onychomys leucogaster (assembly GCA_949786385.1). Lineage (NCBI taxonomy): Eukaryota > Metazoa > Chordata > Mammalia > Rodentia > Cricetidae > Onychomys > Onychomys leucogaster. The sequence continues at coordinate 229,956 of CATKUP010000143.1, forward strand.
AAGATGAGAAATGTGTGGGCTTCGTGAATGTTGTAGTTTGTTTGAGCTGAAAAGTGACTTCCCTTGCCTGAAACGATGTCTTGTTTGTAGAAAGACACAGTGCCTGGGATTTAACTCTGTTTCTGAAGTGAAACACACAGCAGAGTTCTCATCCATTGATCGCACTCTAATTTAGAGAAAGAAGCACACTCTTGTTTTCTAGAGTCTCTATGACAGAAGGATACGTGAGTGTGCTGAGAACAACAGAACGGGTTTTCCTACACATACGGACCATATCTAGTCCAACTCTGCTTCTGAAAGTGATACAAAGCACTGGTCTTCTAACATCCAATGCTTGTCAGTTAAGATGAGAAACGTTGAGCTTCATGAATGATGTAGTTCCTTTTAGCTGAAAGGTGACTTCCCTTACCTGAAAGGAAGTCTTGCTTGTAGGAAGACTCAGAGCTTGGGATTTAACTCCATTTCTGAAGCGAAACACACAGCAGAGTTCTCATCCATTGATCATACTCTGCTTTAGAGCAAGAAGCACGCTCTTGCTTTCTACAGTCTCTAATACAGCATGAAACGTGAGTGTGCTCAGAACAAAAAAACGGTGTTTCCTACACATACGGACCATATCTAGTCCAACTCTTCTTCTGAAACTACAACACAGCACAGGTCCTCTAACACCCAATGCTTGTCAGTTAGGATGAGAAACCTGTGAGCTTCGTGAACGATGTAGTTCGTTTGAGTTTAAAGTAACTGCCCTTTCCTGAAACTAAGTCTTGATTGTAGGAAGACTCAGAGCCAGATATTTAATTTCATTTCTGAAGTGAAACACACAGCAGAGTTCTCATCCATTTATCACATTCTGCTTTAGATAAGAAGCATGCTCTTGCTTTCTAGAGTCTCTAAGACAAAGGAAACGTGAGTGTGCTGAGGAAAACAGAACGGTGTTTCCTACCCATACGTACCACATCTAGTCCAAACCTGCTTCTGAAACTGATACAAAGTACTGGTCCTCTAACATCCAATGCTTTTCATTTAAGATGAGAAACGTGTGAGCTTCATGAACGATGTAGTTCGTTTGAGCAGAAAAGTGCCTGCCCTTACGTGGAACGAAGTCTTACTTGTAGGAAGACACAGAGCCTGGGATTTAACTCCATTTCTGAAGGGAAACACACAGCACAGTTCTCATCCATGAAACACACATTGCTTTAGAGCAAGAAGCATGCCCTTGCTTTCTAGAATATCTAACAATGCAGAAAAACTGAGTGTGCTCAGAACCAAAGAATGGTGTTTCCTACACATACGTACCATAACTAGTTCAACTCTGCTTCTGAAGCTATAAAAACCACAGGTCCTCTAACATTCAATGCTTTTCAGTTAAGATCAGAAACGTGTGAGCTTCGGGAAGTATGTAGTTCCTTTGAGCTGAAAAGTGACTGCATTTACATGAATTGAAGACTTGCTTATAGGAAGACAGAGAGCTTGGGATTTAACTCCATTTAAAAAGGGAAACACACAGCACAGTTCTCATCCATGAAACACACTCTGCTTTAGAGCAAGAGGCACGCTCTTCCTTTCTAGAGTCTCATATACAGCAGGAAACAAGAGTGTGCTCAGAAAAAAAGAACAGTGTTTCCTACATATACGGACCATATGTAGTTCAATTCTGCTTCTGAAACTGCAACAAACCACAGGTCCTCTAACACCCAATGCTTGTCAGTTAGGATGAGAAACGTGTGAGCTTCGTGAACGATGTAGTTCGTTTGATCTGAAAAGTGACTGCCCTTACCTGAAACGAAGTCTTCCTTGTAGGAAGACACAGAGCCTGGGATTTAACTCCATTTCTGATGTGAAACACCTAGCAGAGTTCTCATCCATTGATCATACTCTTTTTCAGAGCAAGAAGCACGCTCTTGCTTTCTAAAGTCTCTAAGACAGCAGGAAACGTGAGTGTGCTGAGAAAAAAGAATGGCGTTTCCTACACATATGGACCATATCTAGTCCAACTCTGCATCTGAAACTGATACAAAGCACTAGTCCTCTGACATCCAATGCTTGCCAGTTAAGATGAGAAAAGTGTGAGCTTCGTGAACGATGTTGTTCATTTGAGCTGTAAAGTAACTGCCCATTCCTGAAACGAAGTCTTTCTTGTATGAAGACTCAGAGCCTGGGATTTCACTCCATTTCTGAAGTGAAACACACAGCATAGTTCTGATCCATTGATCACACTCTGCTAGAGAGCAAGAAGCATGCTCTTGCTTTCTAGGTTCTCTAAGAAAGCAGGATACGTGAGTGTGCTGAGAAAAACAGAACGGTGTTGCCTACACATACGGACCATATCTAGTCCACCTCTGCTTCTGAAACTGACACAAAGCACTGGTCCTCTAACATCCAATGCTTGTCAGTTAGGATGAGCAACGTGTGAGCTTCGTGAATGATGTAGTTCTTTTGAGCTGAAAAGTGACTTCCCTTACCTTAAATGAAGTCTTGCTTGTAGGAAGACACAGAGCATGGGATTTAACTCCATTTCTGAAGGGAAACACACAGCACAGTTATCATCCATGGATCACACTCTGCTTTAGATCAAGAAGCACGCTCTTGCATTCTAGAGTCTCTAAGACAGCAGGAAACATGAGTGTGCTCAGAAAAAAAGAACTGTGTTTCCAAAACATACGCACCATATCTAGTTCAACACTGCTTCTGAAACTGAAATAAACCACAGGTCCTCTAACATCCAATGCTTGTCAGTTAAGATGAGAAACGTGTGAGCTTCGTGAACGATGTTGTTCGTTTGAGCTGAAAAGTTACTACCCTTACCTGAAATGAAGTCTTGCTTGTAGGAAGATTCAGAGCCTGGGATTTCACTCCATTTCTGAATGGAAACACACAGCAGAGTTCTCATCCATTGCTCACACTCTGCTTTAGAGCAAGAAGCACGCTCTTGCTTTCTAGATTCTCTAAGACAGCCGAAAAAGTGAGTGTGCTGAGAACAAAAGAATGTTGTTTGCTACACATATTAGGACCATATCTAGTGCAACTCTGCATCTGAAACTGATACAAAGCACTGGTCCTCTAACATCCAATGCTTGTCAGTTAAGATGAGAAACGTTTGAGCTTCGTGAACGATGTTGTTCATTTGAGCTGTAAAGTAACTGCCCTTTCCGGAAACGAAGTCTTGCTTGTAGGAAGACTCAGAGCCTGGGATTTAACTACATTTCTGAAGTGAAACACACAGCATAGTTCTCACCCATTGATCACTCTGCTAGAGACGAAGAAGCATGCTCTTGCTTTCTAGAGTCTCAAAGACAGCAGGGAACGTGAGTGTGCTCAGAAAAAAAGAACTGTGTTTCCAAAACAAAGGACCATATCTAGTCCAACTCTTCTTCTGAAATTGATAATAAGCACAACTCCTCTAACATCCAATGCTTGTCAATTAAGATGAGAAACATGTGAGCTTCGTGAACTATGTAGTTCGTTTGAGCTGAAAAGTGACTGCCCTTACCTGAAACGAAGTCTTGCTTGTAGGAAGACACAGAGCCTGAGATTTAACTCCAATTCTGGAGGGAAACACACAGCACAGTTCTCATCCATGAAACACACTCTGCTTTAGAGCAAGAAGCACGCCCTTGCTTTCTAGAATCTCTAACAATGCAGAAAAACTGAGTGTGCTAAGAACAAAAGAATGGTGTTTCCTACACATAAGTACAATAACTAGTTCAACTCTGCTTCTGAAGCTATAAAAACCACAGGTCCTCTAACATTCAATGCTTTTCAGTTAAGATCAGAAACGTGTGAGCTTCGGGAAGTATGTAGTTCCTTTGAGTTGAAAAGTGACTGCATTTACATGAATTGAAGACTTGCTTGTAGGAACACACAGAGCATGGGATTTAACTCCATTTAACAAGGGAAACACACAGCACAGTTCTCATCCATGAAACACACTCTGCTTTAGAGCAAGAGGCACGCTCTTCCTTTCTAGAGTCTCTAATACAACAGGAAACAAGAGTGTGCTCAGAAAAAAAAGAACAGCGTTTCCTACATATACGGACCATATGTAGTTCAATTCTGCTTCTGAAACTGCAACAAACCCCAGGTCCTCTAACACCCAATGCTTTTCAGTTAGGATGAGAAACGTGTGAGCTTCGTGAATGATGTAGTTCGTTTGAGCTGAAAAGTGACTGCCCTTACCTGAATCGATGTCTTTCTTGTAGTAAGACACAGAGCCTGGGATTTAACTCCATTTCTGATGTGAAACACCTAGCAGAGTTCTCATCCATTGATCATCCTCTGCTTTAGAGCAAGAAGCACCCTCTTGCTTTCTAGAGTCTCTAAGACAGCAGGAAACGTGATTGTGCTGAGAACAAAAGAATGGCATTTCCTACACATATGGACCATATCTAGTCCAACTCTGCATCTGAAACTGATACAAAGCACTAGTCCTCTGACATCCAATGCTTGTCACTTAAGATGAGAAACATGTGAGCTTCATGAACGATGTTCTTCATTTGAGCTGTAAAGTAACTGCCCAATCCTGAAACGAAGTCTTGCTTGTATGAAGACTCAGAGCCTGGAATGTAACACCATTTCTGAAGTGAAACACACAGCATAATTCTGATCCATTGATCACAATCTGCTAGAGAGCAAGAAGCATGCTCTTGCTTTCTAGGGTCTCTAAGAAAGCAGGATACGTGAGTGTGCTGAGAAAAACAGAACGGTGTTTCCTACACCTACGGACCATATCTAGTCCAACTCTGCTTCTGAAACTGACACAAAGCACTGGTCCTCTAACATCCAATGCTTGTCAGTTAAGATGAGAAACATTGAGCTTCGTGGATGATGTAGTTCGTTTGAGCTGAAAAGTGACTTCCCTTACCTGAAACAAAGTCTTGCTTGTAGGAAGACCCAGAGCCTGGGATTTAACTCCATTTCTGAAGTGAAACACACAGCAGAGTTCTCATCCATTGATCACACTCTGCAATAGAGCAAGAAGCATGCTCTTGCTTTCTAGAGTCACTAATACAGCATGAAAGGTGAGTGTGCTCAGAACAAAAGAACGGTGTTTCCTATACATAAGGACCATATCTAGTCCACCTCTGCTTCTGCAACTGATATGAAGCACTGTTCCTATAACATACATTGCTTGTCAGTTAAGATGAGAAACGTGTGATCTTCGTGAATGATGTTGTTCGTTTGAGCTGAAAAGTGACTTCCCTTACCTGAAAAGAAGTCTTGCTTGTAGGAAGACACAGAGCCTGGGATTTAACTCAATTTATGAAGGGAAACACACAGCATAGTTCTCATCCTTTGATCACACTCTGCTTTAGAGCTAGAAGCATGCTCTTGCTTTCTAGAGTCTCTAGGACAGCAGGAAACGTGAATGTGATGAGAACAAAAGAATGGTGTTTCCTACACATATGAACCATATCTAGTGAAACTCTGCATCTGAAACTGATAAAAAGCATGGGTCCTCTAACGTCCAATGCTTGTCAGTTAAGATGAGAAACGTTTGAGCTTCGTGAACGATGTTGTTCATTTGAGCTCTAAAGTATCTGCCCTTTCCGGAAACGAAGTCTTGCTTGTAGGAAGACTCAGAGCCTGGGATTTAACTCCATTTCTGAAGTGAAACACACAGCATAGTTCTCATCCATTGATCACTCTGCTAGAGACCAAGAAGCATGCTCTTGCTTTCTAGAGACTCTAAGACGGCAGGATACGTGAGTGTGCTGAGAAAAACAGAACGGTGTTTCCTACACATACGGTCCTTATCTAGTCCAACTCTGCTTCTGAAACTGATACAAAGCACTGGTCCTCTAACATGCAATGCTTGTCAGTTAAGATGAGAAACGTGTGAGCTTCGTGAATGATGTCTTTCTTTTGAGCTGAAAAGTGACTGCCCTTTCCTGAAACGAAGTCTTGCTTGTAGGAAGACACAGAGCCTGGGATTTAACTCCATTTCTGAAGGGAAACACACAGCACAGTTATCATCCATGGATCACACTCTGCTTTAGATCAAGAAGCATGCTCTTGCATTCTAGAGTCTCTAATACAGCAGGAAACGTGAGTGTGCTCAGAAAAAAAGAAAGGTGTTTCCAAAACATACGGACCATATCTAGTTCAACACTGCTTCTGAATCTGAAATAAACCACAGGTCCTCTAACATCCAATGCTTGTCAGTTAAGATGAGAATCGTGTGAGTGTCGTGAATGATGTAGTTCGTTTGAGCTGAAAAGTGACTGCACTTATCTGAAACTTAGTCTTGCTTGTAGGAAGACACAGAGCCTGGGATTTAACTCCATTTCTGAACGGAAACACACAGCATAGTTCTCATCCATTCGTCACACTCTGCTTTAGAGCAAGAAGCTCGCTCTTGCTTTCTAGAGTCTCTAATACAGCATGAAATGTGAGTGTGTTCAGAACAAAAGAACGGTGTTTCCTACATATACGGGCCATATCTAGTTCAATTCTGCTTCTGAAACTGCCACAAACCACAGGTCCTCTAACACCCAATACTTGTAAGTTAGGATGAGAAACGTGTATGCTTCTTGAATGATGTAGTTGGTTTGAGATGAAAAGTGACTGCCCTTACCTAAAAGGAAGTCTTCCTTGTAGGAAGACACAGAGCCTTGGATTTAACTCCATTTCTGAAGTGAACCACACCGCAGAGTTCTAATCCATTGATCACACTCTGCTTTAGAGCAAAAAGCATGCTCTTGCTTTCTAGTGTCTATAAGACAGCAGGAAACGTGAGTGTGCTCAGAACAAATGAACGGTGTTTCCTACACATATGGACCATATCTAGTCCAACTCTGCTTCTGAAACTGATACAAAGCACTGGTCCTCTAACATCCAGTGCTTGTCATTTAAGATGAATCGTGTGAGATTCGAGAACGATGTAGTTCGTTTGAGATGTAAAGTAACTGCCCTTACCTGACATGAAGTCTTGCTTGTAGGAAGACTCAGAGCCTGGGATTTAACTTCATTTCTGAAGTGTAACACACAGCAGAGTTCCCATCCATAGATCACACTCTGCTTTAGAGCAAGAAGCACGCTCTTGCTTTCTAGAGTCTCTAAGACATCAGGAAACGTGAGTGTGCTGAGAGCAAAAGAAAGTTGTTTCCTACACATACAGACGATATCTAGTCCAACTCTGCTTCGGAAACTGATACAAAGCACTGGTCCTCTAACATCCAATGCTTGTCAGTTAAGATGAGAAATATGTGAGCTTCATGAATGATGTAGTTCATTTGAGCTGAAAAGTGACTTCCCTTACCTGAAACGAAGTCTTGCTTGTAGGAAGACACAGAGCCTGGGATTTAACTCTATTTCTGAAGTGAAACACACAGCAGAGTTCTCATCCATTGATCACACTCTGCTTTAGAGCAAGAAGCACGTTCTTGCTTTCTAGAGACTCTAAAACAGCAGGAAACGTGAGTGTGGTGAGAACAACAGAACGTTATTTCCTACACATATGGACCATATCTAGTCCAACTCTGCTTCTGAAACTACAACAAACCACAGGTCCTCTAACACCCAATGCTTGTCAGTTAGGATGAGAAACCTGTGAGCTTCGTGAACGATGTAGTTCGTTTGAGCTGTAACATAACTGCCCTTTCCTGAAACCAAGTCTTGCTTTTAGGAAGACTCAGAGCCAGGGATTTAATTCCATTTCTGAAGTGAAACACACAGCAGAGTTCTCATCCATTTATCACATTCTGCTTTAGATAAGAAGCATGCTCTTGCTTTCTAGAGTCTCTAAGACAAAGGAAACCTGACTGTGCTGAGAAAAACAGAACAGTGTTTCCTACACATACGTACCATATCTAGTCCAACCCTCCTTCTGAAACTGATAAAAAGTACTGGTCCTGTATCATCCAATGCTTGTCATTTAAGATGAGAAACTTGTGAGCTTCATGAACGATGTAGTTAGTTTGAGCTGAAAAGTGCCTGCCCTTATGAGGAAAGAAGTCTTGCTTGTAGGAAGTCACAGAGCCTGGGATTTAACACCATTTCTGAAGTGAAACACACAGCAGAGTTCTCATACATTTATCACACTCTGCATTAGAGCAAGAAGCACGCTCTTGCTTTCTATAGTCTCTAAGACAGCAAGATACGTGAGTGTGCTGAGAAGAACAGAACGGTGTTTCCTACACATACGGACCATATCTAGTCCAACCCTGCTTCTGAAACTGATACAAAGTACTGGTCCTCTAACATCCAATGACAGTCATTTAAGACGAGAAACGTGTTAGCTTCATGAATGATGTAGTTCGTTTGAGCTGAAAAGTGCCTGTCCTTACCTGGAAAGAATTCTTGCTTGTAGGAAGACACAGAGCCTGGGATTTAACTCCATTTCTGAAGGGAAACACACAGCATAGTTCTCATCCATCGATCACACTCTGCTTTAGAGCAAGAAGCACGCTCTTACTTTCTAGAGTCTCTAATACAGCAAGAAAAGTGAGTGTGCTGAGAACAAAAGAACGGTGTTTACTACACATAGGGGCCATATCTAGTTCTAATCTGCTTCTGAAACTGAAACAAACCACAGGTCCTCTACCATCCATTGCTTGTCAGTTAAGATGAGAAACGTGTGAGCTTCGTGAATGATGTAGATCGCTTGAGCTTTAAAGTAACTGCCCTTCCCGGAAACGAAGTCTTGTTTGTAGGAAGACACAGAGCCTGAGATTTAACTCTGTTTCTGAAGTGAAACACACAGCAGACTTCTCATCCATTGATCACACTCTGCTTTAGAGCAAGAAGCATGCTCTTGTTTTCTAGAGTCTCTAAGACAGCAGGATACGTGAGTGTGCTGAGAACAACAGAACGGTTTTTCCTACACATACGGACCACATCTAGTCCCACTCTGCTTCTGAAACTGATACAAAGCACTGGTCTTCTAACATCCAATGCTTGTCAGTTAAGATGAGAAACGTTGAGCTTCGTGAATGATGTAGTTCCTTTTAGCTGAAAAGTGACTTCCCTTACCTGAAACGAAGTCTTGCTTGTAGGAAGACTCAGAGATTGGGATTTAACTCCATTTCTCAAGCGAAACACACAGCATAGTTCTCATCCATTGATCATACTCTGCTTTAGAGCAAGAAGCACGCTCTTGCTTTCTACAGTCTCTAATAGAGCATGAAACGTGAGTGTGCTCAGAACAAAAGAACGGTGTTTTCTACACATACGGACCATATCTAGTCCAACTCTGCTTCTGAAACTACAACAAAGCACAGGTCCTCTAACTCCCAATGCTTGTCAGTTAGGATGAGAAACATGTGAGCTTCGTGAACCATGTAGTTCGTTTGAGCTGTAAAGTAACTGCCCTTTCCTGAAACTAAGTCTTGATTGTAGGAAGACTCAGAGCCAGGCATTTAATTCCATTTCTGAAGTGAAACACACAGCAGAGTTCTCATCCATTTATCACATTCTGCTTTGGATAAGAAGCATGCTTTTGCTTTCTAGAGTCTCTAAGACAAAGGAAATGTGAGTGTGCTGAGGAAAACAGAACGGTGTTTCCTATCCATACGTACCATATCTAGTCCAAACCTGCTTCTGAAACTGATACAAAGTACTGGTCCTCTAACATCCAATGCTTTTCATTTAAGATGAGAGATGTGTGAGCTTCATGAACGATGTAGTTGGTTTGAGCAGAAAAGTGCCTGCCCTTACGTGGAACGAAGTCTTGCTTGTAGGAAGACACTGTGCCTGGGATTTAACACCATTTCTGAAGGGAAACACACAGCACAGTTCTCATCCATGAAACACACTCTGCTTTAGAGCAAGAAGCACGCCCTTGCTTTCTAGAATATCTAACAATGCAGAAAAACTGAGTGTGCTCAGAACCAAAGAATGGTGTTTTCTACACATATGTACCATAACTACTTCAACTCTGCTTCTGAAGCTATAAAAACCACAGGTCCTCTAACATTCAATGCTTTTCAGTTAAGATCAGAAACGTGTGAGCTTCGGGAAGTATGTAGTTCCTTCGAGCTGAAAAGTGACTGCGTTTACATGAATTGAAGACTTGCTTATAGGAAGACAGAGAGCTTGGGATTTAACTCCATTTAAAAAGGGAAACACACAGCACAGTTCTCATCCATGAAACACACTCTGCTTTAGAGCAAGAGGCACGCTCTTCCTTTCTATATACGGACCATATGTAGTTCAATTCTGCTTCTGAAACTGCAACAAACCACAGGTCCTCTAACACCCAATGCTTGTCAGTTAGGATGAGAAACGTGTGAGCTTCGTGAATGATGTAGTTCGTTTGATCTGAAAAGTGACTGCCCTTACCTGAAACGAAGTCTTCCTTGTAGGAAGACACAGAGCCTGTTATTTAACTCCATTTCTGATGTGAAACACCTAGCAGAGTTCTCATCCATTGATCATACTCTGCTTTATTGAAAGAAGCACGCTCTTGCTTTCTAGAGTCTCTAAGACAGCAGGAAACGTGAGTGTGCTGAGAACAAAAGAATGGCGTTTCCTACACATATGGACCATATCTAGTCCAACTCTGCATCTGAAACTGATACAAAGCACTAGTCCTCTGACATCCAATGCTTGTCAGTTAAGATGAGAAACGTGTGAGCTTCGTGAACGATGTTGTTCATTTGAGCTGTAAAGTAACTGCCCATTCCTGAAACGAAGTCTTGCTTGTATGAAGACTCAGAGCCTGGGATTTAACTCCATTTCTGAAGTGAAACACACAGCATATTTCTGATCTATTGATCACACTCTGCTAGAGAGCAAGAAGCATGCTCTTGCTTTCTAGGGTCTCTAAGAAAGCAGGATACGTGAGTGTGCTGAGAAAAACAGAGCGGTGTTTCCTACACATACGGACCATATCTAGTCCAACTCTGCTTCTGAAACTGATACAAAGCACTGGTCCTGTAACATCCAATGCTTGTCAGTTAAGATGAGAAATGTGTGGGCTTCGTGAATGTTGTAGTTCGTTGGGGCTGAAAAGTGACTTCCCTTACCTGAAACGAAGTTTTGTTGTAGGAAGACACAGAGCCTGGGATTTAACTCTATTTCTGAAGTGAAACACACAGCAGAGTTCTCATACATTTATCACACTCTGCTTTAGAGCAAGAAGCACGCTCTTGCTTTCTATAGTCTCTAAGACAGCAAGATACGTGAGTGTGCTGAGAAGAACAGAACGGTGTTTCCTACACATAGGGACCATATCTAGTCCAACTCTGCTTCTGAAACAGATACAAAGCACTGGTCTTCTAACATCCAAGGCTTGTCAGTTAAGATGAGGAACGTTGAGCTTCGTGAATGATGTAGTACGTTTTAGCTGAAAAGTGACATCCCTTACCTGAAACGAAATCTTGCTTGTAGGAAGACACAGAGCCTGGTATTTAACTCCATTTCTGAAGCGAAACACACAGCAGAGTTCTCATCCATTGATCATACTCTACTTTATAGCAAGAAGCACGCTCTTGCTTTCTAGAGTCTCTAATACAGCATGAAACGTGAGTGTGCTCAGAACAAAGAGCGGTGTTTCCTACACATATGGACCATATCTAGTCCACCTCTGCTTCTGAAACTGATATGAAGCACTGTTCCTGTAACATACAATGCTTGTCAGTTAAGATGAGAAACGTGAGAGCTTCGTGAATGATGTAGTTCGTTTGCGCTGAAAATTGACTTCCCTTACCTGAAAAGTCTTGCTTGTAGGAAGACACAGAGCATGGGATTTAACTCCATTTCTGAAGGGAAACACAAAGCACAGTTCTCTTCCATGAAACACACTCTGCTTTAGAGCAAGAAGCAAGCCCTTGCTTTCTAGAATCTCTAACACTGCAGAACAAGTGAGTGTGCTCAGAACAAAAGAACAGTGTTTCCTACACATACGGACCATACCTAGTTCAACTCTGCTTCTGAAGCTGATAGAAATCACAGGTCCTCTAACATTCAATGCTTTTCAGTTAAGATCAGTAATGTGTGAGCTTCGTGAAGATGTAGTTCCTTTGAGCTGAAAAGTGACTGCGTTTACATGAATTGAATTCTTGCATGTAGGAAGACACAGAGCTTGGGATTTAACTCCATTTAAGACGGGAAACACACAGCACAGTTCTCATCCATGAAACACACTCTGATTTAGAGCAAGAGGTACGCTCTTCATTTCTAGAGTCTCTATTACAGCAGGAAACAAGAGTGTGCTCAGAAAAAAAGAACAGTGTTTCCTACATATACGGACCATATCTATTTCAATTCTGCTTCTGAAACTGCAACAAATCACAGGTCCTCTAACACCCAATCCTTGTCAGTTAGGATGAGAAACGTGTGAGCTTCGTGAACTATGTAGTTCGTTTGAGCTGTAAAGTAACTGCCCTTTCCTGAAACGAAGTCTTGCTAATAGGAAGACTCAGAGCCTGGGATTTAACTCCATTTCTGAAGCGAAACACACAGCAGAGTTCTCATCCATTGATCACACTCTGCTTTAGAGCTAGAAGCACTCTCTTGCTTTCTAGAGTCTCTAATACAGCAGGAAACGTGATTGTGCTCAGAACAAAAGAACGGTGTTTCCTACACATACGGACCATATCTAGTCCTACTCTGCTTCTGAAACTGATACAAAGCACTGTTGCTCTAAAATCCAGTGCTTCTCAGTTAAGATGAGAAACTTGTGAGTTTCGAGAATGATGTAGTTCATTTTAGCTGAAAAATGACTGCCCTTACCTGAAACGAAGTCTTGCTTGTAGGAAGACACAGAGCCTGTTATTTAACTCCATTTCTGATGTGAAACACCTAGCAGAGTTCTCATCCATTGATCATACTCTGCTTTATTGAAAGAAGCACGCTCTTGCTTTCTAGAGTCTCTAAGACAGCAGGAAACGTGAGTGTGCTGAGAACAAAAGAATGGCGTTTCCTACACATATGGACCATATCTAGTCCAACTCTGCATCTGAAACTGATACAAAGCACTAGTCCTCTGACATCCAATGCTTGTCAGTTAAGATGAGAAACGTGTGAGCTTCGTGAACGATGTTGTTCATTTGAGCTGTAAAGTAACTGCCCATTCCTGAAACGAAGTCTTGCTTGTATGAAGACTCAGAGCCTGGGATTTAACTCCATTTCTGAAGTGAAACACACAGCATATTTCTGATCTATTGATCACACTCTGCTAGAGAGCAAGAAGCATGCTCTTGCTTTCTAGGGTCTCTAAGAAAGCAGGATACGTGAGTGTGCTGAGAAAAACAGAGCGGTGTTTCCTACACATACGGACCATATCTAGTCCAACTCTGCTTCTGAAACTGATACAAAGCACTGGTCCTGTAACATCCAATGCTTGTCAGTTAAGATGAGAAATGTGTGGGCTTCGTGAATGTTGTAGTTCGTTGGGGCTGAAAAGTGACTTCCCTTACCTGAAACGAAGTTTTGTTGTAGGAAGACACAGAGCCTGGGATTTAACTCTATTTCTGAAGTGAAACACACAGCAGAGTTCTCATACATTTATCACACTCTGCTTTAGAGCAAGAAGCACGCTCTTGCTTTCTATAGTCTCTAAGACAGCAAGATACGTGAGTGTGCTGAGAAGAACAGAACGGTGTTTCCTACACATAGGGACCATATCTAGTCCAACTCTGCTTCTGAAACAGATACAAAGCACTGGTCTTCTAACATCCAAGGCTTGTCAGTTAAGATGAGGAACGTTGAGCTTCGTGAATGATGTAGTACGTTTTAGCTGAAAAGTGACATCCCTTACCTGAAACGAAATCTTGCTTGTAGGAAGACACAGAGCCTGGTATTTAACTCCATTTCTGAAGCGAAACACACAGCAGAGTTCTCATCCATTGATCATACTCTACTTTATAGCAAGAAGCACGCTCTTGCTTTCTAGAGTCTCTAATACAGCATGAAACGTGAGTGTGCTCAGAACAAAGAGCGGTGTTTCCTACACATATGGACCATATCTAGTCCACCTCTGCTTCTGAAACTGATATGAAGCACTGTTCCTGTAACATACAATGCTTGTCAGTTAAGATGAGAAACGTGAGAGCTTCGTGAATGATGTAGTTCGTTTGCGCTGAAAATTGACTTCCCTTACCTGAAAAGTCTTGCTTGTAGGAAGACACAGAGCATGGGATTTAACTCCATTTCTGAAGGGAAACACAAAGCACAGTTCTCTTCCATGAAACACACTCTGCTTTAGAGCAAGAAGCAAGCCCTTGCTTTCTAGAATCTCTAACACTGCAGAACAAGTGATTGTGCTCAGAACAAAAGAACAGTGTTTCCTACACATACGGACCATACCTAGTTCAACTCTGCTTCTGAAGCTGATAGAAATCACAGGTCCTCTAACATTCAATGCTTTTCAGTTAAGATCAGTAATGTGTGAGCTTCGTGAAGATGTAGTTCCTTTGAGCTGAAAAGTGACTGCGTTTACATGAATTGAATTCTTGCATGTAGGAAGACACAGAGCTTGGGATTTAACTCCATTTAAGACGGGAAACACACAGCACAGTTCTCATCCATGAAACACACTCTGATTTAGAGCAAGAGGTACGCTCTTCATTTCTAGAGTCTCTATTACAGCAGGAAACAAGAGTGTGCTCAGAAAAAAAGAACAGTGTTTCCTACATATACGGACCATATCTATTTCAATTCTGCTTCTGAAACTGCAACAAATCACAGGTCCTCTAACACCCAATCCTTGTCAGTTAGGATGAGAAACGTGTGAGCTTCGTGAACTATGTAGTTCGTTTGAGCTGTAAAGTAACTGCCCTTTCCTGAAACGAAGTCTTGCTAATAGGAAGACTCAGAGCCTGGGATTTAACTCCATTTCTGAAGCGAAACACACAGCAGAGTTCTCATCCATTGATCACACTCTGCTTTAGAGCTAGAAGCACTCTCTTGCTTTCTAGAGTCTCTAATACAGCAGGAAACGTGATTGTGCTCAGAACAAAAGAACGGTGTTTCCTACACATACGGACCATATCTAGTCCTACTCTGCTTCTGAAACTGATACAAAGCACTGTTCCTCTAAAATCCAGTGCTTCTCAGTTAAGATGAGAAACTTGTGAGTTTCGAGAATGATGTAGTTCATTTTAGCTGAAAAATGACTGCCCTTACCTGAAATGAAGTCTTGCTTGTAGGATGACACAGAGCCTGGGATTTAACTCCATTTCTGAAGGGAAACACACACCGTAGTTCTCATCCATTCATCACACTCTGCTTTAGAGCAAGAAGCACGCTCTTGTTTTCTAGAGTCTCTAAGACAGCAGGATACGTGAGTGTGCTGAGAACAACAGAAAGGTTTTTCCTACACATACGGACCATATCTAGTACAACTCTGCTTCTGAAACTGATACAAAGCACTGGTCTTCTAACATCCAATGCTTGTCAGGTAAGATGAGAAACCTTGAGCTTCGTGAATGATGTAGTTCGTTTTAGCTGAAAAGTGACTGGCCTTACCTGAAACGAAGTCTTGCTTGTAAGAAGACACAGAGCCTGAGATTTAACTCCAATTCTGGAGGGAAACACACAGCACAGTTCTCATCCATGAAACACACTCTGGTTTAGAGCAAGAAGCACGCCCTTGCTTTCTAGAATCTCTAACAATGCAGAAAAACTGAGTGTGCTAAGAACAAAAGAATGGTATTTCCTACACATAAGTACAATATCTAGTTCAACTCTGCTTCTGAAGCTATAAAAACCACAGGTCCTCTAACATTCAATGCTTTTCAGTTAAGAACAGAAACGTGTGAGCTTCGGGAAGTATGTAGTTCCTTTGAGTTGAAAAGTGACTGCATTTACATGAATTGAAGACTTGCTTGTAGGAACACACAGAGCATGGGATTTAACTCCATTTAACAAGGGAAACACACAGCACAGTTCTCATCCATGAAACACACTCTGCTTTAGAGCAAGAGGCACGCTCTTCCTTTCTAGAGTCTCTAATACAACAGGAAACAAGAGTGTGCTCAGAAAAAAAAGAACAGTGTTTCCTACATATACGGACCATATTTAGTTCAATTCTGCTTCTGAAACTGCAACAAACCCCAGGTCCTCTAACACCCAATGCTTTTCAGTTAGGATGAGAAACGTGTGAGCTTCGTGAATGATGTAGTTCGTTTGAGCTGAAAAGTGACTGCCCTTACCTGAATCGATGTCTTTCTTGTAGGAAGACACAGAGCCTGGGATTTAACTCCATTTCTGATGTGAAACACCTAGCAGAGTTCTCATCCATTGATCATCCTCTGCTTTAGAGCAAGAAGCACGCTCTTGCTTTCTAGAGTCTCTAAGACAGCAGGAAACGTGAGTGTGCTGAGAACAAAAGAATGGCATTTGCTACACATATGGACCATATCTAGTCCAACTCTGCATCTGAAACTGATACAAAGCACTAGTCCTCTGACATCCAATGCTTGTCACTTAAGATGAGAAACATGTGAGCTTCATGAACGATGTTGTTCATTTGAGCTGTAAAGTAACTGCCCATTCCTGAAACGAAGTCTTGCTTGTATGAAGACTCAGAGCCTGGAATGTAACACCATTTCTGAAGTGAAACACACAGCATAATTCTGATCCATTGATCACAATCTGCTAGAGAGCAAGAAGCATGCTCTTGCTTTCTAGGGTCTCTAAGAAAGCAGGATACGTGAGTGTGCTGAGAAAAACAGAACGGTGTTTCCTACACCTACGGACCATATCTAGTCCAACTCTGCTTCTGAAACTGACACAAAGCACTGGTCCTCTAACATCCAATGCTTGTCAGTTAAGATGAGAAACATTGAGCTTCGTGAATGATGTAGTTCGTTTGAGCTGAAATGTAACTTCCCTTACCTGAAACAATGTCTTGCTTGTAGGAAGACACAGAGCCTGGGATTTAACTCCATTTCTGAAGTGAAACACACAGCAGAGTTCTCATCCATTGATCACACTCTGCATTAGAGCAAGAAGCATGCTCTTGCTTTCTAGAGTCTCTAATACAGCATGAAAGGTGAGTGTGCTCAGAACAAAAGAACGGTGTTTCCTATACATAAGGACCATATCTAGTCCACCTCTGCTTCTGCAACTGATATGAAGCACTGTTCCTATAACATACAATGCTTGTCAGTTAAGATGAGAAACGTGTGATCTTCGTGAATGATGTTGTTCGTTTGAGCTGAAAAGTGACTTCCCTTACCTGAAAAGAAGTCTTGCTTGTAGGAAGACACAGAGCCTGGGATTTAACTCAATTTATGAAGGGAAACACACAGCATAGTTCTCATCCTTTGATCACACTCTGCTTTAGAGCTAGAAGCACGCTCTTGCTTTCTAGATTCTCTAGGACAGCAGGAAACGTGAATGTGATGAGAACAAAAGAATGGTGTTTCCTACACATATGGACCATATCTAGTGAAACTCTGCATCTGAAACTGATAAAAAGCATGGGTCCTCTAACGTCCAATGCTTGTCAGTTAAGATGAGAAACGTTTGAGCTTCGTGAACGATGTTGTTCATTTGAGCTCTAAAGTATCTGCCCTTTCCGGAAACGAAGTCTTGCTTGTAGGAAGACTCAGAGCCTGGGATTTAACTCCATTTCTGAAGTGAAACACACAGCATAGTTCTCATCCATTGATCACTCTGCTAGAGACCAAGAAGCATGCTCTTGCTTTCTAGAGACTCTAAGACGGCAGGATACGTGAGTGTGCTGAGAACAACAGAACGGTGTTTCCTACACATACGGTCCTTATCTAGTCCAACTCTGCTTCTGAAACTGATACAAAGCACTGGTCCTCTAACATCCAATGCTTGTCAGTTAAGATGAGAAACGTGTGAGCTTCGTGAATGATGTCTTTCTTTTGAGCTGAAAAGTGACTGCCCTTTCCTGAAATGAAGTCTTGCTTGTAGGAAGACTCAGAGCCTGGGATTTAACTACATTTCTGAAGTGAAACACACAGCATAGTTCTCACCCATTGATCACTCTGCTAGAGACCAAGAAGCATGCTCTTGCTTTCTAGAGTCTCTAAGACAGCAGGAAACGTGAGTGTGCTCAGAAAAAAAGAACTGTGTTTCCAAAACATACGGACCATATCTAGTCCAACTCTTCTTCTGAAATTGATAATAAGCACAGGTCCTCTAACATCCAATGCTTGTCAATTAAGATGAGAAACATGTGAGCTTCGTGAACTATGTAGTTCGTTTGAGCTGAAAAGTGACTGGCCTTACCTGAAACGAAGTCTTGCTTGTAGGAAGACACAGAGCCTGGGATTTAACTCAATTTATGAAGGGAAACACACAGCATAGTTCTCATCCTTTGATCACACTCTGCTTTAGAGCTAGAAGCACGCTCTTGCTTTCTAGAGTCTCTAGGACAGCAGGAAACGTGAATGTGATGAGAACAAAAGAATGGTGTTTCCTACACATATGGACCATATCTAGTGAAACTCTGCATCTGAAACTGATAAAAAGCATGGGTCCTCTAACGTCCAATGCTTGTCAGTTAAGATGAGAAACGTTTGAGCTTCGTGAACGATGTTGTTCATTTGAGCTCTAAAGTATCTGCCCTTTCCGGAAACGAAGTCTTGCTTGTAGGAAGACTCAGAGCCTGGGATTTAACTCCATTCCTGAAGTGAAACACACAGCATAGTTCTCATCCATTGATCACTCTGCTAGAGACCAAGAAGCATGCTCTTGCTTTCTAGAGACTCTAAGACGGCAGGATACTTGAGTGTGCTGAGAACAACAGAACGGTGTTTCCTACACATACGGTCCTTATCTAGTCCAACTCTGCTTCTGAAACTGATACAAAGCACTGGTCCTCTAACATCCAATGCTTGTCAGTTAAGATGAGAAACGTGTGAGCTTCGTGAATGATGTCTTTCTTTTGAGCTGAAAAGTGACTGCCCTTTCCTGAAATGAAGTCTTGCTTGTAGGAAGACTCAGAGCCTGGGATTTAACTACATTTCTGAAGTGAAACACACAGCATAGTTCTCACCCATTGATCACTCTGCTAGAGACCAAGAAGCATGCTCTTGCTTTCTAGAGTCTCTAAGACAGCAGGAAACGTGAGTGTGCTCAGAAAAAAAGAACTGTGTTTCCAAAACATACGGACCATATCTAGTCCAACTCTTCTTCTGAAATTGATAATAAGCACAGGTCCTCTAACATCCAATGCTTGTCAATTAAGATGAGAAACATGTGAGCTTCGTGAACTATGTAGTTCGTTTGAGCTGAAAAGTGACTGGCCTTACCTGAAACGAAGTCTTGCTTGTAGGAAGACACAGAGCCTGAGATTTAACTCCAATTCTGGAGGGAAACACACAGCACAGTTCTCATCCATGAAACACACTCTGGTTTAGAGCAAGAAGCACGCCCTTGCTTTCTAGAATCTCTAACAATGCAGAAAAACTGAGTGTGCTAAGAACAAAAGAATGGTGTTTCCTACACATAAGTACAATAACTAGTTCAACTCTGCTTCTGAAGCTATAAAAACCACAGGTCCTCTAACATTCAATGCTTTTCAGTTAAGATCAGAAACGTGTGAGCTTCGGGAAGTATGTAGTTCCTTTGAGTTGAAAAGTGACTGCATTTACATGAATTGAAGACTTGCTTGTAGGAACACACAGAGCATGGGATTTAACTCCATTTAAAAAGGGAAACACACAGCACAGTTCTCATCCATGAAACACACTCTGCTTTAGAGCAAGAGGCACGCTCTTCCTTTCTAGAGTCTCTAATACAACAGGAAACAAGAGTGTGCTCAGAAAAAAAAGAACAGTGTTTCCTACATATACGGACCATATGTAGTTCAATTCTGCTTCTGAAACTGCAACAAACCCCAGGTCCTCTAACACCCAATGCTTTTCAGTTAGGATGAGAAACGTGTGAGCTTCGTGAATGATGTAGTTCGTTTGAGCTAAAAAGTGACTGCCCTTACCTGAAACGATGTCTTTCTTGTAGGAAGACACAGAGCCTGGGATTTAACTCCATTTCTGATGTGAAACACCTAGCAGAGTTCTCATCCATTGATCATCCTCTGCTTTAGAGCAAGAAGCACGCTCTTGCTTTCTAGAGTCTCTAAGACAGCAGGAAACGTGAGTGTGCTCAGAAAAAAAGAAAGGTGTTTCCAAAACATACAGACCATATCTAGTTCAACACTGCTTCTGAATCTGAAATAAACCACAGGTCCTCTAACATCCAATGCTTGTCAGTTAAGATGAGAATCGTGTGAGTGTCGTGAATGATGTAGTTCATTTGAGCTAAAAAGTGACTGCACTTACCTGAAACTTAGTCTTGCTTGTAGGAAGACACAGAGCCTGGGATTTAACTCCATTTCTGAACGGAAACACACAGCATAGTTCTCATCCATTCGTCACACTCTGCTTTAGAGCAAGAAGCACGCTCTTGCTTTCTAGAGTCTCTAATACAGCATGAAACGTGAGTGTGTTCAGAACAAAAGAACGGTGTTTCCTACATATACGGGCCATATCTAGTTCAATTCTGCTTCTGAAACTGCAACAAACCACAGGTCCTCTAACACCCAATACTTGTAAGTTAGGATGAGAAACGTGTATGCTTCTTGAATGATGTAGTTCGTTTGAGATGAAAAGTGACTGCCCTTACCTGAAAGGAAGTCTTCCTTGTAGGAAGACACAGAGCCTTGGATTTAACTCCATTTCTGAAGTGAAAAACACAGCAGAGTTCTCATCCATTGATAACACTCTGCTTTAGAGCACAAAGCACGCTCTTGCTTTCTAGAGTCTCTAAGACAGCAGGAACCATGAGTGTGCTGAGAACAAAAGAACGGTGTTTCCTACACATATGGACCATAAATTGTCCAACTCTGCTTCTGAAACTGATACAAAGCACTGGTCCTCTAACATCCAATGCTTGTCATTTAAGATGATAAACTTGTGAGCTTCGTGAACGATGTAGTTCGCTTGAGCGGAAAAGTAACTGCACTTTCGTGAAACGAAGTCCTGCTTGTATGAAGACTAAGAGCCTGGGATTTAACACCATTTCTGAAGTGAAACACACAGCAGAATTCTCATCAATTGATCACACTCTGCTTTAGAGCAAGAAGCATGCTCTTGCTTTGTAGAGTCACTAATAAACCAGGAAACGTGAGTGTGCTGAGAACAAAAGAACGGAGTTTCCTACACATATGGACCATATCTAGTGCAACTCTGCATCTGAAACTGATAAAAAGCACGGGTCGTCTAACATCCAATGCTTGTCAGTTAAGATGAGAAACGTTTGAGCTTCGTGAACGATGTTGTTCATTTGAGCTGTAAAGTATCTGCCCTTTCCTGAACCGAAGTCTTGATTTTAGGAAGACTCTGAGCCTGGGATTACCTCCATTTCTGAAGTGAAACACACAGCATAGTTCTCATCCATTAATCACACTCTGCTAGAGAGCAAGAAGCATGCCCTTGCTGTCTACAGTCTCTAAGACAGCAGGATACGTGAGTGTGTTGAGAACAACAAAACGGTGTTTCCTACACATACGGACCATATCTAGTCCACCTCTGCTTCTGAAACTGATATGAAGCACTGTTCCTGTAACATACAATGCTTGTCAGTTAGGATGAGAAACGGGTGAGCTTCGTGAACGATGTATATTATTTGAGCTGTAAAGAAACTGCCCTTACCTGAAACGAAGTCTTGCTTGTAGGATGACACAGAGCCTGGGATATAACTCCTTTTCTGAAGGGAAACACACAGCATAGTTCTCATCCATTCAACACACTTTGCTTTAGATCAAGAAGCATGCTCTTGCTTTCTAGAGTCTCTAATACAGCAGGAAATGTGAGTGTGCTCCGAAAAAAAGAACGTTGTTTCCTACACATACGGACCATATCTAGTTCAAGACTGCTTCTGAAACTGCAATAAACCACCCGTCCTCTAACATCCAATGCTTGTCAATTAAGATGAGAATTGTGTGAGCTTCGTGAATGATGTAGTTCGTTTGAGCTGAAAAGTGACTTCACTTACCTGAAACGAAGTCTTGCTTGTAGGAAGACACAGAGCCTGGGATTTAACTCCATTTCTGAACGGAAACACACAGCATAGTTCTCATCCACTCATCACACTCTGCTTTAGAGCAAGAAGAACGCTCTTGCTTTCTAGAGTCTCTAATACAGCAGGAAACATGAGTGTGCTCAGAAAAAAAGCACGGTGTTTCCTACACATACAGACCATATCTAGTTCAACTCTGCTTCTGTAACTGACACAAAGCGCTGGTCCTCTAACATCCAATGCTTGTCAGTTAAGATGGGAAAAGTTTGAGATTCGTGCATGATGTAGTTCGCTTGAGCTGAAAAGTAACTGCCATATCCTGAAACGAAGTCTTGCTTGTATGAAGACTCAGAGCCCTGGATTTAACTCCATTTCTGAAGTGAAACACACAGCATAGTTCTCATCCATTCATCACACTCTGCTTTAGATCAAGAAGCATGCTCTTGCTTTCTAGAGTCTCTAATACAGCAGGATACGTGAGTGTGCTCAGAAAAAAAGAACGGTGTTTCCAACACATATGGACCATATCTAGTTCAACACTGCTTCTGAAACTGAAATAAACAACCGGTCCTCTAACATCCATTGCTTGTCAGTTAAGATGAGAAACGTGTGAGCTTCATGAATGATGTAGTTCGTTTGAGCTGAAAAGTGACTGCACTTACCTGAAACGAAGTCTTGCTTGTAGGAAGACACAGAGCCTGCGATTTAACTCCATTTCTGAACGGAAACACACAGCATAGTTCTCATCCATTCATCACACTCTGCTTTAGAGAAAGAGGAACGCTCTTGCTTTCTAGAGTCTCTAATACAGCAGGAAACTTGAGTGTGATCAGAACAAAAGAACGGTGTTTCCTACACATACGGACCATATCTAGTTCAACACTGCTTCTGAAACTGCAATAAACCACAGGACCTCTAACATCCAATGCTTGTCATTTAAGATGATAAACGTGTGAGCTTCGTGAACGATGTAGTTCTCTTGAGCGGAAAAGTAACTGCACTTTCGTGAAACGAAGTCTTGCTTGTATGAAGACTAAGAGCCTGGGATTTAACACCATTCCTGAAGTGAAACACACAGCAGAATTCTCATCCATTGATCACACTCTGCTTTAGTGCAAGAAGCACGCTCTTGCTTTGTAGAGTCTCTAATAAACCAGGAAACGTGAGTGTGCTAAGAACAAAAGAACGGTGTTTCCTACACATACGGACCATATCTAGTCCAACTCTGCTTCTGAAACTGATACAAAGCACTGTTCCTGTAACATCCAATGCTTGTCAGTTAAGAAGAGAAACGTGTGAGCTTGGTGAATGATGTAGTTCGTTTTAGCTGAAAAGTGACTGCACTTACCTGAAACGTAGTCTTGCTTGTAGGAAGACACAGGTCCTGGGATTTAACTCCAATTATGAACGGAAACACACAGCATAGTTCTCATCCATTCGACACACTCTGCTTTAGAGCAAGAAGAACGCTCTTGCTTTCCAGAGTCTCTAATATAGCAGGAAGCTTGATTGTGCTCATTACAAAAGAACGGTGTTACCTACACATACGCACCATATCTAGTTCAACAGTTCTTCTGAATCTGACACAAAGCACAGGTCGTGTCACATCCAATGCTTTTCAATTAAGAGCAAGAAACGTGTGAGCTTCGTGTACAATGTAGTTCTTTTGAGCTGTAAAGTAACTGCCCTTACCTGAAACGAAGTCTTGCTTGTAGGAAGACTCAGAGCCTGGGATTTAACACCATTTCTGTAGTGAAACACACAGCAGAGTTCCCATCCATTGATCACACTCTGCTTTAGAGCAAGAAGCATGCTCTTGCTTTCTAGAGTCTCTAATACTGCAGGAAACGTGAGTGTGCTCAGAAAAAAAGAACTGTGTTTCCAAAACATACGGACCACATCTAGTCCAACTCTTCTTCTGAAATTGATAATAAGCACAGGTCCTCTAACATCCAATGCTTGTCAATTAAGATGAGAAACATGTGAGCTTCGTGAACTATGTAGTTCGTTTGAGCTGAAAAGTGACTGGCCTTACCTGAAACGAAGTCTTGCTTGTAGGAAGACACAGAGCCTGAGATTTAACTCCAATTCTGGAGGGAAACACACAGCACAGTTCTCATCCATGAAACACACTCTGGTTTAGAGCAAGAAGCACGCCCTTGCTTTCTAGAATCTCTAACAATGCAGAAAAACTGAGTGTGCTAAGAACAAAAGAATGGTGTTTCCTACACATAAGTACAATAACTAGTTCAACTCTGCTTCTGAAGCTATAAAAACCACAGGTCCTCTAACATTCAATGCTTTTCAGTTAAGATCAGAAACGTGTGAGCTTCGGGAAGTATGTAGTTCCTTTGATTTGAAAAGTGACTGCATTTACATGAATTGAAGACTTGCTTGTAGGAACACACAGAGCATGGGATTTAACTCCATTTAACAAGGGAAACACACAGCACAGTTCTTATCCATGAAACACACTCTGCTTTAGAGCAAGAGGCACGCTCTTCCTTTCTAGAGTCTCTAATACAACAGGAAACAAGAGTGTGCTCAGAAAAAAAAGAACAGTGTTTCCTACATATACGGACCATATGTAGTTCAATTCTGCTTCTGAAACTGCAACAAACCCCAGGTCCTCTAACACCCAATGCTTTTCAGTTAGGATGAGAAACGTGTGAGCTTCGTGAATGATGTAGTTCGTTTGAGCTAAAAAGTGACTGCCCTTACCTGAAACGATGTCTTTCTTGTAGGAAGACACAGAGCCTGGGATTTAACTCCATTTCTGATGTGAAACACCTAGCAGAGTTCTCATCCATTGATCATCCTCTGCTTTAGAGCAAGAAGCACGCTCTTGCTTTCTAGAGTCTCTAAGACAGCAGGAAACGTGAGTGTGCTCAGAAAAAAAGAAAGGTGTTTCCAAAACATACGGACCATATCTAGTTCAACACTGCTTCTGAATCTGAAATAAACCACAGGTCCTCTAACATCCAATGCTTGTCAGTTAAGATGAGAATCGTGTGAGTGTCGTGAATGATGTAGTTCATTTGAGCTAAAAAGTGACTGCACTTACCTGAAACTTAGTCTTGCTTGTAGGAAGACACAGAGCCTGGGATTTAACTCCATTTCTGAACGGAAACACACAGCATAGTTCTCATCCATTCGTCACACTCTGCTTTAGAGCAAGAAGCACGCTCTTGCTTTCTAGAGTCTCTAATACAGCATGAAACGTGAGTGTGTTCAGAACAAAAGAACGGTGTTTCCTACATATACGGGCCATATCTAGTTCAATTCTGCTTCTGAAACTGCAACAAACCAAAGGTCCTCTAACACCCAATACTTGTAAGTTAGGATGAGAAACGTGTATGCTTCTTGAATGATGTAGTTCGTTTGAGATGAAAAGTGACTGCCCTTACCTGAAAGGAAGTCTTCCTTGTAGGAAGACACAGAGCCTTGGATTTAACTCCATTTCTGAAGTGAAAAACACAGCAGAGTTCTCATCCATTGATAACACTCTGCTTTAGAGCACAAAGCACGCTCTTGCTTTCTAGAGTCTCTAAGACAGCAGGAACCATGAGTGTGCTGAGAACAAAAGAACGGTGTTTCCTACACATATGGACCATAAATTGTCCAACTCTGCTTCTGAAACTGATACAAAGCACTGGTCCTCTAACATCCAATGCTTGTCATTTAAGATGATAAACTTGTGAGCTTCGTGAACGATGTAGTTCGCTTGAGCGGAAAAGTAACTGCACTTTCGTGAAACGAAGTCCTGCTTGTATGAAGACTAAGAGGCTGGGATTTAACACCATTTCTGAAGTGAAACACACAGCAGAATTCTCATCCATTGATCACACTCTGCTTTAGAGCAAGAAGCATGCTCTTGCTTTGTAGAGTCACTAATAAACCAGGAAACGTGAGTGTGCTGAGAACAAAAGAACGGAGTTTCCTACACATATGGACCATATCTAGTGTAACTCTGCATCTGAAACTGATAAAAAGCACGGGTCGTCTAACATCCAATGCTTGTCAGTTAAGATGAGAAACGTTTGAGCTTCGTGAACGATGTTGTTCATTTGAGCTGTAAAGTATCTGCCCTTTCCTGAACCGAAGTCTTGATTTTAGGAAGACTCTGAGCCTGGGATTACCTCCATTTCTGAAGTGAAACACAGCATAGTTCTCATCCATTAATCACACTCTGGTAGAGAGCAAGAAGCATGCCCTTGCTGTCTACAGTCTCTAAGACAGCAGGATACGTGAGTGTGTTGAGAACAACAAAACGGTGTTTCCTACACATACGGACCATATCTAGTCCACCTCTGCTTCTGAAACTGATATGAAGCACTGTTCCTGTAACATACAATGCTTGTCAGTTAGGATGAGAAACGGGTGAGCTTCGTGAACGATGTATATTATTTGAGCTGTAAAGAAACTGCCCTTACTTGAAACGAAGTCTTGCTTGTAGGATGACACAGAGCCTGGGATTTAACTCCATTTCTGAAGGGAAACACACAGCATAGTTCTCATCCATTCAACACACTTTGCTTTAGATCAAGAAGCATGCTCTTGCTTTCTAGAGTCTCTAATACAGCAGGAAATGTGAGTGTGCTCCGAAAAAAAGAACGTTGTTTCCTACACATACGGACCATATCTAGTTCAAGACTGCTTCTGAAACTGCAATAAACCACCCGTCCTCTAACATCCAATGCTTGTCAATTAAGATGAGAATTGTGTGAGCTTCGTGAATGATGTAGTTCGTTTGAGCTGAAAAGTGACTTCACTTACCTGAAACGAAGTCTTGCTTGTAGGAAGACACAGAGCCTGGGATTTAACTCCATTTCTGAACGGAAACACACAGCATAGTTCTCATCCACTCATCACACTCTGCTTTAGAGCAAGAAGAACGCTCTTGCTTTCTAGAGTCTCTAATACAGCAGGAAACATGAGTGTGCTCAGAAAAAAAGCACGGTGTTTCCTACACATACAGACCATATCTAGTTCAACTCTGCTTCTGTAACTGACACAAAGCGCTGGTCCTCTAACATCCAATGCTTGTCAGTTAAGATGGGAAAAGTTTGAGATTCGTGCATGATGTAGTTCGCTTGAGCTGAAAAGTAACTGCCATATCCTGAAACGAAGTCTTGCTTGTATGAAGACTCAGAGCCCTGGATTTAACTCCATTTCTGAAGTGAAACACACAGCATAGTTCTCATCCATTCATCACACTCTGCTTTAGATCAAGAAGCATGCTCTTGCTTTCTAGAGTCTCTAATACAGCAGGATACGTGAGTGTGCTCAGAAAAAAAGAACGGTGTTTCCAACACATATGGACCATATCTAGTTCAACACTGCTTCTGAAACTGAAATAAACCACCGGTCCTCTAACATCCATTGCTTGTCAGTTAAGATGAGAAACGTGTGAGCTTCATGAATGATGTAGTTCGTTTGAGCTGAAAAGTGACTGCACTTACCTGAAAAGAAGTCTTGCTTGTAGGAAGACACAGAGCCTGGGATTTAACTCCATTTCTGAACGGAAACACACAGCATAATTCTCATCCATTCATCACACTCTGCTTTAGAGAAAGAGGAACGCTCTTGCTTTCTAGAGTCTCTAATACAGCAGGAAACTTGAGTGTGATCAGAACAAAAGAACGGTGTTTCCTACACATACGGACCATATCTAGTTCAACACTGCTTCTGAAACTGCAATAAACCACAGGACCTCTAACATCCAATGCTTGTCAGTTAAGATGAGAAACGTGTGAGCTTCGTGAATGATGTAGTTCGTTTGAGCTGAAAAGTGACTGCACTTACCTGAAGGAAGTGTTGCTTGTAGGAAGACACAGATCCTGGGATTTAAATCCATTTCTGAACGGAAACACACAGCATAGTTCTCATCCATTCATCACACTCTGCTTTAGAGCAAGAAGAACGCTCTTGCTTTCTAGAGTCTCTAACACAGCAGGAAACTTGAGTGTGCTAAGAACAAAAGAACGGTGTTTCCTACACATACGGACCATATCTAGTCCAACTCTGCTTCTGAAACTGATACAAAGCACTGTTCCTGTAACATCCAATGCTTGTCAGTTAAGAAGAGAAACGTGTGAGCTTGGTGAATGATGTAGTTCGTTTTAGCTGAAAAGTGACTGCACTTACCTGAAACGTAGTCTTGCTTGTAGGAAGACACAGGTCCTGGGATTTAACTCCAATTATGAACGGAAACACACAGCATAGTTCTCATCCATTCGTCACACTCTGCTTTAGAGCAAGAAGAACGCTCTTGCTTTCCAGAGTCTCTAATATAGCAAGAAGCTTGATTGTGCTCATTTCAAAAGAACGGTGTTACCTACACATACGCACCATATCTAGTTCAACAGTTCTTCTGAATCTGACACAAAGCACAGGTCGTGTCACATCCAATGCTTTTCAATTAAGAGCAAGAAACGTGTGAGCTTCGTGTACAATGTAGTTCTTTTGAGCTGTAAAGTAACTGCCCTTACCTGAAACGAAGTCTTGCTTGTAGGAAGACTCAGAGCCTGGGATTTAACACCATTTCTGTAGTGAAACACACAGCAGAGTTCCCATCCATTGATCACACTCTGCTTTAGAGCAAGAAGCACGCTCTTGCTTTCTAGAGTCTCTAATACAGCATGAAACGTGAGTGTGTTCAGAACAAAAGAATGGTGTTTCCTACATATACGGGCCATATCTAGTTCAATTCTGCTTCTGAAACTGCAACAAACCACAGGTCCTCTAACACCCAATACTTGTAAGTTAGGATGAGAAACGTGTATGCTTCTTGAATGATGTAGTTCGTTTGAGATGAAAAGTGACTGCCCTTACCTGAAAGGAAGTCTTCCTTGTAGGAAGACACAGATCCTTGGATTTAACTCCATTTCTGAAGTGAAAAACACAGCAGAGTTCTCATCCATTGATCACACTCGGCTTTAGAGCACAAAGCACGCTCTTGCTTTCTAGAGTCTCTAAGACAGCAGGTACCATGAGTGTGCTGAGAACAAAAGAACGGTGTTTCCTACACATATGGACCATAAATTGTCCAACTCTGCTTCTGAAACTGATACAAAGCACTGGTCCTCTAACATCCAATGCTTGTCATTTAAGATGATAAACTTGTGAGCTTCGTGAACGATGTAGTTCGCTTGAGCGGAAAAGTAACTGCACTTTCGTGAAACGAAGTCCTGCTTGTATGAAGACTAAGAGCCTGGGATTTAACACCATTTCTGAAGTGAAACACACAGCAGAATTCTCATCCATTGATCACACTCTGCTTTAGAGCAAGAAGCATGCTCTTGCTTTGTAGAGTCACTAATTAACCAGGAAACGTGAGTGTGCTGAGAACAAAAGAACGGAGTTTCCTACACATATGGAGCATATCTAGTGCAACTCTGCATCTGAAACTGAAACAAAGCACTGGTCCTCTAACATCCAATGGTTGTCAGTTAAGATGAGAAACGTGTGAGCTTCGTGAATGATGTTGTTCGTTTGAGCTGTAAAGAAACTGCCCTTTCCTGAACCGAAGTCTTGATTTTAGGAAGACTCTGAGCTTCGGATTACCTCCATTTCTGAAGTGAAACACACAGCATAATTAGCATCCATTAATCACACTCTGCTAGAGAGCAAGAAGCATGCCCTTGCTGTCTACAGTCTCTAAGACAGCAGGATACGTGAGTGTGCTGAGAACAACAAAACGGTGTTTCCTACACATACGGACCAATCTAGTCCACCTCTGCTTCTGAAACTGATATGAAGAACTGTTCCTGTAACATACAATGCTTGTCAGTTAGGATGAGAAACTTGTGAGCTTCGTGAACGATGTACATTGATTGAGCTGTAAAGAAACTGCCATTACCTGAAACGAAGTCTTGCTTGTAGGATGACACAGAGCCTGGGATTTAACTCCATTTCTGAAGGGAAACACACAGCATAGTTCTCATCCATTCATCACACTCTGCTTTAGAGCAAGAAGAACGCTCTTGCTTTCTAGAGTCTCTAGGACAGCAGGAAACATGAGTGTGCTCAGAACAAAAGCACGGTGTTTCCTACACATACGGACCATATCTAGTTCAACTCTGCTTCTGTAACTGACACAAAGCACTGGTCCTCTAACATCCAATGCTTGTCAGTTAAGATGGGAAAAGTTTGAGATTCGTGCATGATGTAGTTCGCTTGAGCTGAAATGTAACTGCCATATCCTGAAACGAAGTCTTGCTTGTATGAAGACTCAGAGCCCTGGATTTAACTTCATTTCTGAAGGGAAACACACAGCATAGTTCTCATCCATTCATCACACTCTGCTTTAGATCAAGAAGCATGCTCTTGCTTTCTAGAGTCTCTAATACAGCAGGAAACGTGAGTGTGCTCAGAAAAAAAGAACGGTGTTTCCAACACATATGGACCATATCTAGTTCAACACTGCTTCTGAAACTGAAATAAACCACCGGTCTTCTAACATCCATTGCTTGTCAGTTAAGATGAGAAACGTGTGAGCTTCATGAATGATGTAGTTCGTTTGAGCTGAAAAGTGACTGCACTTACCTGAAACGAAGTCTTGCTTGTAGGAAGACACAGAGCCTGGGATTTAACTCCATTTCTGAACGGAAACACACAGCATAGTTCTCAGCCATTCATCACACTCTGCTTTAGAGAAAGAGGAACGCTCTTGCTTTCTAGAGTCTCTAATACAGCAGGAAACTTGAGTGTGATCAGAACAAAAGAACGGTGTTTCCTACACATACGGACCATATCTAGTTCAACACTGCTTCTGAAACTGCAATAAACCACAGGACCTCTAACATCCAATGCTTGTCAGTTAAGATGAGAAACGTGTGAGCTTCGTGAATGATGTAGTTCGTTTGAGCTGAAAAGTGACTGCACTTACCTGAAGGAAGTGTTGCTTGTAGGAAGACACAGATCCTGGGATTTAAATCCATTTCTGAACGGAAACACACAGCATAGTTCTCATCCATTCATCACACTCTGCTTTAGAGCAAGAAGAACGCTCTTGCTTTCTAGAGTCTCTAACACAGCAGGAAACTTGAGTGTGCTAAGAACAAAAGAACGGTGTTTCCTACACATACGGACCATATCTAGTCCAACTCTGCTTCTGAAACTGATACAAAGCACTGTTCCTGTAACATCCAATGCTTGTCAGTTAAGAAGAGAAACGTGTGAGCTTGGTGAATGATGTAGTTCGTTTTAGCTGAAAAGAGACTGCACTTACCTGAAACGTAGTCTTTTTGTAGGAAGACACAGAGCCTGGGATTTAACTCCATTTCTGAACGGAAACACACAGCATAGTTCTCATCCATTCATCACACTCTGCTTTAGAGCAAGAAGAATGCTCTTGCTTTCTAGAGTCTCTAATACAGCAGGAAGCTTGAGTGTGCTCATTACAAAAGAATGGTGTTACCCACACATACGCACCATATCTAGTTCAACAGTGCTTCTGAATCTGAAAAAAAGCACAGGTCGTGTCACATCCAATGCTTTTCAATTAAGAGCAAGAAACGTGTGAGCTTCGTGTACAATGTAGTTCTTTTGAGCTGTAAAGTAACTGCCCTTACCTGAAACGAAGTCTTGCTTGTAGGAAGACTCAGAGCGTGGGATTTAACTCCATTTCTTTAGTGAAACACACAGCAGAGTTCCCATCCATTGATCACACTCTGCTTTAGAGCAAGAAGCACGCTCTTGCTTTCTAGAGTCTCTAATACAGCATGAAACGTGAGTGTGCTCAGAACAAAAGAACGGTGTTTCCTACATATACGGGCCATATCTAGTTCAATTTTGCTTCTGAAACTGCAACAAACCACAGGTCCTCTAACACCCAATACTTGTAAGATAGGATGAGAAACGTGTATGATTCTTGAATGATGTAGTTCGTTTGAGATGAGAAGTGACTGCCCTTACCTGAAAGGAAGTCTTCCTTGTAGGAAGACACAGAGCCTAGGATTTAACTCCATTTCTGAAGTGAAAAACACAGCAGAGTTCTCATCCATTGATCACACTCTGCTTTACAGCACAAAGCACGCTCTTGCTTTCTAGAGTCTCTAAGACAGCAGGAAACATGAGTGTGCTGAGAACAAAAGAACGGTGTTTCCTACACATATGGACCATAAATTGTCCAACTATGCTTCTGAAACTGATACAAAGCACTGGTCCTCTAACATCCAATGCTTGTCATTTAAGATGATAAACGTGTGAGCTTCGTGAACGATGTAGTTCTCTTGAGCGGAAAAGTAACTGCACTTTCGTGAAACGAAGTCTTGCTTGTATGAAGACTAAGAGCCTGGGATTTAACACCATTCCTGAAGTGAAACACACAGCAGAATTCTCATCCATTGATCACACTCTGCTTTAGTGCAAGAAGCACGCTCTTGCTTTGTAGAGTCTCTAATAAACCAGGAAACGTGAGTGTGCTGAGAACAAAAGAACGGAGTTTCCTACACATATGGACCATATCTAGTCCAACTCTGCGTCTGAAACTGAAACAAAGCACTGGTCCTGTGACATCCAATTGTTGTCAGTTAAGATGAGAAATGTGTGAGCTTCGTGAATGATGTTGTTCGTTTGAGCTGTAAAGTAACTGACCTTTCCTGAACAGAAGTCTTGATTTTAGGAAGACTCTGAGCCTGAGATTACCTCCATTTCTGAAGTGAAACACACAGCAGAGTTCTCATCCAATAATCACACTCTGCTAGAGAGCAAGAAGCATGCTCTTGCTTTCTAGAGTTTCTAAGACAGCAGGATACGTGAGTGTGCTGAGAACAACAAAACGGTGTTTCCTACACATACGGACCATATCTAGTCCACCTCTGCTTCTGAAACTGATATGAAGCACTGTTCCTGTAACATACAATGCTTGTCAGTTAGGATGAGAAACGTGTGAGCTTCGTGAACGATGTACATTGTTTGAGCTGTAAAGAAACTGCCCTTACCTGAAACGAAGTCTTGCTTGTAGGATGACACAGAGCCTGGGATTTAACTCCATTTCTGAAGGGAAACACACAGCATAGTTCTCATCCATTCAACACACTTTGCTTTAGATCAAGAAGCATGCTCTTGCTTTCTAGAGTCTCTAATATAGCAGGAAATGTGAGTGTGCTCCGAAAAAAAGAACGTTGTTTCCTACACATACGGACCATATCTAGTTCAAGACTGCTTCTGAAACTGCAATAAACCACCCGTCCTCTAACATCCAATGCTTGTCAATTAAGATGAGAATTGTGTGAGCTTCGTGAATGATGTAGTTTGTTTGAGCTGAAAAGTGACTTCACTTACATGAAACGAAGTCTTGCTTGTAGGAAGACACAGAGCCTGGGATTTAACTCCATTTCTGAACGGAAACACACAGCATAGTTCTCATCCACTCATCACACTCTGCTTTAGAGCAAGAAGAACGCTCTTGCTTTCTAGAGTCTCTAATACAGCAGGAAACATGAGTGTGCTCAGAATAAAAGCACGGTGTTTCCTACACATACAGACCATATCTAGTTCAACTCTGCTTCTGTAACTGACACAAAGCGCTGGTCCTCTAACATCCAATGCTTGTCAGTTAAGATGGGAAAAGTTTGAGATTCGTGCATGATGTAGTTCGCTTGAGCTGAAAAGTAACTGCCATATCCTGAAACGAAGTCTTGCTTGTATGAAAACTCAGAGCCCTGGATTTAACTCCATTTCTGAAGTGAAACACACAGCATAGTTCTCATCCATTCATCACACTCTGCTTTAGATCAAGAAGCATGCTCTTGCTTTCTAGAGTCTCTAATACAGCAGGATACGTGAGTGTGCTCAGAAAAAAAGAACGGTGTTTCCAACACATATGGACCATATCTAGTTCAACACTGCTTCTGAAACTGAAATAAACCACCGGTCCTCTAACATCCATTGCTTGTCAGTTAAGATGAGAAACGTGTGAGCTTCATGAATGATGTAGTTCGTTTGAGCTGAAAAGTGACTGCACTTACCTGAAACGAAGTCTTGCTTGTAGGAAGACACAGAGCCTGGGATTTAACTCCATTTCTGAACGGAAACACACAGCATAATTCTCATCCATTCATCACACTCTGCTTTAGAGAAAGAGGAACGCTCTTGCTTTCTAGAGTCTCTAATACAGCAGGAAACTTGAGTGTGATCAGAACAAAAGAACGGTGTTTCCTACACATACGGACCATATCTAGTTCAACACTGCTTCTGAAACTGCAATAAACCACAGGACCTCTAACATCCAATGCTTGTCAGTTAAGATGAGAAACGTGTGAGCTTCGTGAATGATGTAGTTCGTTTGAGCTGAAAAGTGACTGCACTTACCTGAAGGAAGTGTTGCTTGTAGGAAGACACAGATCCTGGGATTTAAATCCATTTCTGAACGGAAACACACAGCATAGTTCTCATCCATTCATCACACTCTGCTTTAGAGCAAGAAGAACGCTCTTGCTTTCTAGAGTCTCTAACACAGCAGGAAACTTGAGTGTGCTAAGAACAAAAGAACGGTGTTTCCTACACATACGGACCATATCTAGTCCAACTCTGCTTCTGAAACTGATACAAAGCACTGTTCCTGTAACATCCAATGCTTGTCAGTTAAGAAGAGAAACGTGTGAGCTTGGTGAATGATGTAGTTCGTTTTAGCTGAAAAGTGACTGCACTTACCTGAAACGTAGTCTTGCTTGTAGGAAGACACAGGTCCTGGGATTTAACTCCAATTATGAACGGAAACACACAGCATAGTTCTCATCCATTCGACACACTCTGCTTTAGAGCAAGAAGAACGCTCTTGCTTTCCAGAGTCTCTAATATAGCAGGAAGCTTGATTGTGCTCATTACAAAAGAACGGTGTTACCTACACATACGCACCATATCTAGTTCAACAGTTCTTCTGAATCTGACACAAAGCACAGGTCGTGTCACATCCAATGCTTTTCAATTAAGAGCAAGAAACGTGTGAGCTTCGTGTACAATGTAGTTCTTTTGAGCTGTAAAGTAACTGCCCTTACCTGAAACGAAGTCTTGCTTGTAGGAAGACTCAGAGCCTGGGATTTAACACCATTTCTGTAGTGAAACACACAGCATAGTTCTCATCCATTCATCACACTCTGCTTTAGATCAAGAAGCATGCTCTTGCTTTCTAGAGTCTCTAATACAGCAGGATACGTGAGTGTGCTCAGAAAAAAAGAACGGTGTTTCCAACACATATGGACCATATCTAGTTCAACACTGCTTCTGAAACTGAAATAAACCACCGGTCCTCTAACATCCATTGCTTGTCAGTTAAGATGAGAAACGTGTGAGCTTCATGAATGATGTAGTTCGTTTGAGCTGAAAAGTGACTGCACTTACCTGAAACGAAGTCTTGCTTGTAGGAAGACACAGAGCCTGGGATTTAACTCCATTTCTGAACGGAAACACACAGCATAGTTCTCAGCCATTCATCACACTCTGCTTTAGAGCAAGAGGAACGCTCTTGCTTTCTAGAGTCTCTAATTCAGCAGGAAACTTGAGTGTGATCAGAACAAAAGAACGGTGTTTCCTACACATACGGACCATATCTAGTTCAACACTGCTTCTGAAACTGCAATAAACCACAGGACCTCTAACATCCAATGCTTGTCAGTTAAGATGAGAAACGTGTGAGCTTCGTGAATGATGTAGTTCGTTTGAGCTGAAAAGTGACTGCACTTACCTGAAGGAAGTGTTGCTTGTAGGAAGACACAGATCCTGGGATTTAAATCCATTTCTGAACGGAAACACACAGCATAGTTCTCATCCATTCATCACACTCTGCTTTAGAGCAAGAAGAACGCTCTTGCTTTCTAGAGTCTCTAACACAGCAGGAAACTTGAGTGTGCTAAGAACAAAAGAACGGTGTTTCCTACACATACGGACCATATCTAGTCCAACTCTGCTTCTGAAACTGATACAAAGCACTGTTCCTGTAACATCCAATGCTTGTCAGTTAAGAAGAGAAACGTGTGAGCTTGGTGAATGATGTAGTTCGTTTTAGCTGAAAAGTGACTGCACTTACCTGAAACGTAGTCTTGCTTGTAGGAAGACACAGGTCCTGGGATTTAACTCCAATTATGAACGGAAACACACAGCATAGTTCTCATCCATTCGTCACACTCTGCTTTAGAGCAAGAAGAACGCTCTTGCTTTCCAGAGTCTCTAATATAGCAGGAAGCTTGATTGTGCTCATTACAAAAGAACGGTGTTACCTACACATACGCACCATATCTAGTTCAACAGTTCTTCTGAATCTGACACAAAGCACAGGTCGTGTCACATCCAATGCTTTTCAATTAAGAGCAAGAAACGTGTGAGCTTCGTGTACAATGTAGTTCTTTTGAGCTGTAAAGTAACTGCCCTTACCTGAAACGAAGTCTTGCTTGTAGGAAGACTCAGAGCCTGGGATTTAACACCATTTCTGTAGTGAAACACACAGCAGAGTTCCCATCCATTGAACACACTCTGCTTTAGAGCAAGAAGCATGCTCTTGCTTTCTAGAGTCTCTAATACTGCAGGAAACGTGAGTGTGCTCAGAAAAAAAGAACTGTGTTTCCAAAACATACGGACCATATCTAGTCCAACTCTTCTTCTGAAATTGATAATAAGCACAGGTCCTCTAACATCCAATGCTTGTCAATTAAGATGAGAAACATGTGAGCTTCGTGAACTATGTAGTTTGTTTGAGCTGAAAAGTGACTGGCCTTACCTGAAACGAAGTCTTGCTTGTAGGAAGACACAGAGCCTGAGATTTAACTCCAATTCTGGAGGGAAACACACAGCACAGTTCTCATCCATGAAACACACTCTGGTTTAGAGCAAGAAGCACGCCCTTGCTTTCTAGAATCTCTAACAATGCAGAAAAACTGAGTGTGCTAAGAACAAAAGAATGGTGTTTCCTACACATAAGTACAATAACTAGTTCAACTCTGCTTCTGAAGCTATAAAAACCACAGGTCCTCTAACATTCAATGCTTTTCAGTTAAGATCAGAAACGTGTGAGCTTCGGGAAGTATGTAGTTCCTTTGATTTGAAAAGTGACTGCATTTACATGAATTGAAGACTTGCTTGTAGGAACACACAGAGCATGGGATTTAACTCCATTTAACAAGGGAAACACACAGCACAGTTCTCATCCATGAAACACACTCTGCTTTAGAGCAAGAGGCACGCTCTTCCTTTCTAGAGTCTCTAATACAACAGGAAACAAGAGTGTGCTCAGAAAAAAAAGAACAGTGTTTCCTACATATACGGACCATATGTAGTTCAATTCTGCTTCTGAAACTGCAACAAACCCCAGGTCCTCTAACACCCAATGCTTTTCAGTTAGGATGAGAAACGTGTGAGCTTCGTGAATGATGTAGTTCGTTTGAGCTAAAAAGTGACTGCCCTTACCTGAAACGATGTCTTTCTTGTAGGAAGACACAGAGCCTGGGATTTAACTCCATTTCTGATGTGAAACACCTAGCAGAGTTCTCATCCATTGATCATCCTCTGCTTTAGAGCAAGAAGCACGCTCTTGCTTTCTAGAGTCTCTAAGACAGCAGGAAACGTGAGTGTGCTCAGAAAAAAAGAAAGGTGTTTCCAAAACATACGGACCATATCTAGTTCAACACTGCTTCTGAATCTGAAATAAACCACAGGTCCTCTAACATCCAATGCTTGTCAGTTAAGATGAGAATCGTGTGAGTGTCGTGAATGATGTAGTTCATTTGAGCTAAAAAGTGACTGCACTTACCTGAAACTTAGTCTTGCTTGTAGGAAGACACAGAGCCTGGGATTTAACTCCATTTCTGAACGGAAACACACAGCATAGTTCTCATCCATTCGTCACACTCTGCTTTAGAGCAAGAAGCACGCTCTTGCTTTCTAGAGTCTCTAATACAGCATGAAACGTGAGTGTGTTCAGAACAAAAGAACGGTGTTTCCTACATATACGGGCCATATCTAGTTCAATTCTGCTTCTGAAACTGCAACAAACCAAAGGTCCTCTAACACCCAATACTTGTAAGTTAGGATGAGAAACGTGTATGCTTCTTGAATGATGTAGTTCGTTTGAGATGAAAAGTGACTGCCCTTACCTGAAAGGAAGTCTTCCTTGTAGGAAGACACAGAGCCTTGGATTTAACTCCATTTCTGAAGTGAAAAACACAGCAGAGTTCTCATCCATTGATAACACTCTGCTTTAGAGCACAAAGCACGCTCTTGCTTTCTAGAGTCTCTAAGACAGCAGGAACCATGAGTGTGCTGAGAACAAAAGAACGGTGTTTCCTACACATATGGACCATAAATTGTCCAACTCTGCTTCTGAAACTGATACAAAGCACTGGTCCTCTAACATCCAATGCTTGTCATTTAAGATGATAAACTTGTGAGCTTCGTGAACGATGTAGTTCGCTTGAGCGGAAAAGTAACTGCACTTTCGTGAAACGAAGTCCTGCTTGTATGAAGACTAAGAGGCTGGGATTTAACACCATTTCTGAAGTG
Source organism: Onychomys leucogaster (assembly GCA_949786385.1). NCBI lineage: Eukaryota > Metazoa > Chordata > Mammalia > Rodentia > Cricetidae > Onychomys > Onychomys leucogaster. Next base: position 268,392 of record CATKUP010000143.1, read on the forward strand.
AAACACACAGCAGAATTCTCATCCATTGATCACACTCTGCTTTAGAGCAAGAAGCATGCTCTTGCTTTGTAGAGTCACTAATAAACCAGGAAACGTGAGTGTGCTGAGAACAAAAGAACGGAGTTTCCTACACATATGGACCATATCTAGTGTAACTCTGCATCTGAAACTGATAAAAAGCACGGGTCGTCTAACATCCAATGCTTGTCAGTTAAGATGAGAAACGTTTGAGCTTCGTGAACGATGTTGTTCATTTGAGCTGTAAAGTATCTGCCCTTTCCTGAACCGAAGTCTTGATTTTAGGAAGACTCTGAGCCTGGGATTACCTCCATTTCTGAAGTGAAACACAGCATAGTTCTCATCCATTAATCACACTCTGGTAGAGAGCAAGAAGCATGCCCTTGCTGTCTACAGTCTCTAAGACAGCAGGATACGTGAGTGTGTTGAGAACAACAAAACGGTGTTTCCTACACATACGGACCATATCTAGTCCACCTCTGCTTCTGAAACTGATATGAAGCACTGTTCCTGTAACATACAATGCTTGTCAGTTAGGATGAGAAACGGGTGAGCTTCGTGAACGATGTATATTATTTGAGCTGTAAAGAAACTGCCCTTACCTGAAACGAAGTCTTGCTTGTAGGATGACACAGAGCCTGGGATTTAACTCCATTTCTGAAGGGAAACACACAGCATAGTTCTCATCCATTCAACACACTTTGCTTTAGATCAAGAAGCATGCTCTTGCTTTCTAGAGTCTCTAATACAGCAGGAAATGTGAGTGTGCTCCGAAAAAAAGAACGTTGTTTCCTACACATACGGACCATATCTAGTTCAAGACTGCTTCTGAAACTGCAATAAACCACCCGTCCTCTAACATCCAATGCTTGTCAATTAAGATGAGAATTGTGTGAGCTTCGTGAATGATGTAGTTCGTTTGAGCTGAAAAGTGACTTCACTTACCTGAAACGAAGTCTTGCTTGTAGGAAGACACAGAGCCTGGGATTTAACTCCATTTCTGAACGGAAACACACAGCATAGTTCTCATCCACTCATCACACTCTGCTTTAGAGCAAGAAGAACGCTCTTGCTTTCTAGAGTCTCTAATACAGCAGGAAACATGAGTGTGCTCAGAAAAAAAGCACGGTGTTTCCTACACATACAGACCATATCTAGTTCAACTCTGCTTCTGTAACTGACACAAAGCGCTGGTCCTCTAACATCCAATGCTTGTCAGTTAAGATGGGAAAAGTTTGAGATTCGTGCATGATGTAGTTCGCTTGAGCTGAAAAGTAACTGCCATATCCTGAAACGAAGTCTTGCTTGTATGAAGACTCAGAGCCCTGGATTTAACTCCATTTCTGAAGTGAAACACACAGCATAGTTCTCATCCATTCATCACACTCTGCTTTAGATCAAGAAGCATGCTCTTGCTTTCTAGAGTCTCTAATACAGCAGGATACGTGAGTGTGCTCAGAAAAAAAGAACGGTGTTTCCAACACATATGGACCATATCTAGTTCAACACTGCTTCTGAAACTGAAATAAACCACCGGTCCTCTAACATCCATTGCTTGTCAGTTAAGATGAGAAACGTGTGAGCTTCATGAATGATGTAGTTCGTTTGAGCTGAAAAGTGACTGCACTTACCTGAAACGAAGTCTTGCTTGTAGGAAGACACAGAGCCTGGGATTTAACTCCATTTCTGAATGGAAACACACAGCATAATTCTCATCCATTCATCACACTCTGCTTTAGAGAAAGAGGAACGCTCTTGCTTTCTAGAGTCTCTAATACAGCAGGAAACTTGAGTGTGATCAGAACAAAAGAACGGTGTTTCCTACACATACGGACCATATCTAGTTCAACACTGCTTCTGAAACTGCAATAAACCACAGGACCTCTAACATCCAATGCTTGTCAGTTAAGATGAGAAACGTGTGAGCTTCGTGAATGATGTAGTTCGTTTGAGCTGAAAAGTGACTGCACTTACCTGAAGGAAGTGTTGCTTGTAGGAAGACACAGATCCTGGGATTTAAATCCATTTCTGAACGGAAACACACAGCATAGTTCTCATCCATTCATCACACTCTGCTTTAGAGCAAGAAGAACGCTCTTGCTTTCTAGAGTCTCTAACACAGCAGGAAACTTGAGTGTGCTAAGAACAAAAGAACGGTGTTTCCTACACATACGGACCATATCTAGTCCAACTCTGCTTCTGAAACTGATACAAAGCACTGTTCCTGTAACATCCAATGCTTGTCAGTTAAGAAGAGAAACGTGTGAGCTTGGTGAATGATGTAGTTCGTTTTAGCTGAAAAGTGACTGCACTTACCTGAAACGTAGTCTTGCTTGTAGGAAGACACAGGTCCTGGGATTTAACTCCAATTATGAACGGAAACACACAGCATAGTTCTCATCCATTCGTCACACTCTGCTTTAGAGCAAGAAGAACGCTCTTGCTTTCCAGAGTCTCTAATATAGCAGGAAGCTTGATTGTGCTCATTACAAAAGAACGGTGTTACCTACACATACGCACCATATCTAGTTCAACAGTTCTTCTGAATCTGACACAAAGCACAGGTCGTGTCACATCCAATGCTTTTCAATTAAGAGCAAGAAACGTGTGAGCTTCGTGTACAATGTAGTTCTTTTGAGCTGTAAAGTAACTGCCCTTACCTGAAACGAAGTCTTGCTTGTAGGAAGACTCAGAGCCTGGGATTTAACACCATTTCTGTAGTGAAACACACAGCAGAGTTCCCATCCATTGAACACACTCTGCTTTAGAGCAAGAAGCATGCTCTTGCTTTCTAGAGTCTCTAATACTGCAGGAAACGTGAGTGTGCTCAGAAAAAAAGAACTGTGTTTCCAAAACATACGGACCATATCTAGTCCAACTCTTCTTCTGAAATTGATAATAAGCACAGGTCCTCTAACATCCAATGCTTGTCAATTAAGATGAGAAACATGTGAGCTTCGTGAACTATGTAGTTCGTTTGAGCTGAAAAGTGACTGGCCTTACCTGAAACGAAGTCTTGCTTGTAGGAAGACACAGAGCCTGAGATTTAACTCCAATTCTGGAGGGAAACACACAGCACAGTTCTCATCCATGAAACACACTCTGGTTTAGAGCAAGAAGCACGCCCTTGCTTTCTAGAATCTCTAACAATGCAGAAAAACTGAGTGTGCTAAGAACAAAAGAATGGTGTTTCCTACACATAAGTACAATAACTAGTTCAACTCTGCTTCTGAAGCTATAAAAACCACAGGTCCTCTAACATTCAATGCTTTTCAGTTAAGATCAGAAACGTGTGAGCTTCGGGAAGTATGTAGTTCCTTTGATTTGAAAAGTGACTGCATTTACATGAATTGAAGACTTGCTTGTAGGAACACACAGAGCATGGGATTTAACTCCATTTAACAAGGGAAACACACAGCACAGTTCTCATCCATGAAACACACTCTGCTTTAGAGCAAGAGGCACGCTCTTCCTTTCTAGAGTCTCTAATACAACAGGAAACAAGAGTGTGCTCAGAAAAAAAAGAACAGTGTTTCCTACATATACGGACCATATGTAGTTCAATTCTGCTTCTGAAACTGCAACAAACCCCAGGTCCTCTAACACCCAATGCTTTTCAGTTAGGATGAGAAACGTGTGAGCTTCGTGAATGATGTAGTTCGTTTGAGCTAAAAAGTGACTGCCCTTACCTGAAACGATGTCTTTCTTGTAGGAAGACACAGAGCCTGGGATTTAACTCCATTTCTGATGTGAAACACCTAGCAGAGTTCTCATCCATTGATCATCCTCTGCTTTAGAGCAAGAAGCACGCTCTTGCTTTCTAGAGTCTCTAAGACAGCAGGAAACGTGAGTGTGCTCAGAAAAAAAGAAAGGTGTTTCCAAAACATACGGACCATATCTAGTTCAACACTGCTTCTGAATCTGAAATAAACCACAGGTCCTCTAACATCCAATGCTTGTCAGTTAAGATGAGAATCGTGTGAGTGTCGTGAATGATGTAGTTCATTTGAGCTAAAAAGTGACTGCACTTACCTGAAACTTAGTCTTGCTTGTAGGAAGACACAGAGCCTGGGATTTAACTCCATTTCTGAACGGAAACACACAGCATAGTTCTCATCCATTCGTCACACTCTGCTTTAGAGCAAGAAGCACGCTCTTGCTTTCTAGAGTCTCTAATACAGCATGAAACGTGAGTGTGTTCAGAACAAAAGAACGGTGTTTCCTACATATACGGGCCATATCTAGTTCAATTCTGCTTCTGAAACTGCAACAAACCAAAGGTCCTCTAACACCCAATACTTGTAAGTTAGGATGAGAAACGTGTATGCTTCTTGAATGATGTAGTTCGTTTGAGATGAAAAGTGACTGCCCTTACCTGAAAGGAAGTCTTCCTTGTAGGAAGACACAGAGCCTTGGATTTAACTCCATTTCTGAAGTGAAAAACACAGCAGAGTTCTCATCCATTGATAACACTCTGCTTTAGAGCACAAAGCACGCTCTTGCTTTCTAGAGTCTCTAAGACAGCAGGAACCATGAGTGTGCTGAGAACAAAAGAACGGTGTTTCCTACACATATGGACCATAAATTGTCCAACTCTGCTTCTGAAACTGATACAAAGCACTGGTCCTCTAACATCCAATGCTTGTCATTTAAGATGATAAACTTGTGAGCTTCGTGAACGATGTAGTTCGCTTGAGCGGAAAAGTAACTGCACTTTCGTGAAACGAAGTCCTGCTTGTATGAAGACTAAGAGGCTGGGATTTAACACCATTTCTGAAGTGAAACACACAGCAGAATTCTCATCCATTGATCACACTCTGCTTTAGAGCAAGAAGCATGCTCTTGCTTTGTAGAGTCACTAATAAACCAGGAAACGTGAGTGTGCTGAGAACAAAAGAACGGAGTTTCCTACACATATGGACCATATCTAGTGTAACTCTGCATCTGAAACTGATAAAAAGCACGGGTCGTCTAACATCCAATGCTTGTCAGTTAAGATGAGAAACGTTTGAGCTTCGTGAACGATGTTGTTCATTTGAGCTGTAAAGTATCTGCCCTTTCCTGAACCGAAGTCTTGATTTTAGGAAGACTCTGAGCCTGGGATTACCTCCATTTCTGAAGTGAAACACAGCATAGTTCTCATCCATTAATCACACTCTGGTAGAGAGCAAGAAGCATGCCCTTGCTGTCTACAGTCTCTAAGACAGCAGGATACGTGAGTGTGTTGAGAACAACAAAACGGTGTTTCCTACACATACGGACCATATCTAGTCCACCTCTGCTTCTGAAACTGATATGAAGCACTGTTCCTGTAACATACAATGCTTGTCAGTTAGGATGAGAAACGGGTGAGCTTCGTGAACGATGTATATTATTTGAGCTGTAAAGAAACTGCCCTTACCTGAAACGAAGTCTTGCTTGTAGGATGACACAGAGCCTGGGATTTAACTCCATTTCTGAAGGGAAACACACAGCATAGTTCTCATCCATTCAACACACTTTGCTTTAGATCAAGAAGCATGCTCTTGCTTTCTAGAGTCTCTAATACAGCAGGAAATGTGAGTGTGCTCCGAAAAAAAGAACGTTGTTTCCTACACATACGGACCATATCTAGTTCAAGACTGCTTCTGAAACTGCAATAAACCACCCGTCCTCTAACATCCAATGCTTGTCAATTAAGATGAGAATTGTGTGAGCTTCGTGAATGATGTAGTTCGTTTGAGCTGAAAAGTGACTTCACTTACCTGAAACGAAGTCTTGCTTGTAGGAAGACACAGAGCCTGGGATTTAACTCCATTTCTGAACGGAAACACACAGCATAGTTCTCATCCATTCATCACACTCTGCTTTAGAGCAAGAAGAACGCTCTTGCTTTCTAGAGTCTCTAGGACAGCAGGAAACATGAGTGTGCTCAGAACAAAAGCACGGTGTTTCCTACACATACGGACCATATCTAGTTCAACTCTGCTTCTGTAACTGACACAAAGCACTGGTCCTCTAACATCCAATGCTTGTCAGTTAAGATGGGAAAAGTTTGAGATTCGTGCATGATGTAGTTCGCTTGAGCTGAAAAGTAACTGCCATATCCTGAAACGAAGTCTTGCTTGTATGAAGACTCAGAGCCCTGGATTTAACTTCATTTCTGAAGGGAAACACACAGCATAGTTCTCATCCATTCATCACACTCTGCTTTAGATCAAGAAGCATGCTCTTGCTTTCTAGAGTCTCTAATACAGCAGGAAACGTGAGTGTGCTCAGAAAAAAAGAACGGTGTTTCCAACACATATGGACCATATCTAGTTCAACACTGCTTCTGAAACTGAAATAAACCACCGGTCTTCTAACATCCATTGCTTGTCAGTTAAGATGAGAAACGTGTGAGCTTCATGAATGATGTAGTTCGTTTGAGCTGAAAAGTGACTGCACTTACCTGAAACGAAGTCTTGCTTGTAGGAAGACACAGAGCCTGGGATTTAACTCCATTTCTGAACGGAAACACACAGCATAGTTCTCAGCCATTCATCACACTCTGCTTTAGAGCAAGAGGAACGCTCTTGCTTTCTAGAGTCTCTAATACAGCAGGAAACTTGAGTGTGATCAGAACAAAAGAACGGTGTTTCCTACACATACGGACCATATCTAGTTCAACACTGCTTCTGAAACTGCAATAAACCACAGGACCTCTAACATCCAATGCTTGTCAGTTAAGATGAGAAACGTGTGAGCTTCGTGAATGATGTAGTTCGTTTGAGCTGAAAAGTGACTGCACTTACCTGAAGGAAGTGTTGCTTGTAGGAAGACACAGATCCTGGGATTTAAATCCATTTCTGAACGGAAACACACAGCATAGTTCTCATCCATTCATCACACTCTGCTTTAGAGCAAGAAGAACGCTCTTGCTTTCTAGAGTCTCTAACACAGCAGGAAACTTGAGTGTGCTAAGAACAAAAGAACGGTGTTTCCTACACATACGGACCATATCTAGTCCAACTCTGCTTCTGAAACTGATACAAAGCACTGTTCCTGTAACATCCAATGCTTGTCAGTTAAGAAGAGAAACGTGTGAGCTTGGTGAATGATGTAGTTCGTTTTAGCTGAAAAGAGACTGCACTTACCTGAAACGTAGTCTTTTTGTAGGAAGACACAGAGCCTGGGATTTAACTCCATTTCTGAACGGAAACACACAGCATAGTTCTCATCCATTCATCACACTCTGCTTTAGAGCAAGAAGAACGCTCTTGCTTTCTAGAGTCTCTAATACAGCAGGAAGCTTGAGTGTGCTCATTACAAAAGAATGGTGTTACCCACACATACGCACCATATCTAGTTCAACAGTGCTTCTGAATCTGAAAAAAAGCACAGGTCGTGTCACATCCAATGCTTTTCAATTAAGAGCAAGAAACGTGTGAGCTTCGTGTACAATGTAGTTCTTTTGAGCTGTAAAGTAACTGCCCTTACCTGAAACGAAGTCTTGCTTGTAGGAAGACTCAGAGCGTGGGATTTAACTCCATTTCTTTAGTGAAACACACAGCAGAGTTCCCATCCATTGATCACACTCTGCTTTAGAGCAAGAAGCACGCTCTTGCTTTCTAGAGTCTCTAATACAGCATGAAACGTGAGTGTGCTCAGAACAAAAGAACGGTGTTTCCTACATATACGGGCCATATCTAGTTCAATTCTGCTTCTGAAACTGCAACAAACCACAGGTCCTCTAACACCCAATACTTGTAAGATAGGATGAGAAACGTGTATGATTCTTGAATGATGTAGTTCGTTTGAGATGAGAAGTGACTGCCCTTACCTGAAAGGAAGTCTTCCTTGTAGGAAGACACAGAGCCTAGGATTTAACTCCATTTCTGAAGTGAAAAACACAGCAGAGTTCTCATCCATTGATCACACTCTGCTTTACAGCACAAAGCACGCTCTTGCTTTCTAGAGTCTCTAAGACAGCAGGAAACATGAGTGTGCTGAGAACCAAAGAACGGTGTTTCCTACACATATGGACCATAAATTGTCCAACTATGCTTCTGAAACTGATACAAAGCACTGGTCCTCTAACATCCAATGCTTGTCATTTAAGATGATAAACGTGTGAGCTTCGTGAACGATGTAGTTCTCTTGAGCGGAAAAGTAACTGCACTTTCGTGAAACGAAGTCTTGCTTGTATGAAGACTAAGAGCCTGGGATTTAACACCATTCCTGAAGTGAAACACACAGCAGAATTCTCATCCATTGATCACACTCTGCTTTAGTGCAAGAAGCACGCTCTTGCTTTGTAGAGTCTCTAATAAACCAGGAAACGTGAGTGTGCTGAGAACAAAAGAACGGAGTTTCCTACACATATGGACCATATCTAGTCCAACTCTGCGTCTGAAACTGAAACAAAGCACTGGTCCTGTGACATCCAATTGTTGTCAGTTAAGATGAGAAACGTGTGAGCTTCGTGAATGATGTTGTTCGTTTGAGCTGTAAAGTAACTGACCTTTCCTGAACCGAAGTCTTGATTTTAGGAAGACTCTGAGCCTGAGATTACCTCCATTTCTGAAGTGAAACACACAGCAGAGTTCTCATCCAATAATCACACTCTGCTAGAGAGCAAGAAGCATGCTCTTGCTTTCTAGAGTTTCTAAGACAGCAGGATACGTGAGTGTGCTGAGAACAACAAAACGGTGTTTCCTACACATACGGACCATATCTAGTCCACCTCTGCTTCTGAAACTGATATGAAGCACTGTTCCTGTAACATACAATGCTTGTCAGTTAGGATGATAAACGTGTGAGCTTCGTGAACGATGTACATTGTTTGAGCTGTAAAGAAACTGCCCTTACCTGAAACGAAGTCTTGCTTGTAGGATGACACAGAGCCTGGGATTTAACTCCATTTCTGAAGGGAAACACACAGCATAGTTCTCATCCATTCAACACACTTTGCTTTAGATCAAGAAGCATGCTCTTGCTTTCTAGAGTCTCTAATACAGCAGGAAATGTGAGTGTGCTCCGAAAAAAAGAACGTTGTTTCCTACACATACGGACCATATCTAGTTCAAGACTGCTTCTGAAACTGCAATAAACCACCTGTCCTCTAACATCCAATGCTTGTCAATTAAGATGAGAATTGTGTGAGCTTCGTGAATGATGTAGTTCGTTTGAGCTGAAAAGTGACTTCACTTACCTGAAACGAAGTCTTGCTTGTAGGAAGACACAGAGCCTGGGATTTAACTCCATTTCTGAACGGAAACACACAGCATAGTTCTCATCCACTCATCACACTCTGCTTTAGAGCAAGAAGAACGCTCTTGCTTTCTAGAGTCTCTAATACAGCAGGAAACATGAGTGTGCTCAGAAAAAAAGCACGGTGTTTCCTACACATACAGACCATATCTAGTTCAACTCTGCTTCTGTAACTGACACAAAGCGCTGGTCCTCTAACATCCAATGCTTGTCAGTTAAGATGGGAAAAGTTTGAGATTCGTGCATGATGTAGTTCGCTTGAGCTGAAAAGTAACTGCCATATCCTGAAACGAAGTCTTGCTTGTATGAAGACTCAGAGCCCTGGATTTAACTCCATTTCTGAAGTGAAACACACAGCATAGTTCTCATCCATTCATCACACTCTGCTTTAGATCAAGAAGCATGCTCTTGCTTTCTAGAGTCTCTAATACAGCAGGATACGTGAGTGTGCTCAGAAAAAAAGAACGGTGTTTCCAACACATATGGACCATATCTAGTTCAACACTGCTTCTGAAACTGAAATAAACCACCGGTCCTCTAACATCCATTGCTTGTCAGTTAAGATGAGAAACGTGTGAGCTTCATGAATGATGTAGTTCGTTTGAGCTGAAAAGTGACTGCACTTACCTGAAACGAAGTCTTGCTTGTAGGAAGACACAGAGCCTGGGATTTAACTCCATTTCTGAACGGAAACACACAGCATAATTCTCATCCATTCATCACACTCTGCTTTAGAGAAAGAGGAACGCTCTTGCTTTCTAGAGTCTCTAATACAGCAGGAAACTTGAGTGTGATCAGAACAAAAGAACGGTGTTTCCTACACATACGGACCATATCTTGTTCAACACTGCTTCTGAAACTGCAATAAACCACAGGACCTCTAACATCCAATGCTTGTCAGTTAAGATGAGAAACGTGTGAGCTTCGTGAATGATGTAGTTCGTTTGAGCTGAAAAGTGACTGCACTTACCTGAAGGAAGTGTTGCTTGTAGGAAGACACAGATCCTGGGATTTAAATCCATTTCTGAACGGAAACACACAGCATAGTTCTCATCCATTCATCACACTCTGCTTTAGAGCAAGAAGAACGCTCTTGCTTTCTAGAGTCTCTAACACAGCAGGAAACTTGAGTGTGCTAAGAACAAAAGAACGGTGTTTCCTACACATACGGACCATATCTAGTCCAACTCTGCTTCTGAAACTGATACAAAGCACTGTTCCTGTAACATCCAATGCTTGTCAGTTAAGAAGAGAAACGTGTGAGCTTGGTGAATGATGTAGTTCGTTTTAGCTGAAAAGTGACTGCACTTACCTGAAACGTAGTCTTGCTTGTAGGAAGACACAGGTCCTGGGATTTAACTCCAATTATGAACAGAAACACACAGCATAGTTCTCATCCATTCGTCACACTCTGCTTTAGAGCAAGAAGAACGCTCTTGCTTTCCAGAGTCTCTAATATAGCAAGAAGCTTGATTGTGCTCATTTCAAAAGAACGGTGTTACCTACACATACGCACCATATCTAGTTCAACAGTTCTTCTGAATCTGACACAAAGCACAGGTCGTGTCACATCCAATGCTTTTCAATTAAGAGCAAGAAACGTGTGAGCTTCGTGTACAATGTAGTTCTTTTGAGCTGTAAAGTAACTGCCCTTACCTGAAACGAACTCTTGCTTGTAGGAAGACTCAGAGCTTGGGATTTAACTCCATTTCTTTAGTGAAACACACAGCAGAGTTCCCATCCATTGATCACACTCTGCTTTAGAGCAAGAAGCACGCTCTTGCTTTCTAGAGTCTCTAATACAGCATGAAACGTGAGTGTGCTCAGAACAAAAGAACGGTGTTTCCTACATATACGGGCCATATCTAGTTCAATTCTGCTTCTGAAACTGCAACAAACCACAGGTCCTCTAACACCCAATACTTGTAAGATAGGATGAGAAACGTGTATGATTCTTGAATGATGTAGTTCGTTTGAGATGAGAAGTGACTGCCCTTACCTGAAAGGAAGTCTTCCTTGTAGGAAGACACAGAGCCTAGGATTTAACTCCATTTCTGAAGTGAAAAACACAGCAGAGTTCTCATCCATTGATCACACTCTGCTTTACAGCACAAAGCACGCTCTTGCTTTCTAGAGTCTCTAAGACAGCAGGAAACATGTGTGTGCTGAGAACAAAAGAACGGTGTTTCCTACACATATGGACCATAAATTGTCCAACTATGCTTCTGAAACTGATACAAAGCACTGGTCCTCTAACATCCAATGCTTGTCATTTAAGATGATAAACGTGTGAGCTTCGTGAACGATGTAGTTCTCTTGAGCGGAAAAGTAACTGCACTTTCGTGAAACGAAGTCTTGCTTGTATGAAGACTAAGAGCCTGGGATTTAACACCATTCCTGAAGTGAAACACACAGCAGAATTCTCATCCATTGATCACATTCTGCTTTAGTGCAAGAAGCACGCTCTTGCTTTGTAGAGTCTCTAATAAACCAGGAAACGTGAGTGTGCTGAGAACAAAAGAACGGAGTTTCCTACACATATGGACCATATCTAGTCCAACTCTGCATCTGAAACTGAAACAAAGCACTGGTCCTGTGACATCCAATTGTTGTCAGTTAAGATGAGAAACGTGTGAGCTTCGTGAATGATGTTGTTCGTTTGAGCTGTAAAGTAACTGACCTTTCCTGAACCGAAGTCTTGATTTTAGGAAGACTCTGAGCCTGAGATTACCTCCATTTCTGAAGTGAAACACACAGCAGAGTTCTCATCCAATAATCACACTCTGCTAGAGAGCAAGAAGCATGCTCTTGCTTTCTAGAGTTTCTAAGACAGCAGGATACGTGAGTGTGCTGAGAACAACAAAACGGTGTTTCCTACACATACGGACCATATCTAGTCCACCTCTGCTTCTGAAACTGATATGAAGCACTGTTCCTGTAACATACAATGCTTGTCAGTTAGGATGAGAAACGTGTGAGCTTCATGAACGATGTACATTGTTTGAGCTGTAAAGAAACTGCCCTTACCTGAAACGAAGTCTTGCTTGTAGGATGACACAGAGCCTGGGATTTAACTCCATTTCTGAAGGGAAACACACAGCATAGTTCTCATCCATTCATCACACTCTGCTTTAGATCAAGAAGCATGCTCTTGCTTTCTAGAGTCTCTAATACAGCAGGAAACGTGAGTGTGCTCAGAAAAAAAGAACGGTGTTTCCAACACATATGGACCATATCTAGTTCAACACTGCTTCTGAAACTGAAATAAACCACCGGTCCTCTAACATTCATTGCTGGTCAGTTAAGATGAGAAACGTGTGAGCTTCGTGAATGATGTAGTTTGTTTGAGCTGAAAAGTGACTGCACTTACCTGAAACGAAGTCTTGCATGTAGGAAGACACAGAGCCTGGGATTTAACTCCATTTCTGAAGGGAAACACACAGCATAGTTCTCATCCATTCATCACACTCTGCTTTAGATCAAGAAGCATGCTCTTGCTTTCTAGAGTCTCTAATACAGCAGGAAACGTGAGTGTGCTCAGAAAAAAAGAACGGTGTTTCCAACACATATGGACCATATCTAGTTCAACACTGCTTCTGAAACTGAAATAAACCACCGGTCCTCTAACATCCATTGCTTGTCAGTTAAGATGAGAAACGTGTGAGCTTCATGAATGATGTAGTTCGTTTGAGCTGAAAAGTGACTGCACTTACCTGAAACGAAGTCTTGCTTGTAGGAAGACACAGAGCCTGGGATTTAACTCCATTTCTGAACGGAAACACACAGCATAATTCTCATCCATTCATCACACTCTGCTTTAGAGAAAGAGGAACGCTCTTGCTTTCTAGAGTCTCTAATACAGCAGGAAACTTGAGTGTGATCAGAACAAAAGAACGGTGTTTCCTACACATACGGACCATATCTTGTTCAACACTGCTTCTGAAACTGCAATAAACCACAGGACCTCTAACATCCAATGCTTGTCAGTTAAGATGAGAAACGTGTGAGCTTCGTGAATGATGTAGTTCGTTTGAGCTGAAAAGTGACTGCACTTACCTGAAGGAAGTGTTGCTTGTAGGAAGACACAGATCCTGGGATTTAAATCCATTTCTGAACGGAAACACACAGCATAGTTCTCATCCATTCATCACACTCTGCTTTAGAGCAAGAAGAACGCTCTTGCTTTCTAGAGTCTCTAACACAGCAGGAAACTTGAGTGTGCTAAGAACAAAAGAACGGTGTTTCCTACACATACGGACCATATCTAGTCCAACTCTGCTTCTGAAACTGATACAAAGCACTGTTCCTGTAACATCCAATGCTTGTCAGTTAAGAAGAGAAACGTGTGAGCTTGGTGAATGATGTAGTTCGTTTTAGCTGAAAAGTGACTGCACTTACCTGAAACGTAGTCTTGCTTGTAGGAAGACACAGGTCCTGGGATTTAACTCCAATTATGAACAGAAACACACAGCATAGTTCTCATCCATTCGTCACACTCTGCTTTAGAGCAAGAAGAACGCTCTTGCTTTCCAGAGTCTCTAATATAGCAAGAAGCTTGATTGTGCTCATTTCAAAAGAACGGTGTTACCTACACATACGCACCATATCTAGTTCAACAGTTCTTCTGAATCTGACACAAAGCACAGGTCGTGTCACATCCAATGCTTTTCAATTAAGAGCAAGAAACGTGTGAGCTTCGTGTACAATGTAGTTCTTTTGAGCTGTAAAGTAACTGCCCTTACCTGAAACGAACTCTTGCTTGTAGGAAGACTCAGAGCTTGGGATTTAACTCCATTTCTTTAGTGAAACACACAGCAGAGTTCCCATCCATTGATCACACTCTGCTTTAGAGCAAGAAGCACGCTCTTGCTTTCTAGAGTCTCTAATACAGCATGAAACGTGAGTGTGCTCAGAACAAAAGAACGGTGTTTCCTACATATACGGGCCATATCTAGTTCAATTCTGCTTCTGAAACTGCAACAAACCACAGGTCCTCTAACACCCAATACTTGTAAGATAGGATGAGAAACGTGTATGATTCTTGAATGATGTAGTTCGTTTGAGATGAGAAGTGACTGCCCTTACCTGAAAGGAAGTCTTCCTTGTAGGAAGACACAGAGCCTAGGATTTAACTCCATTTCTGAAGTGAAAAACACAGCAGAGTTCTCATCCATTGATCACACTCTGCTTTACAGCACAAAGCACGCTCTTGCTTTCTAGAGTCTCTAAGACAGCAGGAAACATGTGTGTGCTGAGAACAAAAGAACGGTGTTTCCTACACATATGGACCATAAATTGTCCAACTATGCTTCTGAAACTGATACAAAGCACTGGTCCTCTAACATCCAATGCTTGTCATTTAAGATGATAAACGTGTGAGCTTCGTGAACGATGTAGTTCTCTTGAGCGGAAAAGTAACTGCACTTTCGTGAAACGAAGTCTTGCTTGTATGAAGACTAAGAGCCTGGGATTTAACACCATTCCTGAAGTGAAACACACAGCAGAATTCTCATCCATTGATCACATTCTGCTTTAGTGCAAGAAGCACGCTCTTGCTTTGTAGAGTCTCTAATAAACCAGGAAACGTGAGTGTGCTGAGAACAAAAGAACGGAGTTTCCTACACATATGGACCATATCTAGTCCAACTCTGCATCTGAAACTGAAACAAAGCACTGGTCCTGTGACATCCAATTGTTGTCAGTTAAGATGAGAAACGTGTGAGCTTCGTGAATGATGTTGTTCGTTTGAGCTGTAAAGTAACTGACCTTTCCTGAACCGAAGTCTTGATTTTAGGAAGACTCTGAGCCTGAGATTACCTCCATTTCTGAAGTGAAACACACAGCAGAGTTCTCATCCAATAATCACACTCTGCTAGAGAGCAAGAAGCATGCTCTTGCTTTCTAGAGTTTCTAAGACAGCAGGATACGTGAGTGTGCTGAGAACAACAAAACGGTGTTTCCTACACATACGGACCATATCTAGTCCACCTCTGCTTCTGAAACTGATATGAAGCACTGTTCCTGTAACATACAATGCTTGTCAGTTAGGATGAGAAACGTGTGAGCTTCATGAACGATGTACATTGTTTGAGCTGTAAAGAAACTGCCCTTACCTGAAACGAAGTCTTGCTTGTAGGATGACACAGAGCCTGGGATTTAACTCCATTTCTGAAGGGAAACACACAGCATAGTTCTCATCCATTCATCACACTCTGCTTTAGATCAAGAAGCATGCTCTTGCTTTCTAGAGTCTCTAATACAGCAGGAAACGTGAGTGTGCTCAGAAAAAAAGAACGGTGTTTCCAACACATATGGACCATATCTAGTTCAACACTGCTTCTGAAACTGAAATAAACCACCGGTCCTCTAACATTCATTGCTGGTCAGTTAAGATGAGAAACGTGTGAGCTTCGTGAATGATGTAGTTTGTTTGAGCTGAAAAGTGACTGCACTTACCTGAAACGAAGTCTTGCATGTAGGAAGACACAGAGCCTGGGATTTAACTCCATTTCTGAAGGGAAACACACAGCATAGTTCTCATCCATTCATCACACTCTGCTTTAGATCAAGAAGCATGCTCTTGCTTTCTAGAGTCTCTAATACAGCAGGAAACGTGAGTGTGCTCAGAAAAAAAGAACGGTGTTTCCAACACATATGGACCATATCTAGTTCAACACTGCTTCTGAAACTGAAATAAACCACCGGTCCTCTAACATTCATTGCTGGTCAGTTAAGATGAGAATCGTGTGAGCTTCGTGAATGATGTAGTTCGTTTGAGCTGAAAAGTGACTTCACTTACCTGAAACGAAGTCTTGCTTGTAGGAAGACACAGAGCCTGGGATTTAACTCCATTTCTGAACGGAAACACACAGCATAGTTCTCATCCATTCATCACACTCTGCTTTAGAGCAAGAAGAACGCTCTTGCTTTCTAGAGTCTCTAATACAGCAGGAAACATGAGTGTGCTCAGAACAAAAGCACGGTGTTTCCTACACATACAGACCATATCTAGTTCAACTCTGCTTCTGTAACTGACACAAAGCACTGGTCCTCTAACATCCAATGCTTGTCAGTTAAGATGGGAAAAGTTTGAGATTCGTGCATGATGTAGGTCGCTTGAGCTGAAAAGTAACTGCCATATCCTGAAACGAAGTCTTGTTTGTATGAAGACTCAGAGCCCTGGATTTAACTCCATTTCTGAAGTGAAACACACAGCATAGTTCTCATCCATTGATCACACTCTGCTTTAGAGCAAGAAGCACGCTCTTGCTTTGTAGAGTCTCTAATAAACCAGGAAACGTGAGTGTGCTGAGAACAAAAGAACGGAGTTTCCTACACATATGGACCATATCTAGTCCAACTCTGCGTCTGAAACTGAAACAAAGCACTGGTCCTCTAACATCCAATGGTTGTCAGTTAAGATGAGAAACGTGTGAGCTTCGTGAATGATGTTGTTCGTTTGAGCTGTAAAGTAACTGCCATTTCCTGAAGCGAAGTCTTGATTTTAGGAAGACTCTGAGCCTGGGATTACCTCCATTTCTGAAGTGAAACACACAGCATAGTTCTCACCATTAATCACACTCTGCTAGAGAGCAAGAAGCATGCTCTTGCTTTCTAGAGTCTCTAAGACAGCAGGATACGTGAGTGTGCTGAGAACAACAAAACGGTGTTTCCTACACATACAGACCATATCTAGTCCAACTCTGCTTCTGAAACTGCAACAAACCACAGGACCTCTAACACCCAATGCTTGTCAGTTAGGATGAGAAACGTGTGAGCTTCGTGAATGATGTAGTTCTTTTGAGCTGTAAAGTAACTGCCCTTTCCTGAACCGAAGTCTTGCTTTTAGGAAGAATGTGAGCCTGTGATTTAACTCCATTTCTGGAGGGAAACACACAGCACAGTTCTCATCCATGAAACACACTAAGCTTTAGAGCAAGAAGCACGCCCTTGCTTTCTAGAATCTCTACACTGCAGAAAAAGTGCGTGGGCTCAGAACAAAAGAATGGTGTTTCCTACACATACAGACAATATCTAGTTCAACACTGCTTCTGAAACTGAAATAAACCACAGGACCTCTAACATCCAATGCTTGTCAGTTAAGATGAGAATCGTGTGAGCTTCATGAATGATGTAGATCTTTGAGCTGAAAAGTGACTGCACTTACATGAAACGAAGTCTTGCTTGTAGGAAGACACACAGCCTGGGATTTAACTCCATTTCTGAATTGAAACACACAGCATAGTTCTCATCCATTCATCACACTCTGCTTTAGAGAAAGAAGAACACTCTTGCTTTCTAGAGTCTCTAATACAGCAGGAAACTTGAGTGTGCTCAGAACAAAAGAACCGTGTTTCCTACAAATATGGACCATATCTAGTCCAACTCTGCTTCTGAAACTGATACAAAGCACTGGTCCTCTAACATCCAATGCTTGTCAGTTAAGATTGGAAAAGTGTGAGATTCGTGAACGATGTAGTTCGCTTGAGCTGAAAAGTAACTGCCCTATCCTGAAAGGAAGTCTTGCTTGTATGAAGACTCAGAGACCTGGATTTAACTCCATTTCTGAAGGGAAACACACAGCACAGTTATCATCCATGGATCACAGTCTGCTTTAGATCAAGAAGCAGGCTCTTGCTTTTTAGAGTCTCTATTACAGCAGGAAACGTGAGTGTGCTCAGAAAAAAAGAAAGGTATTTCCAACACATATGGACCATATCTAGTTCAACACTGCTTCTGAAACTGCAATAAACCCCCGGACCTCTAACATCCAATGCTTGTCAGTTAAGATGAGAATCGTGTGAGCTTCATGAATGATGTAGTGCGTTTGAGCTGAAAAGTGACTGCACTTACCTGAAACGAAGTCTTGCTTGTAGGAAGACACAGAGCCTGGGATTTAACTCCATTTCTGAAGGGAAACATACCGCATAGTTCTCATCCATTCATCACACTCTGCTTTAGAGCAAGAAGAACGCTCTTGCTTTCTATAGTCTCTAATACAGCACGAAACATTAGTGTGCTCAGAACAAAAGAACGGTGTTTCCTACACATACGGACCATATCTAGTTCAACACTGCTTCTGAAACTGACACAAAGCACAGGTCCTGTTACATGCAATGCTTTTCAATTATGAGCAAGAAACGTGTGAGGTTCGTAAACGATGTAGTTCTTTTAAGCTGTAAAGTAACGGACCTTACCTGAAACGAAGTCTTGCTTGTAGGAAGACTCAGAGCCTGGGATTTAACACCATTTCTGAAGTGAAACACACAGCAGAATTCTCGTCCATTGATCAAACTCTGCTTTACAGCAAGAAGCATGCTCTTGCTTTGTAGAGTCTCTAATAAACCAGGGAACGTGAGTGTGCTGAGAACAAAAGAACGGAGTTTCCTACACATATGGACCATATCTAGTCCAACTCTGCGTCTGAAACTGAAACAAAGCACTGGTCCTCTAACATCCAATGGTTGTCAGTTAAGATGAGAAACGTGTGAGCTTCGTGAATGATGTTGTTCGTTTGAGCTGTAAAGTAACTGCCCTTTCCTGAACCGAAGTCTTGATTTTAGGAAGACTCTGAGCCTGGGATTACCTCCATTTCTGAAGTGAAACACACAGCATAGTTCTCATCCATTAATCACACTCTGCTAGAGAGCAAGAAGCATGCTCTTGATGACTAGAGTCTCTAAGACAGCAGGATACGTGAGTGTGCTGAGAACAACAAAACGGTGTTTCCTACACATACGGACCATATCTAGTCCACCTCTGCTTCTGAAACTGATATGAAGCACTGTTCCTGTAACATACAATGCTTGTCAGTTAGGATGAGAAACGTGTGAGCTTCGTGAACGATGTACATTGTTTGAGCTGTAAAGAAACTGCCCTTACCTGAAACGAAGTCTTGCTTGTAGGATGACACAGAGCCTGGGATTTAACTCCATTTCTGAACGGAAACACACAGCATAGTTCTCATCCATTCATCACACTCTGCTTTAGATCAAGAAGCATGCTCTTGCTTTCTAGAGTCTCTAATACAGCAGGAAACGTGAGTGTGCTCAGAAAAAAAGAACGGTGTTTCCAACACATATGGACCATATCTAGTTCAACACTGCTTCTGAAACTGAAATAAACCACCGGTCCTCTAACATTCATTGCTGGTCAGTTAAGATGAGAAACGTGTGAGCTTCGTGAATGATGTAGTTCGTTTGAGCTGAAAAGTGACTGCACTTACCTGAAACGAAGTCTTGCATGTAGGAAGACACAGAGCCTGGGATTTAACTCCATTTCTGAAGGGAAACACACAGCATAGTTCTCATCCATTCATCACACTCTGCTTTAGATCAAGAAGCATGCTCTTGCTTTCTAGAGTCTCTAATACAGCAGGAAATGTGAGTGTACTCCGAAAAAAAGAACGGTGTTTCCTACACATACGGACCATATCTAGTTCAACACTGCTTCTGAAACTGCAATAAACCACCGTTCCTCTAACATCCAATGCTTGTCAATTAAGATGAGAATCGTGTGAGCTTCGTGAATGATGTAGTTCGTTTGAGCTGAAAAGTGACTTCACTTACCTGAAACGAAGTCTTGCTTGTAGGAAGACACAGAGCCTGGGATTTAACTCCATTTCTGAACGGAAACACACAGCATAGTTCTCATCCATTCATCACACTCTTCTTTAGAGCAAGAAGAACGCTCTTGCTTTCTAGAGTCTCTAATACAGCAGGAAACATGAGTGTGCTCAGAACAAAAGCACGGTGTTTCCTACACATACAGACCATATCTAGTTCAACTCTGCTTCTGTAACTGACACAAAGCACTGGTCCTCTAACATCCAATGCTTGTCAGTTAAGATGGGAAAAGTTTGAAATTCGTGCATGATGTAGTTCGCTTGAGCTGAAAAGTAACTGCCATATCCTGAAACGAAGTCTTGCTTGTATGAAGACTCAGAGCCCTGGATTTAACTCCATTTCTGAAGTGAAACACACAGCATAGTTCTCATCCATTGATCACACTCTGCTTTAGAGCAAGAAGCACGCTCTTGCTTTGTAGAGTCTCTAATAAACCAGGAAACGTGAGTGTGCTGAGAACAACAAAACGGTGTTTCCTACACATACGGACCATATCTAGTCCAACTCTGCTTCTGAAACTGCAACAAACCACAGGACCTCTAACACCCAATGCTTGTCAGTTAGGATGAGAAACGTGTGAGCTTCGTGAATGATGTAGTTCTTTTGAGCTGTAAAGTAACTGCCCTTTCCTGAACCGAAGTCTTGCTTTTAGGAAGACTCTGAGCCTGTGATTTAACTCCATTTCTGGAGGGAAACACACAGCACAGTTCTCATCCATGAAACACACTAAGCTTTAGAGCAAGAAGCACGCCCTTGCTTTCTAGAATCTCTACACTGCAGAAAAAGTGAGAGGGCTCAGAACAAAAGAATGGTGTTTCCTACACATACAGACAATATCTAGTTCAACACTGCTTCTGAAACTGAAATAAACCACAGGACCTCTAACATCCAATGCTTGTCAGTTAAGATGAGAATCGTGTGAGCTTCATGAATGATGTAGATCTTTGAGCTGAAAAGTGACTGCACTTACATGAAACGAAGTCTTGCTTGTAGGAAGACACACAGACTGGGATTTAACTCCATTTCTGAATTGAAACACACAGCATAGTTCTCATCCATTCATCACACTCTGCTTTAGAGAAAGAAGAACACTCTTGCTTTCTAGAGTCTCTAATACAGCAGGAAACTTGAGTGTGCTCAGAACAAAAGAACCGTGTTTCCTACAAATATGGACCATATCTAGTCCAACTCTGCTTCGGAAACTGATACAAAGCACTGGTCCTCTAACATCCAATGCTTGTCAGTTAAGATTGGAAAAGTGTGAGATTCGTGAACGATGTAGTTCGCTTGAGCTGAAAAGTAACTGCCATATCCTGAAAGGAAGTCTTGCTTGTATGAAGACTCAGAGACCTGGATTTAACTCCATTTCTGAAGTGAAACACACAGCAGAGTTCTCATCCATTGATCACACTCTGCTTTAGAGCAAGAAGCACGCTCTTGCTTTGTGGAGTCTCTAATAGAGCAAGAAATGTGAGTGTGCTCAGAACAAAAGAAAGGTGTTTCCTACACATATGGACCATATCTAGTCCAACTCTGCTTCTGAAACTGATACAAAGCACTGTTCCTGTAACATCCAATGCTTGTCAGTTAAGATGAGAAACGTGTGAGCTTGGTGAATGATGTAGTTCGTTTTAGCTGAAAAGTGACTGCATTTACCTGAAACACAGTCTTGCTTGTAGGAAGACACAGAGCCTGGGATTTAACTCCATTTCTGAAGGGAAACACACAGCACAGTTATCATCCATGGATCACAGTCTGCTTTAGATCAAGAAGCAGGCTCTTGCTTTTTAGAGTCTCTATTACAGCAGGAAACGTGAGTGTGCTCAGAAAAAAAGAAAGGTATTTCCAACACATATGGACCATATCTAGTTCAACACTGCTTCTGAAACTGCAATAAACCCCCGGACCTCTAACATCCAATGCTTGTCAGTTAAGATGAGAATCGTGTGAGCTTCATGAATGATGTAGTGCGTTTGAGCTGAAAAGTGACTGCACTTACCTGAAACGAAGTCTTGCTTGTAGGAAGACACAGAGCCTGGGATTTAACTCCATTTCTGAAGGGAAACATACCGCATAGTTCTCATCCATTCATCACACTCTGCTTTAGAGCAAGAAGAACGCTCTTGCTTTCTATAGTCTCTAATACAGCACGAAACATTAGTGTGCTCAGAACAAAAGAACGGTGTTTCCTACACATACGGACCATATCTAGTTCAACACTGCTTCTGAAACTGACACAAAGCACAGGTCCTGTTACATCCAATGCTTTTCAATTATGAGCAAGAAACGTGTGAGGTTCGTAAACGATGTAGTTCTTTTAAGCTGTAAAGTAACGGACCTTACCTGAAACGAAGTCTTGCTTGTAGGAAGACTCAGAGCCTGGGATTTAACACCATTTCTGAAGTGAAACACACAGCAGAATTCTCGTCCATTGATCAAACTCTGCTTTACAGCAAGAAGCATGCTCTTGCTTTGTAGAGTCTCTAATAAACCAGGGAACGTGAGTGTGCTGAGAACAAAAGAACGGAGTTTCCTACACATATGGACCATATCTAGTCCAACTCTGCGTCTGAAACTGAAACAAAGCACTGGTCCTCTAACATCCAATGGTTGTCAGTTAAGATGAGAAACGTGTGAGCTTCGTGAATGATGTTGTTCGTTTGAGCTGTAAAGTAACTGCCCTTTCCTGAACCGAAGTCTTGATTTTAGGAAGACTCTGAGCCTGGGATTACCTCCATTTCTGAAGTGAAACACACAGCATAGTTCTCATCCATTAATCACACTCTGCTAGAGAGCAAGAAGCATGCTCTTGATGTCTAGAGTCTCTAAGACAGCAGGATACGTGAGTGTGCTGAGAACAACAAAACGGTGTTTCCTACACATACGGACCATATCTAGTCCACCTCTGCTTCTGAAACTGATATGAAGCACTGTTCCTGTAACATACAATGCTTGTCAGTTAGGATGAGAAACGTGTGAGCTTCGTGAACGATGTACATTGTTTGAGCTGTAAAGAAACTGCCCTTACCTGAAACGAAGTCTTGCTTGTAGGATGACACAGAGCCTGGGATTTAACTCCATTTCTGAAGGGTAACACACAGCATAGTTCTCATCCATTCATCACACTCTGCTTTAGATCAAGAAGCATGCTCTTGCTTTCTAGAGTCTCTAATACAGCAGGAAACGTGAGTGTGCTCAGAAAAAAAGAACGGTGTTTCCAACACATATGGACCATATCTAGTTCAACACTGCTTCTGAAACTGAAATAAACCACCGGTCCCCTAACATTCATTGCTTGTCAGTTAAGATGAGAAACGTGTGAGCTTCGTGAATGATGTAGTTCATTTGAGCTGAAAAGTGACTGCACTTACCTGAAACGAAGTCTTGCATGTAGGAAGACACAGAGCCTGGGATTTAACTCCATTTCTGAAGGGAAACACACAGCATAGTTCTCATCCATTCATCACACTGTGCTTTAGATCAAGAAGCATGCTCTTGCTTTCTAGAGTCTCTAATACAGCAGGAAATGTGAGTGTACTCCGAAAAAAAGAACGGTGTTTCCTACACATACAGACCATATCTAGTTCAACACTGCTTCTGAAACTGCAATAAACCACCGGTCCTCTAACATCCAATGCTTGTCAATTAAGATGAGAATCGTGTGAGCTTCGTGAATGATGTAGTTCCTTTGAGCTGAAAAGTGACTTCACTTACCTGAAACGAAGTCTTGCTTGTGGGAAGACACAGAGCCTGGGATTTAACTCCATTTCTGAACGGAAACACACAGCATAGTTCTCATCCATTCATCACACTCTGCTTTAGAGCAAGAAGAACGCTCTTGCTTTCTAGAGTCTCTAATACAGCAGGAAACATGAGTGTACTCAGAACAAAAGCACGGTGTTTCCTACACATACAGACCATATCTAGTTCAACTCTGCTTCTGTAACTGACACAAAGCACTGGTCCTCTAACATCCAATGCTTGTCAGTTAAGATGGGAAAAGTTTGAGATTCGTGCATGATGTAGTTCGCTTGAGCTGAAAAGTAACTGCCATATCCTGAAACGAAGTCTTGCTTGTATGAAGACTCAGAGCCCTGGATTTAACTCCATTTCTGAAGTGAAACACACAGCATAGTTCTCATCCATTGATCACACTCTGCTTTAGAGCAAGAAGCACGCTCTTGCTTTGTAGAGTCTCTAATAAACCAGGAAACGTGAGTGTGCTTAGAACAAAAGAACGGAGTTTCCTACACATATGGACCATATCTAGTCCAACTCTGCGTCTGAAACTGAAACAAAGCACTGGTCCTCTAACATCCAATGGTTGTCAGTTAAGATGAGAAACGTGTGAGCTTCGTGAATGATGTTGTTCGTTTGAGCTGTAAAGTAACTGCCATTTCCTGAAGCGAAGTCTTGATTTTAGGAAGACTCTGAGCCTGGGATTACCTCCATTTCTGAAGTGAAACACACAGCATAGTTCTCATCTATTTATCACACTCTGCTAGAGAGCAAGAAGCATGCTCTTGCTTTCTAGAGTCTCTAAGACAGCAGGATACGTGAGTGTGCTGAGAACAACAAAACGGTGTTTCCTACACATACGGCCCATATCTAGTCCAACTCTGCTTCTGAAACTGCAACAAACCACAGGACCTCTAACACCCAATGCTTGTCAGTTAGGATGAGAAACGTGTGAGCTTCGTGAATGATGTAGTTCTTTTGAGCTGTAAAGTAACTGCCCTTTCCTGAACCGAAGTCTTGCTTTTAGGAAGACTCTGAGCCTGTGATTTAACTCCATTTCTGGAGGGAAACACACAGCACAGTTCTCATCCATGAAACACACTAAGCTTTAGAGCAAGAAGCACGCCCTTGCTTTCTAGAATCTCTAACACTGCAGAAAATGTGAGTGGGCTCAGAAAAAAAGAATCGTGTTTCCTACACATACAGACAATATCTAGTTCAACACTGCTTCTGAAACTGAAATAAACCACAGGACCTCTAACATCCAATGCTTGTCAGTTAAGATGAGAATCGTGTGAGCTTCATGAATGATGTAGATCTTTGAGCTGAAAAGTGACTGCACTTACATGAAACGAAGTCTTGCTTGTAGAAAGACACACAGCCTGGGATTTAACTCCATTTCTGAATTGAAACACACAGCATAGTTCTCATCCATTCATCACACTCTGCTTTAGAGAAAGAAGAACACTCTTGCTTTCTAGAGTCTCTAATACAGCAGGAAACTTGAGTGTGCTCAGAACAAAAGAACCGTGTTTCCTACAAATATGGACCATATCTAGTCCAACTCTGCTTCTGAAACTGATACAAAGCACTGGTCCTCTAACATCCAATGCTTGTCAGTTAAGATTGGAAAAGTGTGAGATTCGTGAACGATGTAGTTCGCTTGAGCTGAATAGTAACTGCCCTATCCTGAAAGGAAGTCTTGCTTGTATGAAGACGCAGAGACCTGGATTTAACTCCATTTCTGAAGTGAAACACACAGCAGAGTTCTCATCCATTGATCACACTCTTCTTTAGAGCAAGAAGCACGCTCTTGCTTTCTAGAGTCTCTAAGACAGCAGGAAACGTGAGTGTGCTTAGAACAAAAGAACGGTGTTTCCTACACATATGGACCATATCTAGTCAAACTCGGCGTCTGAAACTGATGCAAAGCACTGTTCCTGTAACATCCAATGCTTGTCAGTTAAGATGAGAAACGTGTGAGCTTGGTGAATGATGTAGTTCGTTTTAGCTGAAAAGTGACTGCATTTACCTGAAACACAGTCTTGCTTGTAGGAAGACACAGAGCCTGGGATTTAACTCCATTTCTGAAGGGAAACACACAGCACAGTTATCATCCATGGATCACAGTCTGCTTTAGATCAAGAAGCAGGCTCTTGCTTTTTAGAGTCTCTATTACAGCAGGAAACGTGAGTGTGCTCAGAAAAAAAGAAAGGTATTTCCAACACATATGGACCATATCTAGTTCAACACTGCTTCTGAAACTGCAATAAACCCCCGGACCTCTAACATCCAATGCTTGTCAATTAAGATGAGAATTGTGTGAGCTTCATGAATGATGTAGTGCGTTTGAGCTGAAAAGTGACTGCACTTACCTGAAACGAAGTCTTGCTTGTAGGAAGACACAGAGCCTGGGATTTAACTCCATTTCTGAAGGGAAACATACCGCATAGTTCTCATCCATTCATCACACTCTGCTTTAGAGCAAGAAGAACGCTCTTGCTTTCTATAGTCTCTAATACAGCACGAAACATTAGTGTGCTCAGAACAAAAGAACGGTGTTTCCTACACATACGGTCCATATCTAGTTCAACACTGCTTCTGAAACTGACACAAAGCACAGGTCCTGTCACAGCCAATGCTTTTCAATTATGAGCAAGAAACCTGTGAGGTTCGTAAACGATGTAGATCTTTTAAGCTGTAAAGTAACGGACCTTACCTGAAACGAAGTCTTGCTTGTAGGAAGACTCAGAGCCTGGGATTTAACTCCATTTCTGTAGTGAAACACACAGCAGAGATCCCATCCATTGATCACACTCTGCTTTAGAGCAAGAAGCACGCTCTTGCTTTCTAGAGTCTCTAAGAAAGCAGGAAACGTGAGTGTGGTGAGAACAAAAGAACGGTGTTTCCTACAAATATGGACCATATCTAGTCCAACTCTGCTTCTGAAACTGATACAAAGCACTGGTCCTCTAACATCCAATGCTTGTCAGTTAAGATTGGAAAAGTGTGAGATTCGTGAACGATGTAGTTCGCTTGAGCTGAAAAGTAACTGCCCTATCCTGAAAGGAAGTCTTGCTTGTATGAAGACTCAGAGCACTGGATTTAACTCCATTTCTGAAGTGAAACACACAGCAGAGTTCTCATCCATTGATCACACTCTGCTTTAGAGCAAGAAGCACGCTCTTGCTTTATAGAGTCTCTAATACAGCATGAAACGTGAGTGTGCTCAGAACAAAAGAACGGTGTTTCCTACACATACGGACCATATCTAGTCCAACTCTGCTTCTGAAACTGATACAAAGCACTGTTCCTGTAACATCCAATGCTAGTCATTTAAGATGAGAAACGTGTGAGCTTGGTGAATGATGTAGTTCGTTTTAGCTGAAAAGTGACTGCCCTTACCTGAAACGAAGTCTTGCTTGTAGGAAGACACAGAGCCTGGGATTGAACTCCATTTCTGAACGGAAACACACAGCATACTTCTCATCCATTCATCACACTCTGCTTTCGAGCAAGAAGAACGCTCTTGCTTTCTACAGTCTCTAATTCAGCACGGAACATGAGTGTGCTCAGAATAAAAGAGCGGTGTTTCCTACACATAAGGACCATATCTAGTCCAACTCTTCTTCTGAAATTGAAAATAAGCACAGGTTCTCCAGCATCAAAAGCTTGTCAGTTAGGATGAGAAACGTGTGAGCTTCGTGAACGATGTAGTTCTTTTGATCGGAAAAGTGACTGCCGTTACCTGAAACGATGTCTTGCTTGTAGGATGACACAGAGCCTGGAATTTAACTCCATTTCTGAAAGGAAACACACAGCATACTTCTCATCCATTCATCACACTCTGCTTTAGAGCAAGAAGAACGCTCTTGCTTTCTACAGTCTCTAATACAGCACGAAACATGAGTGTGCTCAGAATAAAAGAGCGTTGTTTCCTACACATAAGGACCATATCTAGTCCAACTCTTCTTCTGAAATTGAAAATAAGCACAGGTTCTCTAACATCAAAAGCTTGTCAGTTAGGATGAGAAACGTGTGAGCTTCGTGAACGATGTAGTTCATTTGAGCTGTAAAGTAACTGCCCATTTCTGAAAGAAAGTCTTGCTTGTAGGAAGACTCAGAGCCTGGGATTTAACTCCATTTCCGGAGGGAAACACACAGCACAATTCTCATACATGAAACACTCTCTTCTTTAGAGCAAGAAGCTCACTCTTTATTTCTAGAGTCACTAATACAGCAGGAAACATGATTGAGCTCAGAACAAATGAACTGTTTTTGCTACACCTATGGACCATATCTAGTTCAACAACCTTCAGAAACTGAAACAAACCACAGGTCCTCTAACATCCTATGCTTGTCAGTTAAGATGAGAAACGTGTGAGCTTTGTGAACAAGGTAGTTCGTTTGAGCTGTAAGGAAACTGCCCTTAACTCAAACGAAACTGCCCTTAACTGAAACGAAGTCTTGCTTGTAGGAAGACTCAGAGACCTGGATTTAACTCCATTTCTGAAGTGAAACACACAGCAGAGTTCTCATCCATTGATCACACTCTGCTTTAGAGCAAGAAGCACGCTCTTGCTTTCTAGAGTCTCTAAGACAGCAGGAAACGTGGGTGTGCTTAGAACAAAAGATCGGTGTTTCCTACACATATGGACCATATCTAGTCCAACTCGGCGTCTGAATCTGATACAAAGCACTGGTCCTCTAACTTCCAATTTTTGTCAGTTAAGATGAGAAACATGTGAGCTTCGTGAATGATGTTGTTCGTTTGAGCTGTAAAGTAACTGCCCTTTCCTAACCGAAGTCTTGCTTTTAGGAAGACTCTGAGCCTGGCATTTAACTCCATTTCTGAAGTGAATCACACAGCATAGTTCTCATCCATTAATCACACTCTGCTAGAGAGCAAGAAGTATGCTCTTGCTTTCTAGATTCTCTAAGACAGCAGGATATGTGAGTGTGCTGAGAACAACAGACGGTGTTTCCTACACATACGGCCCATATCTAGTCCAAGTCTGCTTCTGAAACTGATACAAAGCACTGGTCCTCTACCAATCAATGCTTGTCAGTTAAGATGAGAAACGTTGAGCTTCGTGAATGATGTAGTTCGTTTGAGCTGAAAAGTGACTCCCCTTACCTGAAACGAAGTCTTGCTTGTAGGAAGACACAGAGCCTGGGATTTAACTCCATTTCTGAAGGGAAACACAAAGCACAGTTATCATCCATGGATCACACTCGGCTTTAGATCAAGAAGCACGCTCTTGCTTTCTAGAGTCTCTAAGACAACAGGAAACCTGAGTGTGCTGAGAACAAAAGTAAGGTGTTTCCTACACATAAGGACCATATCTAGTCAATCTCTTCTTCTGATTTTTATAATAAGCACAGTTCCTCTAACATCCAATGCTTGTCAATTAAGATGAGAAATGTGTGATCTTCGTGAATGATGTAGTTCGTTTGAGCTGAAAAGTGACTGACCTTACCTGAAACGAAGTCTTGCTTGTAGAAAGACACAGAGCCTGAGATTTAACTCCATTTCTGGAGGGAAACACACAGCACAGTTCTCATCCATGAAACACACTCGGCTTTAGAGCAAAAAGCACGCCCTTGCTTTCTAGAATCTCTAACACTGCAGAAAAAGTGAGTGTGCTCACAACAAAAGAACGGTGTTTCCTACACATAAGGACCATATCTAGTTCAACTCTGCTTCTGAAGCTGATCAAAACCACAGGTCCTCTAACATTCAATTCTTGTCAGTTAAGATCAGAAACGTGTGAGCTTCTTGAACGATGTAGTTCATTTGAGGTGTAAAGTAACTGCCCTTTTCTGAAACAAAGTCTTCTTGGAGGAAGACTCAGAGCCTGGGATTTACCTCCATTTTTGAAGTAAAACACACAGCAGAGTTCTCATTCATGGATCACACTCTGCTTTAGAACAAGAAGCACGCACTTGCTTTCTAGAGTCTCTAAGACAGCAGGAAATGTGTGTGTGCTGAAAACAAAAGAACGGTGTTTCCTACACATACTGACCATATCTAGTTCAACTCTGCTTCTGAAACTGAAACAAACCACACGTCCTCTAACATCCAATGCTTGTAAGTTAAGATGAGAAATGTGTGAGCTTCGTGAACAATGTAGTTCATTTGAGCTGTAAAGTAACTGCCCATTTCTGAAACAAAGTCTTGCTTGCAGGAAGACTCAGAGCCTGGGATTTAACTCCATTTCTGGAGGGAAACACACAGCACAATTCTCATACATGAAACACTCTCTTCTTTAGAGCAAGAAGCTCACTCTTGATTTCTAGAGTCACTAATACAGCAGGAAACATGATTGAGCTCAGAACAAATGAACTGTTTTTGCTACACATATGGACCATATCTAGTTCAACAACCTTCAGAAACTGAAACAAACCACAGGTCCTCTAACATCCTATGCTTGTCAGTTAAGATGAGAAACGTGTGAGCTTCATGAACAAGGTTGTTCGTTTGAGCTGTAAAGAAACTGCCCTTAACTGAAACGAAGTCTTGCTTGTAGGAAGACTCAGAGTCTGGGATTTAACTCCATTTCTGAAGGGAAACACACAGCAGTGTTCTCATCCATTGACCACACTCTGCTTTAGAGCGAGAAGCACGCTCTTGCTTTCTAGAGTCTCTATGACAGCAGGAAACGTGAGTGTGCTGAGAACAAAAGAACGGTGTTTCCTACACATATGGACCATATATTGTCCAACTCTGCTTCAGAAACTGATACAAAGCACTGGTCCTCTAACATCCAATGCTTGTCAGTTAAGATGAGAAATGTGTGACCTTCGTGAATGATGTAGTTCGTTATAGCTGAAAAGTGACAGCCCTTACCTGAAAGGAAGTCTTGCTTGTAGGAAGACTCAGAGCCTGGGATTTAACTCCATTTCTGGATGGAAACTTACAGCAAAGTTCACATCCATGGATCACACTGTGCTTTAGAGCGAGAGGCACGCTCTTGCTTTCTAGATTCTCTAATACAGCAGGAAACGTGAGTGTGCTCAGAACAAAAGAACGGTGTTTCCTACACATACGGACCATATCTAGTTCAAATCTGCTTCTGAAGCTGATAAAAACCACAGGTCCTGTAACATTCAATGCTTGTCAGTTAAGATCAGAAACGTGTGAGGTTCGTAAACAATGTAGTTCCTTTGAGCTGAAAGGTGACTGCGAGTACATGAATTGAAGACTTGCTTGTCGGAAGACACAGAGCTTTGGATTTAAATCCATTTAAGAAGGGAAACACACAGCACAGTTCTCATCCATGATACACACTCTGCTTTAGAGCAAGAGGCACGCTCTTCCTTTCTAGAGTCTCTAATAAAGCAGGAAACAAGAGTGTGCTCTGAAAAAAAGAACAGTGTTTCCTACATATACGGACCATATCTAGTTCAATTCTGCTTCTGAAACTGCAATAAACCACAGGTCCTCTAACACCCAATGCTTGTCAGTTAGGATGAGCAACGTGTGAGCTTCATGAACGATGTAGTTCCTTTGAGCTGAAAAGTGACTGCCCTTACCTGAAACGAAGTCTTGCTTGTAGGAAGACTCAGAGCCTGGGATTTAACTCCATTTCTGTAGGGAAACACACAGCACACTTCTCATCCATGAAACACTCTCTGCTTTATAGCAAGAAGCACGCTCTTGCTTTCTAGTATCTCTAATAAGGCAGGAAACGTGATTGTGCTGAGAACAAATGAACTGTGTTTCCTACACATAGCATATCTAGTCCAACACTCCTTCTGAAACTGAAACAAACCACAGGTCCTCTAACATCCAATTCTTGTCCGTTCAGATGAGAAACGTGTGAGCTTCGTGAGCGATGTAGTTCGTTTGGGCTGTAAAGTAACTGCCCTTACCTGAAACAAAGTCTTGCTTGTAGGAAGACTCAGAGCCTGGGATTTAACTCCATTTCTGAAGCGAAACACACAGCAGAGTTCTCATCCATTGATCACACTCTGCTTTAGAGCAAGAAGCACGCTCTTGCTTTCTAGAGTCTCTAATACAGCAGTAAACGTGAGTGTGCTGAGAACAAAAGAACGGTGTTTCCAACACATACGGACCATATCTAGTCCAACTCTGCTTTTGAAACTGATACAAAGCACTGTTCCTGTAATATCCAATGCTTGTCAGTTAAGATGAGAAACGTGTGAGCTTCATGAACGATGTAGTTCCTTTGTGCTGCAAAGTGACTGCGTTTACATGAATTGCAAACTTGCTTGTAAGAAGACACAGAGCTTGGGATTTAACTCCATTTAACAAGTGAAACAGACAGCACAGTTCTCATCCATGAAACACACTCTACTTTAGAGCAAGAGGCACGCTCTTCCTTGCTAGAGTCTCTAAGACAGCACAAAAATCAGTGTGCTGAGAAAAAAATAACGGTGTTTCCTACACATATGGACCATATCTTGTTCAACACTGCTCCTGAAACTGATACAAAGCACTGGTCCTCTAACATCCAATGCTTGTCAGTTAATGAGAAACATGTGAGCTTCATGAACGATGTAGTTCGCTTGAGCTGAAAAGTAACTGCCCGTTCCTGAAACGAAGTCTTGCTTGTAGGAAGACTCAGAGCCTGGGATTTAACTCCATTTCTGAAGTGAAACACACAGCAGAGTTGTCATCCATTGATCACACTCTGCTTTAGAGCAAGAAGCATGCTCTTGCTTTCTAGAGTCTCTAAGACAGCAAGAAACGTGAGTGTGTTCAGAACAAAAGAACGGTGTTTCCTACACATATTGACCATATCCAGTCCAACTCTGCTTCTTAAACTGATACAAAGCACTGGTCCTGTAACATCCAATGCTTGTCAGTGAAGATGAGAAACGTGTCAGCTTCGTGAACGATGTAGTTCCTTTGAGCTGAAAAGTGACTGCCCTTACCGGAAACGAAGTCTTGCTTGTAGGAAGACACAGAGCCTGAGAATTAACTCCATTTCTGTAGGGAAACACACAGCACACTTCTCATCCATGAAACACTCTCTGCTTTATAGCAAGAAGCACGCTCTTGCTTTCTAGTATCTCTAATAGGCAGGAAACGTGATTGTGCTGAGAACAAATGAACTGTGTTTCCTACACATAGCATATCTAGTCCAACACTCCTTCTGAAACTGAAACAAACCACAGGTCCTCTAACATCCAATTCTTGTCCGTTCAGATGAGAAACGTGTGAGCTTCGTGAGCGATGTAGTTCGTTTGGGCTGTAAAGTAACTGCCCTTACCTGAAACAAAGTCTTGCTTGGAGGAAGACTCAGGGCCTGGTATTTAACTCCATTTCTGAAGTGAAACACACAGCAGATTTCTCATCCATGGCTCACATTCTGCTTTAGAGCGCGAAGCACGCTCTTGCTTTCTAGAGTCTCTAAGACAGCAGGAAATGTGTGTGTGCTGAAAACAAAAGAACGGTGTTTCCTACACATACTGACCATATCTAGTTCAACTCTGCTTCTGAAACTGAAACAAACCACACGTCCTCTAACATCCAATGCTTGTAAGTTAAGATGAGAAATGTGTGAGCTTCGTGAACAATGTAGTTCATTTGAGCTGTAAAGTAACTGCCCATTTCTGAAACAAAGTCTTGCTTGCAGGAAGACTCAGAGCCTGGGATTTAACTCCATTTCTGGAGGGAAACACACAGCACAATTCTCATACATGAAACACTCTCTTCTTTAGAGCAAGAAGCTCACTCTTGATTTCTAGAGTCACTAATACAGCAGGAAACATGATTGAGCTCAGAACAAATGAACTGTTTTTGCTACACATATGGACCATATCTAGTTCAACAACCTTCAGAAACTGAAACAAACCACAGGTCCTCTAACATCCTATGCTTGTCAGTTAAGATGAGAAACGTGTGAGCTTCATGAACAAGGTTGTTCGTTTGAGCTGTAAAGAAACTGCCCTTAACTGAAACGAAGTCTTGCTTGTAGGAAGACTCAGAGTCTGGGATTTAACTCCATTTCTGAAGGGAAACACACAGCAGTGTTCTCATCCATTGACCACACTCTGCTTTAGAGCGAGAAGCACGCTCTTGCTTTCTAGAGTCTCTATGACAGCAGGAAACGTGAGTGTGCTGAGAACAAAAGAACGGTGTTTCCTACACATATGGACCATATATTGTCCAACTCTGCTTCAGAAACTGATACAAAGCACTGGTCCTCTAACATCCAATGCTTGTCAGTTAAGATGAGAAATGTGTGACCTTCGTGAATGATGTAGTTCGTTATAGCTGAAAAGTGACAGCCCTTACCTGAAAGGAAGTCTTGCTTGTAGGAAGACTCAGAGCCTGGGATTTAACTCCATTTCTGGATGGAAACTTACAGCAAAGTTCACATCCATGGATCACACTGTGCTTTAGAGCGAGAGGCACGCTCTTGCTTTCTAGATTCTCTAATACAGCAGGAAACGTGAGTGTGCTCAGAACAAAAGAACGGTGTTTCCTACACATACGGACCATATCTAGTTCAAATCTGCTTCTGAAGCTGATAAAAACCACAGGTCCTGTAACATTCAATGCTTGTCAGTTAAGATCAGAAACGTGTGAGGTTCGTAAACGATGTAGTTCCTTTGAGCTGAAAGGTGACTGCGAGTACATGAATTGAAGACTTGCTTGTCGGAAGACACAGAGCTTTGGATTTAAATCCATTTAAGAAGGGAAACACACAGCACAGTTCTCATCCATGATACACACTCTGCTTTAGAGCAAGAGGCACGCTCTTCCTTTCTAGAGTCTCTAATAAAGCAGGAAACAAGAGTGTGCTCTGAAAAAAAGAACAGTGTTTCCTACATATACGGACCATATCTAGTTCAATTCTGCTTCTGAAACTGCAATAAACCACAGGTCCTCTAACACCCAATGCTTGTCAGTTAGGATGAGCAACGTGTGAGCTTCATGAACGATGTAGTTCCTTTGAGCTGAAAAGTGACTGCCCTTACCTGAAACGAAGTCTTGCTTGTAGGAAGACTCAGAGCCTGGGATTTAACTCCATTTCTGTAGGGAAACACACAGCACACTTCTCATCCATGAAACACTCTCTGCTTTATAGCAAGAAGCACGCTCTTGCTTTCTAGTATCTCTAATAAGGCAGGAAACGTGATTGTGCTGAGAACAAATGAACTGTGTTTCCTACACATAGCATATCTAGTCCAACACTCCTTCTGAAACTGAAACAAACCACAGGTCCTCTAACATCCAATTCTTGTCCGTTCAGATGAGAAACGTGTGAGCTTCGTGAGCGATGTAGTTCGTTTGGGCTGTAAAGTAACTGCCCTTACCTGAAACAAAGTCTTGCTTGTAGGAAGACTCAGAGCCTGGGATTTAACTCCATTTCTGAAGCGAAACACACAGCAGAGTTCTCATCCATTGATCACACTCTGCTTTAGAGCAAGAAGCACGCTCTTGCTTTCTAGAGTCTCTAATACAGCAGTAAACGTGAGTGTGCTGAGAACAAAAGAACGGTGTTTCCAACACATACGGACCATATCTAGTCCAACTCTGCTTTTGAAACTGATACAAAGCACTGTTCCTGTAATATCCAATGCTTGTCAGTTAAGATGAGAAACGTGTGAGCTTCATGAACGATGTAGTTCCTTTGTGCTGCAAAGTGACTGCGTTTACATGAATTGCAAACTTGCTTGTAAGAAGACACAGAGCTTGGGATTTAACTCCATTTAACAAGTGAAACAGACAGCACAGTTCTCATCCATGAAACACACTCTACTTTAGAGCAAGAGGCACGCTCTTCCTTGCTAGAGTCTCTAAGACAGCACAAAAATCAGTGTGCTGAGAAAAAAATAACGGTGTTTCCTACACATATGGACCATATCTTGTTCAACACTGCTCCTGAAACTGATACAAAGCACTGGTCCTCTAACATCCAATGCTTGTCAGTTAATGAGAAACATGTGAGCTTCATGAACGATGTAGTTCGCTTGAGCTGAAAAGTAACTGCCCGTTCCTGAAACGAAGTCTTGCTTGTAGGAAGACTCAGAGCCTGGGATTTAACTCCATTTCTGAAGTGAAACACACAGCAGAGTTGTCATCCATTGATCACACTCTGCTTTAGAGCAAGAAGCATGCTCTTGCTTTCTAGAGTCTCTAAGACAGCAAGAAACGTGAGTGTGTTCAGAACAAAAGAACGGTGTTTCCTACACATATTGACCATATCCAGTCCAACTCTGCTTCTTAAACTGATACAAAGCACTGGTCCTGTAACATCCAATGCTTGTCAGTGAAGATGAGAAACGTGTCAGCTTCGTGAACGATGTAGTTCCTTTGAGCTGAAAAGTGACTGCCCTTACCGGAAACGAAGTCTTGCTTGTAGGAAGACACAGAGCCTGAGAATTAACTCCATTTCTGTAGGGAAACACACAGCACACTTCTCATCCATGAAACACTCTCTGCTTTATAGCAAGAAGCACGCTCTTGCTTTCTAGTATCTCTAATAGGCAGGAAACGTGATTGTGCTGAGAACAAATGAACTGTGTTTCCTACACATAGCATATCTAGTCCAACACTCCTTCTGAAACTGAAACAAACCACAGGTCCTCTAACATCCAATTCTTGTCCGTTCAGATGAGAAACGTGTGAGCTTCGT
Organism: Onychomys leucogaster; assembly: GCA_949786385.1. Lineage (NCBI taxonomy): Eukaryota > Metazoa > Chordata > Mammalia > Rodentia > Cricetidae > Onychomys > Onychomys leucogaster. Next base: position 304,618 of record CATKUP010000143.1, read on the forward strand.
GAGCGATGTAGTTCGTTTGGGCTGTAAAGTAACTGCCCTTACCTGAAACAAAGTCTTGCTTGGAGGAAGACTCAGGGCCTGGTATTTAACTCCATTTCTGAAGTGAAACACACAGCAGATTTCTCATCCATGGCTCACATTCTGCTTTAGAGCGCGAAGCACACTCTTGCTTTCTAGAGTCTCTAAGACAGCAGGAAATGTGTGTGTGCTGAAAACAAAAGAACGGTGTTTCCTACACATACTGACCATATCTAGTTCAACTCTGCTTCTGAAACTGAAACAAACCACACGTCCTCTAACATCCAATGCTTGTAAGTTAAGATGAGAAATGTGTGAGCTTCGTGAACAATGTAGTTCATTTGAGCTGTAAAGTAACTGCCCATTTCTGAAACAAAGTCTTGCTTGCAGGAAGACTCAGAGCCTGGGATTTAACTCCATTTCTGGAGGGAAACACACAGCACAATTCTCATACATGAAACACTCTCTTCTTTAGAGCAAGAAGCTCACTCTTGATTTCTAGAGTCACTAATACAGCAGGAAACATGATTGAGCTCAGAACAAATGAACTGTTTTTGCTACACATATGGACCATATCTAGTTCAACAACCTTCAGAAACTGAAACAAACCACAGGTCCTCTAACATCCTATGCTTGTCAGTTAAGATGAGAAACGTGTGAGCTTCATGAACAAGGTTGTTCGTTTGAGCTGTAAAGAAACTGCCCTTAACTGAAACGAAGTCTTGCTTGTAGGAAGACTCAGAGTCTGGGATTTAACTCCATTTCTGAAGGGAAACACACAGCAGTGTTCTCATCCATTGACCACACTCTGCTTTAGAGCGAGAAGCACGCTCTTGCTTTCTAGAGTCTCTATGACAGCAGGAAACGTGAGTGTGCTGAGAACAAAAGAACGGTGTTTCCTACACATATGGACCATATATTGTCCAACTCTGCTTCAGAAACTGATACAAAGCACTGGTCCTCTAACATCCAATGCTTGTCAGTTAAGATGAGAAATGTGTGACCTTCGTGAATGATGTAGTTCGTTATAGCTGAAAAGTGACAGCCCTTACCTGAAAGGAAGTCTTGCTTGTAGGAAGACTCAGAGCCTGGGATTTAACTCCATTTCTGGATGGAAACTTACAGCAAAGTTCACATCCATGGATCACACTGTGCTTTAGAGCGAGAGGCACGCTCTTGCTTTCTAGATTCTCTAATACAGCAGGAAACGTGAGTGTGCTCAGAACAAAAGAACGGTGTTTCCTACACATACGGACCATATCTAGTTCAAATCTGCTTCTGAAGCTGATAAAAACCACAGGTCCTGTAACATTCAATGCTTGTCAGTTAAGATCAGAAACGTGTGAGGTTCGTAAACAATGTAGTTCCTTTGAGCTGAAAGGTGACTGCGAGTACATGAATTGAAGACTTGCTTGTCGGAAGACACAGAGCTTTGGATTTAAATCCATTTAAGAAGGGAAACACACAGCACAGTTCTCATCCATGATACACACTCTGCTTTAGAGCAAGAGGCACGCTCTTCCTTTCTAGAGTCTCTAATAAAGCAGGAAACAAGAGTGTGCTCTGAAAAAAAGAACAGTGTTTCCTACATATACGGACCATATCTAGTTCAATTCTGCTTCTGAAACTGCAATAAACCACAGGTCCTCTAACACCCAATGCTTGTCAGTTAGGATGAGCAATGTGTGAGCTTCATGAACGATGTAGTTCCTTTGAGCTGAAAAGTGACTGCCCTTACCTGAAACGAAGTCTTGCTTGTAGGAAGACTCAGAGCCTGGGATTTAACTCCATTTCTGTAGGGAAACACACAGCACACTTCTCATCCATGAAACACTCTCTGCTTTATAGCAAGAAGCACGCTCTTGCTTTCTAGTATCTCTAATAAGGCAGGAAACGTGATTGTGCTGAGAACAAATGAACTGTGTTTCCTACACATAGCATATCTAGTCCAACACTCCTTCTGAAACTGAAACAAACCACAGGTCCTCTAACATCCAATTCTTGTCCGTTCAGATGAGAAACGTGTGAGCTTCGTGAGCGATGTAGTTCGTTTGGGCTGTAAAGTAACTGCCCTTACCTGAAACAAAGTCTTGCTTGTAGGAAGACTCAGAGCCTGGGATTTAACTCCATTTCTGAAGCGAAACACACAGCAGAGTTCTCATCCATTGATCACACTCTGCTTTAGAGCAAGAAGCACGCTCTTGCTTTCTAGAGTCTCTAATACAGCAGTAAACGTGAGTGTGCTGAGAACAAAAGAACGGTGTTTCCAACACATACGGACCATATCTAGTCCAACTCTGCTTTTGAAACTGATACAAAGCACTGTTCCTGTAATATCCAATGCTTGTCAGTTAAGATGAGAAACGTGTGAGCTTCATGAACGATGTAGTTCCTTTGTGCTGCAAAGTGACTGCGTTTACATGAATTGCAAACTTGCTTGTAAGAAGACACAGAGCTTGGGATTTAACTCCTTTTAACAAGTGAAACAGACAGCACAGTTCTCATCCATGAAACACACTCTACTTTAGAGCAAGAGGCACGCTCTTCCTTGCTAGAGTCTCTAAGACAGCACAAAAATCAGTGTGCTGAGAAAAAAATAACGGTGTTTCCTACACATATGGACCATATCTTGTTCAACACTGCTCCTGAAACTGATACAAAGCACTGGTCCTCTAACATCCAAAGCTTGTCAGTTAATGAGAAACATGTGAGCTTCATGAACGATGTAGTTCGCTTGAGCTGAAAAGTAACTGCCCGTTCCTGAAACGAAGTCTTGCTTGTAGGAAGACTCAGAGCCTGGGATTTAACTCCATTTCTGAAGTGAAACACACAGCAGAGTTGTCATCCATTGATCACACTCTGCTTTAGAGCAAGAAGCATGCTCTTGCTTTCTAGAGTCTCTAAGACAGCAAGAAACGTGAGTGTGTTCAGAACAAAAGAACGGTGTTTCCTACACATATTGACCATATCCAGTCCAACTCTGCTTCTTAAACTGATACAAAGCACTGGTCCTGTAACATCCAATGCTTGTCAGTGAAGATGAGAAACGTGTCAGCTTCGTGAACGATGTAGTTCCTTTGAGCTGAAAAGTGACTGCCCTTACCGGAAACGAAGTCTTGCTTGTAGGAAGACACAGAGCCTGAGAATTAACTCCATTTCTGTAGGGAAACACACAGCACACTTCTCATCCATGAAACACTCTCTGCTTTATAGCAAGAAGCACGCTCTTGGTTTCTAGTATCTCTAATAGGCAGGAAACGTGATTGCGCTGAGAACAAATGAACTGTGTTTCCTACACATAGCATATCTAGTCCAACACTCCTTCTGAAACTGAAACAAACCACAGGTCCTCTAACATCCAATTCTTGTCCGTTCAGATGAGAAACGTGTGAGCTTCGTGAGCGATGTAGTTCGTTTGGGCTGTAAAGTAACTGCCCTTACCTGAAACAAAGTCTTGCTTGGAGGAAGACTCAGGGCCTGGTATTTAACTCCATTTCTGAAGTGAAAGACACAGCAGTGTTTCATCCATTGATCACACTCTGCTTTAGAACAAGAAGCACGCTCTTGCTTTCTAGAGTCTCTAAGACAGCAGGAAACGTGAGTGTGCTGAGAACAAAAGAACGTTGTTTCCTACAAATACGGACCATATCTAGTTCAACTCTGCTTCTGAAACTGAAACAAACCTCAGGTCATCTAACATCCTATGCTTGTCAGTTAAAATTAGAAACATGTGAGCTTCGTGAACGATGTAGTTCGTTTGAGCTGAAAAGTGACTGCCCTTACCTGAAACGGAGTTTTCCTTGTAGGAAGTCACAGAGCCTGGGATTTAACTCCATTTCTGAAGGGAAACACACAGCACAGTTATCATCCATGGATAAAACTCTGCTTTAGAGCAATAAGTACACTCTTGCTTTCTATAGTCTCTAATACAGCAGGAAACTTGAGTGTGCTCAAAACAAAAGAAATGTGTTTCCTACACATACGGACCATATCTAGTTCAACACAGCTTCTGAAACTGAAACAAACCACAGGTCCTCTAACGTCCAATGCTTGTCAGTTAAGATGAGAAACGTGTGAGCTTTGTGAATGATGTAGTTCATTTGAGCTGTAAAGAAACTGCCCTTACCTGAAATGTAGTCTTGCTTTTAGGAAGACTCAGAGCCTGGGATTTAACTCCATTTCTGAAGGGAAACACACAGCAGAGTTCTCATCCACTGATCACACTCTGTTTTAGAGTGAGAAGGAAGCTCTTGCTTTCTAGAGTCTCTAAGACAGCAGGAAACGTGAGTGTGCTGAGAACAAAAGATTGGTGTTTCCTACACATACGGACCATATCTAGTCCAACTCTGCTTCTGAAATTTATACAAAGCACTGGCCCTCTTACATCTACTGCTTGTCATTTAAGATGAGAATTGTGTGATCTTTGTGAACGATGTAGTTCGTTTGAGCTGAAAAGTGACTGCCTTACCTGAAACGATGTCTTGCTTAAGAAGACACAGAGCCTGGGATTTAACTCCATTTCTGAAGGGAAATAAACAGCATAGATCTCATCCATGGATCATACTCAGCTTTAGAGCAAGAAGCACGCTGTTGCTTTTAGAGTCTCTAATACAGCAGGAAACGTGATTATGCTCAGAACAAATGAACTGTGTATCCTACACATACGGACCATATGTAGTCCAAAACTGCTTCTGAAACTGATACAAAGCACTGGTCCTCTAACATCCAATGATTGTCAGTTAAGATGAGAAACGTGTGAGCTTCGTGAACGATGTAGTTCTTATGAGCTGTAAAGTAACTGCCCTTATCTGAAACAAAGTCTTGCTTGGAGGAAGACTCAGAGCCTGGGATTGAACTCCATTTCTGAAGTGAAACACACAGCAGATTTCTCATCCATGGCTCACATTCTGCTTTAGAGCGCGAAGCACGCTCTTGCTTTCTAGAGTCTCTAAGACAGCAGTAAACGTGAGTGTGCTGAGAACAAAAGAACGGTGTTTCCTACACATACGGACCATATCTAGTCCAACTCTGCTTCTTAAACTGATACAAAGCACTGGTCCTCTAATATCCAATGCTTGTCAGTTCAGAAGAGAAACGTGTGAGCTTCGTGAATGTTGTAGTTCGTTTGAAATGAACAGTGACTTCCCTTACCTGAAACTAAGTTTTCCTTGTAGGAAGACTCAGAGCCTGGGATTTATCTCCTGTTCTGAAGTGAAACAAACATCAGAGTTCTCATCCATTGATCACACTCGGCTTCAGAACAAGAAGCATGCTCTTGCTTTCTAGGTCCTCTAAGACAGCAGGAAACGTGATTGTGCTCAGAACAAAAGAACGGCGTTTCCTACACATACAGACCATATCTTTTTCAACATTCCTGAAACTGAAACAAACCACAGGTCCTCTAACATCCAATGCTTGTCAGTTAAGATGAGAAATGTGTGAGCTTCTTGAACGATGTAGTTCGTTTGAGCTGTAGAGTAACTGCCCTTACCTGAAACAAAGTATTGTTTGGAGGAAGACTCAGAGACTGGGATTTAACTCCATTTCTGGAGGGAAAAATAAAAAACACTTCTCATCCATGAAACACTCTCTGCTTTTGAGCAAGAAGCACGCTCTTGCTTTCTAGAGTGTCAAATACAGCATAAAAAGTGAGTGTGCTCAGAACAAAAGAAAGGTGTTTCCTACACATACGGACCATATCTATTCCAACTCTGCTTCTGAAACTGATACAAAGCACTGGTCCTCTAACATCCAATGCTTGTCAGTTAAGATGATAAACGTGTGAGCTTCATGAACGATGTAGTTCGTTTGAGCAGAAAAGTGACTGCCCTTACCTGAAACGCAGTCTTGCTTGTAGGAAGACTCAGAGCCTGGGATTTAACTCCATTTCTGAAGTGAAAGACACAGCAGTGTTCTCATCCATTGATCACACTCTGCTTTACAACAAGAAGCACGCTCTTGCTTTCTAGAGTCTCTAAAACAGCAGGAAACGTGAGTGTGCTGAGAACAAAAGAACGGTGCTTCCTACACTTACGGACCATATGTAGTCAAAATCTGCTTCTGAAACTGATACAAAGCACTGGTCCTCTAACATCCAATGCTTGTCTGTTAAGATGAGAAACGTGTGAGCTCAGTGAACGATGTGGTTCGTTTGACTGAAAAGTGACTGCTCTTACCTGAAACGAAGTCTTGATTGTAGGAAGACACAGAGCCTGGGATTTAACTCCATTTCTGAAGGGAAACACACCGCATAGTTCTCATCCACGGATCACACTCTGCTTTAGAGCGAGAAGCACGCTCTTGCTTTCTAGACTCTCTAATACAGCAGGAAATGTGATTATGCTCAGAACAAATGAACTGTGTTTCCTACACATATGGACCATATCTGATTCAACTCTGCTTCTGAAACTGACACAAAGCACAGGTCCTGTCACATCCAATGATTTTCAATTAAGAGCGAGAAACGTGCGAGCTTCGTGTACGATGTAGATCTTTTGAGCTGTAAAGTAACTGCCCTTACCTGAAATGAAGTCTTGCTTGTAGGAAGACACAGAGCATGGGATTTATCTCCATTTCTGCAGTGAAACACACAGCAGAGTTATCATCCATTGAACACACTCGGCTTTAGAGCAAGAAGCACGCTCTTGCTTTCTTGAGTCTCTAATACAGCAGGAAACGTGATTGTGCTCAGAACAAATGAACTGTGTTTCCTACACATACGAACCATATCTAGTTCAACAACCTTCTGAAACTGAAACAAACCACAGGTCCTCTAACATCCAATGCTTGTCAGTTAAGATGAGAAACGTGTGAGCTTCGTGAACGAGGTAGATTTTTTAGCTGTAAAGAAACTACCCTTACCTGAAATGAAGTCTTGCTTGTAGGAAGACTCAGAGTATGGGATTTTACTCCATTTCTGCAGTGAAACACACAGCATAGTTCTCATCCATGGATCACACTCCGCTTTAGAGCGCGAAGCATGCTCTTGCTTTCTAGAGTCTCTAATACAACAGGAAATCTGAGTGTGCCCAGAACAAAAGAACGGTGTTTCCTACACATACGGACCATATGTAGTCCAAATCTGCTTCTGAAACTGATACAAAGCACTGGTCCTCTAACATCCAATGGTTGTCAGTTCAGATTAGAAACGTGTGAGCTTCATGAACGATGTAGTTATTTTGAGCAGAAAAGTGACTGCTCTTACCTGAAACGAAGTCTTGCTTGTAGGAAGACTCAGAGCCTGGGATTTAACTACATTTCTGAAGGGAAACACACAGCAGTTTTCTCATCCATTGATCACACTCTGCTTTAGAACAAGAAGCACGCTCTTGCTTTCTAGAGTCTCTAAGACAGCAGGAAACGTGAGTGTGCGGAGAACAAAAGAACCGTGTTTCCTACACATATGGACCATATCTGGTTCATCTCTGCTTCTGAAACTGACACAAAGCACAGGTCCTGTCACATCCAATGCTTTTCAATTAAGAGCGAGAAACGTGTGAGCTTCGTGTACGATGTAGATCTTTTGAGCTGTAAAGTAACTGCCCTTACCTGAAACGAAGTCTTGCCTGTAGGAAGACACAGAGCATGGGATTTAACTCCATTTCTGCAGTGAAACACACAGCAGAGTTATCATCCATTGAACACAGTCTGCTTTAGAGCAAGAAGCATGCCCTTGCTTTCTTGAGTCTCTAATACAGCAGGAAACGTGATTGTGCTCAGAGCAAATGAACTCTGTTTCCTACACATACGGACCATATCTAGTTCAACAGCCTTCTGAAACTGAAACAAACCACAGGTCCTCTAACATCCAATGCTTGTCAGTTAAGATGAGAAACGTGTGAGCTTCGTGAACGAGGTAGTTTTTTGTGCTGTAAAGAAACTGCCCTTACCTGAAATGAAGTCTTGCTTGTAGGAAGACTCAGAGTATGGGATTTAACTCCATTTCTGAAGAGAAACACACAGCATAGTTCTCATCCATGGATCACACTCCGCTTTAGAGCGCGAAGCATGCTCTTGCTTTCTAGAGTCTCTAATATAGCAGGAAATCTGACTGTGCCCAGAACAAAAGAACGGTGTTTCCTACACATACGGACCATATCTAGTTGAACAACCTTCTGAAACTGAAACAAACCACAGGTCCTCGAACATCCAATGCTTGCCAGTTAAGATGAGAAACGTGTGAGCTTCGTGAACGAGGTAGTTTGTTTGAGCTGTAAAGAAACTGCCCTTACCTGAAATGAAGTCTTGCTTGTAGGAAGACTCAGAGCATGGGATTTAACTCCTTTCTGAAGCGAAACACACTGCAGTGTTCTCATCCATTGATCACACTCCGCTTTAGAGCAAGAAGCACGCTATTGGTTTCTAGAGTCTCTAATATAGCAGGAAACGTGATTATGCTCAGAACAAATGAACTGTGTTTCCTACACATACAGACCATATCATGTTCAACTCTGCTTCTGAAACTGACACAAAGCACAGGTCCTGTCACATCCAATGCTTTTCAATTAAGAGGGAGAAACGTGTGAGCTTCGTGTATGATGTAGATCTTTTGAGCTGTCAAGTAACTGCCCTTACCTGAAACGACGTCTTGCTTGCAGGAAGACACAGAGCATGGGATTTATCTCCATTTCTGCAGTGAAACACACAGCAGAGTTATCATCCATTGATCACACTCTGCTTTAGAGCAAGAAGCACGCTCTTGCTTTCTAGAGTCTCTAATACAGCCGGAAACGTGATTGTGCTCAGAACAAATGAACTGTGTTTCCTACACATATGGACCATATCTACTTCAACAACCTTCTGAAACTGAAACAAACCACAGGTCCTCTAACATCCAATGCTTGTCAGTTAAGATGAGAAACGTGTGAGCTTCGTGAACGATGTACATTGTTTGAGCTGTAAAGAAACTGCCCTTACCTGAAATGAAGTCTTGCTTGTAGGAAGAAACAGAGCATGGGATTTAACTCCATTTCTGAAGGGAAACACACAGCATAGTTCTCATCCATGGATCACACTCCCCTTAGAGCGCGAAGCACGCTCTTGCTTTCTAGATTCTCTAATACATCAGGAAATCTGAGTGTGCCCAGAACAAAAGAACGGTGTTTCCTACACATACGGACCATATCTAGTTTAACTCTGCATCTGAAACTGAAACAAACCACAGGTCTCTAACATCCTATGCTTGTCAGTTAAGATGAGAAACCTGTGTGGTTCGGGAATGATGTAGTTCGTTTGAGCTGAAAAGTGACTTACCTTACCTGAAACAGAGTCTTCCTTGTAGGAAGACACAGAGCCTAGGATTTAACTCCATTTCTGAAGGGAAACACACAGCACAGTTATCATCCATGGATCACACTCTGCTTTAGAGCAAGAAGAACGCTCTTGCTTTCTATAGTCTCTAATACAGCAGGAAACTTGAGTGTGCTCAGAACAAAAGAAAGGTGTTTCCTACACATACGGACCATATCTAGTTCAACACTGCTCCTGAAACTGAAACAAACAACAGGTCCTCTAACATCCAATGCATGTCAGTTAAGATGAGAAACGTGTGAGCTTTGTGAACGAAGTAGTTCATTTGAGCTCTAAAGAACCTGCCCTTACCTGAAACGAAGTCTTGCTTGTAGGAAGACTCAGAGCCTGGGATTTAACTCCATTTCTGAAGTGAAACACACAGCAGAGTTCTCATCCACTGATCACTCTCTGCTTTACAGTGAGAAGCACGCTCTTGCTTTCTAGATTCTCTAAGACAGCAGGAAACGTGAGTGTGCTGAGAACAAAAGAACGATGTTTCCTACACATAGGGACCATATCTAGTCCAACTCTGCTTCTGAAATTGATACAAAGCACTGGCCCTCTTACATCTACTGCTTGTCAGTTAGGATGAGAAACGTGTGATCTTTGTGAATGATGTAGTTCGTTTGAGCAGAAAAGTGACTGCCCTTACCTGAAACAAACTCTTGCTTGTAGGAAGACTCAGAGCCTGGGATTTAACTCCATTTCTGAAGTGAAAGACACAGCAGTGTTCTCATCCATTGATCACACTCTGCTTTAGAACAAGAAGCACGCTCTTGCTTTCTAGAGTCTCTAAGAAAGCAGGAAACGTGAGTGTGCGGAGAACAAAAGAACGGTGTTTCCTACACATACGGACCATGTCTGGTTCAACTCTGCTTCTGAGACTGACACAAACCACAGGTCCTGTCACATCCAATGCTTTTCAATTAAGAGCGAGAAACGTGTGAGCTTCGTGTACGATGTAGATCTTTTGAGCTGTAAAGTAACTGCCCTTACCTGAAACGAAGTCTTGCCTGTAGGAAGACACAGACCATGGGATTTATCTCCATTTCTGCAGTGAAACACACAGCAGGTTATCATCCATTGAACACACTCTGCTTTAGAGCATGAAGCACGCTCTTGCTTTCTTGAGTCTCCAATACAGCAGGAAACGTTATTGTGCTCAGAACAAATGAACTGCGTTTCCTACACATACGGACCATATCTAGTTCAACAACCTTCTGAAACTGAAACAAACCACAGGTCCTCTAACATCCAATGCTTGTCTGTTAAGATGAGAAACGTGTGAGCTCAGTGAACGATGTAGTTCGTTTGAGCTGAAAAGTGACTGCCCTTACCTGAAACGAAGTCTTGATTGTAGGAAGACACAGAGCCTGGGATTTAACTCCATTTCTGAAGGGAAACACACCGCATAGTTCTCATCCATGGATCACACTCTGCTTTAGAGCGCGAAGCATGCTCTTGCTTTCTAGAGTCTCTAATACAACAGGAAATCTGAGTGTGCCCAGAACAAAAGAACGGTGTTTCCTACACATACAGACCATATGTAGTCCAAATCTGCTTCTGAAACTGATACAAAGCACTGGTCCTCTAACATCCAATGCTTGTCAGTTCAGATTAGAAACGTGTGAGCTTTGTGAACGAGGTAGTTTTTTAGCTGTAAAGAAACTGCCCTTACCTGAAATGAAGTCTTGCTTGCTTGAAGACTCAGAGTATGGGATTTAACTCCATTTCTGAAGGGAAACACACAGCATAGTTCTCATCCATGGATCACACTCCGCTTTAGAGCGGGAAGCATGCTCTTGCTTTCTAGAGTCTCTAATACAGCAGGAAATCTGACTGTGCCCAGAACAAAAGAACGGTGTTTCCTACACATACAGACCATATCTAGTTCAACAACCTTCTGAAACTGAAACAAACCACAGGTCCTCTAACATCCAATGCTTGCCAGTTAAGATGAGAAACGTGTGAGCTTCGTGAACTATGTAGTTGGTTTGAGCAGAAGAGTGACTGCCCTTACCTGAAACGAAGTCTTGCTTGTAGGAAGACTCAGAGCCTGGGATTTAACTCCATTTCTGAAGGAAAACACACAGCAGTGTTCTCATCCATTGATCACACTCTGCTTTAGAACAAGAAGCACGCTCTTGCTTTCTTGAGTCTCTAATACAGAAGGAAACGTGATTGTGCTCAGAACAAATGAACTGTGTTTCCTACACATACGGACCATATCTAGTTCAACAACCTTCTGAAACTGAAACAAACCACAGGTCCTCTAACATCCAATGCTTGTCAGTTAAGATGAGAAACGTGTGAGCTTCGTGAACGAGGTAGTTTGTTTGAGCTGTAAAGAAACTGCCCTTACCTGAAATGAAGTCTTGCTTGTAGGAAGACTCAGAGCATGGGATTTAACTCCTTTCTGAAGTGAAACACACTGCAGTGTTCTCATCCATTGATCACACTCCGCTTTAGAGCGAGAAGCACCCTATTGCTTTCTAGAGTCTCTAATACAGCAGGAAACGTGATTATGCTCAGAACAAATGAACTGTGTTTCCTACACATACAGACCATATCATGTTCAAATCTGCTTCTGAAACTGACACAAATCACAGGTCCTGTCACATCCAATGCTTTTCAATTAAGAGGGAGAAACGTGTGAGCTTTGTGTATGATGTAGATCTTTTGAGCTGTAAAGTAACTGCCCTTACCTGAAACGACGTCTTGCTTGCAGGAAGACACAGAGCATGGGATTTATCTCCATTTCTGAAGTGAAACACACAGCAGAGTTATCATCCATTGATCACACTCTGCTTTAGAGCAAGAAGCACGCTCTTGCTTTCTAGAGTCTCTAATACAGCCGGAAACGTGATTGTGCTCAGAACAAATGAACTGTGTTTCCTACACATATGGACCATATCTACTTCAACAACCTTCTGAAACTGAAAAAAACCACAGGTCCTCTAACATCCAATGCTTGTCAGTTAAGATGAGAAACGTGTGAGCTTCGTGAACGATGTACATTGTTTGAGCTGTAAAGAAACTGCGCTTACCTGAAATGAAGTTTTGCTTGTAGGAAGACACAGAGCATGGGATTTAACTCCATTTCTGAAGGGAAACACACAGCATAGTTCTCATCCATGGATCACACTCTGCTTTAGAGCGGGAAGCATGCTCTTGCTTTCTAGATTCTCTAATACATCAGGAAATAGGAGTGTGCCCAGAACAAAAGAACGGTGTTTCCTACACATACGGACCATATCTAGTTTAACTATGCATCTGAAATTGAAACAAACCACAGGTCCTCTAACATCCTATGCTTGTCAGTTAAGATGAGAAACGTGTGTGGTTCGGGAATGATGTAGTTCGTTTGAGCTGAAAAGTGCCTTCCCTTACCTGAAACGGAGTCTTTCTTGTAGGAAGAAACAGAGCCTGGGATTTAACTCCATTTCTGAAGGGAAACACACAGCAGAGTTATCATCCTTGGATCACACTCTGCTTTAGAGCAAGAAGAACGCTCTTGCTTTCTATAGTCTCTAATACAGCAGGAAACTTGAGTGTGCTCAGAACAAAAGAAAGGTGTTTCCTACACATACGGACCATATCTAGTTCAACACTGCTCCTGAAACTGAAACAAACAACAGGTCCTCTAACATCCAATGCATGTCAGTTAAGATGAGAAACGTGTGAGCTTTGTGAACGAAGTAGTTTATTTGAGCTCTAAAGAACCTGCCCTTACCTGAAACGAAGTCTTGTTTGTAGGAAGACTCAGAGCATGGGATTTAACTCCATTTCTGAAGTGAAACACACAGCAGAGTTCTCATCCACTGATCACTCTCTGCTTTACAGTGAGAAGCACGCTCTTGCTTTCTAGATTCTCTAAGACAGCAGGAAACGTGAGTGTGCTGAGAACAAAAGAACGGTGTTTCCTACAAATACGGACCATATCTAGTCCAACTCTGCTTCTGAAATTGATACAAAGCACTGGCCCTCTTACATCTACTGCTTGTCATTTAAGATGAGAAACATGTGATCTTTGTGAATGATGTAGTTCGTTTGAGCAGAAAAGTGACTGCCCTTACCTGAAACAAACTCTTGCTTGTAGGAAGACTCAGAGCCTGGGATTTAACTCCATTTCTGAAGTGAAAGACACAGCAGTGTTCTCATCCATTGATCACACTCTGCTTTAGAACAAGAAGCACGCTCTTGCTTTCTAGAATGTCTAAGACAGCAGGAAACGTGAGTGTGCGGAGAACAAAAGAACGGTGTTTCCTACACATACGGACCATGTCTGGTTCAACTCTGCTTCTGAAACTGAAACAAAGCACAGGTCCTGTCACACTCAATGCTTTTCAATTAAGAGCGAGAAACGTGTGAGCTTCGTGTACGATGTAGATCTTTTGAGCTGTAAAGTAACTGCCCTTACCTGAAACGAAGTCTTGCTTGTAGGAAGACACAGACCATGGGATTTATCTCCATTTCTGCAGTGAAACACACAGCCGAGTTATCATCCATTGAACACACTCTGCTTTAGAGCAAGAAGCACGCTTTTGCTTTCTTGAGTCTCTACTACAGCAGGAAATCTGACTGTGCCCAGAACAAAAGAACGGTGTTTCCTACACATACGGACCATATCTAGTTCAACACTGCTCCTGAAACTGAAACAAACCACAGGTCTTCTAACATCCAATACTGGCCAGTTAAGATGAGAAACGTGTGAGCTCAGTGAACGATGTAGTTCGTTTGAGCAGAAAAGTGACTGCCCTTACCTGAAACGAAGTCTTGCTTGTAGGAAGACTCAGAGCCTGGGATATAACTCCCTTTCTGAAGTGAAACACGCAGCAGTGTTCTCGTCCATTGATCACACTGTGCTTTAGAACAAGAAGCACGCTCTTGCTTTCTTGAGTCTTTAATACAGAAGGAAACGTGATTGTGCTCAGAACAAATGAACTGTGTTTCCTACACATACGGACCATATCTAGTTCAACAACCTTCTGAAACTGAAACAAACCACAGGTCCTCTAACATCCAATGCTTGTCAGTTAAGATGAGAAACGTGTGAGCTTCGTGAACGAGGTAGTTTGTTAGAGCTGTAAAGAAACTGCCCTTACCTGAAATGAAGTCTTGCTTGTAGGAAGAGTTAGAGCATGGGATTTAATTCCTTTCTGAAGTGAAACACACAGCAGTGTTCTCATCCATTGATCACACTCCGCTTTAGAGCAAGAAGCACGCTATTGCTTTCTAGAGTCTCTAATACAGCAGGAAACGTGATTATGCTCAGAACAAATGAACTGTGTTTCTTACACATACGGACCATATCATGTTCAACTCTGCTTCTGAAACTGACACAAAGCACAGGTCCTGTCACATCCAATGCTTTTCAATTAAGAGGGAGTAACGTGTGAGCTCAGTGAACGATGTGGTTCCTTTGAGCTCAAAAGTGACTGCCCTTACCTGAAACGAGGTCGTGCTTGTAGGAAGACTCAGAGCCTGGGATTTAACTCCATTTCTGAAGAGAAACACAAAGCAATGTTCTCATCCATTGATCACACTCTGCTTTAGAACAAGAAGCACGCTCTTGCTTTCTTGAGTCTCTAATACAGAAGGAAACGTGATTGTGCTCAGAACAAATGAACTGTGTTTCCGACACATACGGACCATATCTAGTTCAACAACCTTCTGAAACTGAAACAAACCACAGGTCCTCTAACATCCAATGCTTGTCAGTTAAGATGAGAAACGTGTGAGCTTCGTGAACGAGGTAGTTTGTCTGAGCTGTAAGGAAACTGCCCTTACCTGAAATGAAGTCTTGCTTGTAGGAAGACTCAGAGCATGGGATTTAACTCCTTTCTGAAGTGAAACACACTGCAGTGTTCTCATCCATTGATCACACTCCGCTTTAGAGCGAGAAGCACGCTATTGCTTTCTAGAGTCTCTAATACAGCAGGAAACGTGATTATGCTCAGAACAAATGAACTGTGTTTCCTACACATACAGACCATATCATGTTCAAATCTGCTTCTGAAACTGACACAAAGCACAGGTCCTGTCACATTCAATGCTTTTCAATTAAGAGGGAGAAACGTGTGAGCTTCATGTATGATGTAGATCTTCTGAGCTGTAAAGTAACTGCCCTTACCTGAAACGACGTCTTGCTTGCAGGAAGACACAGAGCATGGGATTTATCTCCATTTCTGAAGTGAAACACACAGCAGAGTTATCATCCATTGATCACACTCTGCTTTAGAGCAAGTAGCACGCTCTTGCTTTCTAGAGTCTCTAATACAGCCGGAAACGTGATTGTGCTCAGAACAAATGAACTGTGTTTCCTACACATATGGACCATATCTACTTCAACAACCTTCTGAAACTGAAACAAACCACAGGTCCTCTAACATCCTATGCTTGTCAGTTAAGATGAGAAACCTGTGTGGTTCGGGAATGATGTAGTTCGTTTGAGCTCAAAAGTGACTTCCCTTACCTGAAACAGAGTCTTCCTTGTAGGAAGACACAGAGCCTAGGATTTAACTCCATTTCTGAAGGGAAACACACAGCACAGTTATCATCCATGGATCACACTCTGCTTTAGAGCAAGAAGAACGCTCTTGCTTTCTATAGTCTCTAATACAGCAGGAAACTTGAGTGTGCTCAGAACAAAAGAAAGGTGTTTCCTACACATACGGACCATATCTAGTTCAACACTGCTTCTGAAACTGAAACAAACAACAGGTCCTCTAACATCCAATGCATGTCAGTTAAGATGAGAAACGTGTGAGCTTTGTGAACGAAGTAGTTCATTTGAGCTCTAAAGAACCTGCCCTTACCTGAAATGAAGTCTTGCTTGTAGGAAGACTCAGAGCCTGGGATTTAACTCCATTTCTGAAGTGAAACACACAGCAGAGTTCTCATCCACTGATCACTCTATGCTTTACAGTGAGAAGCACGCTCTTGCTTTCTAGATTCTCTAAGACAGCAGGAAACGTGAGTGTGCTGAGAACAAAAGAACGGTGTTTCCTACACATACGGACCATATCTAGTCCAACTCTGCTTCTGAAATTGATACAAAGCACTGGCCCTCTTACATCTACTGCTTGTCAGTTAAGATGAGAAACGTGTGATCTTTGTGAATGATGTAGTTCGTTTGAGCAGAAAAGTGACTGCCCTTACCTGAAACAAACTCTTGCTTGTAGGAAGACTCAGAGCCTGGGATTTAACTCCATTTCTGAAGTGAAAGACACAGCAGTGTTCTCATCCATTGATCACACTCTGCTTTAGAATAAGAAGCACGCTCTTGCTTTCTAGAGTCTCTACGAAAGCAGGAAACGTGAGTGTGCGGAGAACAAAAGAACGGTGTTTCCTACACATACGGACCATGTTTGGTTCAACTCTGCTTCTGAAACTGCCACAAAGCACAGGTCCTGTCACATCCAATGCTTTTCAATTAAGAGGGAGAAACGTGTGAGCTTCGTGTACGATGTAGATCTTTTGAGCTGTAAAGTAACTGCCCTTACCTGAAACGAAGTCTTGCCTGTAGGAAGACACAGACCATGGGATTTAACTCCATTTCTGCAGTGAAACACACAGCAGAGTTATCATCCATTGAACACACTCTGCTTTAGAGCAAGAAGCACGCTCTTGCTTTCTTGAGTCTCTAATACAGCAGGAAACGTGATTATGCTCAGAACAAATGAACTGTGTTTCCTACACATACGGACCATATCATGTTCAAATCTGCTTCTGAAACTGACACAAAGCACAGGTCCTGTCACATCCAATGCTTTTCAATTAAGAGGGAGAAACGTGTGAGCTTCGTGTATGATGTAGATCTTTTGAGCTGTAAAGTAACTGCCCTTACCTCAAACGACGTCTTGCTTGCAGGAAAACACGGAGCATGGGATTTATCTCCATTTCTGAAGTGAAACACACAGCAGAGTTATCATCCATTGAACACACTCTGCTTTAGAGCAAGAAGCACGCTCTTGCTTTCTTGAGTCTCTAATACAGCAGGAAACGTGATTGTGCTCAGAACAAATGAACTGTGTTTCCTACACATACGGACCATATCTAGTGCAACAAACTTCTGAAACTGAAACAAACCACAGGTCCTCTAACATCCAATGCTTGTCAGTTAAGATGAGAAATGTGTGAGCTTCGTGAACGAGGTAGTTTCTTTGAGCTGTAAAGAAACTGCCCTTACCTGAAATGAATTCTTGCTTGTAGGAAGACTCAGAGCATGGGATTTAACTCCATTTCTGCAGTGAAACACACAGCAGAGTTATCATCCATTGAACACACTCTGCTTTAGAGCAAGAAGCACGCCCTTGCTTTCTTGAGTCTCTAATACAGCAGGAAACGTGATTGTGCTCAGAACAAATGAACTGTGTTTCCTACACATACGGACCATATCTAGTTCAACAACCTTCTGAAACTGAAACAAACCACAGGTCCTCTAACATCCAATGCTTGTCAGTTAAGATGAGAAACGTGTGAGCTTCGTGAACGAGGTAGTTTGTTTGAGATGTAAAGAAACTGCCCTTACCTGAAATGAAGTCTTGCTTTTAGGAAGACTCAGAGCATGGGGTTTAACTCCTTTCTGAAGTGAAACACACTGCAGTGTTCTCATCCATTGATCACACTCCGCTTTAGAGCGAGAAGCACGCTATTGCTTTCTAGAGTCTCTAATAGAGCAGGAAATGTGATTATGCTCAGAACAAATGAACTGTGTTTCCTACACATACGGACCATATCTAGTCCAACTCTGCTTCTGAAATTGATACAAAGCACTGGCCCTCTTACATCTACTGCTTGTCAGTTAAGATGAGAAACGTGTGATCTTTGTGAATGATGTGGTTCGTTTGAGCAGAAAAGTGACTGCCCTTACCTAAACGAAGTCTTGCTTGTAGGAAGACACAGAGCCTGGGATTTAACTCCATTTCTGAAGTGAAAGACACAGCAGTGTTCTCATCCATTGATCACACTCTGCTTTAGAACAACAAGCACGCTCTTGCTTTCTAGAGTCTCTAAGACAGCAGGAAACGTGAGTGTGCGGAGAACAAAAGAACGGTGTTTCCTACACATACGGACCATGTCTGGTTCAACTCTGCTTCTGAAACTAACACAAAGCACAGGTCCTGTCACATCCAATGCTTTTCAATTAAGAGGGAGAAACGTGTGAGCTTCGTGTACGATGTAGATCTTTTGAGCTGTAAAGTAACTGCCCTTACCTGAAACGAAGTCTTGCTTGTAGGAAGACACAGACCATGGGATTTATCTCCATTTCTGCAGTGAAACACACAGCAGAGTTATCATCCATAGAACACGCTCTGCTTTAGAGCAAGAAGCACGCTCTTGCTTTCTTGAGTCTCTAATACAGCAGGAAACGTGATTGTGCTCAGAACAAATGAACTGTGTTTCCTACACATACGGACCATATCTAGTTCAACAACCTTCTGAAACTGAAAAAAACCACAGGTCCTCTAACATCCAATGCTTGTCAGTTAAGATGAGAAACATGTGAGCTTTGTGAATGAGGTAGTTTGTTTAAGCTGTAAAGAAACTGCCCTTACCTGAAATGAAGTCTTGCTTGTAGGAAGAGTCAGAGCATGGGATTTAACTACTTTCTGAAGTGAAACACACTGCAGTGTTCTCATCCATTGATCACACTCCGCTTTAGAGCAAGAAGCACGCTATTGCTTTCTAGAGTCTCCAATACAGCAGGAAACGTGATTATGCTCAGAACAAATGAACTGTGTTTCTTACACATACGGACCATATCATGTTCAACACTGCTTCAGAAACTGACACAAAGCACAGGTCCTGTCACATCCAATGCTTTTCAATTAAGAGGGAGAAACGTGTGAGCTTCGTGTACGATGTAGATCTTTTGAGCTGTAAAGTAACTGCGCTTACCTGAAACGACGTCTTGCTTGCAGGAAGACACAGAGCATGGTATTTATCTCCATTTCTGAAGTGAAACACACAGCAGAGTTATCATCCATTGATCACACTCTGCTTTAGAACAAGAAGCACGCTCTTGCTTTCTAGAGTCTCTAAGAAAGCAGGAAACGTGAGTGTGCGGAGAACAAAAGAACGGTGTTTCCTACACATACGGACCATGTCTGGTTCAACTCTGCTTCTGAAACTGACACAAAGCACAGGTCCTGTCACATCCAATGCTTTTCAATTAAGAGCGAGAAACGTGTGAGCTTCGTGTACGATGTAGATCTTTTGAGCTGTAAAGTAACTGCCCTTACCTGAAACGAAGTCTTGCCTGTAGGAAGACACAGACCATGGGATTTATCTCCATTTCTGCAGTGAAACACACAGCAGAGTTATCATCCATTGAACACACTCTGCTTTAGAGCAAGAAGCATGCTCTTGCTTTCTTGAGTCTCTAATACAGCAGGAAACGTGATTGTGCTCAGAACAAATGAACTGCGTTTCCTACACATACGGACCATATCTAGTTCAACAACCTTCTGAAACTGAAACAAACCACAGGTCCTCTAACATCCAATGCTTGTCTGTTAAGATGAGAAACGTGTGAGCTCAGTGAACGATGTAGTTCGTTTGAGCTGAAAAGTGACTGCCCTTACCTGAAATGAAGTCTTGATTGTAGGAAGACACAGAGCCTGGGATTTAACTCCATTTCTGAAGGGAAACACACCGCATAGTTCTCATCCATGGATCACACTCTGCTTTAGAGCGCGAAGCATGCTCTTGCTTTCTAGAGTCTCTAATACAACAGGAAATCTGAGTGTGCCCAGAACAAAAGAACGGTGTTTCCTACACATACAGACCATATGGAGTCCAAATCTGCTTCTGAAACTGATACAAAGCACTGGTCCTCTAACATCCAATGCTTGTCAGTTCAGATTAGAAACGTGTGAGCTTTGTGAACGAGGTAGTTTTTTGAGCTGTAAAGAAACTGCCCTTACCTGAAATGAAGTCTTGCTTGCAGGAAGACTCAGAGTATGGGATTTAACTCCATTTCTGAAGGGAAACACACAGCAGAGTTATCATCCATTGATCACACTCTGCTTTAGAGCAAGAAGCACGCTCTTGCTTTCTAGATTCTCTAATACAGCCGGAAACGTGATTGTGCTCAGAACAAATGAATGGTGTTTCCTACACATATGGACCATATCTACTTCAACAGCCTTCTGAAACTGAAAAAAACCACAGGTCCTCTAACATCCAATGCTTTTCAGTTAAGATGAGAAACGTGTGAGCTTCGTGAACGATGTACATTGTTTGAGCTGTAAAGAAACTGCGCTTACCTGAAATGAAGTCTTGCTTGTAGGAAGACACAGAGCATGGGATTTAACTCCATTTCTGAAGGGAAACACACAGCATAGTTCTCATCCATGGATCACACTCCCCTTAGAGCGCGAATCACGCTCTTGCTTTCTAGATTCTCTAATACATCTGGAAATATGAGTGTGCCCAGAACAAAAGAACGGTGTTTCCTACACATACGTACCATATCTAGTTTAACTATGCATCTGAAACTGAAACAAACCACAGGTCCTCTAACATCCTATGCTTGTCAGTTAAGATGAGAAACGTGTGTGGTTCGGGAATGATGTAGTTCGTTTGAGCTGAAAAGTGACTTCCCTTACCTGAAACGGAGTCTTCCTTGTAGGAAGAAACAGAGCCTGGGATTTAACTCCATTTCTGAAGGGAAACACACAGCAGAGTTATCATCCTTGGATCACACTCTGCTTTAGAGCAAGAAGAACGCTCTTGCTTTCTATAGTCTCTAATACAGCAGGAAACTTGAGTGTGCTCAGAACAAAAGAAAGGTGTTTCCTACACATACAGACCATATCTAGTTCAACACTGCTCCTGAAACTGAAACAAACAACAGGTCCTCTAACATCCAATGCATGTCAGTTAAGATGAGAAACGTGTGAGCTTTGTGAACGAAGTAGTTCATTTAAGCTCTAAAGAACCTGCCCTTACCTGAAACGAAGTCTTGCTTGTAGGAAGACTCAGAGCATGGGATTTAACTCCATTTCTGAAGTGAAACACACAGCAGAGTTCTCATCCACTGATCACTCTCTGCTTTACAGTGAGAAGCACGCTCTTGCTTTCTAGATTCTCTAAGACAGCAGGAAACGTGAGTGTGCTGAGAACAAAAGAACGGTGTTTCCTACAAATACGGACCATATCTAGTCCAACTCTGCTTCTGAAATTGATACAAAGCACTGGCCCTCTTACATCTACTGCTTGTCAGTTAAGATGAGAAACGTGTGATCTTTGTGAATGATGTAGTTCGTTTGAGCAGAAAAGTGACTGCCCTTACCTGAAACAAACTCTTGCTTGCAGGAAGACTCAGAGCCTGGGATTTAACTCCATTTCTGAAGTGAAAGACACAGCAGTGTTCTCATCCATTGATCACACTCTGCTTTAGAACAAGAAGCACGCTCTTGCTTTCTAGAGTCTCTAAGACAGCAGGAAACGTGAGTGTGCGGAGAACAAAAGAACGGTGTTTCCTACACATACGGACCATGTCTGGTTCAACTCTGCTTCTGAAACTGAACCAAAGCACAGGTCCTGTCACACTCAATGCTTTTCAATTAAGAGCGAGAAACGTGTGAGCTTCGTGTACGATGTACATCTTTTGAGCTGTAAAGTAACTGCCCTTACCTGAAACGAAGTCTTGCTTGTAGGAAGAAACAGACCATGGGATTTATCTCCATTTCTGCAGTGAAACACACAGCAGAGTTATCATCCATTGAACACACTCTGCTTTAGAGCAAGAAGCACGCTCTTGCTTTCTTGAGTCTCTAATACAGCAGGAAATCTGACTGTGCCCAGAACAAAAGAACGGTGTTTCCTACACATACGGACCATATCTAGTTCAACACTGCTCCTGAAACTGAAACAAACCACAGGTCCTCTAACATCCAATGCTTGCCAGTTAAGATGAGAAACGTGTGAGCTTAGTGAACGATGTAGTTCGTTTGAGCAGAAAAGTGACTGCCCTTACCTGAAACGAAGTCTTGCTTGTAGGAAGACTCAGAGCCTGGGATTTAACTCCATTTCTGAAGTGAAACACGCAGCAGTGTTCTCGTCCATTGATCACACTGTGCTTTAGAACAAGAAGCACACTCTTGCTTTCTTGAGTCTCTAATACAGAAGGAAACGTGATTGTGCCCAGAACAAATGAACTGTGTTTCCTACACATACGGACCATATCTAGTTCAAAAACCTTCTGAAACTGAAACAAACCACAGGTCCTCTAACATCCAATGCTTGTCAGTTAAGATGAGAAACGTGTGAGCTTCGTGAACGAGGTAGTTTGTTAGAGCTGTAAAGAAACTGCCCTTACCTGAAATGAAGTCTTGCTTGTAGGAAGAGTCAGAGCATGGGATTTAACTCCTTTCTGAAGTGAAACACACTGCAGTGTTCTCATCCATTGATCACACTCCGCTTTAGAGCAAGAAGCACGCTATTGCTTTCTAGAGTCTCTAATACAGCAGGAAACGTGATTATGCTCAGAACAAATGAACTGTGTTTCTTACACATACGGACCATATCATGTTCAACTCTGCTTCTGAAACTGACACAAAGCACAGGTCCTGTCACATCCAATGCTTTTCAATTAAGAGGGAGAAACGTGTGAGCTTCATGTATGATGTAGATCTTTTGAGCTGTAAAGTAACTGCCCTTACCTGAAACGACGTCTTGCTTGCAGGAAGACACAGAGCATGGGATTTATCTCCATTTCTGAAGTGAAACACACAGCAGAGTTATCATCCATTGATCACACTCTGCTTTAGAGCAAGAAGCACGCTCTTGCTTTCTAGAGTCTCTAATACAGCCGGAAACGTGATTGTGCTCAGAACAAATGAACTGTGTTTCCTACACATATGGACCATATCTACTTCAACAACCTTCTGAAACTGAAACAAACCACAGGTCCTCTAACATCCAATGCTTGTCAGTTAAGATGAGAAACGATGAGCTTTGTGAACGATGTACATTGTTTGAGCTGTAAAGAAACTGCGCTTACCTGAAATGAAGTCTTGCTTGTAGGAAGACACAGAGCATGGGATTTAACTCCATTTCTGAAGGGAAACACACAGCATAGTTCTCATCCATGGATCACACTCCCCTTAGAGCTTGAAGCACGCTCTTGCTTTCTAGATTCTCTAATACATCAGGAAATATGAGTGTGCCCAGAACAAAAGAACGGTGTTTCCTACACATACGGACCATATCTAGTTTAACTATGCATCTGAAACTGAAACAAACAACAGGTCCTCTAACATCCTATGCTTGTCAGTTAAGATGAGAAACGTGTGTGGTTCGGGAATGATGTAGTTCGTTTGAGCTGAAAAGTGACTTCCCTTACCTGAAACGGAGTCTTCCTTGTAGGAAGAAACAGAGCCTGGGATTTAACTCCATTTCTGAAGGGAAACACACAGCAGAGTTATCACCCTTGGATCACACTCTGCTTTACAGCAAGAAGAACGCTCTTGCTTTCTATAGTCTCTAATACAGCAGGAAACTTGAGTGTGCTCAGAACAAAAGAAAGGTGTTTCCTACACATACAGACCATATCTAGTTCAACACTGCTCCTGAAACTGAAACAAACAACAGGTCCTCTAACATCCAATGCATGTCAGTTAAGATGAGAAACGTGTGAGCTTTGTGAACGAAGTAGTTCATTCAAGCTCTAAAGAACCTGCCCTTACCTGTAACGAAGTCTTGCTTGTAGGAAGACTCAGAGCATGGGATTTAACACCATTTCTGAAGTGAAACACACAGCAGAGTTCTCATCCACTGATCACTCTCTGCTTTACAGTGAGAAGCACGCTCTTGCTTTCTAGATTCTCTAAGACAGCAGGAAACGTGAGTGTGCTGAGAACAAAAGAACGGTGTTTCCTACAAATACGGACCATATCTAGTCCAACTCTGCTTCTGAAATTGATACAAAGCACTGGCCCTCGTACATCTACTGCTTGTCAGTTAAGATGAGAAACGTGTGATCTTTGTGAATGATGTAGTTCTTTTGAGCAGAAAAGTGACTGCCCTTACCTGAAACAAACTCTTGCTTGTAGGAAGACTCAGAGCCTGGGATTTAACTCCATTTCTGAAGTGAAAGACACAGCAGTGTTCTCATCCATTGATCACACTCTGCTTTAGAATAAGAAGCACGCTCTTGCTTTCTAGAGTCTCTAAGACAGCAGGAAACGTGAGTGTGCGGAGAACAAAAGAACGGTGTTTCCTACACATACGGACCATGTCTGGTTCAACTCTGCTTCTGAAACTGAACCAAAGCACAGGTCCTGTCACACTCAATGCTTTTCAATTAAGAGCGAGAAACGTGTGAGCTTCGTGTACGATGTACATCTTTTGAGCTGTAAAGTAACTGCCCTTACCTGAAACGAAGTCTTGCTTGTAGGAAGAAACAGACCATGGGATTTATCTCCATTTCTGCAGTGAAACACACAGCAGAGTTATCATCCATTGAACACACTCTGCTTTAGAGCAAGAAGCACGCCCTTGCTTTCTTGAGTCTCTAATACAGCAGGAAATCTGACTGTGCCCAGAACAAAAGAACGGTGTTTCCTACACATACGGACCATATCTAGTTCAACACTGCTCCTGAAACTGAAACAAACCACAGGTCCTCTAACATCCAATGCTTGTCAGTTAAGATGAGAAACGTGTGAGCTTCGTGAACGAGGTAGTTTGTTTGAGATGCAAAGAAACTGCCCTTACCTGAAATGAAGTCTTGCTTTTAGGAAGACTCAGAGCTTGGGATTTAACTCCTTTCTGAAGTGAAACACACTGCAGTGTTCTCATCCATTGATCACACTCCACTTTAGAGCGAGAAGCACGCTATTGCTTTCTAGAGTCTCTAATACAGCAGGAAATGTGATTATGCTCAGAACAAATGAACTGTGTTTCCTACACATACGGACCATATCTAGTCCAACAACCTTCTGAAACTGAAAAAAACCACAGGTCCTCTAACATCCAATGCTTGTCAGTTAAGATGAGAAACATGTGAGCTTTGTGAATGAGGTAGTTTGTTTAAGCTGTAAAGAAACTGCCCTTACCTGAAATGAAGTCTTGCTTGTAGGAAGACTCAGAGTATGGGATTTAACTCCATTTCTGAAGGGAAACACACAGCAGAGTTCTCATCCATGGATCACACTCCGCTTTTGAGTGCGAAGCATGCTCTTGCTTTCTAGAGTCTCTAATACAGCAGGAAATCTGACTGTGCCCAGAACAAAAGAACGGTGTTTCCTACACATATGGACCTTATGTAGTCCAAATCTGCTTCTGAAACTGATACAAAGCACTGGTCCTCTAACATCCAATGCTTGTCAGTTCAGATTAGAAACGTGTGAGCTTCATGAACGATGTTGTTCGTTTGAGCTGAAAAGTGATTGCCCTTACCTGAAACGAAGTCTTGCTTGTAGGAAGACTCAGAGCCTGGGATTTAACTCCATTTCTGAAGGGAAACACACAGCAGAGTTATCATCCATTGATCACACTCTGCTTTAGAACAAGAAGCACGCTCTTGCTTTCTTGAGTCTCTAATACAGAAGGAAACGTGATTGTGCTCATAACAAATGAACTGTGTTTCCTACACATACGGACCATATCTAGTTCAACAACCTTCTGAAACTGAAACAAACCACAGGTCCTCTAACATGCAATGCTTGTCGGTTAAGATGAGAAACTTGTGAGCTTTGTGAACGAGGTAGTTTGTTTGAGCTGTAAAGAAACTGCCCTTACCTGAAATGAAGTCTTGCTTGTAGGAAGACTCAGAGCCTGGGATTTAACTCCATTTCTGAAGTGAAAGACACAGCAGTGTTCTCATCCATTGATCACACTCTGCTTTAGAACAAGAAGCACGCTCTTGCTTTCTAGAGTCTCTAAGACAGAAGGAAACGTGAGTGTGCGGAGAACAAAAGAACGGTGTTTCCTACACATACGGACCATGTCTGGTTCAACTCTGCTTCTGAAACTGAAACAAAGCACAGGTCCTGTCACACTCAATGCTTTTCAATTAAGAGCGAGAAACGTGTGAGCTTCGTGTACGATGTAGATCTTTTGAGCTGTAAAGTAACTGCCCTTACCTGAAACGAAGTCTTGCTTGTAGGAAGACACAGAGCATGGGATTTATCTCCATTTCTGCAGTGAAACACACAGCAGAGTTATCATCCATTGAACACACTCTGCTTTAGAGCAAGAAGCACGCTCTTGCTTTCTTGAGTCTCTAATACAGCAGGAAACGTGATTGTGCTCAGAACAAATGAACTGTGTTTCCTACACATACGGACCATATCTAGTTCAACAACCTTCTGAAACTGAAACAAACCACAGGTCCTCTAACATCCAATGCTTGTCAGTTAAGATGAGAAACGTGTGAGCTTCGTGAACGAGGTAGATTTTGGAGCTGTAAAGAAACTGCCCTTACCGGAAATGAAGTCTTATTGTAGAAAGACTCAGAGTATGGGATTTAACACCATTTCTGAAGGGAAACACACAGCATAGTTCTCATCCATGGATCACACTCCGCTTTTGAGTGCGAAGCATGCTCTTGCTTTCTAGAGTCTCTAATACAGCAGGAAATCTGAGTGTTACCAGAACAAAAGAACGGTGTTTCCTACACATACGGACCATATGTATTCAAAATCTGCTTCTGAAACTGATACAAAGCACTGGTGCTCTAACATCCAATGCTTGTCAGTTCAGATGAGAAACGTGTGAGCTTCATGAACGATGTAGATCTTTTGAGCTGTAAAGTAACTGCCCTTACCTGAAACGAAGTCTTGCTTGTAGGAAGACACAGACCATGGGATTTATCTCCATTTCTGCAGTGAAACACACAGCAGAGTTATCATCCATTGAACACACTCTGCTTTAGAGCAAGAAGCACGCTCTTGCTTTCTTGAGTCTCTAATACAGCAGGAAACGTGATTGTGCTCAGAACAAATGAACTATGTTTCCTACACATACGGACCATATCTAGTGCAACAACCTTCTGAAACTGAAACAAACCACAGGTCCTCTAACATCCAATGCTTGTCAGTTAAGATGAGAAACGTGTGAG
Organism: Onychomys leucogaster; assembly: GCA_949786385.1. Taxonomy (NCBI): domain Eukaryota; kingdom Metazoa; phylum Chordata; class Mammalia; order Rodentia; family Cricetidae; genus Onychomys; species Onychomys leucogaster. Next base: position 332,003 of record CATKUP010000143.1, read on the forward strand.
CTTCGTGAACGAGGTAGTTTCTTTGAGCTGTAAAGAAACTGCCCTTACCTGAAATGAAGTCTTGCTTGTAGGAAGACTCAGAGCATGGGATTTAACTCCATTTCTGAAGGGAAACACACAGCATAGTTCTCATCCATGGATCACACTCCCCTTAGAGCGCGAAGTACGCTCTTGCTTTCTAGAGTCTCTAATACATCAGGAAATCTGAGTGTGCCCAAAACAAAAGAACGGTGTTTCCTACACATACGGACCATATCTAGTTCAACTCTGCATCTGAAACTGAAACAAACCACAGGTCCTCTAACATCCTATGCTTGTCAGTTAAGATGAGAAACGTGTGTGGTTCGGGAATGATGTAGTTCGTTTGAGCTGAAAAGTGACTTCCCTTACCTGAAACGGAGTCTTCCTTGTAGTAAGACCAGAGCCTAGGATTTAACTCCATTTCTGAAGGGAAACACACAGCACAGTTATCATCCATGGATCACACTCTGCTTTAGAGCAAGAAGAACGCTCTTGCTTTCTCTAGTCTCTAATACAGCAGGAAACATGAGTGTGCTCAGAACAAAAGAAAGGTGTTTCCTACACATAGGGACCATATCTAGTTCAACACTGCTCCTGAAACTGAAACAAACAACAGGTCCTCTAACATCCAATGCATGTCAGTTAAGATGAGAAACGTGTGAGCTTTGTGAACGAAGTAGTTCATTTGAGCTCTAAAGAACCTGCCCTTACCTGAAACGAAGTCTTGCTTGTAGGAAGACTCAGAGCCTGGGATTTAACTCCATTTCTGAAGTGAAACAAACAGCAGAGTTCTCATCCACTGATCACTCTCTGCTTTACAGTGAGAAGCACGCTCTTGCTTTCCAGATTCTCTAAGACAGCAGGAAACGTGAGTGTGCTGAGAACAAAAGAACGGTGTTTCCTACACATACGGACCATATCTAGTCCAACTCTGCTTCTGAAATTGGTACAAAGCACTGGCCCTCTTACATCTACTGCTTGTCAGTTAAGATGAGAAACGTGTGATCTTTGTGAATGATGTAGTTCGTTTGAGCAGAAAAGTGACTGCCCTTACCTGAAACAAACTCTTGGTTGTAGGAAGACTCAGAGCCTGGGATTTAACTCCATTTCTGAAGTGAAAGACACAGCAGAGTTCTCATCCATTGATCACACTCTGCTTTAGAACAAGAAGCACGCTCTTGCTTTCTAGAGTCTCTAAGACAGCAGGAAACGTGAGTGTGCGGAGAACAAAAGAACGGTGTTTCCTACACATACGGACCATGTCTGGTTCAACTCTGCTTCTGAAACTGACACAAAGCACAGGTCCTGTCACATCCAATGCTTTTCAATTAAGAGCGAGAAACGTGTGAGCTTCGTGTACGATGTAGATCTTTTGAGCTGTAAAGTAACTGCCCTTACCTGAAACGAAGTCTTGCTTGTAGGAAGACACAGAGCATGGGATTTATCTCCATTTCTGCAGTGAAACACACAGCAGAGTTATCATCCATTGAACATACTCTGCTTTAGAGCAAGAAGCACGCCCTTGCTTTCTTGAGTCTGTAATACAGCAGGAAACGTGATTGTGCTCAGAACAAATGAACTGTGTTTCCTACACATACGGACCATATCTAGTTCAACAACCTTCTGAAACTGAAACAAACCACAGGTCCTCTAACATCCAATGCTGGTCAGTTAAGATGAGAAACGTGTGAGCTTCGTGAACGAGGTAGTTTTTTGAGCTGTAAAGAAACTGCCCTTACCTGAAATGAAGTCTTGCTTGTAGGAAGACTCAGAGTATGGGATTTAACACCATTTCTGAAGGGAAACACACAGCATAGTTCTCATCCATGGATCACACTCCGCTTTTGAGTGCGAAGCATGCTCTTGCTTTCTTGAGTGTCTAATACAGCAGGAAATCTGAGTGTGCCCAGAACAAAAGAACGGTGTTTCCTACACATACGGACCATATGTAGTCAAAATCTGCTTCTGAAACTGATACAAAGCACTGGTCCTCTAACATCCAATGCTTGTCTGTTAAGATGAGAAACGTGTGAGCTCAGTGAACGATGTGGTTCGTTTGAGCTGAAAAGTGACTGCCCTTACCTGAAATGATGTCTTGCTTGTAGGAAGACTCAGAGCCTGGGATTTAACTCCATTTCTGAAGGGAAACACACCGCATAGTTCTCATCCATGGATCACACTCTGCTTTAGAGCGAGAAGCATGCTCATGCTTTCTAGAGTCTCTAATACAGCAGGAAATTTGATTATGCTCAGAACAAATGAACTGTGTTTCCTACACATATGGACCATATCTGGTTCAACTCTGCTTCTGAAACTGACACAAAGCACAGGTCCTGTCACATCCAATGCTTTTCAATTAAGAGCGAGAAACGTGTGAGCTTCGTGTACGATGTAGATCTTTTGAGCTGTAAAGTAACTGCCCTTACCTGAAACGAAGTCTTGCTTGTAGGAAGACACAGAGCATGGGATTTATCTCCATTTCTGCAGTGAAACACACAGCAGAGTTATCATCCATTGAACACACTCTGCTTTAGAGCAAGAAGCACGCTCTTGCTTTCTTGAGTCTCTAATACAGCAGGAAACGTGATTGTGCTCAGAACAAATGAACTGTGTTTCCTACACATACGAACCATATCTAGTTCAACAACCTTCTGAAACTGAAACAAACCACAGGTCCTCTAACATCCAATGCTTGTCAGTTAAGATGAGAAACGTGTGAGCTTCGTGAACGAGGTAGTTTCTTTGAGCTGTAAAGAAACTTCCCTTAATTGAAATGAAGTCTTGCTTGTAGGAAGACTCAGAGTATGGGATTTAACTCCATTTCTGAAGGGAAACACACAGCAGAGTTCTCATCCATGGATCACACTCCGCTTTTGTGTGCGAAGCATGCTCTTGCTTTCTAGAGTCTCTAATACAGCAGGAAATCTGACTGTGCCCAGAACAAAAGAACGGTGTTTCCTACATATACGGACCATATGTAGTCCAAATCTGCTTCTGAAACTGATACAAAGCACTGGTCCTCTAACATCCAATGCTTGTCAGTTCAGTGGAGAAAGGTGTGAGCTTCGTGAATGATGTAGTTCGTTTGAGCAGAAAAGTGACTGCCCTTACCCGAAATGAACTCTTGCTTGTAGGAAGACTCAGAGCCTGGGATTAAACTCCATTTCTGAAGTGAAAGACACAGCAGTGTTCTCATCCATTTATCACACTCTGCTTTAGAATAAGAAGCATGCTCTTGCTTTCTAGAGTCTCTAAGACAGCAGGAAACGTGAGTGTGCGGAGAACAAAAGAACGGTGTTTCCTACACATACGGATCATATCTGGTTCATCTCTGCTTCTGAAACTGACACAAAGAACAGGTCCTGTCACATCCAATGCTTTTCAATTAAGAGCGAGAAACGTGTGAGCTCAGTGAACGATGTGGTTCGTTTGAGCTGAAAAGTGACTGCCAATACCTGAAACGAAGTCTTGCTTGTAGGAATACACAGAGCCTGGGATTTAACTCCATTTCTGAAGGGAAACACACAGCATAGTTCTCATCCATGGATCACACTCTGCTTTAGAGCGAGAAGCACGCTCTTGCTTTCTAGAGTCTCTAATACAGCAGGAAATGTGATTATGCTCAGAACTTATGAACTGTGTTTCCTACACATATGGACCATATCTGGTTCAACTCTGCTTCTGAAATTTATACAAAGCACTGGCCCTCTTACATCTACTGCTTGTCAGTTAAGATGAGAAACGTGTGATCTTTATGAATGATGTAGTTCGTTTGAGCAGAAAAGTGACTGCCCTTACCTGAAACGAAGTCTTGCTTGTAGGAAGACACAGAGCATGGGATTTATCTCCATTTCTGCAGGGAAACACACCGCATAGTTCTCATTCATGGATCACACTCTGCTTTAGAGCGAGAAGCACGCTCTTGCTTTCTAGAGTCTCTAATACAGCAGGAAACGTGAGTGTGCGGAGAACAAAAGAACGGTGTTTCCTACACATACGGACCATGTCTGGTTCAACTCTGCTTCTGAAACTGACACAAAGCACAGGTCCTGTCACATCCAATGCTTTTCAATTAAGAGTGAGAAACGTGTGAGCTTCGTGTACGATGTAGATCTTTTTAGCTGTAAAGTAACTGCCCTTACCTGAAACGAAGTCTTGCTTGTAGGAAGACACAGACCATGGGATTTATCTCCATTTCTGCAGTGAAACACACAGCAGAGTTATCATCCATTGAACACACTCTGCTCTAGAGCAAGAAGCACGCTCTTGCTTTCTTGAGTCTCTAATACAGCAGGAAACGTGATTGTGCTCAGAACAAATGAACTGTGTTTCCTAAACATACGGTCCATATCTAGTTCAACAACCTTCTGAAACTGAATCAAACCACAGGTCCTCTAACATCCAATGCTTGTCAGTTAAGATGAGAAACGTGTGAGCTTCGTGAACGGGGTAGTTTTTTGAGCTGTAAAGAAACTGCCCTTACCTGAAATGACGCCTTGCTTGTAGAAAGACTCAGAGTATGGGATTTAACTCCATTTCTGAAGGGAAACACACAGCATAGTTCTCATCCATGGATCACACTCCGCTTTTGAGTGCGAAGCATGCTCTTGCTTTCTAGAGTCTCTAATACAGCAGGAAATCTGAGTGTGCCCAGAACAAAAGAACGGTGTTTCCTACACATACGGACCATATGTAGTCAAAATCTGCTTCTGAAACTGATACAAAGCACTGGTCCTCTAACATCCAATGCTTGTCTGTTAAGATGAGAAACGTGTGAGCTCAGTGAACGATGTGGTTTGTTTGAGTTGAAAAGTGACTGCCCTTACCTGAAATGAAGTCTTGCTTGTAGGAAGACTCAGAGCCTGGGATTTAACTCCATTTCTGAAGGGAAACACACCGCATAGTTCTCATCCATGGATCACACTCTGCTTTAGAGCGAGAAGCATGCTCTTGCTTTCTAGAGTCTCTAATACAGCAGGAAATGTGATTATGCTCAGAACAAATGAACTGTGTTTCCTACACATATGGACCATATCTGGTTCAACTCTGCTTCTGAAACTGACACAATGCACAGGTCCTGTCACATCCAATGCTTTTCAATTAAGAGCGAGAAACGTGTGAGCTTCGTGTACGATGTAGATCTTTTGAGCTGTAAAGTAACTGCCCTTACCTGAAACGAAGTCTTGCTTGTAGGAAGACACAGAGCATGGGATTTATCTCCATTTCTGCAGTGAAACACACAGCAGAGTTATCATCCATTGAACACACTCTGCTTTAGAGCAAGAAGCACGCTCTTGCTTTCTTGAGTCTCTAATACAGCAGGAAACCTGAGCGTGCTCAGAACAAAAGAAGAGTGTTTCCTAAACATACGGACCATATCTAGTTCAACTCTGCTTCTGAAACTGAAACAAACCAAAGGTCTTCTAACATCCAATGCTTGTCAGGTAAGATCCGAAACGCGTCAGCTTCGTGAACGATGTAGTTCTTTTGAGCTGTAAAGTAACTGCCCTTACCTGAAACGAAGTCTTGCTTGTAGGAAGACACAGACCATGGGATTTATCTCCATTTCTGCAGTGAAACACACAGCAGAGTTATCATCCCTTGAACACACTCTGCTTTAGAGCAAGAAGCACGCTCTTGCTTTCTAGAGTCTCTAATACAGCAGGAAACGTGAGTGTGCGGAGAACAAAAGAACGGTGTTTCCTACACATACGGACCATGTCTGGTTCAACTCTGCTTCTGAAACTGACACAAAGCACAGGTCCTGTCACATCCAATGCTTTTCAATTAAGAGTGAGAAACGTGTGAGCTTCGTGTACGATGTAGATCTTTTGAGCTGCAAAGTAACTGCCCTTACCTGAAACGAAGTCTTGCTTGTAGGAAGACACAGACCATGGGATTTATCTCCATTTCTGCAGTGAAACACACAGCAGAGTTATCATCCATTGAACACACTCTGCTCTAGAGCAAGAAGCACGCTCTTGCTTTCTTGAGTCTCTAATACAGCAGGAAACGTGATTGTGCTCAGAACAAATGAACTGTGTTTCCTAAACATACGGTCCATATCTAGTTCAACAACCTTCTGAAACTGAATCAAACCACAGGTCCTCTAACATCCAATGCTTGTCAGTTAAGATGAGAAACGTGTGAGCTTCGTGAACGGGGTAGTTTTTTGAGCTGTAAAGAAACTGCCCTTACCTGAAATGACGCCTTGCTTGTAGAAAGACTCAGAGTATGGGATTTAACTCCATTTCTGAAGGGAAACACACAGCATAGTTCTCATCCATGGATCACACTCCGCTTTTGAGTGCGAAGCATGCTCTTGCTTTCTAGAGTCTCTAATACAGCAGGAAATCTGAGTGTGCCCAGAACAAAAGAACGGTGTTTCCTACACATACGGACCATATGTAGTCAAAATCTGCTTCTGAAACTGATACAAAGCACTGGTCCTCTAACATCCAATGCTTGTCTGTTAAGATGAGAAACGTGTGAGCTCAGTGAACGATGTGGTTTGTTTGAGTTGAAAAGTGACTGCCCTTACCTGAAATGAAGTCTTGCTTGTAGGAAGACTCAGAGCCTGGGATTTAACTCCATTTCTGAAGGGAAACACACCGCATAGTTCTCATCCATGGATCACACTCTGCTTTAGAGCGAGAAGCATGCTCTTGCTTTCTAGAGTCTCTAATACAGCAGGAAATGTGATTATGCTCAGAACAAATGAACTGTGTTTCCTACACATATGGACCATATCTGGTTCAACTCTGCTTCTGAAACTGACACAATGCACAGGTCCTGTCACATCCAATGCTTTTCAATTAAGAGCGAGAAACGTGTGAGCTTCGTGTACGATGTAGATCTTTTGAGCTGTAAAGTAACTGCCCTTACCTGAAACGAAGTCTTGCTTGTAGGAAGACACAGAGCATGGGATTTATCTCCATTTCTGCAGTGAAACACACAGCAGAGTTATCATCCATTGAACACACTCTGCTTTAGAGCAAGAAGCACGCTCTTGCTTTCTTGAGTCTCTAATACAGCAGGAAACCTGAGCGTGCTCAGAACAAAAGAAGAGTGTTTCCTAAACATACGGACCATATCTAGTTCAACTCTGCTTCTGAAACTGAAACAAACCAAAGGTCTTCTAACATCCAATGCTTGTCAGGTAAGATCCGAAACGCGTCAGCTTCGTGAACGATGTAGTTCTTTTGAGCTGTAAAGTAACTGCCCTTACCTGAAACGAAGTCTTGCTTGTAGGAAGACACAGACCATGGGATTTATCTCCATTTCTGCAGTGAAACACACAGCAGAGTTATCATCCCTTGAACACACTCTGCTTTAGAGCAAGAAGCACGCTCTTGCTTTCTAGAGTCTCTAATACAGCAGGAAACGTGAGTGTGCGGAGAACAAAAGAACGGTGTTTCCTACACATACGGACCATGTCTGGTTCAACTCTGCTTCTGAAACTGACACAAAGCACAGGTCCTGTCACATCCAATGCTTTTCAATTAAGAGTGAGAAACGTGTGAGCTTCGTGTACGATGTAGATCTTTTGAGCTGCAAAGTAACTGCCCTTACCTGAAACGAAGTCTTGCTTGTAGGAAGACACAGACCATGGGATTTATCTCCATTTCTGCAGTGAAACACACAGCAGAGTTATCATCCATTGAACACACTCTGCTCTAGAGCAAGAAGCACGCTCTTGCTTTCTTGAGTCTCTAATACAGCAGGAAACGTGATTGTGCTCAGAACAAATGAACTGTGTTTCCTAAACATACGGTCCATATCTAGTTCAACAACCTTCTGAAACTGAATCAAACCACAGGTCCTCTAACATCCAATGCTTGTCAGTTAAGATGAGAAACGTGTGAGCTTCGTGAACGGGGTAGTTTTTTGAGCTGTAAAGAAACTGCCCTTACCTGAAATGAAGCCTTGCTTGTAGAAAGACTCAGAGTATGGGATTTAACTCCATTTCTGAAGGGAAACACACAGCATAGTTCTCATCCATGGATCACACTCTGCTTTTGAGTGCGAAGCATGCTCTTGCTTTCTAGTGTCTCTAATACAGCAGGAAATCTGAGTGTGCCCAGAACAAAAGAACGGTGTTTCCTACACATACGGACCATATGTAGTCAAAATCTGCTTCTGAAACTGATACAAAGCACTGGTCCTCTAACATCCAATGCTTGTCTGTTAAGATGAGAAACGTGTGAGCTCAGTGAACGATGTGGTTCGTTTGAGTTGAAAAGTGACTGCCCTTACCTGAAATGAAGTCTTGCTTGTAGGAAGACTCAGAGCCTGGGATTTAACTCCATTTCTGAAGGGAAACACACCGCATAGTTCTCATCCATGGATCACACTCTGCTTTAGAGCGAGAAGCATGCTCTTGCTTTCTAGAGTCTCTAATACAGCAGGAAATGTGATTATGCTCAGAACAAATGAACTGTGTTTCCTACACATATGGACCATATCTGGTTCAACTCTGCTTCTGAAACTGACACAATGCACAGGTCCTGTCACATCCAATGCTTTTCAATTAAGAGCGAGAAACGTGTGAGCTTCGTGTACGATGTAGATCTTTTGAGCTGTAAAGTAACTGCCCTTACCTGAAACGAAGTCTTGCTTGTAGGAAGACACAGACCATGGGATTTATCTCCATTTCTGCAGTGAAACACACAGCAGAGTTATCATCCATTGAACACACTCTGCTTTAGAGCAAGAAGCACGCTCTTGCTTTCTTGAGTCTCTAATACAGCAGGAAACCTGAGCGTGCTCAGAACAAAAGAAGAGTGTTTCCTAAACATACGGACCATATCTAGTTCAACTCTGCTTCTGAAACTGAAACAAACCAAAGGTCTTCTAACATCCAATGCTTGTCAGGTAAGATCCGAAACGCGTCAGCTTCTTGAACGATGTAGTTCTTTTGAGCTGTAAAGTAACTGCCCTTACCTGAAACGAAGTCTTGCTTGTAGGAAGACACAGACCATGGGATATATCTCCATTTCTGCAGTGAAACACACAGCAGAGTTATCATCCCTTGAACACACTCTGCTTTAGAGCAAGAAGCACGCTCTTGCTTTCTTGAGTCTCTAATACAGCAGGAAACGTGATTGTGCTCAGAACAAATGAACTGTGTTTCCTACACATACGGACCATATCTAGTTCAACAACCTTCTGAAACTGAAACAAACCACAGGTCCTCTAACATCCAATGCTTGTCAGTTAAGATGAGAAACGTGTGAGCTTCGTGAACGAGGTAGATTTTGGAGCTGTAAAGAAACTGCCCTTACCTGAAATGAAGCCTTGCTTGTAGAAAGACTCAGAGTATGGGATTTAACTCCATTTCTGAAGGGAAACACACAGCATAGTTCTCATCCATGGATCACACTTCGCTTTTGAGTGCGAAGCATGCTCTTGCTTTCTAGAGTCTCTAATACAGCAGGAAATCTGAGTGTGCCCAGAACAAAAGAACGGTGTTTCCTACACATACGGACCATATGTAGTCAAAATCTGCTTCTGAAACTGATACAAAGCACTGGTCCTCTAATATCCAATGCTTGTCTGTTAAGATGAGAAACGTGTGAGCTCAGTGAATGATGTGGTTCGTTTGAGCTGAAAAGTGACTGCCCTTACCTGAAATGAAGTCTTGCTTGTAGGAAGACTCAGAGCCTGGGATTTAACTCCATTTCTGAAGGGAAACACACCGCATAGTTCTCATCCATGGATCACACTCTGCTTTAGAGCGAGAAGCATGCTCTTGCTTTCTTGAGTCTCTAATACAGCAGGAAATGTGATTATGCTCAGAACAAATGAACTGTGTTTCCTACACATATGGACCATATCTGGTTCAACTCTGCTTCTGAAACTGACACAATGCACAGGTCCTGTCACATCCAATGCTTTTCAATTAAGAGCGAGAAACGTGTGAGCTTCGTGTACGATGTAGATCTTTTGAGCTGTAAAGTAACTGCCCTTACCTGAAACGAAGTCTTGCTTGTAGGAAGACACAGAGCATGGGATTTATCTCCATTTCTGCAGTGAAACACACAGCAGAGTTATCATCCATTGAACACACTCTGCTTTAGAGCAAGAAGCACGCTCTTGCTTTCTTGAGTCTCTAATACAGCAGGAAACGTGATTGTGCTCAGAACAAATGAACTGTGTTTCCTACACATACGAACCATATCTAGTTCAACAACCTTCTGAAACTGAAACAAACCACAGGTCCTCTAACATCCAATGCTTGTCAGTTAAGATGAGAAACGTGTGAGCTTCGTTAACGAGGTAGTTTCTTTGAGCTGTAAAGAAACTTCCCTTAATTGAAATGAAGTCTTGCTTGTAGGAAGACTCAGAGTATGGGATTTAACTCCATTTCTGAAGGGAAACACACAGCAGAGTTCTCATCCATGGATCACACTCCGCTTTTGAGTGCGAAGCATGCTCTTGCTTTCTAGAGTCTCTAATACAGCAGGAAATCTGACTGTGCCCAGAACAAAAGAACGGTGTTTCCTACACATACGGACCATATGTAGTCAAAATCTGCTTCTGAAACTGATACAAAGCACTGGTCCTCTAACATCCAATGCTTGTCTGTTAAGATGAGAAACGTGTGAGCTCAGTGAACGATGTGGTTTGTTTGAGTTGAAAAGTGACTGCCCTTACCTGAAATGAAGTCTTGCTTGTAGGAAGACTCAGAGCCTGGGATTTAACTCCATTTCTGAAGGGAAACACACCGCATAGTTCTCATCCATGGATCACACTCTGCTTTAGAGCGAGAAGCATGCTCTTGCTTTCTAGAGTCTCTAATACAGCAGGAAATGTGATTATGCTCAGAACAAATGAACTGTGTTTCCTACACATATGGACCATATCTGGTTCAACTCTGCTTCTGAAACTGACACAATGCACAGGTCCTGTCACATCCAATGCTTTTCAATTAAGAGCGAGAAACGTGTGAGCTTCGTGTACGATGTAGATCTTTTGAGCTGTAAAGTAACTGCCCTTACCTGAAACGAAGTCTTGCTTGTAGGAAGACACAGAGCATGGGATTTATCTCCATTTCTGCAGTGAAACACACAGCAGAGTTATCATCCATTGAACACACTCTGCTTTAGAGCAAGAAGCACGCTCTTGCTTTCTTGAGTCTCTAATACAGCAGGAAACCTGAGCGTGCTCAGAACAAAAGAAGAGTGTTTCCTAAACATACGGACCATATCTAGTTCAACTCTGCTTCTGAAACTGAAACAAACCAAAGGTCTTCTAACATCCAATGCTTGTCAGGTAAGATCCGAAACGCGTCAGCTTCGTGAACGATGTAGTTCTTTTGAGCTGTAAAGTAACTGCCCTTACCTGAAACGAAGTCTTGCTTGTAGGAAGACACAGACCATGGGATTTATCTCCATTTCTGCAGTGAAACACACAGCAGAGTTATCATCCCTTGAACACACTCTGCTTTAGAGCAAGAAGCACGCTCTTGCTTTCTAGAGTCTCTAATACAGCAGGAAACGTGAGTGTGCGGAGAACAAAAGAACGGTGTTTCCTACACATACGGACCATGTCTGGTTCAACTCTGCTTCTGAAACTGACACAAAGCACAGGTCCTGTCACATCCAATGCTTTTCAATTAAGAGTGAGAAACGTGTGAGCTTCGTGTACGATGTAGATCTTTTGAGCTGCAAAGTAACTGCCCTTACCTGAAACGAAGTCTTGCTTGTAGGAAGACACAGACCATGGGATTTATCTCCATTTCTGCAGTGAAACACACAGCAGAGTTATCATCCATTGAACACACTCTGCTCTAGAGCAAGAAGCACGCTCTTGCTTTCTTGAGTCTCTAATACAGCAGGAAACGTGATTGTGCTCAGAACAAATGAACTGTGTTTCCTAAACATACGGTCCATATCTAGTTCAACAACCTTCTGAAACTGAATCAAACCACAGGTCCTCTAACATCCAATGCTTGTCAGTTAAGATGAGAAACGTGTGAGCTTCGTGAACGGGGTAGTTTTTTGAGCTGTAAAGAAACTGCCCTTACCTGAAATGACGCCTTGCTTGTAGAAAGACTCAGAGTATGGGATTTAACTCCATTTCTGAAGGGAAACACACAGCATAGTTCTCATCCATGGATCACACTCCGCTTTTGAGTGCGAAGCATGCTCTTGCTTTCTAGAGTCTCTAATACAGCAGGAAATCTGAGTGTGCCCAGAACAAAAGAACGGTGTTTCCTACACATACGGACCATATGTAGTCAAAATCTGCTTCTGAAACTGATACAAAGCACTGGTCCTCTAACATCCAATGCTTGTCTGTTAAGATGAGAAACGTGTGAGCTCAGTGAACGATGTGGTTTGTTTGAGTTGAAAAGTGACTGCCCTTACCTGAAATGAAGTCTTGCTTGTAGGAAGACTCAGAGCCTGGGATTTAACTCCATTTCTGAAGGGAAACACACCGCATAGTTCTCATCCATGGATCACACTCTGCTTTAGAGCGAGAAGCATGCTCTTGCTTTCTAGAGTCTCTAATACAGCAGGAAATGTGATTATGCTCAGAACAAATGAACTGTGTTTCCTACACATATGGACCATATCTGGTTCAACTCTGCTTCTGAAACTGACACAATGCACAGGTCCTGTCACATCCAATGCTTTTCAATTAAGAGCGAGAAACGTGTGAGCTTCGTGTACGATGTAGATCTTTTGAGCTGTAAAGTAACTGCCCTTACCTGAAACGAAGTCTTGCTTGTAGGAAGACACAGAGCATGGGATTTATCTCCATTTCTGCAGTGAAACACACAGCAGAGTTATCATCCATTGAACACACTCTGCTTTAGAGCAAGAAGCACGCTCTTGCTTTCTTGAGTCTCTAATACAGCAGGAAACCTGAGCGTGCTCAGAACAAAAGAAGAGTGTTTCCTAAACATACGGACCATATCTAGTTCAACTCTGCTTCTGAAACTGAAACAAACCAAAGGTCTTCTAACATCCAATGCTTGTCAGGTAAGATCCGAAACGCGTCAGCTTCGTGAACGATGTAGTTCTTTTGAGCTGTAAAGTAACTGCCCTTACCTGAAACGAAGTCTTGCTTGTAGGAAGACACAGACCATGGGATTTATCTCCATTTCTGCAGTGAAACACACAGCAGAGTTATCATCCCTTGAACACACTCTGCTTTAGAGCAAGAAGCACGCTCTTGCTTTCTAGAGTCTCTAATACAGCAGGAAACGTGAGTGTGCGGAGAACAAAAGAACGGTGTTTCCTACACATACGGACCATGTCTGGTTCAACTCTGCTTCTGAAACTGACACAAAGCACAGGTCCTGTCACATCCAATGCTTTTCAATTAAGAGTGAGAAACGTGTGAGCTTCGTGTACGATGTAGATCTTTTGAGCTGCAAAGTAACTGCCCTTACCTGAAACGAAGTCTTGCTTGTAGGAAGACACAGACCATGGGATTTATCTCCATTTCTGCAGTGAAACACACAGCAGAGTTATCATCCATTGAACACACTCTGCTCTAGAGCAAGAAGCACGCTCTTGCTTTCTTGAGTCTCTAATACAGCAGGAAACGTGATTGTGCTCAGAACAAATGAACTGTGTTTCCTAAACATACGGTCCATATCTAGTTCAACAACCTTCTGAAACTGAATCAAACCACAGGTCCTCTAACATCCAATGCTTGTCAGTTAAGATGAGAAACGTGTGAGCTTCGTGAACGGGGTAGTTTTTTGAGCTGTAAAGAAACTGCCCTTACCTGAAATGAAGCCTTGCTTGTAGAAAGACTCAGAGTATGGGATTTAACTCCATTTCTGAAGGGAAACACACAGCATAGTTCTCATCCATGGATCACACTCTGCTTTTGAGTGCGAAGCATGCTCTTGCTTTCTAGTGTCTCTAATACAGCAGGAAATCTGAGTGTGCCCAGAACAAAAGAACGGTGTTTCCTACACATACGGACCATATGTAGTCAAAATCTGCTTCTGAAACTGATACAAAGCACTGGTCCTCTAACATCCAATGCTTGTCTGTTAAGATGAGAAACGTGTGAGCTCAGTGAACGATGTGGTTCGTTTGAGTTGAAAAGTGACTGCCCTTACCTGAAATGAAGTCTTGCTTGTAGGAAGACTCAGAGCCTGGGATTTAACTCCATTTCTGAAGGGAAACACACCGCATAGTTCTCATCCATGGATCACACTCTGCTTTAGAGCGAGAAGCATGCTCTTGCTTTCTAGAGTCTCTAATACAGCAGGAAATGTGATTATGCTCAGAACAAATGAACTGTGTTTCCTACACATATGGACCATATCTGGTTCAACTCTGCTTCTGAAACTGACACAATGCACAGGTCCTGTCACATCCAATGCTTTTCAATTAAGAGCGAGAAACGTGTGAGCTTCGTGTACGATGTAGATCTTTTGAGCTGTAAAGTAACTGCCCTTACCTGAAACGAAGTCTTGCTTGTAGGAAGACACAGACCATGGGATTTATCTCCATTTCTGCAGTGAAACACACAGCAGAGTTATCATCCATTGAACACACTCTGCTTTAGAGCAAGAAGCACGCTCTTGCTTTCTTGAGTCTCTAATACAGCAGGAAACCTGAGCGTGCTCAGAACAAAAGAAGAGTGTTTCCTAAACATACGGACCATATCTAGTTCAACTCTGCTTCTGAAACTGAAACAAACCAAAGGTCTTCTAACATCCAATGCTTGTCAGGTAAGATCCGAAACGCGTCAGCTTCTTGAACGATGTAGTTCTTTTGAGCTGTAAAGTAACTGCCCTTACCTGAAACGAAGTCTTGCTTGTAGGAAGACACAGACCATGGGATATATCTCCATTTCTGCAGTGAAACACACAGCAGAGTTATCATCCCTTGAACACACTCTGCTTTAGAGCAAGAAGCACGCTCTTGCTTTCTTGAGTCTCTAATACAGCAGGAAACGTGATTGTGCTCAGAACAAATGAACTGTGTTTCCTACACATACGGACCATATCTAGTTCAACAACCTTCTGAAACTGAAACAAACCACAGGTCCTCTAACATCCAATGCTTGTCAGTTAAGATGAGAAACGTGTGAGCTTCGTGAACGAGGTAGATTTTGGAGCTGTAAAGAAACTGCCCTTACCTGAAATGAAGCCTTGCTTGTAGAAAGACTCAGAGTATGGGATTTAACTCCATTTCTGAAGGGAAACACACAGCATAGTTCTCATCCATGGATCACACTTCGCTTTTGAGTGCGAAGCATGCTCTTGCTTTCTAGAGTCTCTAATACAGCAGGAAATCTGAGTGTGCCCAGAACAAAAGAACGGTGTTTCCTACACATACGGACCATATGTAGTCAAAATCTGCTTCTGAAACTGATACAAAGCACTGGTCCTCTAATATCCAATGCTTGTCTGTTAAGATGAGAAACGTGTGAGCTCAGTGAATGATGTGGTTCGTTTGAGCTGAAAAGTGACTGCCCTTACCTGAAATGAAGTCTTGCTTGTAGGAAGACTCAGAGCCTGGGATTTAACTCCATTTCTGAAGGGAAACACACCGCATAGTTCTCATCCATGGATCACACTCTGCTTTAGAGCGAGAAGCATGCTCTTGCTTTCTTGAGTCTCTAATACAGCAGGAAATGTGATTATGCTCAGAACAAATGAACTGTGTTTCCTACACATATGGACCATATCTGGTTCAACTCTGCTTCTGAAACTGACACAATGCACAGGTCCTGTCACATCCAATGCTTTTCAATTAAGAGCGAGAAACGTGTGAGCTTCGTGTACGATGTAGATCTTTTGAGCTGTAAAGTAACTGCCCTTACCTGAAACGAAGTCTTGCTTGTAGGAAGACACAGAGCATGGGATTTATCTCCATTTCTGCAGTGAAACACACAGCAGAGTTATCATCCATTGAACACACTCTGCTTTAGAGCAAGAAGCACGCTCTTGCTTTCTTGAGTCTCTAATACAGCAGGAAACGTGATTGTGCTCAGAACAAATGAACTGTGTTTCCTACACATACGAACCATATCTAGTTCAACAACCTTCTGAAACTGAAACAAACCACAGGTCCTCTAACATCCAATGCTTGTCAGTTAAGATGAGAAACGTGTGAGCTTCGTTAACGAGGTAGTTTCTTTGAGCTGTAAAGAAACTTCCCTTAATTGAAATGAAGTCTTGCTTGTAGGAAGACTCAGAGTATGGGATTTAACTCCATTTCTGAAGGGAAACACACAGCAGAGTTCTCATCCATGGATCACACTCCGCTTTTGAGTGCGAAGCATGCTCTTGCTTTCTAGAGTCTCTAATACAGCAGGAAATCTGACTGTGCCCAGAACAAAAGAACGGTGTTTCCTACACATACGGACCACATGTAGTCAAAATCTGCTTCTGAAACTGATACAAAGTACTGGTCCTCTAACATCCAATGCTTGTCAGTTCAGGGGACAAACGTGTGAGCTGCGTGAATGATGTAGTTCGTTTGAGCAGAAAAGTGACTGCCCTTACCCGAAATGACTCTTGCTTGTAGGAAGACTCAGAGCCTGGGATTTAACTCCATTTCTGAAGTGAAAGACACAGCAGTGTTCTCATCCATTGATCACACTCTGCTTTAGAACAAGAAGCACGCTCTTGCTTTCTAGAGCCTCTAAGACAGCAGGAAACCTGAGTGTGTGGAGAAAAAAAGAACGGTGTTTCCTACACATACGGACCATGTCTGGTTCAACTCTGCTTCTGAAAGTGACACAAAGCACAGGTCCTGTCACATCCAATGCTTTTCAATTAAGAGCGAGAAACGCGTGAGCTTCGTGTACGATGTAGATCTTTTGAGCTGTAAAGTAACTGCCCTTACCTGAAACGAAGTCTTGCTTGTAGGAAGACACAGAGCATGGGATTTATCTCCATTTCTGCAGTGAAACACACAGCAGAGTTATCATCCATTGAACACACTCTGCTTTAGAGCAAGAAGCACGCTCTTGCTTTCTTGAGTCTCTAATACAGCAGGAAACCTGAGCGTGCTCAGAACAAAAGAAGAGTGTTTCCTAAACATACGGACCATATCTAGTTCAACTCTGCTTCTGAAACTGAAACAAACCAAAGGTCTTCTAACATCCAATGCTTGTCAGGTAAGATCCGAAACGCGTCAGCTTCGTGAACGATGTAGTTCTTTTGAGCTGTAAAGTAACTGCCCTTACCTGAAACGAAGTCTTGCTTGTAGGAAGACACAGACCATGGGATTTATCTCCATTTCTGCAGTGAAACACACAGCAGAGTTATCATCCCTTGAACACACTCTGCTTTAGAGCAAGAAGCACGCTCTTGCTTTCTTGAGTCTCTAATACAGCAGGAAACGTGATTGTGCTCAGAACAAATGAACTGTGTTTCCTACACATACGGACCATATCTAGTTCAACAACCTTCTGAAACTGAAACAAACCACAGGTCCTCTAACATCCAATGCTTGTCAGTTAAGATGAGAAACGTGTGAGCTTCGTGAACGAGGTAGATTTTGGAGCTGTAAAGAAACTGCCATTACCTGAAATGAAGTCTTGCTTGTAGAAAGACTCAGAGTATGGGATTTAACTCCATTTCTGAAGGGAAACAAACAGCATAGTTCTCATCCATGGATCACACTCCGCTTTTGAGTGCGAAGCATGCTCTTGCTTTCTAGAGTCTCTAATACAGCAGGAAATCTGAGTGTGCCCAGAACAAAAGATCGGTGTTTCCTACACATACGGACCATATGTAGTCAAAATCTGCTTCTGAAACTGATACAAAGCACTGGTCCTCTAACATCCAATGCTTGTCTGTTAAGAAGAGAAATGGGTGAGCTCAGTGAACGATGTGGTTCGTTTGAGCTGAAAAGTGACTGCCCTTACCTGAAACGAAGTCTTGCTTGTAGGAAGACACAGAGCCTGGGATTTAACTCCATTTCTGAAGGGAAACACACCGCATAGTTCTCATCCATGGATCACACTCTGCTTTAGAGCGAGAAGCACGCTCTTGCTTTCTAGAGTCTCTAATACAGCAGGAAATGTGATTATGCTCAGAACAAATGAACTGTGTTTCCTACACATATGGACCATATCTGGTTCAACACTGCTTCTGAAACTGACACAAAGCACAGGTCCTGTCACATCCAATGCTTTTCAATTAAGAGCGAGAAACGTGTGAGCTTCGTGTACGATGTAGATCTTTTGAGCTGTAAAGTAACTGCCCTTACCTGAAACGAAGTCTTGCTTGTAGGAAGACACAGAGCATGGGATTTATCTCCATTTCTGCAGTGAAACACACAGCAGAGTTATCATCCATTGAACACACTCTGCTTTAGAGCAAGAAGCACGCTCTTGCTTTCTTGAGTCTCTAATACAGCAGGAAACGTGATTGTGCTCAGAACAAATGAACTGTGTTTCCTACATATACGGACCATATCTAGTTCAACAACCTTCTGAAACTGAAACAAACCACAGGTCCTCTAACATCCAATGCTTGTCAGTTAAGATGAGAAACGTGTGAGCTTCGTGAACGAGGTAGATTTTGGAGCTGTAAAGAAACTGCCATTACCTGAAATGAAGTCTTGCTTGTAGGAAGACTCAGAGTATGGGATTTAACTCCATTTCTGAAGGGAAACACACAGCATAGTTCTCATCCATGGATCACACTCAGCTTTAGAGCGCGAAGCATGCTCTTGCTTTCTAGAGTCTCTAATACAGCAGGAAATCTGACTGTGCCCAGAACAAAAGAACGGTGTTTCCTACACATACGGACCATATGTAGTCAAAATCTGCTTCTGAAACTGATACAAAGCACTGGTCCTCTAACATCCAATGCTTGTCAGTTCAGGGGACAAACGTGTGAGCTTCGTGAATGATGTAGTTCGTTTGAGCCGAAAAGTGACTGCCCTTACCCGAAATGACTCTTGCTTGTAGGAAGACTCAGAGCCTGGGATTTAACTCCATTTCTGAAGTGAAAGACACAGCAGTGTTCTCATCCATTTATCACACTCTGCTTTAGAACAAGAAGCACGCTCTTGCTTTCTAGATTCTCTAAGTCAGTAGGAAACTTGAGTGTGCGGAGAACAAAAGAACGGTGTTTCCTACACATACGAACCATATCTAGTCCAACTCTGCTTCTTAAACTGATACAAAGCACTGGTCCTCTAATATCCAATGCTTGTCTGTTAAGATGAGAAACGTGTGAGCTTCATGAACGATGTAGTTCGTTTGACCAGAAAATTGACTGCCCTTACCTGAAAAGAAGTCTTGCTTGTAGGAAGACTCAGAGACTGGGATTTAACTACATTTCTGAAGGGAAACACACAGCAGTTTTCTCATCCATTGATCACACCCTGCCTTAGGACAAGAAGCACGCTCTTGCTTTCTAGAGTCTCTAAGACAGCAGGAAACGTGAGTGTGCGGAGAACAAAAGAACGGTGTTTCCTACACATACGGACCATATGTGGTTCATCTCTGCTTCTGAAACTGACACAAAGCACAGGTCCTGTCACATCCAATGCTTTTCAATTAAGCGCGAGTAACGTGTGAGCTTCTAGTACGATGTAGATCTTTTGAGCTGTAAAGTAACTGCCCTTACCTGAAACGAAATCTTGCTTGTAGGAAGACACAGAGCATGGGATTTATCTCCATTTCCGCAGTGAAACACACAGCAGAGTTATCATCCTTTGAACACACTCTGCTTTAGAGCAAGAAGCACGCTCTTGCCTTCTTGAGTCTCTAATACAGCAGGAAACGTGATTGTGCTCAGAACAAATGAACTGTGTTTCCTACACATACGGACCATATGTAGTCAAAATCTGCTTCTGAAACTGATACAAAGCACTGGTCCTCTAACATCCAATGCTTGTCATTTCAGATTAGAAACGTGTGTGCTTCATGAACGATGTAGTTCGTTTGAGCAGAAAAGTGACTGCCCTTACCTGAAATGAAGTCTTGCTTGTAGGAAGTCTCAGAGCCTGGGATTTAACTACATTTCTGAAGGGAAACACACAGCAGTTTTCTCATCCATTGATCACACCCTGCTTTAGAACAAGAAGCACGCTCTTGCTTTCTAGAGTCTCTAAGACAGCAGGAAACGTGAGTGTGTGGAGAACAAAAGAAAGGTGTTTCCTACACATATGGACCATATCTGGTTCATCTCTGCTTCTGAAACTGACACAAAGCACAGGTCCTGTCACATCCAATGCTTTTCAATTAAGAGCGAGTAACGTGTGAGCTTCGTGTACGTTGTAGATCTTTTGAGCTGTAAAGTAACTGCCCTTACCTGAAACGAAGTCTTGCTTGTAGGAAGACACAGAGCATGGGATTTATCTCCATTTCCGCAGTGAAACACACAGCAGAGTTATCATCCTTTGAACACACTCTGCTTTAGAGCAAGAAGCACGCTCTTGCCTTCTTGAGTCTCTAATACAGCAGGAAACGTGATTGTGCTCAGAACAAATGAACTGTGTTTCCTACACATACGGACCATATCTAGTGCAACAACCTTCTGAAACTGAAACAAACCACAGGTCCTCTAACATCCAATGCTTGTCAGTTAAGATGAGAAACGTGTGAGCTTCGTGAACGAGGTAGTTTCTTTGAGCTGTAAAGAAACTGCCGTTACCTGAAATGAAGTCTTGCTTGTAGAAAGACTCAGAGTATGGGATTTAACTCCATTTCTGAAGGGAAACACACAGCATAGTTCTCATCCATGGATCACACTCCGCTTTTGAGTGCGAAGCATGCTCTTGCTTTCTAGAGTCTCTAAT
This sequence comes from Onychomys leucogaster, assembly GCA_949786385.1. NCBI lineage: Eukaryota > Metazoa > Chordata > Mammalia > Rodentia > Cricetidae > Onychomys > Onychomys leucogaster. Next base: position 352,768 of record CATKUP010000143.1, read on the forward strand.
ACAGCAGGAAATCTGACTGTGCCAAGAAAAAAAGAACGGTGTTTCCTACATATACGGACCATATGTAGTCCAAATCTGCTTCTGAAACTGATACAAAGCACTGGACCTCTAACATCCAATGCTTGTCAGTTCCGGGGGAGAAACGTGTGAGCTTCGTGAATGATGTAGTTCGTTTGAGCAGAAAAGTGACTGCCCTTACCCGAAATGAACTCTTGCTTGTAGGAAGACTCAGAGCCTGGGATTTAACTCCATTTCTGAAGTGAAAGACACAGCAGTGTTCTCATCCATTTATCACACTCTGCTTTAGAACAAGAAGCACGCTCTTGCTTTCTAGAGTCTCTTGTCAGCAGGAAACGTGAGTGTGCAGAGAACAAAAGAACGGTGTTTCCTACACATACGGACCATATCTAGTCCAACTCTGCTTCTTAAACTGATACAAAGCACTGGTCCTCTAACATCCAATGCTTGTCTGTTAAGATGAGAAACTTGTGAGCTCAGTGAACGATGTGGTTCCTTTGAGCTGAAAAGTGAGTGCCCTTACCTGAAACAAAGTCTTGCTTGTAGGAAGACTCAGAGCCTGGGATTTAACTCCATTTCTGAAGGGAAACACACAGCAGTGTTCTCATCCATTGATCACACTCTGCTTTAGAACAAGAAGCACGCTCTTGCTTTCTTGAGTCTCTAATACAGAAGGAAACGTGATTGTGCTCAGAACAAATGAACTGTGTTTCCTACATATACGGACCATATCTAGTTCAACAACCTTCTGAAACTGAAACAAACCACAGGTCCTCTAACATCCAATGCTTGTCAGTTAAGATGAGAAACGTGTGAGCTTCGTGAACGGGGTAGTTTTTTGAGCTGTAAAGAAACTGCCCTTACCTGAAATGAAGTTTTGCTTGTAGAAAGACTCAGAGTATGGGATTTAACACCATTTCTGAAGGGAAACACACAGCATAGTTCTCATCCATGGATCACACTCCGCTTTTGAGTGCGAAGCATGCTCTTGCTTTCTAGAGTCTCTAATACAGCAGGAAATCTGAGTGTGCCCAGAACAAAAGAACGGTGTTTCCTACACATACCGACCATATGTAGTCAAAATCTGCTTCTGAAACTGATACAAAGCACTGGTCCTCTAACATCCAATGCTTGTCTGTTAAGATGAGAAATGTGTGAGCTCAGTGAACGATGTGGTTCGTTTGTGCTAAAAAGTGACTGCCCTTACCTGAAACGAAGTCTTGCTTGTAGGAAGACACAGAGCCTGGGATTTAACTCCATTTCTGAAGGGAAGCACACCGCATAGTTCTCATCCATGGATCACACTCTGCTTTAGAGCGAGAAGCACGCTCTTGCTTTCTAGAGTCTCTAATACAGCAGGAAATGTGATTATGCTCAGAACAAATGAACTGTGTTTCCTACACATATGGACCATATCTGGTTCAACACTGCTTCTGAAACTGACACAAAGCACAGGTCCTGTCACATCCAATGCTTGTCAATTAAGAGCGAGAAACGTGTGAGCTTCGTGTACGATGTGGACGTTTTGAGCTGTAAAGTAACTGCCCTTACCTGAAACGAAGTCTTGCTTGTAGGAAGACACAGAGCATGGGATTTATCTCCATTTCTGCAGTGAAACACACAGCAGAGTTATCATCCATTGAACACACTCTGCTTTAGAGCAAGAAGCACGCCCTTGCTTTCTTGAGTCTCTAATACAGCAGGAAATGTGATTGTGCTCAGAACAAATGAACTGTGTTTCCTACACATACGAACCATATCTAGTTCAACAACCTTCTGAAACTGAAACAAACCACAGGTCCTCTAACATCCAATGCTTGTCAGTTAAGATGAGAAACGTGTGAGCTTCGTGAATGAGGTAGATTTTGGAGCTGTAAAGAAACTGCCATTACCTGAAATGAAGTCTTGCTTGTAGGAAGACTCAGAGTAAGGGATTTAACTCCATTTCTGAAGGGAAACATACAGCATAGTTCTCATCCATGGATCACACTCCGCTTTAGAGCGTGAAGCATGCTCTTGCTTTCTAGAGTCTCTAATACAGCAGGAAATCTGACTGTGCCCAGAACAAAAGAACGGTGTTTCCTACACATACGGACCATATGTAGTCAAAATCTGCTTCTGAAACTGATACAAAGCACTGGTCCTCTAACATCCAATGCTTGTCAGTTCAGATTAGAAACGTGTGAGCTTCATGAACGATGTAGTTCGTTTGAGCAGAAAAGTGACTGCCCTTACCTGAAAAGAAGTCTTGCTTGTAGGAAGACTCAGAGCCTGGGATTTAAATACATTTCTGAAGGGAAACACACAGCAGTTTTCTCATCCATTGATCACACCCTGCTTTAGAACAAGAAGCACGCTCTTGCTTTCTAGAGTCTCTAAGACAGCAGGAAACGTGAGTGTGCGGAGAACAAAAGAAAGGTGTTTCCTACACATACGGACCATATCTGGTTCATCTCTGCTTCTGAAACTGACACAAAGCACAGGTCCTGTCACATCCAATGCTTTTCATTTAAGAGCGAGTAACGTGTGAGCTTCGTGTACGTTGTAGATCTTTTGAGCTGTAAAGTAACTGCCCTTACCTGAAATGAAGTCTTGCTTGTAGGAAGACACAGAGCATGGGATTTATCTCCATTTCCGCAGTGAAACACACAGCAGAGTTATCATCCTTTGAACACACTCTGCTTTAGAGCAATAAGCACGCTCTTGCCTTCTTGAGTCTCTAATACAGCAGGAAACGTGATTGTGCTCAGAACAAATGAACTGTGTTTCCTACACATACGGACCATATCTAGTGCAACAACCTTCTGAAACTGAAACAAACCACAGGTCCTCTAACATCCAATGCTTGTCAGTTAAGATGAGAAACGTGTGAGCTTCGTGAACGAGGTAGTTTCTTTGAGCTGTAAAGAAACTGCCGTTACCTGAAATGAAGTCTTGCTTGTAGAAAGACTCAGAGTATAGGATTTAACTCCATTTCTGAAGGGAAACACACAGCATAGTTCTCATCCATGGATCACACTCCGCTTTTGAGTGCGAAGCATGCTCTTGCTTTCTAGAGTCTCTAATACAGCAGGAAATCTGACTGTGCCAAGAAAAAAAGAACGGTGTTTCCTACATATACGGACCATATGTAGTCCAAATCTGCTTCTGAAACTGATACAAAGCACTGGTCCTCTCACATCCAATGCATGTCAGTTCCTGGGGAGAAACGTGTGAGCTTCGTGAATGATGTAGTTCGTTTGAGCAGAAAAGTGACTGCCCTTACCCGAAATGAACTCTTGCTTGTAGGAAGTCTCAGAGCCTGGGATTTAACTCCATTTCTGAAGTGAAAGACACAGCAGTGTTCTCATCCATTTATCACACTCTGCTTTAGAACAAGAAGCACGCTCTTGCTTTCTAGAGTCTCTAAGACAGCAGGAAACGTGAGTGTGCGGAGAACAAAAGAACGGTGTTTCCTACACATATGGACCATATGTGGTTCATCTCTGCTTCTGAAACTGACACAAAGCAGAGGTCCTGTCACATCCAATGCTTTTCAATTAAGAGCGAGTAACGTGTGACCTTCGTGTACGATGTAGATCTTTTGAGCTGTAAAGTAACTGCCCTTACCTGAAAAGAAGTCTTGCTTGTAGGAAGACACAGAGCATGGGATTTATCTCCATTTCCGCAGTGAAACACACAGCAGAGTTATCATCCTTTGAACACACTCTGCTTTAGAGCAAGAAGCACGCTCTTGCCTTCTTGAGTCTCTAATACAGCAGGAAACTTGATTGTGCTCAGAACAAATGAACTGTGTTTCCTACACATACGGACCATATCTAGTCCAACTCTCCTTCTTAAACTGATACAAAGCACTGGTCCTCTAAAATCCAATGCTTGTCTGTTAAGAAGAGAAATGTGTGAGCTCAGTGAACGATGTAGTTCGTTTGAGCTGAAAAGTGATTGCCGTTACCTGAAACGAAGCTTTGCTTGTAGGAAGACACAGACATTGTGATTTAACTCCATTTCTGAAGGGAAACACACAGCATAGTTCTCATCCATGGATCACACTCTGCTTTAGAGTGAGAAGCACGCTCTTGCTTTCTAGAGTCTCTAACACAGCAGGAAACGTGAGTGTGCTGAGAACAAAAGAACAGTGTTTCCTACACATACGGACCATACCTAGTCCAACTACCCTTCTTAAACTGATACAAAGCACTGGTCCTCTAACATCCAATGCTTGTCTGTTAAGATGAGAAATGTGTGAGCTCAATGAACAATGTAGTTCGTTTGAGCTGAAAAGTGACTGCCATTACCTGAAATGAAGTTTTGCTTGTAGGAAGACACAGAGATTGGGATTTAACTCCATTTCTGAAGGGAAACACACAGCATAGTTCTCACCCTTGGATCACACTCTGCCTTACAGCAAGAAGCACACTCTTGCTTTCTAGAGTCTCTAATACAGCAGACAATCTGAGTGTGCCCAGAACAAAGAACGGAGTTTCCTACACATACGGACCATATGTAGTCCAACTCTTCTTCTGAAACTGATACAAAGCACTGGTCCTCTAACATCCAAGCTTGTCAGTTAAGATGGGAAACGTGTGTGCTTCATGAACGATGTAGTTCGTTTGAGCAGAAAAGTGACTGCCCTTACCTTAAACGAAGTCTTGCTTGTAGGAAGACTCAGAGCCTGGGATTTAACTCCGTTTCTGAATTGAAACACACAGCAGTGTTCTCATCCATTGATCATACTCTGCTTTAGAACAAGAAGCACGCTCTTGCTTTCTAGAGTCTCTAAGACAGCAGGAAACGTGATTTTGCTGAGAACAAAAGAATTGTGTTTCCTACACATACGGACCATATCTAGTCCAACTCTGCTTCTTAAACTGATACAAAGCACAGGTCCTTTAACATCCAATGCTTGTCTGTTAACATGAGAAACGTGTGATCTCCGTGAACGATGTAGTTCGTTTGAGCTGAAAAGTGACTGCCCTTACCTTTAACGAAGTCTTGCTTGTAGGAAGACACAGAGCCTGGGATTTAACTCCATTTCTGAAGGGAAACACACAGCATAGTTCTCATCCATGGATCACACTCTGCTTTAGAGCGAGAAGCACGCTCTTACTTTCTAAAGTCTCTAAGACAGCAGGAAACGTGAGTGTGCTGAGAACAAAAGAACTGTGTTTCCTACACATACGGACCATATCTATTCCAACTCTGCTTCTGAAACTGATACAAAGCACTGGTCCTCTAACATCCTATGCTTGTCAGTTAAGATGAGAAATGTGTGAGCTTTGTGAATGATGTAGTTCCTTTGAACTGAAAAGTGACTGCCCTTACCTGAAACGAAGCCTTGCTTGTAGTAAGACACAGAGCATGGGATTTAACTCCATTTCTGAAGGGAAACACACAGCATTTTTCTCATCCATGGATCACACTCTGCTTTAGAGCGAGAAGCACGCTCTTGCTTTTAGAGTCTCTAATATAGCAGGTAATCTGTGCCCAGAACAAAAGAACGGTGTTTCCTACACATACAGACCATATGTAGTCCAAATCTGCTTCTGAAACTGATACAAAGCACTGACCCTCTAACATCCAATGCTTGTCAGTTAAGATGAGAAACGTGTGAGTTTCGTGAACGATGTAGTTCGTTTGAGCAGAAAAGTGACTGCCCTTACCTGAATCGAAGTCTTGCTTGTAGGAAGACTCAGAGCCTGGGATTTAACTCCATTTCTGAAGGGAAACACACAGCAGTGTAATTATCCATTGATCACACTCTGCTTTAGAACAAGAAGCACGCTCTTGCTTTCTAGAATCTCTAAGACAGAAGGAAACGTGTGTGTGCTCAGAACAAAAGAACGGTGTTTCCTACACATACGGACCATATATAGTCCAACTCTGTTTCTGAAACTGACAGAAAGCACTGGTCCTCTAACATCAAATGCTTGTCTGTTAAGATGAGAAACGTGTGAGCTTCGTGAACGATGTAGTTCGTTTGAGCTGAAAAGTGACTGCCCTTACCTGAAATGAAGTCTTGCTTGTAGGAAGACTCAGAGCCTGGGATTTAACTCCATCTCTGAAGGGAAACACACAGCAGTGTTCTGATCTATTGATCATACTCTGCTTTAGATCAAGAATCACGCTCTTGCTTTCTAGAGTCTCTAAGACAGCAGGAAACGTGATTTTGCTGAGAACAAAAGAAGGGTGTTTCATACACATACGGACCATATCTAGTCCTACTCTCCTTCTTAAACTGATACAAAGCACTGGTCCTCTAACATCCAATGCTTGTCTGTTAAGATGAGAAACGTGTGAGCTTTGTGAACGATGTAGTTCGTTTGAGCTGAAAAGTGACTGCCCTTACATGAAATGAAGTCTTGCTTGTAGGAAGACACAGAGCCTGGGATTTAACTCCATTTCTGAAGGGAAACACACAGCATAGTTCTCATCCATGGATCACACTCCGCTTTAGAGCGCGAAGCATGCTCTTGCTTTCTAGAATCTCTAATACAGCAGGAAATCTGACTGTGCCCAGAACATAAGAACGGTGTTTCCTACACATACGGACCATATGTAGTCAAAATCTGCTTCTGAAACTGATACAAAGCACTGGTCCTCTAACATCCAATGCTTGTCAGTTCAGATTAGAAACGTGTGAGCTTCATGAACGATGTAGTTCGTTTGAGCAGAAAAGTGACTGTCCTTACCTGAAACGAAGTCTTGCTTGTAGGAAGACTCAGAGCCTGGGATTTAACTACATTTCTGAAGGGAAACACACAGCAGATTTCTCATCCATTGATCAAACCCTGCTTTAGAACAAGAAGCACGCTCTTGCTTTCTAGAGTCTCTAAGACAGCAGGAAACATGAGTGTGCGGAGAACAAAAGAACGGTGTTTCCTACACATACGGACCATATGTGGTTCATCTCTGCTTCTGAAACTGACACAAAGCACAGGTCCTGTCACATCCAATGCTTTTCAATTAAGAGCGAGTAACGTGTGAGCTTCTTGTACGATGTAGATCTTTTGAGCTGTAAAGTAACTGCCCTTACCTGAAACGAAGTCTTGCTTGTAGGAAGACACAGAGCATGGGATTTATCTCCATTTCCGCAGTGAAACACACAGCAGAGTTATCATCCTTTGAACACACTCTGCTTTAGAGCAAGAAGCACGCTCTTGCCTTCTTGAGTCTCTAATACAGCAGGAAACGTGATTTTGCTCAGAACAAATGAACTGTGTTTCCTACACATACGGACCATATCTAGTCCAACTCTCCTTCTTAAACTGATACAAAGCACTGGTCCTCTAAAATCCAATGCTTGTCTGTTAAGAAGAGAAATGTGTGAGCTCAGTGAATGATGTAGTTCGTTTGAGCTGAAAAGTGATTGCCGTTACCTGAAACGAAGTTTTGCTTGTAGGAAGACACAGACATTGTGATTTAACTCCATTTCTGAAGTGAAACACACAGCATAGTTCTCACCCTTGGATCACACTCTGCCTTACAGCAAGAAGCACACTCTTGCTTTCTAGAGTCTCTAATACAGCAGACAATCTGAGTGTGCCCAGGACAAAGAACGGAGTTTCCTACACATACGGACCATATGTAGTACAACTCTTCTTCTGAAACTGATACAAAGCACTGGTCCTCTAACATCCAAGCTTGTCAGTTAAGATGGGAAACGTGTGTGCTTCATGAACGATGTAGTTCGTTTGAGCAGAAAAGTGACTGCCCTTACCTTAAACCAAGTCTTGCTTGTAGGAAGACTCAGAGCCTGGGATTTAACTCCATTTCTGAATTGAAACACACAGCAGTGTTCTCATCCATTGATCATACTCTGCTTTAGAACAAGAAGCACGCTCTTGCTTTCTAGAGTCTCTAAGACAGCAGGAAATGTGATTTTGCTGAGAACAAAAGAATTGTGTTTCCTACACATACGGACCATATCTAGTACAACTCTGCTTCTTAAACTGATACAAAGCACTGGTCCTTTAACATCCAATGCTTGTCTGTTAACATGAGAAACGTGTGATCTCCGTGAACGATGTAGATTGTTTGAGCTGAAAAGTGACTGCCCTTACCTTAAACGAAGTCTTGCTTGTAGGAAGACACAGAGCCTGGGATTTAACTCCATTTCTGAAGGGAAACACACAGCATAGTTCTCATCCATGGATCACACTCTGCTTTACAGCGAGAAGCACGCTCTTGCTTTCTAAAGTCTCTAGACAGCAGGAAACGTGAGTGTGCTGAGAACAAAAGAACTGTGTTTCCTACACATACGGACCATATCTAGTCCAACTCTGTTTCTGAAACTGACACAAAGCACTGGTCCTCTAACATCCAATGCTTGTCTGTTAAGATGAGAAACATGTGAGCTTCGTGAACGATGTAGTTCGTTTGAGCTGAAAAGTGACTGCCCTTACCTGAAATGAAGTCTTGCTTGTAGGAAGACTCAGAGCCTGGGATTTAACTCCATTTCTGAAGTGAAACACACAGCAGTGTTCTGATCCATTGATCATACTCTGCTTTAGAACAAGAATCACGCTCTTGCTTTCTAGAGTCTCTAAGACAGCAGGAAACATGATTTTGCTGAGAACAAAAGAAGGGTGTTTCCTACACATACGGACCATATCTAGTCCAACTCTCCTTCTTAAACTGATACAAAGCACTGGTCCTCTAACATCCAATGCTTGTCTGTTAAGATGAGAAACGTGTGAGCTTCGTGAACGATGTAGTTCGTTTGAGCTGAAAAGTGACTGCCCTTACATGAAATGAAGTCTTGCTTGTAGGAAGACACAGAGATTGGGATTTAACTCCATTTCTGAAGGGAAACACACAGCATAGTTCTCACCCTTGGATCACACTCTGCCTTACAGCAAGAACCACACTCTTGCTTTCTAGAGTCTCTAATACAGCAGGAAATCTGAGTGTGCCCAGAACAAAGAACGGAGTTTCCTACACATACGGACCATATGTAGTCCAACTCTTCTTCTGAAACTGATACAAAGCACTGGTCCTCTAACATCCAAGCTTGTCAGTTAAGATGGGAAACGTGTGTGCTTCATGAACGATGTAGTTCGTTTGAGCAGAAAAGTGACTGCCCTTACCTTAAACGAAGTCTTGCTTGTAGGAAGACTCAGAGCCTGGGATTTAACTCCGTTTCTGAAGTGAAACACACAGCAGTGTTCTGATCCATTGATCATACTCTGCTTTAGAACAAGAAGCACGCTCTTGCTTTCTAGAGTCTCTAAGACAGCAGGAAACGTGATTTTGCTGAGAACAAAAGAATTGTTTCCTACACATACGGACCATATCTAGTCCAACTCTGCTTCTTAAACTGATACAAAGCACTGACCCTCTAACATCCAATGCTTGTCAGTTAAGATGAGAAACGTGTGAGCTTCGTAAATGATGTAGTTCGTTTGAGCAGAAAAGTGACTGCCCTTACCTGAATCGAAGTCTTGCTTGTAGGAAGACTCAGAGCCTGGGATTTAACTCCATTTCTGAAGGGAAACACACAGCAGTGTAATTATCCATTGATCACACTCTGCTTTAGAACAAGAATCACGCTCTTGCTTTCTAGAGTCTCTAAGACAGCAGGAAACATGATTTTGCTGAGAACAAAAGAAGGGTGTTTCCTACACATACGGACCATATCTAGTCCAACTCTCCTTCTTAAACTGATACAAAGCACTGGTCCTCTAACATCCAATGCTTGTCTGTTAAGATGAGAAACGTGTGAGCTTCGTGAACGATGTAGTTCGTTTGAGCTGAAAAGTGACTGCCCTTACATGAAATGAAGTCTTGCTTGTAGGAAGACACAAGCCTGGGATTTAACTCCATTTCTGAAGTGAAACACACAGCAGAGTTCTCATCCATGGATCACACTCTGCTTTAGAGCGAGAAGCACGCTCTTGCTTACTAAAGTCTCTAAGACAGCAGGAAAGTGAGTGTGGTGAGAACAAAGAACGGTGTTTCCTACACATACGGACCATATCTAGTCCAACTCTGCTTCTGAAACTGATACAAAGCACTGGTCCTCTAACATCCTATGCTTGTCAGTTAAGATGAGAAACATGTGAGCTTTGTGAATTATGTAGTTCTTTTGAACTGAAAAGTGACTGCCCTTACCTGAAACCAAGTCTTGCTTGTAGTAAGACACAGAGCATGGTATTTAACTCCATTTATGAAAGGAAAAACACAGCATTTTTCTCATCCATGGATCACACTCTGCTTTAGAGCGAGAAGCACGCTCTTGCTTTTAGAGTCTCTAATATAGCAGGTAATCTGAGTGTGCCCAGAACAAAAGAACGGTGTTTCCTACACATACGGACCATATGTAGTCCAAATCTGCTTCTGAATCTGATACAATGCACTGGTCCTCTAACATCCAATGCTTGTCAGTTAAGATGAGAAACGTGTGATCTTCGTGAATGATGTAGTTCGTTTGAGCTGAAAAGTGATTGCCGTTACCTGAAACGAAGTTTTGCTTTTAGGAAGACACACAGATTGTGATTTAACTCCATTTCTGAAGTGAAAGACACAGCATAGTTCTCATCCATGGATCACACTCTGCTTTAGAGTGAGAAGCACGCTCTTGCTTTCTAGAGTCTCTAACACAGCAGGAAACGTGAGTGTGCTGAGAACAAAAGAACGGTGTTTCCTACACATACGGACCATATCTAGTCCAACTCTCCTTCTTAAACTGATACAAAGCACTGGTCCTCTAACATCCAATGCTTGTCTGTTAAGATGAGAAATGTGTGAGCTCAGTGAACAATGTAGTTCGTTTGAGTTGAAAAGTGACTGCCTTTCCTGAAACGAAGGCTTGCTTGTAGGAAGACACAGAGATTGGGATTTAACTCCATTTCTGAAGGGAAACACACAGCATAGTTCTCACCCTTGGATCACACTCTGCCTTACAGCAAGAACCACACTCTTGCTTTCTAGAGTCTCTAATACAGCAGGAAATCTGAGTGTGCCCAGAACAAAGAACGGAGTTTCCTACACATACGGACCATATGTAGTCCAACTCTTCTTCTGAAACTGATACAAAGCACTGGTCCTCTAACATCCAAGCTTGTCAGTTAAGATGGGAAACGTGTGTGCTTCATGAACGATGTAGTTCGTTTGAGCAGAAAAGTGACTGCCCTTACCTTAAACGAAGTCTTGCTTGTAGGAAGACTCAGAGCCTGGGATTTAACTCCGTTTCCGAAGTGAAACACACAGCAGTGTTCTGATCCATTGATCATACTCTGCTTTAGAACAAGAAGCACGCTCTTGCTTTCTAGAGTCTCTAAGACAGCAGGAAACGTGATTTTGCTGAGAACAAAAGAATTGTTTCCTACACATACGGACCATATCTAGTCCAACTCTGCTTCTTAAACTGATACAAAGCACTGACCCTCTAACATCCAATGCTTGTCAGTTAAGATGAGAAACGTGTGAGCTTCGTAAACGATGTAGTTCGTTTGAGCAGAAAAGTGACTGCCCTTACCTGAATCGAAGTCTTGCTTGTAGGAAGACTCAGAGCCTGGGATTTAACACCATTTCTGAAGGGAAACACACAGCAGTGTAATTATCCATTGATCACACTCTGCTTTAGAAGAAGAAACACGCTCTTGCTTTCTAGAATCTCTAAGACAGCAGGAAACGTGTGTGTGCTGAGAACAATAGAACGGTGTTTCCTACACATACGGACCATATCTAGTCCAACTCTTCTTCTGAAACTGACACAAAGCACTGGTCCTCTAACATCCAATGCTTGTGTGTTAAGATGAGAAACGTGTGAGCTTCGTGAACGATATAGTTCGTTTGAGCTGAAAAGTGACTGCCCTTACCTGAAATGAAGTCTTGCTTGTAGGAAGACACAGAGCCTGGGATTTAACTCCATCTCTGAAGGTGAACACACAGCAGAGTTCTCATCCATGGATCACACTCTGCTTTAGAGCGAGATGCACGCTCTTACTTTCTAGAGTCTCTAATACAGCAGGTAATCTGAGTGTGCCCAGAACAAAAGAACGGTGTTTCCTACACATACGGATCATATGTAGTCCAAATCTGCTTCTGAAACGGATACAATGCACTGTTAATCTAACATCCAATGCTTGTCTGTTAAGAAGAGAAATGTGTGAGCTCAGTGAACGATGTAGTTCGTTTGAGCTGAAAAGTGTCTGCCATTACCTGAAACGAAGTCTTGCTTGTTGGAAGACACAGAGATTGAGATTTAACTCCATTTATGAAGGGAAACACACAGCATAGTTCTCATAAATGGATCACACTCTGCTTTAGAGCAAGAAGCACACTCTTGCTTTCTGGAGTCTCTAACACAGCAGGAAACGTGAGTGTGCTGAGAACAAAAGAAAGGTGTTTCCTACACATACGGACCATATCTAGTCCAACTCTTCTTCTGAAACTGATACAAATTACTGGTCCTCTAACCACCAATGCTTGTCAGTTAAGATGGGAAACGTGTGAGGTTCATGAACGATGTAGTTCGTTTGAGCAGAAAAGTGACTGCCCTTACCTTAAAAGAAGTCTTGCTTGTAGGAAGACTCAGAGGCTGGGATTTAACTCCATTTCTGAAGTGAAACACACAGCAGTGTTATGATCCACTGATCATACTCTGGTTTAGAACAAGAATCACGCTCTTGCTTTCTAGAGTCTCTAAGACAGCAGGAAACGTGATTTTGATGAGAACAAAAGAAGGGTGTTTCCTACACATACGGACCATATCTAGTCCAACTCTCCTTCTTGAACTGATACAAAGCACTGGTCCTCTAACATCCAATGCTTGTCTGTTAAGATGAGAAACGTGTGAGCTTCGTGAACGATGTAGTTCGTTTGAGCTGAAAAGTGACTGCCCTTACCTGAAACGAAGTCTTGCTTGTAGTAAAACACAGAGCATGGGATTTAACTCCACTTATGAAAGGAAAAACACAGCATTTTTCTCATCCATGGATCACACTCTGCTTTAGAGCGAGAAGCACGCTCTTGCTTTTAGAGTCTCTAATATAGCAGGTAATCTGAGTGTGCCCCAAAAAAAAGAACGGTGTTTCCTGCACATACAGACCATATCTAGTTCAACTCTGCTTCTGAAACTGATACAAAGCACTGGTCCTCTAACATCCAATGCTTGTCTGTTAAGATGAGAAACGTGTGAGCTTCGTGAACAATGTAGTTCGTTTGAGCTGAAAAGTGACTGCCCTTACCTGAAACGAAGTCTTGCTTGTAGGAAGACACAGAGCCTGGGATTTAACTCCATTTCTGAATGGAAACACACAGCATAGTTCTCATCCATGGATCACACTCTGCTTTAGAGCAAGAAGCATGCTCTTGCTTTCTAGAGTCTCTAATACAGCAGGAAATCTGAGTGTGCCCAGAACAAAAGAACGGAGATTCCTACACATACGGACCATATGTAGTCCAACTCTTCTTCTGAAACTGATACAAAGCACTCGTCCTCTAACATCCAATGCTTGTCTGTTAAGATGAGAAACGTGTGAGCTTCGTGAACAATGTAGTTCGTTTGAGCTGAAAAGTGACTGCCCTTACCTGTAACGAAGTCTTGTTGTAGTAAGACACAGAGCCTGGGATTTAACTCCATCTCTGATGGTAAACACGCAGCAGAGTTCTCATCAATGGATCACCCTCTGCTTTAGAGTGAGAAGCACGCTCTTGCTTTCTAGAGTCTCTAATACAGCAGGAAATATGAGTGTGCCCAGAACAAAAGAACGGTGTTTCCTACACAAACGGACCATATGTAGTCCAAATCTGCTTCGGAAACTGATACAAAGCACTGACCCTCTAACATCCAATGCTTGTCAGTTAAGATGAGAAACGTGTGAGCTTCGTGAACGATGTAGTACGTTTGAGCAGAAAAGTGACTCTCCTTATCTGAATCGAAGTCTTGCTTATAGGAAGACTCAGAGCCTGGGATTTAACTCCATTTCTGAAGTGAAACACACAGCAGTGTAATCATCCATTGATCACACTCTGATTTAGAACAAGAAGCACGCTCTTGCTTTCTAGAGTCTCTAAGACAGCAGGAAACGTGTGTGTGCTGAGAACAAAAGAACGGTGTTTCCTACACATACGGACCATATCTAGTCCAACTCTGTTTCTGAAACTGACAAAAAAGCACTGGTCCTCTAACATCCAATGCTTGTCTGTTAAGAAGAGCAATGTGTGAGCTCAGTGAATGATGTAGTTCGTTTGAGCTGAAAAGTGACTGCCGTTACCTGAAACGAAGTTATGCTTGTAGGAAGACTCAGAGCCTGGGATTTAACTCCATTTCTGAAGTGAAACAAATAGCAGTGTTCTCATCCATTGATCATACTCTGCTTTAGAACAAGAAGCACGCTCTTGCTTTCTAGAGTCTCTAAGACAGCAAGAAACATGATTTTGCTGAGAACAAAAGAACGGTGTTTCCTACACATACGGACCATATCTAGTTCAACTCTTCTTCTGAAACTGATACAAAGCACTCGTCCTCTAACATCCAATGCTTGTCTGTTAAGATGAGAAACGTGTGAGCTTCGTGAACAATGTAGTTCGTTTGAGCTGAAAACTGATGCCCTTACCTGAAACGAAGTCTTGCTTGTAGGAAGACACAGAGCCTGGGATTTAACTCCATTTCTGAAGGGAAACACACAGCAGAGTTCTCATCCATGGATCACACTCTGCTTTAGAGCAAGAAGCATGCTCTTGCTTTCTAGAGTCTCTAATACAGCAGGAAATCTGAGTGTGCCCAGAACAAAAGAACGGAGTTTCCTACACATACAGACCATATGTAGTCGAACTCTTCTTCTGAAACTGATACAAAGCACTGGTCCTCTAACATCCAATGCTTTTCAGTTAAGATGGGAAACGTGTGAGCTTCATGAACGATGCAGTTCGTTTGAGCAGAAAAGCGACTGCCCTTACCTGAAACGAAGTCTTCCTTGTAGGAAGACTCAGAGCCTGGGATTTAACTCCATTTCTGAAGTGAAACACACAGCAGTGTTCTCATCCATGGAGCACACTCTGCTTTAGAACAAGAAGCACGCTCTTGCTTTCTAGAGTCTCTAAGACAGCAGGAAACGTGTGTGTGCTGAGAACAAAAGAACGGTGTTTCCTACACATACGGACCATATCTAGTTCAACTCTGCTTCTGAAACTGATACAAAGCACTGGTCCTCTAACATCCAATGCTTGTCTGTTAAGATGAGAAACGTGTGAGGTCCGTGAATGATGTAGTTCGTTTGAGCTGAAAAGTGACTGCCCTTACCTGAAACGAAGTCTTGCTTGTAGGAAGACACAGAGCCTGGGATTTAACTCCATTTCTGAAGGGAAACACACAGCATAGTTCTCATCCATGGATCACACCCTGCTTTAGAGCGAGAAGCACGCTCTTGCTTTCTAAAGTCTCTAAGACAGCAGGAAACGTGAGTGTGCTGAGAACAAAAGAACGGTGTTTCCTACACATACAGACCATATCTAGTCCAACTCTGCTTCTGAAACTGATACAAAGCACTGGTCCTCTAACATCCTATGCTTGTCACTTAAGATGAGAAACGTGTGAACTTTGTGAATTTTGTAGTTCCTTTGAACTGAAAAGTGACTGCCCTTACCTGAAACGAAGTCTTGTTGTAGTAAGACACAGAGCCTGGGATTTAACTCCATCTCTGAAGGGAAACACGCAGCAGAGTTCTCATCCATGGATAGACTCTGCTTTAGAGTGAGAAGCACGCTCTTACTTTCTAGAATCTCTAAGACAGCAGGAAACGTGAGTGTGCTGAGAACAAAAGAACGGTGTTTCCTACATATACGGACCATATCTAGTCCAACTCTCCTTCTTAAACTGGTACAAAGCACTGGTCCTCTAACATCCAATGCTTGTCTGTTAAGAAGAGAAATGTGTGAGCTCAGTGAACGAGGTAGTTCGTTTGAGCTGAAAAGTGACTACCGTTACCTGAAACGAAGTCTTGCTTGTAGGAAGACACAGAGATTAGGATTTAACTCCATTTCTGAAGGGAAACACACAGCATAGTTCTCATCCATGGATCACACTCTGCTATAGAGCGAGAAGCACGCTCTTGCTTTCTGGAGTCTCTAACACAGCAGGAAACGTGAGTGTGCTGAGAACAAAAGAACGGTGTTTCCTACACATACGGACCATATCTAGTCCAACTCTTCTTCTGAAACTGATACAAATCACTGGTCCTCTAACATCCAATGCTTGTCAGTTAAGATGGGAAACGTGTGAGCTTCATGAACGATGTAGTTCGTTTAAGCAGAAAAGTGACTGCCCTTACCTGAAACGAAGTCTTGCTTGTAGGAATACTCAGAGCCTGGGATTTAACTCCATTTCTGAAGTAAAACACACAGCAGTGTTCTCATCCATTGATCATACTCTGCTATAGAACAAGAAGCACGCTCTTGCTTTCTAGAGTCTCTAAGACAGCAGGAAACGTAGTGTCCTGAGAACAAAAGAACGGTGTTTCCTACATATACAGACCATATCTAGTCCAACTCTGCTTCTTAAACTGATACAAGGCACTGGTCCTCTAACATCCAATGCTTGTCTGTTAAGATGAGAAACGTGTGAGCTCCGTGAATGATGTAGTTCGTTTGAGCTTAAAAGTGACTGCCCATACCTGAAACGAAGTCTTGCTTGTAGGAAGACACAGAGCCTGGGATTTAACTCATTTCTGAAGGGAAACACACAGCATTTTTCTCATCCATGGATCACACTCTGCTTTACAGCGAGAAGCACGCTCTTGCTTTTAGAGTCTCTAATATAGCAGGTAATCTGAGTGTGCCCAGAACAAAAGAACGGAGTTTCCTACACATACAGACCATATGTAGTCGAACTCTTCTTCTGAAACTGATACAAAGCACTGGTCCTCTAACATCCAATGCTTTTCAGTTAAGATGGGAAACGTGTGAGCTTCATGAACGATGCAGTTCGTTTGAGCAGAAAAGCGACTGCCCTTACCTGAAACGAAGTCTTCCTTGTAGGAAGACTCAGAGCCTGGGATTTAACTCCATTTCTGAAGTGAAACACACAGCAGTGTTCTCATCCATGGAGCACACTCTGCTTTAGAACAAGAAGCACGCTCTTGCTTTCTAGAGTCTCTAAGACAGCAGGAAACGTGTGTGTGCTGAGAACAAAAGAACGGTGTTTCCTACACATACGGACCATATCTAGTTCAACTCTGCTTCTGAAACTGATACAAAGCACTGGTCCTCTAACATCCAATGCTTGTCTGTTAAGATGAGAAACGTGTGAGGTCCGTGAATGATGTAGTTCGTTTGAGCTGAAAAGTGACTGCCCTTACCTGAAACGAAGTCTTGCTTGTAGGAAGACACAGAGCCTGGGATTTAACTCCATTTCTGAAGGGAAACACACAGCATAGTTCTCATCCATGGATCACACCCTGCTTTAGAGCGAGAAGCACGCTCTTGCTTTCTAAAGTCTCTAAGACAGCAGGAAACGTGAGTGTGCTGAGAACAAAAGAACGGTGTTTCCTACACATACAGACCATATCTAGTCCAACTCTGCTTCTGAAACTGATACAAAGCACTGGTCCTCTAACATCCTATGCTTGTCACTTAAGATGAGAAACGTGTGAACTTTGTGAATTTTGTAGTTCCTTTGAACTGAAAAGTGACTGCCCTTACCTGAAACGAAGTCTTGTTGTAGTAAGACACAGAGCCTGGGATTTAACTCCATCTCTGAAGGGAAACACGCAGCAGAGTTCTCATCCATGGATAGACTCTGCTTTAGAGTGAGAAGCACGCTCTTACTTTCTAGAATCTCTAAGACAGCAGGAAACGTGAGTGTGCTGAGAACAAAAGAACGGTGTTTCCTACATATACGGACCATATCTAGTCCAACTCTCCTTCTTAAACTGGTACAAAGCACTGGTCCTCTAACATCCAATGCTTGTCTGTTAAGAAGAGAAATGTGTGAGCTCAGTGAACGAGGTAGTTCGTTTGAGCTGAAAAGTGACTACCGTTACCTGAAACGAAGTCTTGCTTGTAGGAAGACACAGAGATTAGGATTTAACTCCATTTCTGAAGGGAAACACACAGCATAGTTCTCATCCATGGATCACACTCTGCTATAGAGCGAGAAGCACGCTCTTGCTTTCTGGAGTCTCTAACACAGCAGGAAACGTGAGTGTGCTGAGAACAAAAGAACGGTGTTTCCTACACATACGGACCATATCTAGTCCAACTCTTCTTCTGAAACTGATACAAATCACTGGTCCTCTAACATCCAATGCTTGTCAGTTAAGATGGGAAACGTGTGAGCTTCATGAACGATGTAGTTCGTTTAAGCAGAAAAGTGACTGCCCTTACCTGAAACGAAGTCTTGCTTGTAGGAATACTCAGAGCCTGGGATTTAACTCCATTTCTGAAGTAAAACACACAGCAGTGTTCTCATCCATTGATCATACTCTGCTATAGAACAAGAAGCACGCTCTTGCTTTCTAGAGTCTCTAAGACAGCAGGAAACGTAGTGTCCTGAGAACAAAAGAACGGTGTTTCCTAC
Source organism: Onychomys leucogaster (assembly GCA_949786385.1). NCBI lineage: Eukaryota > Metazoa > Chordata > Mammalia > Rodentia > Cricetidae > Onychomys > Onychomys leucogaster. Next base: position 371,306 of record CATKUP010000143.1, read on the forward strand.
ATATACAGACCATATCTAGTCCAACTCTGCTTCTTAAACTGATACAAGGCACTGGTCCTCTAACATCCAATGCTTGTCTGTTAAGATGAGAAACGTGTGAGCTCCGTGAATGATGTAGTTCGTTTGAGCTGAAAAGTGACTGCCCATACCTGAAACGAAGTCTTGCTTGTAGGAAGACACAGAGCCTGGGATTTAACTCATTTCTGAAGGGAAACACACAGCATTTTTCTCATCCATGGATCACACTCTGCTTTAGAGCAAGAAGCATGCTCTTGCTTTCTAGAGTCTCTAATAGAGCAGGAAATCTGAGTGTGCCCAGAACAAAGAACGGAGTTTCCTACACATACGGACAATATGTAGTCCAACTCTTCTTCTGAAACTGACACAAAGCACTGGTCCTCTAACATCCAATGCTTGTCAGTTGAGATGGGAAACGTGTGAGCTTCATGAACGATGTAGTTCGTTTGAGCAGAAAAGTGACTGCCCTTACCTTAAACGAAGTCTTGCTTGTAGGAAGACACAGAGTATGGGATTTAACTCCATTTCTGAAGGGAAACACACAGCATAGTTCTCATCCATGGATCACACTCTGCTTTAGAGCGAGAAGCACGCACTTGCTTTCTAAAGTCTCTAAGACAGCAGGAAACGTGAGTGTGCTGAGAACAAAAGAACGGTGTTTCCTACACATACGGACCATATCTAGTCCAACTCTGCTTCTGAAAATGATACAAAGCACTGATCCTCTAACATCCTATGCTTGTCAGTTAAGATGAGAAACGTGTGAGCTTTGTGAATGATGTAGTTCCTTTGAACTGAAAAGTGACTGCCCTTACCTGAAACAAAGTCTTGCTTGTAGGAATACACAGAGCCTGGGATTTAACTCCATTTCTGAAGGGAAACACACAGCATTTTTCTCATCCATGGATCACACTCTGCTTTAGAGCGAGAAACACGCTCTTGCTTTTAGAGTCTCTAATATAGCAGGTAATCTGAGTGTGCCCAGAACAAAAGTACGGTGTTTCCTACACATACAGACCATATGTAGTCCAAATCTGCTTCTGAAACTGATACAAAGCACTGACCCTCTAACATCCAATGCTTGTCAGTTAAGATGAGAAACGTGTGAGCTTCGTGAACGATGTAGTTCGTTTGAGCAGAAAAATGACTGCCCTTACCTGAATCGAAGTCTTGCTTGTAGGAAGCCTCAGAGCCTGGGATTTAACTCCATTTCTGAAGTGAAACACACAGCAGTGTAATCATCCATTGATCACACTCTGCTTTAGAACAAGAAGCACTCTCTTGCTTTCCAGAGTCTCTAAGACAACAGGAAAAGTGTGTGTGCTGAGAACAAAAGAACGGTGTTTCCTACACATATGGACCATATCTAGTTCAACTCTGCTTCTGAAACTGATACAAAGCACTCGTCCTCTAACATCCAATGCTTGTCTGTTAAGAGGAGAAACGTGTGAGCTTCGTGAACAATGTAGTTCGTTTGAGCTGAAAACTGATGCCCTTACCTGAAACGAAGTCTTGCTTGTAGGAAGACACAGAGCCTGGGATTTAACTCCATTTCTGAAGGGAAACACACAGCAGAGTTCTCATCCATGGATCACACTCTGCTTTAGAGCAAGAAGCATGCTCTTGCTTTCTAGAGTCTCTAATACAGCAGGAAATCTGAGTGTGCCCAGAACAAAAGAACGGAGTTTCCTACACATACAGACCATATGTAGTCGAACTCTTCTTCTGAAACTGATACAAAGCACTGGTCCTCTAACATCCAATGCTTGTCAGTTAAGATGGGAAACGTGTGAGCTTCATGAACGATGCAGTTCGTTTGAGCAGAAAAGTGACTGCCCTTACTTGAAACGAAGTCTTCCTTGTAGGAAGACTCAGAGCCTGGGATTTAACTCCATTTCTGAAGTGAAACACACATCAGTGTTCTCATCCATGGAGCACACTCTGCTTTAGAACAAGAAGCACGCTCTTGCTTTCTAGAGTCTCTAAGACAGCAGGAAACGTGTGTGTGCTGAGAACAAAAGAACAGTGTTTCCTACACATACGGACCATATCTAGTTCAACTCTGCTTCTGAAACTGATACAAAGCACTGGTCCTCTAACATCCAATGCTTGTCTGTTAAGAAGAGAAATGTGTGAGCTCAGTGAACGATGTTGTTCGTTTGAGCTGAAAAGTGACTGCCGTTACCTGAAACGAATTCTTGCTTGTAGGAAGACACAGAGATTGGGATTTAACTCCATTTCTGAAGGGAAACACACAGCATAGTTCTCATCCATGGATCACATTCTGCTTTAGAGCGAGAAGCACGCTCTTGCTTTCTGGAGTCTCTAACACAGCAGGAAACGTGAGTGTGCTGAGAACAAAAGAACAGTGTTTCCTACACATACGGACCATATCTAGTCCAACTCTTCTTCTGAATCTGATACAAATCACTGGTCCTCTAACATCCAATGCTTGTCAGTTAAGATGGGAAACGTGTGAGCTTCAAGAATGATGTAGTGCGTTTGAGCAGAAAAGTGACTGCCCTACGTGAAACGAAGTCTTGCTTGTAGGAATACTCAGAGCCTGGGATTTAACTCCATTTCTGAAGTGAAACACACAGTAGTGTTCTCATCCATTGATCATGCTCTGCTTTAGAAAAAGAAGCACGCTCTTGCTTTATAGAGTCTCTAGTACAGCAGGAAACGTGATTTTGCTGAGAACAAATGAACGGTGTTTCCTACACATACGGACCATATCTAGTCCAACTCTGCTTCTTTACCAAATACAAAGCACTGGTCCTCTAACATCCAATGCTTGTCTGTTAAGATGAGAAACGTGTGAGCTCCGTGAACGATGTAGTTTCTTTGAGCTGAAAAGTGACTGCCCTTACCTGAAACGAAGTCTTGCTTTTAGGAAGACACAGAGCCTGGGATTTAACTACATTTCTGAAGGGCAACACACAGTCTAGTTTTCATCCATGGATCACACTCTGCTTTAGAGCGAGAAGCACGCTCTTGCTTTCTAAAGTCTCTAAGTCATCAGGAAACGTGAGTGTGCCCAGAACAAAAGAACGGTGTTTCCTACACATACAGACCATATGTAGTCGAACTCTTCTTCTGAAACTGATACAAAGCACTGGTCCTCTAACATCCAATGCTTGTCTGTTAAGATGGGAAACGTGTGAGCTTCATGAACGATGTAGTTCGTTTGAGCAGAAAAGTGACTGCCCTTACCTTAAACGAAGTATTGCGTGTAGGAAGACACAGAGTCTGGGATTTAACTCCATTTCTGAAGGGAAACACACAGCATAGTTCTCATCCATGGATCACACTCTGCTTTAGAGCGAGAAGCACGCTCTTGCTTTCTAAAGTCTCTAAGACAGCAGGAAACGTGAGTGCGCTGAGAACAAAAGAACGGTGTTTGCTACACATAGGGACCATATCTAGTTCAACTCTGTTACTGAAACTGACACAAAGCAACGGTCCTCTAACATCCAATGCTTGTCAGTTAAGATGGGAAACGTGTGAGCTTCATGAACGATGTAGTTCGTTTGAGCAGAAAAGTGACTGCCCTTACCTTAAACGAAGTCTTGATTGTAGATAGACACAGAGTCTGCGATTTCACTCCATTTCTGAAGGGAAACACACAGCATAGTTCTCATCCATGGATCACACTCTGCTTTAGAGCGAGAAGCACGCTCTTGCTTTCTAAAGTCTCTAAGATAGCAGGAAACGTGAGTGCGCTGAGAACAAAAGAACGGTGTTTCCTACACATAGGGACCATATCTAGTCCAACTCTGTTTCTGAAACTGACACAAAGCACTGGTCCTCTAACATCCAATGCTTGTCAGTTAAGATGAGAAACGTGTGAGCTTCGTGAACGATGTAGTTCGTTTGAGCTGAAAAGTGACTGCCCTTACCTGAAACGAAATCTTGCTTGAAGGAAGACACAGAGCCTGGGATTTAACTCCATTTCTGAATGGAAACACACAGGATAGTTCTCATCCATGGATCACACTCTGCTTTAGAGCGAGAAGCACCCTCTTGCTTTCTGGAGTCTCTAACGCAGCAGGAAACGTGAGTGTGCTGAGAATAAAAGAACGGTGTTTCCTACACATACGGACCATATCTAGTCCAACTCTTCTTCTGAAACTGATACAGATCACTGGTCCTCTAACATCCAATGCTTGTCAGTTAAGATGGGAAACGTGTGAGCTTCATGAACGATGTAGTTCGTTTGAGGAGAAAAGTGACTGCCCTTACGTGAAACGAAGTCTTGCTTGTAGGAATACTCAGAGCCTGGGATTTAACTCCATTTCTGAAGTGAAACACACAGTAGTGTTCTCATCCATTGATCATGCTCTGCTTTAGAACAAGAAGCACGCTCTTGCTTTCTAGAGTCTCTAGTACAGCAGGAAACGTGATTTTCCTGAGAACAAAAGAACGGTGTTTCCTACACATACGGACCATATCTAGTCCAAGTCTGCTTCTTAACCAAATACAAAGCACTGGTCCTCTAACATCCTATGCTTGTCAGTTAAGATGAGAAACGTGTGAACTTTGTGAATGATGTAGTTCCTTTGAACTGAAAAGTGACTGCCCTTACCTGAAACGAAATCTTGCTTGTAGGAAGACACAGAGCCTGGGATTTAACTCCATTTCTGAAGGGAAACACACAGCATTTTTCTCATACATGGATCACACTCTGCTTTAGAGCGAGAAGCACGCTCTTGCTTTTAGAGTCTCTAATATAGCAGGTAATCTGAATGTGCCCAGAACAAAAGAACGGTGTTTCCTAGACATACAGACCATATGTAGTCGAACTCTTCTTCTGAAACTGATACAAAGCACTGGTCCTCTAACATCCAATGCTTGTCAGTTAAGATGGGAAACGTGTGAGTTTCATGAACGTTGTAGTTCGTTTGAGCAGAAAAGTGACTGCCCTTACGTGAAACGAAGTCTTGCTTGTAGGAATACTCAGAGCCTGGGATTTAACTCCATTTCTGAAGTGAAACACACAGCAGTGTTCTCATCCATTGATCATGCTCTGCTTTAGAACAAGAAGCACGCTCTTGCTACCTAGAGTCTCTAGTACTTCAGGAAACGTGATTTTGCTGAGAACAAAAGAACGGTGTTTCCTACACATACGGACCATATCTAGTCCAACTCTGCTTCTTAACCAAATACAAAGCACTGGTCCTCTAACATCCTATGCTTGTCAGTTAAGATGAGAAACGTGTGAACTTTGTGAATGATGTAGTTCCTTTGAACTGAAAAGTGACTGCCCTTACCTGAAACGAAGTCTTGCTTGTAGGAAGACACAGAGCCTGGGATTTAACTCCATTTCTGAAGGGAAACACACAGCATTTTTCTCATACATGGATCACACTCTGCTTTACAGCGAGAAGCACGCTCTTGCTTTCTAAAGTCTCTAAGACAGCAGGAAACGTGAGTGTGCTGAGAACAAAAGAACGGTGTTTCCTACACATACAGACCATATGTAGTCGAACTCTTCTTCTGAAACTGATACAAAGCACTGGTCCTCTAACATCCAATGCTTGTCAGTTAAGATGGGAAACGTGTGAGCTTCATGAACGATGTAGTTCGTTTGAGCAGAAAAGTGACTGCCCTTACCTTAAACGAAGTCTTGCTTGTAGGAAGACACAGAGTCTGTGATTTCACTCCATTTCTGAAGGGAAACACACAGCATAGTTCTCATCCATGGATCACACTCTGCTTTAGAGCGAGAAGCACGCTCTAGCTTTCTAAAGTCTCTAAGACAGCAGGAAACGTGAGTTTGCTGAGAACAAAAGAACGGTGTTTCCTACACATACGGACCATATCTAGTCCATCTCTTCTTCTGAAACTGATACAAATCACTGGTCCTCTAACATCCAATGCTTGTCAGTTAAGATGGGAAACGTGTGAGCTTCACGAACGATGCAGTTCGTTTGAGCAGAAAAGTGACTGCCCTTACCTGAAACGAAGTCATGCTTGTAGGAATACTCAGAGCCTGGGATTTAACTCCATTTCTGAAGTGAAACACACAGCAGTGTTCTCATCCATTGATCATACTCTGCTTTAGAACAAGAAGCACGCTCTTGCTTTCCAAAGTCTCTAGTACAGCAGGAAACGTGATTTTGCTGAGAACAAAAGAACGGTGTTTCCTACACATACGGACCATATCTAGTCCAACCATGCTTCTTAAACAAATACGAAGCACTGGTCCTCTAACATCCAATGCTTGTCTGTTAAGATGAGAAACGTGTGAGCTCCGTGAACGATGTAGTGCGTTTGAGCTGAAAAGAGACTGCCCTTACCTGAAACGAAGTCTTGCTTGTAGGAAGACACAGAGCCTGGGATTTAACTGCATTTCTGAAGGGAAACACACAGCCTAGTTTTCATCCATGGATCACACTCTGCTTTAGAGCGAGAAGCACGCTCTTGCTTTCTAAAGTCTCTAAGACAGCAGGAAACGTGAGTGTGCTGAGAACAAAAGAACGGTGTTTCTTACACATACAGACCATATGTAGTCGAACTCTTCTTCTGAAACTGATACAAAGCACTGGTCCTCTAACATCCAATGCTTGTCAGTTAAGATGTGAAACGTGTGAGCTACATGAACGATGTAGTTCGTTTGAGCAGAAAAGTGACTGCCCTTACCTTAAACGAAGTCTTGCTTGTAGGAAGACACAGAGTCTGGGATTTAACTCCATTTCTGAAAGGAAACACACAGCATAGGTCTCATCCATGGATCACACTCTGCTTTAGAGTGAGAAGCACGCTCTTGCTTTTAGAGTCTCTATTATAGCAGGTAATCTGAGTGTGCCCAGAACAAAAGAACGGAGTTTCGTACACATACAGACCATATGTAGTCAAACTCTTCTTCTGAAACTGATACAAAGTACTGGTCCTCTAACATACAATGCTTGTCAGTTAAGATGGGAAACGTGTGAGCTTCATGAACGATGTAGTTCGTTTGAGCAGAAAAGTGACTGCTCTTACCTGAAACGAAGCCTTGCTTGTAGGAAGACTCAGAGCCTGGGATTTAACTCCATTTCTGAAGTGAAACACACAGCAGTATTCTCATCCATTGATCACACTCTGCTTTAGAACAAGAAGCACGCTCTTGCTTTCTAGAGTCTCTAAGACAGCAGGAAACGTGAGTGTGCTGAGAACAAAAGAACGGTGTTTCCTACACATACGGACCATATCTAGTCCAACTCTCCTTCTTAAACTGATACAAAGCACTGGTCCTCTAACATCCAATGCTTGTCTGTTAAGAAGAGAAATGTGTGAGCTCAGTGTACGATGTAGTTCGTTTGAGATGAAAAGTGACTGCCATTACATGAAACGAAGTCTTGCATGTAGGAAAACACAGACATTGGGATTTAACTCCATTTCTGAAGGGAAACACACAGCATAGTTCTCATCCATTGATCATACTCTGCTTTAGAACAAGAAGCACGCTCTTGCTTTCTAAAGTCTCTAAGACAGCAGGAAACGTGAGTGTGCTGAGAACAAAAGAACGGTGTTTCCTACACATACAGACCATATGTAGTCTAACTCTTCTTCTGAAACTGATACAAAGCACTGGTCCTCTAACATCCAATGCTTGTCAGTTAAGATGGGAAACGTGTGAGCTTCATGAACGATGTAGTTCGTTTGAGCAGAAAGGTGACTGCCCTTACCTTAAACGAAGTCTTGCTTGTAGGAAGACACAGAGTCTGTGATTTCACTCCATTTCTGAAGGGAAACACACAGCATAGTTCTCATCCATGGATCACACTCTGCTTTAGAGCGAGAAGCTCGCTCTTGCTTTCTAAAGTCTCTAAGACAGCAGGAAACGTGAGTGTGCTGAGAACAAAAGAACGGTGTTTCCTACACATAGAGACCATATCTAGTCCAACTCTGTTTCTAAAACTGACACAAAGCACTCGTCCTCTAACATCCAATGCTTGTCAGTTAAGATGAGAATCGTGTGAGCTTTGAGAATGATGTAGTTCCTTTGAACTGAAAAGTGACTGCCCTTACCTGTAACGAAGTCTTGCTTTTAGTAAGACACTGAGCCTGGGATTTAACTCCATCTCTGAAGGGAAACACGCAGCAGAGTTCTCATCCATGGATCACACTCTGCTTTAGAGTGAGAAGCACGCTCTTGCTTTCTAGAGTCTCTAATAGAGCAGGTAATCTGAGTGTGCCCAGAACAAAAGAATGGTGTTTCCTACATATAAGGACCATATGTAGTCCAAATCTGCTTCTGAAACTGGTACAATGCACTGGTCCTCTAACATCCAATGCTTGTCAGTTAAGATGAGAAACGTGTGATCTTCGTGAATGATGTAGTAGATTGAGCAGAAAAGTGACTGCCCTTACCTGAAACGAAGTCTTGCTTGTAGGAAGACACAGAGCCTGGGATTTAACTCCATTTCTGAAGGGAAACACACAGCATTGTTCTCATACATGGATCACACTCTGCTTTAGAGCGAGAAGCACGCTCTTGCTTTTAGAGTCTCTAATATAGCAGGTAATCTGAATGTGCCCAGAACAAAAGAACGGTGTTTCCTAGACATACAGACCATATGTAGTCGAACTCTTCTTCTGAAACTGATACAAAGCACTGGTCCTCTAACATCCAATGCTTGTCAGTTAAGATGGGAAACGTGTGAGCTTCATGAACGATGTAGTTCGCTTGAGCAGAAAAGTGACTGCCCTTACCTTAAACGAAGTCTTGCTTGTAGGAAGACACAGAATCTGGGATTTCACTCCATTTCTGAGAGGAAACACACAGCATAGTTCTCATCCATGGATCACACTCTGCTTTCGAGCGAGAAGCACGCTCTTGCTTTCTAAAGTCTCTAAGACAGCAGGACACGTGAGTTTGCTGAGAACAAAAGAACGGTGTTTCCTACACATACGGACCATATCAAGTCCATCTCTTCTTCTGAAACTGATACAAATCACTGGTCCTCTAACATCCAATGCTTGTCAGTTAAGATGGGAATCGTGTGAGCTTCATGAACGATGCAGTTCGTTTGAGCAGAAAAGTGACTGCCCTTACCTGAAACGAAGTCATGCTTGTAGGAATACTCAGAGCCTGGGATTTAACTCCATTTCTGAAGTGAAACACACAGCAGTGTTCTCATCCATTGATCATACTCTGCTTTAGAACAAGAAGCACGCTCTTCCTTTCTAGAGTCTCTAGTACAGCAGGAAACGTGATTTTGCTGAGAACAAAAGTACGGTGTTTCCTACACATACGGACCATATCTAGTCCAACTCTGCTTCTTAAACAAATACAAAGCACTGGTCCTCTAACATCCAATGCTTGTCAGTTAAGATGAGAATCGTGTGAGCTTTGAGAATGATGTAGTTCCTTTGAACTGAAAAGTGACTGCCCTTACCTGTAACGAAGTCTTGCTTGTAGTAAGACACTGAGCCTGGGATTTAACTCCATCTCTGAAGGGAAACACGCAGCAGAGTTCTCATCCATGGATCACACGCTGCTTTAGAGTGAGAAGCACGCTCTTGCTTTCTAGAGTCTATAATACAGCAGGTAATCTGAGTGTGCCCAGAACAAAAGAATGGTGTTTCCTACATATAAGGACCATATGTAGTCCAAATCTGCTTCTGAAACTGGTACAATGCACTGGTCCTCTAACATCCAATGCTTGTCAGTTAAGATGAGAAACGTGTGATCTTCGTGAATGATGTAGTAGTTTGAGCAGAAAAGTGACTGCCCTTACCTGAAACGAAGTCTTGCTTGTAGGAAGACTCAGAGCCTGGGATTTAACTCTATTTCTGAAGTGAAACACACAGCAGTGTTCTCATCCATTGATCACACTCTGCTTTAGAACAAGAAGCACGCTCTTGCTTTCTAGAGCCTCTAAGACAGCAGGAAACGTGAGTGTGCTGAGAACAAAAGAACGGTATTTCCTACATATACGGACCATATCTAGTCCAACTCTCCTTCTTAAACTGGTACAAAGCACTGGTCCTCTAACATCCAATGCTTGACTGTTAAGAAGAGAAATGTGTGAGCTCAGTGAACGATGTATTTCGTTTGAGCTGAAAGGTGACTGCCGTTACCTGAAACGAAGTCTTGCTTGTAGGAAGACACAGAGATTGGGATTTAACTCCATTTCTGAAGGGAAACACACAGCATAGTTCTCATCCATGGATCACACTCTGCTTTAGAGCGAGAAGCACGCTCTTGCTTTCTAGAGTCTCTAACACAGCAGGAAACGTGAGTTTGCTGAGAATAAAAGAACGGTGTTTCCTACACATACGGACCATATATAGTCCAACTCTGCTTCTGAAACTGATACAAATCACTGGTCCTCTAACATCCAATGCTTGTCAGTTAAGATGGGAAACGTGTGAGCTTCATGAACGATGCAGTTCGTTTGAGCAGAAAAGTGACTGCCCTTACCTGAAACGAAGTCTTGCTTGTAGGAATACTCAGAGCCTGGGATTTAACTCCATTTCTGAAGTGAAACACACAGCAGTGTTCTCATCCATTGATCATACTCTGCTTTAGAACAAGAAGCACGCTCTTTCTTTCTAGAGTCTCTAATACAGCAGGAAACGTGATTTTGCTGAGAACAAAAGAACGGTTTTTCCTACACATACGGACCATATCTAGTCCAACTCTGCTTCTGAAACAAATACAAAGTACTGGTCCTCTAACATCCAATGCTTGTCTGTTAAGATGAGAAACGTGTGAGCTCCGTGAACGATGTAGTTCGTTTGAGCTGAAAAGTGACTGCCCTTACCTGAAACGAAGTCTTGCTTGTAGGAAGACACAGAGTCTGGGATTTAACTCCATTTCTGAAGGGAAACACACAGCCTAGTTTTCATCCATGGAGCACACTCTGCTTTAGAGCGAGAAGCACGCTCTTGCTTTCTAAAGTCTCTAAGACAGCAGGAAACGTGAGTGTGCTGAGAACAAAAGAACGGTGTTTCCTACACATACGGACCATATCTAGTCCAACTCTGCTTCTGAAACTGATACAAAGCACTGGTCCTCTAACACCCTATGCTTGTCAGTTAAGATGAGAAACGTGTGAACTTTGTGAATGATGTAGTTCCTTTGAACTGAAAAGTGACTGCCCTTACCTGAAACGAAGTCTTGCTTGTAGGAAGACACAGAGCCTGGGATTTAACTCCATTTCTGAAGGGAAACACACAGCATTTTTCTCATACATGGATCACACTCTGCTTTAGAGCGAGAAGCACGCTCTTGCTTTTAGAGTCTCTAATATAGCAGGTAATCTGAGTGTGCCCAGAACAAAAGAAGGGAGTTTCCTACACATACAGACCATATGTAGTCGAACTCTTCTTCTGAAACTGATACAAAGTACTGGTCCTCTAACATCCAATGCTTGTCAGTTAAGATGGGAAACGTGTGAGCTTCATGAACGATGTAGTTCGTTTGAGCAGAAAAGTGACTGCTCTTACCTGAAACGAAGCATTGCATGTAGGAAGACTCAGAGCCTGGGATTTAACTCCTTTTCTGAAGTGAAACACACAGAAGTATTCTCATCCATTGATCACACTCTGCTTTAGAACAAGAAGCACGCTCTTGCTTTCTAGAGTCTCTAAGACAGCAGGAAACGTGAGTGTGCTGAGAACAAAAGAACGGTGTTTCCTACACATACGGACCATATCTAGTCCAACTCTCCTTCTTAAACTGATACAAAGCACTGGTCCTCTAACATCCAATGCTTGTCTGTTAAGAAGAGAAATGTGTGAGCTCAGTGTACGATGTAGTTCGTTTGAGATGAAAAGTGACTGCCGTTACATGAAACGAAATCTTGCATGTAGGAAAACACAGAGATTGGGATTTAACTCCATTTCTGAAGGGAAACACACAGCATAGTTCTCATCCATTGATCATACTCTGCTTTAGAACAAGAAGCACGCTCTTGCTTTCTAAAGTATCTAAGAGAGCAGGAAACGTGAGTGTGCTGAGAACAAAAGAACGGTGTTTCCTACACATACAGACCATATGTAGTCGAACTCTTCTTCTGAAACTGATACAAAGCACTGGTCCTCTAACATCCAATGCTTGTCAGTTAAGATGGGAAACGTGTGAGCTTCATGAACGATGTAGTACGTTTGAGCAGAAAAGTGACTGCCCTTACCTTAAACGAAGTCTTGCTTGTAGGAAGACACAGAGTCTGGGATTTAACTCCATTTCTGAAGGGAAACAAACAGCATAGTTCTCATCCATGGATCACACTCTGCTTTAGAGCGAGAAGCACGCTCTTGCTTTCTAAAGTCTCTAAGACAGCAGGAAACGTGAGTGCGCTGAGAACAAAAGAACGGTGTTTCCTACACATAGGGACCATATCTAGTCCAACTCTGTTTCTGAAACTGACACAAAGCACTGGTCCTCTAACATCCAATGCTTGTCAGTTAAGATGAGAAACGTGTGAGCTTTGAGAATGATGTAGTTCCTTTGAACTGAAAAGTGACTGCCCTTACCTGTAACGAAGTCTTGCTTGTAGTAAGACACTGAGCCTGGGATTTAACTCCATCTCTGAAGGGAAACACGCAGCAGAGTTCTCATCCATGGATCACACTCTGCTTTAGAGTGAGAAGCACGCTCTTGCTTTCTAGAGTCTCTAATACAGCAGGTAATCTGAGTGTGCCCAGAAAAAAAGAATGGTGTTTCCTACATATAAGGACCATATGTAGTCCAAATCTGCTTCTGAAACTGGTACAATGCACTGGTCCTCTAACATCCAATGCTTGTCAGGTAAGATGAGAAACGTGTGATCTTCGTGAATGATGTAGTTTGTTTGAGCAGAAAAGTGACTGCCCTTACCTGAAACGAAGTCTTGCTTGTAGGAAGACTCAGAGCCTGGGATTTAACTCAATTTCTGAAGTGAAACACACAGCAGTGTTCTCATCCATTGAACACACTCTGCTTTAGAACAAGAAGCACGCTCTTGCTTTCTAGAGTCTCTAAGACAGCAGGAAACGTGAGTGTGCTGAGAACAAAAGAACGATATTTCCTACATATACGGACCATATCTAGTCCAACTCTCCTTCTTAAACTGGTACAAAGCACTGGTCCTCTAACATCCAATGCTTGTCTGTTAAGAAGAGAAATGTGTGAGCTCAGTGAACGATGGATTTCGTTTGAGCTGAAAGGTGACTGCCGTTACCTGAAACGAAGTCTTGCTTGTAGGAAAACACAGAGATTGAGATTTAACTCCATTTCTGAAGGGAAACACACAGCATAGTTCTCATCCATGGATCACACTCTGCTTTAGAGCGAGAAGTACGCTCTTGCTTTCTGGAGTCTCTAACACAGCAGGAAACGTGAGTTTGCTGAGAACAAAAGAACGGTGTTTCCTACACATACAGACCATATATAGTCCAACTCTTCTTCTGAAACTGATACAAATCACTGGTCCACTAACATCCAATGCTTGTCATTTAAGATGGGAAACGTGTGAGCTTCATGAACGATGCAGTTCGTTTGAGCAGAAAAGTGACTGCCCTTACCTGAAACGAAGTCTTGCTTGTAGGAATACTCAGAGCCTGGGATTTAACTCCATTTCTGAAGTGAAACACACAGCAGTGTTCTCATCCATTGATCATACTCTGCTTTAGAACAAGAAGCACGCTCTTTCTTTCTAGAGTCTCTAGTACAGCAGGAAACGTGATTTTGCTGAGAACAAAAGAACGGTGTTTCCTACACATACGGACCATATCTAGTCCAACTCTTCTTCTGAAACTGATACAAAGCACTGGTCCTCTAACATCCAATGCTTGTCAGTTAAGATGGGAAACGTGTGAGCTTCATGAACGATGTTGTTCGTTTGAGCAGAAAAGTGACTGCCCTTACCTGAAACGAAGTCTTGCTTGTAGGAAGACACAGAGCCTGGGATTTAACTCCATTTCTGAAGGGAAATACACAGCCTAGTTTTCATCCATGGATCATACTCTGCTTTAGAGCGAGAAGCACGCTCTTGCTTTCTAAAGTCTCTAAGACAGCAGGAAACGTGAGTGTGCTGAGAAGAAAAGAACCGTGTTTCCTACACATACGGACCATATCTAGTCCAGCTCTGCTTCTGAAACTGATACAAAGCACTGGTCCTCTAACATCCTATGCATGTCAATTAAGATGAGAAACGTGTGAACTTTGTGAATGATGTAGTTCCTTTGAACTGAAAAGTGACTGCCGTTACCTGAAACGAAGTCTTGCTTGTAGGAAGACACAGAGCCTTGGATTTAACTCCATTTCTGAATTGAAACACATAGCATTTTTCTCATACATGGATCACACTCTGCTTTAGAGCGAGAAGCACGCTCTTGCTTTTAGAGTCTCTAATATAGCAGGTAATCTGAGTGTGCCCACAACAAAAGAAAGGTGTTTCCTAAACATACAGACCATATGTAGTCAAACTCTTCTTCTGAAACTGATACAAAGCACTGGTGCTCTAACATCCAATGCTTGTCAGTTAAGATGGGAAACGTGTGAGCTTCATGAACGATGTAATTCGTTTGAGCAGAAAAGTGACTGCCCTTACCTGAAATGAAGTCTTGCTTGTAGGAAGACACAGAGTCTGGGATTTAACTCCATTTCTGAAGGGAAACACACAGCATAGTTCTCATCCATGGATCACACTCTGCTTTAGAGCGAGAAGCACGCTCTTGCTTTCTAAAGTCTCTAAGACAGCAGGAAACGTGAGTGCGCTGAGAACAAAAGAACGGTGTTTCCTACACATAGGGACCATATCTAGTCCAACTCTGTTTCTGAAACTGACACAAAGCACTGGTCCACTAACATCCAATGCTTGTCATTTAAGATGGGAAACGTGTGAGCTTCATGAACGATGCAGTTCGTTTGAGCAGAAAAGTGACTGCCCTTACCTGAAACGAAGTCTTGCTTGTAGGAATACTCAGAGCCTGGGATTTAACTCCATTTCTGAAGTGAAACACACAGCAGTATTCTCATCCATTGATCACACTCTGCTTTAGAACAAGAAGCATGCTCTTGCTTTCTAGAGTCTCTAAGACAGCAGGAAACGTGAGTGTGCTGAGAACAAAAGAACGGTGTTTCCTACACATACGGACCATATCTAGTCCAACTCTTCTTCTGAAACTGATACAAATCACTGGTCCTCTAACATCCAATGCTTGTCAGTTAAGATGGGAAACGTGTGAGCTTCATGAACGATGTAGTTCGTTTGAGCAGAAAAGTGACTGCCCTTACCTGAAACGAAGTCTTGCTTGTAGGAAGACACAGAGCCTTGGATTTAACTCCATTTCTGAATGGAAACACACAGCGTAGTTCTCATCCATGGATCACACTCTGCTTTAGAGCAAGAAGCATGCTCTTGCTTTCTAGAGTCTCTAATACAGCAGGAAATCTGAGTGTGCCCAGAACAAAATTACGGAGTTTCCTACACATACAGACCATATGTAGTCGAACTCTTCTTCTGAAACTGATACAAAGCACTGGTTCTCTAACATCCAATGCTTGTCAGTTAAGATGGGAAACGTGTGAGCTTCATGAACGATGTAGTTGGTTTGAGCAGAAAAGTGACTGCCCTTACCTTAAACGAAGTCTTGCTTGTAGGAAGACACAGAGTCTGGGATTTAACTCCATTTCTGAAGAGAAACACACAGCATAGTTCTCATCCATGGATCACACTCTGCTTTAGAGCGAGAAGCACACTCTTGCTTTCTAAAGTCTCTAAGACAGCAGGAAACGTGAGTGTGCTGAGAACAAAAGAACGGTGTTTCCTACACATACGGACCATATCTAGTCCAACTCTCCTTCTTAAACTGATACAAAGCACTGCTTCTCTAACATCCAATGCTTGTCTGTTAAGAAGAGAAATGTGTGAGCTCAGTGTATGATGTAGTTCGTTTGAGCTGAAAAGTGACTGCCGTTACCTGAAACGAAGTCTTGCTTGTAGGAAGACAAAGAGATTGGGATTTAACTACATTTCTGAAGGGAAACACACAGCATAGTTCTCATCCATGGATCACACTCTGTTTTAGAGCCAGAAGCACGCTCTTGCTTTCTGGAGTCTCTAACACAGCAGGAAACGTGAGTGTGCTGAGTACAAAAGAACGGTGTTTCCTACACATACGGATCATATGTAGTCCAACTCTTCTTCTGAAACTGATACAAATCACTGGTCCTCTAACATCCAATGCTTGTCAGTTAAGATGGGAAACGTGTGAGCTTCATGAACGATGTAGTTCGTTTGAGCAGAAAAGTGACTGCCCTTACATGAAATGAAGTCTTGCTTGTAGGAAGACACAGAGCCTGGGATTTAACTCCATTTCTGAATGGAAATACACAGCGTAGTTCTCATCCATGGTTCACACTCTGCTTTAGAGCAAGAAGCATGCTCTTGCTTTCTAGAATCTCTAATACAGCAGGAAATCTGAGTATGCCCAGAACAAAGAACGGAGATTCCTACACATACGGACCATATCTAGTCCAACTCTCCTTCTGAAACTGATACAAAGCACTGGTCCTCTAACATCCAATGCTTGTCAGCTAAGATGGGAAACGTGTGATCTTCGTGAACAATGTAGTTCGTTTGAGCAGAATAGTGACTGCCCTTACCTGAAACGAAGTCTTGCTTGTAGGAAGACTCAGAGCCTGGGATTTAACTCAATTTCTGAAGTGAAACACACAGCAGTGTTCTCATCCATTGATCACACTCTGCTTTAGAACAAGAAGCACGCTCTTGCTTTCTAGAGTCTCTAAGACAGCAGGAAACGTGAGTGTGCTGAGAACAAAAGAACGGTGTTTCCTACATATACGGACCATATCTAGTCCAACTCTCCTTCTTAAACTGGTACAAAGCAGTGGTCCTCTAACATCCAATGCTTGTCTGTTAAGAAGAGAAATGTGTGAGCTCAGTGAACGATGTAGTTCGTTTGAGCTGAAAGGTGACTGCCGTTACCTGAAACGAAGTCTTGCTTGTAGGAAGACACAGAGATTGGGATTTAACTGCATTTCTGAAGGGAAACACACAGCATAGTTCTCATCGATGGATCACACTCTGCTTTAGAGCGAGAAGCACGCTCTTGCTTTCTGGAGTCTCTAACACAGCAGGAAACGTGAGTGTGCTGAGAACAAAAGAACGGTGTTTCCTACACATACGGACAATATCTAGTCCAACTCTTCTTCTGAAACTGATACAAATCACTGGTCCTCTAACATCCAATGCTTGTCAGTTAAGATGGGAAACGTGTGAGCTTCATGAACGATGTAGTTCGTTTGAGCAGATAATTGACTGCCCTTACCTGAAACGAAGTCTTGCTTGTAGGAATACTCAGAGCCTGGGATTTAACTCCATTTCTGAAGTGAAACACACAGCAGTGTTCTCATCCATTGATCATACTCTGCTTTAGAACAAGAAGCACGCTCTTGCTTTCTAGAGTCTCTAGTACAGCAGGAAACGTGATTTTGCTGAGAACAAATGAACGGTGTTTCCTACACATACGGACCATATCTAGTCCAACTCTGCTTCATAAAGAAATACAAAGCACTGGTCCTCTAACATCCAATGCTTGTCTGTTAAGATGAGAAACGTGTGAGCTCCGTGAACGATGTAGTTCGTTTGAGCTGAAAAGTGACTGCCCTTACCTGAAACGAAGTCTTGCTTGTAGGAAGACACAGAGCCTGGGATTTAACTCCATTTCTGAAGGGAAACACACAGCATAGTTCTCATCCATGGATCACACTCTGCTTTAGAGCGAGAAGCACGCTCTTGCTTTCTAAAGTCTCTAAGACAGCAGGAAACGTGAGTGCGCTGAGAACAAAAGAACGGTGTTTCCTACACATAGGGACCATATCTAGTCCAACTCTGTTTCTGAAACTGACACAAAGCACTGGTCGTCTAACATCCAATGCTTGTCAGTTAAGATGAGAAACGTGTGAGCTTTGAGAATGATGTAGTTCCTTTGAACTGAAAAGTGACTGCCCTTACCTGAAACGAAGTCTTGCTTGTAGGAAGACACAGAGACTGGGATTTAACTCCATTTGAAGGGAAACACACAGCATTTTTCTCAAACATGGATCACACTCTGCTTTAGAGCGAGAAGCATGCTCTTGCTTTTAGAGTCTCTAATATAGCAGGTAATCTGAGTGTGCCCAGAACAAAAGAACGGAGTTTCCTACACATACAGACCATATGTAGTCGAACTCTTCTTCTGAAACTGATACAAAGCACTGGTCCTCTAACATCCAATGCTTGTCAGTTAAGATGAGAAACGTGTGAGCTTCATGAACGATGTAGTTCGTTTGAGCAGAAAAGTGACTGCTCTTACCTGAAACGAAGCCTTGCTTGTAGGAAGACTCAGAGCCTGGGATTTAACTCCATTTCTGAAGTGAAACACACAGCAGTATTCTCATCCATTGATCACACTCTGCTTTAGAACAAGAAGCA
Organism: Onychomys leucogaster; assembly: GCA_949786385.1. Taxonomy (NCBI): domain Eukaryota; kingdom Metazoa; phylum Chordata; class Mammalia; order Rodentia; family Cricetidae; genus Onychomys; species Onychomys leucogaster. Next base: position 389,737 of record CATKUP010000143.1, read on the forward strand.
TGCTCTTGCTTTCTAGAGTCTCTAAGACAGCAGGAAACGTGAGTGTGCTGAGAACAAAAGAACGGTGTTTCCTACACATACGGACCATATCTAGTCCAACTCTCCTTCTTAAACTGATACAAAGCACTGGTCCTGTAACATCCAATGCTTGTCTGTTAAGAAGAGAAATGTGTGAGCTCAGTGTACGATGTAGTTCATTTGAGATGAAAAGTGACTGCCGTTACCAGAAACGAAGTCTTGCATGTAGGAAAACACAGAGATTGGGATTTAACTCCATTTCTGAAGGGAAACACACAGCATAGTTCTCATCCATGGATCACACTCTGCTTTAGAGCGAGAAGCACGCTCTTGCTTTCTGGAGTCTCTAACACAGCAGGAAACGTGAGTGTGCTGAGAACAAAAGAACGGTGTTTCCTACACATACGGACCATATCTAGTTCAACTCTTCTTCTGAAACTGATACAAATCACTGGTCCTCTAACATCCAATGCTTGTCAGTTAAGATGGGAAACGTGTGAGCTTCATGAACGATGTAGTTCGTTTGAGCAGAAAAGTGACTGCCCTTACCTGAAACGAAGTCTTTCTTGTAGGAAGACACAGAGCCTGGGATTTAACTCCATTTCTGAATGGAAACACACAGCGTAGTTCTCATCCATGGATCACACTCTGCTTTAGAGCAAGAAGCATGCTCTTGCTTTCTAGAGTCTCTAATACAGCAGGAAATCTGAGTGTGCCCAGAACAAAATTACGGAGTTTCCTACACATACAGACCATATGTAGTCGAACTCTTCTTCTGAAACTGATACAAAGCACTGGTCCTCTAACATCCTATGCTTGTCAGTTAAGATGAGAAACGTGTGAACTTTGTGAATGATGTATTTCCTTTGAACTGAAAAGTGACTGCCGTTACCTGAAACGAAGTCTTGCTTGTAGGAAGACACAGAGCCTGGGATTTAACTCCATTTCTGAATTGAAACACACAGCATTTTTCTCATACATGGATCACACTCTGCTTTAGAGCGAGAAGCACGCTCTTGCTTTTAGAGTCTTTATATAGCAGGTAATCTGAGTGTGCCCACAACAAAAGAAAGGTGTTTCCTACACATACAGACCATATGTAGTCGAACTCTTCTTCTGAAACTGATACAAAGCACTGGTGCTCTAACATCCAATGCTTGTCAGTTAAGATGGGAAAGGTGTGAGCTTCATGAACGATGTAATTCGTTTGAGCAGAAAAGTGACTGCCCTTACCTTAAACGAAGTCTTGCTTGTAGGAAGACACAGAGTCTGGGATTTAACTCCATTTCTGAAGGGAAACACACAGCATAGTTCTCATCCATGGATCACACTCTGCTTTAGAGCGAGAAGCACGCTCTTGCTTTCTAAATCTCTAAGACAGCAGGAAACGTGAGTGCGCTGAGAACAAAAGAACGGTGTTTCCTACACATAGGGACCATATCTAGTCCAACTCTGTTTCTGAAACTGACACAAAGCACTGGTCCTCTAACATCCAATGCTTGTCAGTTAAGATGAGAAACGTGTGAGCTTTGAGAATGATGTAGTTCCTTTGAACTGAAAAGTGACTGCCCTTACCTGTAACAAAGTCTTGCTTGTAGTAAGACACAGTGCCTGGGATTTAACTCCATCTCTGAAGGGAAACACGCAGCAGAGTTCTCATCCATGGATCACACTCTGCTTTAGAGTGAGAAGCACGCTCTTGCTTTCTAGAGTCTCTAATAGAGCAGGTAATCTGAGTGTGCCCAGAACAAAAGAACGGTGTTTCCTACACATACAGACCATATGTAGTCCAAATCTGCTTCTGAAACTGATACAATGCACTGGTCCTCTAACATCCAATGCTTGTCAGTTAAGATGGGAAACGTGTGATCTTAGTGAACGATGTAGTTCGTTTGAGCAGAAAAGTGACTGCCCTTACCTGAAACGAAGTCTTGCTTGTAGGAAGACTCAGAGCCTGGGATTTAACTCAATTTCTGAAGTGAAACACACAGCAGTGTTCTCATCCATTGATCACACTCTACTTTAGAGCGAGAAGCACGCTCTTGCTTTCTGGAGTCTCTAACACAGCAGGAATCGTGAGTGTGCTGAGAACAAAAGAACGGTGTTTCCTACACATACGGACCATATCTAGTCCAACTCTTCTTCTGAAACTGATACAAATCACTGGTCCTCTAACATCCAATGCTTGTCAGTTAAGATGGGAAACGTGTGAGCTTCATGAACGATGTAGTTCGTTTGAGCAGAAAAGTGACTGCCCTTACCTGAAACGAAGTCTTGCTTGTAGGAAGACACAGAGCCTTGGATTTAACTCCATTTCTGAATGGAAATACACAGCGTAGTTCTCATCCATGGATCACACTCTGCTTTAGAGCAAGAAGCATGCTCTTTCTTTCTAGAGTCTCTAATACAGCAGGAAATCTGAGTGTGCCCAGAACAAAATTACAGAGTTTCCTACACATACAGACCATATGTAGTCGAACTCTTCTTCTGAAACTGATACAAAGCACTGGTCCTCTAACATCCAATGCTTGTCAGTTAAGATGGGAAACGTGTGAGCTTCATGAACGATGTAGTTCGTTTGAGCAGAAAAGTGACTGCCCTTACCTTAAACGAAGTCTTGCTTGTAGGAAGACACAGAGTCTGGGATTTAACTCCATTTCTGAAGAGAAACACACAGCATAGTTGTCATCCATGGATCACACTCTGCTTTAGAGCGAGAAGCACACTCTTGCTTTCTAAAGTCTCTAAGACAGCAGGAAACGTGAGTGTGCTGAGAACAAAAGAACGGTGTTTCCTACATATACGGACCATATCTAGTCCAACTCTCCTTCTTAAACTGGTACAAAGCAGTGGTCCTCTAACATCCAATGCTTGTCTGTTAAGAAGAGAAATGTGTGAGCTCAGTGAACGATGTAGTTCGTTTGAGCTGAAAGGTGACTGCCGTTACCTGAAACGAAGTCTTGCTTGTAGGAAGACACAGAGATTGGGATTTAACTGCATTTCTGAAGGGAAACACACAGCATAGTTCTCATCGATGGATCACACTCTGCTTTAGAGCGAGAAGCACGCTCTTGCTTTCTGGAGTCTCTAACACAGCAGGAAACGTGAGTGTGCTGAGAACAAAAGAACTGTGTTTCCTACACATACGGACCATATCTAGTCCAACTCTTCTTCTGAAACTGATACAAATCACTGGTCCTCTAACATCCAATGCTTGTCAGTTAAGATGGGAAACGTGTGAGCTTCATGAACGATGTAGTTCGTTCCAGCAGATAAGTGACTGCCCTTACCTGAAACGAAGTCTTGCTTGTAGGAATACTCAGAGCCTGGGATTTAACTCCATTTCTGAAGTGAAACACACAGCAGTGTTCTCATCCATTGATCATACTCTGCTTTAGAACAAGAAGCACGCTCTTGCTTTCTAGAGTCTCTAGTACAGCAGGAAACGTGATTTTGCTGAGAACAAATGAACGGTGTTTCCTACACATACGGACCATATCTAGTCCAACTCTGCTTCATAAACAAATACAAAGCACTGGTCCTCTAACATCCAATGCTTGTCTGTTAAGATGAGAAACGTGTGAGCTCCGTGAACGATGTAGTTCGTTTGAGCTGAAAAGTGACTGCCCTTACCTGAAACGAAGTCTTGCTTGTAGGAAGACACAGAGCCTGGGATTTAACTCCATTTCTGAAGTGAAACACACAGCAGTGTTCTCATCCATGGATCACACTCTGCTTTAGAGCGAGAAGCACGCTCTTGCTTTCTAAAGTCTCTCAGTCAGCAGGAAACGTGAGTGCACTGAGAACAAAAGAACGGTGTTTCCTACACATAGGGACCATATCTAGTCCAACTCTGTTTCTGAAACTGACACAAAGCACTGGTCCTCTAACATCCAATGCTTGTCAGTTAAGATGAGAAACGTGTGAGCTTTGAGAATGATGTAGTTCCTTTGAACTGAAAAGTGACTGCCCTTACCTGAAACGAAGTCTTGCTTGTAGGAAGACACAGAGACTGGGATTTAACTCCATTTGAAGGGAAACACACAGCATTTTTCTCAAACATGGATCACACTCTGCTTTAGAGCGAGAAGCATGCTCTTGCTTTTAGAGTCTCTAATATAGCAGGTAATCTGAGTGTGCCCAGAACAAAAGAACGGAGTTTCCTACACATACAGACCATATGTATTCGAACTCTTCTTCTGAAACTGATACAAAGCACTGGTCCTCTAACATCCAATGCTTGTCATTTAAGATGGGAAACGTGTGAGCTTCATGAACGATGTAGTTCGTTTGAGCAGAAAAGTGACTGCTCTTACCTGAAACGAAGCCTTGCTTGTAGGAAGACTCAGAGCCTGGGATTTAACTCCATTTCTGAAGTGAAACACACAGCAGTATTCTCATCCATTGATCACACTCTGCTTTAGAACAAGAAGCATGCTCTTGCTTTCTAGAGTCTCTAAGACAGCAGGAAACGTGAGTGTGCTGAGAACAAAAGAACGGTGTTTCCTACACATACGGACCATATCTAGTCCAACTCTCCTTCTTAAACTGATACAAAGCACTGGTCTTCTAACATCCAATGCTTGTCTGTTAAGAAGAGAAATTTGTGAGCTCAGTGTACGATGTAGTTCATTTGAGATGAAAAGTGACTGCCGTTACCTGAAACGAAGTCTTGCATGTAGAAAAACACAGAGATTGGGATTTAACTCCATTTCTGAAGGGAAACACACAGCATAGTTCTCATCCATGGATCACACTCTGCTTTAGAGCGAGAAGCACGCTCTTGCTTTCTGGAGTCTCTAACACAGCAGGAAACGTGAGTGTGCTGAGAACAAAAGAACGGTGTTTCCTACACATACGGACCATATCTAGTCCAACTCTTCTTCTGAAACTGATACAAATCACTGGTCCTCTAACATCCAATGCTTGTCAGTTAAGATGGGAAACGTGTGAGCTTCATGAACGATGTAGTTCGTTTGTGCAGAAAAGTGACTGCCCTTACCTGAAACGAAGTCTTTCTTGTAGGAAGACACAGAGCCTGGGATTTAACTCCATTTCTGAATGGAAACACACAGCGTAGTTCTCATCCATGGATCACACTCTGCTTTAGAGCAAGAAGCATGCTCTTGCTTTCTAGAGTCTCTAATACAGCAGGAAATCTGAGTTTGCCCACAACAAAATTACGGAGTTTCCTACACATACAGACCATATGTAGTCGAACTCTTCTTCTGAAACTGATACAAAGCAATGGTCCTCTAACATCCAATGCTTGTCAGTTAAGATGGGAAACGTGTGAGCTTCATGAACGATGTAGTTCGTTTGAGCAGAAAAGTGACTGCCCTTACCTTAAACGAAGTCTTGCTTGTAGGAAGACACAGAGCCTGGGATTTAACTCCATTTCTGAAGGGAAACACACAGCCTAGTTTTCATCCATGGATCATACTCTGCTTTAGAGCGAGAAGCACGCTCTTGCTTTCTAAAGTCTCTAAGACAGCAGGAAACGTGAGTGTGCTGAGAACAAAAGAACGGTGTTTCCTACACATACGGACCATATCTAGTCCAGCTCTGCTTCTGAAACTGATACAAAGCACTGGTCCTCTAACATCCTATGCTTGTCAGTTAAGATGAGAAACGTGTGAACTTTGTGAATGATGTAGTTCCTTTGAACTGAAAAGTGACTGCCGTTACCTGAAACGAAGTCTTGCTTGTAGGAAGACACAGAGCCTGGGATTTAACTCCATTTCTGAATTGAAACACACAGCATTTTTCTCATAAATGGATCACACTCTGCTTTAGAGCGAGAAGCACGCTCTTGCTTTTAGAGTCTCTAATATAGCAGGTAATCTGAGTGTGCCCACAATAAAAGAAAGGTGTTTCCTACACATACAGACCATATGTAGTCGAACTCTTCTTCTGAAACGGATACAAAGCACTGGTGCTCTAACATCCAATGCTTGTCAGTTAAGATGGGAAACGTGTGAGCTTCATGAACGATGTAATTCGTTTGAGCAGAAAAGTGACTGCCCTTACCTTAAACGAAGTCTTGCTTGTAGGAAGACACAGAGTCTGGGATTTAACTCCATTTCTGAAGGGAAACACACAGCATAGTTCTCATCCATGGATCACACTCTGCTTTAGAGCGAGAAGCACGCTCTTGCTTTCTAAAGTCTCTAAGACAGCAGGAAACGTGAGTGCGCTGAGAACAAAAGAACGGTGTTTCCTACACATAGGGACCATATCTAGTCCAACTCTGTTTCTGAAACTGACACAAAGCACTGGTCCTCTAACATCCAATGCTTGTCAGTTAAGATGAGAAACGTGTGAGCTTTGAGAATGATGTAGTTCCTTTGAACTGAAAAGTGACTGCCCTTACCTGTAACAAAGTCTTGCTTGTAGTAAGACACAGAGCCTGGGATTTAACTCCATCTCTGAAGGGAAACACGCAGCAGAGTTCTCATCCGTGGATCACACTCTGCTTTAGAGTGAGAAGCACGCTCTTGCTTTCTAGAGTCTCTAATAGAGCAGGTAATCTGAGTGTGCCCAGAACAAAAGAACGGTGATTCCTACACATACAGACCATATGTAGTCCAAATCTGCTTCTGAAACTGATACAATGCACTGGTCCTCTAACATCCAATGCTTGTCAGTTAAGATGGGAAACATGTGATCTTAGTGAACGATGTAGTTCGTTTGAGCAGAAAGGTGACTGCCCTTACCTGAAACGAAGTCTTGCTTGTAGGAAGACTCAGAGCCTGGGATTTAACTCAATTTCTGAAGTGAAACACACAGCAGTGTTCTCATCCATTGATCACACTCTGCTTTAGAACAAGAAGCACGCTCTTGCTTTCTAGAGTCTCTAAGACAGCAGGAAACGTGAGTGTGCTGAGAACAAAAGAACGGTGTTTCCTACATATACGGACCATATCTAGTCCAACTCTCCTTCTTAAACTGGTACAAAGCAGTGGTCCTCTAACATCCAATGCTTGTCTGTTAAGAAGAGAAATGTGTGAGCTCAGTGAACGATGTAGTTCGTTTGAGCTGAAAGGTGACTGCCGTTACCTGAAATGAAATCTTGCTTGTAGGAAGACTCAGAGCCTGGGATTTAACTCCATTTCTGAAGTGAAACACACAGCAGTATTCTCATCCATTGATCACACTCTGCTTTAGAACAAGAAGCATGCTCTTGCTTTCTAGAGTCTCTAAGACAGCAGGAAACGTGAGTGTGCTGAGAACAAAAGAACGGTGTTTCCTACACATACGGACCATATCTAGTCCAACTCTCCTTCTTAAACTGATACAAAGCACTGGTCCTCTAACATCCAATGCTTGTCTGTTAAGAAGAGAAATGTGTGAGCTCAGTGTACGATGTAGTTCATTTGAGATGAAAAGTGACTGCCGTTACCTGAAACGAAGTCTTGCATGTAGGAAAACACAGAGTTTGGGATTTAACTCCATTTCTGAAGGGAAACACACAGCATAGTTCTCATCCATGGATCACACTCTGCTTTAGAGCGAGAAGCACGCTCTTGCTTTCTGGAGTCTCTAACACAGCAGGAAACGTGAGTGTGCTGAGAACAAAAGAACGGTGTTTCCTACACATACGGACCATATCTAGTCCAACTCTTCTTCTGAAACTGATACAAATCACTGGTCCTCTAACATCCAATGCTTGTCAGTTAAGATGGGAAACGTGTGAGCTTCATGAACGATTTAGTTCGTTTGAGCAGAAAAGTGACTGCCCTTACCTGAAACGAAGTCTTTCTTGTAGGAAGACACAGAGCCTGGGATTTAACTCCATTTCTGAATGGAAACACACAGCGTAGTTCTCATCCATGGATCACACTCTGCTTTAGAGCAAGAAGCATGCTCTTGCTTTCTAGAGTCTCTAATACAGCAGGAAATCTGAGTGTGCCCAGAACAAAATTACGGAGTTTCCTACACATACAGACCATATGTAGTCGAACTCTTCTTCTGAAACTGATACAAAGCACTGGTGCTCTAACATCCAATGCTTGTCAGTTAAGATGGGAAACGTGTGAGCTTCATGAACGATGTAATTCGTTTGAGCAGAAAAGTGACTGCCCTTACCTTAAACGAAGTCTTGCTTGTAGGAAGACACAGAGTCTGGGATTTAACTCCATTTCTGAAGGGAAACACACAGCATAGTTCTCATCCATGGATCACACTCTGCTTTAGAGCGAGAAGCACGCTCTTGCTTTCTAAAGTCTCTAAGACAGTAGGAAACGTGAGTGCGCTGTGAACAAAAGAACGGTGTTTCCTACACATAGGGACCATATCTAGTCCAACTCTGTTTCTGAAACTGACACAAAGCACTGGTCCTCTAACATCCAATGCTTGTCAGTTAAGATGAGAAACGTGTGAGCTTTGAGAATGATGTAGTTCCTTTGAACTGAAAAGTGACTGCCCTTACCTGTAACAAAGTCTTGCTTGTAGTAAGACACAGAGCCTGGGATTTAACTCCATCTCTGAAGGGAAACACGCAGCAGAGTTCTCATCCATGGATCACACTCTGCTTTAGAGTGAGAAGCACGCTCTTGCTTTCTAGAGTCTCTAATAGAGCAGGAAACGTGAGTGTGCTGAGAACAAAAGAACGGTGTTTCCTACATATACGGACCATATCTAGTCCAACTCTCCTTCTTAAACTGGTACAAAGCAGTGGTCCTCTAACATCCAATGCTTGTCTGTTAAGAAGAGAAATGTGTGAGCTCAGTGAACGATGTAGTTCGTTTGAGCTGAAAGGTGACTGCCGTTACCTGAAATGAAATCTTGCTTGTAGGAAGACACAGAGATTGGGATTTAACTGCATTTCTGAAGGGAAACACACAGCATAGTTCTCATCGATGGATCACACTCTGCTTTAGAGCGAGAAGCACGCTCTTGCTTTCTGGAGTCTCTAACACAGCAGGAAACGTGAGTTTGCTGAGAACAAAAGAACGGTGTTTCCTATACATACGGACCATATCTAGTCCAACTCTTCTTCTGAAACTGATACAAATCACTGGTCCTCTAACATCCAATGCTTGTCAGTTAAGATGGGAAACGTGTGAGCTTCATGAACGATGTAGTTCGTTTGAGCAGATAAGTGACTGCCCTTACCTGAAATGAAGTCTTGCTTGTAGGAATACTCAGAGCCTGGGATTTAACTCCATTTCTGAAGTGAAACACACAGCAGTGTTCTCATCCATTGATCATACTCTGCTTTAGAACAAGAAGCACGCTCTTGCTTTCTAGAGTCTCTAGTACAGCAGGAAACGTGATTTTGCTGAGAACAAAAGAACATTGTTTCCTACACATACGGACCATATCTAGTCCAAATCTGCTTCTTAAACAAATACAAAGCACGGGTCCTCTAACATCCAATGCTTGTCTGTTAAGATGAGAAACCTGTGAGCTCCGTGAACGATGTAGTTCGTTTGAGCTGAAAAGTGACTGCCCTTACCTGAAACGAAGTCTTGCTTGTAGGAAGACACAGAGTCTGGGATTTAACTCCATTTCTGAAGGGAAACACACAGCCTAGTTTTCATCCATGGATCACACTCTGCTTTAGAGCGAGAAGCTCGCTCTTGCTTTCTAAAGTCTCTAAGACAGCAGGAAACGTGAGTGTGCTGAGAACAAAAGAACGGTGTTTCCTACACATACGGACCATATCTAGTCCAACTCTGCTTCTGAAACTGATACAAAGCACTGGTCCTCTAACATCCTATGCTTGTCAGTTAAGATGAGAAACGTGTGAACTTTGTGAATGATGTAGTTCCTTTGAACTGAAAAGTGACTGCCCTTACCTGAAACAAAGTCTTGCTTGTAGGAAGACACAGAGCCTGGGATTTAACTCCATTTCTGAAGGGAAACACACAGCATTTTTCTCATACATGGATCACACTCTGCTTTAGAGCGAGAAGCACGCTCTTGCTTTCTAGAGTCTCTAATACAGCAGGTAATCTGAGTGTGCCCAGAACAAAAGAACGGTGTTTCCTACACATACGGACCATATGTAGTCCAAATCTGCTTCTGAAACTGATACAATGCACTGGTCCTCTAACATCCAATGCTTGTCAGTTAAGATGAGAAACGTGTGATCTTCGTGAACGATGTAGTTCGTTTGAGCAGAAAAGTGACTGCCCTTACCTGAAACGAAGTCTTGCTTGTAGGAAGACTCAGAGCCTGGGATTTAACTCCATTTCTGAAGTGAAACACACAGCAGTATTCTCATCCATTGATCACACTCTGCTTTAGAACAAGAAGCACGCTCTTGCTTTCTAGATTCTTTAAGACAGCAGGAAACGTGAGTGTGCTGAGAACAAAAGAACGGTGTTTCCTTCACACATGGAAAATATCGAGTCCATCTCTCCTTCTTAAACTGATACAAAGCACTGGTTCTCTAACATCCAATGCTTGTCTGTTAAGAAGAGAAATGTGTGAGCTCAGTGTATGATGTAGTTCGTTTGAGCTGAAAAGTGACTGCCGTTACCTGAAACGAAGTCTTGCTTGTAGGAAGACACAGAGATTGGGATTTAACTCCATTTCTGAAGGGAAACACACAGCATAGTTCTCATCCATGGATCACACTCTGCTTTAGAGCGAGAAGCACGCTCTTGCTTTCTAAAGTCTCTAAGACAGCAGGAAACGTGAGTGCGCTGAGAACAAAAGAACGGTGTTTCCTACACATAGGGACCATATCTAGTCCAACTCTGTTTCTGAAACTGACACAAAGCACTGGTCCTCTAACATCCAATGCTTGTCAGTTAAGATGAGAAACGTGTGAGCTTTGAGAATGATGTAGTTCCTTTGAACTGAAAAGTGACTGCCCTTACCGGTAACAAAGTCTTGCTTGTAGTAAGACACAGAGCCTGGGATTTAACTCCATCTCTGAAGGGAAACACGCAGCAGAGTTCTCATCCATGGATCACACTCTGCTTTAGAGTGAGAAGCACGCTCTTGCTTTCTAGAGTCTCTAATAGAGCAGGTAATCTGAGTGTGCCCAAACAAAAGAACGGTGTTTCCTACACATACAGACCATATGTAGTCGAACACTTCTTCTGAAACTGATACAAAGCAATGGTCCTCTAACATCCAATGCTTGTCAGTTAAGATGGTAAACGTGTGAGCTTCATAAACGATGTAGTTCGTTTGAGCAGAAAAGTGACTGCCCTTACCTTAAACGAAGTCTTGCTTGTAGGAAGACACAGAGCCTGGGATTTAACTCCATTTCTGAAGGGAAACACACAGCCTAGTTTTCATCCATGGATCATACTCTGCTTTAGAGCGAGAAGCACGCTCTTGCTTTCTAAAGTCTCTAAGACAGCAGGAAACGTGAGTGTGCTGAGAACAAAAGAACGGTGTTTCCTACACATACGGACCATATCTAGTCCAGCTCTGCTTCTGAACCTGATACAAAGCACTGGTCCTCTAACATTCTATGCTTGTCAGTTAAGATGAGAAACGTGTGAACTTTGTGAATGATGTAGTTCCTTTGAACTGAAAAGTGACTGCCGTTACCTGAAACGAAGTCTTGCTTGTAGGAAGACACAGAGCCTGGGATTTAACTCCATTTCTGAATTGAAACACACAGCATTTTTCTCATACATGGATCACACTCTGCTTTAGAGCGAGAAGCACGCTCTTGCTTTTAGAGTCTCTAATATAGCAGGTAATCTGAGTGTGCCCACAACAAAAGAAAGGTGTTTCCTACACATACAGACCATATGTAGTCGAACTCTTCTTCTGAAACTGATACAAAGCACTGGTGCTCTAACATCCAATGCTTGTCAGTTAAGATGGGAAACGTGTGAGCTTCATGAACGATGTAATTAGTTTGAGCAGAAAAGTGACTGCCCTTACCTTAAACGAAGTCTCGCTTGTAGGAAGACACAGAGTCTGGGATTTAACTCCATTTCTGAAGGGAACCACACAGCATAGTTCTCATCCATGGATCACACTCTGCTTTAGAGCGAGAAGCACGCTCTTGCTTTCTAAAGTCTCTAAGACAGCAGGAAACGTGAGTGCGCTGAGAACAAAAGAACGGTGTTTCCTACACATAGGGACCATATCTAGTCCAACTCTGTTTCTGAAACTGACACAAAGCACTGGTCCTCTAACATCCAATGCTTGTCAGTTAAGATGAGAAACGTGTGAGCTTTGAGAATGATGTAGTTCCTTTGAACTGAAAAGTGACTGCCCTTACCTGAAACAAAGTCTTGCTTGTAGGAAGACACAGAGCCTGGGATTTAACTCCATTTCTGAAGGGAAACACACAGCATTTTTCTCATACATGGATCACACTCTGCTTTAGAGCGAGAAGCACGCTCTTGCTTTCTAGAGTCTCTAATACAGCAGGTAATCTGAGTGTGCCCAGAACAAAAGAACGGTGTTTCCTACACATACGGACCATATGTAGTCCAAATCTGCTTCTGAAACTGATACAATGCACTGGTCCTCTAACATCCAATGCTTGTCAGTTAAGATGAGAAACGTGTGATCTTCGTGAACGATGTAGTTCGTTTGAGCAGAAAAGTGACTGCCCTTACCTGAAACGAAGTCTTGCTTGTAGGAAGACTCAGAGCCTGGGATTTAACTCCATTTCTGAAGTGAAACACACAGCAGTATTCTCATCCATTGATCACACTCTGCTTTAGAACAAGAAGCACGCTCTTGCTTTCTAGATTCTTTAAGACAGCAGGAAACGTGAGTGTGCTGAGAACAAAAGAACGGTGTTTCCTTCACATATGGAAAATATCGAGTCTAACTCTCCTTCTTAAACTGATACAAAGCACTGGTTCTCTAACATCCAATGCTTGTCTGTTAAGAAGAGAAATGTGTGAGCTCAGTGTATGATGTAGTTCGTTTGAGCTGAAAAGTGACTGCCGTTACCTGAAACGAAGTCTTGCTTGTAGGAAGACACAGAGATTGGGATTTAACTCCATTTCTGAAGGGAAACACACAGCATAGTTCTCATCCATGGATCACACTCTGCTTTAGAGCGAGAAGCACGCTCTTGCTTTCTGGAGTCTCTAACACAGCAGGAAACGTGAGTTTGCTGAGAACAAAAGAACGGTGTTTCCTATACATACGGACCATATCTAGTCCAACTCTTCTTCTGAAACTGATACAAATCACTGGTCCTCTAACATCCAATGCTTGTCAGTTAAGATGGGAAACGTGTGAGCTTCATGAACGATGTAGTTCGTTTGAGCAGATAAGTGACTGCCCTTACCTGAAATGAAGTCTTGCTTGTAGGAATACTCAGAGCCTGGGATTTAACTCCATTTCTGAAGTGAAACACACAGCAGTGTTCTCATCCATTGATCATACTCTGCTTTAGAACAAGAAGCACGCTCTTGCTTTCTAGAGTCTCTAGTACAGCAGGAAACGTGATTTTGCTGAGAACAAAAGAACATTGTTTCCTACACATACGGACCATATCTAGTCCAAATCTGCTTCTTAAACAAATACAAAGCACGGGTCCTCTAACATCCAATGCTTGTCTGTTAAGATGAGAAACCTGTGAGCTCCGTGAACGATGTAGTTCGTTTGAGCTGAAAAGTGACTGCCCTTACCTGAAACGAAGTCTTGCTTGTAGGAAGACACAGAGTCTGGGATTTAACTCCATTTCTGAAGGGAAACACACAGCCTAGTTTTCATCCATGGATCACACTCTGCTTTAGAGCGAGAAGCTCGCTCTTGCTTTCTAAAGTCTCTAAGACAGCAGGAAACGTGAGTGTGCTGAGAACAAAAGAACGGTGTTTCCTACACATACGGACCATATCTAGTCCAACTCTGCTTCTGAAACTGATACAAAGCACTGGTCCTCTAACATCCTATGCTTGTCAGTTAAGATGAGAAACGTGTGAACTTTGTGAATGATGTAGTTCCTTTGAACTGAAAAGTGACTGCCCTTACCTGAAACAAAGTCTTGCTTGTAGGAAGACACAGAGCCTGGGATTTAACTCCATTTCTGAAGGGAAACACACAGCATTTTTCTCATACATGGATCACACTCTGCTTTAGAGCGAGAAGCACGCTCTTGCTTTCTAGAGTCTCTAATACAGCAGGTAATCTGAGTGTGCCCAGAACAAAAGAACGGTGTTTCCTACACATACGGACCATATGTAGTCCAAATCTGCTTCTGAAACTGATACAATGCACTGGTCCTCTAACATCCAATGCTTGTCAGTTAAGATGAGAAACGTGTGATCTTCGTGAACGATGTAGTTCGTTTGAGCAGAAAAGTGACTGCCCTTACCTGAAACGAAGTCTTGCTTGTAGGAAGACTCAGAGCCTGGGATTTAACTCCATTTCTGAAGTGAAACACACAGCAGTATTCTCATCCATTGATCACACTCTGCTTTAGAACAAGAAGCACGCTCTTGCTTTCTAGATTCTTTAAGACAGCAGGAAACGTGAGTGTGCTGAGAACAAAAGAACGGTGTTTCCTTCACACATGGAAAATATCGAGTCCAACTCTCCTTCTTAAACTGATACAAAGCACTGGTTCTCTAACATCCAATGCTTGTCTGTTAAGAAGAGAAATGTGTGAGCTCAGTGTATGATGTAGTTCGTTTGAGCTGAAAAGTGACTGCCGTTACCTGAAACGAAGTCTTGCTTGTAGGAAGACACAGAGATTGGGATTTAACTCCATTTCTGAAGGGAAACACACAGCATAGTTCTCATCCATGGATCACACTCTGCTTTAGAGCGAGAAGCACGCTCTTGCTTTCTAAAGTCTCTAAGACAGCAGGAAACGTGAGTGCGCTGAGAACAAAAGAACGGTGTTTCCTACACATAGGGACCATATCTAGTCCAACTCTGTTTCTGAAACTGACACAAAGCACTGGTCCTCTAACATCCAATGCTTGTCAGTTAAGATGAGAAACGTGTGAGCTTTGAGAATGATGTAGTTCCTTTGAACTGAAAAGTGACTGCCCTTACCGGTAACAAAGTCTTGCTTGTAGTAAGACACAGAGCCTGGGATTTAACTCCATCTCTGAAGGGAAACACGCAGCAGAGTTCTCATCCATGGATCACACTCTGCTTTAGAGTGAGAAGCACGCTCTTGCTTTCTAGAGTCTCTAATAGAGCAGGTAATCTGAGTGTGCCCAAACAAAAGAACGGTGTTTCCTACACATACAGACCATATGTAGTCGAACACTTCTTCTGAAACTGATACAAAGCAATGGTCCTCTAACATCCAATGCTTGTCAGTTAAGATGGTAAACGTGTGAGCTTCATAAACGATGTAGTTCGTTTGAGCAGAAAAGTGACTGCCCTTACCTTAAACGAAGTCTTGCTTGTAGGAAGACACAGAGCCTGGGATTTAACTCCATTTCTGAAGGGAAACACACAGCCTAGTTTTCATCCATGGATCATACTCTGCTTTAGAGCGAGAAGCACGCTCTTGCTTTCTAAAGTCTCTAAGACAGCAGGAAACGTGAGTGTGCTGAGAACAAAAGAACGGTGTTTCCTACACATACGGACCATATCTAGTCCAGCTCTGCTTCTGAACCTGATACAAAGCACTGGTCCTCTAACATTCTATGCTTGTCAGTTAAGATGAGAAACGTGTGAACTTTGTGAATGATGTAGTTCCTTTGAACTGAAAAGTGACTGCCGTTACCTGAAACGAAGTCTTGCTTGTAGGAAGACACAGAGCCTGGGATTTAACTCCATTTCTGAATTGAAACACACAGCATTTTTCTCATACATGGATCACACTCTGCTTTAGAGCGAGAAGCACGCTCTTGCTTTTAGAGTCTCTAATATAGCAGGTAATCTGAGTGTGCCCACAACAAAAGAAAGGTGTTTCCTACACATACAGACCATATGTAGTCGAACTCTTCTTCTGAAACTGATACAAAGCACTGGTGCTCTAACATCCAATGCTTGTCAGTTAAGATGGGAAACGTGTGAGCTTCATGAACGATGTAATTCGTTTGAGCAGAAAAGTGACTGCCCTTACCTTAAACGAAGTCTCGCTTGTAGGAAGACACAGAGTCTGGGATTTAACTCCATTTCTGAAGGGAACCACACAGCATAGTTCTCATCCATGGATCACACTCTGCTTTAGAGCGAGAAGCACGCTCTTGCTTTCTAAAGTCTCTAAGACAGCAGGAAACGTGAGTGCGCTGAGAACAAAAGAACGGTGTTTCCTACACATAGGGACCATATCTAGTCCAACTCTGTTTCTGAAACTGACACAAAGCACTGGTCCTCTAACATCCAATGCTTGTCAGTTAAGATGAGAAACGTGTGAGCTTTGAGAATGATGTAGTTCCTTTGAACTGAAAAGTGACTGCCCTTACCTGAAACAAAGTCTTGCTTGTAGGAAGACACAGAGCCTGGGATTTAACTCCATTTCTGAAGGGAAACACACAGCATTTTTCTCATACATGGATCACACTCTGCTTTAGAGCGAGAAGCACGCTCTTGCTTTCTAGAGTCTCTAATACAGCAGGTAATCTGAGTGTGCCCAGAACAAAAGAACGGTGTTTCCTACACATACGGACCATATGTAGTCCAAATCTGCTTCTGAAACTGATACAATGCACTGGTCCTCTAACATCCAATGCTTGTCAGTTAAGATGAGAAACGTGTGATCTTCGTGAACGATGTAGTTCGTTTGAGCAGAAAAGTGACTGCCCTTACCTGAAACGAAGTCTTGCTTGTAGGAAGACTCAGAGCCTGGGATTTAACTCCATTTCTGAAGTGAAACACACAGCAGTATTCTCATCCATTGATCACACTCTGCTTTAGAACAAGAAGCACGCTCTTGCTTTCTAGATTCTTTAAGACAGCAGGAAACGTGAGTGTGCTGAGAACAAAAGAACGGTGTTTCCTTCACATATGGAAAATATCGAGTCTAACTCTCCTTCTTAAACTGATACAAAGCACTGGTTCTCTAACATCCAATGCTTGTCTGTTAAGAAGAGAAATGTGTGAGCTCAGTGTATGATGTAGTTCGTTTGAGCTGAAAAGTGACTGCCGTTACCTGAAACGAAGTCTTGCTTGTAGGAAGACACAGAGATTGGGATTTAACTCCATTTCTGAAGGGAAACACACAGCATAGTTCTCATCCATGGATCACACTCTGCTTTAGAGCGAGAAGCACGCTCTTGCTTTCTGGAGTCTCTAACACAGCAGGAAACGTGAGTTTGCTGAGAACAAAAGAACGGTGTTTCCTATACATACGGACCATATCTAGTCCAACTCTTCTTCTGAAACTGATACAAATCACTGGTCCTCTAACATCCAATGCTTGTCAGTTAAGATGGGAAACGTGTGAGCTTCATGAACGATGTAGTTCGTTTGAGCAGATAAGTGACTGCCCTTACCTGAAATGAAGTCTTGCTTGTAGGAATACTCAGAGCCTGGGATTTAACTCCATTTCTGAAGTGAAACACACAGCAGTGTTCTCATCCATTGATCATACTCTGCTTTAGAACAAGAAGCACGCTCTTGCTTTCTAGAGTCTCTAGTACAGCAGGAAACGTGATTTTGCTGAGAACAAAAGAACATTGTTTCCTACACATACGGACCATATCTAGTCCAAATCTGCTTCTTAAACAAATACAAAGCACGGGTCCTCTAACATCCAATGCTTGTCTGTTAAGATGAGAAACCTGTGAGCTCCGTGAACGATGTAGTTCGTTTGAGCTGAAAAGTGACTGCCCTTACCTGAAACGAAGTCTTGCTTGTAGGAAGACACAGAGTCTGGGATTTAACTCCATTTCTGAAGGGAAACACACAGCCTAGTTTTCATCCATGGATCACACTCTGCTTTAGAGCGAGAAGCTCGCTCTTGCTTTCTAAAGTCTCTAAGACAGCAGGAAACGTGAGTGTGCTGAGAACAAAAGAACGGTGTTTCCTACACATACGGACCATATCTAGTCCAACTCTGCTTCTGAAACTGATACAAAGCACTGGTCCTCTAACATCCTATGCTTGTCAGTTAAGATGAGAAACGTGTGAACTTTGTGAATGATGTAGTTCCTTTGAACTGAAAAGTGACTGCCCTTACCTGAAACAAAGTCTTGCTTGTAGGAAGACACAGAGCCTGGGATTTAACTCCATTTCTGAAGGGAAACACACAGCATTTTTCTCATACATGGATCACACTCTGCTTTAGAGCGAGAAGCACGCTCTTGCTTTCTAGAGTCTCTAATACAGCAGGTAATCTGAGTGTGCCCAGAACAAAAGAACGGTGTTTCCTACACATACGGACCATATGTAGTCCAAATCTGCTTCTGAAACTGATACAATGCACTGGTCCTCTAACATCCAATGCTTGTCAGTTAAGATGAGAAACGTGTGATCTTCGTGAACGATGTAGTTCGTTTGAGCAGAAAAGTGACTGCCCTTACCTGAAACGAAGTCTTGCTTGTAGGAAGACTCAGAGCCTGGGATTTAACTCCATTTCTGAAGTGAAACACACAGCAGTATTCTCATCCATTGATCACACTCTGCTTTAGAACAAGAAGCACGCTCTTGCTTTCTAGATTCTTTAAGACAGCAGGAAACGTGAGTGTGCTGAGAACAAAAGAACGGTGTTTCCTTCACACATGGAAAATATCGAGTCCAACTCTCCTTCTTAAACTGATACAAAGCACTGGTTCTCTAACATCCAATGCTTGTCTGTTAAGAAGAGAAATGTGTGAGCTCAGTGTATGATGTAGTTCGTTTGAGCTGAAAAGTGACTGCCGTTACCTGAAACGAAGTCTTGCTTGTAGGAAGACACAGAGATTGGGATTTAACTCCATTTCTGAAGGGAAACACACAGCATAGTTCTCATCCATGGATCACACTCTGCTTTAGAGCGAGAAGCACGCTCTTGCTTTCTAAAGTCTCTAAGACAGCAGGAAACGTGAGTGCGCTGAGAACAAAAGAACGGTGTTTCCTACACATAGGGACCATATCTAGTCCAACTCTGTTTCTGAAACTGACACAAAGCACTGGTCCTCTAACATCCAATGCTTGTCAGTTAAGATGAGAAACGTGTGAGCTTTGAGAATGATGTAGTTCCTTTGAACTGAAAAGTGACTGCCCTTACCGGTAACAAAGTCTTGCTTGTAGTAAGACACAGAGCCTGGGATTTAACTCCATCTCTGAAGGGAAACACGCAGCAGAGTTCTCATCCATGGATCACACTCTGCTTTAGAGTGAGAAGCACGCTCTTGCTTTCTAGAGTCTCTAATAGAGCAGGTAATCTGAGTGTGCCCAAACAAAAGAACGGTGTTTCCTACACATACAGACCATATGTAGTCGAACACTTCTTCTGAAACTGATACAAAGCAATGGTCCTCTAACATCCAATGCTTGTCAGTTAAGATGGTAAACGTGTGAGCTTCATAAACGATGTAGTTCGTTTGAGCAGAAAAGTGACTGCCCTTACCTTAAACGAAGTCTTGCTTGTAGGAAGACACAGAGCCTGGGATTTAACTCCATTTCTGAAGGGAAACACACAGCCTAGTTTTCATCCATGGATCATACTCTGCTTTAGAGCGAGAAGCACGCTCTTGCTTTCTAAAGTCTCTAAGACAGCAGGAAACGTGAGTGTGCTGAGAACAAAAGAACGGTGTTTCCTACACATACGGACCATATCTAGTCCAGCTCTGCTTCTGAACCTGATACAAAGCACTGGTCCTCTAACATTCTATGCTTGTCAGTTAAGATGAGAAACGTGTGAACTTTGTGAATGATGTAGTTCCTTTGAACTGAAAAGTGACTGCCGTTACCTGAAACGAAGTCTTGCTTGTAGGAAGACACAGAGCCTGGGATTTAACTCCATTTCTGAATTGAAACACACAGCATTTTTCTCATACATGGATCACACTCTGCTTTAGAGCGAGAAGCACGCTCTTGCTTTTAGAGTCTCTAATATAGCAGGTAATCTGAGTGTGCCCACAACAAAAGAAAGGTGTTTCCTACACATACAGACCATATGTAGTCGAACTCTTCTTCTGAAACTGATACAAAGCACTGGTGCTCTAACATCCAATGCTTGTCAGTTAAGATGGGAAACGTGTGAGCTTCATGAACGATGTAATTCGTTTGAGCAGAAAAGTGACTGCCCTTACCTTAAACGAAGTCTCGCTTGTAGGAAGACACAGAGTCTGGGATTTAACTCCATTTCTGAAGGGAACCACACAGCATAGTTCTCATCCATGGATCACACTCTGCTTTAGAGCGAGAAGCACGCTCTTGCTTTCTAAAGTCTCTAAGACAGCAGGAAACGTGAGTGCGCTGAGAACAAAAGAACGGTGTTTCCTACACATAGGGACCATATCTAGTCCAACTCTGTTTCTGAAACTGACACAAAGCACTGGTCCTCTAACATCCAATGCTTGTCAGTTAAGATGAGAAACGTGTGAGCTTTGAGAATGATGTAGTTCCTTTGAACTGAAAAGTGACTGCCCTTACCTGAAACAAAGTCTTGCTTGTAGGAAGACACAGAGCCTGGGATTTAACTCCATTTCTGAAGGGAAACACACAGCATTTTTCTCATACATGGATCACACTCTGCTTTAGAGCGAGAAGCACGCTCTTGCTTTCTAGAGTCTCTAATACAGCAGGTAATCTGAGTGTGCCCAGAACAAAAGAACGGTGTTTCCTACACATACGGACCATATGTAGTCCAAATCTGCTTCTGAAACTGATACAATGCACTGGTCCTCTAACATCCAATGCTTGTCAGTTAAGATGAGAAACGTGTGATCTTCGTGAACGATGTAGTTCGTTTGAGCAGAAAAGTGACTGCCCTTACCTGAAACGAAGTCTTGCTTGTAGGAAGACTCAGAGCCTGGGATTTAACTCCATTTCTGAAGTGAAACACACAGCAGTATTCTCATCCATTGATCACACTCTGCTTTAGAACAAGAAGCACGCTCTTGCTTTCTAGATTCTTTAAGACAGCAGGAAACGTGAGTGTGCTGAGAACAAAAGAACGGTGTTTCCTTCACATATGGAAAATATCGAGTCCAACTCTCCTTCTTAAACTGATACAAAGCACTGGTTCTCTAACATCCAATGCTTGTCTGTTAAGAAGAGAAATGTGTGAGCTCAGTGTATGATGTAGTTCGTTTGAGCTGAAAAGTGACTGCCGTTACCTGAAACGAAGTCTTGCTTGTAGGAAGACACAGAGATTGGGATTTAACTCCATTTCTGAAGGGAAACACACAGCATAGTTCTCATCCATGGATCACACTCTGCTTTAGAGCGAGAAGCACGCTCTTGCTTTCTGGAGTCTCTAACACAGCAGGAAACGTGAGTTTGCTGAGAACAAAAGAACGGTGTTTCCTATACATACGGACCATATCTAGTCCAACTCTTCTTCTGAAACTGATACAAATCACAGGTCCTCTAACATCCAATGCTTGTCAGTTAAGATGGGAAACGTGTGAGCTTCATGAACGATGTAGTTCGTTTGAGCAGATAAGTGACTGCCCTTACCTGAAATGAAGTCTTGCTTGTAGGAATACTCAGAGCCTGGGATTTAACTCCATTTCTGAAGTGAAACACACAGCAGTGTTCTCATCCATTGATCATACTCTGCTTTAGAACAAGAAGCACGCTCTTGCTTTCTAGAGTCTCTAGTACAGCAGGAAACGTGATTTTGCTGAGAACAAAAGAACATTGTTTCCTACACATACGGACCATATCTAGTCCAAATCTGCTTCTTAAACAAATACAAAGCACGGGTCCTCTAACATCCAATGCTTGTCTGTTAAGATGAGAAACCTGTGAGCTCCGTGAACGATGTAGTTCGTTTGAGCTGAAAAGTGACTGCCCTTACCTGAAACGAAGTCTTGCTTGTAGGAAGACACAGAGTCTGGGATTTAACTCCATTTCTGAAGGGAAACACACAGCCTAGTTTTCATCCATGGATCACACTCTGCTTTAGAGCGAGAAGCTCGCTCTTGCTTTCTAAAGTCTCTAAGACAGCAGGAAACGTGAGTGCGCTGAGAACAAAAGAACGGTGTTTCCTACACATAGGGACCATATCTAGTCCAACTCTGTTTCTGAAACTGACACAAAGCACTGGTCCTCTAACATCCAATGCTTGTCAGTTAAGATGAGAAACGTGTGAGCTTTGTGAATGATGTAGTTCCTTTGAACTGAAAAGTGACTGCCCTTACCTGAAACAAAGTCTTGCTTGTAGGAAGACACAGAGCCTGGGATTTAACTCCATTTCTGAAGGGAAACACACAGCATTTTTCTCAAACATGGATCACACTCTGCTTTAGAGCGAGAAGCACGCTCTTGCTTTCTAGAGTCTCTAATATGGCAGGTAATCTGAGTGTGCCCAGAACAAAAGAACGGTGTTTCCTACACATACGGACCATATGTAGTCCAAATCTGCTTCTGAAACTGATACAATGCACTGGTCCTCTAACATCCAATGCTTGTCAGTTAAGATGAGAAACGTGTGATCTTCGTGAACGATGTAGTTCGTTTGAGCAGAAAAGTGACTGCCCTTACCTGAAACGAAGTCTTGCTTGTAGGAAGATTCAGAGCCTGGGATTTAACTCCATTTCTGAAGTGAAACACACAGCAGTATTCTCATCCATTGATCACACTCTGCTTTAGAACAAGAAGCACGCTCTTGCTTTCTAGATTCTTTAAGACAGCAGGAAACGTGAGTGTGCTGAGAACAAAAGAACGGTGTTTCCTTCACACATGGAAAATATCGAGTCCAACTCTCCTTCTTAAACTGATACAAAGCACTGGTTCTCTAACATCCAATGCTTGTCTGTTAAGAAGAGAAATGTGTGAGCTCAGTGTATGATGTAGTTCGTTTGAGCTGAAAAGTGACTGCCGTTACCTGAAACGAAGTCTTGCTTGTAGGAAGACACAGAGATTGGGATTTAACTCCATTTCTGAAGGGAAACACACAGCATAGTTCTCATCCATGGATCACACTCTGCTTTAGAGCGAGAAGCACGCTCTTGCTTTCTAAAGTCTCTAAGACAGCAGGAAACGTGAGTGCGCTGAGAACAAAAGAACGGTGTTTCCTACACATAGGGACCATATCTAGTCCAACTCTGTTTCTGAAACTGACACAAAGCACTGGTCCTCTAACATCCAATGCTTGTCAGTTAAGATGAGAAACGTGTGAGCTTTGAGAATGATGTAGTTCCTTTGAACTGAAAAGTGACTGCCCTTACCGGTAACAAAGTCTTGCTTGTAGTAAGACACAGAGCCTGGGATTTAACTCCATCTCTGAAGGGAAACACGCAGCAGAGTTCTCATCCATGGATCACACTCTGCTTTAGAGTGAGAAGCACGCTCTTGCTTTCTAGAGTCTCTAATAGAGCAGGTAATCTGAGTGTGCCCAAACAAAAGAACGGTGTTTCCTACACATACAGACCATATGTAGTCCAAATCTGCTTCTGAAACTGATAGAATGCACTGGTCCTCTAACATCCAATGCTTGTCAGTTAAGATGGGAAACGTGTGAGCTTCATGAAAGATGTAGTTCGCTTGAGCAGAAAAGTGACTGCTCTTACCTGAAACGAAGCCTTGCTTGTAGGAAGACTCAGAGCCTGGGATTTAACTCCATTTCTGAAGTGAAACACACAGCAGTATTCTCATCCATTGATCACACTCTGCTTTAGAACAAGAAGCATGCTCTTGCTTTCTAGAGTCTCTAAGACAGCAGGAAACGTGAGTGTGCTGAGAACAAAAGAACGGTGTTTCCTACACATACGGACCATATCTAGTCCAACTCTCCTTCTTAAACTGATACAAAGCACTGTTCCTCTAACATCAAATGCTTGTCTGTTAAGAAGAGAAATGTGTGAGCTCAGTGTACGATGTAGTTCGTTTGAGATGAAAAGTGACTGCCGTTACCTGAAACGAAGTCTTGCATGTAGGAAAACACAGAGATTGGGATTTAACTCCATTTCTGAAGGGAAACACACAGCATAGTTCTCATCCATGGATCACACTCTGCTTTAGAGCGAGAAGCACGCTCTTGCTTTCTGGAGTCTCTAACACAGCAGGAAACGTGAGTGTGCTGAGAACAAAAGAACGGTGTTTCCTACACATATGGACCATATCTAGTCCAACTCTTCTTCTGAAACTGATACAAATCACTGGTCCTCTAACATCCAATGCTTGTCAGTTAAGATGGGAAACGTGTGAGCTTCATGAACGATGTAGTTCGTTTGAGCAGAAAAGTGACTGCCCTTACCTGAAACGAAGTCTTGCTTGTAGGAAGACACAGAGCCTGGGATTTAACTCCATTTCTGAATGGAAACACACAGCGTAGTTCTCATCCATGGATCACACTCTGTTTTAGAGCAAGAAGCATGCTCTTGCTTTCTAGAGTCTCTAATACAGCAGGAAATCTGAGTGTGCCCAGAACAAAATTACGGAGTTTCCTACACATACAGACCATATGTAGTCGAACACTTCTTCTGAAACTGATACAAAGCAATGGTCCTCTAACATCCAATGCTTGTCAGTTAAGATGGTAAACGTGTGAGCTTCATAAACGATGTAGTTCGTTTGAGCAGAAAAGTGACTGCCCTTACCTTAAACGAAGTCTTGCTTGTAGGAAGACACAGAGCCTGGGATTTAACTCCATTTCTGAAGGGAAACACACAGCCTAGTTTTCATCCATGGATCATACTCTGCTTTAGAGCGAGAAGCACGCTCTTGCTTTCTAAAGTCTCTAAGACAGCAGGAAACGTGAGTGTGCTGAGAACAAAAGAACGGTGTTTCCTACACATACGGACCATATCTAGTCCAGCTCTGCTTCTGAACCTGATACAAAGCACTGGTCCTCTAACATTCTATGCTTGTCAGTTAAGATGAGAAACGTGTGAACTTTGTGAATGATGTAGTTCCTTTGAACTGAAAAGTGACTGCCGTTACCTGAAACGAAGTCTTGCTTGTAGGAAGACACAGAGCCTGGGATTTAACTCCATTTCTGAAGGGAAACACACAGCATTTTTCTCATACATGGATCACACTCTGCTTTAGAGCGAGAAGCACGCTCTTGCTTTCTAGAGTCTCTAATACAGCAGGTAATCTGAGTGTGCCCAGAACAAAAGAACGGTGTTTCCTACACATACGGACCATATGTAGTCCAAATCTGCTTCTGAAACTGATACAATGCACTGGTCCTCTAACATCCAATGCTTGTCAGTTAAGATGAGAAACGTGTGATCTTCGTGAACGATGTAGTTCGTTTGAGCAGAAAAGTGACTGCCCTTACCTGAAACGAAGTCTTGCTTGTAGGAAGACTCAGAGCCTGGGATTTAACTCCATTTCTGAAGTGAAACACACAGCAGTATTCTCATCCATTGATCACACTCTGCTTTAGAACAAGAAGCACGCTCTTGCTTTCTAGATTCTTTAAGACAGCAGGAAACGTGAGTGTGCTGAGAACAAAAGAACGGTGTTTCCTTCACACATGGAAAATATCGAGTCCAACTCTCCTTCTTAAACTGATACAAAGCACTGGTTCTCTAACATCCAATGCTTGTCTGTTAAGAAGAGAAATGTGTGAGCTCAGTGTATGATGTAGTTCGTTTGAGCTGAAAAGTGACTGCCGTTACCTGAAACGAAGTCTTGCTTGTAGGAAGACACAGAGATTGGGATTTAACTCCATTTCTGAAGGGAAACACACAGCATAGTTCTCATCCATGGATCACACTCTGCTTTAGAGCGAGAAGCACGCTCTTGCTTTCTAAAGTCTCTAAGACAGCAGGAAACGTGAGTGCGCTGAGAACAAAAGAACGGTGTTTCCTACACATAGGGACCATATCTAGTCCAACTCTGTTTCTGAAACTGACACAAAGCACTGGTCCTCTAACATCCAATGCTTGTCAGTTAAGATGAGAAACGTGTGAGCTTTGAGAATGATGTAGTTCCTTTGAACTGAAAAGTGACTGCCCTTACCGGTAACAAAGTCTTGCTTGTAGTAAGACACAGAGCCTGGGATTTAACTCCATCTCTGAAGGGAAACACGCAGCAGAGTTCTCATCCATGGATCACACTCTGCTTTAGAGTGAGAAGCACGCTCTTGCTTTCTAGAGTCTCTAATAGAGCAGGTAATCTGAGTGTGCCCAAACAAAAGAACGGTGTTTCCTACACATACAGACCATATGTAGTCCAAATCTGCTTCTGAAACTGATAGAATGCACTGGTCCTCTAACATCCAATGCTTGTCAGTTAAGATGGGAAACGTGTGAGCTTCATGAAAGATGTAGTTCGCTTGAGCAGAAAAGTGACTGCTCTTACCTGAAACGAAGCCTTGCTTGTAGGAAGACTCAGAGCCTGGGATTTAACTCCATTTCTGAAGTGAAACACACAGCAGTATTCTCATCCATTGATCACACTCTGCTTTAGAACAAGAAGCATGCTCTTGCTTTCTAGAGTCTCTAAGACAGCAGGAAACGTGAGTGTGCTGAGAACAAAAGAACGGTGTTTCCTACACATACGGACCATATCTAGTCCAACTCTCCTTCTTAAACTGATACAAAGCACTGTTCCTCTAACATCAAATGCTTGTCTGTTAAGAAGAGAAATGTGTGAGCTCAGTGTACGATGTAGTTCGTTTGAGATGAAAAGTGACTGCCGTTACCTGAAACGAAGTCTTGCATGTAGGAAAACACAGAGATTGGGATTTAACTCCATTTCTGAAGGGAAACACACAGGATAGTTCTCATCCATGGATCACACTCTGCTTTAGAGCGAGAAGCACGCTCTTGCTTTCTGGAGTCTCTAACACAGCAGGAAACGTGAGTGTGCTGAGAACAAAAGAACGGTGTTTCCTACACATATGGACCATATCTAGTCCAACTCTTCTTCTGAAACTGATACAAATCACTGGTCCTCTAACATCCAATGCTTGTCAGTTAAGATGGGAAACGTGTGAGCTTCATGAACGATGTAGTTCGTTTGAGCAGAAAAGTGACTGCCCTTACCTGAAACGAAGTCTTGCTTGTAGGAAGACACAGAGCCTGGGATTTAACTCCATTTCTGAATGGAAACACACAGCGTAGTTCTCATCCATGGATCACACTCTGTTTTAGAGCAAGAAGCATGCTCTTGCTTTCTAGAGTCTCTAATACAGCAGGAAATCTGAGTGTGCCCAGAACAAAATTACGGAGTTTCCTACACATACAGACCATATGTAGTCGAACACTTCTTCTGAAACTGATACAAAGCAATGGTCCTCTAACATCCAATGCTTGTCAGTTAAGATGGTAAACGTGTGAGCTTCATAAACGATGTAGTTCGTTTGAGCAGAAAAGTGACTGCCCTTACCTTAAACGAAGTCTTGCTTGTAGGAAGACACAGAGCCTGGGATTTAACTCCATTTCTGAAGGGAAACACACAGCCTAGTTTTCATCCATGGATCATACTCTGCTTTAGAGCGAGAAGCACGCTCTTGCTTTCTAAAGTCTCTAAGACAGCAGGAAACGTGAGTGTGCTGAGAACAAAAGAACGGTGTTTCCTACACATACGGACCATATCTAGTCCAGCTCTGCTTCTGAACCTGATACAAAGCACTGGTCCTCTAACATTCTATGCTTGTCAGTTAAGATGAGAAACGTGTGAACTTTGTGAATGATGTAGTTCCTTTGAACTGAAAAGTGACTGCCGTTACCTGAAACGAAGTCTTGCTTGTAGGAAGACACAGAGCCTGGGATTTAACTCCATTTCTGAATTGAAACACACAGCATTTTTCTCATACATGGATCACACTCTGCTTTAGAGCGAGAAGCACGCTCTTGCTTTTAGAGTCTCTAATATAGCAGGTAATCTGAGTGTGCCCACAACAAAAGAAAGGTGTTTCCTACACATACAGACCATATGTAGTCGAACTCTTCTTCTGAAACTGATACAAAGCACTGGTGCTCTAACATCCAATGCTTGTCAGTTAAGATGGGAAACGTGTGAGCTTCATGAACGATGTAATTCGTTTGAGCAGAAAAGTGACTGCCCTTACCTTAAACGAAGTCTCGCTTGTAGGAAGACACAGAGTCTGGGATTTAACTCCATTTCTGAAGGGAACCACACAGCATAGTTCTCATCCATGGATCACACTCTGCTTTAGAGCGAGAAGCACGCTCTTGCTTTCTAAAGTCTCTAAGACAGCAGGAAACGTGAGTGCGCTGAGAACAAAAGAACGGTGTTTCCTACACATAGGGACCATATCTAGTCCAACTCTGTTTCTGAAACTGACACAAAGCACTGGTCCTCTAACATCCAATGCTTGTCAGTTAAGATGAGAAACGTGTGAGCTTTGAGAATGATGTAGTTCCTTTGAACTGAAAAGTGACTGCCCTTACCTGAAACAAAGTCTTGCTTGTAGGAAGACACAGAGCCTGGGATTTAACTCCATTTCTGAAGGGAAACACACAGCATTTTTCTCATACATGGATCACACTCTGCTTTAGAGCGAGAAGCACGCTCTTGCTTTCTAGAGTCTCTAATACAGCAGGTAATCTGAGTGTGCCCAGAACAAAAGAACGGTGTTTCCTACACATACGGACCATATGTAGTCCAAATCTGCTTCTGAAACTGATACAATGCACTGGTCCTCTAACATCCAATGCTTGTCAGTTAAGATGAGAAACGTGTGATCTTCGTGAACGATGTAGTTCGTTTGAGCAGAAAAGTGACTGCCCTTACCTGAAACGAAGTCTTGCTTGTAGGAAGACTCAGAGCCTGGGATTTAACTCCATTTCTGAAGTGAAACACACAGCAGTATTCTCATCCATTGATCACACTCTGCTTTAGAACAAGAAGCACGCTCTTGCTTTCTAGATTCTTTAAGACAGCAGGAAACGTGAGTGTGCTGAGAACAAAAGAACGGTGTTTCCTTCACATATGGAAAATATCGAGTCCAACTCTCCTTCTTAAACTGATACAAAGCACTGGTTCTCTAACATCCAATGCTTGTCTGTTAAGAAGAGAAATGTGTGAGCTCAGTGTATGATGTAGTTCGTTTGAGCTGAAAAGTGACTGCCGTTACCTGAAACGAAGTCTTGCTTGTAGGAAGACACAGAGATTGGGATTTAACTCCATTTCTGAAGGGAAACACACAGCATAGTTCTCATCCATGGATCACACTCTGCTTTAGAGCGAGAAGCACGCTCTTGCTTTCTAAAGTCTCTAAGACAGCAGGAAACGTGAGTGCGCTGAGAACAAAAGAACGGTGTTTCCTACACATAGGGACCATATCTAGTCCAACTCTGTTTCTGAAACTGACACAAAGCACTGGTCCTCTAACATCCAATGCTTGTCAGTTAAGATGAGAAACGTGTGAGCTTTGAGAATGATGTAGTTCCTTTGAACTGAAAAGTGACTGCCCTTACCGGTAACAAAGTCTTGCTTGTAGTAAGACACAGAGCCTGGGATTTAACTCCATCTCTGAAGGGAAACACGCAGCAGAGTTCTCATCCATGGATCACACTCTGCTTTAGAGTGAGAAGCACGCTCTTGCTTTCTAGAGTCTCTAATAGAGCAGGTAATCTGAGTGTGCCCAAACAAAAGAACGGTGTTTCCTACACATACAGACCATATGTAGTCCAAATCTGCTTCTGAAACTGATAGAATGCACTGGTCCTCTAACATCCAATGCTTGTCAGTTAAGATGGGAAACGTGTGAGCTTCATGAAAGATGTAGTTCGCTTGAGCAGAAAAGTGACTGCTCTTACCTGAAACGAAGCCTTGCTTGTAGGAAGACTCAGAGCCTGGGATTTAACTCCATTTCTGAAGTGAAACACACAGCAGTATTCTCATCCATTGATCACACTCTGCTTTAGAACAAGAAGCATGCTCTTGCTTTCTAGAGTCTCTAAGACAGCAGGAAACGTGAGTGTGCTGAGAACAAAAGAACGGTGTTTCCTACACATACGGACCATATCTAGTCCAACTCTCCTTCTTAAACTGATACAAAGCACTGTTCCTCTAACATCAAATGCTTGTCTGTTAAGAAGAGAAATGTGTGAGCTCAGTGTACGATGTAGTTCGTTTGAGATGAAAAGTGACTGCCGTTACCTGAAACGAAGTCTTGCATGTAGGAAAACACAGAGATTGGGATTTAACTCCATTTCTGAAGGGAAACACACAGCATAGTTCTCATCCATGGATCACACTCTGCTTTAGAGCGAGAAGCACGCTCTTGCTTTCTGGAGTCTCTAACACAGCAGGAAACGTGAGTGTGCTGAGAACAAAAGAACGGTGTTTCCTACACATACGGACCATATCTAGTCCAACTCTTCTTCTGAAACTGATACAAATCACTGGTCCTCTAACATCCAATGCTTGTCAGTTAAGATGGGAAACGTGTGAGCTTCATGAACGATGTAGTTCGTTTGAGCAGAAAAGTGACTGCCCTTACCTGAAACGAAGTCTTGCTTGTAGGAAGACACAGAGCCTGGGATTTAACTCCATTTCTGAATGGAAACACACAGCGTAGTTCTCATCCATGGATCACACTCTGTTTTAGAGCAAGAAGCATGCTCTTGCTTTCTAGAGTCTCTAATACAGCAGGAAATCTGAGTGTGCCCAGAACAAAATTACGGAGTTTCCTACACATACAGACCATATGTAGTCGAACACTTCTTCTGAAACTGATACAAAGCAATGGTCCTCTAACATCCAATGCTTGTCAGTTAAGATGGTAAACGTGTGAGCTTCATAAACGATGTAGTTCGTTTGAGCAGAAAAGTGACTGCCCTTACCTTAAACGAAGTCTTGCTTGTAGGAAGACACAGAGCCTGGGATTTAACTCCATTTCTGAAGGGAAACACACAGCCTAGTTTTCATCCATGGATCATACTCTGCTTTAGAGCGAGAAGCACGCTCTTGCTTTCTAAAATCTCTAAGACAGCAGGAAACGTGAGTGTGCTGAGAACAAAAGAACGGTGTTTCCTACACATACGGACCATATCTAGTCCAGCTCTGCTTCTGAACCTGATACAAAGCACTGGTCCTCTAACATTCTATGCTTGTCAGTTAAGATGAGAAACGTGTGAACTTTGTGAATGATGTAGTTCCTTTGAACTGAAAAGTGACTGCCGTTACCTGAAACGAAGTCTTGCTTGTAGGAAGACACAGAGCCTGGGATTTAACTCCATTTCTGAATTGAAACACACAGCATTTTTCTCATACATGGATCACACTCTGCTTTAGAGCGAGAAGCACGCTCTTGCTTTTAGAGTCTCTAATATAGCAGGTAATCTGAGTGTGCCCACAACAAAAGAAAGGTGTTTCCTACACATACAGACCATATGTAGTCGAACTCTTCTTCTGAAACTGATACAAAGCACTGGTGCTCTAACATCCAATGCTTGTCAGTTAAGATGGGAAACGTGTGAGCTTCATCTACGATGTAATTCGTTTGAGCAGAAAAGTGACTGCCCTTACCTTAAACGAAGTCTCGCTTGTAGGAAGACACAGAGTCTGGGATTTAACTCCATTTCTGAAGGGAACCACACAGCATAGTTCTCATCCATGGATCACACTCTGCTTTAGAGCGAGAAGCACGCTCTTGCTTTCTAAAGTCTCTAAGACAGCAGGAAACGTGAGTGCGCTGAGAACAAAAGAACGGTGTTTCCTACACATAGGGACCATATCTAGTCCAACTCTGTTTCTGAAACTGACACAAAGCACTGGTCCTCTAACATCCAATGCTTGTCAGTTAAGATGAGAAACGTGTGAGCTTTGAGAATGATGTAGTTCCTTTGAACTGAAAAGTGACTGCCCTTACCTGAAACAAAGTCTTGCTTGTAGGAAGACACAGAGCCTGGGATTTAACTCCATTTCTGAAGGGAAACACACAGCATTTTTCTCATACATGGATCACACTCTGCTTTAGAGCGAGAAGCACGCTCTTGCTTTCTAGAGTCTCTAATACAGCAGGTAATCTGAGTGTGCCCAGAACAAAAGAACGGTGTTTCCTACACATACGGACCATATGTAGTCCAAATCTGCTTCTGAAACTGATACAATGCACTGGTCCTCTAACATCCAATGCTTGTCAGTTAAGATGAGAAACGTGTGATCTTCGTGAACGATGTAGTTCGTTTGAGCAGAAAAGTGACTGCCCTTACCTGAAACGAAGTCTTGCTTGTAGGAAGACTCAGAGCCTGGGATTTAACTCCATTTCTGAAGTGAAACACACAGCAGTATTCTCATCCATTGATCACACTCTGCTTTAGAACAAGAAGCACGCTCTTGCTTTCTAGATTCTTTAAGACAGCAGGAAACGTGAGTGTGCTGAGAACAAAAGAACGGTGTTTCCTTCACATATGGAAAATATCGAGTCCAACTCTCCTTCTTAAACTGATACAAAGCACTGGTTCTCTAACATCCAATGCTTGTCTGTTAAGAAGAGAAATGTGTGAGCTCAGTGTATGATGTAGTTCGTTTGAGCTGAAAAGTGACTGCCGTTACCTGAAACGAAGTCTTGCTTGTAGGAAGACACAGAGATTGGGATTTAACTCCATTTCTGAAGGGAAACACACAGCATAGTTCTCATCCATGGATCACACTCTGCTTTAGAGCGAGAAGCACGCTCTTGCTTTCTAAAGTCTCTAAGACAGCAGGAAACGTGAGTGCGCTGAGAACAAAAGAACGGTGTTTCCTACACATAGGGACCATATCTAGTCCAACTCTGTTTCTGAAACTGACACAAAGCACTGGTCCTCTAACATCCAATGCTTGTCAGTTAAGATGAGAAACGTGTGAGCTTTGAGAATGATGTAGTTCCTTTGAACTGAAAAGTGACTGCCCTTACCGGTAACAAAGTCTTGCTTGTAGTAAGACACAGAGCCTGGGATTTAACTCCATCTCTGAAGGGAAACACGCAGCAGAGTTCTCATCCATGGATCACACTCTGCTTTAGAGTGAGAAGCACGCTCTTGCTTTCTAGAGTCTCTAATAGAGCAGGTAATCTGAGTGTGCCCAAACAAAAGAACGGTGTTTCCTACACATACAGACCATATGTAGTCCAAATCTGCTTCTGAAACTGATAGAATGCACTGGTCCTCTAACATCCAATGCTTGTCAGTTAAGATGGGAAACGTGTGAGCTTCATGAAAGATGTAGTTCGCTTGAGCAGAAAAGTGACTGCTCTTACCTGAAACGAAGCCTTGCTTGTAGGAAGACTCAGAGCCTGGGATTTAACTCCATTTCTGAAGTGAAACACACAGCAGTATTCTCATCCATTGATCACACTCTGCTTTAGAACAAGAAGCATGCTCTTGCTTTCTAGAGTCTCTAAGACAGCAGGAAACGTGAGTGTGCTGAGAACAAAAGAACGGTGTTTCCTACACATACGGACCATATCTAGTCCAACTCTCCTTCTTAAACTGATACAAAGCACTGTTCCTCTAACATCAAATGCTTGTCTGTTAAGAAGAGAAATGTGTGAGCTCAGTGTACGATGTAGTTCGTTTGAGATGAAAAGTGACTGCCGTTACCTGAAACGAAGTCTTGCATGTAGGAAAACACAGAGATTGGGATTTAACTCCATTTCTGAAGGGAAACACACAGCATAGTTCTCATCCATGGATCACACTCTGCTTTAGAGCGAGAAGCACGCTCTTGCTTTCTGGAGTCTCTAACACAGCAGGAAACGTGAGTGTGCTGAGAACAAAAGAACGGTGTTTCCTACACATACGGACCATATCTAGTCCAACTCTTCTTCTGAAACTGATACAAATCACTGGTCCTCTAACATCCAATGCTTGTCAGTTAAGATGGGAAACGTGTGAGCTTCATGAACGATGTAGTTCGTTTGAGCAGAAAAGTGACTGCCCTTACCTGAAACGAAGTCTTGCTTGTAGGAAGACACAGAGCCTGGGATTTAACTCCATTTCTGAATGGAAACACACAGCGTAGTTCTCATCCATGGATCACACTCTGTTTTAGAGCAAGAAGCATGCTCTTGCTTTCTAGAGTCTCTAATACAGCAGGAAATCTGAGTGTGCCCAGAACAAAATTACGGAGTTTCCTACACATACAGACCATATGTAGTCGAACACTTCTTCTGAAACTGATACAAAGCAATGGTCCTCTAACATCCAATGCTTGTCAGTTAAGATGGTAAACGTGTGAGCCTCATAAACGATGTAGTTCGTTTGAGCAGAAAAGTGACTGCCCTTACCTTAAACGAAGTCTTGCTTGTAGGAAGACACAGAGCCTGGGATTTAACTCCATTTCTGAAGGGAAACACACAGCCTAGTTTTCATCCATGGATCATACTCTGCTTTAGAGCGAGAAGCACGCTCTTGCTTTCTAAAGTCTCTAAGACAGCAGGAAACGTGAGTGTGCTGAGAACAAAAGAACGGTGTTTCCTACACATACGGACCATATCTAGTCCAGCTCTGCTTCTGAACCTGATACAAAGCACTGGTCCTCTAACATTCTATGCTTGTCAGTTAAGATGAGAAACGTGTGAACTTTGTGAATGATGTAGTTCCTTTGAACTGAAAAGTGACTGCCGTTACCTGAAACGAAGTCTTGCTTGTAGGAAGACACAGAGCCTGGGATTTAACTCCATTTCTGAATTGAAACACACAGCATTTTTCTCATACATGGATCACACTCTGCTTTAGAGCGAGAAGCACGCTCTTGCTTTTAGAGTCTCTAATATAGCAGGTAATCTGAGTGTGCCCACAACAAAAGAAAGGTGTTTCCTACACATACAGACCATATGTAGTCGAACTCTTCTTCTGAAACTGATACAAAGCACTGGTGCTCTAACATCCAATGCTTGTCAGTTAAGATGGGAAACGTGTGAGCTTCATGAACGATGTAATTCGTTTGAGCAGAAAAGTGACTGCCCTTACCTTAAACGAAGTCTCGCTTGTAGGAAGACACAGAGTCTGGGATTTAACTCCATTTCTGAAGGGAACCACACAGCATAGTTCTCATCCATGGATCACACTCTGCTTTAGAGCGAGAAGCACGCTCTTGCTTTCTAAAGTCTCTAAGACAGCAGGAAACGTGAGTGCGCTGAGAACAAAAGAACGGTGTTTCCTACACATAGGGACCATATCTAGTCCAACTCTGTTTCTGAAACTGACACAAAGCACTGGTCCTCTAACATCCAATGCTTGTCAGTTAAGATGAGAAACGTGTGAGCTTTGAGAATGATGTAGTTCCTTTGAACTGAAAAGTGACTGCCCTTACCTGAAACAAAGTCTTGCTTGTAGGAAGACACAGAGCCTGGGATTTAACTCCATTTCTGAAGGGAAACACACAGCATTTTTCTCATACATGGATCACACTCTGCTTTAGAGCGAGAAGCACGCTCTTGCTTTCTAGAGTCTCTAATACAGCAGGTAATCTGAGTGTGCCCAGAACAAAAGAACGGTGTTTCCTACACATACGGACCATATGTAGTCCAAATCTGCTTCTGAAACTGATACAATGCACTGGTCCTCTAACATCCAATGCTTGTCAGTTAAGATGAGAAACGTGTGATCTTCGTGAACGATGTAGTTCGTTTGAGCAGAAAAGTGACTGCCCTTACCTGAAACGAAGTCTTGCTTGTAGGAAGACTCAGAGCCTGGGATTTAACTCCATTTCTGAAGTGAAACACACAGCAGTATTCTCATCCATTGATCACACTCTGCTTTAGAACAAGAAGCACGCTCTTGCTTTCTAGATTCTTTAAGACAGCAGGAAACGTGAGTGTGCTGAGAACAAAAGAACGGTGTTTCCTTCACATATGGAAAATATCGAGTCCAACTCTCCTTCTTAAACTGATACAAAGCACTGGTTCTCTAACATCCAATGCTTGTCTGTTAAGAAGAGAAATGTGTGAGCTCAGTGTATGATGTAGTTCGTTTGAGCTGAAAAGTGACTGCCGTTACCTGAAACGAAGTCTTGCTTGTAGGAAGACACAGAGATTGGGATTTAACTCCATTTCTGAAGGGAAACACACAGCATAGTTCTCATCCATGGATCACACTCTGCTTTAGAGCGAGAAGCACGCTCTTGCTTTCTAAAGTCTCTAAGACAGCAGGAAACGTGAGTGCGCTGAGAACAAAAGAACGGTGTTTCCTACACATAGGGACCATATCTAGTCCAACTCTGTTTCTGAAACTGACACAAAGCACTGGTCCTCTAACATCCAATGCTTGTCAGTTAAGATGAGAAACGTGTGAGCTTTGAGAATGATGTAGTTCCTTTGAACTGAAAAGTGACTGCCCTTACCGGTAACAAAGTCTTGCTTGTAGTAAGACACAGAGCCTGGGATTTAACTCCATCTCTGAAGGGAAACACGCAGCAGAGTTCTCATCCATGGATCACACTCTGCTTTAGAGTGAGAAGCACGCTCTTGCTTTCTAGAGTCTCTAATAGAGCAGGTAATCTGAGTGTGCCCAAACAAAAGAACGGTGTTTCCTACACATACAGACCATATGTAGTCCAAATCTGCTTCTGAAACTGATAGAATGCACTGGTCCTCTAACATCCAATGCTTGTCAGTTAAGATGGGAAACGTGTGAGCTTCATGAAAGATGTAGTTCGCTTGAGCAGAAAAGTGACTGCTCTTACCTGAAACGAAGCCTTGCTTGTAGGAAGACTCAGAGCCTGGGATTTAACTCCATTTCTGAAGTGAAACACACAGCAGTATTCTCATCCATTGATCACACTCTGCTTTAGAACAAGAAGCATGCTCTTGCTTTCTAGAGTCTCTAAGACAGCAGGAAACGTGAGTGTGCTGAGAACAAAAGAACGGTGTTTCCTACACATACGGACCATATCTAGTCCAACTCTCCTTCTTAAACTGATACAAAGCACTGTTCCTCTAACATCAAATGCTTGTCTGTTAAGAAGAGAAATGTGTGAGCTCAGTGTACGATGTAGTTCGTTTGAGATGAAAAGTGACTGCCGTTACCTGAAACGAAGTCTTGCATGTAGGAAAACACAGAGATTGGGATTTAACTCCATTTCTGAAGGGAAACACACAGCATAGTTCTCATCCATGGATCACACTCTGCTTTAGAGCGAGAAGCACGCTCTTGCTTTCTGGAGTCTCTAACACAGCAGGAAACGTGAGTGTGCTGAGAACAAAAGAACGGTGTTTCCTACACATACGGACCATATCTAGTCCAACTCTTCTTCTGAAACTGATACAAATCACTGGTCCTCTAACATCCAATGCTTGTCAGTTAAGATGGGAAACGTGTGAGCTTCATGAACGATGTAGTTCGTTTGAGCAGAAAAGTGACTGCCCTTACCTGAAACGAAGTCTTGCTTGTAGGAAGACACAGAGCCTGGGATTTAACTCCATTTCTGAATGGA
Organism: Onychomys leucogaster; assembly: GCA_949786385.1. Taxonomy (NCBI): domain Eukaryota; kingdom Metazoa; phylum Chordata; class Mammalia; order Rodentia; family Cricetidae; genus Onychomys; species Onychomys leucogaster. The sequence continues at coordinate 427,048 of CATKUP010000143.1, forward strand.
AACACACAGCGTAGTTCTCATCCATGGATCACACTCTGTTTTAGAGCAAGAAGCATGCTCTTGCTTTCTAGAGTCTCTAATACAGCAGGAAATCTGAGTGTGCCCAGAACAAAATTACGGAGTTTCCTACACATACAGACCATATGTAGTCGAACACTTCTTCTGAAACTGATACAAAGCAATGGTCCTCTAACATCCAATGCTTGTCAGTTAAGATGGTAAACGTGTGAGCTTCATAAACGATGTAGTTCGTTTGAGCAGAAAAGTGACTGCCCTTACCTTAAACGAAGTCTTGCTTGTAGGAAGACACAGAGCCTGGGATTTAACTCCATTTCTGAAGGGAAACACACAGCCTAGTTTTCATCCATGGATCATACTCTGCTTTAGAGCGAGAAGCACGCTCTTGCTTTCTAAAGTCTCTAAGACAGCAGGAAACGTGAGTGTGCTGAGAACAAAAGAACGGTGTTTCCTACACATACGGACCATATCTAGTCCAGCTCTGCTTCTGAACCTGATACAAAGCACTGGTCCTCTAACATTCTATGCTTGTCAGTTAAGATGAGAAACGTGTGAACTTTGTGAATGATGTAGTTCCTTTGAACTGAAAAGTGACTGCCGTTACCTGAAACGAAGTCTTGCTTGTAGGAAGACACAGAGCCTGGGATTTAACTCCATTTCTGAATTGAAACACACAGCATTTTTCTCATACATGGATCACACTCTGCTTTAGAGCGAGAAGCACGCTCTTGCTTTTAGAGTCTCTAATATAGCAGGTAATCTGAGTGTGCCCACAACAAAAGAAAGGTGTTTCCTACACATACAGACCATATGTAGTCGAACTCTTCTTCTGAAACTGATACAAAGCACTGGTGCTCTAACATCCTATGCTTGTCAGTTAAGATGGGAAACGTGTGAGCTTCATGAACGATGTAATTCGTTTGAGCAGAAAAGTGACTGCCCTTACCTTAAACGAAGTCTCGCTTGTAGGAAGACACAGAGTCTGGGATTTAACTCCATTTCTGAAGGGAACCACACAGCATAGTTCTCATCCATGGATCACACTCTGCTTTAGAGCGAGAAGCACGCTCTTGCTTTCTAAAGTCTCTAAGACAGCAGGAAACGTGAGTGCGCTGAGAACAAAAGAACGGTGTTTCCTACACATAGGGACCATATCTAGTCCAACTCTGTTTCTGAAACTGACACAAAGCACTGGTCCTCTAACATCCAATGCTTGTCAGTTAAGATGAGAAACGTGTGAGCTTTGAGAATGATGTAGTTCCTTTGAACTGAAAAGTGACTGCCCTTACCTGAAACAAAGTCTTGCTTGTAGGAAGACACAGAGCCTGGGATTTAACTCCATTTCTGAAGGGAAACACACAGCATTTTTCTCATACATGGATCACACTCTGCTTTAGAGCGAGAAGCACGCTTTTGCTTTTAGAATCTCTAATATAGCAGGTAATCTGAGTGTGCCCAGAACAAAAGAACGGTTTTTCCTACACATACAGACCATATGTAGTCCAACTCTTCTTCTGAAACTGATACAAAGCACTGGTCCTCTAACATCCAATGCTTGTCAGTTAAGATGAGAAACGTGTGATCTTCGTGAACGATGTAGTTTCTTTTGAGCAGAAAAGTGACTGCCCTTACCTGAAACGAAGTCTTGCTTGTAGGAAGACTCAGAGCCTGGGATTTAACTCCATTTCTGAAGTGAAACACACAGCAGTATTCTCATCCATTGATCACACTCTGCTTTAGAACAAGAAGCACGCTCTTGCTTTCTAGATTCTTTAAGACAGCAGGAAACGTGAGTGTGTTGAGAACAAAAGAACGGTGTTTCCTTCACATATGGACCATATCTAGTCCAACTCTCCTTCTTAAACTGATACAAAGCACTGGTCCTCTAACATCCAATGCTTGTCTGTTAAGAAGAGAAATGTGTGAGCTCAGTGTACGATGTAGTTCGTTTGAGATGAAAAGTGACTGCCGTTACCTGAAACGAAGTCTTGCATGTAGGAAAACACAGAGATTGGGATTTAACTCCATTTCTGAAGGGAAACACACAGCATAGTTCTCATCCATGGATCACACTCTACTTTAGAGCGAGAAGCACGCTCTTGCTTTCTGGAGTCTCTAACACAGCAGGAAACATGAGTGTGCTGAGAACAAAAGAACGGTGTTTCCTAGACATACGGACCATATGTAGTCCAACTCTTCTTCTGAAACTGATACAAATCACTGGTCCTCTAACATCCAATGCTTGTCAGTTAAGATGGGAAACGTGTGAGCTTCATGAATGATGTAGTTCGTTTGAGCAGAAAAGTGACTGCCGTTACCTGAAACGAAGTCTTGCTTGTAGGAAGACACAGAGCCTTGGATTTAACTCCATTTCTGAATGGAAACACACAGCGTAGTTCTCATCCATGGATCACACTCTGCTTTAGAGCAAGAAGCATGCTCTTGCTTTCTAGAGTCTCTAATACAGCAGGAAATCTGAGTGTGCCCAGAACAAAATTATGGAGTTTCCTACACATACAGACCATATGTAGTCGAACTCTTCTTCTGAAACTGATACAAAGCACTGATCCTCTAACATCCAATGCTTGTCAGTTAAGATGGGAAACGTGTGAGCTTCATGAACGATGTAGTTGGTTTGAGCAGAAAAGTGACTGCCCTTACCTTAAACGAAGTCTTGCTTGTAGGAAGACACAGAGTCTGGGATTTAACTCCATTTCTGAAGAGAAACACACAGCATAGTTCTCATCCATGGATCACACTCTGCTTTAGAGCGAGAAGCACACTCTTGCTTTCTAAAGTCTCTAAGACAGCAGGAAACGTGAGTGTGCTGAGAACAAAAGAACGGTGTTTCCTACACATACGGACCATATTTAGTCCAACTCTCCTTCTTAAACTGATACAAAGCACTGGTTCTCTAACATCCAATGCTTGTCTGTTAAGAAGAGAAATGTGAGAGCTCAGTGTATGATGTAGTTCGTTTGAGCTGAAAAGTGACTGCCGTTACCTTAAACGAAGTCTTGCTTGTAGGAAGACACAGAGATTGGGATTTAACTCCATTTCTGAAGGGAAACACACAGCATAGTTCTCATCCATGGATCACACTCTGCTTTAGAGCCAGAAGCACGCTCTTGCTTTCTGGAGTCTCTAACACAGCAGGAAACGTGAGTGTGCTGAGAACAAAAGAACGGTGTTTCCTACACATACGGACCATATCTAGTCCAACTCTTCTTCTGAAACTGATACAAATTACTGGTCCTCTAACATCCAATGCTTGTCAGTTAAGATGGGAAACGTGTGAGCTTCATGAACGATGTAGTACGTTTGAGCAGAAAAGTGACTGCCCTTACATGAAATGAAGTCTTGCTTGTAGGAAGACACAGAGCCTGGGATTTAACTCCATTTCTGAATGGAAATACACAGCGTAGTTCTCATCCATGGATCACACTCTGCTTTAGAGCAAGAAGCATGCTCTTGCTTTCTAGAGTCTCTAATACAGCAGGAAATCTGAGTGTGCCTAGAAGAAAAGAACGGAGTTTCCTACACCTACGGACCATATCTAGTCCAACTCTCCTTCTGAAACTGATACAAAGCACTGGTCCTCTAACATCCAATGCTTGTCAGTTAAGATGGGAAACGTGTGAGCTTCATGAACGATGTGTTGGTTTGAGCAGAAAAGTCACTGCCCTTACCTTAAACGAAGTCTTGCTTGTAGGAAGACACAGAGTCTGGGATTTAACTCAATTTCTGAAGTGAAGCACACAGCAGTGTTCTCATCCATTGATCACACTCTGCTTTAGAACAAGAAGCACGCTCTTGCTTTCTAGAGTCTCTAAGACAGCAGGAAACGTGAGTGTGCTGAGAACAAAAGAACGGTGTTTCCTACATATACGGACCATATCTAGTCCAACTCTCCTTCTTAAACTGGTACAAAGTAGTGGTCCTCTAACATCCAATGCTTGTCTGTTAAGAAGAGAAATGTGTGAGCTCAGTGAACGATGTAGTTAGTTTGAGCTGAAAGGTGACTGCCGTTACCTGAAACGAAGTCTTGCTTGTAGGAAGACACAGAGATTGGGATTTAACTGCATTTCTGAAGGGAAACACACAGCATAGTTCTCATCAATGGATCACACTCTGCTTTAGAGTGAGAAGCACGCTCTTGCTTTGGAGTCTCTAACACAGCAGGAAACGTGAGTTTGCTGAGAACAAAAGAACGGTGTTTCCTACACATACGGACCATATCTAGTCCAACTCTTCTTCTGAAACTGATACAAATCACTGGTTCTCTAACATCCAATGCTTGTCAGTTAAGATGGGAAACGTGTGAGCTTCATTAACGATGTAGTTCGTTTGAGCAGAAAAGTGACTGCCCTTACCTTAAACGAAGTCTTGCTTGTAGGAAGACACAGAGCCTGGGATTTAACTCCATTTCTGAAGGGAAACACACAGCATAGTTCTCATCCATGGATCACACTCTGCTTTAGAGCGAGAAGCACGCTCTTGCTTTCTAAAGTCTCTAAGACAGCAGGAAACGTGAGTGTGCTGAGAACAAAAGAACGGTGTTTCCTACACATTCGGACCATATCTAGTCCAACTCTGCTTCTGAAACTGATACAAAGCACTGGTCCTCTAACATGCAATGCTTGTCAGTTAAGATGGGAAACGTGTGAGCTTCATGAACGATGTAGTTGGTTTGAGCAGAAAAGTGACTGCCCTTACCTTAAACGAAGTCTTGCTTGTAGGAAGACACAGAGTCTGGGATTTAACTCCATTTCTGAAGAGAAACACACAGCATAGTTCTCATCCATGGATCACACTCTGCTTTAGAGCGAGAAGCACACTCTTGCTTTCTAAAGTCTCTAAGACAGCAGGAAACGTGAGTGTGCTGAGAACAAAAGAACGGTGTTTCCTACACATACGGACCATATTTAGTCCAACTCTCCTTCTTAAACTGATACAAAGCACTGGTTCTCTAACATCCAATGCTTGTCTGTTAAGAAGAGAAATGTGAGAGCTCAGTGTATGATGTAGTTCGTTTGAGCTGAAAAGTGACTGCCGTTACCTTAAACGAAGTCTTGCTTGTAGGAAGACACAGAGATTGGGATTTAACTCCATTTCTGAAGGGAAACACACAGCATAGTTCTCATCCATGGATCACACTCTGCTTTAGAGCCAGAAGCACGCTCTTGCTTTCTGGAGTCTCTAACACAGCAGGAAACGTGAGTGTGCTGAGAACAAAAGAACGGTGTTTCCTACACATACGGACCATATCTAGTCCAACTCTTCTTCTGAAACTGATACAAATTACTGGTCCTCTAACATCCAATGCTTGTCAGTTAAGATGGGAAACGTGTGAGCTTCATGAACGATGTAGTACGTTTGAGCAGAAAAGTGACTGCCCTTACATGAAATGAAGTCTTGCTTGTAGGAAGACACAGAGCCTGGGATTTAACTCCATTTCTGAATGGAAATACACAGCGTAGTTCTCATCCATGGATCACACTCTGCTTTAGAGCAAGAAGCATGCTCTTGCTTTCTAGAGTCTCTAATACAGCAGGAAATCTGAGTGTGCCCAGAAGAAAAGAACGGAGTTTCCTACACCTACGGACCATATCTAGTCCAACTCTCCTTCTGAAACTGATACAAAGCACTGGTCCTCTAACATCCAATGCTTGTCAGTTAAGATGGGAAACGTGTGAGCTTCATGAACGATGTGTTGGTTTGAGCAGAAAAGTCACTGCCCTTACCTTAAACGAAGTCTTGCTTGTAGGAAGACACAGAGTCTGGGATTTAACTCAATTTCTGAAGTGAAGCACACAGCAGTGTTCTCATCCATTGATCACACTCTGCTTTAGAACAAGAAGCACGCTCTTGCTTTCTAGAGTCTCTAAGACAGCAGGAAACGTGAGTGTGCTGAGAACAAAAGAACGGTGTTTCCTACACATTCGGACCATATCTAGTCCAACTCTCCTTCTTAAACTGGTACAAAGCAGTGGTCCTCTAACATCCAATGCTTGTCTGTTAAGAAGAGAAATGTGTGAGCTCAGTGAACGATGTAGTTAGTTTGAGCTGAAAGGTGACTGCCGTTACCTGAAACGAAGTCTTGCTTGTAGGAAGACACAGAGATTGGGATTTAACTGCATTTCTGAAGGGAAACACACAGCATAGTTCTCATCAATGGATCACACTCTGCTTTAGAGTGAGAAGCACGCTCTTGCTTTGGAGTCTCTAACACAGCAGGAAACGTGAGTTTGCTGAGAACAAAAGAACGGTGTTTCCTACACATACGGACCATATCTAGTCCAACTCTTCTTCTGAAACTGATACAAATCACTGGTCCTCTAACATCCAATGCTTGTCAGTTAAGATGGGAAACGTGTGAGCTTCATTAACGATGTAGTTCGTTTGAGCAGAAAAGTGACTGCCCTTACCTTAAACGAAGTCTTGCTTGTAGGAAGACACAGAGCCTGGGATTTAACTCCATTTCTGAAGGGAAACACACAGCATAGTTCTCATCCATGGATCACACTCTGCTTTAGAGCGAGAAGCACGCTCTTGCTTTCTAAAGTCTCTAAGACAGCAGGAAACGTGAGTGTGCTGAGAACAAAAGAACGGTGTTTCCTACACATTCGGACCATATCTAGTCCAACTCTGCTTCTGAAACTGATACAAAGCACTGGTCCTCTAACATGCAATGCTTGTCAGTTAAGATGGGAAACGTGTGAGCTTCGTGAACGATGTAGTTGGTTTGAGCAGAAAAGTGACTGCCCTTACCTGAATCGAAGTCTTGCTTGTAGGAAGACTCAGAGCCTGGGATTTAACTCGATTTCTGAAGTGAAACACACAGCAGTGTAATCATCCATTGATCACACTCGGCTTAGAACAAGAAGCACGCTCTTGCTTTCTAGAGTCTCTAAGACAGCAGGAAAAGTGAGTGTGCTGAGAACAAAAGAACGCTGTTTCCTACACATACGGACATTATATAGTCCAACTCTGCTTCTGAAACTGATACAAAGCACTGGTTCTCTAAAATCCAATGCTTGTCTGTTAAGATGAGAAACGTGTGAGCTTTGTGAACTATGTAGTTCCTTTCTGCTGAAAAGTGACTGCCCTTACCTGAAACGAAGTCTTGCTTGTAGGAAGACACAGAGCCTGGGATTTAACTCCATTTCTGAAGGGAAACACATAGCATAGTTCTCACCCATGGATCACACTCTGATTTACAACAAGAAGCACGCTCTTGCTTTCTAGGGTCTCTAATACAGCAGGAAATCTGAGTGTGCCCAGAACAAAAGAACCGAGTTTCGTACACATACGGACCATATGTAGTCCAACTCTTCTTCTGAAACTGATACAAAACACAGGTCCTCTAACATCCAATGCTTGTCAGTTAAGATGGGAAACGTGTGAGCTTCATGAACGATGTAGTTCGTTTGAGCAGAAAAGTGACTGCCCTTACCTTAAACGAAGTCTTGCTTGTAGGAAGACACAGAGTCTGGGATTTAACTCCATTTCTGAAGGGAAACACACAGCATAGTTCTCATGCATGGATCACACTCTGCTTTAGAGCGAGAAGCACGCTCTTGCTTTCTAAAGTCTCTAAGACAGCAGGAAACGTGAGTGTGCTGAGAACAAAAGAACGGTGTTTCCTACACATAAGGACCATATCTAGTCCAACTCTGCTTCTGAAACTGACACAAAGCACTGGTCCTCTAACATCCAATGCTTGTCAGTTAAGATGAGAAACGTGTCATCTTTGTGAATGATGTAGTTCCTTTGAACTGAAAAGTGACTGCCCTTACCTGAAACGAAGTCTTGCTTGTAGGAAGCCTCAGAGCCTGGGATTTAACTCCATTTCTGAAGGGAAACACACAGCGTAGTTCTCATCCATGGATCACACTCTGCTTTAGAGCAAGAAGCATGCTCTTGCTTTCTAGAGTCTCTAATACAGCAGGAAATCTGAGTGTGCCCAGAACAAAATTACGGAGTTTCCTACACATACAGACCATATGTAGTCGAACTCTTCTTCTGAAACTGATACAAAGCAATGGTCCTCTAACATCCAATGCTTGTCAGTTAAGATGGGAAACGTGTGAGCTTCATGAACGATGTAGTTCGTTTGAGCAGAAAAGTGACTGCCCTTACCTTAAACGAAGTCTTGCTTGTAGGAAGACACAGAGCCTGGGATTTAACTCCATTTCTGAAGGGAAACACACAGCCTAGTTTTCATCCATGGATCATACTCTGCTTTAGAGCGAGAAGCACGCTCTTGCTTTCTAAAGTCTCTAAGACAGCAGGAAACGTGAGTGTGCTGAGAACAAAAGAACGGTGTTTCCTACACATACGGACCATATCTAGTCCAGCTCTGCTTCTGAAACTGATACAAAGCACTGGTCCTCTAACATCCTATGCTTGTCAGTTAACATGAGAAACGTGTGAACTTTGTGAATGATGTAGTTCCTTTGAACTGAAAAGTGACTGCCGTTACCTGAAACGAAGTCTTGCTTGTAGGAAGACACAGAGCCTGGGATTTAACTCCATTTCTGAATTGAAACACACAGCATTTTTCTCATACATGGATCACACTCTGCTTTAGAGCGAGAAGCACGCTCTTGCTTTTAGAGTCTCTAATATAGCAGGTAATCTGAGTGTGCCCACAACAAAAGAAAGGTGTTTCCTACACATACAGACCATATGTAGTCGAACTCTTCTTCTGAAACTGATACAAAGCACTGGTGCTCTAACATCCAATGCTTGTCAGTTAAGATGGGAAACGTGTGAGCTTCATGAACGATGTAATTCGTTTGAGCAGAAAAGTGACTGCCCTTACCTTAAACGAAGTCTTGCTTGTAGGAAGACACAGAGTCTGGGATTTAACTCCATTTCTGAAGGGAAACACACAGCATAGTTCTCATCCATGGATCACACTCTGCTTTAGAGCGAGAAGCACGCTCTTGCTTTCTAAAGTCTCTAAGACAGTAGGAAACGTGAGTGCGCTGTGAACAAAAGAACGGTGTTTCCTACACATAGGGACCATATCTAGTCCAACTCTGTTTCTGAAACTGACACAAAGCACTGGTCCTCTAACATCCAATGCTTGTCAGTTAAGATGAGAAACGTGTGAGCTTTGAGAATGATGTAGTTCCTTTGAACTGAAAAGTGACTGCCCTTACCTGTAACAAAGTCTTGCTTGTAGTAAGACACAGAGCCTGGGATTTAACTCCATCTCTGAAGGGAAACACGCAGCAGAGTTCTCATCCATGGATCACACTCTGCTTTAGAGTGAGAAGCACGCTCTTGCTTTCTAGAGTCTCTAATAGAGCAGGTAATCTGAGTGTGCCCAGAACAAAAGAACGGTGTTTCCTACACATACAGACCATATGTAGTCCAAATCTGCTTCTGAAACTGATACAATGCACTGGTCCTCTAACATCCAATGCTTGTCAGTTAAGATGGGAAACGTGTGATCTTAGTGAACGATGTAGTTCGTTTGAGCAGAAAGGTGACTGCCCTTACCTGAAACGAAGTCTTGCTTGTAGGAAGAGTCAGAGCCTGGGATTTAACTCAATTTCTGAAGTGAAACACACAGCAGTGTTCTCATCCATTGATCACACTCTGCTTTAGAACAAGAAGCACGCTCTTGCTTTCTAGAGTCTCTAAGACAGCAGGAAAAGTGAGTGTGCTGAGAACAAAAGAACGGTGTTTCCTACATATACGGACCATATCTAGTCCAACTCTCCTTCTTAAACTGGTACAAAGCAGTGGTCCTCTAACATCCAATGCTTGTCTGTTAAGAAGAGAAATGTGTGAGCTCAGTGAACGATGTAGTTCGTTTGAGCTGAAAGGTGACTGCCGTTACCTGAAATGAAATCTTGCTTGTAGGAAGACACAGAGATTGGGATTTAACTGCATTTCTGAAGGGAAACACACAGCATAGTTCTCATCGATGGATCACACTCTGCTTTAGAGCGAGAAGCACGCTCTTGCTTTCTGGAGTCTCTAACACAGCAGGAAACGTGAGTTTGCTGAGAACAAAAGAACGGTGTTTCCTATACATACGGACCATATCTAGTCCAACTCTTCTTCTGAAACTGATACAAATCACTGGTCCTCTAACATCCAATGCTTGTCAGTTAAGATGGGAAACGTGTGAGCTTCATGAACGATGTAGTTCGTTTGAGCAGATAAGTGACTGCCCTTACCTGAAATGAAGTCTTGCTTGTAGGAATACTCAGAGCCTGGGATTTAACTCCATTTCTGAAGTGAAACACACAGCAGTGTTCTCATCCATTGATCATACTCTGCTTTAGAACAAGAAGCACGCTCTTGCTTTCTAGAGTCTCTAGTACAGCAGGAAACGTGATTTTGCTGAGAACAAAAGAACATTGTTTCCTACACATACGGACCATATCTAGTCCAAATCTGCTTCTTAAACAAATACAAAGCACGGGTCCTCTAACATCCAATGCTTGTCTGTTAAGATGAGAAACCTGTGAGCTCCGTGAACGATGTAGTTCGTTTGAGCTGAAAAGTGACTGCCCTTACCTGAAACGAAGTCTTGCTTGTAGGAAGACACAGAGTCTGGGATTTAACTCCATTTCTGAAGGGAAACACACAGCCTAGTTTTCATCCATGGATCACACTCTGCTTTAGAGCGAGAAGCTCGCTCTTGCTTTCTAAAGTCTCTAAGACAGCAGGAAACGTGAGTGTGCTGAGAACAAAAGAACGGTGTTTCCTACACATACGGACCATATCTAGTCCAACTCTGCTTCTGAAACTGATACAAAGCACTGGTCCTCTAACATCCTATGCTTGTCAGTTAAGATGAGAAACGTGTGAACTTTGTGAATGATGTAGTTCCTTTGAACTGAAAAGTGACTGCCCTTACCTGAAACAAAGTCTTGCTTGTAGGAAGACACAGAGCCTGGGATTTAACTCCATTTCTGAAGGGAAACACACAGCATTTTTCTCATACATGGATCACACTCTGCTTTAGAGCGAGAAGCACGCTCTTGCTTTCTAGAGTCTCTAATACAGCAGGTAATCTGAGTGTGCCCAGAACAAAAGAACGGTGTTTCCTACACATACGGACCATATGTAGTCCAAATCTGCTTCTGAAACTGATACAATGCACTGGTCCTCTAACATCCAATGCTTGTCAGTTGAGATGAGAAATGTGTGATCTTCGTGAACGATGTAGTTCGTTTGAGCAGAAAAGTGACTGTCCTTACCTGAAACGAAGTCTTGCTTGTAGGAAGACTCAGAGCCTGGGATTTAACTCCATTTCTGAAGTGAAACACACAGCAGTATTCTCATCCATTGATCACACTCTGCTTTAGAACAAGAAGAACGCTCTTGCTTTCTAGATTCTTTAAGACAGCAGGAAACGTGAGTGTGCTGAGAACAAAAGAACGGTGTTTCCTTCACATATGGAAAATATCGAGTCCAACTCTCCTTCTTAAACTGATACAAAGCACTGGTTCTCTAACATCCAATGCTTGTCTGTTAAGAAGAGAAATGTGTGAGCTCAGTGTATGATGTAGTTCGTTTGAGCTGAAAAGTGACTGCCGTTACCTGAAACGAAGTCTTGCTTGTAGGAAGACACAGAGATTGGGATTTAACTCCATTTCTGAAGGGAAACACACAGCATAGTTCTCATCCATGGATCACACTCTGCTTTAGAGCGAGAAGCACGCTCTTGCTTTCTAAAGTCTCTAAGACAGTAGGAAACGTGAGTGCGCTGAGAACAAAAGAACGGTGTTTCCTACACATAGGGACCATATCTAGTCCAACTCTGTTTCTGAAACTGACACAAAGCACTGGTCCTCTAACATCCAATGCTTGTCAGTTAAGATGAGAAACGTGTGAGCTTTGAGAATGATGTAGTTCCTTTGAACTGAAAAGTGACTGCCCTTACCGGTAACAAAGTCTTGCTTGTAGTAAGACACAGAGCCTGGGATTTAACTCCATCTCTGAAGGGAAACACGCAGCAGAGTTCTCATCCATGGATCACACTCTGCTTTAGAGTGAGAAGCACGCTCTTGCTTTCTAGAGTCTCTAATAGAGCAGGTAATCTGAGTGTGCCCAAACAAAAGAACGGTGTTTCCTACACATACAGACCATATGTAGTCCAAATCTGCTTCTGAAACTGATAGAATGCACTGGTCCTCTAACATCCAATGCTTGTCAGTTAAGATGGGAAACGTGTGAGCTTCATGAAAGATGTAGTTCGCTTGAGCAGAAAAGTGACTGCTCTTACCTGAAACGAAGCCTTGCTTGTAGGAAGACTCAGAGCCTGGGATTTAACTCCATTTCTGAAGTGAAACACACAGCAGTATTCTCATCCATTGATCACACTCTGCTTTAGAACAAGAAGCATGCTCTTGCTTTCTAGAGTCTCTAAGACAGCAGGAAACGTGAGTGTGCTGAGAACAAAAGAACGGTGTTTCCTACACATACGGACCATATCTAGTCCAACTCTCCTTCTTAAACTGATACAAAGCACTGTTCCTCTAACATCAAATGCTTGTCTGTTAAGAAGAGAAATGTGTGAGCTCAGTGTACGATGTAGTTCGTTTGAGATGAAAAGTGACTGCCGTTACCTGAAACGAAGTCTTGCATGTAGGAAAACACAGAGATTGGGATTTAACTCCATTTCTGAAGGGAAACACACAGCATAGTTCTCATCCATGGATCACACTCTGCTTTAGAGCGAGAAGCACGCTCTTGCTTTCTGGAGTCTCTAACACAGCAGGAAACGTGAGTGTGCTGAGAACAAAAGAACGGTGTTTCCTACACATACGGACCATATCTAGTCCAACTCTTCTTCTGAAACTGATACAAATCACTGGTCCTCTAACATCCAATGCTTGTCAGTTAAGATGGGAAACGTGTGAGCTTCATGAACGATGTAGTTCGTTTGAGCAGAAAAGTGACTGCCCTTACCTGAAACGAAGTCTTGCTTGTAGGAAGACACAGAGCCTGGGATTTAACTCCATTTCTGAATGGAAACACACAGCGTAGTTCTCATCCATGGATCACACTCTGTTTTAGAGCAAGAAGCATGCTCTTGCTTTCTAGAGTCTCTAATACAGCAGGAAATCTGAGTGTGCCCAGAACAAAATTACGGAGTTTCCTACACATACAGACCATATGTAGTCGAACACTTCTTCTGAAACTGATACAAAGCAATGGTCCTCTAACATCCAATGCTTGTCAGTTAAGATGGTAAACGTGTGAGCTTCATAAACGATGTAGTTCGTTTGAGCAGAAAAGTGACCGCCCTTACCTTAAACGAAGTCTTGCTTGTAGGAAGACACAGAGCCTGGGATTTAACTCCATTTCTGAAGGGAAACACACAGCCTAGTTTTCATCCATGGATCATACTCTGCTTTAGAGCGAGAAGCACGCTCTTGCTTTCTAAAGTCTCTAAGACAGCAGGAAACGAGAGTGTGCTGAGAACAAAAGAACGGTGTTTCCTACACATACGGACCATATCTAGTCCAGCTCTGCTTCTGAACCTGATACAAAGCACTGGTCCTCTAACATTCTATGCTTGTCAGTTAAGATGAGAAACGTGTGAACTTTGTGAATGATGTAGTTCCTTTGAACTGAAAAGTGACTGCCGTTACCTGAAACGAAGTCTTGCTTGTAGGAAGACACAGAGCCTGGGATTTAACTCCATTTCTGAATTGAAACACACAGCATTTTTCTCATACATGGATCACACTCTGCTTTAGAGCGAGAAGCACGCTCTTGCTTTTAGAGTCTCTAATATAGCAGGTAATCTGAGTGTGCCCACAACAAAAGAAAGGTGTTTCCTACACATACAGACCATATGTAGTCGAACTCTTCTTCTGAAACTGATACAAAGCACTGGTGCTCTAACATCCAATGCTTGTCAGTTAAGATGGGAAACGTGTGAGCTTCATGAACGATGTAATTCGTTTGAGCAGAAAAGTGACTGCCCTTACCTTAAACGAAGTCTCGCTTGTAGGAAGACACAGAGTCTGGGATTTAACTCCATTTCTGAAGGGAAACACACAGCATAGTTCTCATCCATGGATCACACTCTGCTTTAGAGCGAGAAGCACGCTCTTGCTTTCTAAAGTCTCTAAGACAGCAGGAAACGTGAGTGCGCTGAGAACAAAAGAACGGTGTTTCCTACACATACGGACCATATCTAGTCCAACTCTTCTTCTGAAACTGATACAAATCACTGGTCCTCTAACATCCAATGCTTGTCAGTTAAGATGGGAAACGTGTGAGCTTCATGAACGATGTAGTACGTTTGAGCAGAAAAGTGACTGCCCTTACATGAAATGAAGTCTTGCTTGTAGGAAGACACAGAGCCTGGGATTTAACTCCATTTCTGAATGGAAATACACAGCGTAGTTCTCATCCATGGATCACACTCTGCTTTAGAGCAAGAAGCATGCTCTTGCTTTCTAGAGTCTCTAATACAGCAGGAAATCTGAGTGTGCCCAGAAGAAAAGAACGAATTTCCTACACCTACGGACCATATCTAGTCCAACTCTCCTTCTGAAACTGATACAAAGCACTGGTCCTCTAACATCCCATGCTTGTCAGTTAAGATGGGAAACGTGTGAGCTTCATGAACGATGTAGTTCGTTTGAGCAGAAAAGTGACTGCCCTTACCTTAAACGAAGTCTTGCTTGTAGGAAGACACAGAGCCTGGGATTTAACTCCATTTCTGAAGGGAAACACACAGCCTAGTTTTCATCCATGGATCATACTCTGCTTTAGAGCGAGAAGCACGCTCTTGCTTTCTAAAGTCTCTAAGACAGCAGGAAACGTGAGTGTGCTGAGAACAAAAGAACGGTGTTTCCTACACATACGGACCATATCTAGTCCAGCTCTGCTTCTGAAACTGATACAAAGCACTGGTCCTCTAACATCCTATGCTTGTCAGTTAAGATGAGAAACGTGTGAACTTTGTGAATGATGTAGTTCCTTTGAACTGAAAAGTGACTGCCGTTACCTGAAACGAAGTCTTGCTTGTAGGAAGACACAGAGCCTGGGATTTAACTCCATTTCTGAATTGAAACACACAGCATTTTTCTCATACATGGATCACACTCTGCTTTAGAGCGAGAAGCACGCTCTTGCTTTTAGAGTCTCTAATATAGCAGGTAATCTGAGTGTGCCCACAACAAAAGAAAGGTGTTTCCTACACATACAGACCATATGTAGTCGAACTCTTCTTCTGAAACTGATACAAAGCACTGGTGCTCTAACATCCAATGCTTGTCAGTTAAGATGGGAAACGTGTGAGCTTCATGAACGATGTAATTCGTTTGAGCAGAAAAGTGACTGCCCTTACCTTAAACGAAGTCTTGCTTGTAGGAAGACACAGAGTCTGGGATTTAACTCCATTTCTGAAGGGAAACACACAGCATAGTTCTCATCCATGGATCACACTCTGCTTTAGAGCGAGAAGCACGCTCTTGCTTTCTAAAGTCTCTAAGACAGTAGGAAACGTGAGTGCGCTGTGAACAAAAGAACGGTGTTTCCTACACATAGGGACCATATCTAGTCCAACTCTGTTTCTGAAACTGACACAAAGCACTGGTCCTCTAACATCCAATGCTTGTCAGTTAAGATGAGAAACGTGTGAGCTTTGAGAATGATGTAGTTCCTTTGAACTGAAAAGTGACTGCCCTTACCTGTAACAAAGTCTTGCTTGTAGTAAGACACAGAGCCTGGGATTTAACTCCATCTCTGAAGGGAAACACGCTGCAGAGTTCTCATCCATGGATCACACTCTGCTTTAGAGTGAGAAGCACGCTCTTGCTTTCTAGAGTCTCTAATAGAGCAGGTAATCTGAGTGTGCCCAGAACAAAAGAACGGTGTTTCCTACACATACAGACCATATGTAGTCCAAATCTGCTTCTGAAACTGATACAATGCACTGGTCCTCTAACATCCAATGCTTGTCAGTTAAGATGGGAAACGTGTGATCTTAGTGAACGATGTAGTTCGTTTGAGCAGAAAGGTGACTGCCCTTACCTGAAACGAAGTCTTGCTTGTAGGAAGAGTCAGAGCCTGGGATTTAACTCAATTTCTGAAGTGAAACACACAGCAGTGTTCTCATCCATTGATCACACTCTGCTTTAGAACAAGAAGCACGCTCTTGCTTTCTAGAGTCTCTAAGACAGCAGGAAACGTGAGTGTGCTGAGAACAAAAGAACGGTGTTTCCTACATATACGGACCATATCTAGTCCAACTCTCCTTCTTAAACTGGTACAAAGCAGTGGTCCTCTAACATCCAATGCTTGTCTGTTAAGAAGAGAAATGTGTGAGCTCAGTGAACGATGTAGTTCGTTTGAGCTGAAAGGTGACTGCCGTTACCTGAAATGAAATCTTGCTTGTAGGAAGACACAGAGATTGGGATTTAACTGCATTTCTGAAGGGAAACACACAGCATAGTTCTCATCGATGGATCACACTCTGCTTTAGAGCGAGAAGCACGCTCTTGCTTTCTGGAGTCTCTAACACAGCAGGAAACGTGAGTTTGCTGAGAACAAAAGAACGGTGTTTCCTATACATACGGACCATATCTAGTCCAACTCTTCTTCTGAAACTGATACAAATCACTGGTCCTCTAACATCCAATGCTTGTCAGTTAAGATGGGAAACGTGTGAGCTTCATGAACGATGTAGTTCGTTTGAGCAGATAAGTGACTGCCCTTACCTGAAATGAAGTCTTGCTTGTAGGAATACTCAGAGCCTGGGATTTAACTCCATTTCTGAAGTGAAACACACAGCAGTGTTCTCATCCATTGATCATACTCTGCTTTAGAACAAGAAGCACGCTCTTGCTTTCTAGAGTCTCTAGTACAGCAGGAAACGTGATTTTGCTGAGAACAAAAGAACATTGTTTCCTACACATACGGACCATATCTAGTCCAAATCTGCTTCTTAAACAAATACAAAGCACGGGTCCTCTAACATCCAATGCTTGTCTGTTAAGATGAGAAACCTGTGAGCTCCGTGAACGATGTAGTTCGTTTGAGCTGAAAAGTGACTGCCCTTACCTGAAACGAAGTCTTGCTTGTAGGAAGACACAGAGTCTGGGATTTAACTCCATTTCTGAAGGGAAACACACAGCCTAGTTTTCATCCATGGATCACACTCTGCTTTAGAGCGAGAAGCTCGCTCTTGCTTTCTAAAGTCTCTAAGACAGCAGGAAACGTGAGTGTGCTGAGAACAAAAGAACGGTGTTTCCTACACATACAGACCATATCTAGTCCAACTCTGCTTCTGAAACTGATACAAAGCACTGGTCCTCTAACATCCTATGCTTGTCAGTTAAGATGAGAAACGTGTGAACTTTGTGAATGATGTAGTTCCTTTGAACTGAAAAGTGACTGCCCTTACCTGAAACAAAGTCTTGCTTGTAGGAAGACACAGAGCCTGGGATTTAACTCCATTTCTGAAGGGAAACACACAGCATTTTTCTCATACATGGATCACACTCTGCTTTAGAGCGAGAAGCACGCTCTTGCTTTCTAGAGTCTCTAATACAGCAGGTAATCTGAGTGTGCCCAGAACAAAAGAACGGTGTTTCCTACACATACGGACCATATGTAGTCCAAATCTGCTTCTGAAACTGATACAACGCACTGGTCCTCTAACATCCAATGCTTGTCAGTTAAGATGAGAAACGTGTGATCTTCGTGAACGATGTAGTTCGTTTGAGCAGAAAAGTGACTGCCCTTACCTGAAACGAAGTCTTGCTTGTAGGAAGACTCAGAGCCTGGGATTTAACTCCATTTCTGAAGTGAAACACACAGCAGTATTCTCATCCATTGATCACACTCTGCTTTAGAACAAGAAGCACGCTCTTGCTTTCTAGATTCTTTAAGACAGCAGGAAACGTGAGTGTGCTGAGAACAAAAGAACGGTGTTTCCTTCACATATGGAAAATATCGAGTCCAACTCTCCTTCTTAAACTGATACAAAGCACTGGTTCTCTAACATCCAATGCTTGTCTGTTAAGAAGAGAAATGTGTGAGCTCAGTGTATGATGTAGTTCGTTTGAGCTGAAAAGTGACTGCCGTTACCTGAAACGAAGTCTTGCTTGTAGGAAGACACAGAGATTGGGATTTAACTCCATTTCTGAAGGGAAACACACAGCATAGTTCTCATCCATGGATCACACTCTGCTTTAGAGCGAGAAGCACGCTCTTGCTTTCTAAAGTCTCTAAGACAGCAGGAAACGTGAGTGCGCTGAGAACAAAAGAACGGTGTTTCCTACACATAGGGACCATATCTAGTCCAACTCTGTTTCTGAAACTGACACAAAGCACTGGTCCTCTAACATCCAATGCTTGTCAGTTAAGATGAGAAACGTGTGAGCTTTGAGAATGATGTAGTTCCTTTGAACTGAAAAGTGACTGCCCTTACCTGAAACAAAGTCTTGCTTGTAGGAAGACACCGAGCCTGGGATTTAACTCCATTTCTGAAGGGAAACACACAGCATTTTTCTCATACATGGATCACACTCTGCTTTAGAGCGAGAAGCACGCTTTTGCTTTTAGAATCTCTAATATAGCAGGTAATCTGAGTGTGCCCAGAACAAAAGAACGGTGTTTCCTACACATACAGACCATATGTAGTCCAACTCTTCTTCTGAAACTGATACAAAGCACTGGTCCTCTAACATCCAATGCTTGTCAGTTAAGATGAGAAACGTGTGATCTTCGTGAACGATGTAGTTTCTTTTGAGCAGAAAAGTGACTGCCCTTACCTGAAACGAAGTCTTGCTTGTAGGAAGACTCAGAGCCTGGGATTTAACTCCATTTCTGAAGTGAAACACACAGCAGTATTCTCATCCATTGATCACACTCTGCTTTAGAACAAGAAGCACGCTCTTGCTTTCTAGATTCTTTAAGACAGCAGGAAACGTGAGTGTGTTGAGAACAAAAGAACGGTGTTTCCTTCACATATGGACCATATCTAGTCCAACTCTCCTTCTTAAAATGATACAAAGCACTGGTCCTCTAACATCCAATGCTTGTCTGTTAAGAAGAGAAATGTGTGAGCTCAGTGTACGATGTAGTTCGTTTGAGATGAAAAGTGACTGCCGTTACCTGAAACGAAGTCTTGCATGTAGGAAAACAAAGAGATTGGGATTTAACTCCATTTCTGAAGGGAAACACACAGCATAGTTCTCATCCATGGATCACACTCTACTTTAGAGCGAGAAGCACGCTCTTGCTTTCTGGAGTCTCTAACACAGCAGGAAACATGAGTGTGCTGAGAACAAAAGAACGGTGTTTCCTAGACATACGGACCATATGTAGTCCAACTCTTCTTCTGAAACTGATACAAATCACTGGTCCTCTAACATCCAATGCTTGTCAGTTAAGATGGGAAACGTGTGAGCTTCATGAACGATGTAGTTCGTTTGAGCAGAAAAGTGACTGCCCTTAACTTAAACGAAGTCTTGCTTGTAGGAAGACACAGAGCCTGGGATTTAACTCCATTTCTGAAGGGAAACACACAGCCTAGTTTTCATCCATGGATCATACTCTGCTTTAGAGCGAGAAGCACGCTCTTGCTTTCTAAAGTCTCTAAGACAGCAGGAAACGTGAGTGTGCTGAGAACAAAAGAACGGTGTTTCCTACACATACGGACCATATCTAGTCCAGCTCTGCTTCTGAAACTGATACAAAGCACTGGTCCTCTAACATCCTATGCTTGTCAGTTAAGATGAGAAACGTGTGAACTTTGTGAATGATGTAGTTCCTTTGAACTGAAAAGTGACTGCCGTTACCTGAAACGAAGTCTTGCTTGTAGGAAGACACAGAGCCTGGGATTTAACTCCATTTCTGAATTGAAACACACAGCATTTTTCTCATACATGGATCACACTCTGCTTTAGAGCGAGAAGCACGCTCTTGCTTTTAGAGTCTCTAATATAGCAGGTAATCTGAGTGTGCCCACAACAAAAGAAAGGTGTTTCCTACACATACAGACCATATGTAGTCGAACTCTTCTTCTGAAACTGATACAAAGCACTGGTGCTCTAACATCCAATGCTTGTCAGTTAAGATGGGAAACGTGTGAGCTTCATGAACGATGTAATTCGTTTGAGCAGAAAAGTGACTGCCCTTACCTTAAACGAAGTCTTGCTTGTAGGAAGACACAGAGTCTGGGATTTAACTCCATTTCTGAAGGGAAACACACAGCATAGTTCTCATCCATGGATCACACTCTGCTTTAGAGCGAGAAGCACGCTCTTGCTTTCTAAAGTCTCTAAGACAGTAGGAAACGTGAGTGCGCTGTGAACAAAAGAACGGTGTTTCCTACACATAGGGACCATATCTAGTCCAACTCTGTTTCTGAAACTGACACAAAGCACTGGTCCTCTAACATCCAATGCTTGTCAGTTAAGATGAGAAACGTGTGAGCTTTGAGAATGATGTAGTTCCTTTGAACTGAAAAGTGACTGCCCTTACCTGTAACAAAGTCTTGCTTGTAGTAAGACACAGAGCCTGGGATTTAACTCCATCTCTGAAGGGAAACACGCAGCAGAGTTCTCATCCATGGATCACACTCTGCTTTAGAGTGAGAAGCACGCTCTTGCTTTCTAGAGTCTCTAATAGAGCAGGTAATCTGAGTGTGCCCAGAACAAAAGAACGGTGTTTCCTACACATACAGACCATATGTAGTCCAAATCTGCTTCTGAAACTGATACAATGCACTGGTCCTCTAACATCCAATGCTTGTCAGTTAAGATGGGAAACGTGTGATCTTAGTGAACGATGTAGTTCGTTTGAGCAGAAAGGTGACTGCCCTTACCTGAAACGAAGTCTTGCTTGTAGGAAGAGTCAGAGCCTGGGATTTAACTCAATTTCTGAAGTGAAACACACAGCAGTGTTCTCATCCATTGATCACACTCTGCTTTAGAACAAGAAGCACGCTCTTGCTTTCTAGAGTCTCTAAGACAGCAGGAAACGTGAGTGTGCTGAGAACAAAAGAACGGTGTTTCCTACATATACGGACCATATCTAGTCCAACTCTCCTTCTTAAACTGGTACAAAGCAGTGGTCCTCTAACATCCAATGCTTGTCTGTTAAGAAGAGAAATGTGTGAGCTCAGTGAACGATGTAGTTCGTTTGAGCTGAAAGGTGACTGCCGTTACCTGAAATGAAATCTTGCTTGTAGGAAGACACAGAGATTGGGATTTAACTGCATTTCTGAAGGGAAACACACAGCATAGTTCTCATCGATGGATCACACTCTGCTTTAGAGCGAGAAGCACGCTCTTGCTTTCTGGAGTCTCTAACACAGCAGGAAACGTGAGTTTGCTGAGAACAAAAGAACGGTGTTTCCTATACATACGGACCATATCTAGTCCAACTCTTCTTCTGAAACTGATACAAATCACTGGTCCTCTAACATCCAATGCTTGTCAGTTAAGATGGGAAACGTGTGAGCTTCATGAACGATGTAGTTCGTTTGAGCAGATAAGTGACTGCCCTTACCTGAAATGAAGTCTTGCTTGTAGGAATACTCAGAGCCTGGGATTTAACTCCATTTCTGAAGTGAAACACACAGCAGTGTTCTCATCCATTGATCATACTCTGCTTTAGAACAAGAAGCACGCTCTTGCTTTCTAGAGTCTCTAGTACAGCAGGAAACGTGATTTTGCTGAGAACAAAAGAACATTGTTTCCTACACATACGGACCATATCTAGTCCAAATCTGCTTCTTAAACAAATACAAAGCACGGGTCCTCTAACATCCAATGCTTGTCTGTTAAGATGAGAAACCTGTGAGCTCCGTGAACGATGTAGTTCGTTTGAGCTGAAAAGTGACTGCCCTTACCTGAAACGAAGTCTTGCTTGTAGGAAGACACAGAGTCTGGGATTTAACTCCATTTCTGAAGGGAAACACACAGCCTAGTTTTCATCCATGGATCACACTCTGCTTTAGAGCGAGAAGCTCGCTCTTGCTTTCTAAAGTCTCTAAGACAGCAGGAAACGTGAGTGTGCTGAGAACAAAAGAACGGTGTTTCCTACACATACGGACCATATCTAGTCCAACTCTGCTTCTGAAACTGATACAAAGCACTGGTCCTCTAACATCCTATGCTTGTCAGTTAAGATGAGAAACGTGTGAACTTTGTGAATGATGTAGTTCCTTTGAACTGAAAAGTGACTGCCCTTACCTGAAACAAAGTCTTGCTTGTAGGAAGACACAGAGCCTGGGATTTAACTCCATTTCTGAAGGGAAACACACAGCATTTTTCTCATACATGGATCACACTCTGCTTTAGAGCGAGAAGCACGCTCTTGCTTTCTAGAGTCTCTAATACAGCAGGTAATCTGAGTGTGCCCAGAACAAAAGAACGGTGTTTCCTACACATACGGACCATATGTAGTCCAAATCTGCTTCTGAAACTGATACAATGCACTGGTCCTCTAACATCCAATGCTTGTCAGTTGAGATGAGAAATGTGTGATCTTCGTGAACGATGTAGTTCGTTTGAGCAGAAAAGTGACTGCCCTTACCTGAAACGAAGTCTTGCTTGTAGGAAGACTCAGAGCCTGGGATTTAACTCCATTTCTGAAGTGAAACACACAGCAGTATTCTCATCCATTGATCACACTCTGCTTTAGAACAAGAAGCACGCTCTTGCTTTCTAGATTCTTTAAGACAGCAGGAAACGTGAGTGTGCTGAGAACAAAAGAACGGTGTTTCCTTCACATATGGAAAATATCGAGTCCAACTCTCCTTCTTAAACTGATACAAAGCACTGGTTCTCTAACATCCAATGCTTGTCTGTTAAGAAGAGAAATGTGTGAGCTCAGTGTATGATGTAGTTCGTTTGAGCTGAAAAGTGACTGCCGTTACCTGAAACGAAGTCTTGCTTGTAGGAAGACACAGAGATTGGGATTTAACTCCATTTCTGAAGGGAAACACACAGCATAGTTCTCATCCATGGATCACACTCTGCTTTAGAGCGAGAAGCACGCTCTTGCTTTCTAAAGTCTCTAAGACAGCAGGAAACGTGAGTGCGCTGAGAACAAAAGAACGGTGTTTCCTACACATAGGGACCATATCTAGTCCAACTCTGTTTCTGAAACTGACACAAAGCACTGGTCCTCTAACATCCAATGCTTGTCAGTTAAGATGAGAAACGTGTGAGCTTTGAGAATGATGTAGTTCCTTTGAACTGAAAAGTGACTGCCCTTACCGGTAACAAAGTCTTGCTTGTAGTAAGACACAGAGCCTGGGATTTAACTCCATCTCTGAAGGGAAACACGCAGCAGAGTTCTCATCCATGGATCACACTCTGCTTTAGAGTGAGAAGCACGCTCTTGCTTTCTAGAGTCTCTAATAGAGCAGGTAATCTGAGTGTGCCCAAACAAAAGAACGGTGTTTCCTACACATACAGACCATATGTAGTCCAAATCTGCTTCTGAAACTGATAGAATGCACTGGTCCTCTAACATCCAATGCTTGTCTGTTAAGATGGGAAACGTGTGAGCTTCATGAAAGATGTAGTTCGCTTGAGCAGAAAAGTGACTGCTCTTACCTGAAACGAAGCCTTGCTTGTAGGAAGACTCAGAGCCTGGGATTTAACTCCATTTCTGAAGTGAAACACACAGCAGTATTCTCATCCATTGATCACACTCTGCTTTAGAACAAGAAGCATGCTCTTGCTTTCTAGAGTCTCTAAGACAGCAGGAAACGTGAGTGTGCTGAGAACAAAAGAACGGTGTTTCCTACACATACGGACCATATCTAGTCCAACTCTCCTTCTTAAACTGATACAAAGCACTGTTCCTCTAACATCAAATGCTTGTCTGTTAAGAAGAGAAATGTGTGAGCTCAGTGTACGATGTAGTTCGTTTGAGATGAAAAGTGACTGCCGTTACCTGAAACGAAGTCTTGCATGTAGGAAAACACAGAGATTGGGATTTAACTCCATTCCTGAAGGGAAACACACAGCATAGTTCTCATCCATGGATCACACTCTGCTTTAGAGCGAGAAGCACGCTCTTGCTTTCTGGAGTCTCTAACACAGCAGGAAACGTGAGTGTGCTGAGAACAAAAGAATGGTGTTTCCTACACATACGGACCATATCTAGTCCAACTCTTCTTCTGAAACTGATACAAATCACTGGTCCTCTAACATCCAATGCTTGTCAGTTAAGATGGGAAACGTGTGAGCTTCATGAACGATGTAGTTCGTTTGAGCAGAAAAGTGACTGCCCTTACCTGAAACGAAGTCTTGCTTGTAGGAAGACACAGAGCCTGGGATTTAACTCCATTTCTGAATGGAAACACACAGCGTAGTTCTCATCCATGGATCACACTCTGTTTTAGAGCAAGAAGCATGCTCTTGCTTTCTAGAGTCTCTAATACAGCAGGAAATCTGAGTGTGCCCAGAACAAAATTACGGAGTTTCCTACACATACAGACCATATGTAGTCGAACACTTCTTCTTAAACTGATACAAAGCAATGGTGTTCTAACATCCAATGCTTGTCAGTTAAGATGGTAAACGTGTGAGCTTCATGAACGATGTAGTTCGTTTGAGCAGAAAAGTGACTGCCCTTACCTTAAACGAAGTCTTGCTTGTAGGAAGACACAGAGCCTGGGATTTAACTCCATTTCTGAAGGGAAACACACAGCCTAGTTTTCATCCATGGATCATACTCTGCTTTAGAGCGAGAAGCACGCTCTTGCTTTCTAAAGTCTCTAAGACAGCAGGAAACGTGTGTGTGCTGAGAACAAAAGAACGGTGTTTCCTACACATAGGGACCATATCTAGTCCAGCTCTGCTTCTGAACCTGATACAAAGCACTGGTCCTCTAACATTCTATGCTTGTCAGTTAAGATGAGAAACGTGTGAACTTTGTGAATGATGTAGTTCCTTTGAACTGAAAAGTGACTGCCGTTACCTGAAACGAAGTCTTGCTTGTAGGAAGACACAGAGCCTGGGATTTAACTCCATTTCTGAATTGAAACACACAGCATTTTTCTCATACATGGATCACACTCTGCTTTAGAGCGAGAAGCACGCTCTTGCTTTTAGAGTCTCTAATATAGCAGGTAATCTGAGTGTGCCCACAACAAAAGAAAGGTGTTTCCTACACATACAGACCATATGTAGTCGAACTCTTCTTCTGAAACTGATACAAAGCACTGGTGCTCTAACATCCAATGCTTGTCAGTTAAGATGGGAAACGTGTGAGCTTCATGAACGATGTAATTCGTTTGAGCAGAAAAGTGACTGCCCTTACCTTAAACGAAGTCTCGCTTGTAGGAAGACACAGAGTCTGGGATTTAACTCCATTTCTGAAGGGAACCACACAGCATAGTTCTCATCCATGGATCACACTCTGCTTTAGAGCGAGAAGCACGCTCTTGCTTTCTAAAGTCTCTAAGACAGCAGGAAACGTGAGTGCGCTGAGAACAAAAGAACGGTGTTTCCTACACATAGGTACCATATCTAGTCCAACTCTGTTTCTGAAACTGACACAAAGCACTGGTCCTCTAACATCCATTGCTTGTCAGTTAAGATGAGAAACGTGTGAGCTTTGAGAATGATGTAGTTCCTTTGAACTGAAAAGTGACTGCCCTTACCGGTAACAAAGTCTTGCTTGTAGTAAGACACAGAGCCTGGGATTTAACTCCATCTCTGAAGGGAAACACGCAGCAGAGTTCTCATCCATGGATCACACTCTGCTTTAGAGTGAGAAGCACGCTCTTGCTTTCTAGAGTCTCTAATAGAGCAGGTAATCTGAGTGTGCCCAAACAAAAGAACGGTGTTTCCTACACATACAGACCATATGTAGTCCAAATCTGCTTCTGAAACTGATAGAATGCACTGGTCCTCTAACATCCAATGCTTGTCTGTTAAGATGGGAAACGTGTGAGCTTCATGAAAGATGTAGTTCGCTTGAGCAGAAAAGTGACTGCTCTTACCTGAAACGAAGCCTTGCTTGTAGGAAGACTCAGAGCCTGGGATTTAACTCCATTTCTGAAGTGAAACACACAGCAGTATTCTCATCCATTGATCACACTCTGCTTTAGAACAAGAAGCATGCTCTTGCTTTCTAGAGTCTCTAAGACAGCAGGAAACGTGAGTGTGCTGAGAACAAAAGAACGGTGTTTCCTACACATACGGACCATATCTAGTCCAACTCTCCTTCTTAAACTGATACAAAGCACTGGTCCTCTAACATCCAATGCTTGTCAGTTAAGATGGGAAACGTGTGAGCTTCATGAACGATGTAGTTCGTTTGAGCAGAAAAGTGACTGCCCTTACCTGAAACGAAGTCTTGCTTGTAGGAAGACACAGAGCCTGGGATTTAACTCCATTTCTGAATGGAAACACACAGCGTAGTTCTCATCCATGGATCACACTCTGTTTTAGAGCAAGAAGCATGCTCTTGCTTTCTAGAGTCTCTAATACAGCAGGAAATCTGAGTGTGCCCAGAACAAAATTACGGAGTTTCCTACACATACAGACCATATGTAGTCGAACACTTCTTCTTAAACTGATACAAAGCAATGGTGTTCTAACATCCAATGCTTGTCAGTTAAGATGGTAAACGTGTGAGCTTCATGAACGATGTAGTTCGTTTGAGCAGAAAAGTGACTGCCCTTACCTTAAACGAAGTCTTGCTTGTAGGAAGACACAGAGCCTGGGATTTAACTCCATTTCTGAAGGGAAACACACAGCCTAGTTTTCATCCATGGATCATACTCTGCTTTAGAGCGAGAAGCACGCTCTTGCTTTCTAAAGTCTCTAAGACAGCAGGAAACGTGAGTGTGCTGAGAACAAAAGAACGGTGTTTCCTACACATAGGGACCATATCTAGTCCAGCTCTGCTTCTGAACCTGATACAAAGCACTGGTCCTCTAACATTCTATGCTTGTCAGTTAAGATGAGAAACGTGTGAACTTTGTGAATGATGTAGTTCCTTTGAACTGAAATGTGACTGCCGTTACCTGAAACGAAGTCTTGCTTGTAGGAAGACACAGAGCCTGGGATTTAACTCCATTTCTGAATTGAAACACACAGCATTTTTCTCATACATGGATCACACTCTGCTTTAGAGCGAGAAGCACGCTCTTGCTTTTAGAGTCTCTAATATAGCAGGTAATCTGAGTGTGCCCACAACAAAAGAAAGGTGTTTCCTACACATACAGACCATATGTAGTCGAACTCTTCTTCTGAAACTGATACAAAGCACTGGTGCTCTAACATCCAATGCTTGTCAGTTAAGATGGGAAACGTGTGAGCTTCATGAACGATGTAATTCGTTTGAGCAGAAAAGTGACTGCCCTTACCTTAAACGAAGTCTCGCTTGTAGGAAGACACAGAGTCTGGGATTTAACTCCATTTCTGAAGGGAACCACACAGCATAGTTCTCATCCATGGATCACACTCTGCTTTAGAGCGAGAAGCACGCTCTTGCTTTCTAAAGTCTCTAAGACAGCAGGAAACGTGAGTGCGCTGAGAACAAAAGAACGGTGTTTCCTACACATACGGACCATATCTAGTCCAACTCTGTTTCTGAAACTGACACAAAGCACTGGTCTTCTAACATCCAATGCTTGTCAGTTAAGATGAGAAACGTGTGAGCTTTGAGAATGATGTAGTTCCTTTGAACTGAAAAGTGACTGCCCTTACCTGAAACAAAGTCTTGCTTGTAGGAAGACACAGAGCCTGGGATTTAACTCCATTTCTGAAGGGAAACACACAGCATTTTTCTCATACATGGATCACACTCTGCTTTAGAGCGAGAAGCACGCTTTTGCTTTTAGAATCTCTAATATAGCAGGTAATCTGAGTGTGCCCAGAACAAAAGAACGGTGTTTCCTACACATACAGACCATATGTAGTCCAACTCTTCTTCTGAAACTGATACAAAACACTGGTCCTCTAACATCCAATGCTTGTCAGTTAAGATGAGAAACGTGTGATCTTCGTGAACGATGTAGTTTCTTTTGAGCAGAAAAGTGACTGCCCTTACCTGAAACGAAGTCTTGCTTGTAGGAAGACTCAGAGCCTGGGATTTAACTCCATTTCTGAAGTGAAACACACAGCAGTATTCTCATCCATTGATCACACTCTGCTTTAGAACAAGAAGCACGCTCTTGCTTTCTAGATTCTTTAAGACAGCAGGAAACGTGAGTGTGTTGAGAACAAAAGAACGGTGTTTCCTTCACATATGGACCATATCTAGTCCAACTCTCCTTCTTAAACTGATACAAAGCACTGGTCCTCTAAATTCCAATGCTTGTCTGTTAAGAAGAGAAATGTGTGAGCTCAGTGTACGATGTAGTTCATTTGAGATGAAAAGTGACTGCCGTTACCTGAAACGAAGTCTTGCTTGTAGGAAGACACAGAGCCTTGGATTTAACTCCATTTCTGAATGGAAACACACAGCGTAGTTCTCATCCATGGATCACACTCTGCTTTAGAGCGAGAAGCATGCTCTTGCTTTCTGGAGTCTCTAACACAGCAGGAAACGTGAGTTTGCTGAGAACAAAAGAACGGTGTTTCCTACACATACGGACCATATCTAGTCCAACTCTTCTTCTGAAACTGATACAAATCACTGGTCCTCGAACATCCAATGCTTGTCAGTTAAGATGGGAAACGTGTGAGCTTCATGAATGATGTAGTTGGTTTGAGCAGAAAAGTGACTGCCCTTACCTTAAACGAAGTCTTGCTTGTAGGAAGACACAGAGTCTGGGATTTAACTCCATTTCTGAAGGGAAACACACAGCATAGTTCTCATCCATGGATCACACTCTGCTTTACAGCGAGAAGCACGCTCTTGCTTTCTAAAGTCTCTAAGACAGCAGGACACGTGAGTGTGCTGAGAAAAAAAGAACGGTGTTTTCTACACATACGGACCATATGTAGTCCAACTCTTCTTCTGAAACTGATACAAATCACTGGTCCTCTAACATCCAATGCTTGTCAGTTAAGATGGGAAACGTGTGAGCTTCATGAACGATGTAGTTCGTATGAGCAGAAAAGTGACTGCCCTTACATGAAATGAAGTCTTGCTTGTAGGAAGACACAGAGCCTGGGATTTAACTCCATTTCTGAATGGAAATACACAGCGTAGTTCTCATCCATGGATCACACTCTGCTTTAGAGCAAGAAGCATGCTCTTGCTTTCTAGAGTCTCTAATACAGCAGGAAATCTGAGTGTGCCCAGAACAAAAGAACGGAGTTTCCTACACATACGGACCATATGTAGTCCAACTCTCCTTCTGAAACTGATAAAAAGCACTGGTCCTCTAACATCCAATGCTTGTCAGTTAAGATGGGAAACGTGTGAGCTTCATGAACGATGTAGTTCGTTTGAGCAGAAAAGTGACTGCCCTTACCTTAAACGAAGTCTTGCTTGTAGGAAGACACAGAGCCTGGGATTTAACTCCATTTCTGAAGGGAAACACACAGCATAGTTCTCATCCATGGATCACACTCTGCTTTAGAGCGAGAAGCACGCTCTTGCTTTCTAAAGTCTCTAAGACAGCAGGAAACGTGAGTGTGCTGAGAACAAAAGAACGGTGTTTCCTACACATTCGGACCATATCTAGTCCAACTCTGCTTCTGAAACTGATACAAAGCACTGGTCCTCTAACATGCAATGCTTGTCAGTTAAGATGGGAAATGTGTGAGATTCGTGAACGATGTAGTTGGTTTGAGCAGAAAAGTGACTGCCCTTACCTGTATCGAAGTCTTGCTTGTAGGAAGACTCAGAGCCTGGGATTTAACTCGATTTCTGAAGTGAAACACACAGCAGTGTAATCATCCATTGATCACACTCTGCTTTAGAACAAGAAGCACGCTCTTGCTTTCTAGAGTCTCTAAGACAGCAGGAAAAGTGAGTGTGCTGAGAACAAAAGAACGCTGTTTCCTACACATACGGACATTATATAGTCCAACTCTGCTTCTGAAACTGATACAAAGCACTGGTTCTCTAAAATCCAATGCTTGTCTGTTAAGATGAGAAACGTGTGAGCTTTGTGAACTATGTAGTTCCTTTCTGCTGAAAAGTGACTGCCCTTACCTGAAACGAAGTCTTGCTTGTTAGAAGACACAGAGCCTGGGATTTAACTCCATTTCTGAAGGGAAACACACAGCATAGTTCTCACCCATGGATCACACTCTGATTTACAGCAAGAAGCACTCTCTTGCTTTCTAGAGTCTCTAATACAGCAGGAAATCTGAGTGTGCCCAGAACAAAAGAACCGAGTTTCGTACACATACGGACCATATGTAGTCCAACTCTTCTTCTGAAACTGATACAAAACACTGGTCCTCTAACATCCAATGCTTGTCAGTTAAGATGGGAAACGTGTGAGCTTCATGAACGATGTAGTTCGTTTGAGCAGAAAAGTGACTGCCCTTACCTTAAACGAAGTCTTGCTTGTAGGAAGACACAGAGTCTGGGATTTAACTCCATTTCTGAAGGGAAACACACAGCATAGTTCTCATCCATGGATCACACTCTGCTTTAGAGCGAGAAGCACGCTCTTGCTTTCTAAAGTCTCTAAGACAGCAGGAAACGTGAGTGTGCTGAGAACAAAAGAACGGTGTTTCCTACACATAACGACCATATCTAGTCCAACTCTGCTTCTGAAACTGACACAAAGCACTGGTCCTCTAACATCCAATGCTTGTCAGTTAAGATGAGAAACGTGTCAGCTTTGTGAATGATGTAGTTCCTTTGAACTGAAATGTGACTGCCCTTACCTGAAACGAAGTCTTGCTTGTAGGAAGCCTCAGAGCCTGGGATTTAACTCCATTTCTGAAGTGAAACACACAGCAGTGTAATCATCCATTGATCACACTCTGCTTTAGAACAAGAAGCACGCTGTTGCTTTCTAGATTCTCTAAGACAGCAGGAAACGTATGTGTGCTGAGAACAAAAGAACGGTGTTTCCTACACATATGGATCATATCTAGTTCAACTCTGCTTCTGAAACTGATACAAAGCACTGGTCCTCTAACATCCAATGCTTGTCAGTTAAGATGAGATACGTGTGAGCTTCGTGAACAATATAGTTCGTTTGAGCTGAAAAGTGACTGCCTTTACCTGAAACGAAGTCTTGCTTGTAGGAAGACACAGAGCATGGGATTTAACTCCATTTCTGAATGGAAACACACAGCATAGTTCTCCTCAATGGATCACACTCTGCTTTAGAGCAAGAAGCATGCTCTTGCTTTCTGGAGTCTCTAATACAGCAGGAAATCTGAGTGTGCCCAAAACAAAAGAACGTAGTTTCCTACACATACGGACCATATGTAGTCCAACTCTCCTTCTGAAACTGATACAAATCACTGGTCCTCGAACATCCAATGCTTGTCAGTTAAGATGGGAAACGTGTGAGCTTCATGAACGATGTAGTTGGTTTGAGCAGAAAAGTGACTGCCCTTACCTTAAACGAAGTCTTGCTTGTAGGAAGACACAGAGTCTGGGATTTAACTCCATTTCTGAAGGGAAACACACAGCATAGTTCTCATCCATGGATCACACTCTGCTTTAGAGCGAGAAGCACGCTCTTGCTTTCTAAAGTCTCTAAGACAGCAGGAAACGTGAGTGTGCTGAGAACAAAATAACAGTGTTTCCTACACATTCGGACCATATCTAGTCCAACTCTGCTTCTGAAACTGATACAAAGCACTGGTCCTCTAACATCCTATGCTTGTCAGTTAAGATGAGAAACGTGTGAGCTTTGTGAATGATGTAGTTCCTTTGAACTGAAAAGTGACTGCCCTTACCTGAACCGAAGTCTTGCTTGTAGGAAGACACAGAGCCTGGGATTTAACTCCATTTCTGAAGGGAAACACAGAGCATTTTTCTCATCCATGGATCACACACTGCTTTAGAGCGAGAAGCACGCTCTGCTTTTAGAATCTCTAATATAGCAGTTAATCTGTGTGTGCCCAGAACAAAATAACGGTGTTTCCTACACATACAGACCATATGTAGTCCAAATCTGCTTCTGAAACTGATACAAAGCACTCACCCTCTAACATCCAATGCTTGTCAGTTAAGATGAGAAACGTGTGAGCTTCGTGAACTATGTAGTTCGTTTGAGCAGAAAAGTGACTGCCCTTACCTGAATCGAAGTCTTGCTTGTAGGAAGCCTCAGAGCCTGGGATTTAACTCCATTTCTGAAGTGAAACACACAGCAGTGTAATCATCCATTGATCACACTCTGCTTTAGAACAAGAAGCACGATCTTGCTTTCTAGAGTCTCTAAGACAGCAGGAAACGTGTGTGTGCTGAGAACAAAAGAACGGTGTTTCCTACACATATGGACCATATCTAGTTCAACTCTGCTTCTGAAACTGATACAAAGCAGTGGTCCTCTAACATCGAATGCCTGTCTATTAAGATGAGATACGTGTGAGCTTCGTGAACAATGTAGTTCGTTTGAGCAGAAAAGTGACTACCCTTACCTGAAACGAAGTCTTGCTTGTAGGAAGACAGAGAGCCTGGGATTTAACTCCATTTCTGAAGGGAAACCCAGAGAATTTTTCTCAGCCATGGATCACACTCTGCTTTAGAGCGAGAAGCACGCTCTTGCTTTTAGAATCTCTAATATAGCTGGTAATCTGAGTGTGCCCAGAACAAAAGAACGGTGTTTCCCACACATTCAGACCATATGTCGTCCAAATCTGCTTCTGAAACTGATACAAAGCACTGACCCTCTAACATCCAATGCTTGTCAGTTAAGATGAGAAACTTCTGAGCTTCGTGAACGATGTAGTTCGTTTGAGCAGAAAAGTGACTGCCCTTACCTTAAACGAAGTCTTGCTTGTAGGAAGATACAGAGTCTGGGATTTAACTCGATTTCTGAAGAGGAACACACAGCATAGTTCTCATCCATTGATCACACTCTGCTTTAGAGCAAGAAGCATGCTCTTGCTTTCTAGAGTCTCTAATACAGCAGGAAACCTGAGTGTGCCCAGAACAAAAGAACCGAGTTTCCTACTTTACAGACCATATGTAGTCGAACTCTTCTTCTGAAACTGATACAAAGCAGTGGTCCTCTAACATCCAATGCTTGTCAGTTAAGATGAGAAACATGTGAGCTTCATGAACACTGTAGTTCGTTTGAGCAGAAAAGTGACTGCCCCTACCTGAAACGAAGTCTTGCTTGTAGGAAGACACAGAGCCTGGGATTTAACTCCATTTCTTAAAGAAAACACAGAGCATTATTCTCATCCATGGATCACACTCTGCTTTAGAGCGAGAAGCACGCTCTTGCTTTTAGAATCTCTAATATAACAGGTAATCTGAGTGTGCCCAGAACAAAAGAACGGTGTTTCCTACACATACAGACCATATGTAGTCCAAATCTGCTTCTGAAACTGATACAAAGCACTGACCCTCTAAAATCCAATGCTTGTCAGTTAAGATGAGAAACGTGTGAGCTTCGTGAATGATGTAGTTCGTTTGAGCAGAAAAGTGACTGCCCTTACCTTAAACGAAGTCTTGCTTGTAGGAAGACTCAGAGCCTGGGATTTAACTCGATTTCTGAAGGGAAACACACAGCATAGTTCTCATCCATGGATCACACTCTGCTTTAGAGCGAGAAGCACGCTCGTGCTTTCTAAAGTCTCTAAGACAGCAGGAAACGTGAGTGCGCTGAGAACAAAAGAATGGTGTTTCCTACACATAGGGACCATATCTAGTCCAACTCTGTTTCTGAAACTGACACAAAGCACTGGTCCTCCAACATCCAATGCTTGTCAGTTAAGATGAGAAACGTGTGAGCTTCGTGAACAATGTAGTTCGTTTGAGCAGAAAAGTGACTGCCCTTACCTGTAACAAAGTCTTCCTTGTAGTAAGAGACAGAGCCTGGGATTTAACTCCATCTCTGAAGGGAAACACGCAGCAGAGTTCTCATCCATGGATCACACTCTGCTTTAGAGTGAGAAGCACGCTCTTGCTTTCTAGAGTCTCTAATACAGCAGGTAATCTGAGTGTGCCCAGAACAAAAGAACGGTGTTTCCTACACATATGGACCATATCTAGTCCAACTCTCCTTCTTAAACTGATACAAAGCACTGGTCCTCCAACATCCAATGCTTGTCTGTTGAGATGAGAAATGTATGAGCTCAGTGAACGATGTAGTTCGTTTGAGCTGAATAGTGACTGCCGTTACCTGAAACTAATTCTTGCTTGTAGGAAGATACAGAGATTGGGATTTAACTCCATTTCTGAAGGGAAACACACAGCATAGTTCTCATCCATGGATCACACTCTGCTTTAGAGCAAGAAGCACGCTCTTGCTTTCTAGAGTCTCTAATACAGCAGGTAATCTGAGTGTGCCCGGAACAAAAGAACAGTGTTTCCTACACATACGGACCATATGTAGTCCCAATCTGCTTCTGAAACTGATACAATGCACTGGTCCTCTAACATCCAATGCTTGTCAGTTAAGATGAGAAACGTGTGAGCTTCGCGAACGATGTAGTTCTTTTGAGCAGAAAAGTGACTGCCCTTACCTGAATCGAAGTCTTGCTAGTAGGAAGACTCAGAACCTGGGATTTAACTCCAATCCTGAAGTGAAACACACAGCAGTGTAATCATCCATCGATCACACTCTGCTTTAGAACAAGAAGCACGCTCTTGCTTTCTAGAGTCTCTAAGACAGCAGGAAACGTGTGTGTGCTGAGAACAAAAGAACGGTGTTTCCTACACATACGGACCATATCTAGTTCAACTCTGCTTCTGAAACTGATACAAAGCACTGGTCCTCTAACATCCAATGCTTGTCTGTTAAGATGAGAAACGTGTGAGCTTCGTGAACGATGTAGTTCGTTTGAGCTGAAAAGTGACTGCCCTTACCTGAAACGAAGTCTTGCTTGTAGTAAGACACAGAGCCTGGGCTTTAACTCCATCTCTGAAGGGAAACACACAGCAGATTTCTCATCCATGGATCACACTCTGCTTTAGAGCGAGAAGCACGCTCTTGCTTTCTAGAGTCTCTAATACAGAAGGTAATCTGAGTGTGCCCAGAACAAAAGAACGGTGTTTCCTACACATACGGACCATATGTAGTCCAAATCTGCTTCTGAAACTGATACAATGCACTGGTCCTCTAACATCCAATGCTTGTCAGTTAAGATGATAAACGTGTGATCTTCGTGAATGATGTAGTTCGTTTGAGCAGAAAAGTGACTGCCCTTACCTGAAACGAAGTCTTGCTTGTAGGAAGACTCAGAGTCTGGGATTTAACTCCATTTCTTAAGTGAAACACACAGCAGTGTTCTCATCCATTGATCGCACTCTGCTTTAGAACAAGAAGCTCGCTCTTGCTTTCTAGAGTCTCTAAGACAGCAGGAAACGTGTGTGTGCTGAGAACAAAAGCACGGTGTTTCCTACACTTACGGACCATATCTAGTCCAACTCTCCTTCTTAAACTGATACAAAGCACTGGTCCTCCAACATCCAATGCTAGTCTGTTGAGATGAGAAATGTGTGAGCTTCGTGAACGATGTAGTTCGTTTGAGCTGAAAAGTTTCTGCCCTTACCTGAAACGAAGTCTTGCTTGTAGTAAGACACAGAGCCTGGGCTTTAACTCCATCTCTGAAGGGAAACACACAGCTGATTTCTCATCCATGGATCACACTCTGCTTTAGAGCGAGAAGCACGCTCTTGCTTTCTAGAGTTTCTAATACAGAAGGTACTCTGTGTGTGCCCAGAACAAAAGAACAGTGTTTCCTACACATACGGACCATATGTAGTCCAAATCTGCTTCTGAAACTGATACAATGCACTGGTCCTCTAACATCCAATGCTTGTCAGTTAAGATGATAAACGTGTGATCTTCGTGAACTATGTAGTTCGTTTGAGCAGAAAAGTGACTGCCCTTACCTCAAACGAAGTCTTGCTTGTAGGAATACTCAGAGCCTGGGATTTAACTCCATTTCTGAAGTGAAACACACAGCATAGTCTCATCCATGGATCATATTCTGCTTTAGAGCGAGAAGCACGCTCTTGCTTTCTAGAATCTCTAAGACAGCAGGAAACGTGAGTTTGCTGAGAACAAAAGAACGGTGTTTCCTACACATTCGGACCATATCTAGTCCAACTCTGCTTCTGAAAATGATACAAAGCACTGGTCCTCTAACATCCTATGCTTGTCAGTTAAGATGAGAAACGTCTGAGCTTTGTGAATGATGTAGTTCGTTTGAGCAGAAAAGTGACTACCCTTACCTGAATCGAAGTCTTGCTAGTAGGAAGACTCAGAGCCTGGGATTTAACTCCAATCCTGAAGTGAAACACACAGCAGTGTAATCATCCATTGATCGCACTCTGCTTTAGAACAAGAAGCTCGCTCTTGCTTTCTAGAGTCTCTAAGACAGCAGGAAACGTGTGTGTGCTGAGAACAAAAGCACGGTGTTTCCTACACTTACGGACCATATCTAGTCCAACTCTCCTTCTTAAACTGATACAAAGCACTGGTCCTCCAACATCCAATGCTTGTCTGTTTTGATGAGAAATGTGTGAGCTTCGTGAACGATGTAGTTCGTTTGAGCTGAAAAGTTTCTGCCCTTACCTGAAACGAAGTCTTGCTTGTAGTAAGACACAGAGCCTGGGCTTTAACTCCATCTCTGAAGGGAAACAAACAGCAGATTTCTCATCCATGGATCACACTCTGCTTTAGAGCGAGAAGCACGATCTTGCTTTCTAGAGTCTCTAATACAGAAGGTACTCTGAGTGTGCCCAGAAAAAAAGAACAGTGTTTCCTACACATACGGACCATATGTAGTCCAAATCTGCTTCTGAAACTGATACAATGCACTGGTCCTCTAACATCCAATGCTTGTCAGTTAAGATGATAAATGTGTGATCTTCGTGAACTATGTAGTTTGTTTGAGCAGAAAAGTGACTGCCCTTACCTCAAACGAAGTCCTGCTTGTAGGAATACTCAGAGCCTGGGATTTAACTCCATTTCTAAAGTGAAACACACAGCATAGTCTCATCCATGGATCACATTCTGCTTTAGAGCGAGAAGCACGCTCTTGCTTTCTAGAATCTCTAAGACAGCAGGAAACGTGAGTTTGCTGAGAACAAAAGAACGGTGTTTCCTACACATTCGGACCATATCTAGTCCAACTTTGCTTCTGAAAATGATACAAAGCACTGGTCCTCTAACATCCTATGCTTGTCAGTTAAGATGAGAAACGTCTGAGCTTTGTGAATGATGTAGTTCCTTTGAACTGAAAAGTGACTGCCCTTACCTGAAACGAAGTCTTGCTTGTAGTAAGACACAGAGCCTGGGATTTAACTCCATTTCTGAAGGGAAACACACAGCATTTTTCTCATCCATGGATCACACTCTGCTTTAGAGCGATAAGCACGCTCTTGCTTTTAGAGTCTCTAATATAGCAGGTATTCTGAGTGTGCCAAGAACAAAAGAACGGTGTTTCGTACACATACAGACCATATGTAGTCCAAATCTGCTTCTGAAATTGATTCAAAGCACTGACCCTCTAACATCCAATGCTTGTCTGTTAAGATGAGAAACGAGTGAGCTTCGTGAACGATGTAGTTCATTTGAGCAGAAAAGTGACTGCCCTTACCTGAATCGAAGTCTTGCTTGTAGGAAGACTCAGAGCCTGGCCTTTTTCTCCATTTCTGAAGTGAAACACACAGCATAGTTCTCATCCATGGATCACACTCTGCTTTAGAGCGAGAAGCACGCTCGTGCTTTCTAAAGTCTCTAAGACAGCAGGAAACGTGAGTGCGCTGAGAACAAAAGAACGGTGTTTCCTACACATAAAGACCATATCTAGTCCAACTCTGTTTCTGAAACTGACACAAAGCACTGGTCCTCCAACATCCAATGCTTGTCAGTTAAGATGAGATACGTGTGAGCTTCGTGAACAATGTAGTTCGTTTGAGCAGAAAAGTGACTGCCCTTACCTGTAACAAAGTCTTCCTTGTAGTAAGAGACAGAGCCTGGGATTTAACTCCATCTCTGAAGGGAAACACGCAGCAGAGTTCTCGTCCATGGATCACACTCTGCTTTAGAGTGAGAAGCACGCTCTTGCTTTCTAGAGTCTCTAATACAGCAGGTAATCTGAGTGTGCCCAGAACAAAAGAACGGTGTTTCCTACACATATGGACCATATCTAGTCCAACTCTCCTTCTTAAACTGATACAAAGCACTGGTGCTCCAACATCCAATGCTTGTCTGTTGAGATGAGAAATGTGTGAGCTCAGTGAACGATGTAGTTCGTTTGAGCTGAAAAATGACTGCCGTTACCTGAAACCAATTCTTGCTTGTAGGAAGACACAGAGATTGGGATTTAACTCCATTTCTGAAGGGAAACACACAGCATAGTTCTCATCCATGGATCACACTCTGCTTTAGAGCAAGAAGCACGCTCTTGCTTTCTAGAGTCTCTAATACAGCAGGTAATCTGAGTGTGCCCGGAACAAAAGAACAGTGTTTCCTACACATACGGACCTTATGTAGTCCCAATCTGCTTCTGAAACTGATACAATGCACTGGTCCTCTAACATCCAATGCTTGTCAGTTAAGATGAGAAACGTGTGAGCTTCGCGAACGATGTAGTTCGTTTGAGCAGAAAAGTGACTACCCTTACCTAGTAGGAAGACTCAGAGCCTGGGATTTAACTCCAATCCTGAAGTGAAACACACAGCAGTGTAATCATCCATCGATCACACTCTGCTTTAGAACAAGAAGCACGCTCTTGCTTTCTAGAGTCTCTAAGACAGCAGGAAACGTGTGTGTGCTGAGAACAAAAGAACGGTGTTTCCTACACATACGGACCATATCTAGTTCAACTCTGCTTCTGAAACTGATACAAAGCACTGGTCCTCTAACATCCAATGCTTGTCTGTTAAGATGAGAAACGTGTGAGCTTTGTGAACTATGTAGTTCGTTTGAGCTGAAAAGTGACTGCCCTTACCTGAAACGAAGTCTTGCTTGTAGTAAGACACAGAGCCTGGGCTTTAACTCCATCTCTGAAGGGAAACACACAGCAGATTTCTCATCCATGGATCACACTCTGCTTTAGAGCGTGAAGCACGCTCGTGCTTTCTAGAATCTCTAATACAGAAGGTAATCTGAGTGTGCCCAGAACAAAAGAACGGTGTTTCCTACACATACGGACCATATGTAGTCCAAATCTGCTTCTGAAACTGATACAATGCACTGGTGCTCTAACATCCAATGCTTGTCAGTTAAGATGATAAACGTGTGATCTTCGTGAATGATGTAGTTCGTTTGAGCAGAAAAGTGACTGCCCTTACCTCAAACGAAGTCTTGCTTGTAGGAAGACTCAGAGTCTGGGATTTAACTCCATTTCTGAAGTGAAACACACAGCAGTGTTCTCATCCATTGATCGCACTCTGCTTTAGAACAAGAAGCTCGCTCTTGCTTTCTAGAGTCTCAAAGACAGCAGGAAACGTGTGTGTGCTGAGAACAAAAGCACGGTGTTTCCTACACTTACGGACCATATCTAGTCCAACTCTCCTTCTTAAACTGATACAAAGCACTGGTCCTCCAACATCCAATGCTTGTCTGTTGAGATGAGAAATGTGTGAGCTTCGTGAACGATGTAGATCGTTTGAGCTGAAAAGTGACTGCCCTTACCAGAAACGAAGTCTTGCTTGTAGTAAGACACAGAGCCTAGGCTTTAACTCCATCTCTGAAGGGAAACAAACAGCAGATTTCTCATCCATGGATCACACTCTGCTTTAGAGCGAGAAGCACGATCTTGCTTTCTAGAGTCTCTAATACAGAAGGTACTCTGAGTGTGCCCAGAACAAAAGAACAGTGTTTCCTACACATACGGACCATATGTAGTCCAAATCTGCTTCTGAAACTGATACAATGCACTGGTCCTCTAACATCCAATGCTTGTCAGTTAAGATGATAAACGTGTGATCTTCGTGAACTATGTAGTTCGTTTGAGCAGAAAAGTGACTGCCCTTACCTCAAACGAAGTCTTGCTTGTAGGAATACTCAGAGCCTGGGATTTAACTCCATTTCTGAAGTGAAACACACAGCATAGTCTCATCCATGGATCACATTCTGCTTTAGAGCGAGAAGCACGCTCTTGCTTTCTAGAATCTCTAAGACAGCAGGAAACGTGAGTTTGCTGAGAACAAAAGAACGGTGTTTCCTACACATTCGGACCATATCTAGTCCAACTCTGCTTCTGAAAATGATACAAAGCACTGGTCCTCTAACATCCTATGCTTGTCAGTTAAGATGAGAAACGTCTGAGCTTTGTGAATGATGTAGTTCCTTTGAACTGAAAAGTGACTGCCCTTACCTGAAACGAAGTCTTGCTTGTAGTAAGACACAGAGCCTGGGATTTAACTCCATTTCTGAAGGGAAACACACAGCATAGTTCTCATCCATGGATCACACTCTGCTTTAGAGCGAGAAGCACGCTCGTGCTTTCTAAAGTCTCTAAGACAGCAGGAAACGTGAGTGCGCTGAGAACAAAAGAACGGTGTTTCCTACACATAGGGACCATATCTAGTCCAACTCTGTTTCTGAAACTGACACAAAGCACTGGTCATCCAACATCCAATGCTTGTCAGTTAAGATGAGAAACGTGTGAGCTTCGTGAACAATGTAGTTCGTTTGAGCAGAAAAGTGACTGCCCTTACCTGTAACAAAGTCTTCCTTGTAGTAAGAGACAGAGCCTGGGATTTAACTCCATCTCTGAAGGGAAACATGCAGCAGAGTTCTCATCCATGGATCACACTCTGCTTTAGAGTGAGAAGCACGCTCTTGCTTTCTAGAGTCTCTAATACAGCAGGTAATCTGAGTGTGCCCAGAACAAAAGAACGGTGTTTCCTACACATATGGACCATATCTAGTCCAACTCTCCTTCTTAAACTGATACAAAGCACTGGTCCTCCAACATCCAATGCTTGTCTGTTGAGATGAGAAATGTGTGAGCTCAGTGAACGATGTAGTTCGTTTGAGCTGAAAAGTGACTGCCGTTACCTGAAACCAGTTCTTGCTTGTAGGAAGACACAGAGATTGGGATTTAACTCCATTTCTGAAGGGAAACACACAGCATAGTTCTCATCCATGGATCAAACTCTGCTTTAGAGCAAGAAGCACGCTCTTGCTTTCTAGAGTCTC
Source organism: Onychomys leucogaster (assembly GCA_949786385.1). NCBI lineage: Eukaryota > Metazoa > Chordata > Mammalia > Rodentia > Cricetidae > Onychomys > Onychomys leucogaster. The sequence continues at coordinate 468,242 of CATKUP010000143.1, forward strand.
TAATACAGCAGGTAATCTGAGTGTGCCCGGAACAAAAGAACAGTGTTTCCTACACATACGGACCATATGTAGTCCCAATCTGCTTCTGAAACTGATACAATGCACTGGTCCTCTAACATCCAATGCTTGTCAGTTAAGATGAGAAACGTGTGAGCTTCGCGAACGATGTAGTTCGTTTGAGCAGAAAAGTGACTACCCTTACCTGAATCGAAGTCTTGCTAGTAGGAAAACTCAGAGCCTGGGATTTAACTCCAATCCTGAAGTGAAACACACAGCAGTGTAATCATCCATCGATCACACTCTGCTTTAGAACAAGAAGCACGCTCTTGCTTTCTAGAGTCTCTAAGACAGCAGGAAACGTGTGTGTGCTGAGAACAAAAGAACGGTGTTTCCTACACATACGGACCATATCTAGTTCAACTCTGCTTCTGAAACTGATACAAAGCACTGGTCCTCTAACATCCAATGCTTGTCTGTTAAGATGAGAAACGTGTGAGCTTTGTGAACGATGTAGTTCGTTTGAGCTGAAAAGTGACTGCCCTTACCTGAAACGAAGTCTTGCTTGTAGTAAGACACAGAGCCTGGGCTTTAACTCCATCTCTGAAGGGAAACACACAGCAGATTTCTCATCCATGGATCACACTCTGCTTTAGAGCGAGAAGCACACTCGTGCTTTCTAGAGTCTCTAATACAGAAGGTAATCTGAGTGTGCCCAGAACAAAAGAACGGTGTTTCCTACACATACGGACCATATGTAGTCCCAATCTGCTTCTGAAACTGATACAATGCACTGGTCCTCTAACATCCAATGCTTGTCTTTAAAGATGAGAAACGTGTGAGCTTCGCGAACGATGTAGTTCGTTTGAGCAGAAAAGTGACTGCCCTTACCTGAATCGAAGTCTTGCTAGTAGGAAGACTCAGAGCCTGGGATTTAACTCCAATCCTGAAGTGAAACACACAGCAGTGTAATCGTCCATCGATCACACTCTGCTTTAGAACAAGAAGCACGCTCTTGCTCTCTAGAGTCTCTAAGACAGCAGGAAACGTGTGTGTGCTGAGAACAAAAGAACGGTGTTTCCTACACATACGGACCATATCTAGTTCAACTCTGCTTCTGAAACTGATACAAAGCACTGGTCCTCTAACATCCAATGCTTGTCTGTTAAGATGAGAAACGTGTGAGCTTCGTGAACGATGTAATTCGTTTGAGCTGAAAAGTGACTGCCCTTACCTGAAACGAAGTCTTGCTTGTAGGAAGACACAGAGCCTGGGATTTAACTCCATTTCTTAAAGGAAACACAGAGCATTATTCTCATCCATGGATCACACTCTGCTTTAGAGCGAGAAGCACGCTCTTGCTTTTAGAATCTCTAATATAACAGGTAATCTGAGTGTGCCCAGAACAAAAGAACGGTGTTTCCTACACATACAGACCATATGTAGTCCAAATCTGCTTCTGAAACTGATACAAAGCACTGACCCTCTAAAATCCAATGCTTGTCAGTTAAGATGAGAAACGTGTGAGCTTCGTGAATGATGTAGTTCGTTTGAGCAGAAAAGTGACTGCCCTTACCTTAAACGAAGTCTTGCTTGTAGGAAGACTCAGAGCCTGGGATTTAACTCGATTTCTGAAGGGAAACACACAGCATAGTTCTCATCCATGGATCACACTCTGCTTTAGAGCGAGAAGCACGCTCGTGCTTTCTAAAGTCTCTAAGACAGCAGGAAACGTGAGTGCGCTGAGAACAAAAGAATGGTGTTTCCTACACATAGGGACCATATCTAGTCCAACTCTGTTTCTGAAACTGACACAAAGCACTGGTCCTCCAACATCCAATGCTTGTCAGTTAAGATGAGAAACGTGTGAGCTTCGTGAACAATGTAGTTCGTTTGAGCAGAAAAGTGACTGCCCTTACCTGTAACAAAGTCTTCCTTGTAGTAAGAGACAGAGCCTGGGATTTAACTCCATCTCTGAAGGGAAACACGCAGCAGAGTTCTCATCCATGGATCACACTCTGCTTTAGAGTGAGAAGCACGCTCTTGCTTTCTAGAGTCTCTAATACAGCAGGTAATCTGAGTGTGCCCAGAACAAAAGAACGGTGTTTCCTACACATATGGACCATATCTAGTCCAACTCTCCTTCTTAAACTGATACAAAGCACTGGTCCTCCAACATCCAATGCTTGTCTGTTGAGATGAGAAATGTATGAGCTCAGTGAACGATGTAGTTCGTTTGAGCTGAATAGTGACTGCCGTTACCTGAAACTAATTCTTGCTTGTAGGAAGATACAGAGATTGGGATTTAACTCCATTTCTGAAGGGAAACACACAGCATAGTTCTCATCCATGGATCACACTCTGCTTTAGAGCAAGAAGCACGCTCTTGCTTTCTAGAGTCTCTAATACAGCAGGTAATCTGAGTGTGCCCGGAACAAAAGAACAGTGTTTCCTACACATACGGACCATATGTAGTCCCAATCTGCTTCTGAAACTGATACAATGCACTGGTCCTCTAACATCCAATGCTTGTCAGTTAAGATGAGAAACGTGTGAGCTTCGCGAACGATGTAGTTCGTTTGAGCAGAAAAGTGACTGCCCTTACCTGAATCGAAGTCTTGCTAGTAGGAAGACTCAGAGCCTGGGATTTAACTCCAATCCTGAAGTGAAACACACAGCAGTGTAATCATCCATCGATCACACTCTGCTTTAGAACAAGAAGCACGCTCTTGCTTTCTAGAGTCTCTAAGACAGCAGGAAACGTGTGTGTGCTGAGAACAAAAGAACGGTGTTTCCTACACATACGGACCATATCTAGTTCAACTCTGCTTCTGAAACTGATACAAAGCACTGGTCCTCTAACATCCAATGCTTGTCTGTTAAGATGAGAAACGTGTGAGCTTCGTGAACGATGTAGTTCGTTTGAGCTGAAAAGTGACTGCCCTTACCTGAAACGAAGTCTTGCTTGTAGTAAGACACAGAGCCTGGGCTTTAACTCCATCTCTGAAGGGAAACACACAGCAGATTTCTCATCCATGGATCACACTCTGCTTTAGAGCGAGAAGCACGCTCTTGCTTTCTAGAGTCTCTAATACAGAAGGTAATCTGAGTGTGCCCAGAACAAAAGAACGGTGTTTCCTACACATACGGACCATATGTAGTCCAAATCTGCTTCTGAAACTGATACAATGCACTGGTCCTCTAACATCCAATGCTTGTCAGTTAAGATGATAAACGTGTGATCTTCGTGAATGATGTAGTTCGTTTGAGCAGAAAAGTGACTGCCCTTACCTGAAACGAAGTCTTGCTTGTAGGAAGACTCAGAGTCTGGGATTTAACTCCATTTCTTAAGTGAAACACACAGCAGTGTTCTCATCCATTGATCGCACTCTGCTTTAGAACAAGAAGCTCGCTCTTGCTTTCTAGAGTCTCTAAGACAGCAGGAAACGTGTGTGTGCTGAGAACAAAAGCACGGTGTTTCCTACACTTACGGACCATATCTAGTCCAACTCTCCTTCTTAAACTGATACAAAGCACTGGTCCTCCAACATCCAATGCTAGTCTGTTGAGATGAGAAATGTGTGAGCTTCGTGAACGATGTAGTTCGTTTGAGCTGAAAAGTTTCTGCCCTTACCTGAAACGAAGTCTTGCTTGTAGTAAGACACAGAGCCTGGGCTTTAACTCCATCTCTGAAGGGAAACACACAGCTGATTTCTCATCCATGGATCACACTCTGCTTTAGAGCGAGAAGCACGCTCTTGCTTTCTAGAGTTTCTAATACAGAAGGTACTCTGTGTGTGCCCAGAACAAAAGAACAGTGTTTCCTACACATACGGACCATATGTAGTCCAAATCTGCTTCTGAAACTGATACAATGCACTGGTCCTCTAACATCCAATGCTTGTCAGTTAAGATGATAAACGTGTGATCTTCGTGAACTATGTAGTTCGTTTGAGCAGAAAAGTGACTGCCCTTACCTCAAACGAAGTCTTGCTTGTAGGAATACTCAGAGCCTGGGATTTAACTCCATTTCTGAAGTGAAACACACAGCATAGTCTCATCCATGGATCATATTCTGCTTTAGAGCGAGAAGCACGCTCTTGCTTTCTAGAATCTCTAAGACAGCAGGAAACGTGAGTTTGCTGAGAACAAAAGAACGGTGTTTCCTACACATTCGGACCATATCTAGTCCAACTCTGCTTCTGAAAATGATACAAAGCACTGGTCCTCTAACATCCTATGCTTGTCAGTTAAGATGAGAAACGTCTGAGCTTTGTGAATGATGTAGTTCGTTTGAGCAGAAAAGTGACTACCCTTACCTGAATCGAAGTCTTGCTAGTAGGAAGACTCAGAGCCTGGGATTTAACTCCAATCCTGAAGTGAAACACACAGCAGTGTAATCATCCATTGATCGCACTCTGCTTTAGAACAAGAAGCTCGCTCTTGCTTTCTAGAGTCTCTAAGACAGCAGGAAACGTGTGTGTGCTGAGAACAAAAGCACGGTGTTTCCTACACTTACGGACCATATCTAGTCCAACTCTCCTTCTTAAACTGATACAAAGCACTGGTCCTCCAACATCCAATGCTTGTCTGTTTTGATGAGAAATGTGTGAGCTTCGTGAACGATGTAGTTCGTTTGAGCTGAAAAGTTTCTGCCCTTACCTGAAACGAAGTCTTGCTTGTAGTAAGACACAGAGCCTGGGCTTTAACTCCATCTCTGAAGGGAAACAAACAGCAGATTTCTCATCCATGGATCACACTCTGCTTTAGAGCGAGAAGCACGATCTTGCTTTCTAGAGTCTCTAATACAGAAGGTACTCTGAGTGTGCCCAGAAAAAAAGAACAGTGTTTCCTACACATACGGACCATATGTAGTCCAAATCTGCTTCTGAAACTGATACAATGCACTGGTCCTCTAACATCCAATGCTTGTCAGTTAAGATGATAAATGTGTGATCTTCGTGAACTATGTAGTTTGTTTGAGCAGAAAAGTGACTGCCCTTACCTCAAACGAAGTCCTGCTTGTAGGAATACTCAGAGCCTGGGATTTAACTCCATTTCTAAAGTGAAACACACAGCATAGTCTCATCCATGGATCACATTCTGCTTTAGAGCGAGAAGCACGCTCTTGCTTTCTAGAATCTCTAAGACAGCAGGAAACGTGAGTTTGCTGAGAACAAAAGAACGGTGTTTCCTACACATTCGGACCATATCTAGTCCAACTTTGCTTCTGAAAATGATACAAAGCACTGGTCCTCTAACATCCTATGCTTGTCAGTTAAGATGAGAAACGTCTGAGCTTTGTGAATGATGTAGTTCCTTTGAACTGAAAAGTGACTGCCCTTACCTGAAACGAAGTCTTGCTTGTAGTAAGACACAGAGCCTGGGATTTAACTCCATTTCTGAAGGGAAACACACAGCATTTTTCTCATCCATGGATCACACTCTGCTTTAGAGCGATAAGCACGCTCTTGCTTTTAGAGTCTCTAATATAGCAGGTATTCTGAGTGTGCCAAGAACAAAAGAACGGTGTTTCGTACACATACAGACCATATGTAGTCCAAATCTGCTTCTGAAATTGATTCAAAGCACTGACCCTCTAACATCCAATGCTTGTCTCTTAAGATGAGAAACGAGTGAGCTTCGTGAACGATGTAGTTCATTTGAGCAGAAAAGTGACTGCCCTTACCTGAATCGAAGTCTTGCTTGTAGGAAGACTCAGAGCCTGGCCTTTTTCTCCATTTCTGAAGTGAAACACACAGCATAGTTCTCATCCATGGATCACACTCTGCTTTAGAGCGAGAAGCACGCTCGTGCTTTCTAAAGTCTCTAAGACAGCAGGAAACGTGAGTGCGCTGAGAACAAAAGAACGGTGTTTCCTACACATAAAGACCATATCTAGTCCAACTCTGTTTCTGAAACTGACACAAAGCACTGGTCCTCCAACATCCAATGCTTGTCAGTTAAGATGAGATACGTGTGAGCTTCGTGAACAATGTAGTTCGTTTGAGCAGAAAAGTGACTGCCCTTACCTGTAACAAAGTCTTCCTTGTAGTAAGAGACAGAGCCTGGGATTTAACTCCATCTCTGAAGGGAAACACGCAGCAGAGTTCTCGTCCATGGATCACACTCTGCTTTAGAGTGAGAAGCACGCTCTTGCTTTCTAGAGTCTCTAATACAGCAGGTAATCTGAGTGTGCCCAGAACAAAAGAACGGTGTTTCCTACACATATGGACCATATCTAGTCCAACTCTCCTTCTTAAACTGATACAAAGCACTGGTGCTCCAACATCCAATGCTTGTCTGTTGAGATGAGAAATGTGTGAGCTCAGTGAACGATGTAGTTCGTTTGAGCTGAAAAGTGACTGCCGTTACCTGAAACCAATTCTTGCTTGTAGGAAGACACAGAGATTGGGATTTAACTCCATTTCTGAAGGGAAACACACAGCATAGTTCTCATCCATGGATCACACTCTGCTTTAGAGCAACAAGCACGCTCTTGCTTTCTAGAGTCTCTAATACAGCAGGTAATCTGAGTGTGCCCGGAACAAAAGAACAGTGTTTCCTACACATACGGACCTTATGTAGTCCCAATCTGCTTCTGAAACTGATACAATGCACTGGTCCTCTAACATCCAATGCTTGTCAGTTAAGATGAGAAACGTGTGAGCTTCGCGAACGATGTAGTTCGTTTGAGCAGAAAAGTGACTACCCTTACCTAGTAGGAAGACTCAGAGCCTGGGATTTAACTCCAATCCTGAAGTGAAACACACAGCAGTGTAATCATCCATCGATCACACTCTGCTTTAGAACAAGAAGCACGCTCTTGCTTTCTAGAGTCTCTAAGACAGCAGGAAACGTGTGTGTGCTGAGAACAAAAGAACGGTGTTTCCTACACATACGGACCATATCTAGTTCAACTCTGCTTCTGAAACTGATACAAAGCACTGGTCCTCTAACATCCAATGCTTGTCTGTTAAGATGAGAAACGTGTGAGCTTTGTGAACTATGTAGTTCGTTTGAGCTGAAAAGTGACTGCCCTTACCTGAAACGAAGTCTTGCTTGTAGTAAGACACAGAGCCTGGGCTTTAACTCCATCTCTGAAGGGAAACACACAGCAGATTTCTCATCCATGGATCACACTCTGCTTTAGAGCGTGAAGCACGCTCGTGCTTTCTAGAATCTCTAATACAGAAGGTAATCTGAGTGTGCCCAGAACAAAAGAACGGTGTTTCCTACACATACGGACCATATGTAGTCCAAATCTGCTTCTGAAACTGATACAATGCACTGGTGCTCTAACATCCAATGCTTGTCAGTTAAGATGATAAACGTGTGATCTTCGTGAATGATGTAGTTCGTTTGAGCAGAAAAGTGACTGCCCTTACCTCAAACGAAGTCTTGCTTGTAGGAAGACTCAGAGTCTGGGATTTAACTCCATTTCTGAAGTGAAACACACAGCAGTGTTCTCATCCATTGATCGCACTCTGCTTTAGAACAAGAAGCTCGCTCTTGCTTTCTAGAGTCTCAAAGACAGCAGGAAACGTGTGTGTGCTGAGAACAAAAGCACGGTGTTTCCTACACTTACGGACCATATCTAGTCCAACTCTCCTTCTTAAACTGATACAAAGCACTGGTCCTCCAACATCCAATGCTTGTCTGTTGAGATGAGAAATGTGTGAGCTTCGTGAACGATGTAGATCGTTTGAGCTGAAAAGTGACTGCCCTTACCAGAAACGAAGTCTTGCTTGTAGTAAGACACAGAGCCTAGGCTTTAACTCCATCTCTGAAGGGAAACAAACAGCAGATTTCTCATCCATGGATCACACTCTGCTTTAGAGCGAGAAGCACGATCTTGCTTTCTAGAGTCTCTAATACAGAAGGTACTCTGAGTGTGCCCAGAACAAAAGAACAGTGTTTCCTACACATACGGACCATATGTAGTCCAAATCTGCTTCTGAAACTGATACAATGCACTGGTCCTCTAACATCCAATGCTTGTCAGTTAAGATGATAAACGTGTGATCTTCGTGAACTATGTAGTTCGTTTGAGCAGAAAAGTGACTGCCCTTACCTCAAACGAAGTCTTGCTTGTAGGAATACTCAGAGCCTGGGATTTAACTCCATTTCTGAAGTGAAACACACAGCATAGTCTCATCCATGGATCACATTCTGCTTTAGAGCGAGAAGCACGCTCTTGCTTTCTAGAATCTCTAAGACAGCAGGAAACGTGAGTTTGCTGAGAACAAAAGAACGGTGTTTCCTACACATTCGGACCATATCTAGTCCAACTCTGCTTCTGAAAATGATACAAAGCACTGGTCCTCTAACATCCTATGCTTGTCAGTTAAGATGAGAAACGTCTGAGCTTTGTGAATGATGTAGTTCCTTTGAACTGAAAAGTGACTGCCCTTACCTGAAACGAAGTCTTGCTTGTAGTAAGACACAGAGCCTGGGATTTAACTCCATTTCTGAAGGGAAACACACAGCATAGTTCTCATCCATGGATCACACTCTGCTTTAGAGCGAGAAGCACGCTCGTGCTTTCTAAAGTCTCTAAGACAGCAGGAAACGTGAGTGCGCTGAGAACAAAAGAACGGTGTTTCCTACACATAGGGACCATATCTAGTCCAACTCTGTTTCTGAAACTGACACAAAGCACTGGTCATCCAACATCCAATGCTTGTCAGTTAAGATGAGAAACGTGTGAGCTTCGTGAACAATGTAGTTCGTTTGAGCAGAAAAGTGACTGCCCTTACCTGTAACAAAGTCTTCCTTGTAGTAAGAGACAGAGCCTGGGATTTAATTCCATCTCTGAAGGGAAACATGCAGCAGAGTTCTCATCCATGGATCACACTCTGCTTTAGAGTGAGAAGCACGCTCTTGCTTTCTAGAGTCTCTAATACAGCAGGTAATCTGAGTGTGCCCAGAACAAAAGAACGGTGTTTCCTACACATATGGACCATATCTAGTCCAACTCTCCTTCTTAAACTGATACAAAGCACTGGTCCTCCAACATCCAATGCTTGTCTGTTGAGATGAGAAATGTGTGAGCTCAGTGAACGATGTAGTTCGTTTGAGCTGAAAAGTGACTGCCGTTACCTGAAACCAGTTCTTGCTTGTAGGAAGACACAGAGATTGGGATTTAACTCCATTTCTGAAGGGAAACACACAGCATAGTTCTCATCCATGGATCAAACTCTGCTTTAGAGCAAGAAGCACGCTCTTGCTTTCTAGAGTCTCTAATACAGCAGGTAATCTGAGTGTGCCCGGAACAAAAGAACAGTGTTTCCTACACATACGGACCATATGTAGTCCCAATCTGCTTCTGAAACTGATACAATGCACTGGTCCTCTAACATCCAATGCTTGTCAGTTAAGATGAGAAACGTGTGAGCTTCGCGAACGATGTAGTTCGTTTGAGCAGAAAAGTGACTACCCTTACCTGAATCGAAGTCTTGCTAGTAGGAAAACTCAGAGCCTGGGATTTAACTCCAATCCTGAAGTGAAACACACAGCAGTGTAATCATCCATCGATCACACTCTGCTTTAGAACAAGAAGCACGCTCTTGCTTTCTAGAGTCTCTAAGACAGCAGGAAACGTGTGTGTGCTGAGAACAAAAGAACGGTGTTTCCTACACATACGGACCATATCTAGTTCAACTCTGCTTCTGAAACTGATACAAAGCACTGGTCCTCTAACATCCAATGCTTGTCTGTTAAGATGAGAAACGTGTGAGCTTTGTGAACGATGTAGTTCGTTTGAGCTGAAAAGTGACTGCCCTTACCTGAAACGAAGTCTTGCTTGTAGTAAGACACAGAGCCTGGGCTTTAACTCCATCTCTGAAGGGAAACACACAGCAGATTTCTCATCCATGGATCACACTCTGCTTTAGAGCGAGAAGCACACTCGTGCTTTCTAGAGTCTCTAATACAGAAGGTAATCTGAGTGTGCCCAGAACAAAAGAACGGTGTTTCCTACACATACGGACCATATGTAGTCCCAATCTGCTTCTGAAACTGATACAATGCACTGGTCCTCTAACATCCAATGCTTGTCTTTAAAGATGAGAAACGTGTGAGCTTCGCGAACGATGTAGTTCGTTTGAGCAGAAAAGTGACTGCCCTTACCTGAATCGAAGTCTTGCTAGTAGGAAGACTCAGAGCCTGGGATTTAACTCCAATCCTGAAGTGAAACACACAGCAGTGTAATCGTCCATCGATCACACTCTGCTTTAGAACAAGAAGCACGCTCTTGCTCTCTAGAGTCTCTAAGACAGCAGGAAACGTGTGTGTGCTGAGAACAAAAGAACGGTGTTTCCTACACATACGGACCATATCTAGTTCAACTCTGCTTCTGAAACTGATACAAAGCACTGGTCCTCTAACATCCAATGCTTGTCTGTTAAGATGAGAAACGTGTGAGCTTCGTGAACGATGTAATTCGTTTGAGCTGAAAAGTGACTGCCCTTACCTGAAACGAAGTCTTGCTTGTAGTAAGACACAGAGCCTGGGCTTTAACTCCATCTCTGAAGGGAAACACACAGCAGATTTCTCATCCATGGATCACACTCTGCTTTAGAGCGAGAAGCACGCTCGTGCTTTCTAGAGTCTCTAATACAGAAGGTAATCTGAGTGTGCCCAGAACAAAAGAACGGTGTTTCCTACACATACGGACCATATGTAGTCCAAATCTGCTTCTGAAACTGATACAATGCACTGGTCCTCTAACATCCAATGCTTGTCAGTTAAGATGATAAACGTGTGATCTTCGTGAATTATGTAGTTCGTTTGAGCAGAAAAGTGACTGCCCTTACCTCAAACGAAGTCTTGCTTGTAGGAAGACACAGAGATTGGGATTTAACTCCATTTCTGAAGTGAAACACACAGCAGTGTTCTCATCCATGGATCACACTCTGCTTTAGAGCGAGAAGCACGCTCGTGCTTTCTAAAGTCTCTAAGACAGCAGGAAACGTGAGTGCGCTGAGAACAAAAGAACGGTGTTTCCTACACATAGGGACCATATCTAGTCCAACTCTGTTTCTGAAACTGACACAAAGCACTGGTCCTCCAACATCCAATGCTTGTCTGTTGAGATGAGAAATGTGTGAGCTTCGTGAACGATGTAGTTCGTTTGAGCTGAAAAGTTTCTGCCCTTACCTGAAACGAAGTCTTGCTTGTAGTAAGACACAGAGCCTGGGCTTTAACTCCATCTCTGAAGGGAAACACACAGCTGATTTCTCATCCATGGATCACACTCTGCTTTAGAGCGAGAAGCACGCTCTTGCTTTCTAGATTCTCTAATACAGAAGGTACTCTGTGTGTGCCCAGAACAAAAGAACAGTGTTTCCTACACATACGGACCATATGTAGTCCAAATCTGCTTCTGAAACTGATACAATGCACTGGTCCTCTAACATCCAATGCTTGTCAGTTAAGATGATAAACGTGTGATCTTCGTGAACTATGTAGTTCGTTTGAGCAGAAAAGTGACTGCCCTTACCTCAAACGAAGTCTTGCTTGTAGGAATACTCAGAGCCTGGGATTTAACTCCATTTCTGAAGTGAAACACACAGCATAGTCTCATCCATGGATCACATTCTGCTTTAGAGCGAGAAGCACGCTCTTGCTTTCTAGAATCTCTAAGACAGCAGGAAACGTGAGTTTGCTGAGAACAAAAGAACGGTGTTTCCTACACATTCGGACCATATCTAGTCCAACTCTGCTTCTGAAAATGATACAAAGCACTGGTCCTCTAACATCCTATGCTTGTCAGTTAAGATGAGAAACGTCTGAGCTTTGTGAATGATGTAGTTCGTTTGAGCAGAAAAGTGACTACCCTTACCTGAATCGAAGTCTTGCTAGTAGGAAGACTCAGAGCCTGGGATTTAACTCCAATCCTGAAGTGAAACACACAGCAGTGTAATCATCCATTGATCGCACTCTGCTTTAGAACAAGAAGCTCGCTCTTGCTTTCTAGAGTCTCTAAGACAGCAGGAAACGTGTGTGTGCTGAGAACAAAAGCACGGTGTTTCCTACACTTACGGACCATATCTAGTCCAACTCTCCTTCTTAAACTGATACAAAGCACTGGTCCTCCAACATCCAATGCTTGTCTGTTTTGATGAGAAATGTGTGAGCTTCGTGAACGATGTAGTTCGTTTGAGCTGAAAAGTTTCTGCCCTTACCTGAAACGAAGTCTTGCTTGTAGTAAGACACAGAGCCTGGGCTTTAACTCCATCTCTGAAGGGAAACAAACAGCAGATTTCTCATCCATGGATCACACTCTGCTTTAGAGCGAGAAGCACGATCTTGCTTTCTAGAGTCTCTAATACAGAAGGTACTCTGAGTGTGCCCAGAAAAAAAGAACAGTGTTTCCTACACATACGGACCATATGTAGTCCAAATCTGCTTCTGAAACTGATACAATGCACTGGTCCTCTAACATCCAATGCTTGTCAGTTAAGATGATAAATGTGTGATCTTCGTGAACTATGTAGTTCGTTTGAGCAGAAAAGTGACTGCCCTTACCTCAAACGAAGTCCTGCTTGTAGGAATACTCAGAGCCTGGGATTTAACTCCATTTCTAAAGTGAAACACACAGCATAGTCTCATCCATGGATCACATTCTGCTTTAGAGCGAGAAGCACGCTCTTGCTTTCTAGAATCTCTAAGACAGCAGGAAACGTGAGTTTGCTGAGAACAAAAGAACGGTGTTTCCTACACATTCGGACCATATCTAGTCCAACTTTGCTTCTGAAAATGATACAAAGCACTGGTCCTCTAACATCCTATGCTTGTCAGTTAAGATGAGAAACGTCTGAGCTTTGTGAATGATGTAGTTCCTTTGAACTGAAAAGTGACTGCCGTTACCTGAAATGAAATCTTGCTTGTAGTAAGACACAGAGCCTGGGATTTAACTCCATCTCTGAAGGGAAACACACAGCATTTTTCTCATCCATGGATCACACTCTGCTTTAGAGCGATAAGCACGCTCTTGCTTTTAGAGTCTCTAATATAGCAGGTATTCTGAGTGTGCCAAGAACAAAAGAACGGTGTTTCGTACACATACAGACCATATGTAGTCCAAATCTGCTTCTGAAATTGATTCAAAGCACTGACCCTCTAACATCCAATGCTTGTCTGTTAAGATGAGAAACGAGTGAGCTTCGTGAACGATGTAGTTCATTTGAGCAGAAAAGTGACTGCCCTTACCTGAATCGAAGTCTTGCTTGTAGGAAGACTCAGAGCCTGGCCTTTTTCTCCATTTCTGAAGTGAAACACACAGCATAGTTCTCATCCATGGATCACACTCTGCTTTAGAGCGAGAAGCACGCTCGTGCTTTCTAAAGTCTCTAAGACAGCAGGAAACGTGAGTGCGCTGAGAACAAAAGAACGGTGTTTCCTACACATAAAGACCATATCTAGTCCAACTCTGTTTCTGAAACTGACACAAAGCACTGGTCCTCCAACATCCAATGCTTGTCAGTTAAGATGAGATACGTGTGAGCTTCGTGAACAATGTAGTTCGTTTGAGCAGAAAAGTGACTGCCCTTACCTGTAACAAAGTCTTCCTTGTAGTAAGAGACAGAGCCTGGGATTTAACTCCATCTCTGAAGGGAAACACGCAGCAGAGTTCTCGTCCATGGATCACACTCTGCTTTAGAGTGAGAAGCACGCTCTTGCTTTCTAGAGTCTCTAATACAGCAGGTAATCTGAGTGTGCCCAGAACAAAAGAACGGTGTTTCCTACACATATGGACCATATCTAGTCCAACTCTCCTTCTTAAACTGATACAAAGCACTGGTGCTCCAACATCCAATGCTTGTCTGTTGAGATGAGAAATGTGTGAGCTCAGTGAACGATGTCGTTCGTTTGAGCTGAAAAGTGACTGCCGTTACCTGAAACCAATTCTTGCTTGTAGGAAGACACAGAGATTGGGATTTAACTCCATTTCTGAAGGGAAACACACAGCATAGTTCTCATCCATGGATCACACTCTGCTTTAGAGCAAGAAGCACGCTCTTGCTTTCTAGAGTCTCTAATACAGCAGGTAATCTGAGTGTGCCCGGAACAAAAGAACAGTGTTTCCTACACATACGGACCTTATGTAGTCCCAATCTGCTTCTGAACCTGATACAATGCACTGGTCCTCTAACATCCAATGCTTGTCAGTTAAGATGAGAAACGTGTGAGATTCGCGAACGATGTAGTTCGTTTGAGCAGAAAAGTGACTACCCTTACCTAGTAGGAAGACTCAGAGCCTGGGATTTAACTCCAATCCTGAAGTGAAACACACAGCAGTGTAATCATCCATCGATCACACTCTGCTTTAGAACAAGAAGCACGCTCTTGCTTTCTAGAGTCTCTAAGACAGCAGGAAACGTGTGTGTGCTGAGAACAAAAGAACGGTGTTTCCTACACATACGGACCATATCTAGTTCAACTCTGCTTCTGAAACTGATACAAAGCACTGGTCCTCTAACATCCAATGCTTGTCTGTTAAGATGAGAAACGTGTGAGCTTTGTGAACGATGTAGTTCGTTTGAGCTGAAAAGTGACTGCCCTTACCTGAAACGAAGTCTTGCTTGTAGTAAGACACAGAGCCTGGGCTTTAACTCCATCTCTGAAGGGAAACACACAGCAGATTTCTCATCCATGGATCACAATCTGCTTTAGAGCGAGAAGCACGCTCGTGCTTTCTAGAATCTCTAATACAGAAGGTAATCTGAGTGTGCCCAGAACAAAAGAACGGTGTTTCCTACACATACGGACCATATGTAGTCCAAATCTGCTTCTGAAACTGATACAATGCACTGGTGCTCTAACATCCAATGCTTGTCAGTTAAGATGATAAACGTGTGATCTTCGTGAATGATGTAGTTCGTTTGAGCAGAAAAGTGACAGCCCTTACCTCAAACGAAGTCTTGCTTGTAGGAAGACTCAGAGTCTGGGATTTAACTCCATTTCTGAAGTGAAACACACAGCAGTGTTCTCATCCATTGATCGCACTCTGCTTTAGAACAAGAAGCTCGCTCTTGCTTTCTAGAGTCTCTAAGACAGCAGGAAACGTGTGTGTGCTGAGAACAAAAGCACGGTGTTTCCTACACTTACGGACCATATCTAGTCCAACTCTCCTTCTTAAACTGATACAAAGCACTGGTCCTCCAACATCCAATGCTTGTCTGTTGAGATGAGAAATGTGTGAGCTTCGTGAACGATGTAGTTCGTTTGAGCTGAAAAGTGACTGCCCTTACCAGAAACGAAGTCTTGCTTGTAGTAAGACACAGAGCCTGGGCTTTAACTCCATCTCTGAAGGGAAACAAACAGCAGATTTCTCATCCATGGATCACACTCTGCTTTAGAGCGAGAAGCACGATCTTGCTTTCTAGAGTCTCTAATACAGAAGGTACTCTGAGTGTGCCCAGAACAAAAGAACAGTGTTTCCTACACATACGGACCATATGTAGTCCAAATCTGCTTCTGAAACTGATACAATGCACTGGTCCTCTAACATCCAATGCTTGTCAGTTAAGATGATAAACGTGTGATCTTCGTGAACTATGTAGTTCGTTTGAGCAGAAAAGTGACTGCCCTTACCTCAAACGAAGTCTTGCTTGTAGGAATACTCAGAGCCTGGGATTTAACTCCATTTCTGAAGTGAAACACACAGCATAGTCTCATCCATGGATCACATTCTGCTTTAGAGCGAGAAGCACGCTCTTGCTTTCTAGAATCTCTAAGACAGCAGGAAACGTGAGTTTGCTGAGAACAAAAGAACGGTGTTTCCTACACATTCGGACCATATCTAGTCCAACTCTGCTTCTGAAAATGATACAAAGCACTGGTCCTCTAACATCCTATGCTTGTCAGTTAAGATGAGAAACGTCTGAGCTTTGTGAATGATGTAGTTCCTTTGAACTGAAAAGTGACTGCCCTTACCTGAAACGAAGTCTTGCTTGTAGTAAGACACAGAGCCTGGGATTTAACTCCATTTCTGAAGGGAAACACACAGCATAGTTCTCATCCATGGATCACACTCTGCTTTAGAGCGAGAAGCACGCTCGTGCTTTCTAAAGTCTCTAAGACAGCAGGAAACGTGAGTGCGCTGAGAACAAAAGAACGGTGTTTCCTACACATAGGGACCATATCTAGTCCAACTCTGTTTCTGAAACTGACACAAAGCACTGGTCATCCAACATCCAATGCTTGTCAGTTAAGATGAGAAACGTGTGAGCTTCGTGAACAATGTTGTTCGTTTGAGCAGAAAAGTGACTACCCTTACCTGAATCGAAGTCTTGCTAGTAGGAAAACTCAGAGCCTGGGATTTAACTCCAATCCTGAAGTGAAACACACAGCAGTGTAATCATCCATCGATCACACTCTGCTTTAGAACAAGAAGCACGCTCTTGCTTTCTAGAGTCTCTAAGACAGCAGGAAACGTGTGTGTGCTGAGAACAAAAGAACGGTGTTTCCTACACATACGGACCATATCTAGTTCAACTCTGCTTCTGAAACTGATACAAAGCACTGGTCCTCTAACATCCAATGCTTGTCTGTTAAGATGAGAAACGTGTGAGCTTTGTGAACGATGTAGTTCGTTTGAGCTGAAAAGTGACTGCCCTTACCTGAAACGAAGTCTTGCTTGTAGTAAGACACAGAGCCTGGGCTTTAACTCCATCTCTGAAGGGAAACACACAGCAGATTTCTCATCCATGGATCACACTCTGCTTTAGAGCGAGAAGCACGCTCGTGCTTTCTAGAGTCTCTAATACAGAAGGTAATCTGAGTGTGCCCAGAACAAAAGAACGGTGTTTCCTACACATACGGACCATATGTAGTCCCAATCTGCTTCTGAAACTGATACAATGCACTGGTCCTCTAACATCCAATGCTTGTCTTTAAAGATGAGAAACGTGTGAGCTTCGCGAACGATGTAGTTCGTTTGAGCAGAAAAGTGACTGCCCTTACCTGAATCGAAGTCTTGCTAGTAGGAAGACTCAGAGCCTGGGATTTAACTCCAATCCTGAAGTGAAACACACAGCAGTGTAATCATCCATCGATCACACTCTGCTTTAGAACAAGAAGCACGCTCTTGCTCTCTAGAGTCTCTAAGACAGCAGGAAACGTGTGTGTGCTGAGAACAAAAGAACGGTGTTTCCTACACATACGGACCATATCTAGTTCAACCTGCTTCTGAAACTGATACAAAGCACTGGTCCTCTAACATCCAATGCTTGTCTGTTAAGATGAGAAACGTTTGAGCTTCGTGAACGATGTAATTCGTTTGAGCTGAAAAGTGACTGCCCTTACCTGAAACGAAGTCTTGCTTGTAGTAAGACACAGAGCCTGGGCTTTAACTCCATCTCTGAAGGGAAACACACAGCAGATTTCTCATCCATGGATCACACTCTGCTTTAGAGCAAGAAGCACGCTCTTGCTTTCTAGAGTCTCTAATACAGCAGGTAATCTGAGTGTGCCCAGAACAAAAGAACGGTGTTTCCTACACATACGGACCATATGTAGTCCAAATCTGCTTCTGAAACTGATACAATGCACTGGTCCTCTAACATCCAATGCTTGTCAGTTAAGATGATAAACGTGTGATCTTCGTGAATTATGTAGTTCGTTTGAGCAGAAAAGTGACTGCCCTTACCTCAAACGAAGTCTTGCTTGTAGGAAGACACAGAGATTGGGATTTAACTCCATTTCTGAAGTGAAACACACAGCAGTGTTCTCATCCATGGATCACACTCTGCTTTAGAGCGAGAAGCACGCTCGTGCTTTCTAAAGTCTCTAAGACAGCAGGAAACGTTAGTGCGCTGAGAACAAAAGAACGGTGTTTCCTACACATAGGGACCATATCTAGTCCAACTCTGTTTCTGAAACTGACACAAAGCACTGGTCCTCCAACATCCAATGCTTGTCTGTTGAGATGAGAAATGTGTGAGCTTCGTGAACGATGTAGTTCGTTTGAGCTGAAAAGTTTCTGCCCTTACCTGAAACGAAGTCTTGCTTGTAGTAAGACACAGAGCCTGGGCTTTAACTCCATCTCTGAAGGGAAACACACAGCAGATTTCTCATCCATGGATCACACTCTGCTTTAGAGCGAGAAGCACGCTCTTGCTTTCTAGAGTCTCTAATACAGAAGGTACTCTGTGTGTGCCCAGAACAAAAGAACAGTGTTTCCTACACATACGGACCATATGTAGTCCAAATCTGCTTCTGAAACTGATACAATGCACTGGTCCTCTAACATCCAATGCTTGTCAGTTAAGATGATAAACGTGTGATCTTCGTGAACTATGTAGTTCGTTTGAGCAGAAAAGTGACTGCCCTTACCTCAAACGAAGTCTTGCTTGTAGGAAGACTCAGAGCCTGGGATTTAACTCCAATCCTGAAGTGAAACACACAGCAGTGTAATCATCCATTGATCGCACTCTGCTTTAGAACAAGAAGCTCGCTCTTGCTTTCTAGAGTCTCTAAGACAGCAGGAAACGTGTGTGTGCTGAGAACAAAAGCACGGTGTTTCCTACACTTACGGACCATATCTAGTCCAACTCTCCTTCTTAAACTGATACAAAGCACTGGTCCTCCAACATCCAATGCTTGTCTGTTTTGATGAGAAATGTGTGAGCTTCGTGAACGATGTGGTTCGTTTGAGCTGAAAAGTTTCTGCCCTTACCTGAAACGAAGTCTTGCTTGTAGTAAGACACAGAGCCTGGGCTTTAACTCCATCTCTGAAGGGAAACAAACAGCAGATTTCTCATCCATGGATCACACTCTGCTTTAGTGCGAGAAGCACGATCTTGCTTTCTAGAGTCTCTAATACAGAAGGTACTCTGAGTGTGCCCAGAAAAAAAGAACAGTGTTTCCTACACATACAGACCATATGTAGTCCAAATCTGCTTCTGAAACTGATACAATGCACTGGTCCTCTAACATCCAATGCTTGTCAGTTAAGATGATAAATGTGTGATCTTCGTGAACTATGTAGTTCGTTTGAGCAGAAAAGTGACTGCCCTTACCTCAAACGAAGTCTTGCTTGTAGGAATACTCAGAGCCTGGGATTTAACTCCATTTCTGAAGTGAAACACACAGCATAGTCTCATCCATGGATCACATTCTGCTTTAGAGCGAGAAGCACGCTCTTGCTTTCTAGAATCTCTAAGACAGCAGGAAACGTGAGTTTGCTGAGAACAAAAGAACGGTGTTTCCTACACATTCGGACCATATCTAGTCCAACTTTGCTTCTGAAAATGATACAAAGCACTGGTCCTCTAACATCCTATGCTTGTCAGTTAAGATGAGAAACGTCTGAGCTTTGTGAATGATGTAGTTCCTTTGAACTGAAAAGTGACTGCCCTTACCTGAAACGAAGTCTTGCTTGTAGTAAGACACAGAGCCTGGCATTTAACTCCATTTCAGAAGGGAAACACACAGCATTTTTCTCATCCATGGATCACACTCTGCTTTAGAGCGATAAGCACGCTCTTGCTTTTAGAGTCTCTCATATAGCAGGTAATCTGAGTGTGCCAAGAACAAAAGAACGGTGTTTCGTACACATACAGACCATATGTAGTCCAAATCTGCTTCTGAAACTGATTCAAAGCACTGACCCTCTAACATCCAATGCTTGTCTGTTAAGATGAGAAACGAGTGAGCTTCGTGAACGATGTAGTTCGTTTGAGCAGAAAAGTGACTGCCCTTACCTGAATCGAAGTCTTGCTTGTAGGAAGACTCAGAGCCTGGCCTTTTTCTCCATTTCTGAAGTGAAACACACAGCATAGTTCTCATCCATGGATCACACTCTGCTTTAGAGCGAGAAGCACGCTCGTGCTTTCTAAAGGCTCTAAGACAGCAGGAAACGTGAGTGCGCTGAGAACAAAAGAACGGTGTTTCCTACACATAAAGACCATATCTAGTCCAACTCTGTTTCTGAAACTGACACAAAGCACTGGTCCTCCAACATCCAATGCTTGTCAGTTAAGATGAGATACGTGTGAGCTTCGTGAACAATGTAGTTCGTTTGAGCAGAAAAGTGACTGCCCTTACCTGTAACAAAGTCTTCCTTGTAGTAAGAGACAGAGCCTGGGATTTAACTCCATCTCTGAAGGGAAACATGCAGCAGAGTTCTCATCCATGGATCACACTCTGCTTTAGAGTGAGAAGCACGCTCTTGCTTTCTAGAGTCTCTAATACAGCAGGTAATCTGAGTGTGCCCAGAACAAAAGAACGGTGTTTCCTACACATATGGACCATATCTAGTCCAACTCTCCTTCTTAAACTGATACAAAGCACTGGTGCTCCAACATCCAATGCTTGTCTGTTGAGATGAGAAATGTGTGAGCTCAGTGAACGATGTAGTTCGTTTGAGCTGAAAAGTGACTGCCGTTACCTGAAACCAATTCTTGCTTGTAGGAAGACACAGAGATTGGGATTTAACTCCATTTCTGAAGGGAAACACACAGCATAGTTCTCATCCATGGATCACACTCTGCTTTAGAGCAAGAAGCACGCTCTTGCTTTCTAGAGTCTCTAATACAGCAGGTAATCTGAGTGTGCCCGGAACAAAAGAACAGTGTTTCCTACACATACGGACCATATGTAGTCCCAATCTGCTTCTGAAACTGATACAATGCACTGGTCCTCTAACATCCAATGCTTGTCAGTTAAGATGAGAAACGTGTGAGCTTCGCGAACGATGTAGTTCGTTTGAGCATAAAAGTGACTGCCCTTACCTGAATCGAAGTCTTGCTTGTAGGAAGACTCAGAGCCTGGGATTTAACTCCAATCCTGAAGTGAAACACACAGCAGTGTAATCATCCATCGATCACACTCTGCTTTAGAACAAGAAGCATGCTCTTGCTTTCTAGAGTCTCTAAGACAGCAGGAAACGTGTGTGTGCTGAGAACAAAAGAACGGTGTTTCCTACACTTACGGACCATATCTAGTCCAACTCTCCTTCTTAAACTGATACAAAGCACTGGTCCTCCAACATCCAATGCTTGTCTGTTGAGATGAGAAGTGTGTGAGCTTCGTGAACGATGTAGTTCGTTTGAGCTGAAAAGTTTCTGCCCTTACCTGAAACGAAGTCTTGCTTGTAGTAAGACACAGAGCCTGGGCTTTAACTCCATCTCTGAAGGGAAACACACAGAAGATTTCTCATCCATGGATCACACTCTGCTTTAGAGCGAGAAGCACGCTCTTGCTTTCTAGAGTCTCTAATACAGAAGGTACTCTGTGTGTGCCCAGAACAAAAGAACAGTGTTTCCTACACATACGGACCATATGTAGTCCAAATCTGCTTCTGAAACTGATACAATGCACTGGTCCTCTAACATCCAATGCTTGTCAGTTAAGATGATAAACGTGTGATCTTCGTGAACTATGTAGTTCGTTTGAGCAGAAAAGTGACTGCCCTTACCTCAAACGAAGTCTTGCTTGTAGGAAGACTCAGAGCCTGGGATTTAACTCCAATCCTGAAGTGAAACACACAGCAGTGTAATCATCCATTGATCGCACTCTGCTTTAGAACAAGAAGCTCGCTCTTGCTTTCTAGAGTCTCTAAGACAGCAGGAAACGTGTGTGTGCTGAGAACAAAAGCACGGTGTTTCCTACACTTACGGACCATATCTAGTCCAACTCTCCTTCTTAAACTGATACAAAGCACTGGTCCTCCAACATCCAATGCTTGTCTGTTTTGATGAGAAATGTGTGAGCTTCGTGAACGATGTGGTTCGTTTGAGCTGAAAAGTTTCTGCCCTTACCTGAAACGAAGTCTTGCTTGTAGTAAGACACAGAGCCTGGGCTTTAACTCCATCTCTGAAGGGAAACAAACAGCAGATTTCTCATCCATGGATCACACTCTGCTTTAGAGCGAGAAGCACGATCTTGCTTTCTAGAGTCTCTAATACAGAAGGTACTCTGAGTGTGCCCAGAAAAAAAGAACAGTGTTTCCTACACATACAGACCATATGTAGTCCAAATCTGCTTCTGAAACTGATACAATGCACTGGTCCTCTAACATCCAATGCTTGTCAGTTAAGATGATAAATGTGTGATCTTCGTGAACTATGTAGTTCGTTTGAGCAGAAAAGTGACTGCCCTTACCTCAAACGAAGTCTTGCTTGTAGGAATACTCAGAGCCTGGGATTTAACTCCATTTCTGAAGTGAAACACACAGCATAGTCTCATCCATGGATCACATTCTGCTTTAGAGCGAGAAGCACGCTCTTGCTTTCTAGAATCTCTAAGACAGCAGGAAACGTGAGTTTGCTGAGAACAAAAGAACGGTGTTTCCTACACATTCGGACCATATCTAGTCCAACTTTGCTTCTGAAAATGATACAAAGCACTGGTCCTCTAACATCCTATGCTTGTCAGTTAAGATGAGAAACGTCTGAGCTTTGTGAATGATGTAGTTCCTTTGAACTGAAAAGTGACTGCCCTTACCTGAAACGAAGTCTTGCTTGTAGTAAGACACAGAGCCTGGCATTTAACTCCATTTCAGAAGGGAAACACACAGCATTTTTCTCATCCATGGATCACACTCTGCTTTAGAGCGATAAGCACGCTCTTGCTTTTAGAGTCTCTCATATAGCAGGTAATCTGAGTGTGCCTAGAACAAAAGAACGGTGTTTCGTACACATACAGACCATATGTAGTCCAAATCTGCTTCTGAAACTGATTCAAAGCACTGACCCTCTAACATCCAATGCTTGTCTGTTAAGATGAGAAACGAGTGAGCTTCGTGAACGATGTAGTTCGTTTGAGCAGAAAAGTGACTGCCCTTACCTGAATCGAAGTCTTGCTTGTAGGAAGACTCAGAGCCTGGCCTTTTTCTCCATTTCTGAAGTGAAACACACAGCATAGTTCTCATCCATGGATCACACTCTGCTTTAGAGCGAGAAGCACGCTCGTGCTTTCTAAAGACTCTAAGACAGCAGGAAACGTGAGTGCGCTGAGAACAAAAGAACGGTGTTTCCTACACATAAAGACCATATCTAGTCCAACTCTGTTTCTGAAACTGACACAAAGCACTGGTCCTCCAACATCCAATGCTTGTCAGTTAAGATGAGATACGTGTGAGCTTCGTGAACAATGTAGTTCGTTTGAGCAGAAAAGTGACTGCCCTTACCTGTAACAAAGTCTTCCTTGTAGTAAGAGACAGAGCCTGGGATTTAACTCCATCTCTGAAGGGAAACATGCAGCAGAGTTCTCATCCATGGATCACACTCTGCTTTAGAGTGAGAAGCACGCTCTTGCTTTCTAGAGTCTCTAATACAGCAGGTAATCTGAGTGTGCCCAGAACAAAAGAACGGTGTTTCCTACACATATGGACCATATCTAGTCCAACTCTCCTTCTTAAACTGATACAAAGCACTGGTGCTCCAACATCCAATGCTTGTCTGTTGAGATGAGAAATGTGTGAGCTCAGTGAACGATGTAGTTCGTTTGAGCTGAAAAGTGACTGCCGTTACCTGAAACCAATTCTTGCTTGTAGGAAGACACAGAGATTGGGATTTAACTCCATTTCTGAAGGGAAACACACAGCATAGTTCTCATCCATGGATCACACTCTGCTTTAGAGCAAGAAGCACGCTCTTGCTTTCTAGAGTCTCTAATACAGCAGGTAATCTGAGTGTGCCCGGAACAAAAGAACAGTGTTTCCTACACATACGGACCATATGTAGTCCCAATCTGCTTCTGAAACTGATACAATGCACTGGTCCTCTAACATCCAATGCTTGTCAGTTAAGATGAGAAACGTGTGAGCTTCGCGAACGATGTAGTTCGTTTGAGCAGAAAAGTGACTGCCCTTACCTGAATCGAAGTCTTGCTTGTAGGAAGACTCAGAGCCTGGGATTTAACTCCAATCCTGAAGTGAAACACACAGCAGTGTAATCATCCATCGATCACACTCTGCTTTAGAACAAGAAGCATGCTCTTGCTTTCTAGAGTCTCTAAGACAGCAGGAAACGTGTGTGTGCTGAGAACAAAAGAACGGTGTTTCCTACACTTACGGACCATATCTAGTCCAACTCTCCTTCTTAAACTGATACAAAGCACTGGTCCTCCAACATCCAATGCTTGTCTGTTGAGATGAGAAGTGTGTGAGCTTCGTGAACGATGTAGTTCGTTTGAGCTGAAAAGTTTCTGCCCTTACCTGAAACGAAGTCTTGCTTGTAGTAAGACACAGAGCCTGGGCTTTAACTCCATCTCTGAAGGGAAACACACAGCAGATTTCTCATCCATGGATCACACTCTGCTTTAGAGCGAGAAGCACGCTCTTGCTTTCTAGAGTCTCTAATACAGAAGGTACTCTGAGTGTGCCCAGAACAAAAGAACAGTGTTTCCTACACATACGGACCATATGTAGTCCAAATCTGCTTCTGAAACTGATACAATGCACTGGTCCTCTAACATTCAATGCTTGTCAGTTAAGATGATAAACGTGTGATCTTCGTGAACTATGTAGTTCGTTTGAGCAGAAAAGTGACTGCCCTTACCTCAAACGAAGTCTTGCTTGTAGGAAAACTCAGAGCCTGGGATTTAACTCCATTTCTGAAGTGAAAAACACAGCATAGTCTCATCCATGGATCACATTCTGCTTTAGAGCGAGAAGCACGCTCTTGCTTTCTAGAATCTCTAAGACAGCAGGAAACGTGAGTTTGCTGAGAACAAAAGAACGGTGTTTCCTACACATTCGGACCATATCTAGTCCAACTCTGCTTCTGAAAATGATACAAAGCACTGGTCCTCTAACATCCTATGCT
Organism: Onychomys leucogaster; assembly: GCA_949786385.1. Classification (NCBI taxonomy): domain Eukaryota; kingdom Metazoa; phylum Chordata; class Mammalia; order Rodentia; family Cricetidae; genus Onychomys; species Onychomys leucogaster. The sequence continues at coordinate 493,018 of CATKUP010000143.1, forward strand.
TGTCAGTTAAGATGAGAAACGTCTGAGCTTTGTGAATGATGTAGTTCCTTTGAACTGAAAAGTGACTGCCCTTACCTGTAACAAAGTCTTCCTTGTAGTAAGAGACAGAGCCTGGGATTTAACTCCATCTCTGAAGGGAAACACGCAGCAGAGTTCTCATCCATGGATCACACTCTGCTTGAGAGTGAGAAGCACGCTCTTGCTTTCTAGAATCTCTAATACAGCAGGTAATCTGAGTGTGCCCAGAACAAAAGAACGGTGTTTCCTACACATATGGACCATATCTAGTCCAACTCTCCTTCTTAAACTGATACAAAGCACTGGTCCTCCAACATCCAATGCTTGTCTGTTGAGATGAGAAATGTGTGAGCTCAGTGAACGATGTAGTTCGTTTGAGCTGAAAAGTGACTGCCGTTACCTGAAACCAATTCTTGCTTGTAGGAAGACACAGAAATCGGGATTTAACTCCATTTCTGAAGGGAAACACACAGCATAGTTCTCATCCATGGATCACACTCTGCTTCAGAGCAAGAAGCACGCTCTTGCTTTCTAGAGTCTCTAATACAGCAGGTAATCTGAGTGTGCCCGGAACAAAAGAACAGTGTTTCCTACAAATACGGACCATATGTAGTCCCAATCTGCTTCTGAAACTGATACAATGCACTGGTCCTCTAACATCCAATGCTTGTCAGTTAAGATGAGAAACGTGTGAGCTTCGCGAACGATGTAGTTCGTTTGAGCAGAAAAGTGACTGCCCTTACCTGAATCGAAGTCTTGCTTGTAGGAAGACTCAGAGCCTGGGATTTAACTCCAATCCTGAAGTGAAACACACAGCAGTGTAATCATCCATCGATCACACTCTGCTTTAGAACAAGAAGCACGCTCTTGCTTTCTAGAGTCTCTAAGACAGCAGGAAACGTGTGTGTGCTGAGAACAAAAGAACGGTGTTTCCTACACTTACGGACCATATCTAGTCCAACTCTCCTTCTTAAACTGATACAAAGCACTGGTCCTCCAACATCCAATGCTTGTCTGTTGAGATGAGAAATGTGTGAGCTTCGTGAACGATGTAGTTCGTTTGAGCTGAAAAGTTTCTGCCCTTACCTGAAACGAAGTCTTGCTTGTAGTAAGACACAGAGCCTGGGCTTTAACTCCATCTCTGAAGGGAAACACACAGCAGATTTCTCATCCATGGATCACACTCTGCTTTAGAGCGAGAAGCACGCTCTTGCTTTCTAGAGTCTATAATACAGAAGGTACTCTGAGTGTGCCCAGAACAAAAGAACAGTGTTTCCTACACATACGGACCATATGTAGTCCAAATCTGCTTCTGAAACTGATACAATGCACTGGTCCTCTAACATCCAATGCTTGTCAGTTAAGATGATAAACGTGTGATCTTCGTGAACTATGTAGTTCGTTTGAGCAGAAAAGTGACTGCCCTTACCTCAAACGAAGTCTTGCTTGTAGGAATACTCAGAGCCTGGGATTTAACTCCATTTCTGAAGTGAAACACACAGCATAGTCTCATCCATGGATCACATTCTGCTTTAGAGCGAGAAGCACGCTCTTGCTTTCTAGAATCTCTAAGACAGCAGGAAACGTGAGTTTGCTGAGAACAAAAGAACGGTGTTTCCTACACATTCGGACCATATCTAGTCCAACTCTGCTTCTGAAAATGATACAAAGCACTGGTCCTCTAACATCCTATGCTTGTCAGTTAAGATGAGAAACGTCTGAGCTTTGTGAATGATGTAGTTCCTTTGAACTGAAAAGTGACTGCCCTTACCTGTAACAAAGTCTTCCTTGTAGTAAGAGACAGAGCCTGGGATTTAACTCCATCTCTGAAGGGAAACACGCAGCAGAGTTCTCATCCATGGATCACACTCTGCTTGAGAGTGAGAAGCACGCTCTTGCTTTCTAGAATCTCTAATACAGCAGGTAATCTGAGTGTGCCCAGAACAAAAGAACGGTGTTTCCTACACATATGGACCATATCTAGTCCAACTCTCCTTCTTAAACTGATACAAAGCACTGGTCCTCCAACATCCAATGCTTGTCTGTTGAGATGAGAAATGTGTGAGCTCAGTGAACGATGCAGTTCGTTTGAGCTGAAAAGTGACTGCCGTTACCTGAAACCAATTCTTGCTTGTAGGAAGACACAGAAATCGGGATTTAACTCCATTTCTGAAGGGAAACACACAGCATAGTTCTCATCCATGGATCACACTCTGCTTTAGAGCAAGAAGCACGCTCTTGCTTTCTAGAGTCTCTAATACAGCAGGTAATCTGAGTGTGCCCGGAACAAAAGAACAGTGTTTCCTACACATACGGACCATATGTAGTCCCAATCTGCTTCTGAAACTGATACAATGCACTGGTCCTCTAACATCCAATGCTTGTCAGTTAAGATGAGAAACGTGTGAGCTTCGTGAACGATGTAGTTCGTTTGAGCAGAAAAGTGACTGCCCTTACCTGAATCGAAGTCTTGCTTGTAGGAAGACTCAGAGCCTGGGATTTAACTCCAATCCTGAAGTGAAACACACAGCAGTGTAATCATCCATCGATCACACTCTGCTTTAGAACAAGAAGCACGCTCTTGCTTTCTAGAGTCTCTAAGACAGCAGGAAACGTGTGTGTGCTGAGAACAAAAGAACGGTGTTTCCTACACTTACGGACCATATCTAGTCCAACTCTCCTTCTTAAACTGATACAAAGCACTGGTCCTCCAACATCCAATGCTTGTCTGTTGAGATAAGAAATGTGTGAGCTTCGTGAACGATGTAGTTCGTTTGAGCTGAAAAGTTTCTGCCCTTACCTGAAACGAAGTCTTGCTTGTAGTAAGACACAGAGCCTGGGCTTTAACTCCATCTCTGAAGGGAAACACACAGCAGATTTCTCATCCATGGATCACACTCTGCTTTAGAGCGAGAAGCACGCTCTTGCTTTCTAGAGTCTCTAATACAGAAGGTACTCTGAGTGTGCCCAGAACAAAAGAACAGTGTTTCCTACGCATACGGACCATATGTAGTCCAAATCTGCTTCTGAAACTGATACAATGCACTGGTCCTCTAACATCCAATGCTTGTCAGTTAAGATGATAAACGTGTGATCTTCGTGAACTATGTAGTTCGTTTGAGCAGAAAAGTGACTGCCCTTACCTCAAACGAAGTCTTGCTTGTAGGAATACTCAGAGCCTGGGATTTAACTCCATTTCTGAAGTGAAACACACAGCATAGTCTCATCCATGGATCACATTCTGCTTTAGAGCGAGAAGCACGCTCTTGCTTTCTAGAATCTCTAAGACAGCAGGAAACGTGAGTTTGCTGAGAACAAAAGAACGGTGTTTCCTACACATTCGGACCATATCTAGTCCAACTCTGCTTCTGAAAATGATACAAAGCACTGGTCCTCTAACATCCTATGCTTGTCAGTTAAGATGAGAAACGTCTGAGCTTTGTGAATGATGTAGTTCCTTTGAACTGAAAAGTGACTGCCCTTACCTCTAACAAAGTCTTCCTTGTAGTAAGAGACAGAGCCTGGGATTTAACTCCATCTCTGAAGGGAAACACGCAGCAGAGTTCTCATCCATGGATCACACTCTGCTTTAGAGTGAGAAGCACGCTCTTGCTTTCTAGAATCTCTAATACAGCAGGTAATCTGAGTGTGCCCAGAACAAAAGAACGGTGTTTCCTACACATATGGACCATATCTAGTCCAACTCTCCTTCTTAAACTGATACAAAGCACTGGTCCTCCAACATCCAATGCTTGTCTGTTGGGATGAGAAATGTGTGAGCTCAGTGAACGATGTAGTTCGTTTGAGCTGAAAAGTGACTGCCGTTACCTGAAACCAATTCTTGCTTGTAGGAAGACACAGAGATTGGGATTTAACTCCATTTCTGAAGGGAAACACACAGCATAGTTCTCATCCATGGATCACACTCTGCTTTAGAGCAAGAAGCACGCTCTTGCTTTCTAGAGTCTCTAATACAGCAGGCAATCTGAGTGTGCCCGGAACAAAAGAACAGTGTTTCCTACACATACGGACCATATGTAGTCCCAATCTGCTTCTGAAACTGATACAATGCACTGGTCCTCTAACATCCAATGCTTGTCAGTTAAGATGAGAAACGTGTGAGCTTCGCGAACGATGTAGTTCGTTTGAGCAGAAAAGTGACTGCCCTTACCTGAATCGAAGTCTTGCTTGTAGGAAGACTCAGAGCCTGGGATTTAACTCCAATCCTGAAGTGAAACACACAGCAGTGTAATCATCCATCGATCACACTCTGCTTTAGAACAAGAAGCACGCTCTTGCTTTCTAGAGTCTCTAAGACAGCAGGAAACGTGTGTGTGCTGAGAACAAAAGAACGGTGTTTCCTACACTTACGGACCATATCTAGTCCAACTCTCCTTCTTAAACTGATACAAAGCACTGGTCCTCCAACATCCAATGCTTGTCTGTTGAGATGAGAAATGTGTGAGCTTCGTGAACGATGTAGTTCGTTTGAGCTGAAAAGTTTCTGCCCTTACCTGAAACGAAGTCTTGCTTGTAGTAAGACACAGAGCCTGGGCTTTAACTCCATCTCTGAAGGGAAACACACAGCAGATTTCTCATCCATGGATCACACTCTGCTTTAGAGCGAGAAGCACGCTCTTGCTTTCTAGAGTCTCTAATACAGAAGGTACTCTGAGTGTGCCCAGAACAAAAGAACAGTGTTTCCTACACATACGGACCATATGTAGTCCAAATCTGCTTCTGAAACTGATACAATGCACTGGTCCTCTAACATCCAATGCTTGTCAGTTAAGATGATAAACGTGTGATCTTCGTGAACTATGTAGTTCGTTTGAGCAGAAAAGTGACTGCCCTTACCTCAAACGAAGTCTTGCTTGTAGGAATACTCAGAGCCTGGGATTTAACTCCATTTCTGAAGTGAAATACACAGCATAGTCTCATCCATGGATCACATTCTGCTTTAGAGCGAGAAGCACGCTCTTGCTTTCTAGAATCTCTAAGACAGCAGGAAACGTGAGTTTGCTGAGAACAAAAGAACGGTGTTTCCTACACATTCGGACCATATCTAGTCCAACTCTGCTTCTGAAAATGATACAAAGCACTGGTCCTCTAACATCCTATGCTTGTCAGTTAAGATGAGAAACGTCTGAGCTTTGTGAATGATGTAGTTCCTTTGAACTGAAAAGTGACTGCCCTTACCTGTAACAAAGTCTTCCTTGTAGTAAGAGACAGAGCCTGGGATTTAACTCCATCTCTGAAGGGAAACACGCAGCAGAGTTCTCATCCATGGATCACACTCTGCTTGAGAGTGAGAAGCACGCTCTTGGTTTCTAGAATCTCTAATACAGCAGGTAATCTGAGTGTGCCCAGAACAAAAGAACGGTGTTTCCTACACATATGGACCATATCTAGTCCAACTCTCCTTCTTAAACTGATACAAAGCACTGGTCCTCCAACATCCAATGCTTGTCTGTTGAGATGAGAAATGTGTGAGCTCAGTGAACGATGTAGTTCGTTTGAGCTGAAAAGTGACTGCCGTTACCTGAAACCAATTCTTGCTTGTAGGAAGACACAGAGATTGGGATTTAACTCCATTTCTGAAGGGAAACACACAGCATAGTTCTCATCCATGGATCACACTCTGCTTTAGAGCAAGAAGCACGCTCTTGCTTTCTAGAGTCTCTAATACAGCAGGCAATCTGAGTGTGCCCGGAACAAAAGAACAGTGTTTCCTACACATACGGACCATATGTAGTCCCAATCTGCTTCTGAAACTGATACAATGCACTGGTCCTCTAACATCCAATGCTTGTCAGTTAAGATGAGAAACGTGTGAGCTTCGCGAACTATGTAGTTCGTTTGAGCAGAAAAGTGACTGCCCTTACCTGAATCGAAGTCTTGCTTGTAGGAAGACTCAGAGCCTGGGATTTAATTCCAATCCTGAAGTGAAACACACAGCATTGTAATCATCCATCGATCACACTCTGCTTTAGAACAAGAAGCACGCTCTTGCTTTCTAGAGTCTCTAAGACAGCAGGAAACGTGTGTGTGCTGAGAACAAAAGAACGGTGTTTCCTACACTTACGGACCATATCTAGTCCAACTCTCCTTCTTAAACTGATACAAAGCACTGGTCTTCCAACATCCAATGCTTGTCTGTTGAGATGAGAAATGTGTGAGCTTCGTGAACGATGTAGTTCGTTTGAGCTGAAAAGTTTCTGCCCTTACCTGAAACGAAGTCTTGCTTGTAATAAGACACAGAGCCTGGGCTTTAACTCCATCTCTGAAGGGAAACACACAGCAGATTTCTCATCCATGGATCACACTCTGCTTTAGAGCGAGAAGCACGCTCTTGCTTTCTAGAGTCTCTAATACAGAAGGTACTCTGAGTGTGCCCAGAACAAAAGAACAGTGTTTCCTACACATACGGACCATATGTAGTCCAAATCTGCTTCTGAAACTGATACAATGCACTGGTCCTCTAACATCCAATGCTTGTCAGTTAAGATGATAAACGTGTGATCTTCGTGAACTATGTAGTTCGTTTGAGCAGAAAAGTGACTGCCCTTACCTCAAACGAAGTCTTGCTTGTAGGAAAACTCAGAGCCTGGGATTTAACTCCATTTCTGAAGTGAAACACACAGCATAGTCTCATCCATGGATCACATTCTGCTTTAGAGCGAGAAGCACGCTCTTGCTTTCTAGAATCTCTAAGACAGCAGGAAACGTGAGTTTGCTGAGAACAAAAGAACGGTGTTTCCTACACATTCGGACCATATCTAGTCCAACTCTGCTTCTGAAAATGATACAAAGCACTGGTCCTCTAACATCCTATGCTTGTCAGTTAAGATGAGAAACGTCTGAGCTTTGTGAATGATGTAGTTCCTTTGAACTGAAAAGTGACTGCCCTTACCTGTAACAAAGTCTTCCTTGTAGTAAGAGACAGAGCCTGGGATTTAACTCCATCTCTGAAGGGAAACACGCAGCAGAGTTCTCATCCATGGATCACACTCTGCTTTAGAGTGAGAAGCACGCTCTTGCTTTCTAGAATCTCTAATACAGCAGGTAATCTGAGTGTGCCCAGAACAAAAGAACGGTGTTTCCTACACATATGGACCATATCTAGTCCAACTCTCCTTCTTAAACTGATACAAAGCACTGGTCCTCCAACATCCAATGCTTGTCTGTTGGGATGAGAAATGTGTGAGCTCAGTGAACGATGTAGTTCGTTTGAGCTGAAAAGTGACTGCCGTTACCTGAAACCAATTCTTGCTTGTAGGAAGACACAGAGATTGGGATTTAACTCCATTTCTGAAGGGAAACACACAGCATAGTTCTCATCCATGGATCACACTCTGCTTTAGAGCGATAAGCACGCTCTTGCTTTTAGAGTCTCTAATACAGCAGCTAATCTGAGTGTGCCCAGAACAAAAGAATGGTGTTTCCTACACATACGGACCTTACATAGTCCAAATCTGCTTCTGAAAGTGATACAATGCACTGGTCCTCTAACATCCAGTGCTTGTCAGTTAAGATGAGAAACGTGTGATCTCCGTGAACGATGTAGTTCGTTTGAGCAGAAAAGTGACTGCCTTTACCTGAAACGAAGTCTTGCTTGTAGGAAGTCTCAGAGCCTGGGATTAAACTCCATTTCTGAAGTGAAACACACAGCAGTGTTCTCATCCATTGATCACACTCTGCTTTACAACAAGAAGCACGCTCTTGCTTTCTAGAGTCTCTAATACATCAGGAAATCTGAGTGTGCCCAGAACAAAAGAACGGAGTTTCCTACACATACTGACCATATGTAGTCCAACTCTTCTTCGGAAACTGATACAAAGCACTGGTCCTCTAACATCCAATGCTTGTCAGTTAAGATGGAAAACGTGTGAGCTTCATTAATGATGTAGTTCCTTTGAGCAGAAAAGTGACTGCCCTTACCTTAAACGAAGTCTTGCTTGTAGGAAGACACAGAGTCTGGGATTTAACTCCTTTTCTGAAGGGAAACACACAGCATAGCTCTCATTCATTGATCACACTCTGTTTTAGAGCGAGAAGCACGCTCTTGCTTTCTAAATTCTCTAAGGCAACAGGAAACGTGAGTGCGCTGAGAACAAAAGAACGGTGTTTCCTAAACATACGGACCATATCTAGTCCAATTCTGTTTCTGAAACTGACACAAAGCATTGGTCCTCTAACATCCAATGCTTGTCCGTTAAGATGATAAACGTGTGAGCTTCGTGAACGATGTACTTCATTTGAGCAGAAAAATGACTGCCCTTACCTGAATCAAAGTCTTGCTTGTAGGAAGACTCAGAGCATGGGATTTAACTCCATTTCTGAAGGGAAACACACAGCAGTGTAATCATCCATTGATCACACTCTGCTTTAGAACAAGAAGCACGCTCTTGCTTTCTAGAGTCTCTAAGACAGCAGGAAACTTGTGTGTGCTGAGAACAAAAGAACGGTGTTTCCTACACTTACGGACCATATCTAGTCCAACTCTCCTTCTTAAACTGATACAAAGCACTGGTCCTCCAACATCCAATGCTTGTCTGTTGAGATGAGAAATGTGTGAGCTTCGTGAACGATGTAGTTCGTTTGAGCTGAAAAGTTTCTGCCCTTACCTGAAACGAAGTCTTGCTTGTAGTAAGACACAGAGCCTGGGCTTTAACTCCATCTCTGAAGGGAAACACACAGCAGATTTCTCATCCATGGATCACACTCTGCTTTAGAGCGAGAAGCACGCTCTTGCTTTCTAGAGTCTCTAATACAGAAGGTACTCTGAGTGTGCCCAGACCAAAAGAACAGTGTTTCCTACACATACGGACCATATGTAGTCCAAATCTGCTTCTGAAACTGATACAATGCACTGGTCCTCTAACATCCAATGCTTGTCAGTTAAGATGATAAACGTGTGATCTTCGTGAACTATGTAGTTCGTTTGAGCAGAAAAGTGACTGCCCTTACCTCAAACGAAGTCTTGCTTGTATGAATACTCAGAGCCTGGGATTTAACTCCACTTCTGAAGTGAAACACACAGCATAGTCTCATCCATGGATCACATTCTGCTTTAGAGCGAGAAGCACGCTCTTGCTTTCTAGAATCTCTAAGACAGCAGGAAACGTGAGTTTGCTGAGAACAAAAGAACGGTGTTTCCTACACATTCGGACCATATCTAGTCCAACTCTGCTTCTGAAAATGATACAAAGCACTGGTCCTCTAACATCCTATGCTTGTCAGTTAAGATGAGAAACGTCTGAGCTTTGTGAATGATGTAGTTCCTTTGAACTGAAAAGTGACTGCCCTTACCTGAAACGAAGTCTTGCTTGTAGTAAGACACAGAGCCTGGGATTTAACTCCATTTCTGAAGGGAAACACACAGCATAGTTCTCATCCATGGATCACACTCTGCTTTAGAGCAAGAAGCACGCTCTTGCTTTCTAGAGTCTCTAATACAGCAGGTAATCTGAGTGTGCCCGGAACAAAAGAACAGTGTTTCCTACACATACGGACCATATGTAGTCCCAATCTGCTTCTGAAACTGATACAATGCACTGGTCCTCTAACATCCAATGCTTGTCAGTTAAGATGAGAAACGTGTGAGCTTCGCGAACTATGTAGTTCGTTTGAGCAGAAAAGTGACTGCCCTTACCTGAATCGAAGTCTTGCTTGTAGGAAGACTCAGAGCCTGGGATTTAATTCCAATCCTGAAGTGAAACACACAGCAGTGTAATCATCCATCGATCACACTCTGCTTTAGAACAAGAAGCACGCTCTTGCTTTCTAGAGTCTCTAAGACAGCAGGAAACGTGTGTGTGCTGAGAACAAAAGAACGGTGTTTCCTACACTTACGGACCATATCTAGTCCAACTCTCCTTCTTAAACTGATACAAAGCACTGGTCCTCCAACATCCAATGCTTGTCTGTTGAGATGAGAAATGTGTGAGCTTCGTGAACGATGTAGTTCGTTTGAGCTGAAAAGTTTCTGCCCTTACCTGAAACGAAGTCTTGCTTGTAGTAAGACACAGAGCCTGGGCTTTAACTCCATCTCTGAAGGGAAACACACAGCAGATTTCTCATCCATGGATCACACTCTGCTTTAGAGCGAGAAGCATGCTCTTGCTTTCTAGAGTCTCTAATACAGAAGGTACTCTGAGTGTGCCCAGAACAAAAGAACAGTGTTTCCTACACATACGGACCATATGTAGTCCAAATCTGCTTCTGAAACTGATACAATGCACTGGTCCTCTAACATCCAATGCTTGTCAGTTAAGATGATAAACGTGTGATCTTCGTGAACTATGTAGTTCGTTTGAGCAGAAAAGTGACTGCCCTTACCTCAAACGAAGTCTTGCTTGTAGGAAAACTCAGAGCCTGGGATTTAACTCCATTTCTGAAGTGAAACACACAGCATAGTCTCATCCATGGATCACATTCTGCTTTAGAGCGAGAAGCACGCTCTTGCTTTCTAGAATCTCTAAGACAGCAGGAAACGTGAGTTTGCTGAGAACAAAAGAACGGTGTTTCCTACACATTCGGACCATATCTAGTCCAACTCTCCTTCTTAAACTGATACAAAGCACTGGTCCTCCAACATCCAATGCTTGTCTGTTGGGATGAGAAATGTGTGAGCTCAGTGAACGATGTAGTTCGTTTGAGCTGAAAAGTGACTGCCGTTACCTCAAACCAATTCTTGCTTGTAGGAAGACACAGAGATTGGGATTTAACTCCATTTCTGAAGGGAAACACACAGCATAGTTCTCATCCATGGATCACACTCTGCTTTAGAGCGATAAGCACGCTCTTGCTTTTAGAGTCTCTAATACAGCAGCTAATCTGAGTGTGCCCAGAACAAAAGAATGGTGTTTCCTACACATACGGACCTTACATAGTCCAAATCTGCTTCTGAAAGTGATACAATGCACTGGTCCTCTAACATCCAGTGCTTGTCAGTTAAGATGAGAAACGTGTGATCTCCGTGAACGATGTAGTTCGTTTGAGCAGAAAAGTGACTGCCTTTACCTGAAACGAAGTCTTGCTTGTAGGAAGTCTCAGAGCCTGGGATTAAACTCCATTTCTGAAGTGAAACACACAGCAGTGTTCTCATCCATTGATCACACTCTGCTTTACAACAAGAAGCACGCTCTTGCTTTCTAGAGTCTCTAATACATCAGGAAATCTGAGTGTGCCCAGAACAAAAGAACGGAGTTTCCTACACATACTGACCATATGTAGTCCAACTCTTCTTCGGAAACTGATACAAAGCACTGGTCCTCTAACATCCAATGCTTGTCAGTTAAGATGGAAAACGTGTGAGCTTCATTAATGATGTAGTTCCTTTGAGCAGAAAAGTGACTGCCCTTACCTTAAACGAAGTCTTGCTTGTAGGAAGACACAGAGTCTGGGATTTAACTCCTTTTCTGAAGGGAAACACACAGCATAGCTCTCATTCATTGATCACACTCTGTTTTAGAGCGAGAAGCACGCTCTTGCTTTCTAAATTCTCTAAGGCAACAGGAAACGTGAGTGCGCTGAGAACAAAAGAACGGTGTTTCCTAAACATACGGACCATATCTAGTCCAATTCTGTTTCTGAAACTGACACAAAGCATTGGTCCTCTAACATCCAATGCTTGTCCGTTAAGATGATAAACGTGTGAGCTTCGTGAACGATGTACTTCATTTGAGCAGAAAAATGACTGCCCTTACCTGAATCAAAGTCTTGCTTGTAGGAAGACTCAGAGCATGGGATTTAACTCCATTTCTGAAGGGAAACACACAGCAGTGTAATCATCCATTGATCACACTCTGCTTTAGAACAAGAAGCACGCTCTTGCTTTCTAGAGTCTCTAAGACAGCAGGAAACTTGTGTGTGCTGAGAACAAAAGAACGGTGTTTCCTACACTTACGGACCATATCTAGTCCAACTCTCCTTCTTAAACTGATACAAAGCACTGGTCCTCCAACATCCAATGCTTGTCTGTTGAGATGAGAAATGTGTGAGCTTCGTGAACGATGTAGTTCGTTTGAGCTGAAAAGTTTCTGCCCTTACCTGAAACGAAGTCTTGCTTGTAGTAAGACACAGAGCCTGGGCTTTAACTCCATCTCTGAAGGGAAACACACAGCAGATTTCTCATCCATGGATCACACTCTGCTTTAGAGCGAGAAGCACGCTCTTGCTTTCTAGAGTCTCTAATACAGAAGGTACTCTGAGTGTGCCCAGACCAAAAGAACAGTGTTTCCTACACATACGGACCATATGTAGTCCAAATCTGCTTCTGAAACTGATACAATGCACTGGTCCTCTAACATCCAATGCTTGTCAGTTAAGATGATAAACGTGTGATCTTCGTGAACTATGTAGTTCGTTTGAGCAGAAAAGTGACTGCCCTTACCTCAAACGAAGTCTTGCTTGTATGAATACTCAGAGCCTGGGATTTAACTCCACTTCTGAAGTGAAACACACAGCATAGTCTCATCCATGGATCACATTCTGCTTTAGAGCGAGAAGCACGCTCTTGCTTTCTAGAATCTCTAAGACAGCAGGAAACGTGAGTTTGCTGAGAACAAAAGAACGGTGTTTCCTACACATTCGGACCATATCTAGTCCAACTCTGCTTCTGAAAATGATACAAAGCACTGGTCCTCTAACATCCTATGCTTGTCAGTTAAGATGAGAAACGTCTGAGCTTTGTGAATGATGTAGTTCCTTTGAACTGAAAAGTGACTGCCCTTACCTGAAACGAAGTCTTGCTTGTAGTAAGACACAGAGCCTGGGATTTAACTCCATTTCTGAAGGGAAACACACAGCATAGTTCTCATCCATGGATCACACTCTGCTTTAGAGCAAGAAGCACGCTCTTGCTTTCTAGAGTCTCTAATACAGCAGGTAATCTGAGTGTGCCCGGAACAAAAGAACAGTGTTTCCTACACATACGGACCATATGTAGTCCCAATCTGCTTCTGAAACTGATACAATGCACTGGTCCTCTAACATCCAATGCTTGTCAGTTAAGATGAGAAACGTGTGAGCTTCGCGAACTATGTAGTTCGTTTGAGCAGAAAAGTGACTGCCCTTACCTGAATCGAAGTCTTGCTTGTAGGAAGACTCAGAGCCTGGGATTTAATTCCAATCCTGAAGTGAAACACACAGCAGTGTAATCATCCATCGATCACACTCTGCTTTAGAACAAGAAGCACGCTCTTGCTTTCTAGAGTCTCTAAGACAGCAGGAAACGTGTGTGTGCTGAGAACAAAAGAACGGTGTTTCCTACACTTACGGACCATATCTAGTCCAACTCTCCTTCTTAAACTGATACAAAGCACTGGTCCTCCAACATCCAATGCTTGTCTGTTGAGATGAGAAATGTGTGAGCTTCGTGAACGATGTAGTTCGTTTGAGCTGAAAAGTTTCTGCCCTTACCTGAAACGAAGTCTTGCTTGTAGTAAGACACAGAGCCTGGGCTTTAACTCCATCTCTGAAGGGAAACACACAGCAGATTTCTCATCCATGGATCACACTCTGCTTTAGAGCGAGAAGCATGCTCTTGCTTTCTAGAGTCTCTAATACAGAAGGTACTCTGAGTGTGCCCAGAACAAAAGAACAGTGTTTCCTACACATACGGACCATATGTAGTCCAAATCTGCTTCTGAAACTGATACAATGCACTGGTCCTCTAACATCCAATGCTTGTCAGTTAAGATGATAAACGTGTGATCTTCGTGAACTATGTAGTTCGTTTGAGCAGAAAAGTGACTGCCCTTACCTCAAACGAAGTCTTGCTTGTAGGAAAACTCAGAGCCTGGGATTTAACTCCATTTCTGAAGTGAAACACACAGCATAGTCTCATCCATGGATCACATTCTGCTTTAGAGCGAGAAGCACGCTCTTGCTTTCTAGAATCTCTAAGACAGCAGGAAACGTGAGTTTGCTGAGAACAAAAGAACGGTGTTTCCTACACATTCGGACCATATCTAGTCCAACTCTCCTTCTTAAACTGATACAAAGCACTGGTCCTCCAACATCCAATGCTTGTCTGTTGGGATGAGAAATGTGTGAGCTCAGTGAACGATGTAGTTCGTTTGAGCTGAAAAGTGACTGCCGTTACCTCAAACCAATTCTTGCTTGTAGGAAGACACAGAGATTGGGATTTAACTCCATTTCTGAAGGGAAACACACAGCATAGTTCTCATCCATGGATCACACTCTGCTTTAGAGCGATAAGCACGCTCTTGCTTTTAGAGTCTCTAATACAGCAGCTAATCTGAGTGTGCCCAGAACAAAAGAATGGTGTTTCCTACACATACGGACCTTACATAGTCCAAATCTGCTTCTGAAAGTGATACAATGCACTGGTCCTCTAACATCCAGTGCTTGTCAGTTAAGATGAGAAACGTGTGATCTCCGTGAACGATGTAGTTCGTTTGAGCAGAAAAGTGACTGCCTTTACCTGAAACGAAGTCTTGCTTGTAGGAAGTCTCAGAGCCTGGGATTAAACTCCATTTCTGAAGTGAAACACACAGCAGTGTTCTCATCCATTGATCACACTCTGCTTTACAACAAGAAGCACGCTCTTGCTTTCTAGAGTCTCTAATACATCAGGAAATCTGAGTGTGCCCAGAACAAAAGAACGGAGTTTCCTACACATACTGACCATATGTAGTCCAACTCTTCTTCGGAAACTGATACAAAGCACTGGTCCTCTAACATCCAATGCTTGTCAGTTAAGATGGAAAACGTGTGAGCTTCATTAATGATGTAGTTCCTTTGAGCAGAAAAGTGACTGCCCTTACCTTAAACGAAGTCTTGCTTGTAGGAAGACACAGAGTCTGGGATTTAACTCCTTTTCTGAAGGGAAACACACAGCATAGCTCTCATTCATTGATCACACTCTGTTTTAGAGCGAGAAGCACGCTCTTGCTTTCTAAATTCTCTAAGGCAACAGGAAACGTGAGTGCGCTGAGAACAAAAGAACGGTGTTTCCTAAACATACGGACCATATCTAGTCCAATTCTGTTTCTGAAACTGACACAAAGCATTGGTCCTCTAACATCCAATGCTTGTCCGTTAAGATGATAAACGTGTGAGCTTCGTGAACGATGTACTTCATTTGAGCAGAAAAATGACTGCCCTTACCTGAATCAAAGTCTTGCTTGTAGGAAGACTCAGAGCATGGGATTTAACTCCATTTCTGAAGGGAAACACACAGCAGTGTAATCATCCATTGATCACACTCTGCTTTAGAACAAGAAGCACGCTCTTGCTTTCTAGAGTCTCTAAGACAGCAGGAAACTTGTGTGTGCTGAGAACAAAAGAACGGTGTTTCCTACACTTACGGACCATATCTAGTCCAACTCTCCTTCTTAAACTGATACAAAGCACTGGTCCTCCAACATCCAATGCTTGTCTGTTGAGATGAGAAATGTGTGAGCTTCGTGAACGATGTAGTTCGTTTGAGCTGAAAAGTTTCTGCCCTTACCTGAAACGAAGTCTTGCTTGTAGTAAGACACAGAGCCTGGGCTTTAACTCCATCTCTGAAGGGAAACACACAGCAGATTTCTCATCCATGGATCACACTCTGCTTTAGAGCGAGAAGCACGCTCTTGCTTTCTAGAGTCTCTAATACAGAAGGTACTCTGAGTGTGCCCAGACCAAAAGAACAGTGTTTCCTACACATACGGACCATATGTAGTCCAAATCTGCTTCTGAAACTGATACAATGCACTGGTCCTCTAACATCCAATGCTTGTCAGTTAAGATGATAAACGTGTGATCTTCGTGAACTATGTAGTTCGTTTGAGCAGAAAAGTGACTGCCCTTACCTCAAACGAAGTCTTGCTTGTATGAATACTCAGAGCCTGGGATTTAACTCCACTTCTGAAGTGAAACACACAGCATAGTCTCATCCATGGATCACATTCTGCTTTAGAGCGAGAAGCACGCTCTTGCTTTCTAGAATCTCTAAGACAGCAGGAAACGTGAGTTTGCTGAGAACAAAAGAACGGTGTTTCCTACACATTCGGACCATATCTAGTCCAACTCTGCTTCTGAAAATGATACAAAGCACTGGTCCTCTAACATCCTATGCTTGTCAGTTAAGATGAGAAACGTCTGAGCTTTGTGAATGATGTAGTTCCTTTGAACTGAAAAGTGACTGCCCTTACCTGAAACGAAGTCTTGCTTGTAGTAAGACACAGAGCCTGGGATTTAACTCCATTTCTGAAGCGAAACACACAGCATTTTTCTCATCCATGGATCACACTCTGCTTTAGAGCGATAAGCACGCTCTTGCTTTCTAGAGTCTCTAATACAGAAGGTACTCTGAGTGTGCCCAGAACAAAAGAACAGTGTTTCCTACACATACGGACCATATGTAGTCCAAATCTGCTTCTGAAACTGATACAATGCACTGGTCCTCTAACATCCAATGCTTGTCAGTTAAGATGATAAACGTGTGATCTTCGTGAACTATGTAGTTCGTTTGAGCAGAAAAGTGACTGCCCTTACCTCAAACGAAGTCTTGCTTGTAGGAATACTCAGAGCCTGGGATTTAACTCCATTTCTGAAGTGAAATACACAGCATAGTCTCATCCATGGATCACATTCTGCTTTAGAGCGAGAAGCACGCTCTTGCTTTCTAGAATCTCTAAGACAGCAGGAAACGTGAGTTTGCTGAGAACAAAAGAACGGTGTTTCCTACACATTCGGACCATATCTAGTCCAACTCTGCTTCTGAAAATGATACAAAGCACTGGTCCTCTAACATCCAATGCTTGTCTGTTAAGATGAGAAACGTCTGAGATTTGTGAATGATGTAGTTCCTTTGAACTGAAAAGTGACTGCCCTTACCTGTAACAAAGTCTTCCTTGTAGTAAGAGACAGAGCCTGGGATTTAACTCCATCTCTGAAGGGAAACACGCAGCAGAGTTCTCATCCATGGATCACACTCTGCTTGAGAGTGAGAAGCACGCTCTTGCTTTCTAGATTCTCTAATACAGCAGGTAATCTGAGTGTGCCCAGAACAAAAGAACGGTGTTTCCTACACATATGGACCATATCTAGTCCAACTCTCCTTCTTAAACTGATACAAAGCACTGGTCCTCCAACATCCAATGCTTGTCTGTTGAGATGAGAAATGTGTGAGCTCAGTGAACGATGTAGTTCGTTTGAGCTGAAAAGTGACTGCCGTTACCTGAAACCAATTCTTGCTTGTAGGAAGACACAGAGATTGGGATTTAACTCCATTTCTGAAGGGAAACACACAGCATAGTTCTCATCCATGGATCACACTCTGCTTTAGAGCAAGAAGCACGCTCTTGCTTTCTAGAGTCTCTAATACAGCAGGTAATCTGAGTGTGCCCGGAACAAAAGAACAGTGTTTCCTACACATACGGACCATATGTAGTCCCAATCTGCTTCTGAAACTGATACAATGCACTGGTCCTCTAACATCCAATGCTTGTCAGTTAAGATGAGAAACGTGTGAGCTTCGCGAACTATGTAGTTCGTTTGAGCAGAAAAGTGACTGCCCTTACCTGAATCGAAGTCTTGCTTGTAGGAAGACTCAGAGCCTGGGATTTAATTCCAATCCTGAAGTGAAACACACAGCAGTGTAATCATCCATCGATCACACTCTGCTTTAGAACAAGAAGCACGCTCTTGCTTTCTAGAGTCTCTAAGACAGCAGGAAACGTGTGTGTGCTGAGAACAAAAGAACGGTGTTTCCTACACTTACGGACCATATCTAGTCCAACTCTCCTTCTTAAACTGATACAAAGCACTGGTCCTCCAACATCCAATGCTTGTCTGTTGAGATGAGAAATGTGTGAGCTTCGTGAACGATGTAGTTCGTTTGAGCTGAAAAGTTTCTGCCCTTACCTGAAACGAAGTCTTGCTTGTAGTAAGACACAGAGCCTGGGCTTTAACTCCATCTCTGAAGGGAAACACACAGCAGATTTCTCATCCATGGATCACACTCTGCTTTAGAGCGAGAAGCACGCTCTTGCTTTCTAGAGTCTCTAATACAGAAGGTACTCTGAGTGTGCCCAGAACAAAAGAACAGTGTTTCCTACACATACGGACCATATGTAGTCCAAATCTGCTTCTGAAACTGATACAATGCACTGGTCCTCTAACATCCAATGCTTGTCAGTTAAGATGATAAACGTGTGATCTTCGTGAACTATGTAGTTCGTTTGAGCAGAAAAGTGACTGCCCTTACCTCAAACGAAGTCTTGCTTGTAGGAAAACTCAGAGCCTGGGATTTAACTCCATTTCTGAAGTGAAACACACAGCATAGTCTCATCCATGGATCACATTCTGCTTTAGAGCGAGAAGCACGCTCTTGCTTTCTAGAATCTCTAAGACAGCAGGAAACGTGAGTTTGCTGAGAACAAAAGAACGGTGTTTCCTACACATTCGGACCATATCTAGTCCAACTCTCCTTCTTAAACTGATACAAAGCACTGGTCCTCCAACATCCAATGCTTGTCTGTTGGGATGAGAAATGTGTGAGCTCAGTGAACGATGTAGTTCGTTTGAGCTGAAAAGTGACTGCCGTTACCTCAAACCAATTCTTGCTTGTAGGAAGACACAGAGATTGGGATTTAACTCCATTTCTGAAGGGAAACACACAGCATAGTTCTCATCCATGGATCACACTCTGCTTTAGAGCGATAAGCACGCTCTTGCTTTTAGAGTCTCTAATACAGCAGCTAATCTGAGTGTGCCCAGAACAAAAGAATGGTGTTTCCTACACATACGGACATTACATAGTCCAAATCTGCTTCTGAAAGTGATACAATGCACTGGTCCTCTAACATCCAGTGCTTGTCAGTTAAGATGAGAAACGTGTGATCTCCGTGAACGATGTAGTTCGTTTGAGCAGAAAAGTGACTGCCTTTACCTGAAACGAAGTCTTGCTTGTAGGAAGTCTCAGAGCCTGGGATTAAACTCCATTTCTGAAGTGAAACACACAGCAGTGTTCTCATCCATTGATCACACTCTGCTTTACAACAAGAAGCACGCTCTTGCTTTCTAGAGTCTCTAATACATCAGGAAATCTGAGTGTGCCCAGAACAAAAGAACGGAGTTTCCTACACATACTGACCATATGTAGTCCAACTCTTCTTCGGAAACTGATACAAAGCACTGGTCCTCTAACATCCAATGCTTGTCAGTTAAGATGGGAAACGTGTGAGCTTCATTAATGATGTAGTTCGTTTGAGCAGAAAAGTGACTGCCCTTACCATAAACGAAGTCTTGCTTGTAGGAAGACACAGAGTCTGGGATTTAACTCCTTTTCTGAAGGGAAACACACAGCATAGTTCTCATTCATTGATCACACTCTGTTTTAGAGCGAGAAGCACGCTCTTGCTTTCTAAATTCTCTAAGGCAACAGGAAACGTGAGTTCGCTGAGAACAAAAGAACGGTGTTTCCTAAACATACGGACCATATCTAGTCCAATTCTGTTTCTGAAACTGACACAAAGCATTGGTCCTCTAACATCCAATGCTTGTCCGTTAAGATGATAAACGTGTGAGCTTCGTGAACGATGTACTTCATTTGAGCAGAAAAATGACTGCCCTTACCTGAATCAAAGTCTTGCTTGTAGGAAGACTCAGAGCATGGGATTTAACTCCATTTCTGAAGGGAAACACACAGCAGTGTAATCATCCATTGATCACACTCTGCTTTAGAACAAGAAGCACGCTCTTGCTTTCTAGAGTCTCTAAGACAGCAGGAAACTTGTGTGTGCTGAGAACAAAAGAACGGTGTTTCCTACACTTACGGACCATATCTAGTCCAACTCTCCTTCTTAAACTGATACAAAGCACTGGTCCTCCAACATCCAATGCTTGTCTGTTGAGATGAGAAATGTGTGAGCTTCGTGAACGATGTAGTTCGTTTGAGCTGAAAAGTTTCTGCCCTTACCTGAAACGAAGTCTTGCTTGTAGTAAGACACAGAGCCTGGGCTTTAACTCCATCTCTGAAGGGAAACACACAGCAGATTTCTCATCCATGGATCACACTCTGCTTTAGAGCGAGAAGCACGCTCTTGCTTTCTAGAGTCTCTAATACAGAAGGTACTCTGAGTGTGCCCAGACCAAAAGAACAGTGTTTCCTACACATACGGACCATATGTAGTCCAAATCTGCTTCTGAAACTGATACAATGCACTGGTCCTCTAACATCCAATGCTTGTCAGTTAAGATGATAAACGTGTGATCTTCGTGAACTATGTAGTTCGTTTGAGCAGAAAAGTGACTGCCCTTACCTCAAACGAAGTCTTGCTTGTAGGAATACTCAGAGCCTGGGATTTAACTCCACTTCTGAAGTGAAACACACAGCATAGTCTCATCCATGGATCACATTCTGCTTTAGAGCGAGAAGCACGCTCTTGCTTTCTAGAATCTCTAAGACAGCAGGAAACGTGAGTTTGCTGAGAACAAAAGAACGGTGTTTCCTACACATTCGGACCATATCTAGTCCAACTCTGCTTCTGAAAATGATACAAAGCACTGGTCCTCTAACATCCTATGCTTGTCAGTTAAGATGAGAAACGTCTGAGCTTTGTGAATGATGTAGTTCCTTTGAACTGAAAAGTGACTGCCCTTACCTGAAACGAAGTCTTGCTTGTAGTAAGACACAGAGCCTGGGATTTAACTCCATTTCTGAAGGGAAACACACAGCATTTTTCTCATCCATGGATCACACTCTGCTTTAGAGCGATAAGCACGCTCTTGCTTTTAGAGTCTCTAATATAGCAGGTAATCTGAGTGTGCCAAGAACAAAAGAACGGTGTTTCGTACACATACAGACCATATGTAGTCCAAATCTGCTTCTGAAACTGATTCAAAGCACTGACCCTCTAACATCCAATGCTTGTCTGTTAAGATGAGAAACGTGTGAGATTCGTGAACAATGTAGTTCGTTTGAGCAGAAAAGTGACTGCCCTTACCTGAATCGAAGTCTTGCTTGTAGGAAGACTCAGAGCCTGGCATTTTTCTCCATTTCTGAAGTGAAACACACAGCAGTATAATCATCCATTGATCACACTCTGCTTTAGAACAAGAAGCACGCTCTTGCTTTCTAGAGTCTCTAAGACAGCAGGAAACGTGTGTGTGCTGAGAACAAAAGAACGGTGTTTCCTACACATAAAGACCATATCTAGTTCAACTCTGCTTCTGAAACTGATACAAAGCACTGGTCCTCTAACATCCAATGCTTGTCTGTTAAGATGAGAAACGTGTGAGCTTCGTGAACGATGTAGTTCGTTTGAGCTGAAAAGTGACTGCCCTTACCTGAAACGAAGTCTTGCTTGTAGGAAGACACAGAGCCTGGGATTTAACTCCATTTCTGAATGGAAACACACAGCATACTTCTAATCCATGGATCACACTCTGCTTTATAGCAAGAAGCATGCTCTTGCTTTCTAGAGTCTCTAAGACAGCAGGAAACGTGAGTGTGGTGAGAACAAAAGAACGCTGTTTCCTACACATACGGACATTATATAGTCCAACTCTGCTTCTGAAACTGATACAAAGCACTGGTCCTCTAACATCCAATGCTTGTCTGTTAAGAGGGGAAACGTGTGAGCTTCGTGAACGATGTAGTTCGTTTGAGCATAAAAGTGACTGCCCTTACCTAAATCGAAGTCTTGCTTGTAGGAAGACTCAGAGCCTGGGATTTAACTCCATTTCTGAAGTGAAACACACAGCAGTGTAATCATCCATTGATCACTCTCTGCTTTAGAACATGAAGCACGCTCTTGCTTTCTAGAGTCTCTAAGACAGCAGGAAACGTGTGTGTGCTGAGAACAAAAGAACGGTGTTACCTACACATACGGTCCATATCTAGTCGAACTCTGCTTCTTAAACTGATACAAAGCACTGGTCCTCTAACATCCAATGCTTGTCTGTTAAGATGAGAAACGTGTGAGCTTCGTGAACGATGTAGTTCGTTTGAGCTGAAAAGTGACTGCCCTTACCTGAAACGAAGTCTTGCTTGTAGGAAGACACAGAGCCTGGGATTTAACTCCATTTCTGAAGGGAAACACACAGCATAGTTCTCATCCATGGATCACACTCTTCTTTAGAGCAAGAAGCACGCTCTTGCTTTCTAGAGTCTCTAATACAGCAGCTAATCTGAGTGTGCCCAGAACAAAAGAATGGTGTTTCCTACACATACGGACCATACATAGTCCAAATCTGCTTCTGAAAGTGATACAATGCACTGGTCCTCTAACATCCAGTGCTTGTCAGTTAAGATGAGAAACGTGTGATCTCCGTGAACGATGTAGTTCGTTTGAGCAGAAAAGTGACTGCCTTTACCTGAAACGAAGTCTTGCTTGTAGGAAGTCTCAGAGCCTGGGATTAAACTCCATTTCTGAAGTGAAACACACAGCAGTGTTCTCATCCATTGATCACACTCTGCTTTACAACAAGAAGCACGCTCTTGCTTTCTAGAGTCTCTAATACATCAGGAAATCTGAGTGTGCCCAGAACAAAAGAACGGAGTTTCCTACACATACGGACCATATGTAGTCCAACTCTTCTTCGGAAACTGATACAAAGCACTGACCCTCTAACATCCAATGCTTGTCAGTTAAGATGAGAAACGTGTGAGCTTCGTGAATGATGTAGTTCATTTGAGCAGAAAACTGACTGCCCTTATCTGAATCGAAGTCTTGCTTATAGGAAGACACAGAGCCTGGGATTTAACTCCATTTCTGAATGGAAACACACAGCATAGTTCTCATCCATGGATCACACTCTGCTTTAGAGCGAGAAGCACGCTCTTGCTTTCTAGAATCTCTAAGACAGCAGGAAACGTGAGTGTGCTGAGAACAAAAGAACGCTGTTTCCTACACATACGGACCATATGTAGTCCAAATGTGCTTCTGAAACTGATACAAAGCACTGACCCTCTAACATCCAATGCTTGTCAGGTAAGATGAGAAACGTGTGAGCTTCGTGAACGATGTAGTTCGTTTGAGCATAAAAGTGACTGCCCTTACCTGAATCGAAGTCTTGCTTGTAGGAAGACTCAGAGACTGGGATTTAACTCCATTTCTGAAGGGAAACACACAGCATAGCTCTCATCCATGGATCACACTCTGCTTTAGAGCGAGAAGCACGCGCTTGCTTTCTAAAGTCTCTAAGACAGCAGGAAACGTGAGTGTGCTGAGAACAAAAGAACGGTGTTTCCTACACATTCGGACCATATCTAGTCCAACTCTGCTTCTGAAACTGATACAAAGCACTGGTCCTCTAACATCCTATGCTTGTCAGTTAAGATGAGAAACGTGTGAGCTTTGTGAATGATGTAGTTCCTATGAACTGAAAAGTGACTGCCCTTACCTGAAACGAAGTCTTGCTTGTAGGAAGACACAGAGCCTGGGATTTAACTCCATTTCTGAAGGGAAACACAGAGCACTTTTCTCATCCATGGATCACACTCTGCTTTAGAGCGAGAAGCACGCTCTTGATTTTAGAATCTCTAATATAGCAGTTAATCTGTGTGTGCCCAGAACAAAAGAACGGTGTTTCCTACACATACAGACCATATGTAGTCCAAATCTGCTTCTGAAACTGATACAAAGCACTGACCCTCTAACATCCAATGCTTGTCAGTTAAGATGAGAAACGTGTGAGCTTCGTGAACGATGTAGTTCGTTTGAGCAGAAAAGTGACTGCCCTTACCTGAATCGAAGTCTTACTTGTAGGAAGACTCAGAGCCTGGGATTTAACTCCATTTCTGAAATGAAACACACAGCAGTGTAATCATCCATTGATCACCCTCTGCTTTAGAACAAGAAGCATGCTCTTTCTTTCTAGAGTCTCAAAGACAGCATGAAACGTGTGTGTGATGGGAACAAAAGAACGGTGTTTCCTACACATATGGACCATATCTAGTTCAACTCTGCTTCTGAATCTGATACAAAGCACTGGTCCTCTAACATCGAATGCCTGTCTATTAAGATGAGATACGTGTGAGCTTCATGAACAATGTAGTTCGTTTGAGCAGAAAAGTGACTACCCTTACCTGAAACGAAGTCTTGCTTGTAGGAAGACAGAGAGCCTGGGATTTAACTCCATTTCTGAAGGGAAACACAGAGCATTTTTCTCAGCCATGGATCACACTCTGCTTTAGAGCGAGAAGCACGCTCTTGCTTTTAGAATCTCTAATATAGCTGGTAATCTGAGTGTGCCCAGAACAAAAGAACGGTGTTTCCCACACATACAGACCATATGTCGTCCAAATCTGCTTCTGAAACTAATACAAAGCACTGACCCTCTAACATCCAATGCTTGTCAGTTAAGATGAGAAACGTGTGAGCTTCGTGAACGATGTAGTTCGTTTGAGCAGTAAGTGACTGCCCTTACCTGAAACGAAGTCTTGCTTGTAGGAAGTCTCAGAGCCTGGGATTAAACTCCATTTCTGAAGGGAAACACACAGCAGTGTTCTCATCCATTGATCACACTCTGCTTTACAACAAGAAGCACGCTCTTGCTTTCTAGAGTCTCTAATACATCAGGAAATCTGAGTGTGCCCAGAACAAAAGAACGGAGTTTCCTACACATACTGACCATATGTAGTCCAACTCTTCTTCGCAAACTGATACAAAGCACTGGTCCTCTAACATCCAATGCTTGTCAGTTAAGATGGGAAACGTGTGAGCTTCATGAATGATGTAGTTCGTTTGAGCAGAAAAGTGACTGCCCTTACCTTAAACGAAGTCTTGCTTGTAGGAAGACACAGAGTCTGGGATTTAACTCCTTTTCTGAAGGGAAACACACAGCATAGTTCTCATTCATTGATCACACTCTGTTTTAGAGCGAGAAGCACGCTCTTGCTTTCTAAATTCTCTAAGGCAACAGGAAACGTGAGTGCGCTGAGAACAAAAGAACGGTGTTTCCTAAACATAAGGACCATATCTAGTCCAATTCTGTTTCTGAAACTGACACAAAGCATTGGTCCTCTAACATCCAATGCTTGTCCGTTAAGATGATAAACGTGTGAGCTTCGTGAACGATGTACTTCATTTGAGCAGAAAAATGACTGCCCTTACCTGAATCAAAGTCTTGCTTGTAGGAAGACTCAGAGCATGGGATTTAACTCCATTTCTGAAGGGAAACACACAGCAGTGTAATCATCCATTGATCACACTCTGCTTTAGAACAAGAAGCACGCTCTTGCTTTCTAGAGTCTCTAAGACAGCAGGAAACTTGTGTGTGCTGAGAACAAAAGAACGGTGTTTCCTGCACTTACGGACCATATCTAGTCCAACTCTCCTTCTTAAACTGATACAAAGCACTGGTCCTCCAACATCCAATGCTTGTCTGTTGAGATGAGAAATGTGTGAGCTTCGTGAACGATGTAGTTCGTTTGAGCTGAAAAGTTTCTGCCCTTACCTGAAACGAAGTCTTGCTTGTAGTAAGACACAGAGCCTGGGCTTTAACTCCATCTCTGAAGGGAAACACACAGCAGATTTCTCATCCATGGATCACACTCTGCTTTAGAGCGAGAAGCACGCTCTTGCTTTCTAGAGTCTATAATACAGAAGGTACTCTGAGTGTGCCCAGAACAAAAGAACAGTG
The DNA here is from genome assembly GCA_949786385.1 of Onychomys leucogaster. Taxonomy (NCBI): domain Eukaryota; kingdom Metazoa; phylum Chordata; class Mammalia; order Rodentia; family Cricetidae; genus Onychomys; species Onychomys leucogaster. The sequence goes on from CATKUP010000143.1 coordinate 518,641, forward strand.
TTTCCTACACATACGGACCATATGTAGTCCAAATCTGCTTCTGAAACTGATACAATGCACTGGTCCTCTAACATCCAATGCTTGTCAGTTAAGATGATAAACGTGTGATCTTCGTGAACTATGTAGTTCGTTTGAGCAGAAAAGTGACTGCCCTTACCTCAAACGAAGTCTTGCTTGTAGGAATACTCAGAGCCTGGGATTTAACTCCATTTCTGAAGTGAAACACACAGCATAGTCTCATCCATGGATCACATTCTGCTTTAGAGCGAGAAGCACGCTCTTGCTTTCTAGAATCTCTAAGACAGCAGGAAACGTGAGTTTGCTGAGAACAAAAGAACGGTGTTTCCTACACATTCGGACCATATCTAGTCCAACTCTGCTTCTGAAAATGATACAAAGCACTGGTCCTCTAACATCCTATGCTTGTCAGTTAAGATGAGAAACGTCTGAGCTTTGTGAATGATGTAGTTCCTTTGAACTGAAAAGTGACTGCCCTTACCTGAAACGAAGTCTTGCTTGTAGTAAGACACAGAGCCTGGGATTTAACTCCATTTCTGAAGGGAAACACACAGCATTTTTCTCATCCAAGGATCACACTCTGCTTTAGAGCGATAAGCACGCTCTTGCTTTTAGAGTCTCTAATATAGCAGGTAATCTGAGTGTGCCAAGAACAAAAGAACGGTGTTTCGTACACATACAGAATATATGTAGTCCAAATCTGCTTCTGAAACTGATTCAAAGCACTGACCCTCTAACATCCAATGCTTGTCTGTTAAGATGAGAAACGTGTGAGATTCGTGAACAATGTAGTTCGTTTGAGCAGAAAAGTGACTGCCCTTACCTGAATCGAAGTCTTGCTTGTAGGAAGACTCAGAGCCTGGCATTTTTCTCCATTTCTGAAGTGAAACACACAGCAGTGTAATCATCCATTGATCACACTCTGCTTTAGAACAAGAAGCACGCTCTTGCTTTCTAGAGTCTCTAAGACAGCAGGAAACGTGTGTGTGCTGAGAACAAAAGAACGGTGTTTCCTACACATAAAGACCATATCTAGTTCAACTCTGCTTCTGAAACTGATACAAAGCACTGGTCCTCTAACATCCAATGCTTGTCTGTTAAGATGAGAAAAGTGTGAGCTTCGTGAACGATGTAGTTCGTTTGAGCTGAAAAGTGACTGCCCTTACCAGTAACGAAGTCTTGCTTGTAGGAAGACACAGAGCCTGGGATTTAACTCCATTTCTGAATGGAAACACACAGCATAGTTCTCATCGATGGATCACACTATGCTTTAGAGCGAGAAGCACGCTCTTGCTTTCTAGAGTCTCTAATACAGCAGGAAATCTGAGTGTGCCCAGAACAAAAGAATGGTGTTTCCTACACATACGGACCATACATAATCCAAATCTGCTTCTGAAAGTGATACAATGCACTGGTCCTCTATCATCCAGTGCTTGTCAGTTAAGATGAGAAACGTGTGATCTACGTGAACGATGTAGTTCGTTTGAGCAGAAAAGTGACTGCCTTTACCTGAAACGAAGTCTTGCTTGTAGGAAGTCTCAGAGCCTGGGATTAAACTCCATTTCTGAAGTGAAACACACAGCAGTGTTCTCATCCATTGATCACACTCTGCTTTACAACAAGAAGCACGCTCTTGCTTTCTAGAGTCTCTAATACATCAGGAAATCTGAGTGTGCCCAGAACAAAAGAACGGAGTTTCCTACACATACTGACCATATGTAGTCCAACTCTTCTTCGCAAACTGATACAAAGCACTGGTCCTCTAACATCCAATGCTTGTCAGTTAAGATGGGAAACGTGTGAGCTTCATGAATGATGTAGTTCGTTTGAGCAGAAAAGTGACTGCCCTTACCTTAAACGAAGTCTTGCTTGTAGGAAGACACAGAGTCTGGGATTTAACTCCTTTTCTGAAGGGAAACACACAGCATAGTTCTCATTCATTGATCACACTCTGTTTTAGAGCGAGAAGCACGCTCTTGCTTTCTAAATTCTCTAAGGCAACAGGAAACGTGAGTGCGCTGAGAACAAAAGAACGGTGTTTCCTAAACATACGGACCATATCTAGTCCAATTCTGTTTCTGAAACTGACACAAAGCATTGGTCCTCTAACATCCAATGCTTGTCCGTTAAGATGATAAACGTGTGAGCTTCGTGAACGATGTACTTCATTTGAGCAGAAAAATGACTGCCCTTACCTGAATCAAAGTCTTGCTTGTAGGAAGACTCAGAGCATGGGATTTAACTCCATTTCTGAAGGGAAACACACAGCAGTGTAATCATCCATTGATCACACTCTGCTTTAGAACAAGAAGCACGCTCTTGCTTTCTAGAGTCTCTAAGACAGCAGGAAACTTGTGTGTGCTGAGAACAAAAGAATGGTGTTTCCTGCACTTACGGACCATATCTAGTCCAACTCTCCTTCTTAAACTGATACAAAGCACTGGTCCTCCAACATCCAATGCTTGTCTGTTGAGATGAGAAATGTGTGAGCTTCGTGAACGATGTAGTTCGTTTGAGCTGAAAAGTTTCTGCCCTTACCTGAAACGAAGTCTTGCTTGTAGTAAGACACAGAGCCTGGGCTTTAACTCCATCTCTGAAGGGAAACACACAGCAGATTTCTCATCCATGGATCACACTCTGCTTTAGAGCGAGAAGCACGCTCTTGCTTTCTAGAGTCTATAATACAGAAGGTACTCTGAGTGTGCCCAGAACAAAAGAACAGTGTTTCCTACACATACGGACCATATGTAGTCCAAATCTGCTTCTGAAACTGATACAATGCACTGGTCCTCTAACATCCAATGCTTGTCAGTTAAGATGATAAACGTGTGATCTTCGTGAACTATGTAGTTCGTTTGAGCAGAAAAGTGACTGCCCTTACCTCAAACGAAGTCTTGCTTGTAGGAATACTCAGAGCCTGGGATTTAACTCCATTTCTGAAGTGAAACACACAGCATAGTCTCATCCATGGATCACATTCTGCTTTAGAGCGAGAAGCACGCTCTTGCTTTCTAGAATCTCTAAGACAGCAGGAAACGTGAGTTTGCTGAGAACAAAAGAACGGTGTTTCCTACACATTCGGACCATATCTAGTCCAACTCTGCTTCTGAAAATGATACAAAGCACTGGTCCTCTAACATCCTATGCTTGTCAGTTAAGATGAGAAACGTCTGAGCTTTGTGAATGATGTAGTTCCTTTGAACTGAAAAGTGACTGCCCTTACCTGAAACGAAGTCTTGCTTGTAGTAAGACACAGAGCCTGGGATTTAACTCCATTTCTGAAGGGAAACACACAGCATTTTTCTCATCCAAGGATCACACTCTGCTTTAGAGCGATAAGCACGCTCTTGCTTTTAGAGTCTCTAATATAGCAGGTAATCTGAGTGTGCCAAGAACAAAAGAACGGTGTTTCGTACACATACAGAATATATGTAGTCCAAATCTGCTTCTGAAACTGATTCAAAGCACTGACCCTCTAACATCCAATGCTTGTCTGTTAAGATGAGAAACGTGTGAGATTCGTGAACAATGTAGTTCGTTTGAGCAGAAAAGTGACTGCCCTTACCTGAATCGAAGTCTTGCTTGTAGGAAGACTCAGAGCCTGGCATTTTTCTCCATTTCTGAAGTGAAACACACAGCAGTGTAATCATCCATTGATCACACTCTGCTTTAGAACAAGAAGCACGCTCTTGCTTTCTAGAGTCTCTAAGACAGCAGGAAACGTGTGTGTGCTGAGAACAAAAGAACGGTGTTTCCTACACATAAAGACCATATCTAGTTCAACTCTGCTTCTGAAACTGATACAAAGCACTGGTCCTCTAACATCCAATGCTTGTCTGTTAAGATGAGAAAAGTGTGAGCTTCGTGAACGATGTAGTTCGTTTGAGCTGAAAAGTGACTGCCCTTACCAGTAACGAAGTCTTGCTTGTAGGAAGACACAGAGCCTGGGATTTAACTCCATTTCTGAATGGAAACACACAGCATAGTTCTCATCGATGGATCACACTATGCTTTAGAGCGAGAAGCACGCTCTTGCTTTCTAGAGTCTCTAATACAGCAGGAAATCTGAGTGTGCCCAGAACAAAAGAATGGTGTTTCCTACACATACGGACCATACATAATCCAAATCTGCTTCTGAAAGTGATACAATGCACTGGTCCTCTATCATCCAGTGCTTGTCAGTTAAGATGAGAAACGTGTGATCTACGTGAACGATGTAGTTCGTTTGAGCAGAAAAGTGACTGCCTTTACCTGAAACGAAGTCTTGCTTGTAGGAAGTCTCAGAGCCTGGGATTAAACTCCATTTCTGAAGTGAAACACACACCAGTGTTCTCATCCATTGATCACACTCTGCTTTACAACAAGAAGCACGCTCTTGCTTTCTAGAGTCTCTAATACATCAGGAAATCTGAGTGTGCCCAGAACAAAAGAACGGAGTTTCCTACACATACTGACCATATGTAGTCCAACTCTTCTTCGCAAACTGATACAAAGCACTGGTCCTCTAACATCCAATGCTTGTCAGTTAAGATGGGAAACGTGTGAGCTTCATGAATGATGTAGTTCGTTTGAGCAGAAAAGTGACTGCCCTTACCTTAAACGAAGTCTTGCTTGTAGGAAGACACAGAGTCTGGGATTTAACTCCTTTTCTGAAGGGAAACACACAGCATAGTTCTCATTCATTGATCACACTCTGTTTTAGAGCGAGAAGCACGCTCTTGCTTTCTAAATTCTCTAAGGCAACAGGAAACGTGAGTGCGCTGAGAACAAAAGAACGGTGTTTCCTAAACATACGGACCATATCTAGTCCAATTCTGTTTCTGAAACTGACACAAAGCATTGGTCCTCTAACATCCAATGCTTGTCCGTTAAGATGATAAACGTGTGAGCTTCGTGAACGATGTACTTCATTTGAGCAGAAAAATGACTGCCCTTACCTGAATCAAAGTCTTGCTTGTAGGAAGACTCAGAGCATGGGATTTAACTCCATTTCTGAAGGGAAACACACAGCAGTGTAATCATCCATTGATCACACTCTGCTTTAGAACAAGAAGCACGCTCTTGCTTTCTAGAGTCTCTAAGACAGCAGGAAACTTGTGTGTGCTGAGAACAAAAGAACGGTGTTTCCTGCACTTACGGACCATATCTAGTCCAACTCTCCTTCTTAAACTGATACAAAGCACTGGTCCTCCAACATCCAATGCTTGTCTGTTGAGATGAGAAATGTGTGAGCTTCGTGAACGATGTAGTTCGTTTGAGCTGAAAAGTTTCTGCCCTTACCTGAAACGAAGTCTTGCTTGTAGTAAGACACAGAGCCTGGGCTTTAACTCCATCTCTGAAGGGAAACACACAGCAGATTTCTCATCCATGGATCACACTCTGCTTTAGAGCGAGAAGCACGCTCTTGCTTTCTAGAGTCTATAATACAGAAGGTACTCTGAGTGTGCCCAGAACAAAAGAACAGTGTTTCCTACACATACGGACCATATGTAGTCCAAATCTGCTTCTGAAACTGATACAATGCACTGGTCCTCTAACATCCAATGCTTGTCAGTTAAGATGATAAACGTGTGATCTTCGTGAACTATGTAGTTCGTTTGAGCAGAAAAGTGACTGCCCTTACCTCAAACGAAGTCTTGCTTGTAGGAATACTCAGAGCCTGGGATTTAACTCCATTTCTGAAGTGAAACACACAGCATAGTCTCATCCATGGATCACATTCTGCTTTAGAGCGAGAAGCACGCTCTTGCTTTCTAGAATCTCTAAGACAGCAGGAAACGTGAGTTTGCTGAGAACAAAAGAACGGTGTTTCCTACACATTCGGACCATATCTAGTCCAACTCTGCTTCTGAAAATGATACAAAGCACTGGTCCTCTAACATCCTATGCTTGTCAGTTAAGATGAGAAACGTCTGAGCTTTGTGAATGATGTAGTTCCTTTGAACTGAAAAGTGACTGCCCTTACCTGAAACGAAGTCTTGCTTGTAGTAAGACACAGAGCCTGGGATTTAACTCCATTTCTGAAGGGAAACACACAGCATTTTTCTCATCCAAGGATCACACTCTGCTTTAGAGCGATAAGCACGCTCTTGCTTTTAGAGTCTCTAATATAGCAGGTAATCTGAGTGTGCCAAGAACAAAAGAACGGTGTTTCGTACACATACAGAATATATGTAGTCCAAATCTGCTTCTGAAACTGATTCAAAGCACTGACCCTCTAACATCCAATGCTTGTCTGTTAAGATGAGAAACGTGTGAGATTCGTGAACAATGTAGTTCGTTTGAGCAGAAAAGTGACTGCCCTTACCTGAATCGAAGTCTTGCTTGTAGGAAGACTCAGAGCCTGGCATTTTTCTCCATTTCTGAAGTGAAACACACAGCAGTGTAATCATCCATTGATCACACTCTGCTTTAGAACAAGAAGCACGCTCTTGCTTTCTAGAGTCTCTAAGACAGCAGGAAACGTGTGTGTGCTGAGAACAAAAGAACGGTGTTTCCTACACATATGGACCATACATAGTCCAAATCTGCTTCTGAAAGTGATACAATGCACTGGTCCTCTAACATCCAGTGCTTGTCAGTTAAGATGAGAAACGTGTGATCTCCGTGAACGATGTAGTTCGTTTGAGCAGAAAAGTGACTGCCTTTACCTGAAACGAAGTCTTGCTTGTAGGAAGTCTCAGAGCCTGGGATTAAACTCCATTTCTGAAGTGAAACACACAGCAGTGTTCTCATCCATTGATCACACTCTGCTTTACAACAAGAAGCACGCTCTTGCTTTCTAGAGTCTCTAATACATCAGGAAATCTGAGTGTGCCCAGAACAAAAGAACGGAGTTTCCTACACATACGGACCATATGTAGTCCAACTCTTCTTCGGAAACTGATACAAAGCACTGGTCCTCTAACATCCAATGCTTGTCCGTTAAGATGATAAACGTGTGAGCTTCGTGAACGATGTACTTCATTTGAGCAGAAAAATGACTGCCCTTACCTGAATCAAAGTCTTGCTTGTAGGAAGACTCAGAGCATGGGATTTAACTCCATTTCTGAAGGGAAACACACAGCAGTGTAATCATCCATTGATCACACTCTGCTTTAGAACAAGAAGCACGCTCTTGCTTTCTAGAGTCTCTAAGACAGCAGGAAACGTGTGTGTGCTGAGAACAAAAGAACGGTGTTTCCTACACATACGGACCATATGTAGTTCAACTCTGCTTCTGAAACTGATACAAAGCACTGGTCCTCTAACAACCAATGCTTGTCTGTTAAGATGAGAAACGTGTGAGCTTCGTGAACGATGTAGTTCGTTTGAGCTGAAAACTGACTGCCCTTAACTAAAAAGAAGTCTTGCTTGTAGGAAGACACAGAGCTTGGGATTTAACTCCATTTCTGAAAGGAAACACACAGCTTTTTTCTCATCCATGGATCACACTCTTCTTTAGAGCGAGAAGCGCGCACTTGCTTTTAGAGTCTCTAACATAGCAGGTAATATGAGTGTGCCCAGAACAAAAGAACGGTGTTTCCTACACATACAGACCATATGTAGTCCATATCTGCTTCTGAAACTGATACAAAGCACTGACCCTCTAACATCCAATGCTTGTCAGTTAAGATCAGAAACGTGTGAGCTTCGTGAACGATGTAGTTCGTTTGAGCAGAAAAGTGACTGCCCTTACCTGAATCGAAGTCTTGCTTGTAGGAAGACTCAGAGCCTGGGATTTAACTCCATTTCGGAAGTGAAACACACAGCAGTGTAATCATCCATTGATCACACTCTGCTTCAGAACAAGAAGCACGCTCTTGCTTTCTAGAGTCTCTAAGACATCAGGAAATGTGTGTGTGCTGAGAACAAAAGAACGGTGTTTCCTACACATACGGACCATATCTAGTTCAACTCTGCTTCTGAAACAGATACAAAGCACTGGTCCTCTAACATCCAATGCTTGTCTGTTAAGATGAGAAACGTGTGAGCTTCGTGAACGATGTAGTTCGTTTGAGCTGAAAAGTGACTGCCCTTACCAGTAACGAAGTCTTGCTTGTAGGAAGACACAGAGCCTGGGATTTAACTCCATTTCTGAATGGAAACACACAGCATAGTTCTCATCCATGGATCACACTCTGCTTTAGAGGAAGAAGCATGCTCTTGCTTTCTAGAGTCTCTAAGACAGCAGGAAACGTGAGTGTGCTGAGAACAAAAGAACGCTGTTTCCTACACATATGGACCATATGTAGTCCAAATGTGCTTCTGAAACTGATACAAAGCACTGACCCTCTAACATCCTATGCTTGTCAGTTAAGATGAGAAACGTGTGAGCTTTGTGAATGATGTAGTTCCTTTGAACTGAAAAGTGACTGCCCTTACCTGAAACGAAGTCTTGCTTGTAGGAAGACACAGAGCCTGGGATTTAACTCCATTTCTGAAGGGAAACACAGAGCACTTTTCTCATCCATGGATCACACTCTGCTTTAGAGCGAGAAGCACGCTCTTGCTTTTAGAATCTCTAATATAGCAGTTAATCTGTGTGTGCCCAGAACAAAAGAACGGTGTTTCCTACACATACAGACCATATGTAGTCCAAATCTGCTTCTGAAACTGATACAAAGCACTGACCCTCTAACATCCAATGCTTGTCAGTTAAGATGAGAAACGTGTGAGCTTCGTGAACGATGTAGTTCGTTTGAGCGGAAAAGTGACTGCCCTTACCTGAATCGAAGTCTTGCTTGTAGGAAGACTCAGAGCCTGGGATTTAACTCCATTTCTGAAGTGAAACACACAGCAGTGTAATCATCCATTGATCACTATCTGCTTTAGAACAAGAAGCACGCTCTTGCTTTCTAGAGTCTCTAAGACAGCAGGAAACGTGTGTGTGAGGGGAACAAAAGAACGGTGTTTCCTACACATATGGACCATATCTAGTTCAACTCTGCTTCTGAATCTGATACAAAGCACTGGTCCTCTAACATCGAATGCCTGTCTATTAAGATGAGATACGTGTGAGCTTCGTGAACAATGTAGTTCGTTTGAGCAGTAAAGTGACTGCCCTTACCTTAAACGAAGTCTTGCTTGTAGGAAGACTCAGAGACTGGGATTTAACTCCATTTCTGAAGGGAAACACACAGCATAGTTCTCATCCATGGATCACACTCTGCTTTAGAGCAAGAAGCACGCTCTTGCTTTCTAAAGTCTCTAAGACAGCAGGAAACGTGAGTGTGCTGAGAACAAAAGAACGGTGTTTCCTACACATTCGGACCATATCTAGTCCAACTCTGCTTCTGAAACTGATACAAAGCACTGGTCCTCTAACATCCTATGCTTGTCAGTTAAGATGAGAAACGTGTGAGCTTTGTGAATGATGTAGTTCCTTTGAACTGAAAAGTGACTGCCCTTACCTGAAACGAAGTCTTGCTTGTAGGAAGACACAGAGCCTGGGATTTAACTTCATTTCTGAAGGGAAACACAGAGCATTTTTCTCATCCATGGACCACACTCTGCTTTAGAGCGAGAAGCACGCTCTTGCTTTTAGAATCTCTAATATAGCAGTTAATCTGTGTGTGCCCAGAACAAAAGAACGGTGTTTCGTACACATACAGACCATATGTAGTCCAAATCTGCTTCTGAAACTGATTCAAAGCACTGACCCTCTAACATCCAATGCTTGTCTGTTAAGATGAGAAACGTGTGAGATTCGTGAACAATGTAGTTCGTTTGAGCAGAAAAGTGACTGCCCTTACCTGAATCGAAGTCTTGCTTGTAGGAAGACTCAGAGCCTGGCATTTTTCTCCATTTCTGAAGTGAAACACACAGCAGTGTAATCATCCATTGATCACACTCTGCTTTAGAACAAGAAGCACGCTCTTGCTTTCTAGAGTCTCTAAGACAGCAGGAAACGTGTGTGTGCTGAGAACAAAAGAACGGTGTTTCCTACACATAAAGACCATATCTAGTTCAACTCTGCTTCTGAAACTGATACAAAGCACTGGTCCTCTAACATCCAATGCTTGTCTGTTAAGATGAGAAAAGTGTGAGCTTCGTGAACGATGTAGTTCGTTTGAGCTGAAAAGTGACTGCCCTTACCAGTAACGAAGTCTTGCTTGTAGGAAGACACAGAGCCTGGGATTTAACTCCATTTCTGAATGGAAACACACAGCATAGTTCTCATCGATGGATCACACTATGCTTTAGAGCGAGAAGCACGCTCTTGCTTTCTAGAGACTCTAATACAGCAGGAAATCTGAGTGTGCCCAGAACAAAAGAATGGTGTTTCCTACACATACGGACCATACATAATCCAAATCTGCTTCTGAAAGTGATACAATGCACTGGTCCTCTATCATCCAGTGCTTGTCAGTTAAGATGAGAAACGTGTGATCTACGTGAACGATGTAGTTCGTTTGAGCAGAAAAGTGACTGCCTTTACCTGAAACAAAGTCTTGCTTGTAGGAAGTCTCAGAGCCTGGGATTAAACTCCATTTCTGAAGTGAAACACACAGCAGTGTTCTCATCCATTGATCACACTCTGCTTTACAACAAGAAGCACGCTCTTGCTTTCTAGAGTCTCTAATACATCAGGAAATCTGAGTGTGCCCAGAACAAAAGAACGGAGTTTCCTACACATACTGACCATATGTAGTCCAACTCTTCTTCGGAAACTGATACAAAGCACTGGTCCTCTAACATCCAATGCTTGTCAGTTAAGATGGGAAACGTGTGAGCTTCATGAATGATGTAGTTCGTTTGAGCAGAAAAGTGACTGCCCTTACCTTAAATGAAGTCTTGCTTGTAGGAAGACACAGAGTCTGGGATTTAACTCCTTTTCTGAAGGGAAACACACAGCATAGTTCTCATTCATTGATCACACTCTGTTTTAGAGCGAGAAGCACGCTCTTGCTTTCTAAATTCTCTAAGGCAACAGGAAACGTGAGTGCGCTGAGAACAAAAGAACGGTGTTTCCTAAACATACGGACCATATCTAGTCCAATTCTGTTTCTGAAACTGACACAAAGCATTGGTCCTCTAACATCCAATGCTTGTCCGTTAAGATGATAAACGTGTGAGCTTCGTGAACGATGTACTTCATTTGAGCAGAAAAATGACTGCCCTTACCTGAATCAAAGTCTTGCTTGTAGGAAGACTCAGAGCATGGGATTTAACTCCATTTCTGAAGGGAAACACACAGCAGTGTAATCATCCATTGATCACACTCTGCTTTAGAACAAGAAGCACGCTCTTGCTTTCTAGAGTCTCTAAGACAGCAGGAAACTTGTGTGTGCTGAGAACAAAAGAACGGTGTTTCCTACACTTACGGACCATATCTAGTCCAACTCTCCTTCTTAAACTGATACAAAGCACTGGTCCTCCAACATCCAATGCTTGTCTGTTGAGATGAGAAATGTGTGAGCTTCGTGAACGATGTAGTTCGTTTGAGCTGAAAAGTTTCTGCCCTTACCTGAAACGAAGTCTTGCTTGTAGTAAGACACAGAGCCTGGGCTTTAACTCCATCTCTGAAGGGAAACACACAGCAGATTTCTCATCCATGGATCACACTCTGCTTTAGAGCGAGAAGCACGCTCTTGCTTTCTAGAGTCTATAATACAGAAGGTACTCTGAGTGTGCCCAGAACAAAAGAACAGTGTTTCCTACACATACGGACCATATGTAGTCCAAATCTGCTTCTGAAACTGATACAATGCACTGGTCCTCTAACATCCAATGCTTGTCAGTTAAGATGATAAACGTGTGATCTTCGTGAACTATGTAGTTCGTTTGAGCAGAAAAGTGACTGCCCTTACCTCAAACGAAGTCTTGCTTGTAGGAATACTCAGAGCCTGGGATTTAACTCCATTTCTGAAGTGAAACACACAGCATAGTCTCATCCATGGATCACATTCTGCTTTAGAGCGAGAAGCACGCTCTTGCTTTCTAGAATCTCTAAGACAGCAGGAAACGTGAGTTTGCTGAGAACAAAAGAACGGTGTTTCCTACACATTCGGACCATATCTAGTCCAACTCTGCTTCTGAAAATGATACAAAGCACTGGTCCTCTAACATCCTATGCTTGTCAGTTAAGATGAGAAACGTCTGAGCTTTGTGAATGATGTAGTTCCTTTGAACTGAAAAGTGACTGCCCTTACCTGAAACGAAGTCTTGCTTGTAGTAAGACACAGAGCCTGGGATTTAACTCCATTTCTGAAGGGAAACACACAACATTTTTCTCATCCAAGGATCACACTCTGCTTTAGAGCGATAAGCACGCTCTTGCTTTTAGAGTCTCTAATATAGCAGGTAATCTGAGTGTGCCAAGAACAAAAGAACGGTGTTTCGTACACATACAGAATATATGTAGTCCAAATTTGCTTCTGAAACTGATTCAAAGCACTGACCCTCTAACATCCAATGCTTGTCTGTTAAGATGAGAAACGTGTGAGATTCGTGAACAATGTAGTTCGTTTGAGCAGAAAAGTGACTGCCCTTACCTGAATCGAAGTCTTGCTTGTAGGAAGACTCAGAGCCTGGCATTTTTCTCCATTTCTGAAAGGAAACACACAGCAGTGTAATCATCCATTGATCACACTCTGCTTTAGAACAAGAAGCACGCTCTTGCTTTCTAGATGCTCTAATACAGCAGCTAATCTGAGTGTGCCAAGAACAAAAGAACGGTGTTTCGTACACATACAGAATATATGTAGTCCAAATCTGCTTCTGAAACTGATTCAAAGCACTGACCCTCTAACATCCAATGCTTGTCTGTTAAGATGAGAAACGTGTGAGATTCGTGAACAATGTAGTTCGTTTGAGCAGAAAAGTGACTGCCCTTACCTGAATCGAAGTCTTGCTTGTAGGAAGACTCAGAGCCTGGCATTTTTCTCCATTTCTGAAGTGAAACACACAGCAGTGTAATCATCCATTGATCACACTCTGCTTTAGAACAAGAAGCACGCTCTTGCTTTCTAGAGTCTCTAAGACAGCAGGAAACGTGTGTGTGCTGAGAACAAAAGAACGGTGTTTCCTACACATATGGACCATACATAGTCCAAATCTGCTTCTGAAAGTGATACAATGCACTGGTCCTCTAACATCCAGTGCTTGTCAGTTAAGATGAGAAACGTGTGATCTCCGTGAACGATGTAGTTCGTTTGAGCAGAAAAGTGACTGCCTTTACCTGAAACGAAGTCTTGCTTGTAGGAAGTCTCAGAGCCTGGGATTAAACTCCATTTCTGAAGTGAAACACACAGCAGTGTTCTCATCCATTGATCACACTCTGCTTTACAACAAGAAGCACGCTCTTGCTTTCTAGAGTCTCTAATACATCAGGAAATCTGAGTGTGCCCAGAACAAAAGAACGGAGTTTCCTACACATACGGACCATATGTAGTCCAACTCTTCTTCGGAAACTGATACAAAGCACTGGTCCTCTAACATCCAATGCTTGTCCGTTAAGATGATAAACGTGTGAGCTTCGTGAACGATGTACTTCATTTGAGCAGAAAAATGACTGCCCTTACCTGAATCAAAGTCTTGCTTGTAGGAAGACTCAGAGCATGGGATTTAACTCCATTTCTGAAGGGAAACACACAGCAGTGTAATCATCCATTGATCACACTCTGCTTTAGAACAAGAAGCACGCTCTTGCTTTCTAGAGTCTCTAAGACAGCAGGAAACGTGTGTGTGCTGAGAACAAAAGAACGGTGTTTCCTACACATACGGACCATATGTAGTTCAACTCTGCTTCTGAAACTGATACAAAGCACTGGTCCTCTAACAACCAATGCTTGTCTGTTAAGATGAGAAACGTGTGAGCTTCGTGAACGATGTAGTTCGTTTGAGCTGAAAACTGACTGCCCTTAACTAAAAAGAAGTCTTGCTTGTAGGAAGACACAGAGCTTGGGATTTAACTCCATTTCTGAAAGGAAACACACAGCTTTTTTCTCATCCATGGATCACACTCTTCTTTAGAGCGAGAAGCGCGCACTTGCTTTTAGAGTCTCTAACATAGCAGGTAATATGAGTGTGCCCAGAACAAAAGAACGGTGTTTCCTACACATACAGACCATATGTAGTCCATATCTGCTTCTGAAACTGATACAAAGCACTGACCCTCTAACATCCAATGCTTGTCAGTTAAGATCAGAAACGTGTGAGCTTCGTGAACGATGTAGTTCGTTTGAGCAGAAAAGTGACTGCCCTTACCTGAATCGAAGTCTTGCTTGTAGGAAGACTCAGAGCCTGGGATTTAACTCCATTTCGGAAGTGAAACACACAGCAGTGTAATCATCCATTGATCACACTCTGCTTCAGAACAAGAAGCACGCTCTTGCTTTCTAGAGTCTCTAAGACATCAGGAAATGTGTGTGTGCTGAGAACAAAAGAACGGTGTTTCCTACACATACGGACCATATCTAGTTCAACTCTGCTTCTGAAACAGATACAAAGCACTGGTCCTCTAACATCCAATGCTTGTCTGTTAAGATGAGAAACGTGTGAGCTTCGTGAACGATGTAGTTCGTTTGAGCTGAAAAGTGACTGCCCTTACCAGTAACGAAGTCTTGCTTGTAGGAAGACACAGAGCCTGGGATTTAACTCCATTTCTGAATGGAAACACACAGCATAGTTCTCATCCATGGATCACACTCTGCTTTAGAGGAAGAAGCATGCTCTTGCTTTCTAGAGTCTCTAAGACAGCAGGAAACGTGAGTGTGCTGAGAACAAAAGAACGCTGTTTCCTACACATATGGACCATATGTAGTCCAAATGTGCTTCTGAAACTGATACAAAGCACTGACCCTCTAACATCCTATGCTTGTCAGTTAAGATGAGAAACGTGTGAGCTTTGTGAATGATGTAGTTCCTTTGAACTGAAAAGTGACTGCCCTTACCTGAAACGAAGTCTTGCTTGTAGGAAGACACAGAGCCTGGGATTTAACTCCATTTCTGAAGGGAAACACAGAGCACTTTTCTCATCCATGGATCACACTCTGCTTTAGAGCGAGAAGCACGCTCTTGCTTTTAGAATCTCTAATATAGCAGTTAATCTGTGTGTGCCCAGAACAAAAGAACGGTGTTTCCTACACATACAGACCATATGTAGTCCAAATCTGCTTCTGAAACTGATACAAAGCACTGACCCTCTAACATCCAATGCTTGTCAGTTAAGATGAGAAACGTGTGAGCTTCGTGAACGATGTAGTTCGTTTGAGCGGAAAAGTGACTGCCCTTACCTGAATCGAAGTCTTGCTTGTAGGAAGACTCAGAGCCTGGGATTTAACTCCATTTCTGAAGTGAAACACACAGCAGTGTAATCATCCATTGATCACTATCTGCTTTAGAACAAGAAGCACGCTCTTGCTTTCTAGAGTCTCTAAGACAGCAGGAAACGTGTGTGTGAGGGGAACAAAAGAACGGTGTTTCCTACACATATGGACCATATCTAGTTCAACTCTGCTTCTGAATCTGATACAAAGCACTGGTCCTCTAACATCGAATGCCTGTCTATTAAGATGAGATACGTGTGAGCTTCGTGAACAATGTAGTTCGTTTGAGCAGTAAAGTGACTGCCCTTACCTTAAACGAAGTCTTGCTTGTAGGAAGACTCAGAGACTGGGATTTAACTCCATTTCTGAAGGGAAACACACAGCATAGTTCTCATCCATGGATCACACTCTGCTTTAGAGCAAGAAGCACGCTCTTGCTTTCTAAAGTCTCTAAGACAGCAGGAAACGTGAGTGTGCTGAGAACAAAAGAACGGTGTTTCCTACACATTCGGACCATATCTAGTCCAACTCTGCTTCTGAAACTGATACAAAGCACTGGTCCTCTAACATCCTATGCTTGTCAGTTAAGATGAGAAACGTCTGAGCTTTGTGAATGATGTAGTTCCTTTGAACTGAAAAGTGACTGCCCTTACCTGAAACGAAGTCTTGCTTGTAGGAAGACACAGAGCCTGGGATTTAACTCCATTTCTGAAGGGAAACACAGAGCATTTTTCTCATCCATGGACCACACTCTGCTTTAGAGCGAGAAGCACGCTCTTGCTTTTAGAATCTCTAATATAGCAGTTAATCTGTGTGTGCCCAGAACAAAAGAACGGTGTTTCGTACACATACAGACCATATGTAGTCCAAATCTGCTTCTGAAACTGATTCAAAGCACTGACCCTCTAACATCCAATGCTTGTCTGTTAAGATGAGAAACGTGTGAGATTCGTGAACAATGTAGTTCGTTTGAGCAGAAAAGTGACTGCCCTTACCTGAATCGAAGTCTTGCTTGTAGGAAGACTCAGAGCCTGGCATTTTTCTCCATTTCTGAAGTGAAACACACAGCAGTGTAATCATCCATTGATCACACTCTGCTTTAGAACAAGAAGCACGCTCTTGCTTTCTAGAGTCTCTAAGACAGCAGGAAACGTGTGTGTGCTGAGAACAAAAGAACGGTGTTTCCTACACATAAAGACCATATCTAGTTCAACTCTGCTTCTGAAACTGATACAAAGCACTGGTCCTCTAACATCCAATGCTTGTCTGTTAAGATGAGAAAAGTGTGAGCTTCGTGAACGATGTAGTTCGTTTGAGCTGAAAAGTGACTGCCCTTACCAGTAACGAAGTCTTGCTTGTAGGAAGACACAGAGCCTGGGATTTAACTCCATTTCTGAATGGAAACACACAGCATAGTTCTCATCGATGGATCACACTATGCTTTAGAGCGAGAAGCACGCTCTTGCTTTCTAGAGACTCTAATACAGCAGGAAATCTGAGTGTGCCCAGAACAAAAGAATGGTGTTTCCTACACATACGGACCATACATAATCCAAATCTGCTTCTGAAAGTGATACAATGCACTGGTCCTCTATCATCCAGTGCTTGTCAGTTAAGATGAGAAACGTGTGATCTACGTGAACGATGTAGTTCGTTTGAGCAGAAAAGTGACTGCCTTTACCTGAAACAAAGTCTTGCTTGTAGGAAGTCTCAGAGCCTGGGATTAAACTCCATTTCTGAAGTGAAACACACAGCAGTGTTCTCATCCATTGATCACACTCTGCTTTACAACAAGAAGCACGCTCTTGCTTTCTAGAGTCTCTAATACATCAGGAAATCTGAGTGTGCCCAGAACAAAAGAACGGAGTTTCCTACACATACTGACCATATGTAGTCCAACTCTTCTTCGGAAACTGATACAAAGCACTGGTCCTCTAACATCCAATGCTTGTCAGTTAAGATGGGAAACGTGTGAGCTTCATGAATGATGTAGTTCGTTTGAGCAGAAAAGTGACTGCCCTTACCTTAAATGAAGTCTTGCTTGTAGGAAGACACAGAGTCTGGGATTTAACTCCTTTTCTGAAGGGAAACACACAGCATAGTTCTCATTCATTGATCACACTCTGTTTTAGAGCGAGAAGCACGCTCTTGCTTTCTAAATTCTCTAAGGCAACAGGAAACGTGAGTGCGCTGAGAACAAAAGAACGGTGTTTCCTAAACATACGGACCATATCTAGTCCAATTCTGTTTCTGAAACTGACACAAAGCATTGGTCCTCTAACATCCAATGCTTGTCCGTTAAGATGATAAACGTGTGAGCTTCGTGAACGATGTACTTCATTTGAGCAGAAAAATGACTGCCCTTACCTGAATCAAAGTCTTGCTTGTAGGAAGACTCAGAGCATGGGATTTAACTCCATTTCTGAAGGGAAACACACAGCAGTGTAATCATCCATTGATCACACTCTGCTTTAGAACAAGAAGCACGCTCTTGCTTTCTAGAGTCTCTAAGACAGCAGGAAACTTGTGTGTGCTGAGAACAAAAGAACGGTGTTTCCTACACTTACGGACCATATCTAGTCCAACTCTCCTTCTTAAACTGATACAAAGCACTGGTCCTCCAACATCCAATGCTTGTCTGTTGAGATGAGAAATGTGTGAGCTTCGTGAACGATGTAGTTCGTTTGAGCTGAAAAGTTTCTGCCCTTACCTGAAACGAAGTCTTGCTTGTAGTAAGACACAGAGCCTGGGCTTTAACTCCATCTCTGAAGGGAAACACACAGCAGATTTCTCATCCATGGATCACACTCTGCTTTAGAGCGAGAAGCACGCTCTTGCTTTCTAGAGTCTATAATACAGAAGGTACTCTGAGTGTGCCCAGAACAAAAGAACAGTGTTTCCTACACATACGGACCATATGTAGTCCAAATCTGCTTCTGAAACTGATACAATGCACTGGTCCTCTAACATCCAATGCTTGTCAGTTAAGATGATAAACGTGTGATCTTCGTGAACTATGTAGTTCGTTTGAGCAGAAAAGTGACTGCCCTTACCTCAAACGAAGTCTTGCTTGTAGGAATACTCAGAGCCTGGGATTTAACTCCATTTCTGAAGTGAAACACACAGCATAGTCTCATCCATGGATCACATTCTGCTTTAGAGCGAGAAGCACGCTCTTGCTTTCTAGAATCTCTAAGACAGCAGGAAACGTGAGTTTGCTGAGAACAAAAGAACGGTGTTTCCTACACATTCGGACCATATCTAGTCCAACTCTGCTTCTGAAAATGATACAAAGCACTGGTCCTCTAACATCCTATGCTTGTCAGTTAAGATGAGAAACGTCTGAGCTTTGTGAATGATGTAGTTCCTTTGAACTGAAAAGTGACTGCCCTTACCTGAAACGAAGTCTTGCTTGTAGTAAGACACAGAGCCTGGGATTTAACTCCATTTCTGAAGGGAAACACACAACATTTTTCTCATCCAAGGATCACACTCTGCTTTAGAGCGATAAGCACGCTCTTGCTTTTAGAGTCTCTAATATAGCAGGTAATCTGAGTGTGCCAAGAACAAAAGAACGGTGTTTCGTACACATACAGAATATATGTAGTCCAAATTTGCTTCTGAAACTGATTCAAAGCACTGACCCTCTAACATCCAATGCTTGTCTGTTAAGATGAGAAACGTGTGAGATTCGTGAACAATGTAGTTCGTTTGAGCAGAAAAGTGACTGCCCTTACCTGAATCGAAGTCTTGCTTGTAGGAAGACTCAGAGCCTGGCATTTTTCTCCATTTCTGAAAGGAAACACACAGCAGTGTAATCATCCATTGATCACACTCTGCTTTAGAACAAGAAGCACGCTCTTGCTTTCTAGATGCTCTAATACAGCAGCTAATCTGAGTGTGCCCAGAACAAAAGAATGGTGTTTCCTACACATACGGACCATACATAGTCCAAATCTGCTTCTGAAAGTGATACAATGCACTGGTCCTCTAACATCCAGTGCTTGTCAGTTAAGATGAGAAACGTGTGATCTCCGTGAACGATGTAGTTCGTTTGAGCAGAAAAGTGACTGCCTTTACCTGAAACGAAGTCTTGCTTGTAGGAAGTCTCAGAGCCTGGGATTAAACTCCATTTCTGAAGTGAAACACACAGCAGTGTTCTCATCCATTGATCACACTCTGCTTTACAACAAGAAGCACGCTCTTGCTTTCTAGAGTCTCTAATACATCAGGAAATCTGAGTGTGCCCAGAACAAAAGAACGGAGTTTCCTACACATACGGACCATATGTAGTCCAACTCTTCTTCGGAAACTGATACAAAGCACTGGTCCTCTAACATCCAATGCTTGTCAGTTAAGATGGGAAACGTGTGAGCTTCATGAATGATGTAGTTCGTTTGAGCAGAAAAGTGACTGCCCTTACCTTAAACGAAGTCTTGCTTGTAGGAAGACACAGAGTCTGGGATTTAACTCCTTTTCTGAAGGGAAACACACAGCATAGTTCTCATTCATTGATCACACTCTGTTTTGGAGCGAGAAGCACGCTCTTGCTTTCTAAATTCTCTAAGGCAACAGGAAACGTGAGTGCGCTGAGAACAAAAGAACGGTGTTTCCTAAACATACGGACCATATCTAGTCCAATTCTGTTTCTGAAACTGACACAAAGCATTGGTCCTCTAACATCCAATGCTTGTCCGTTAAGATGATAAACGTGTGAGCTTCGTGAACGATGTACTTCATTTGAGCAGAAAAATGACTGCCCTTACCTGAATCAAAGTCTTGCTTGTAGGAAGACTCAGAGCATGGGATTTAACTCCATTTCTGAAGGGAAACACACAGCAGTGTAATCATCCATTGATCACACTCTGCTTTAGAACAAGAAGCACGCTCTTGCTTTCTAGAGTCTCTAAGACAGCAGGAAACTTGTGTGTGCTGAGAACAAAAGAACGGTGTTTCCTACACATACGGACCATATGTAGTTCAACTCTGCTTCTGAAACTGATACAAAGCACTGGTCCTCTAACAACCAATGCTTGTCTGTTAAGATGAGAAACGTGTGAGCTTCATGAACGATGTAGTTCGTTTGAGCTGAAAAGTGACTGCCCTTAACTAAAAAGAAGTCTTGCTTGTAGGAAGACACAGAGCCTGGGATTTAACTCCATTTCTGAAAGGAAACACACAGCATTTTTCTCATCCATGGATCACACTCTGCTTTAGAGCGAGAAGCGACGCTCTTGCTTTTAGAGTCTCTAACATAGCAGGTAATATGAGTGTGCCCAGAACAAAAGAACGGTGTTTCCTACACATACAGACCATATGTAGCCCATATCTGCTTCTGAAACAGATACAAAGCACTGACCCTCTAACATCCAATGCTTGTCAGTTAAGATGAGAAACGTGTGAGCTTCGTGAACGATGTAGTTCGTTTGAGCAGTAAAGTGACTGCCCTTACCTTAAACGAAGTCTTTCTTGTAGGAAGACTCAGAGACTGGGATTTAACTCCATTTCTGAAGGGAAACACACAGCATAGTTCTCATCCATGGATCACACTCTGCTTTAGAGCAAGAAGCACGCTCTTGCTTTCTAAAGTCTCTAAGACAGCAGGAAACGTGAGTGTGCTGAGAACAAAATAACGGTGTTTCCTGCAGATTCGGACCATATCTAGTCCAACTCTGCTTCTGAAACTGATACAAAGCACTGGTCCTCTAACATCCTATGCTTGTCAGTTAAGATGAGAAACGTGTGAGCTTTGTGAATGATGTAGTTCCTTTGAACTGAAAAGTGACTGCCCTTACCTGAAACGAAGTCTTGCTTGTAGGAAGACACAGAGCCTGGGATTTAACTCCATTTCTGAAGGGAAACACAGAGCATTTTTCTCATCCATGGACCACACTCTGCTTTAGAGCGAGAAGCACGCTCTTGCTTTTAGAATCTCTAATATAGCAGTTAATCTGTGTGTGCCCAGAACAAAAGAACGGTGTTTCGTACACATACAGACCATATGTAGTCCAAATCTGCTTCTGAAACTGATTCAAAGCACTGACCCTCTAACATCCAATGCTTGTCTGTTAAGATGAGAAACGTGTGAGATTCGTGAACAATGTAGTTCGTTTGAGCAGAAAAGTGACTGCCCTTACCTGAATCGAAGTCTTGCTTGTAGGAAGACTCAGAGCCTGGCATTTTTCTCCATTTCTGAAGTGAAACACACAGCAGTGTAATCATCCATTGATCACACTCTGCTTTAGAACAAGAAGCACGCTCTTGCTTTCTAGAGTCTCTAAGACAGCAGGAAACGTGTGTGTGCTGAGAACAAAAGAACGGTGTTTCCTACACATAAAGACCATATCTAGTTCAACTCTGCTTCTGAAACTGATACAAAGCACTGGTCCTCTAACATCCAATGCTTGTCTGTTAAGATGAGAAACGTGTGAGCTTCGTGAACGATGTAGTTCGTTTGAGCTGAAAAGTGACTGCCCTTACCTGAAACGAAGTCTTGCTTGTAGGAAGACACAGAGCCTGGGATTTAACTCCATTTCTGAATGGAAACACACAGCATACTTCTAATCCATCGATCACACTCTGCTTTATAGCAAGAAGCATGCTCTTGCTTTCTAGAGTCTCTAAGACAGCAGGAAACGTGAGTGTGCTGAGAACAAAAGAACGCTGTTTCCTACACATACGGACATTATATAGTCCAACTCTGCTTCTGAAACTGATACAAAGCACTGGTCCTCTAACATCCAATGCTTGTCTGTTAAGAGGGGAAACGTGTGAGCTTCGTGAACGATGTAGTTCGTTTGAGCATAAAAGTGACTGCCCTTACCTAAATCGAAGTCTTGCTTGTAGGAAGACTCAGAGCCTGGGATTTAACTCCATTTCTGAAGTGAAACACACAGCAGTGTAATCATCCATTGATCACTCTCTGCTTTAGAACATGAAGCACGCTCTTGCTTTCTAGAGTCTCTAAGACAGCAGGAAACGTGTGTGTGCTGAGAACAAAAGAACGGTGTTACCTACACATACGGTCCATATCTAGTCGAACTCTGCTTCTTAAACTGATACAAAGCACTGGTCCTCTAACATCCAATGCTTGTCTGTTAAGATGAGAAACGTGTGAGCTTCGTGAACGATGTAGTTCGTTTGAGCTGAAAAGTGACTGCCCTTACCTGAAACGAGGTCTTGCTTGTAGGAAGACACAGAGCCTGGGATTTAACTCCATTTCTGAAGGGAAACACACAGCATAGTTCTCATCCATGGATCACACTCTTCTTTAGAGCAAGAAGCACGCTCTTGCTTTCTAGAGTCTCTAATACAGCAGCTAATCTGAGTGTGCCCAGAACAAAAGAATGGTGTTTCCTACACATACGGACCATACATAGTCCAAATCTGCTTCTGAAAGTGATACAATGCACTGGTCCTCTAACATCCAGTGCTTGTCAGTTAAGATGAGAAACGTGTGATCTCCGTGAACGATGTAGTTCGTTTGAGCAGAAAAGTGACTGCCTTTACCTGAAACGAAGTCTTGCTTGTAGGAAGTCTCAGAGCCTGGGATTAAACTCCATTTCTGAAGTGAAACACACAGCAGTGTTCTCATCCATTGATCACACTCTGCTTTACAACAAGAAGCACGCTCTTGCTTTCTAGAGTCTCTAATACATCAGGAAATCTGAGTGTGCCCAGAACAAAAGAACGGAGTTTCCTACACATACGGACCATATGTAGTCCAACTCTTCTTCGGAAACTGATACAAAGCACTGGTCCTCTAACATCCAATGCTTGTCAGTTAAGATGGGAAACGTGTGAGCTTCATGAATGATGTAGTTCGTTTGAGCAGAAAAGTGACTGCCCTTACCTTAAACGAAGTCTTGCTTGTAGGAAGACACAGAGTCTGGGATTTAACTCCTTTTCTGAAGGGAAACACACAGCATAGTTCTCATTCATTGATCACACTCTGTTTTAGAGCGAGCAGCACGCTCTTGCTTTCTAAATTCTCTAAGGCAACAGGAAACGTGAGTGCGCTGAGAACAAAAGAACGGTGTTTCCTAAACATACGGACCATATCTAGTCCAATTCTGTTTCTGAAACTGACACAAAGCATTGGTCCTCTAACATCCAATGCTTGTCCGTTAAGATGATAAACGTGTGAGCTTCGTGAACGATGTACTTCATTTGAGCAGAAAAATGACTGCCCTTACCTGAATCAAAGTCTTGCTTGTAGGAAGACTCAGAGCATGGGATTTAACTCCATTTCTGAAGGAAAACACACAGCAGTGTAATCATCCATTGATCACACTCTGCTTTAGAACAAGAAGCACGCTCTTGCTTTCTAGAGTCTCTAAGACAGCAGGAAACTTGTGTGTGCTGAGAACAAAAGAACGGTGTTTCCTACACATACGGACCATATGTAGTTCAACTCTGCTTCTGAAGCTGAACAAAGCACTGGTGCTCTAACAACCAATGCTTGTCTGTTAAGATGAGAAACGTGTGAGCTTCGTGAACGATGTAGTTCGTTTGAGCTGAAAAGTGACTGCCCTTAACTGAAAAGAAGTCTTGCTTGTAGGAAGACACAGAGCCTGGGATTTAACTCCATTTCTGAAAGGAAACACACAGCATTTTTCTCATCCATGGATCACACTCTGCTTTAGAGCGAGAAGCGCGCTCTTGCTTTTAGAGTCTCTAACATAGCAGGTAATATGAGTGTGCCCAGAACAAAAGAACGGTGTTTCCTACACATACAGACCATATGTAGTACATATCTGCTTCTGAAACTGATACAAAGCACTGACCCTCTAACATCCAATGCTTGTCAGTTAAGATGAGAAACGTGTGAGCTTCGTGAACGATGTAGTTCGTTTGAGCAGAAAAGTGACTGCCCTTACCTGAATCGAAGTCTTGCTTGTAGGAAGACTCAGAGCCTGGGATTAAACTCCATTTCTGAAGTGAAACACACAGCAGTGTAATCATCCATTGATCACACTCTGCTTTAGAACAAGAAGCACGCTCTTGCTTTCTAGAGTCTCTAAGACAGCAGGAAACGTGTGTGTGAGGGGAACAAAAGAACGGTGTTTCCTACACATATGGACCATATCTAGTTCAACTCTGCTTCTGAATCTGATACAAAGCACTGGTCCTCTAACATCAAATGCCTGTCTATTAAGATGAGATACGTGTGAGCTTCGTGAACAATGTAGTTCGTTTGAGCAGAAAAGTGACTACCCTTACCTGAAACGAATTCTTGCTTGTAGGAAGACAGAGAGCCTGGGATTTAACTCCATTTCTGAAGGGAAACACAGAACATTTTTCTCAGCCATGGATCACACTCTGCTTTAGAGCGAGAAGCACGCTCTTGCTTTTAGAATCTCTAATATAGCTGGTAATCTGAGTGTGCCCAGAACAAAAGAACGGTGTTTCCCACACATACATACCATATGTCGTCCAAATCTGCTTCTGAAACTGATACAAAGCACTGACCCTCTAACATCCAATGCTTGTCAGTTAAGATGAGAAACGTGTGAGCTTCGTGAACGATGTAGTTCGTTTGAGCTGAAAAGTGACTGCCCTTACCTGAAACGAAGTCTTGCTTGTAGGAAGACACAGAGCCTGGGATTTAACTCCATTTCTGAATGGAAACACACAGCATACTTCTAATCCATGGATCACACTCTGCTTTATAGCAAGAAGCATGCTCTTGCTTTCTAGAGTCTCTAAGACAGCAGGAAACGTGAGTGTGCTGAGAACAAAAGAACGCTGTTTCCTACACATACGGACATTATATAGTCCAACTCTGCTTCTGAAACTGATACAAAGCACTGGTCCTCTAACATCCAATGCTTGTCTGTTAAGAGGGGAAACGTGTGAGCTTCGTGAACGATGTAGTTCGTTTGAGCATAAAAGTGACTGCCCTTACCTAAATCGAAGTCTTGCTTGTAGGAAGACTCAGAGCCTGGGATTTAACTCCATTTCTGAAGTGAAACACACAGCAGTGTAATCATCCATTGATCACTCTCTGCTTTAGAACATGAAGCACGCTCTTGCTTTCTAGAGTCTCTAAGACAGCAGGAAACGTGTGTGTGCTGAGAACAAAAGAACGGTGTTACCTACACATACGGTCCATATCTAGTCGAACTCTGCTTCTTAAACTGATACAAAGCACTGGTCCTCTAACATCCAATGCTTGTCTGTTAAGATGAGAAACGTGTGAGCTTCGTGAACGATGTAGTTCGTTTGAGCTGAAAAGTGACTGCCCTTACCAGTAACGAAGTCTTGCTTGTAGGAAGACACAGAGCCTGGGATTTAACTCCATTTCTGAATGGAAACACACAGCATAGTTCTCATCCATGGATCACACTCTGCTTTAGAGCAAGAAGCATGCTCTTGCTTTGTAGAGTCTCTAAGACAGCAGGAAACGTGAGTGTGCTGAGAACAAAAGAACGCTGTTTCCTACACATACGGACCATATGTAGTCCAAATGTGCTTCTGAAACTGATACAAAGCACTGACCCTCTAACATCCAATGCTTGTCAGGTAAGATGAGAAACGTGTGAGCTTCGTGAACGATGTAGTTCGTTTGAGCATAAAAGTGACTGCCCTTACCTGAATCGAAGTCTTGCTTGTAGGAAGACTCAGAGACTGGGATTTAACTCCATTTCTGAAGGGAAACACACAGCATAGTTCTCATCCATGGATCACACTCTGCTTTAGAGCGAGAAGCACGCTCTTGCTTTCTAAAGTGTCTAAGACAGCAGGAAACGTGAGTGTGCTGAGAACAAAAGAACGGTGTTTCCTACACATTCGGACCATATCTAGTCCAACTCTGCTTCTGAAACTGATACAAAGCACTGGTCCTCTAACATCCTATGCTTGTCAGTTAAGATGAGAAACGTGTGAGCTTTGTGAATGATGTAGTTCCTTTGAACTGAAAAGTGACTGCCCTTACCTGAAACGAAGTCTTGCTTGTAGGAAGACACAGAGCCTGGGATTTAACTCCATTTCTGAAGGGAAACACAGAGCACTTTTCTCATCCATGGATCACACTCTGCTTTAGAGCGAGAAGCACGCTCTTGCTTTTAGAATCTCTAATATAGCAGTTAATCTGAGTGTGCCCAGAACAAAAGAACGGTGTTTCCTACACATACAGACCATATGTAGTCCAAATCTGCTTCTGAAACTGATACAAAGCACTGACCCTCTAACATCCAATGCTTGTCAGTTAAGATGAGAAACGTGTGAGCTTCGTGAACGATGTAGTTCGTTTGAGCAGAAAAGTGACTGCCCTTACCTGAATCGAAGTCTTGCTTGTAGGAAGACTCAGAGCCTGGGATTTAACTCCATTTCTGAAGTGAAACACACAGCAGTGTAATCATCCATTGATCACACTCTGCTTTAGAACAAGAAGCACGCTCTTGCTTTCTAGAGTCTCTAAGACAGCAGGAAACGTGTGTGTGAGGGGAACAAAAGAACGGTGTTTCCTACACATATGGACCATATCTAGTTCAACTCTGCTTCTGAATCTGATACAAAGCACTGGTCCTCTAACATCGAATGCCTGTCTATTAAGATGAGATACGTGTGAGCTTCGTGAACAATGTAGTTCGTTTGAGCAGAAAAGTGACTACCCTTACCTGAAACGAAGTCTTGCTTGTAGGAAGACAGAGAGCCTGGGATTTAACTCCATTTCTGAAGGGAAACACAGAACATTTTTCTCAGCCATGGATCACACTCTGCTTTAGAGCGAGAAGCACGCTCTTGCTTTTAGAATCTCTAATATAGCTGGTAATCTGAGTGTGCCCAGAACAAAAGAACGGTGTTTCCCACACATACATACCATATGTCGTCCAAATCTGCTTCTGAAACTGATACAAAGCACTGACCCTCTAACATCCAATGCTTGTCAGTTAAGATGAGAAACGTGTGAGCTTCGTGAACTATGTAGTTCGTTTGAGCAGTAAAGTGACTGCCCTTACCTTAAACGATGTCTTGCTTGTAGGAAGACTCAGAGACTGGGATTTAACTCCATTTCTGAAGGGAAACACACAGCATAGTTCTCATCCATGGATCACACTCTGCTTTAGAGCGAGAAGCACGCTCTTGCTTTCTAAAGTCTCTAAGACAGCAGGAAACGTGAGTGTGCTGAGAACAAAAGAACGGTGTTTCCTACACATTCGGACCATATCTAGTCCAACTCTGCTTCTGAAACTGATACAAAGCACTGGTCCTCTAACATCCTATGCTTGTCAGTTAAGATGAGAAACGTGTGAGCTTTGTGAATGATGTAGTTCCTTTGAACTGAAAAGTGACTGCCCTTACCTGAAACGAAGTCTTGCTTGTAGGAAGACACAGAGCCTGGGATTTAACTCCATTTCTGAAGGGAAACACAGAGCATTTTTCTCATCCATGGACCACACTCTGCTTTAGAGCGAGAAGCACGCTCTTGCTTTTAGAATCTCTAATATAGCAGTTAATCTGTGTGTGCCCAGAACAAAAGAACGGTGTTTCCTACACATACAGACCATATGTCGTCCAAATCTGCTTCTGAAACTGATACAAAGCACTGACCCTCTAACATCCAATGCTTGTCATTTAAGATGAGAAACGTGTGAGCTTCGTGAACGATGTAGTTCGTTTGAGCAGAAAAGTGACTGCCCTTACCTGAATCGAAGTCTTGCTTGTAGGAAGACTCAGAGCCTGGGATTAAACTCCATTTCTGAAGTGAAACACACAGCAGTGTAATCATCCATTGATCACACTCTGCTTTAGAACAAGAAGCACGCTCTTGCTTTCTAGAGTCTCTAAGACAGCAGGAAACGTGTGTGTGAGGGGAACAAAAGAACGGTGTTTCCTACACATATGGACCATATCTAGTTCAACTCTGCTTCTGAATCTGATACAAAGCACTGGTCCTCTAACATCAAATGCCTGTCTATTAAGATGAGATACGTGTGAGCTTCGTGAACAATGTAGTTCGTTTGAGCAGAAAAGTGACTACCCTTACCTGAAACGAAGTCTTGCTTGTAGGAAGACAGAGAGCCTGGGATTTAACTCCATTTCTGAAGGGAAACACAGAACATTTTTCTCAGCCATGGATCACACTCTGCTTTAGAGCGAGAAGCACGCTCTTGCTTTTAGAATCTCTAATATAGCTGGTAATCTGAGTGTGCCCAGAACAAAAGAACGGTGTTTCCCACACATACATACCATATGTCGTCCAAATCTGCTTCTGAAACTGATACAAAGCACTGACCCTCTAACATCCAATGCTTGTCAGTTAAGATGAGAAACGTGTGAGCTTCGTGAACGATGTAGTTCGTTTGAGCAGTAAAGTGACTGCCCTTACCTTAAACGATGTCTTGCTTGTAGGAAGACTCAGAGACTGGGATTTAACTCCATTTCTGAAGGGAAACACACAGCATAGTTCTCATCCATGGATCACACTCTGCTTTAGAGCGAGAAGCACGCTCTTGCTTTCTAAAGTCTCTAAGACAGCAGGAAACTTGAGTGTGCTGAGAACAAAAGAACGGTGTTTCCTACACATTCGGACCATATCTAGTCCAACTCTGCTTCTGAAACTGATACAAAGCACTGGTCCTCTAACATCCTATGCTTGTCAGTTAAGATGAGAAACGTGTGAGCTTTGTGAATGATGTAGTTCCTTTGAACTGAAAAGTGACTGCCCTTACCTGAAACGAAGTCTTGCTTGTAGGAAGACACAGAGCCTGGGATTTAACTCCATTTCTGAAGGGAAACACAGAGCATTTTTCTCATCCATGGACCACACTCTGCTTTAGAGCGAGAAGCACGCTCTTGCTTTTAGAATCTCTAATATAGCAGTTAATCTGTGTGTGCCCAGAACAAAAGAACGGTGTTTCGTACACATACAGACCATATGTAGTCCAAATCTGCTTCTGAAACTGATACAAAGCACTGACCCTCTAACATCCAATGCTTGTCAGTTAAGATGAGAAACGTGTGAGCTTCGTGAACGATGTAGTTCGTTTGAGCAGAAAAGTGACTGCCCTTACCTGAATCGAAGTCTTGCTTGTAGGAAGACTCAGAGCCTGGGATTAAACTCCATTTCTGAAGTGAAACACACAGCAGTGTAATCATCCATTGATCACACTCTGCTTTAGAACAAGAAGCACGCTCTTGCTTTCTAGAGTCTCTAAGACAGCAGGAAACGTGTGTGTGAGGGGAACAAAAGAACGGTGTTTCCTACACATATGGACCATATCTAGTTCAACTCTGCTTCTGAATCTGATACAAAGCACTGGTCCTCTAACATCAAATGCCTGTCTATTAAGATGAGATACGTGTGAGCTTCGTGAACAATGTAGTTCGTTTGAGCAGAAAAGTGACTACCCTTACCTGAAACGAAGTCTTGCTTGTAGGAAGACAGAGAGCCTGGGATTTAACTCCATTTCTGAAGGGAAACACAGAGCATTTTTCTCAGCCATGGATCACACTCTGCTTTAGAGCGAGAAGCACGCTCTTGCTTTTAGAATCTCTAATATAGCTGGTAATCTGAGTGTGCCCAGAACAAAAGAACGGTGTTTCCCTCACATACAGACCATATGTCGTCCAAATCTGCTTCTGAAACTAATACAAAGCACTGACCCTCTAACATCCAATGCTTGTCAGTTAAGATGAGAAACGTGTGAGCTTCGTGAACGATGTAGTTCGTTTGAGCAGAAAAGTGACTGCCCTTACCTTAAACGAAGTCTTGCTTGTAGGAAGATACAGAGTCTGGGATTTAACTCGATTTCTGAAGGGAAACACACAGCATAGTTCTCATCCATTGATCACACTCTGCTTTAGAACAAGAAGCACGCTCTTGCTTTCTAGAGTCTCTAAGACAGCAGGAAACGTGTGTGTGCTGAGAACAAAAGAACGGTGTTTCCTACACATACGGACCATATCTAGTTCAACTCTGCTTCTGAAACTGATAGAAAGCACTGGTCCTCTAACATCCAATACTTGTCTGTTAAGATGAGAAACGTGTGAGCTTCGTGAACAATGTAGTTCGTTTGAGCTGAAAAGTGACTGCCCTTACCTGAAACGAAGTATTGCTTGTAGGAAGACACAGAGCATGGGATTTAACTCCATTTCTGAATGGAAACACACAGCATAGTTCTCATCAATGGATCACACTCTGCTTTAGAGCAAGAAGCATGCTCTTGCTTTCTAGAGTCTCTAATACAGCAGGAAATCTGAGTCTGCCCAGAAAAAAAGAACAGAGTTTCCTACACATACAGACCATATGTAGTCGAACTCTTCTTCTGAAACTGATACAAAGCAGTGGTCCTCTAACATCCAATGCTTGTCAGTTATGATGGGAAACGTGTGAGCTTCATGAACGATGTAGTTCGTTTGAGCAGAAAAGTGACTGCCTTTACCTGAAACGAAGTCTTGCTTGTAGGAAGACACAGAGCCTGGGATTTAACTCCATTTCTGAAAGGAAACACAGAGCATTTTTCTCATCCATGGATCACACTCTGCTTTAGAGCGAGAAGCACGCTCTTGCTTTTAGAATCTCTAATATAACAGGTAATCTGAGTGTGCCCAGAACAAAAGAACGGTGTTTCCTACACATACAGACCATATGTAGTCCAAATCTGCTTCTGAAACTGATACAAAGCACTGACCCTCTAAAATCCAATGCTTGTCAGTTAAGATGAGAAACGTGTGAGCTTCGTGAATGATGTAGTTCGTTTGAGCAGAAAAGTGACTGCCCTTACCTTAAACGAAGTCTTGCTTGTAGGAAGACTCAGAGCCTGGGATTTAACTCGATTTCTGAAGGGAAACACACAGCATAGTTCTCATCCATGGATCACACTCTGCTTTTGAGCGAGAAGCACGCTCGTGCTTTCTAAAGTCTCTAAGACAGCAGGAAACGTGAGTGCGCTGAGAACAAAAGAACGGTGTTTCCTACACATAGGGACCATATCTAGTTCAACTCTGCTTCTGAAACAGATACAAAGCACTGGTCCTCTAACATCCAATGCTTGTCAGGTAAGATGAGAAACGTGTGAGCTTCGTGAACGATGTAGTTCGTTTGAGCATAAAAGTGACTGCCCTTACCTAAATCGAAGTCTTGCTTGTAGGAAGACTCAGCGCCTGGGATTTAACTCCATTTCTGAAGTGAAACACACAGCAGTGTAATCATCCATTGATCACTCTCTGCTTTAGAACATGAAGCACGCTCTTGCTTTCTAGAGTCTCTAAGACAGCAGGAAACGTGTGTGTGCTGAGAACAAAAGAACGGTGTTACCTACACATACGGTCCATATCTAGTCGAACTCTGCTTCTTAAACTGATACAAAGCACTGGTCCTCTAACATCCAATGCTTGTCTGTTAAGATGAGAAACGTGTGAGCTTCGTGAACGATGTAGTTCGTTTGAGCTGAAAAGTGACTGCCCTTACCTGAAACGAAGTCTTGCTTGTAGGAAGACACAGAGCCTGGGATTTAACTCCATTTCTGAAGGGAAACACACAGCATAGTTCTCATCCATGGATCACACTCTTCTTTAGAGCAAGAAGCACGCTCTTGCTTTCTAGAGTCTCTAATACAGCAGCTAATCTGAGTGTGCCCAGAACAAAAGAATGGTGTTTCCTACACATACGGACCATACATAGTCCAAATCTGCTTCTGAAAGTGATACAATGCACTGGTCCTCTAACATCCAGTGCTTGTCAGTTAAGATGAGAAATGTGTGATCTCCGTGAACGATGTAGTTCGTTTGAGCAGAAAAGTGACTGCCTTTACCTGAAACGAAGTCTTGCTTGTAGGAAGTCTCAGAGCCTGGGATTAAACTCCATTTCTGAAGTGAAACACACAGCAGTGTTCTCATCCATTGATCACACTCTGCTTTACAACAAGAAGCACGCTCTTGCTTTCTAGAGTCTCTAATACATCAGGAAATCTGAGTGTGCCCAGAACAAAAGAACGGAGTTTCCTACACATACGGACCATATGTAGTCCAACTCTTCTTCGGAAACTGATACAAAGCACTGGTCCTCTAACATCCAATGCTTGTCAGTTAAGATGGGAAACGTGTGAGCTTCATGAATGATGTAGTTCGTTTGAGCAGAAAAGTGACTGCCCTTACCTTAAACGAAGTCTTGCTTGTAGGAAGACACAGAGTCTGGGATTTAACTCCTTTTCTGAAGGGAAACACACAGCATAGTACTCATTCATTGATCACACTCTGTTTTAGAGCGAGAAGCACGCTCTTGCTTTCTAAATTCTCTAAGGCAACAGGAAACGTGAGTGCGCTGAGAACAAAAGAACGGTGTTTCCTAAACATACGGACCATATCTAGTCCAATTCTGTTTCTGAAACTGCCACAAAGCATTGGTCCTCTAACATCCAATTCTTGTCCGTTAAGATGATAAACGTGTGAGCTTCGTGAACGATGTACTTCATTTGAGCAGAAAAATGACTGCCCTTACCTGAATCAAAGTCTTGCTTGTAGGAAGACTCAGAGCATGGGATTTAACTCCATTTCTGAAGGGAAACACACAGCAGTGTAATCATCCATTGATCACACTCTGCTTTAGAACAAGAAGCACGCTCTTGCTTTCTAGAGTCTCTAAGACAGCAGGAAACTTGTGTGTGCTGAGAACAAAAGAACGGTGTTTCCTACACATACGGACCATATGTAGTTCAACTCTGCTTCTGAAACTGATACAAAGCACTGGTCCTCTAAAAACCAATGCTTGTCTGTTAAGATGAGAAACGTGTGAGCTTCGTGAACGATGTAGTTCGTTTGAGCTGAAAAGTGACTGCCCTTAACTGAAAAGAAGTCTTGCTTGTAGGAAGACACAGAGCCTGGGATTTAACTCCATTTCTGAAAGGAAACACACAGCATTTTTCTCATCCATGGATCACACTCTGCTTTAGAGCGAGAAGCGCGCTCTTGCTTTTAGAGTCTCTAACATAGCAGGTAATATGAGTGTGCCCAGAACAAAAGAACGGTGTTTCCTACACATACAGACCATATGTAGTCCATATCTGCTTCTGAAACTGATACAAAGCACTGACCCTCTAACATCCAATGCTTGTCATTTAAGATGAGAAACGTGTGAGCTTCGTGAACGATGTAGTTCGTTTGAGCAGAAAAGTGACTGCCCTTACCTGAATCGAAGTCTTGCTTGTAGGAAGACTCAGAGCCTGGGATTTAACTCCATTTCTGAAGGGAAACACACAGCATAGTTCTCATCCATGGATCACACTCTGCTTTAGAGCGAGAAGCACGCTCTTGCTTTCTAAAGTCTCTAAGACAGCAGGAAACGTGAGTGTGCTGAGAACAAAGAACGGTGTTTCCTACACATTCGGACCATATCTAGTCCAACTCTGCTTCTGAAACTGATACAAAGCACTGGTCCTCTAACATCCTATGATTGTCAGTTAAGATGAGAAACGTGTGAGCTTTGTGAATGATGTAGTTCCTTTGAACTGAAAAGTGACTGCCCTTACCTGAAACGAAGTCTTGCTTGTAGGAAGACACAGAGCCTGGGATTTAACTCCATTTCTGAAGGGAAACACAGAGCATTTTTCTCATCCATGGATCACACTCTGCTTTAGAGCGAGAAGCACGCTCTTGCTTTTAGAATCTCTAATATAGCAGTTAATCTGTGTGTGCCCAGAACAAAAGAACGGTGTTTCCTACACATACAGACCATATGTAGTCCAAATCTGCTTCTGAAACTGATACAAAGCACTGACCCTCTAACATCCAATGCTTGTCAGTTAAGATGAGAAACGTGTGAGCTTCGTGAACGATGTAGTTCGTTTGAGCAGAAAAGTGACTGCCCTTACCTGAATCTTGCTTGTAGGAAGACTCAGAGCCTGGGATTTAACTCCATTTCTGAAGTGAAACACACAGCAGTGTAATCATCCATTGATCACACTCTGCTTTAGAACAAGAAGCACGCTCTTGCTTTCTAGAGTCTCTAAGACAGCAGGAAACGTGTGTGTGAGGGGAACAAAAGAACGGTGTTTCCTACACATATGGACCATATCTAGTTCAACTCTGCTTCTGAATCTGATACAAAGCACTGGTCCTCTAACATCGAATGCCTGTCTATTAAGATGAGATACGTGTGAGCTTCGTGAACAATGTAGTTCGTTTGAGCAGAAAAGTGACTACCCTTACCTGAACGAAGTCTTGCTTGTAGGAAGACAGAGAGCCTGGGATTTAACTCCATTTCTGAAGGGAAACACAGAGCATTTTTCTCAGCCATGGATCACACTCTGCTTTAGAGCGAGAAGCACGCTCTTGCTTTTAGAATCTCTAATATAGCTGGTAATCTGAGTGTGCCCAGAACAAAAGAACGGTGTTTCCCACACATACAGACCATATGTCGTCCAAATCTGCTTCTGAAACTAATACAAAGCACTGACCCTCTAACATCCAATGCTTGTCAGTTAAGATGAGAAACGTGTGAGCTTCGTGAATGATGTAGTTCGTTTGAGCAGTAAAGTGACTGCCCTTACCTTAAACGAAGTCTTGCTTGTAGGAAGACTCAGAGACTGGGATTTAACTCCATTTCTGAAGGGAAACACACAGCATAGTTCTCATCCATGGATCACACTCTGCTTTAGAGCGAGAAGCACGCTCTTGCTTTCTAAAGTCTCTAAGACAGCAGGAAACGTGAGTGTGCTGAGAACAAAAGAACGGTGTTTCCTACACATTCGGACCATATCTAGTCCAACTCTGCTTCTGAAACTGATACAAAGCACTGGTCCTCTAACATCCTATGCTTGTCAGTTAAGATGAGAAACGTTTGAGCTTTGTGAATGATGTAGTTCCTTTGAACTGAAAAGTGACTGCCCTTACCTGAAACGAAGTCTTGCTTGTAGGAAGACACAGAGCCTGGGATTTAACTCCATTTCTGAAGGGAAACACAGACCATTTTTCACATCCATGGACCACACTCTGCTTTAGTGCGAGAAGCACGCTCTTGCTTTTAGAATCTCTAATATAGCAGTTAATCTCTGTGTGCCCAGAACAAAAGAACGGTGTTTCCTACACATACAGACCATATGTAGTCCAAATCTGCTTCTGAAACTGATACAAAGCACTGACCCTCTAACATCCAATGCTTGTCAGTTAAGATGAGAAACGTGTGAGCTTCGTGAACGATGTAGTTTGTTTGAGCAGAAAAGTGACTGCCCTTACCTGAATCGAAGTCTTGCTTGTAGGAAGACTCAGAGCCTGGGATTTAACTCCATTTCTGAAGTGAAACACACAGCAGTGTAATCATCCATTGATCACACTCTGCTTTAGAACAAGAAGCATGCTCTTGCTTTCTAGAGTCTCTAAGACAGCAGGAAACGTGTGTGTGAGGGGAACAAAAGAACAGTGTTTCCTACACATACGGACCATATCTAGTTCAACTCTGCTTCTGAAACTGATAGAAAGCACTGGTCCTCTAACATCCAATACTTGTCTGTTAAGATGAGAAACGTGTGAGCTTCGTGAACAATGTAGTTCGTTTGAGCTGAAAAGTGACTGCCCTTACCTGAAACGAAGTATTGCTTGTAGGAAGACACAAAGCATGGGATTTAACTCCATTTCTGAATGGAAACACACAGCATAGTTCTCATCAATGGATCACACTCTGCTTTAGAGCAAGAAGCATGCTCTTGCTTTCTAGAGTCTCTAATACAGCAGGAAATCTGAGTGTGCCCAGAACAAAAGAACAGAGTTTCCTACACATACAGACCATATGTAGTCGAACTCTTCTTCTGAAACTGATACAAAGCAGTGGTCCTCTAACATCCAATGCTTGTCAGTTATGATGGGAAACGTGTGAGCTTCATGAACGATGTAGTTCGTTTGAGCAGAAAAGTGACTGCCTTTACCTGAAACGAAGTCTTGCTTGTAGGAAGACACAGAGCCTGGGATTTAACTCCATTTCTGAAAGGAAACACAGAGCATTTTTCTCATCCATGGATCACACTCTGCTTTAGAGCGAGAAGCACGCTCTTGCTTTTAGAATCTCTAATATAACAGGTAATCTGAGTGTGCCCAGAACAAAAGAACGGTGTTTCCTACACATACAGACCATATGTAGTCCAAATCTGCTTCTGAAACTGATACAAAGCACTGACCCTCTAAAATCCAATGCTTGTCAGTTAAGATGAGAAACGTGTGAGCTTCGTGAATGATGTAGTTCGTTTGAGCAGAAAAGTGACTGCCCTTACCTTAAACGAAGTCTTGCTTGTAGGAAGACTCAGAGCCTGGGATTTAACTCGATTTCTGAAGGGAAACACACAGCATAGTTCTCATCCATGGATCACACTCTGCTTTAGAGCGAGAAGCACGCTCGTGCTTTCTAAAGTCTCTAAGACAGCAGGAAACGTGAGTGCGCTGAGAACAAAAGAACGGTGTTTCCTACACATAGGGACCATATCTAGTTCAACTCTGCTTCTGAAACAGATACAAAGCACTGGTCCTCTAACATCCAATGCTTGTCTGTTAAGATGAGAAACGTGTGAGCTTCGTGAACGATGTAGTTCGTTTGAGCTAAAAAGTGACTGCCCTTACCAGTAATGAAGTCTTGCTTGTAGGAAGACACAGAGCCTGGGATTTAACTCCATTTCTGAATGGAAACACACAGCATAGTTCTCATCCGTGGATCACACTCTGCTTTAGAGCAAGAAGCATGCTCTTGCTTTCTAGAGTCTCTAAGACAGCAGGAAACGTGAGTGTGCTGAGAACAAAAGAACGCTGTTTCCTACACATACGGACCATATGTAGTCCAAATGTGCTTCTGAAACTGATACAAAGCACTGACCCTCTAACATCCAATGCTTGTCAGGTAAGATGAGAAACGTGTGAGCTTCGTGAACGATGTAGTTCGTTTGAGCATAAAAGTGACTGCCCTTACCTGAATCGAAGTCTTGCTTGTAGGAAGACTCAGAGACTGGGATTTAACTCCATTTCTGAAGGGAAACACACAGCATAGTTCTCATCCATGGATCACACTCTGCTTTAGAGCGAGAAGCACGCTCTTGCTTTCTAAAGTCTCTAAGACAGCAGGAAACGTGAGTGTGCTGAGAACAAAAGAACGGTGTTTCCTACACATACGGACCATATCTAGTTCAACTCTGCTTCTGAAACTGATAGAAAGCACTGGTCCTCTAACATCCAATACTTGTCTGTTAAGATGAGAAACGTGTGAGCTTCGTGAACAATGTAGTTCGTTTGAGCTGAAAAGTGACTGCCCTTACCTGAAACGAAGTATTGCTTGTAGGAAGAAACAGAGCATGGGATTTAACTCCATTTCTGAATGGAAACACACAGCATAGTTCTCATCAATGGATCACACTCTGCTTTAGAGCAAGAAGCATGCTCTTGCTTTCTAGAGTCTCTAATACAGCAGGAAATCTGAGTGTGCCCAGAACAAAAGAACAGAGTTTCCTACACATACAGACCATATGTAGTCGAACTCTTCTTCTGAAACTGATACAAAGCAGTGGTCCTCTAACATCCAATGCTTGTCAGTTATGATGGGAAACGTGTGAGCTTCATGAACGATGTAGTTCGTTTGAGCAGAAAAGTGACTGCCTTTACCTGAAACGAAGTCTTGCTTGTAGGAAGACACAGAGCCTGGGATTTAACTCCATTTCTGAAAGGAAACACAGAGCATTTTTCTCATCCATGGATCACACTCTGCTTTAGAGCGAGAAGCACGCTCTTGCTTTTAGAATCTCTAATATAACAGGTAATCTGAGTGTGCCCAGAACAAAAGAACGGTGTTTCCTACACATACAGACCATATGTAGTCCAAATCTGCTTCTGAAACTGATACAAAGCACTGACCCTCTAAAATCCAATGCTTGTCAGTTAAGATGAGAAACGTGTGAGCTTCGTGAATGATGTAGTTTGTTTGAGCAGAAAAGTGACTGCCCTTACCTTAAACGAAGTCTTGCTTGTAGGAAGACTCAGAGCCTGGGATTTAACTCGATTTCTGAAGGGAAACACACAGCATAGTTCTCATCCATGGATCACACTCTGCTTTAGAGCGAGAAGCACGCTCGTGCTTTCTAAAGTCTCTAAGACAGCAGGAAACGTGAGTGCGCTGAGAACAAAAGAACGGTGTTTCCTACACATAGGGACCATATCTAGTTCAACTCTGCTTCTGAAACAGATACAAAGCACTGGTCCTCTAACATCCAATGCTTGTCTGTTAAGATGAGAAACGTGTTAGCTTCGTGAACGATGTAGTTCGTTTGAGCTGAAAAGTGACTGCCCTTACCAGTAATGAAGTCTTGATTGTAGGAAGACACAGAGCCTGGGATTTAACTCCATTTCTGAATGGAAACACACAGCATAGTTCTCATCCATGGATCACACTCTGCTTTAGAGCAAGAAGCATGCTCTTGCTTTCTAGAGTCTCTAAGACAGCAGGAAACGTGAGTGTGCTGAGAACAAAAGAACGCTGTTTCCTACACATACGGACCATATGTAGTCCAAATGTGCTTCTGAAACTGATACAAAGCACTGACCCTCTAACATCCAATGCTTGTCAGGTAAGATGAGAAACGTGTGAGCTTCGTGAACGATGTAGTTCGTTTGAGCATAAAAGTGACTGCCCTTACCTGAATCGAAGTCTTGCTTGTAGGAAGAGACAGAGCCTGGGATTTAACTCCATCTCTGAAGGGAAACACGAAGCAGAGTTCTCATCCATGGATCACACTCTGCTTTAGAGTGAGAAGCACGCTCTTGCTTTCTAGAGTCTCTAATACAGCAGGTAATCTGAGTGTGCCCAGAACAAGAGAACGGTGTTTCCTACACATATGGACCATATCTAGTCCAACTCTCCTTCTTAAACTGATACAAAGCACTGGTCCTCCAACTTCCAATGCTTGTCTGTTGAGATGAGAAATGTGTGAGCTCAGTGAACGATGTAGTTCGTTTGAGCTGAAAAGTGACTGCCCTTACCTGAATCGAAGTCTTGCTTGTAGGAAGTCTCAGAGCCTGGGATTAAACTCCATTTCTGAAGTGAAACACACAGCAGTGTTCTCATCCATTGATCACACTCTGCTTTACAACAAGAAGCACGCTCTTGCTTTCTAGAGTCTCTAATACATCAGGAAATCTGAGTGTGCCCAGAACAAAAGAACGGAGTTTCCTACACATACGGACCATATGTAGTCCAACTCTTCTTTGGAAACTGACACAAAGCACTGGTCCTCTAACATCCAATGCTTGTCAGTTAAGATGGGAAACGTGTGAGCTTCATGAATGATGTAGTTCGTTTGAGCAGAAAAGTGACTGCCCTTACCTTAAACGAAGTCTTGCTTGTAGGAAGACACAGAGTCTGGGATTTAACTCCTTTTCTGAAGGGAAACACACAGCATAGTTCTCATTCATTGATCACACTCTGTTTTAGAGCGAGAAGCACGCTCTTGCTTTCTAAAGTCTCTAAGGCAACAGGAAACGTGAGTGCGCTGAGAACAAAAGAACGGTGTTTCCTAAACATACGGACCATATCTAGTCCAATTCTGTTTCTGAAACTGACACAAAGCATTGGTCCTCTAACATCCAATGCTTGTCCGTTAAGATGATAAACGTGTGAGCTTCGTGAACGATGTAGTTCATTTGAGCAGAAAAATGACTGCCCTTACCTGAATCAAAGTCTTGCTTGTAGGAAGACTCAGAGCATGGGATTTAACTCCATTTCTGAAGGGAAACACACAGCAGTGTAATCATCCATTGATCAAACTCTGCTTTAGAATAAGAAGCACGCTCTTGCTTTCTAGAGTCTCTAAGACAGCAGGAAACTTGTGTGTGCTGAGAACAAAAGAACGGTGTTTCCTACACATACGGACCATATGTAGTTCAACACTGCTTCTGAAACTGATACAAAGCACTGGTCCTCTAACAACCAATTCTTGTCTGTTAAGATGAGAAACGTGTGAGCTTCGTGAACGATGTAGTTCGTTTGAGCTGAAAAGTGACTGCCCTTACCTGAAACGAAGTCTTGCTTGTAGGAAGACACAGAGCCTGGGATTTAACTCCATTTCTGAAGGGAAACACACAGCATTTTTCTCATCCATGGATCACACTCTGCTTTAGAGCGAGAAGCACGCTCTTGCTTTTAGAGTCTCTAATACAGCAGGTAAACTGAGGGTGCCCAGAACAAAAGAACGGTGTTTCCTACATATACAGACCATATGTAGTCCAAATCTGCTTCTGAAACTGATACAAAGCACTGACCCTCTAACATCCAATGCTTGTCAGTTAAGATGAGAAACGT
Source organism: Onychomys leucogaster (assembly GCA_949786385.1). Classification (NCBI taxonomy): domain Eukaryota; kingdom Metazoa; phylum Chordata; class Mammalia; order Rodentia; family Cricetidae; genus Onychomys; species Onychomys leucogaster. The sequence continues at coordinate 559,177 of CATKUP010000143.1, forward strand.
GTGAGCTTCGTGATCGATGTAGTTCGTTTGAGCTGAAAAGTGACTGCCCTTACCTGTAACGAAGTCTTGCTTGTAGTTAGACACATAGCCTGGGATTTAACTCCATCTCTGAAGGGAAACACACAGCAGAGTTCTAATCCATGGATCACACTCTGCTTTAGAGCGAGAAGCACACTCATGCTTTCTAGAGTCTCTAATACAGCAGGTAATCTGAGTGTGCCCAGAACAAAAGAACAGTTTCCTACACATACAGACCATATGTAATCGAACTCTTCTTCTGAAACTGATACAAAGCACTGGTCCTCTAACATCCAATACTTGTCTGTTAAGATGAGAAACGTGTTAGCTTCGTGAACAATGTAGTTCGTTTGAGCTGAAAAGTGACTGCCCTTACCTGAAACGAAGTATTGCTTGTAGGAAGACACAGAGCATGGGATTTAACTCCATTTCTGAATGGAAACACACAGCATAGTTCTCATCAATGGATCACACTCTGCTTTAGAGCAAGAAGCATGCTCTTGCTTTCTAGAGTCTCTAATACAGCAGGAAATCTGAGTGTGCCCAGAACAAAAGAACAGAGTTTCCTACACATACAGACCATATGTAGTCGAACTCTTCTTCTGAAACTGATACAAAGCAGTGGTCCTCTAACATCCAATGCTTGTCAGTTATGATGGGAAACGTGTGAGCTTCATGAACGATGTAGTTCGTTTGAGCAGAAAAGTGACTGCCTTTACCTGAAACGAAGTCTTGCTTGTAGGAAGACACAGAGCCTGGGATTTAACTCCATTTCTGAAAGGAAACACAGAGCATTTTTCTCATCCATGGATCACACTCTGCTTTAGAGCGAGAAGCACGCTCTTGCTTTTAGAATCTCTAATATAACAGGTAATCTGAGTGTGCCCAGAACAAAAGAACGGTGTTTCCTACACATACAGACCATATGTAGTCCAAATCTGCTTCTGAAACTGATACAAAGCACTGACCCTCTAAAATCCAATGCTTGTCAGTTAAGATGAGAAACGTGTGAGCTTCGTGAATGATGTAGTTCGTTTGAGCAGAAAAGTGACTGCCCTTACCTTAAACGAAGTCTTGCTTGTAGGAAGACTCAGAGCCTGGGATTTAACTCGATTTCTGAAGGGAAACACACAGCATAGTTCTCATCCATGGATCACACTCTGCTTTAGAGCGAGAAGCACGCTCGTGCTTTCTAAAGTCTCTAAGACAGCAGGAAACGTGAGTGCGCTGAGAACAAAAGAACGGTGTTTCCTACACATAGGGACCATATCTAGTCCAACTCTGTTTCTGAAACTGACACAAAGCACTGGTCCTCCAACATCCAATGCTTGTCAGTTAAGATGAGAAACGTGTGAGCTTCGTGAACAATGTAGTTCGTTTGAGCAGAAAAGTGACTGCCCTTACCTGTAACAAAGTCTTCCTTGTAGTAAGAGACAGAGCCTGGGATTTAACTCCATCTCTGAAGGGAAACACGCAGCAGAGTTCTCATCCATGGATCACACTCTGCTTTAGAGTGAGAAGCACGCTCTTGCTTTCTAGAGTCTCTAATACAGCAGGTAATCTGAGTGTGCCCAGAACAAAAGAACGGTGTTTCCTACACATATGGACCATATCTAGTCCAACTCTCCTTCTTAAACTGATACAAAGCACTGGTCCTCCAACTTCCAATGCTTGTCTGTTGAGATGAGAAATGTGTGAGCTCAGTGAACGATGTAGTTCGTTTGAGCTGAAAAGTGACTGCCGTTACCTGAAACCAATTCTTGCTTGTAGGAAGACACAGAGATTGGGATTTAACTCCATTTCTGAAGGGAAACACACAGCATAGTTCTCATCTATGGATCACACTCTGCTTTAGAGCAAGAAGCACGCCCTTGCTTTCTAGAGTCTCTAATACAGCAGGTAATCTGAGTGTGCCCGGAACAAAAGAACAGTGTTTCCTACACATACGGACCATATGTAGTCCCAATCTGCTTCTGAAACTGATACAATGCACTGGTCCTCTAACATCCAATGCTTGTCAGTTAAGATGAGAAACGTGTGAGCTTCACGAACGATGTAGTTCGTTTGAGCAGAAAAGTGACTGCCCTTACCTGAATCGAAGTCTTGCTTGTAGGAAGTCTCAGAGCCTGGGATTAAACTCCATTTCTGAAGTGAAACACACAGCAGTGTTCTCATCCATTGATCACACTCTGCTTTACAACAAGAAGCACGCTCTTGCTTTCTAGAGTCTCTAATACATCAGGAAATCTGAGTGTGCCCAGAACAAAAGAACGGAGTTTCCTACACATACGGACCATATGTAGTCCAACTCTTCTTTGGAAACTGACACAAAGCACTGGTCCTCTAACATCCAATGCTTGTCAGTTAAGATGGGAATCGTGTGAGCTTCATGAATGATGTAGTTCGTTTGAGCAGAAAAGTGACTGCCCTTACCTTAAACGAAGTCTTGCTTGTAGGAAGACACAGAGTCTGGGATTTAACTCCTTTTCTGAAGGGAAACACACAGCATAGTTCTCATTCTTTGATCACACTCTGTTTTAGAGCGAGAAGCACACTCTTGCTTTCTAAAGTCTCTAAGGCAACAGGAAACGTGAGTGCGCTGAGAACAAAAGAACGGTGTTTCCTAAACATACGGACCATATCTAGTCCAATTCTGTTTCTGAAACTGATACAAAGCACTGACCCTCTAACATCCAATGCTTGTCAGTTAAGATGAGAAACGTGTGAGCTTCGTGATCGATGTAGTTCGTTTGAGCTGAAAAGTGACTGCCCTTACCTGTAACGAAGTCTTGCTTGTAGTTAGACACATAGCCTGGGATTTAACTCCATCTCTGAAGGGAAACACACAGCAGAGTTCTAATCCATGGATCACACTCTGCTTTAGAGCGAGAAGCACACTCATGCTTTCTAGAGTCTCTAATACAGCAGGTAATCTGAGTGTGCCCAGAACAAAAGAACGGAGTTTCCTACACATACAGACCATATGTAGTCGAACACTTCTTCTGAAACTGATCCAAAGCACTGGTCCTCTAACATCCAATGCTTGTCAGTAAAGATGGGAAACTTGTGAGCTTCATGAACAATGTAGTTCGTTTGAGCATAAAAGTGACTGCCCTTACCTGATGCGAAGTCTTGCTTGTAGGAAGACTCAGAGCCTGGGATTTAACTCCATTTCTGAAGTGAAACACACAGCAGTGTAATCATCCATTGATCACACTCTGCTTTAGAACAAGAAGCACACTCTTGCTTTCTAGAGTCTCTAAGACAGCAGGAAACGTGTGTGTGCTGAGAACAAAAGAACAGTGTTTCCTAAACATACGGCCCATATCTAGTTCAACTCTGCTTCTGAAACTGATACAAAGCACTGGTCCTCTAACATCCAATGCTTGTTTGTTAAGATGAGAAATGTGTGAGCTTCGTGAACGATGTAGTTTGTTTGAGTTTAAAAGTGACTGCCCTTACCTGAAACAAAGTCTTTCTTGTAGGAAGACACAGAGCATGGGATTTAACTCCATTTCAGAAGGGAAACACACAGCATAGTTCTCATCCATGGATCAAACTGTGCTTTAGAGCAAGAAGCACGCTTTTGCTTTCGAGAGTCTCTAATACAGCAGCTAATCTGAGTGTGCCCAGAACAAAAGAATGGTGTTTCCTACATATACGGACCATATGTAGTCCAAATCTGCTTCTGAAACTGATACAGTGCACTGGTCCTCTAACATCCAATGCTTGTCAGTTAAGATGAGAAACTTGTGATCTTCGTGAACAATGTAGTTCGTTTAAGCAGAAAAGTGACTGCCCTTACCTTAAACGAAGTCTTGGTTGTAGGAAGACTCAGAGCCTGTGATTTAACTCCATTTCTGAAGTGAAACACACAGCAGTGTTCTCATCCATTGATCACACTCTGCTTTAGAACAAGAAGCACGCTCTTGCTTTCTGGAGTCTCTGAGACAGCAGGAAAGGTGATTTTGCTGGGAACAAAAGAACGGTGTTTCCTACACATACGGACCATATCTAGTTCAACTCTGCTTCTGAAACTTATACAAAGCACTGACCCTATAACATCCAATGCTTGTCAGTTAAGATGAGAAACTTGTGAGCTTCATGAACGATGTAGTTCCTTTGAGCATAAAAGTGACTGCCCTTACCTGATTCGAAGTCTTGCTTGTAGGAAGACTCAGAGCCTGGGATTTAACTCCATTTCTGAAGTGAAACACACAGCAGTGTAATCATCCATTGATCACACTCTGCTTTAGAACAAGAAGCACACTCCTGCTTTCTAGAGTCTCTAAGACAGCAGGAAACGTGTGTGTGCTGAGAACAAAAGAACGGTGTTTCCTACACATACGGACCATATCTAGTTCAACTCTGCTTCTGAAACTGATACAAAGCACTGGTCCTCTAACATCCAATGCTTGTTTGTTAAGATGAGAAACGTGTGAGCTTCGTGAACGATGTAGTTCGTTTGAGTTGAAAAGTGACTGCCCTTACCTGAAACGAAGTCTTGCTTGTAGGAAGACTCAGAGCCTGGGATTTAACTCCATTTCGGAAGGGAAACACACAGCATAGTTCTCATCCATGGATCACACTGTGCTTTAGAGCAAGAAGCACGCTTTTGCTTTCTAGAGTCTCTAATACAGCAGCTAATCTGAGTGTGCCCAGAACAAAAGAATGGTGTTTCCTACACATAAGGACCACATGTAGTCCAAATCTGCTTCTGAAACTGATACAATGCACTGGTCCTCTAACATCCAATGCTTGTCTGTTAAGATGAGAAACGTGTGAGCTCCATGAACGATGTAGTTCGTTTGAGCTGAAAAGTGACTGCCCTTACCTGAAAGGAAGTCTTGCCTGTAGGAAGACACAGATCCTGGGATTTATCTCCATTTCTGAAGGGAAACACACAGCATAGTTCTCATCCATGGATCACACTCTGCTTTAGAGCAAGAAGCACGCACTTGCTTTCTAGAGTCTCAAATAGAGCAGCTAATCTGATTGTGCCCAGAAAAAAAGAATGGTGTTTCCTACACATACGGACCATACGTACTCCAAATCTGCTTCTGAAAGTGATACAATGCACTGGTCCTCTAACATCCAATGCTTGTCAGTTAAGATGAGAAACGTGTGATCTCTGTGAACGATGTAGTTCGTTTGAGCATAAAAGTGACCGCCCTTACCTGATTCGAAGTCTTGCTTGTAGGAAGACTCAGAGCCTGGGATTTAACTCCATTTCTGAAGTGAAAATCACAGCAGTGTAATCATCCATTGATCACACTCTCCTATTTAGAACAAGAAACACACTCTTGCTTTCTAGAGTCTCTAAGACAGCAGGAAACGTGTGTGTGCTGAGAACAAAAGAACGGTGTTTCCTACACATACGGACCATATCTAGTTCAACTCTGCTTCTGAAACTGATACAAAGCACTGGTCCTCTAACATCCAATGCTTCTTTGTTAAGATGAGAAACGTGTGAGCTTCGTGAATGATGTAGTTCGTTTGAGTTGAAAAGTGACTGCCCTTACCTGAAAAGAAGTCTTGCTTGTAGGAAGACACAGAGCCTAGGATTTAACTCCATTTCAGAAGGGAAACACACAGCATAGTTCTCATCCATGGATCACACTGTGCTTTAGAGCAAAAAGCACGCTTTTGCTTTCTAGAGTCTCTAATACAGCAGCTAATCTGAGTGTGCCCAGAACAAAAGAATGGTGTTTCCTACACATACAGACCATATGTAGTCCAAATCTGCTTCTGAAACTGATACAATGCACTGGTCCTCTAACATCCAATGCTTGTCAGTTAAGATGAGAATCGTGTGATCTTCGTGAACGATGTAGTTCATTTGAGCAGAAAAGTGACTGCCCTTACCTGAAACGAAGTCTTGCTTGTAGGAAGACTCAGAGCCTGGGATTTAACTCCATTTCTGAAGTGAAACACACAGCAGTGTTCTCATCCATTGAACACACTCTGCTTTAGAACAAGAAGCACGCTCTTGCTTTCTAGAGTCTCTAAGAAAGCAGGAAAGGTGATTTTTCTGAGAACAAAGAACGGTGTTTCCTACACATACGGACCATATCTAGTCCAACTCTGCTTCTGAAACTGATACAAAGCACTGACCCTCTAACATCCAATGCTTGTCTGTTAAGATGAGAAACGTGTGAGCTCCGTGAACGATGTAGTTCGTTTGAGCTGAAAAGTGACTGCCCTTACCTGAAAGGAACTCTTGCCTGTAGGAAGACACAGAGCCAGGGATTTAACTCCATTTCTGAAGGGAAACACACAGCATAGTTCTCATCCATGGATCACACTCTGCTTTAGAGCAAGAAGCATGCTCTTGCTTTCTAGAGTCTCTAATACAGCAGCTAATCTGAGTGTGCCCAGAACAAAAGAATGGTGTTTCCTACACATACGGACCATACGTAGTCAAAATCTGCTTCTGAAAGTGATACAATGCACTGTTCCTCTAACATCCAATGCTTGTCAGTTAAGATGAGAAACGTGTGATCTCCGTGAACGATGTAGTTCGTTTGAGCAGAAAAGTGACTGCCCTTACCTGAAACGAAGTCTTGCTTGTAGGAAGACTCAGAGCCTGGGATTTACCTCCATTTCTGAAGTGAAACACACAGCAGTGTTCTCATCAATTGATCACACTCTGCTTTACAAAAAGAAGCACGCTCTTGCTTTCTAGAGTCTCTAAGACAGCAGGAAACGTGAGTGTGCTGAGAACAAAAGAATGGTGTTTCCTACACATACGGACCATATCTAGTCCAACTCTGCTTCTTAAACTGATACAAAGCACTGGTCCTCTAACATCCAATGCTTGTCTGTTAAGATGAGAAATGTGTGAGCTCAGTGAATGATGTAGTTTGTTTGAGCTGAAAAGTGACTGCCCTTACCTGAAACGAAGTCTTGCTTGTAGGAAGACACAGAAATTGGGATTTAACTCCATTTTTGAAGGGAAACACACAGCATAGTTCTCATCCGTGGATCACACTCTGCTTTAGAGCGAGAAGCACGCTCTTGCTTTCTAGAGTCTCTAAGACAGCAGTTAACGTGAGTGTGCTGAGAACAAAAGAACGGTGTTTCCAACACATACGGACCATATCTAGTCCAATCTTCTTCTGAAACTGATACAAAGCACTGGTCCTCTAAAAATCAATGCTTGTCAGTTAAGATGGGAAACGTGTGAGCTTCATGAACCATGTAGTTCGTTTGAGCAGAAAAGTGACTGCCCTTACCTTAAACGAAGTCTTGCTTGTAGGAAGACTCAGAGCCTGGGATTTAACTCCATTTCTGAAGTGAAACGCACAGCAGTGTTCTAATCCATTGATCACACTCTGCTTTAGAACAAGAAGCACGCTCTTGATTTCTAGAGTCTGTAAGACAGCAGGAAACGTGAGTGTGCTGAGAAAAAAGGAACGGTGTTTCGTACACATACATACCATATCTAGTCCAACTCTGTTCTGAAAGTGACACAAAGCACTGGTCCTCTAACATCCAATGCTTGTCAGTTAAGATGAGAAAAGTGTGAGCTTTGAGAATGATGTAGTTCCTTTGAACTGAAAAGTGACTTCCCTTACCTGAAACGAAGTCTTGGATGTAGTAAGACACAGAGCCTGGGATTTAACTCCATCTCTGAAGGGAAACACACAGCATAGTTCTCATCCATGGATCACACTCTGCTTTAGAGTGAGAAGCACGCTCTGGCTTTCCAGAGTCTCTAATACAGCAGGTAATCTGAGCGTGCCCAGAACAAAAGAACGGTGTTTCCTACACATACTGACCATATGTAGTCCAAATCTGCTTCTGAAACTGATACAAAGCACTGACCATATAACATCCAATGCTTGTCAGTTAAGATGAGAAACTTGTGAGCTTCATGAACGATGTAGTTCGTTTGAGCATAAAAGTGACTGCCCTTACCTGATTCGAAGTCTTGCTTGTAGGAAGACTCAGAGCCTGGGATTTAACTCCATTTCTGAAGTGAAACACACAGCAGTGTAATCATCCATTGATCACACTCTGCTTTAGAACAAGAATCACACTCTTGCTTTCTAGAGTCTCTAAGACAGCAGGAAACGTGCGTGTGCTGAGAACAAAAGAACGGTGTTTCCTACACATACGGACCATATCTAGTTCAACTCTGCTTCTGAAACTATTACAAAGCACTGGTCCTCTAACAACCAATGCTTGTTTGTTAAGATGAGAACCGTGTGAGCTTCGTGAACGATGTAGTTCGTTTGAGCAGAAAAGTGACTGCCTTTACCTGAAACGAAGTCTTGCTTGTAGGAAGACTCAGAGCCTGGGATTTAACTCCATTTCTGAAGTGAAACACACAGCAGTGTTCTCATCCATTGATCACACTCTGCTTTAGAAAAAGAAGCACGCTCTTGCTTTCTAGAGTCTCTAAGACAGCAGGAAACGTGAGTGTGCGGAGAACAAAAGAATGGTGTTTCCTACACATACGGACCATATCTAGTCCAACTCTGCTTCTTAAACTGATACAAAGCACTGGTCCTCTAACATCCAATGCTTGTCTGTTAAGATGAGAAACGTGTGAGCTCCATGAACGATGTAGTTCGTTTGAGCTGAAAAGTGACTGCCCTTACCTGAAAGGAAGTCTTGCCTGTAGGAAGACACAGAGCCTGGTATTTATCTCCATTTCTGAAGGGAAACACACAGCATAGTTCTCATCCATGGATCACACTCTGCTTTAGAGCAAGAAGAACGCTCTTGCTTTCTAGAGTCTCTAATACAGCAGGAAATCTGAGTGTGCCCAGAACAAAAGAATGGTGTTTCCTACACATACGGACCATACCTAGTCCAAATCTGCTTCTGAAAGTGATACAATGCACTGGTCCTCTAACATCCAATGCTTGTCAGTTAAGATGAGAAACGTGTGATCTCCGTGAACGATGTAGTTCGTTTGAGCAGAAAAGTGACTGCCCTTACCTGAAACGAAGTCGTGATTGTAGGAAGACTCAGAGCCTGGGATTTACCTCCATTTCTGAAGTGAAACACACAGCAGTGTTCTCATCAATTGATCACACTCTGCTTTACAAAAAGAAGCACGCTCTTGCTTTCTAGAGTCTCTAAGACAGCAGGAAACGTGAGTGTGCTGAGAACAAAAGAATGGTGTTTCCTACACATACGGACCATATCTAGTCCAACTCTGCTTCTTAAACTGATACAAAGCACTGGTCCTCTAACATCCAATGCTTGTCAGTTAAGATGAGAAACGTGTGAGCTCCGTGAATGATGTAGTTTGTTTGAGCTGAGAAAGTGACTGCCCTTACCTGAAACGAAGTCTTGCTTGTAGGAAGACACAGAAATTGGGATTTAACTCCATTTCTGAAGGGAAACACACAGCATAGTTCTCATCCGTGGATCACACTCTGCTTTAGAGCGAGAAGCACGCTCTTGCTTTCTAGAGTCTCTAAGACAGCAGTTAACGTGAGTGTGCTGAGAACAAAAGAACGGTGTTTCCAACACATACGGACCATATCTAGTCCAATCTTCTTCTGAAACTGATACAAAGCACTGGTCCTCTAAAATCCAATGCTTGTCAGTTAAGATGGGAAACGTGTGAGCTTCATGAACCATGTAGTTCGTTTGAGCAGAAAAGTGACTGCCCTTACCTTAAACGAAGTCTTGCTTGTAGGAAGACTCAGAGCCTGGGATTTAACTCCATTTCTGAAGTGAAACGCACAGCAGTGTTCTAATCCATTGATCACACTCTGCTTTAGAACAAGAAGCACGCTCTTGATTTCTAGAGTCTGTAAGACAGCAGGAAACGTGAGTGTGCTGAGAAAAAAGGAACGGTGTTTCGTACACATACATACCATATCTAGTCCAACTCTGTTCTGAAAGTGACACAAAGCACTGGTCCTCTAACATCCAATGCTTGTCAGTTAAGATGAGAAAAGTGTGAGCTTTGAGAATGATGTAGTTCCTTTGAACTGAAAAGTGACTTCCCTTACCTGAAACGAAGTCTTGCATGTAGTAAGACACAGAGCCTGGGATTTAACTCCATCTCTGAAGGGAAACACACAGCATAGTTCTCATCCATGGATCACACTCTGCTTTAGAGTGAGAAGCACGCTCTGGCTTTCCAGAGTCTCTAATACAGCAGGTAATCTGAGCGTGCCCAGAACAAAAGAACGGTGTTTCCTACACATACTGACCATATGTAGTCCAAATCTGCTTCTGAAACTGATACAAAGCACTGACCATATAACATCCAATGCTTGTCAGTTAAGATGAGAAACTTGTGAGCTTCATGAACGATGTAGTTCGTTTGAGCATAAAAGTGACTGCCCTTACCTGATTCGAAGTCTTGCTTGTAGGAAGACTCAGAGCCTGGGATTTAACTCCATTTCTGAAGTGAAACACACAGCAGTGTAATCATCCATTGATCACACTCTGCTTTAGAACAAGAATCACACTCTTGCTTTCTAGAGTCTCTAAGACAGCAGGAAACGTGCGTGTGCTGAGAACAAAAGAACGGTGTTTCCTACACATACGGACCATATCTAGTTCAACTCTGCTTCTGAAACTATTACAAAGCACTGGTCCTCTAACAACCAATGCTTGTTTGTTAAGATGAGAACCGTGTGAGCTTCGTGAACGATGTAGTTCGTTTGAGCAGAAAAGTGACTGCCTTTACCTGAAACGAAGTCTTGCTTGTAGGAAGACTCAGAGCCTGGGATTTAACTCCATTTCTGAAGTGAAACACACAGCAGTGTTCTCATCCATTGATCACACTCTGCTTTAGAAAAAGAAGCACGCTCTTGCTTTCTAGAGTCTCTAAGACAGCAGGAAACGTGAGTGTGCGGAGAACAAAAGAATGGTGTTTCCTACACATACGGACCATATCTAGTCCAACTCTGCTTCTTAAACTGATACAAAGCACTGGTCCTCTAACATCCAATGCTTGTCTGTTAAGATGAGAAACGTGTGAGCTCCATGAACGATGTAGTTCGTTTGAGCTGAAAAGTGACTGCCCTTACCTGAAAGGAAGTCTTGCCTGTAGGAAGACACAGAGCCTGGTATTTATCTCCATTTCTGAAGGGAAACACACAGCATAGTTCTCATCCATGGATCACACTCTGCTTTAGAGCAAGAAGAACGCTCTTGCTTTCTAGAGTCTCTAATACAGCAGGAAATCTGAGTGTGCCCAGAACAAAAGAATGGTGTTTCCTACACATACGGACCATACCTAGTCCAAATCTGCTTCTGAAAGTGATACAATGCACTGGTCCTCTAACATCCAATGCTTGTCAGTTAAGATGAGAAACGTGTGATCTCCGTGAACGATGTAGTTCGTTTGAGCAGAAAAGTGACTGCCCTTACCTGAAACGAAGTCGTGATTGTAGGAAGACTCAGAGCCTGGGATTTACCTCCATTTCTGAAGTGAAACACACAGCAGTGTTCTCATCAATTGATCACACTCTGCTTTACAAAAAGAAGCACGCTCTTGCTTTCTAGAGTCTCTAAGACAGCAGGAAACGTGAGTGTGCTGAGAACAAAAGAATGGTGTTTCCTACACATACGGACCATATCTAGTCCAACTCTGCTTCTTAAACTGATACAAAGCACTGGTCCTCTAACATCCAATGCTTGTCTGTTAAGATGAGAAACGTGTGAGCTCCGTGAATGATGTAGTTTGTTTGAGCTGAGAAAGTGACTGCCCTTACCTGAAACGAAGTCTTGCTTGTAGGAAGACACAGAAATTGGGATTTAACTCCATTTCTGAAGGGAAACACACAGCATAGTTCTCATCCGTGGATCACACTCTGCTTTAGAGCGAGAAGCACGCTCTTGCTTTCTAGAGTCTCTAAGACAGCAGTTAACGTGAGTGTGCTGAGAACAAAAGAACGGTGTTTCCAACACATACGGACCATATCTAGTCCAATCTTCTTCTGAAACTGATACAAAGCACTGGTCCTCTAAAATCCAATGCTTGTCAGTTAAGATGGGAAACGTGTGAGCTTCATGAACCATGTAGTTCGTTTGAGCAGAAAAGTGACTGCCCTTACCTTAAACGAAGTCTTGCTTGTAGGAAGACTCAGAGCCTGGGATTTAACTCCATTTCTGAAGTGAAACGCACAGCAGTGTTCTAATCCATTGATCACACTCTGCTTTAGAACAAGAAGCACGCTCTTGATTTCTAGAGTCTGTAAGACAGCAGGAAACGTGAGTGTGCTGAGAAAAAAGGAACGGTGTTTCGTACACATACATACCATATCTAGTCCAACTCTGTTCTGAAAGTGACACAAAGCACTGGTCCTCTAACATCCAATGCTTGTCAGTTAAGATGAGAAAAGTGTGAGCTTTGAGAATGATGTAGTTCCTTTGAACTGAAAAGTGACTTCCCTTACCTGAAACGAAGTCTTGCATGTAGTAAGACACAGAGCCTGGGATTTAACTCCATCTCTGAAGGGAAACACACAGCATAGTTCTCATCCATGGATCACACTCTGCTTTAGAGTGAGAAGCACGCTCTGGCTTTCCAGAGTCTCTAATACAGCAGGTAATCTGAGCGTGCCCAGAACAAAAGAACGGTGTTTCCTACACATACTGACCATATGTAGTCCAAATCTGCTTCTGAAACTGATACAAAGCACTGACCATATAACATCCAATGCTTGTCAGTTAAGATGAGAAACTTGTGAGCTTCATGAACGATGTAGTTCGTTTGAGCATAAAAGTGACTGCCCTTACCTGATTCGAAGTCTTGCTTGTAGGAAGACTCAGAGCCTGGGATTTAACTCCATTTCTGAAGTGAAACACACAGCAGTGTAATCATCCATTGATCACACTCTGCTTTAGAACAAGAATCACACTCTTGCTTTCTAGAGTCTCTAAGACAGCAGGAAACGTGCGTGTGCTGAGAACAAAAGAACGGTGTTTCCTACACATACGGACCATATCTAGTTCAACTCTGCTTCTGAAACTATTACAAAGCACTGGTCCTCTAACAACCAATGCTTGTTTGTTAAGATGAGAACCGTGTGAGCTTCGTGAACGATGTAGTTCGTTTGAGCAGAAAAGTGACTGCCTTTACCTGAAACGAAGTCTTGCTTGTAGGAAGACTCAGAGCCTGGGATTTAACTCCATTTCTGAAGTGAAACACACAGCAGTGTTCTCATCCATTGATCACACTCTGCTTTAGAAAAAGAAGCACGCTCTTGCTTTCTAGAGTCTCTAAGACAGCAGGAAACGTGAGTGTGCGGAGAACAAAAGAATGGTGTTTCCTACACATACGGACCATATCTAGTCCAACTCTGCTTCTTAAACTGATACAAAGCACTGGTCCTCTAACATCCAATGCTTGTCTGTTAAGATGAGAAACGTGTGAGCTCCATGAACGATGTAGTTCGTTTGAGCTGAAAAGTGACTGCCCTTACCTGAAAGGAAGTCTTGCCTGTAGGAAGACACAGAGCCTGGTATTTATCTCCATTTCTGAAGGGAAACACACAGCATAGTTCTCATCCATGGATCACACTCTGCTTTAGAGCAAGAAGAACGCTCTTGCTTTCTAGAGTCTCTAATACAGCAGGAAATCTGAGTGTGCCCAGAACAAAAGAATGGTGTTTCCTACACATACGGACCATACCTAGTCCAAATCTGCTTCTGAAAGTGATACAATGCACTGGTACTCTAACATCCAATGCTTGTCAGTTAAGATGAGAAACGTGTGATCTCCGTGAACGATGTAGTTCGTTTGAGCAGAAAAGTGACTGCCCTTACCTGAAACGAAGTCGTGATTGTAGGAAGACTCAGAGCCTGGGATTTAACTCCATTTCTGAAGTGAAACACACAGCAGTGTTCTCATCCATTTATCACACTCTGCTTTAGAACAAGAAGCACGTTCTTGCTTTCTAGAGTCTCTAAGAAAGCAGGAAACGTGATTTTGCTGAGAACAAAAGAACGGTGTTTCCTACACATACGGACCATATCTAGTCCAACTCTGTTTCTGAAACTGACACAAAGCACTGGTCCTCTACCATCCAATGCTTGTCAGTTAAGATGAGAAACGTGTGAGCTTTGAGAATGATGTAGTTCCTTTGAACTGAAAAGTGACTGCCCTTACCTGAAAAGAAGTCTTGCATGTAGTAAGACACAGAGCCTGGGATTTAACTACATCTCTGAAGGGAAACACACAGCATAGTTCTCATCCATGGATCACACTCTGCTTTAGAGTGAGAAGCACGCTCTTGCTTTCAAGAGTCTCTAATACAGCAGGTAATCTGAGTGTGCCCAGAAGAAAAGAACGGTGTTTCCTACACATACCGACAATATGTAGTCCAAATCTGCTTCTGAAACTGATACAAAGCACTGACCCTATAACATCCAATGCTTGTCAGTTAAGATGAGAAACTTGTGAGCTTCGTGAACGATGTAGTTCGTTTGAGCTGAAAAGTGACTGCCCTTACCTGAAAGGAAGTCTTGCTTGTAGGAAGACTCAGAGCCTTGGATTTAACTCCATTTCTGAAGTGAAACACACAGCAGTGTAATCATCCATGGATCACACTCTGCCTTAGAACAAGAAGCACACTCTTGCTTTCTAGAGTCTCTAAGAGAGCAGGAAACGTGTGTGTGCTGAGAACAAAAGAACAGTGTTTCCTACACATACGGACCATATCTAGTTCAACTCTGCTTCTGAAACTGATACAAAGCAGTGGTCCTCTAACATCCAATGCTTGTTTGTTAAGATGAGAAATGTGTGAGCTTCGTGAACGATGTAGTTCGTTTGAGCTGAAAAGTGACTGCCCTTACCTGAAACGAAGTCTTGCTTGTAGGAAGACACAGAGCATAGGATTTAACTCCATTTCAGAAGGGAAACACACAGCATAGTTCTCATCCATGGATCACACTGTGCTTTAGAGCAAGAAGCACGCTTTTGCGTTCTATAGTTTCTAATACAGCAGCTAATCTGAGTGTGCCCTTAACAAAAGAATGGTGTTTCCTACACATACGGACCATATGTAGTCCAAATCTGCTTCTGAAACTGATACAGTGCACTGGTCCTCTAACATCCAATGCTTGTCAGTTAAGATGAGAATCGTGTGATCTTCGTGAACGATGTAGTTCATTTGAGGAGAAAAGTGACTGCCCTTACCTGAAACGAAGTCTTGCTTGTAGGAAGACTCAGAGCCTGGGATTTAACTCCATTTCTGAAGTGAAACACACAGCAGTGTTCTCATCCATTGAACACACTCTGCTTTAGAACAAGAAGCACGCTCTTGCTTTCTAGAGTCTCTAAGAAAGCAGGAAAGGTGATTTTTCTGAGAACAAAGAACGGTGTTTCCTACACATACGGACCATATCTAGTCCAACTCTGCTTCTTAAACTGATACAAAGCACTGGTCCTCTAACATCCAATGCTTGTCTGTTAAGATGAGAAACGTGTGAGCTCCGTGAACGATGTAGTTCGTTTGAGCTGAAAAGTGACTGCCCTTACCTGAAAGGAACTCTTGCCTGTAGGAAGACACAGAGCCAGGGATTTAACTCCATTTCTGAAGGGAAACACACAGCATAGTTCTCATCCATGGATCACACTCTGCTTTAGAGCAAGAAGCACGCTCTTGCTTTCTAGAGTCTCTAATACAGCAGCTAATCTGAGTGTGCCCAGAACAAAAGAATGGTGTTTCCTACACATACGGACCATACCTAGTCCAAATCTGCTTCTGAAAGTGATACAATGCACTGTTCCTCTAACATCCAATGCTTGTCAGTTAAGATGAGAAACGTGTGATCTCCGTGAACGATGTAGTTCGTTTGAGCAGAAAAGTGACTGCCCTTACCTGAAACGAAGTCTTGCTTGTAGGAAGACTCAGAGCCTGGGATTTACCTCCATTTCTGAAGTGAAAC
Source organism: Onychomys leucogaster (assembly GCA_949786385.1). Lineage (NCBI taxonomy): Eukaryota > Metazoa > Chordata > Mammalia > Rodentia > Cricetidae > Onychomys > Onychomys leucogaster. Next base: position 575,068 of record CATKUP010000143.1, read on the forward strand.
ACACAGCAGTGTTCTCATCAATTGATCACACTCTGCTTTACAAAAAGAAGCACGCTCTTGCTTTCTAGAGTCTCTAAGACAGCAGGAAACGTGAGTGTGCTGAGAACAAAAGAATGGTGTTTCCTACACATACGGACCATATCTAGTCCAACTCTGCTTCTTAAACTGATACAAAGCACTGGTCCTCTAACATCCAATGCTTGTCTGTTAAGATGAGAAATGTGTGAGCTCAGTGAATGATGTAGTTTGTTTGAGCTGAAAAGTGACTGCCCTTACCTGAAACGAAGTCTTGCTTGTAGGAAGACACAGAAATTGGGATTTAACTCCATTTCTGAAGGGAAAAACACAGCATAGTTCTCATCCCTGGATCACACTCTGCTTTAGAGCGAGAAGCACGCTCTTGCTTTCTAGAGTCTCTAAGACAGCAGTTAACGTGAGTGTGCTGAGAACAAAAGAACGGTGTTTCCAACACATACGGACCATATCTAGTCCAATCTTCTTCTGAAACTGATACAAAGCACTGGTCCTCTAAAATCCAATGCTTGTCAGTTAAGATGGGAAACGTGTGAGCTTCATGAACCATGTAGTTCGTTTGAGCAGAAAAGTGACTGCCCTTACCTTAAACGAAGTCTTGCTTGTAGGAAGACTCAGAGCCTGGGATTTAACTCCATTTCTGAAGTGAAACGCACAGCAGTGTTCTAATCCATTGATCACACTCTGCTTTAGAACAAGAAGCACGCTCTTGATTTCTAGAGTCTGTAAGACAGCAGGAAACGTGAGTGTGCTGAGAAAAAAGGAACGGTGTTTCGTACACATACATACCATATCTAGTCCAACTCTGTTCTGAAAGTGACACAAAGCACTGGTCCTCTAACATCCAATGCTTGTCAGTTAAGATGAGAAAAGTGTGAGCTTTGAGAATGATGTAGTTCCTTTGAACTGAAAAGTGACTTCCCTTACCTGAAACGAAGTCTTGCATGTAGTAAGACACAGAGCCTGGGATTTAACTCCATCTCTGAAGGGAAACACACAGCATAGTTCTCATCCATGGATCACACTCTGCTTTAGAGTGAGAAGCACGCTCTGGCTTTCCAGAGTCTCTAATACAGCAGGTAATCTGAGCGTGCCCAGAACAAAAGAACGGTGTTTCCTACACATACTGACCATATGTAGTCCAAATCTGCTTCTGAAACTGATACAAAGCACTGACCATATAACATCCAATGCTTGTCAGTTAAGATGAGAAACTTGTGAGCTTCATGAACGATGTAGTTCGTTTGAGCATAAAAGTGACTGCCCTTACCTGATTCGAAGTCTTGCTTGTAGGAAGACTCAGAGCCTGGGATTTAACTCCATTTCTGAAGTGAAACACACAGCAGTGTAATCATCCATTGATCACACTCTGCTTTAGAACAAGAATCACACTCTTGCTTTCTAGAGTCTCTAAGACAGCAGGAAACGTGCGTGTGCTGAGAACAAAAGAACGGTGTTTCCTACACATACGGACCATATCTAGTTCAACTCTGCTTCTGAAACTATTACAAAGCACTGGTCCTCTAACAACCAATGCTTGTTTGTTAAGATGAGAACCGTGTGAGCTTCGTGAACGATGTAGTTCGTTTGAGCAGAAAAGTGACTGCCTTTACCTGAAACGAAGTCTTGCTTGTAGGAAGACTCAGAGCCTGGGATTTAACTCCATTTCTGAAGTGAAACACACAGCAGTGTTCTCATCCATTGATCACACTCTGCTTTAGAAAAAGAAGCACGCTCTTGCTTTCTAGAGTCTCTAAGACAGCAGGAAACGTGAGTGTGCGGAGAACAAAAGAATGGTGTTTCCTACACATACGGACCATATCTAGTCCAACTCTGCTTCTTAAACTGATACAAAGCACTGGTCCTCTAACATCCAATGCTTGTCTGTTAAGATGAGAAACGTGTGAGCTCCATGAACGATGTAGTTCGTTTGAGCTGAAAAGTGACTGCCCTTACCTGAAAGGAAGTCTTGCCTGTAGGAAGACACAGAGCCTGGTATTTATCTCCATTTCTGAAGGGAAACACACAGCATAGTTCTCATCCATGGATCACACTCTGCTTTAGAGCAAGAAGAACGCTCTTGCTTTCTAGAGTCTCTAATACAGCAGGAAATCTGAGTGTGCCCAGAACAAAAGAATGGTGTTTCCTACACATACGGACCATACCTAGTCCAAATCTGCTTCTGAAAGTGATACAATGCACTGGTCCTCTAACATCCAATGCTTGTCAGTTAAGATGAGAAACGTGTGATCTCCGTGAACGATGTAGTTCGTTTGAGCAGAAAAGTGACTGCCCTTACCTGAAACGAAGTCGTGATTGTAGGAAGACTCAGAGCCTGGGATTTACCTCCATTTCTGAAGTGAAACACACAGCAGTGTTCTCATCAATTGATCACACTCTGCTTTACAAAAAGAAGCACGCTCTTGCTTTCTAGAGTCTGTAAGACAGCAGGAAACGTGAGTGTGCTGAGAACAAAAGAATGGTGTTTCCTACACATACGGACCATATCTAGTCCAACTCTGCTTCTTAAACTGATACAAAGCACTGGTCCTCTAACATCCAATGCTTGTCTGTTAAGATGAGAAACGTGTGAGCTCCGTGAATGATGTAGTTTGTTTGAGCTGAGAAAGTGACTGCCCTTACCTGAAACGAAGTCTTGCTTGTAGGAAGACACAGAAATTGGGATTTAACTCCATTTCTGAAGGGAAACACACAGCATAGTTCTCATCCGTGGATCACACTCTGCTTTAGAGCGAGAAGCACGCTCTTGCTTTCTAGAGTCTCTAAGACAGCAGTTAACGTGAGTGTGCTGAGAACAAAAGAACGGTGTTTCCAACACATACGGACCATATCTAGTCCAATCTTCTTCTGAAACTGATACAAAGCACTGGTCCTCTAAAATCCAATGCTTGTCTGTTAAGATGAGAAACGTGTGAACTTTGAGAATGATGTAGTTCCTTTGAACTGAAAAGTGACTGCCCTTACCTGAAAAGAAGTCTTGCATGTAGTAAGACACAGAGCCTGGGATTTAACTACATCTCTGAAAGGAAACACACAGCATAGTTCTCATCCATGGATCACACTCTGCTTTAGAGTGAGAAGCACGCTCTTGCTTTCAAGAGTCTCTAATACAGCAGGTAATCTGAGTGTGCCCAGAAGAAAAGAACGGTGTTTCCTACACATACCGACAATATGTAGTCCAAATCTGCTTCTGAAACTGATACAAAGCACTGACCCTATAACATCCAATGCTTGTCAGTTAAGATGAGAAACTTGTGAGCTTCGTGAACGATGTAGTTCGTTTGAGCTGAAAAGTGACTGCCCTTACCTGAAAGGAAGTCTTGCTTGTAGGAAGACTCAGAGCCTTGGATTTAACTCCATTTCTGAAGTGAAACACACAGCAGTGTAATCATCCATGGATCACACTCTGCTTTAGAACAAGAAGCACACTCTTGCTTTCTAGAGTCTCTAAGAGAGCAGGAAACGTGTGTGTGCTGAGAACAAAAGAACAGTGTTTCCTACACATACGGACCATATCTAGTTCAACTCTGCTTCTGAAACTGATACAAAGCAGTGGTCCTCTAACATCCAATGCCTGTTTGTTAAGATGAGAAATGTGTGAGCTTCGTGAACGATGTAGTTCGTTTGAGCTGAAAAGTGACTGCCCTTACCTGAAACGAAGTCTTGCTTGTAGGAAGACACAGAGCGTAGGATTTAACTCCATTTCAGAAGGGAAACACACAGCATAGTTCTCATCCATGGATCACACTGTGCTTTAGAGCAAGAAGCACGCTTTTGCGTTCTATAGTTTCTAATACAGCAGCTAATCTGAGTGTGCCCTTAACAAAAGAATGGTGTTTCCTACACATACGGACCATATGTAGTCCAAATCTGCTTCTGAAACTGATACAGTGCACTGGTCCTCTAACATCCAATGCTTGTCATTTAAGATGAGAAACGTGTGATCTTCGTGAATGATGTAGTTCATTTGAGCAGAAAAGTGACTGCCCTTACCTGAAACGAAGTCTTGCTTGTAGGAAGACTCAGAGCCTGGGATTTAACTCCATTTCTGAAGTGAAACACACAGCAGTGTTCTCATCCATTGATCACACTCTGCTTTAGAACAAGAAGCACGGTCTTGCTTTCTAGAGTCTCTAAGACAGCAGGAAAGGTGATTTTGCTGAGAACAAAAGAACGGTGTTTCCTACACATACGGACCATATCTAGTCCAACTCTGTTTCTGAAACTGACACAAAGCACTGGTCCTCTAACATCCAATGCTTGTCTGTTGAGATGAGAAACGTGTGAGCTCCGTGAACGATGTAGTTCTTTGAGCTGAAAAGTGACTGCCCTTACCTGAAACGAAGTCTTGCTTATAGGAAGACACAGAGCCTGGGATTTAACTTCATTTCTGAAGGGAACCACACAGCATAGTTCTCATCCATGGATCACACTCTGCTTTAGAGTGAGAAGCACGCTCTTGCTTTCTAGAGTCTCTAATACAGCAGGTAATCTGAGTGTGCCCAGAACAAAAGAACGGTGTTTCCTACACATACCGACCATATGTAGTCCAAATCTGCTTCTGAAACTGATACAAAGCAGTGACCCTATAACATCCAATGCTTGTCAGTTAAGATGAGAAACTTGTGAGCTTCATGAACGATGTAGTTCGTTTGAGCATAAAAGTGACTGCCCTTACCTGATTCGAAGTCTTGCTTGTAGGAAGACTCAGAGCCTGGGATTTAACTCCATTTCTGAAGTGAAACACACAGCAGTGTAATCATCCATTGATCACACTCTGCTTTAGAACAAGAAGCACACTGTTGCTTTCTAGAGTCTCTAATACAGCAGGAAACGTGTGTGTGCTGAGAACAAAAGAACGGATTTCCTACACATACGGACCATATCTAGTTCAACTCTGCTTCTGAAACTGATACAAAGCACTGGTCCTCTAACATCCAATGCTTGTTTGTTAAGATGAGAAACGTGTGAGCTTCGTGAACGATGTAGTTTGTTTGAGTTTAAAAGTGACTGCCCTTACCTGAAACGAAGTCTTGCTTGTAGGAAGACACAGAGCCTGGGATTTAACTCCATTTCGGAAGGAAAACACACAGCATAGTTCTCATCCATGGATCACACTGTGCTTTAGAGCAAGAAGCACGCTTTTGCTTTCGAGAGTCTCTAATACAGCAGCTAATCTGAGTGTGCCCAGAACAAAAGAATGGTGTTTCCTACATATACGGACCATATGTAGTCCAAATCTGCTTCTGAAACTGATACAATGCACTGGTCCTCTAACATCCAATGCTTGTCAGTTAAGATGAGAAACGTGTGAACTTCGTGAACAATGTAGTTCGTTTGAGCAGAAAAGTGACTGCCCTTACCTGAAACGAAGTCTTGGTTGTAGGAAGACTCAGAGCCTGGGATTTAACTCCATTTCTGAAGTGAAACACACAGCAGTGTTCTCATCCATTGATCACACTCTGCTTTAGAATAAGAAGCACGCTCTTGCTTTCTAGAGTCTCTAAGACAGCAGGAAAGGTGATTTTGCTGGGTAAAAAGAACGGTGTTTCCTACACATACAGACCATATCTAGTCCAACTCTGCTTCTTAAACTGATACAAAGCACTGGTCCTCTAACATCCAATGCTTGTCTGTTAAGATGAGAAACGTGTGAGCTCCGTGAATGATGTAGTTTGTTTGAGCTGAGAAAGTGACTGCCCTTACCTGAAACGAAGTCTTGCTTGTAGGAAGACACAGAAATTGGGATTTAACTCCATTTCTGAAGGGAAACACACAGCATAGTTCTCATCCGTGGATCACACTCTGCTTTAGAGCGAGAAGCACGCTCTTGCTTTCTAGAGTCTCTAAGACAGCAGTTAACGTGAGTGTGCTGAGAACAAAAGAACGGTGTTTCCAACACATACGGACCATATCTAGTCCAATCTTCTTCTGAAACTGATACAAAGCACTGGTCCTCTAAAATCCAATGCTTGTCTGTTAAGATGAGAAACGTGTGAACTTTGAGAATGATGTAGTTCCTTTGAACTGAAAAGTGACTGCCCTTACCTGAAAAGAAGTCTTGCATGTAGTAAGACACAGAGCCTGGGATTTAACTACATCTCTGAAAGGAAACACACAGCATAGTTCTCATCCATGGATCACACTCTGCTTTAGAGTGAGAAGCACGCTCTTGCTTTCAAGAGTCTCTAATACAGCAGGTAATCTGAGTGTGCCCAGAAGAAAAGAACGGTGTTTCCTACACATACCGACAATATGTAGTCCAAATCTGCTTCTGAAACTGATACAAAGCACTGACCCTATAACATCCAATGCTTGTCAGTTAAGATGAGAAACTTGTGAGCTTCGTGAACGATGTAGTTCGTTTGAGCTGAAAAGTGACTGCCCTTACCTGAAAGGAAGTCTTGCTTGTAGGAAGACTCAGAGCCTTGGATTTAACTCCATTTCTGAAGTGAAACACACAGCAGTGTAATCATCCATGGATCACACTCTGCTTTAGAACAAGAAGCACACTCTTGCTTTCTAGAGTCTCTAAGAGAGCAGGAAACGTGTGTGTGCTGAGAACAAAAGAACAGTGTTTCCTACACATACGGACCATATCTAGTTCAACTCTGCTTCTGAAACTGATACAAAGCAGTGGTCCTCTAACATCCAATGCCTGTTTGTTAAGATGAGAAATGTGTGAGCTTCGTGAACGATGTAGTTCGTTTGAGCTGAAAAGTGACTGCCCTTACCTGAAACGAAGTCTTGCTTGTAGGAAGACACAGAGCGTAGGATTTAACTCCATTTCAGAAGGGAAACACACAGCATAGTTCTCATCCATGGATCACACTGTGCTTTAGAGCAAGAAGCACGCTTTTGCGTTCTATAGTTTCTAATACAGCAGCTAATCTGAGTGTGCCCTTAACAAAAGAATGGTGTTTCCTACACATACGGACCATATGTAGTCCAAATCTGCTTCTGAAACTGATACAGTGCACTGGTCCTCTAACATCCAATGCTTGTCATTTAAGATGAGAAACGTGTGATCTTCGTGAATGATGTAGTTCATTTGAGCAGAAAAGTGACTGCCCTTACCTGAAACGAAGTCTTGCTTGTAGGAAGACTCAGAGCCTGGGATTTAACTCCATTTCTGAAGTGAAACACACAGCAGTGTTCTCATCCATTGATCACACTCTGCTTTAGAACAAGAAGCACGGTCTTGCTTTCTAGAGTCTCTAAGACAGCAGGAAAGGTGATTTTGCTGAGAACAAAAGAACGGTGTTTCCTACACATACGGACCATATCTAGTCCAACTCTGTTTCTGAAACTGACACAAAGCACTGGTCCTCTAACATCCAATGCTTGTCTGTTGAGATGAGAAACGTGTGAGCTCCGTGAACGATGTAGTTCTTTGAGCTGAAAAGTGACTGCCCTTACCTGAAACGAAGTCTTGCTTATAGGAAGACACAGAGCCTGGGATTTAACTTCATTTCTGAAGGGAACCACACAGCATAGTTCTCATCCATGGATCACACTCTGCTTTAGAGTGAGAAGCACGCTCTTGCTTTCTAGAGTCTCTAATACAGCAGGTAATCTGAGTGTGCCCAGAACAAAAGAACGGTGTTTCCTACACATACCGACCATATGTAGTCCAAATCTGCTTCTGAAACTGATACAAAGCAGTGACCCTATAACATCCAATGCTTGTCAGTTAAGATGAGAAACTTGTGAGCTTCATGAACGATGTAGTTCGTTTGAGCATAAAAGTGACTGCCCTTACCTGATTCGAAGTCTTGCTTGTAGGAAGACTCAGAGCCTGGGATTTAACTCCATTTCTGAAGTGAAACACACAGCAGTGTAATCATCCATTGATCACACTCTGCTTTAGAACAAGAAGCACACTGTTGCTTTCTAGAGTCTCTAATACAGCAGGAAACGTGTGTGTGCTGAGAACAAAAGAACGGATTTCCTACACATACGGACCATATCTAGTTCAACTCTGCTTCTGAAACTGATACAAAGCACTGGTCCTCTAACATCCAATGCTTGTTTGTTAAGATGAGAAACGTGTGAGCTTCGTGAACGATGTAGTTTGTTTGAGTTTAAAAGTGACTGCCCTTACCTGAAACGAAGTCTTGCTTGTAGGAAGACACAGAGCCTGGGATTTAACTCCATTTCGGAAGGAAAACACACAGCATAGTTCTCATCCATGGATCACACTGTGCTTTAGAGCAAGAAGCACGCTTTTGCTTTCGAGAGTCTCTAATACAGCAGCTAATCTGAGTGTGCCCAGAACAAAAGAATGGTGTTTCCTACATATACGGACCATATGTAGTCCAAATCTGCTTCTGAAACTGATACAATGCACTGGTCCTCTAACATCCAATGCTTGTCAGTTAAGATGAGAAACGTGTGAACTTCGTGAACAATGTAGTTCGTTTGAGCAGAAAAGTGACTGCCCTTACCTGAAACGAAGTCTTGGTTGTAGGAAGACTCAGAGCCTGGGATTTAACTCCATTTCTGAAGTGAAACACACAGCAGTGTTCTCATCCATTGATCACACTCTGCTTTAGAATAAGAAGCACGCTCTTGCTTTCTAGAGTCTCTAAGACAGCAGGAAAGGTGATTTTGCTGGGTAAAAAGAACGGTGTTTCCTACACATACAGACCATATCTAGTCCAACTCTGCTTCTTAAACTGATACAAAGCACTGGTCCTCTAACATCCAATGCTTGTCTGTTAAGATGAGAAACGTGTGAGCTCCGTGAATGATGTAGTTTGTTTGAGCTGAGAAAGTGACTGCCCTTACCTGAAACGAAGTCTTGCTTGTAGGAAGACACAGAAATTGGGATTTAACTCCATTTCTGAAGGGAAACACACAGCATAGTTCTCATCCGTGGATCACACTCTGCTTTAGAGCGAGAAGCACGCTCTTGCTTTCTAGAGTCTCTAAGACAGCAGTTAACGTGAGTGTGCTGAGAACAAAAGAACGGTGTTTCCAACACATACGGACCATATCTAGTCCAATCTTCTTCTGAAACTGATACAAAGCACTGGTCCTCTAAAATCCAATGCTTGTCTGTTAAGATGAGAAACGTGTGAACTTTGAGAATGATGTAGTTCCTTTGAACTGAAAAGTGACTGCCCTTACCTGAAAAGAAGTCTTGCATGTAGTAAGACACAGAGCCTGGGATTTAACTACATCTCTGAAAGGAAACACACAGCATAGTTCTCATCCATGGATCACACTCTGCTTTAGAGTGAGAAGCACGCTCTTGCTTTCAAGAGTCTCTAATACAGCAGGTAATCTGAGTGTGCCCAGAAGAAAAGAACGGTGTTTCCTACACATACCGACAATATGTAGTCCAAATCTGCTTCTGAAACTGATACAAAGCACTGACCCTATAACATCCAATGCTTGTCAGTTAAGATGAGAAACTTGTGAGCTTCGTGAACGATGTAGTTCGTTTGAGCTGAAAAGTGACTGCCCTTACCTGAAAGGAAGTCTTGCTTGTAGGAAGACTCAGAGCCTTGGATTTAACTCCATTTCTGAAGTGAAACACACAGCAGTGTAATCATCCATGGATCACACTCTGCTTTAGAACAAGAAGCACACTCTTGCTTTCTAGAGTCTCTAAGAGAGCAGGAAACGTGTGTGTGCTGAGAACAAAAGAACAGTGTTTCCTACACATACGGACCATATCTAGTTCAACTCTGCTTCTGAAACTGATACAAAGCAGTGGTCCTCTAACATCCAATGCCTGTTTGTTAAGATGAGAAATGTGTGAGCTTCGTGAACGATGTAGTTCGTTTGAGCTGAAAAGTGACTGCCCTTACCTGAAACGAAGTCTTGCTTGTAGGAAGACACAGAGCGTAGGATTTAACTCCATTTCAGAAGGGAAACACACAGCATAGTTCTCATCCATGGATCACACTGTGCTTTAGAGCAAGAAGCACGCTTTTGCGTTCTATAGTTTCTAATACAGCAGCTAATCTGAGTGTGCCCTTAACAAAAGAATGGTGTTTCCTACACATACGGACCATATGTAGTCCAAATCTGCTTCTGAAACTGATACAGTGCACTGGTCCTCTAACATCCAATGCTTGTCATTTAAGATGAGAAACGTGTGATCTTCGTGAATGATGTAGTTCATTTGAGCAGAAAAGTGACTGCCCTTACCTGAAACGAAGTCTTGCTTGTAGGAAGACTCAGAGCCTGGGATTTAACTCCATTTCTGAAGTGAAACACACAGCAGTGTTCTCATCCATTGATCACACTCTGCTTTAGAACAAGAAGCACGGTCTTGCTTTCTAGAGTCTCTAAGACAGCAGGAAAGGTGATTTTGCTGAGAACAAAAGAACGGTGTTTCCTACACATACGGACCATATCTAGTCCAACTCTGTTTCTGAAACTGACACAAAGCACTGGTCCTCTAACATCCAATGCTTGTCTGTTGAGATGAGAAACGTGTGAGCTCCGTGAACGATGTAGTTCTTTGAGCTGAAAAGTGACTGCCCTTACCTGAAACGAAGTCTTGCTTATAGGAAGACACAGAGCCTGGGATTTAACTTCATTTCTGAAGGGAACCACACAGCATAGTTCTCATCCATGGATCACACTCTGCTTTAGAGTGAGAAGCACGCTCTTGCTTTCTAGAGTCTCTAATACAGCAGGTAATCTGAGTGTGCCCAGAACAAAAGAACGGTGTTTCCTACACATACCGACCATATGTAGTCCAAATCTGCTTCTGAAACTGATACAAAGCAGTGACCCTATAACATCCAATGCTTGTCAGTTAAGATGAGAAACTTGTGAGCTTCATGAACGATGTAGTTCGTTTGAGCATAAAAGTGACTGCCCTTACCTGATTCGAAGTCTTGCTTGTAGGAAGACTCAGAGCCTGGGATTTAACTCCATTTCTGAAGTGAAACACACAGCAGTGTAATCATCCATTGATCACACTCTGCTTTAGAACAAGAAGCACACTGTTGCTTTCTAGAGTCTCTAATACAGCAGGAAACGTGTGTGTGCTGAGAACAAAAGAACGGATTTCCTACACATACGGACCATATCTAGTTCAACTCTGCTTCTGAAACTGATACAAAGCACTGGTCCTCTAACATCCAATGCTTGTTTGTTAAGATGAGAAACGTGTGAGCTTCGTGAACGATGTAGTTTGTTTGAGTTTAAAAGTGACTGCCCTTACCTGAAACGAAGTCTTGCTTGTAGGAAGACACAGAGCCTGGGATTTAACTCCATTTCGGAAGGAAAACACACAGCATAGTTCTCATCCATGGATCACACTGTGCTTTAGAGCAAGAAGCACGCTTTTGCTTTCGAGAGTCTCTAATACAGCAGCTAATCTGAGTGTGCCCAGAACAAAAGAATGGTGTTTCCTACATATACGGACCATATGTAGTCCAAATCTGCTTCTGAAACTGATACAATGCACTGGTCCTCTAACATCCAATGCTTGTCAGTTAAGATGAGAAACGTGTGAACTTCGTGAACAATGTAGTTCGTTTGAGCAGAAAAGTGACTGCCCTTACCTGAAACGAAGTCTTGGTTGTAGGAAGACTCAGAGCCTGGGATTTAACTCCATTTCTGAAGTGAAACACACAGCAGTGTTCTCATCCATTGATCACACTCTGCTTTAGAATAAGAAGCACGCTCTTGCTTTCTAGAGTCTCTAAGACAGCAGGAAAGGTGATTTTGCTGGGTAAAAAGAACGGTGTTTCCTACACATACGGACCATATCTAGTCCAACTCTGCTTCTTAAACTGATACAAAGCACTGGTCCTCTAACATCCAATGCTTGTCTGTTAAGATGAGAAACGTGTGAGCTCCGTGAACGATTTAGTTCGTTTGAGCTGAGAAAGTGACTGCCCTTACCTGAAACGAAGTCTTGCCTGTAGGAAGACACAGAGCGTGGGATTTAACTCAATTTCTGAACGGAAACACACATGATAGTTATCATCCATGGATCACACTCCGCTTTAGAGCAAGAAGCACGCTCTTGCTTTCTAGAGTCTCTAATACAGCAGCTAATCTGAGTGTGCCCAGAACAAAAGAATGGTGTTTCCTACACATACGACCATACGTAGTCCAAATCTGCTTCTGAAGGTGATACAATGCACTGGTCCTCTAACATACAATGCTTATCAGTTAAGATGAGAAACGTGTGATCTCCGTGAACGATGTAGTTCGTTTGAGCAGAAAAGTGACTGCCCTTACCTGAAACGAAGTCTTGCTTGTAGGAAGACTCAGAGCCTGGGATTTAACTCCATTTCTGAAGTGAAACACACAGCAGTGTTCTCATCCATTGATCACACTCTGCTTTAGAAAAAGAAGCACGCTCTTGCTTTCTAGAGTCTCTAAGACAGCAGGATACGTGAGTGTGATGAGAACAAAAGAATGGTGTTTCCTACACATACGGACCATATCTAGTCCAACTCTGCTTCTAAAACTGATACAAAGCAATGGTCCTCTAACATTCAAAGCTTGTCTGTTAAGATGAGAAACGTGTGAGCTCCGTGAACGATGTAGTTCGTTTGAGCTGAAAAGTGACTGCCCTTACCTGAAACGAAGTCTTGCTTTTAGGAAGATACATAGTCTGGGATTTAACTCCTTTTCTGAAGGGAACCACACAGCATAGTTCTCATCCATGGATCACACTCTGCTTTAGAGCGAGTATCACGCTCTTGCTTTCTAAAGTCTCTAAGACAGCAGGAAAAGTGAGTGTGCTGTGAACAAAAGAACGGTGTTTCCTACACATACGGACCATATCTAGTCCAACTCTGCTTCTGAAACTGATACAATGCACTTGTCCTCTAGCATCCAATGCTTGTCAGTTAAGATGAGAAACGTGTGAGCTTTGAGAATGATGTAGTTCCTTTGAACTGAAAAGTGAGTGCCCTTACCTTAAACGAAGTCTTGCATGTAGTAAGACACAGATCCTGGGATTTAACTCCATCTCTGAAGGGAAACACACAGCATAGTTCTCATCCATGGATCACACTCTGCTTTAGAGTGAGAAGCACGCTCTTGCTTTCAAGAGTCTCTAATACAGAAGGTAATCTGAGTGTGCCCAGAACAAAAGAGCGGTGTTTCCTACAAATACCGACCATAAGTAGTCCAAATCTGCTTCTGAAACTGATACAAAGCACTGACCCTATAACATCCAATGCTTTTCAGTTAAGATGAGAAACTTGTGAGCTTCATGAACGATGTAGTTCGTTTGAGCATAAAAGTGACTGCCCTTACCTGATTCGAAGTCTTGCTTGTAGGAAGACTCAGAGCCTGGGATTTAACTCCATTTCTAAAATGAAACACACAGCAGTGTAATCATCCATTGATCACACTCTGCTTTAGAACAAGAAGCACACTTTGCTTTCTAGAGTCTCTAAGACAGCAGGAAACGTATGTGTGCTGAGAACAAAAGAACGGTGTTTCCTAAACATACGGACCATATCTAGATCAACTCTGCTTCTGAAACTGATACAAGCACTGGTCCTCTAACATCCAATGCTTGTTTGTTAAGATGAGAAACGTGTGAGCTTCGTGAACGATGTAGTTCGTTTGAGTTGAAAAGTGACTGCCCTTACCTGAAACGAAGTCTTGCTTGCAGGAAGACACAGAGCCTAGGATTTTACTCCATTTCAGAAGGGAAACACACAGCATAGTTCTCATCCATGGATCACACTGTGCTTTAGAGCAAAAAGCACGCTTTTGCTTTCTAGTGTCTCTAATACAGCAGCTAAGCTGAGTGTGCCCAGAACAAAAGAATGGTGTTTCCTACAAATACGGACCATATGTAGTCCAAATCTGCTTCTTTAACTCATACAATGCACTGGTCCTCTAACATCCAATGCTTGTCAGTTAAGATGAGAAACGTGTGATCTTCGTGAACGATGTAGTTCGTTTGAGCAGAAAAATGACTGCCCTTACCTGAAACGAAGTCTTCCTTGTAGGAAGACTCAGAGCCTGGGATTTAACTTCATTTCTGAAGTGAAACACACAGCAGTGTTCTCATCCATTGAACACACTCTGCTTTAGAACAAGAAGCACACTCTTGCTTTCTAGATTCTCTAAGACAGCAGGAAAGGTGATTTTGCTGAGAACAAAAGGACGGTGTTTCCTACACATACGGACCATATCTAGTCCAACTCTGCTTCTTAAACTGATACAGAGCACTGGTCCTCTAACATCCAATGCTTGTCTGTTAAGATGAGAAACGTGTGAGCTCCGTGAACGATGTAGTTCGTTTGAGCTGAAAAGTGACTGCCCTTACCTGAAAGGAACTCTTGCCTGTAGGAAGACAATGAGCCTGGGATTTAACTCCATTTCTGAAGGGAAACACACAGCATAGTTTTCATCCATGGATCACACTCTGCTTTAGAGCAAGAAGCACTCTCTTGCTTTCTAGAGTCTCTAATACAGCAGCTAATCTGAGTGTGCCCAGAACAAAAGAATGGTGTTTCCTACACATACGGACCATATGTAGTCCAAATCTGCTTCTGAAAGTGATACAAGGCACTGGTCCTCTAACATCCAATGCTTGTCAGTTAAGATGAGAAACGTGTGATCTCCGTGAACGATGTAGATCGTTTGAGCATAAAAGTGACTGCCCTTACCTGAAACGAAGTCTTGCTTGTAGGAAGACTCAGAGACTTGGATTTAACTCCATTTTGAAGTGAAACACACAGCAGTGTTCTCATCAATTGATCACACTCTGCTTTAGAAAAAGAAGCACGCTCTTGCTTTCTAGAGTCTCTAAGAGAGCAGGAAACGTGAGTGTGCGGAGAACAAAAGAATGGTGTTTCCTACACATATGGACCATATCTAGTCCAACTCTGCTTCTTAAACTGATACAAAGCACTGGTCCTCTAACATCCAATGCTTGTCTGTTAAGATGAGAAACGTGTGAGCTCCTTGAAAGATGTAGTTTGTTTGAGCTGAAAAGTGACTGCCCTTACCTGAAAGGAATTCTTGCCTGTAGGAATACACAGAGCCTGGGATTTAACTCCATTTCTGAAGGGAAACACACAGCATAGTTCTCATCCATGGATCACACTCTGCTTTAGAGCAAGAAGAACGCTCTTGCTTTCTAGAGTCTCTAATACAGCAGCTAATCTGAGTGTGCCCAGAAAAAAAGAATGGTGTTTCCTACACATACGACCATACGTAGTCCAAATCTGCTTCTGAATGTGATACAATGCACTGGTCCTCTAACTTCCAATTCTTGTCAGTTAAGATGAGAAACGTGTGATCTCCGTGAACGATGTAGTTCGTTTGAGCAGAAAAGAGACTGCCCTTACCTGAAACGAAGTCTTGCTTGTAGGAAGACTCAGAGCCTGGGATTTAACTCCATTTCTGAAGTGAAACACACAGCAGTGTTCTCATCCATTGATCACACTCTGCTTTAGAAAAAGAAGCACGCTCTTGCTTTCTAGAGTCTCTAAGACAGCAGGAAACGTGAGTGTGCGGTGAACAAAAGAATGGTGTTTCCTACACATACGGACCATATCTAGTCCAACTCTGCTTCTTAAACTGATACAAAGCACTGGTCCTCTAACATCCAATGCTCGTCTGTTAAGATGAGAAACGTGTGAGCTCCATGAACGATGTAGTTCGTTTGAGCTGAAAAGTGACTGCCCTTACCTGAAAGGAAGTCTTGCCTGTAGGAAGACACAGAGCCTGGTATTTATCTCCATTTCTGAAGGGAAACACACAGCATAGTTCTCATCCATGGATCACACTCTGCTTTAGAGCAAGAAGAACGCTCTTGCTTTCTAGAGTCTCTAATACAGCAGGAAATCTGAGTGTGCCCAGAACAAAAGAATGGTGTTTCCTACACATACGGACCATACCTAGTCCAAATCTGCTTCTGAAAGTGATACAATGCACTGGTCCTCTAACATCCAATGCCTGTCAGTTAAGATGAGAAACGTGTGATCTCCGTGAACGATGTAGTTCGTTTGAGCAGAAAAGTGACTGCCCTTACCTGAAACGAAGTCGTGATTGTAGGAAGACTCAGAGCCTGGGATTTAACTCCATTTCTGAAGTGAAACACACAGCAGTGTTCTCATCCATTGATCACACTATGCTTTAGAACAAGAAGCACGTTCTTGCTTTCTAGAGTCTCTAAGAAAGCAGGAAACGTGATTTTGCTGAGAACAAAAGAACGGTGTTTCCTACACATACGGACCATATCTAGTCCAACTCTGTTTCTGAATCTGACACAAAGCACTGGTCCTCTACCATCCAATGCTTGTCAGTTAAGATGAGAAACGTGTGAGCTTTGAGAATGATGTAGTTCCTTTGAACTGAAAAGTGACTGCCGTTACCTGAAACGAAGTCTTGCATGTAGTAAGACACAGAGCCTGGGATTTAACTCCATCTCTGAAGGGAAACACACAGCATAGTTCTCATCCATGGATCACACTCTGCTTTAGAGTGAGAAGCACGCTCTTGCTTTCAAGAGTCTCTAATACAGCAGGTAATCTGAGTGTGCCCAGAAGAAAAGAACGGTGTTTCCTACACATACCGACCATATGTAGTCCAAATCTGCTTCTGAAACTGATACAAAGCACTGACCCTATAACATCCAATGCTTGTCAGTTAAGATGAGAAACTTGTGAGCTTCGTGAACGATGTAGTTCGTTTGAGCTGAAAAGTGACTGCCCTTACCTGAAAGGAAGTCTTGCTTGTAGGAAGACTCAGAGCCTGGGATTTAACTCCATTTCTGAAGTGAAACACACAGCAGTGTAATCATCCATGGATCACACTCTGCTTTAGAACAAGAAGCACACTCTTGCTTTCTAGAGTCTCTAAGAGAGCAGGAAACGTGTGTGTGCTGAGAACAAAAGAACAGTGTTTCCTACACATACGGACCATATCTAGTTCAACTCTGCTTCTGAAACTGATACAAAGCAGTGGTCCTCTAACATCCAATGCTTGTTTGTTAAGATGAGAAATGTGTGAGCTTCGTGAACGATGTAGTTCGTTTGAGTTGAAAAGTGACTGCCCTTACCTGAAACGAAGTCTTGCTTGTAGGAAGACACAGAGCGTAGGATTTAACTCCATTTCAGAAGGGAAACACACAGCATAGTTCTCATCCATGGATCACACTGTGCTTTAGAGCAAGAAGCACGCTTTTGCGTTCTATAGTTTCTAATACAGCAGCTAATCTGAGTGTGCCCTTAACAAAAGAATGGTGTTTCCTACACATACGGACCATATGTAGTCCAAATCTGCTTCTGAAACTGATACAGTGCACTGGTCCTCTAACATCCAATGCTTGTCATTTAAGATGAGAAACGTGTGATCTTCGTGAATGATGTAGTTCATTTGAGCAGAAAAGTGACTGCCCTTACCTGAAACGAAGTCTTGCTTGTAGGAAGACTCAGAGCCTGGGATTTAACTCCATTTCTGAAGTGAAACACACAGCAGTGTTCTCATCCATTGATCACACTCTGCTTTAGAACAAGAAGCACGGTCTTGCTTTCTAGAGTCTCTAAGACAGCAGGAAAGGTGATTTTGCTGAGAACAAAAGAACGGTGTTTCCTACACATACGGACCATATCTAGTCCAACTCTGTTTCTGAAACTGACACAAAGCACTGGTCCTCTAACATCCAATGCTTGTCTGTTGAGATGAGAAACGTGTGAGCTCCGTGAACGATGTAGTTCTTTGAGCTGAAAAGTGACTGCCCTTACCTGAAACGAAGTCTTGCATATAGGAAGACACAGAGCCTGGGATTTAACTTCATTTCTGAAGGGAACCACACAGCATAGTTCTCATCCATGGATCACACTCTGCTTTAGAGTGAGAAGCACGCTCTTGCTTTCTAGAGTCTCTAATACAGCAGGTAATCTGAGTGTGCCCAGAACAAAAGAACGGTGTTTCCTACACATACCGACCATATGTAGTCCAAATCTGCTTCTGAAACTGATACAAAGCAGTGACCCTATAACATCCAATGCTTGTCAGTTAAGATGAGAAACTTGTGAGCTTCATGAACGATGTAGTTCGTTTGAGCATAAAAGTGACTGCCCTTACCTGATTCGAAGTCTTGCTTGTAGGAAGACTCAGAGCCTGGGATTTAACTCCATTTCTGAAGTGAAACACACAGCAGTGTAATCATCCATTGATCACACTCTGCTTTAGAACAAGAAGCACACTCTTGCTTTCTAGAGTCTCTAAGACAACAGGAAACGTGTGTGTGCTGAGAACAAAAGAACGGTGTTTCCTACATATACGGACCATATCTAGTTCAACCTTGCTTCTGAAACTGATACAAAGCACTGGTCCTCTAACATCCAATGCTTGATTGTTAAGATGAGAAATGTGTGAGCTTCGTGAACGATGTAGTTTGTTTGAGTTTAAAAGTGACTGCCCTTACCTGAAACGAAGTCTTGCTTGTAGGAAGACACAGAGCCTGGGATTTAACTCCGTTTCGGAAGGGAAACACACAGCATAGTTCTCATCCATGGATCACACTGTGCTTTAGAGCAAGAAGCACGCTTTTGCTTTCGAGAGTCTCTAATACAGCAGCTAATCTGAGTGTGCCCAGAACAAAAGAATGGTGTTTCCTACATATACGGACCATATGTAGTCCAAATCTGCTTCTGAAACTGATACAATGCACTGGTCCTCTAACATCCAATGCTTGTCAGTTAAGATGAGAAACATGTGAACTTCGTAAACAATGTAGTTCGTTTGAGCAGAAAAGTGACTGCCCTTACCTGAAACGAAGTCTTGGTTGTAGGAAGACTCAGAGCCTGGGATTTAACTCCATTTCTGAAGTGAAACACACAGCAGTGTTCTCATCCATTGATCACACTCTGCTTTAGAATAAGAAGCACGCTCTTGCTTTCTAGAGTCTCTAAGACAGCAGGAAAGGTGATTTTGCTGGGAAAAAAGAACGGTGTTTCCTACACATACGGACCATATCTAGTCCAACTCTGCTTCTTAAACTGATACAAAGCACTGGTCCTCTAACATCCAATGCTTGTCTGTTAAGATGAGAAACGTGTGAGCTCAGTGAACAATTTAGTTCGTTTGAGCTGAGAAAATGACTGCCCTTACCTGAAACGAAGTCTTGCCTGTAGGAAGACACAGAGCCTGGGATTTAACTCAATTTCTGAACGGAAACACACAGCAGAGTTCTCATCCATGGATCACACTCCGCTTTAGAGCAAGAAGCACGCTCTTGCTTTCTAGAGTCTCTAATACAGCAGCTAATCTGAGTGTGCCCAGAACAAAAGAATGGTGTTTCCTACACATACGACCATACGTAGTCCAAATCTGCTTCTGAAGGTGATACAATGCACTGGTCCTCTAACATACAATGCTTATCAGTTAAGATGAGAAACTTGTGATCTCCGTGAACGATGTAGTTCGTTTGAGCAGAAAAGTGACTGCCCTTACCTGAAACGAAGTCTTGCTTGTAGGAAGACTCAGAGCCTGGGATTTAACTCCATTTCTGAAGTGAAACACACTGCAGTGTTCTCATCCATTGATCACACTCTGCTTTAGAAAAAGAAGCACGCTCTTGCTTTCTAGAGTCTCTAAGACAGCAGGAAACGTGAGTGTGCGGAGAACAAAAGAATGGTGTTTCCTACACATATGGACCATATCTAGTCCAACTCTGCTTCTTAAACTGATACAAAGCACTGGTCCTCTAACATCCAATGCTTGTCTGTTAAGATGAGAAACGTGTGAGCTTCTTGAACGATGTAGTTTGTTTGAGCTGAAAAGTGACTGCCCTTACCTGAAAGGAAGTCTTGCCTGTAGGAATACACAGAGCCTGGGATTTAACTCCATTTCTGAAGGGAAACACACAGCATAGTTCTCATCCATGGATCACACTCTGCTTTAGAGCAAGAAGAACGCTCTTGCTTTCTAGAGTCTCTAATACAGCAGCTAATCTGAGTGTGCCCAGAAAAAAAGAATGGTGTTTCCTACACATACGACCATACGTAGTCCAAATCTGCTTCTGAATGTGATACAATGCACTGGTCCTCTAACTTCCAATTCTTGTCAGTTAAGATGAGAAACGTGTGATCTCCGTGAACGATGTAGTTCGTTTGAGCAGAAAAGTGACTGCCCTTACCTGAAACGAAGTCTTGCTTGTAGGAAGACTCAGAGCCTGGGATTTAACTCCATTTCTGAAGTGAAACACACAGCAGTGTTCTCATCCATTGATCACACTCCGCTTTAGAAAAAGAAGCACGCTCTTGCTTTCTAGAGTCTCTAAGACAGCAGGAAACGTGAGTGTGCGGTGAACAAAAGAATGGTGTTTCCTACACATACGGACCATATCTAGTCCAACTCTGCTTCTTAAACTGATACAAAGCACTGGTCCTCTAACATCCAATGCTCGTCTGTTAAGATGAGAAACGTGTGAGCTCCATGAACGATGTAGTTCGTTTGAGCTGAAAAGTGACTGCCCTTACCTGAAAGGAAGTCTTGCCTGTAGGAAGACACAGAGCCTGGTATTTATCTCCATTTCTGAAGGGAAACACACAGCATAGTTCTCATCCATGGATCACACTCTGCTTTAGAGCAAGAAGAACGCTCTTGCTTTCTAGAGTCTCTAATACAGCAGGAAATCTGAGTGTGCCCAGAACAAAAGAATGGTGTTTCCTACACATACGGACCATACCTAGTCCAAATCTGCTTCTGAAAGTGATACAATGCACTGGTCCTCTAACATCCAATGCCTGTCAGTTAAGATGAGAAACGTGTGATCTCCGTGAACGATGTAGTTCGTTTGAGCAGAAAAGTGACTGCCCTTACCTGAAACGAAGTCGTGATTGTAGGAAGACTCAGAGCCTGGGATTTAACTCCATTTCTGAAGTGAAACACACAGCAGTGTTCTCATCCATTGATCACACTATGCTTTAGAACAAGAAGCACGTTCTTGCTTTCTAGAGTCTCTAAGAAAGCAGGAAACGTGATTTTGCTGAGAACAAAAGAACGGTGTTTCCTACACATACGGACCATATCTAGTCCAACTCTGTTTCTGAATCTGACACAAAGCACTGGTCCTCTACCATCCAATGCTTGTCAGTTAAGATGAGAAACGTGTGAGCTTTGAGAATGATGTAGTTCCTTTGAACTGAAAAGTGACTGCCGTTACCTGAAACGAAGTCTTGCATGTAGTAAGACACAGAGCCTGGGATTTAACTCCATCTCTGAAGGGAAACACACAGCATAGTTCTCATCCATGGATCACACTCTGCTTTAGAGTGAGAAGCACGCTCTTGCTTTCAAGAGTCTCTAATACAGCAGGTAATCTGAGTGTGCCCAGAAGAAAAGAACGGTGTTTCCTACACATACCGACCATATGTAGTCCAAATCTGCTTCTGAAACTGATACAAAGCACTGACCCTATAACATCCAATGCTTGTCAGTTAAGATGAGAAACTTGTGAGCTTCGTGAACGATGTAGTTCGTTTGAGCTGAAAAGTGACTGCCCTTACCTGAAAGGAAGTCTTGCTTGTAGGAAGACTCAGAGCCTGGGATTTAACTCCATTTCTGAAGTGAAACACACAGCAGTGTAATCATCCATGGATCACACTCTGCTTTAGAACAAGAAGCACACTCTTGCTTTCTAGAGTCTCTAAGAGAGCAGGAAACGTGTGTGTGCTGAGAACAAAAGAACAGTGTTTCCTACACATACGGACCATATCTAGTTCAACTCTGCTTCTGAAACTGATACAAAGCAGTGGTCCTCTAACATCCAATGCTTGTTTGTTAAGATGAGAAATGTGTGAGCTTCGTGAACGATGTAGTTCGTTTGAGTTGAAAAGTGACTGCCCTTACCTGAAACGAAGTCTTGCTTGTAGGAAGACACAGAGCGTAGGATTTAACTCCATTTCAGAAGGGAAACACACAGCATAGTTCTCATCCATGGATCACACTGTGCTTTAGAGCAAGAAGCACGCTTTTGCGTTCCATAGTTTCTAATACAGCAGCTAATCTGAGTGTGCCCTTAACAAAAGAATGGTGTTTCCTACACATACGGACCATATGTAGTCCAAATCTGCTTCTGAAACTGATACAGTCCACTGGTCCTCTAACATCCAATGCTTGTCATTTAAGATGAGAAACGTGTGATCTTCGTGAATGATGTAGTTCATTTGAGCAGAAAAGTGACTGCCCTTACCTGAAACGAAGTCTTGCTTGTAGGAAGACTCAGAGCCTGGGATTTAACTCCATTTCTGAAGTGAAACACACAGCAGTGTTCTCATCCATTGATCACACTCTGCTTTAGAACAAGAAGCACGGTCTTGCTTTCTAGAGTCTCTAAGACAGCAGGAAAGGTGATTTTGCTGAGAACAAAAGAACGGTGTTTCCTACACATACGGACCATATCTAGTCCAACTCTGTTTCTGAAACTGACACAAAGCACTGGTCCTCTAACATCCAATGCTTGTCTGTTGAGATGAGAAACGTGTGAGCTCCGTGAACGATGTAGTTCTTTGAGCTGAAAAGTGACTGCCCTTACCTGAAACGAAGTCTTGCTTATAGGAAGACACAGAGCCTGGGATTTAACTTCATTTCTGAAGGGAACCACACAGCATAGTTCTCATCCATGGATCACACTCTGCTTTAGAGTGAGAAGCACGCTCTTGCTTTCTAGAGTCTCTAATACAGCAGGTAATCTGAGTGTGCCCAGAACAAAAGAACGGTGTTTCCTACACATACCGACCATATGTAGTCCAAATCTGCTTCTGAAACTGATACAAAGCAGTGACCCTATAACATCCAATGCTTGTCAGTTAAGATGAGAAACTTGTGAGCTTCATGAACGATGTAGTTCGTTTGAGCATAAAAGTGACTGCCCTTACCTGATTCGAAGTCTTGCTTGTAGGAAGACTCAGAGCCTGGGATTTAACTCCATTTCTGAAGTGAAACACACAGCAGTGTAATCATCCATTGATCACACTCTGCTTTAGAACAAGAAGCACACTCTTGCTTTCTAGAGTCTCTAAGACAACAGGAAACGTGTGTGTGCTGAGAACAAAAGAACGGTGTTTCCTACATATACGGACCA
Organism: Onychomys leucogaster; assembly: GCA_949786385.1. Taxonomy (NCBI): domain Eukaryota; kingdom Metazoa; phylum Chordata; class Mammalia; order Rodentia; family Cricetidae; genus Onychomys; species Onychomys leucogaster. The sequence continues at coordinate 598,169 of CATKUP010000143.1, forward strand.
TATCTAGTTCAACTCTGCTTCTGAAACTGATACAAAGCACTGGTCCTCTAACATCCAATGCTTGATTGTTAAGATGAGAAATGTGTGAGCTTCGTGAACGATGTAGTTTGTTTGAGTTTAAAAGTGACTGCCCTTACCTGAAACGAAGTCTTGCTTGTAGGAAGACACAGAGCCTGGGATTTAACTCCGTTTTGGAAGGGAAACACACAGCATAGTTCTCATCCATGGATCACACTGTGCTTTAGAGCAAGAAGCACGCTTTTGCTTTCGAGAGTCTCTAATACAGCAGCTAATATGAGTGTGCCCAGAACAAAAGAATGGTGTTTCCTACATATACGGACCATATGTAGTCCAAATCTGCTTCTGAAACTGATACAATGCACTGGTCCTCTAACATCCAATGCTTGTCAGTTAAGATGAGAAACGTGTGAACTTCGTGAACAATGTAGTTCGTTTGAGCAGAAAAGTGACTGCCCTTACCTGAAACGAAGTCTTGGTTGTAGGAAGACTCAGAGCCTGGGATTTAACTCCATTTCTGAAGTGAAACACACAGCAGTGTTCTCATCCATTGATCACACTCTGCTTTAGAATAAGAAGCACGCTCTTGCTTTCTAGAGTCTCTAAGACAGCAGGAAAGGTGATTTTGCTGGGAAAAAAGAACGGTGTTTCCTACACATACGGACCATATCTAGTCCAACTCTGCTTCTTAAACTGATACAAAGCACTGGTCCTCTAACATCCAATGCTTGTCTGTTAAGATGAGAAACGTGTGAGCTCCGTGAACAATTTAGTTCGTTTGAGCTGAGAAAATGACTGCCCTTACCTGAAACGAAGTCTTGCCTGTAGGAAGACACAGAGCCTGGGATTTAACTCAATTTCTGAACGGAAACACACAGCAGAGTTCTCATCCATGGATCACACTCCGCTTTAGAGCAAGAAGCACGCTCTTGCTTTCTAGAGTCTCTAATACAGCAGCTAATCTGAGTGTGCCCAGAACAAAAGAATGGTGTTTCCTACACATACGACCATACGTAGTCCAAATCTGCTTCTGAAGGTGATACAATGCACTGGTCCTCTAACATACAATGCTTATCAGTTAAGATGAGAAACTTGTGATCTCCATGAACGATGTTGTTCGTTTGAGCAGAAAAGTGACTGCCCTTACCTGAAACGAAGTCTTGCTTGTAGGAAGACTCAGAGCCTGGGATTTAACTCCATTTCTGAAGTGAAACACACAGCAGTGTTCTCATCCATTGATCACACTCTGGTTTAGAAAAAGAAGCATGCTCTTGCTTTCTAGAGTCTCTAATACAGCAGGATACGTGAGTGTGATGAGAACAAAAGAATGGTGTTTCCTACACATACGGACCATATCTAGTCCTACTCTGCTTCTGAAACTGATACAATGCACTGGTCCTCTAACATCCAATGCTTGTCAGTTAAGATGAGAAACGTGTGAACTTCGTGAACAATGTAGTTCGTTTGAGCAGAAAAGTGACTGCCCTTACCTGAAACGAAGTCTTGGTTGTAGGAAGACTCAGAGCCTGGGATTTAACTCCATTTCTGAAGTGAAACACACAGCAGTGTTCTCATCCATTGATCACACTCTGCTTTAGAATAAGAAGCACGCTCTTGCTTTCTAGAGTCTCTAAGACAGCAGGAAAGGTGATTTTGCTGGGAAAAAAGAACGGTGTTTCCTACACATACGGACCATATCTAGTCCAACTCTGCTTCTTAAACTGATACAAAGCACTGGTCCTCTAACATCCAATGCTTGTCTGTTAAGATGAGAAACGTGTGAGCTCCGTGAACAATTTAGTTCGTTTGAGCTGAGAAAGTGACTGCCCTTACCTGAAACGAAGTCTTGCCTGTAGGAAGACACAGAACCTGGGATTTAACTCAATTTCTGAACGGAAACACACAGCAGAGTTCTCATCCATGGATCACACTCCGCTTTAGAGCAAGAAGCACGCTCTTGCTTTCTAGAGTCTCTAATACAGCAGCTAATCTGAGTGTGCCCAGAACAAAAGAATGGTGTTTCCTACACATACGACCATACGTAGTCCAAATCTGCTTCTGAAGGTGATACAATGCACTGGTCCTCTAACATACAATGCTTATCAGTTAAGATGAGAAACTTGTGATCTCCGTGAACGATGTAGTTCGTTTGAGCAGAAAAGTGACTGCCCTTACCTGATACGAAGTCTTGCTTGTAGGAAGACTCAGAGCCTGGGATTTAACTCCATTTCTGAAGTGAAACACACTGCAGTGTTCTCATCCATTGATCACACTCTGCTTTAGAAAAAGAAGCATGCTCTTGCTTTCTAGAGTCTCTAAGACAGCAGGATACGTGAGTGTGATGAGAACAAAAGAATGGTGTTTCCTACACATACGGACCATATCTAGTCCTACTCTGCTTCTAAAACTGATACAAAGCAATGGTCCTCTAACATTCAAAGCTTGTCTGTTAAGATGAGAAACGTGTGAGCTCCATGAACGATGTAGTTCGTTTGAGCTGAAAAGTGACTGCCCTTACCTGAAAGGAAGTCTTGCCTGTAGGAAGACACAGAGCCTGGGATTTATCTCCATTTCGGAGGGGAAACACACAGCATAGTTCTCATCCATGGATCACACTCTCCTTTAGAGCAAGAAGCACGCTCTTGCTTTCTAGAGTCTCTAATACAGCAGCTAATCTGATTGTGTCCAGAACAAAAGAATGGTGTTTCCTACACATACAGACCATACGTAGTCCAAATCTGCTTCTGAAAGTGATAAAATGCACTGGTCCTCTAACATCCAATGCTTGTCAGTTAAGATGAGAAACGTGTGATCTCCGTGAACGATGTAGTTCGTTTGAGCAGAAAAGTGACTGCCCTTACCTGAAACGAAGTCTTGCTTGTAGGAAGACTTAGAGCCTGGGATTTAACTCCATTTCTGAAGTGAAACACACAGCAGTGTTCTCATCCATTGATCTCACTCTGCTTTAGAACAAGAAGCACGTTCTTGCTTCTTAGAGTCTCTAAGAAAGCAGGAAACGTAATTTTGCTGAGAACAAAAGAACAGTGTTTCCTACACATTCGGACCATATCTAGTCCAACTCTGCTTCTTATACTGATACAAAGCACTGGTCCTCTAACATTCAATGCTTGTCTGTTAAGATGGTAAACGTGTGAGCTCCGTGAACGATGTAGTTCGTTTGAGCTGAAAAGTGACTGCCCTTACCTGAAACGAAGTCTTGCTTTTAGGAAGACACATAGTCTGGGATTTAACTCCATTTCTGAAGGGAACCACACAGCATAGTTCTCATCCATGGATCACACTCTCCTTTAGAGCGAGAATCACGCTCTTGCTTTCTAAAGTCTCTAAGACAGCAGGAAACGTGAGTGTGCTGTGAACAAAAGAACGGTGTTTCCTACACATATGGACCATATCTAGTCCAAATCTGCTTCTGAAACTGATACAATGCACTGGTCCTCTAGCATCCAATGCTTGTCAGTTAAGATGAGAAACGTGTGAGCTTTGAGAATGATGTAGTTCCTTTGAACTGAAAAGTGACTGCCCTTACCTTAAACGAAGTCTTGCATGTAGTAAGACACAGATCCTGGGATTTAACTCCATCTCTGAAGGGAAACACACAGCATAGTTCTCATCCATGGATCACACTCTGCTTTAGAGTGAGAAGCACGCTCTTGCTTTCAAGAGTCTCTAATACAGAAGGTAATCTGAGTGTGCCCAGAACAAAAGAACGGTGTTTCCTACAAATACCGACCATAAGTAGTCCAAATCTGCTTCTGAAACTGATACAAAGCACTGACCCTATAACATCCAATGCTTTTCAGTTAAGATGAGAAACTTGTGAGCTTCATGAAGGATGTAGTTCGTTTGAGCATAAAAGTGACTGCCCTTACCTGATTCGAAGTCTTGCTTGTAGGAAGACTCAGAGCCTGGGATTTAACTCCATTTCTGAAATGAAACACACAGCAGTGTAATCATCCATTGATCACACTCTGCTTTAGAACAAGAAGCACACTTTGCTTTCTAGAGTCTCTAAGACAGCAGGAAACGTGTGTGTGCTGAGAACAAAAGAACGGTGTTTCCTACACATACAGACCATATCTAGATCAACTCTGCTTCTGAAACTGATACAAAGCACTGGTCCTCTAACATCCAATGCTTGTTTGTTAAGATGAGAAACGTGTGAGCTTCGTGAACGATGTAGTTCGTTTGAGTTGAAAAGTGACTGCCCTTACCTGAAACGAAGTCTTGCTTGTAGGAAGACACAGAGCCTAGGATTTTACTCCATTTCAGAAGGGAAACACACAGCATAGTTCTCATCCATGGATCACACTGTGCTTTAGAGCAAAAAGCACGCTTTTCCTTTCTAGTGTCTCTAATACACCAGCTAATCTGAGTGTGCCCAGAACAAAAGAATGGTGTTTCCTACAAATATGGACCATATGTAGTCCAAATCTGCGTCTATATCTCATACAATGCACTGGTCCTCTAACATCCAATGCTTGTCAGTTAAGATGAGAAACGTGTGATCTTCGTGAACGATGTAGTTCGTTTGAGCAGAAAAATGACTGCCCTTACCTGAAACGAAGTCTTCCTTGTAGGAAGACTCAGAGCCTGGGATTTAACTCCATTTCTGAAGTTAAACACACTGCAGTGTTCTCATCCATTGAACACACTCTGCTTTAGAACAAGAAGCACACTCTTGCTTTCTAGATTCTCTAAGACAGCAGGAAAGGTGATTTTGCTGAGAACAAAAGAACGGTGTTTCCTACACATACGGACCATATCTAGTCCAACTCTGTTTCTGAAACTGACACAAAGCACTGGTCCTCTAACATCCAATGCTTGTCTGTTGAGATGAGAAACGTGTGAGCTCCGTGAACGATGTAGTTCTTTGAGCTGAAAAGTGACTGCCCTTACCTGAAACGAAGTCTTGCTTATAGGAAGACACAGAGCCTGGGATTTAACTTCATTTCTGAAGGGAACCACACAGCATAGTTCTCATCCATGGATCACACTCTGCTTTAGACTGAGAAGCACGCTCTTGCTTTCTAGAGTCTCTAATACAGCTGGTAATCTGAGTGTGCCCAGAACAAAAGAACGGTGTTTCCTACACATACCGACCATATGTAGTCCAAATCTGCTTCTGAAACTGATACAAAGCAGTGACCCTATAACATCCAATGCTTGTCAGTTAAGATGAGAAACTTGTGAGCTTCATGAACGATGTAGTTCGTTTGAGCATAAAAGTGACTGCCCTTACCTGATTCGAAGTCTTGCTTGTAGGAAGACTCAGAGCCTGGGATTTAACTCCATTTCTGAAGTGAAACACACAGCAGTGTAATCATCCATTGATCACACTCTGCTTTAGAACAAGAAGCACACTCTTGCTTTCTAGAGTCTCTAAGACAACAGGAAACGTGTGTGTGCTGAGAACAAAAGAACGGTGTTTCCTACACATACGGACCATATCTAGTTCAACTCTGCTTCTGAAACTGATACAAAGCACTGGTCCTCTAACATCCAATGCTTGTTTGTTAAGATGAGAAATGTGTGAGCTTCGTGAACGATGTAGTTTGTTTGAGTTTAAAAGTGATTGCCCTTACCTGAAACGAAGTCTTGCTTGTAGGAAGACACAGAGCCTGGGATTTAACTCCATTTCGGAAGGGAAACACACAGCATAGTTCTCATCCACGGATCACACTGTGCTTTAGAGCAAGAAGCACGCTTTTGCTTTCGAGAGTCTCTAATACAGCAGCTAATCTGAGTGTGCCCAGAACAAAAGAATGGTGTTTCCTACATATACGGACCATATGTAGTCCAAATCTGCTTCTGAAACTGATACAATGCACTGGTCCTCTAACATCCAATGCTTGTCAGTTAAGATGTGAAACGTGTGAACTTCGTGAACAATGTAGTTCGTTTGAGCAGAAAAGTGACTGCCTTACCTGAAACGAAGTCTTGGTTGTAGGAAGACTCAGAGCCTGGGATTTAACTCCATTTCTGAAGTGAAACACACAGCAGTGTTCTCATCCATTGATCACACTCTGCTTTAGAATAAGAAGCACGCTCTTGCTTTCTAGAGTCTCTAAGACAGCAGGAAAGGTGATTTTGCTGGGAAAAAAGAACGGTGTTTCCTACACATACGGACCATATCTAGTCCAACTCTGCTTCTTAAACTGATACAAAGCACTGGTCCTCTAACATCCAATGCTTGTCTGTTAAGATGAGAAACGTGTGAGCTCCGTGAACAATTTAGTTCGTTTGAGCTGAGAAAGTGACTGCCCTTACCTGAAATGAAGTCTTGCCTGTAGGAAGACACAGAGCCTGGGATTTAACTCAATTTCTGAATGGAAACACACAGCATAGTTCTCATCCATGGATCACACTCCGCTTTAGAGCAAGAAGCACGCTCTTGCTTTCTAGAGTCTCTAATACAGCTGGTAATCTGAGTGTGCCCAGAACAAAAGAATGGTGTTTCCTACACATACGACCATACGTAGTCCAAATCTGCTTCTGAAGGTGATACAATGCACTGGTCCTCTAACATACAATGCTTATCAGTTAAGATGAGAAACGTGTGATCTCCGTGAACGATGTAGTTCGTTTGAGCAGAAAAGTGACTGCCCTTACCTGAAACGAAGTCTTGCTTGTAGGAAGACTCAGAGCCTGGGATTTAACTCCATTTCTGAAGTGAAACACACTGCAGTGTTCTCATCCATTGATCACACTCTGCTTTAGAAAAAGAAGCACGCTCTTGCTTTCTAGAGTCTCTAAGACAGCAGGAAACGTGAGTGTGCGGAGAACAAAAGAATGGTGTTTCCTAAACATACGGACCATATCTAGTCCAACTCTGCTTCTTAAACTGATACAAAGCACTGGTCCTCTAACATCCAATGCTTGTCTGTTAAGATGAGAAACGTGTGAGCTCCATGAACGATGTAGTTCATTTGAGCTTAAAAGTGACTGCCCTTACCAGAAAGGAAGTCTTGCCTGTAGGAAGACACAGAGCCTGGTATTTATCTCCATTTCTGAAGGGAAACACACAGCATAGTTCTCATCCATGGATCACACTCTGCTTTAGAGCAAGAAGAACGCTCTTGCTTTCTAGAGTCTCTAATACAGCAGGAAATCTGAGTGTGCCCAGAACAAAAGAATGGTGTTTCCTACACATACTGACCATACCTAGTCCAAATCTGCTTCTGAAAGTGATACAATGCACTGGTCCTCTAACATCCAATGCTTGTCAGTTAAGATGAGAAACGTGTGATCTCCGTGAATGATGTAGTTCGTTTGAGCAGAAAAGTGACTGCCCTTACCTGAAACGAAGTCTTGCTAGTAGGAAGACTCAGAGCCTGGGATTTAACTCCATTTCTGAAGTGAAACACACAGCAGTGTTCTCATCCATTGATCACACTCTGCTTTAGAACAAGAAGCACGTTCTTGCTTTCTAGAGTCTCTAAGAAAGCAGGAAACGTGATTTTGCTGAGAACAAAAGAACGGTGTATCTTACACATACGGACCATATCTAGTCCTTCTCTGTTTCTGAAACTGACACAAAGCACTGGTCCTCTACCATCCAATGATTCTCAGTTAAGATGAGAAACGTGTGATCTTCGTGAACGATGTAGTTCATTTGAGCAGAAAAGTGACTGCCCTTACCTGAAACGAAGTCTTCCTTGTAGGAAGACTCAGAGCCTGGGATTTAACTCCATTTCTGAAGTGAAACACACAGCATTGTTCTCATCCATTGAACACACTCTGCTTTAATACAAGAAGCACACTCTTGCTTTCTAGATTCTCTAAGACAGCAGGAAAGGTGATTTTGCTGAGAACAAAAGAACGGTGTTTCCTACACATACGGATCATATCTAGTCCAACTCTGCTTCTTAAACTGATACAAAGCACTGGTCCTCTAACATCCAATGCTTGTCTGTTAAGATGAGAAACGTGTGAGCTCCGTGAACGATGTAGTTCGTTTGAGCTGAAAAGTGACTGCCCTTACCTGAAAGGAACTCTTGCCTGTAGGAAGACAATGAGCCTGGGATTTAACTCCATTTCAGAAGGGAAACACACAGCATAGTTCTCATCCATGGATCACACTCTGCTTTAGAGCAAGAAGCACGCTTTTGCTTTCTAGAGTCTCTAATACAGCAGCTAATCTGAGTGTGCCCAGAACAAAAGAATGGTGTTTCCTACACATACGGACCATACGTAGTCCAAATCTGCTTCTGAAAGTGATACAATGCACTGGTCCTCTAACATCCAATGCTTGTCAGTTAAGATGAGAAACGTGTGATCTCCGTGAACGATGTAGTTCGTTTGAGCAGAAAAGTGACTGCCCTTACCTGAAACGAAGTCTTGCTTGTAGGAAGACTCAGAGCCTGGGATTTAACTCCATTTCTGAAGTGAAACACACTGCAGTGTTCTCATCCATTGATCACACTCTGCTTTAGAAAAAGAAGCACGCTCTTGCTTTCTAGAGTCTCTAAGACAGCAGGAAACGTGAGTGTGCGGAGAACAAAAGAATGGTGTTTCCTAAACATACGGACCATATCTAGTCCAACTCTGCTTCTTAAACTGATACAAAGCACTGGTCCTCTAACATCCAATGCTTGTCTGTTAAGATGAGAAACGTGTGAGCTCCATGAACGATGTAGTTCATTTGAGCTTAAAAGTGACTGCCCTTACCAGAAAGGAAGTCTTGCCTGTAGGAAGACACAGAGCCTGGTATTTATCTCCATTTCTGAAGGGAAACACACAGCATAGTTCTCATCCATGGATCACACTCTGCTTTAGAGCAAGAAGAACGCTCTTGCTTTCTAGAGTCTCTAATACAGCAGGAAATCTGAGTGTGCCCAGAACAAAAGAATGGTGTTTCCTACACATACTGACCATACCTAGTCCAAATCTGCTTCTGAAAGTGATACAATGCACTGGTCCTCTAACATCCAATGCTTGTCAGTTAAGATGAGAAACGTGTGATCTCCGTGAATGATGTAGTTCGTTTGAGCAGAAAAGTGACTGCCCTTACCTGAAACGAAGTCTTGCTAGTAGGAAGACTCAGAGCCTGGGATTTAACTCCATTTCTGAAGTGAAACACACAGCAGTGTTCTCATCCATTGATCACACTCTGCTTTAGAACAAGAAGCACGTTCTTGCTTTCTAGAGTCTCTAAGAAAGCAGGAAACGTGATTTTGCTGAGAACAAAAGAACGGTGTATCTTACACATACGGACCATATCTAGTCCTTCTCTGTTTCTGAAACTGACACAAAGCACTGGTCCTCTACCATCCAATGATTCTCAGTTAAGATGAGAAACGTGTGATCTTCGTGAACGATGTAGTTCATTTGAGCAGAAAAGTGACTGCCCTTACCTGAAACGAAGTCTTCCTTGTAGGAAGACTCAGAGCCTGGGATTTAACTCCATTTCTGAAGTGAAACACACAGCATTGTTCTCATCCATTGAACACACTCTGCTTTAATACAAGAAGCACACTCTTGCTTTCTAGATTCTCTAAGACAGCAGGAAAGGTGATTTTGCTGAGAACAAAAGAACGGTGTTTCCTACACATACGGATCATATCTAGTCCAACTCTGCTTCTTAAACTGATACAAAGCACTGGTCCTCTAACATCCAATGCTTGTCTGTTAAGATGAGAAACGTGTGAGCTCCGTGAACGATGTAGTTCGTTTGAGCTGAAAAGTGACTGCCCTTACCTGAAAGGAACTCTTGCCTGTAGGAAGACAATGAGCCTGGGATTTAACTCCATTTCAGAAGGGAAACACACAGCATAGTTCTCATCCATGGATCACACTCTGCTTTAGAGCAAGAAGCACGCTTTTGCTTTCTAGAGTCTCTAATACAGCAGCTAATCTGAGTGTGCCCAGAACAAAAGAATGGTGTTTCCTACACATACGGACCATACGTAGTCCAAATCTGCTTCTGAAAGTGATACAATGCACTGGTCCTCTAACATCCAATGCTTGTCAGTTAAGATGAGAAACGTGTGATCTCCGTGAACGATGTAGTTCGTTTGAGCATAAAAGTGACTGCCCTTACCTGAAATGAAGTCTTGCTTGTAGGAAGACTCAGAGCCTTGGATTTAACTCCATTTTGAAGTGAAACACACAGCAGTGTTCTCATCAATTGATCACACTCTGCTTTAGAAAAAGAAGCACGCTCTTGCTTTCTAGAGTCTCTAAGACAGCAGGAAACGTGAGTGTGCGGAGAACAAAAGAATGGTGTTTCCTACACATACGGACCATATCTAGTCCAACTCTGCTTCTTAAACTGATACAAAGCACTGGTCCTCTAACATCCAATGCTTGTCTGTTAAGATGAGAAACGTGTGAGCTCCATGAACGATGTAGTTCGTTTGAGCTGAAAAGTGACTGCCCTTACCTGAAAGGAAGTCTTGCCTGTAGGAAGACACAGAGCCTGGTATTTATCTCCATTTCTGAAGGGAAACACACAGCATAGTTCTCATCCATGGATCACACTCTGCTTTAGAGCAAGAAGAACGCTCTTGCTTTCTAGAGTCCCTAATACAGCAGGAAATCTGAGTGTGCCCAGAACAAAAGAATGGTGTTTCCTACACATACGGACCATACCTAGTCCAAATCTGCTTCTGAAAGTGATACAATGCACTGGTCCTCTAACATCCAATGCTTGTCAGTTAAGATGAGAAACGTGTGATCTCCGTGAACGATGTAGTTCGTTTGAGCAGAAAAGTGACTGCCCTTACCTGAAACGAAGTCGTGCTTGTAGGAATACACAGAGCCTGGGATTTAACTCCATTTCTGAAGGGAAACACACAGCAGAATTCTCATCAATGGATCACACTCTGCTTTAGAGCAAGAAGCTCGCTATTGCTTTCCAGAGTCTCTCATAGAGCAGGAAAAGTGATTTTGCTGAGAAAAAAGAACGGTGTTTCCTACACATACGGACCATATCTAGTCCAACTCTGCTTCTGAAACTGATACAAAGCACTGGTCCTCTAACATCCAATGCTTGTCTGTTAAGATGAGAAACGTGTGAGCTCCGTGAACGATGTAGTTCGTTTGAGCTGAAAAGTGACTGCCCTTACCTGAAAGGAACTCTTGCCTGTAGGAAGACAATGAGCCTGGGATTTAACTCCATTTCTGAAGGGAAACACACAGCATAGTTCTCATCCATGGATCACACTCTGCTTTAGAGCAAGAAGCACTCTCTTGCTTTCTAGAGTCTCTAATACAGCAGCTAATCTGAGTGTGCCCAGAACAATAGAATGGTGTTTCCTACACATACGGACCATACGTAGTCCAAATCTGCTTCTGAAAGTGATACAAGGCACTGGTCCTCTAACATCCAATGCTTGTCAGTTAAGATGAGAAACGTGTGATCTCCGTGAACGATGTAGATCGTTTGAGCATAAAAGTGACTGCCCTTACCTGAAACGAAGTCTTGCTTGTAGGAAGACTCAGAGATTTGGATTTAACTCCATTTTGAAGTGAAACACACAGCAGTGTTCTCATCAATTGATCACACTCTGCTTTAGAAAAAGAAGCACGCTCTTGCTTTCTAGAGTCTCTAAGACAGCAGGAAACGTGAGTGTGCGGAGAACAAAAGACTGGTGTTTCCTACACATACGGACCATATCTAGTCCAACTCTGCTTCTTAAACTGATACAAAGCACTGGTCCTCTAACATACAATGCTTCTCTGTTAAGATGAGAAACGTGTGAGCCCCGTGAATGATGTAGTTCGTTTGAGCTGAAAAGTGACTGCCCTTACCTGAAACGAAGTCTTGCCTGTAGGAAGACACAGAGCCTGGGATTTAACTCCATTTCTGAAGGGAAACACACAGCATAGTTCTCATCCGTGGATCACACTCTGCTTTAGAGCGAGAAGCACCCTCTTGCTTTATAGAGTCTCTAAGAAAGCAGGAAACATGAGTGTGCTGAGAACAAAAGAACGGTGTTTCCCACACATACGGACCATATCTAGTCCAACACTTCTTCTTAAAATGATACAAAGCACTGGTCCTCTAAAATCCAATGCCTTTCAGTAAAGATGGGAAACGTGTGAGCTTAATGAACGATGTAGTTCGTTTGAGCAGAAAAGTGACTGCCCTTACCTTAAACGAAGTCTTGCTTGTAGGAAGACTCAGAGCCTGGGATTTAACTCCATTTCTGAAGTGAAACACACAGCAGTGTTCTCATCCAATGATCACACTCTGCTTTAGAACAAGAAGCACGCTCTTGCTTTCTAGAGTCTGTAAGACAGCAGGAAACGTGAGTGTGCTGAGAAAAAAGGAACAGTGTTTCGTACACATACGGACCATATCTAGTCCAACTCTGTTTCTGAAACTGACACAAAGGACTGGTCCTCTAACATCCAATGCTTGTCAGTTAAGATGAGAAACGTGTGAGCTTTGAGAATGATGTAGTTCCTTTGAACTGAAAAGTGACTGCCCTAACCTGAAACGAAGTCTTGCATGTAGTAAGACTCAGAGCCTGGGATTTAACTCCATCTCTGAAGGGAAACACACAGCATAGTTCTCATCCATGGATCACACTCTGCTTTAGAGTGAGAAGCACGCTCTTGCTTTCAAGAGTCTCTAATACAGCAGGTAATCTGAGTGTGCCCAGAACAAAAGAACGGTGTTTCCTACACATACCGACCATATGTAGTCCAAATCTGCTTCTGAAAGTGATACAATGCACTGGTCCTCTAATTTCCAATGCTTGTCAGTTAAGATGAGAAACGTGTGATCTCCGTGAACGATGTAGTTCGTTTGAGCAGAAAAGTGACTGCCCTTACCTGAAACGAAGTCTTGCTTGTAGGAAGACTCAGAGCCTGGGATTTAACTCCATTTCTGAAGTGAAGCACACAGCAGTGTTCTCATCCATTGATCACACTCTGCTTTAGAAAAAGAAGCACGCTCTTGCTTTCTAGAGTCTCTAAGAGAGCAGGAAACGTGATTTTGCTGAGAACAAAAGAACGGTGTTTCCTACACATACGGACCATATCTAGTCCAACTCTGCTTCTTAAACTGATACAAAGCACTGGTCCTCTAACATTCAATGCTTGTCTGTTAAGATGAGAAACGTGTGAGCTCCGTGAACGATGTAGTTCGTTTGAGCTGAAAAGTGACTGCCCTTACCTGAAATGAAGTCTTGCTTTTAGGAAGACACAGAGTCTGGGATTCAACTCCATTTCTGAAGGGAACCACACAGCATAATTCTCATCCATGGATCACACTCTGCTTTAGAGCAAGAATCACGCTCTTGCTTTCTAAAGTCTCTAAGACAGCAGGAAACGTGAGTGTGCTGTGAACAAAAGAACGGTGTTTCCTACACATATGGACCATATCTAGTCCAACTCTGTTTCTGAAACTGACACAAAGCACTGGTCCTCTATCATCCACTGCTTGTCAGTTAAGATGAGATACGTGTGAGCTTTGAGAATGATGTAGTTCCTTTGAACTGAAAAGTGACTGCCCTTACCTGAAACGAAGTCTTGCATGTAGGAAGACACAGAGCCTGGGATTTAACTCCATCTCTGAAGGGAAACACACAGCATAGTTCTCAACCATGGATCACACTCTGCTTTAGAGTGAGAAGCACGCTCTTGCTTTCAAGAGTCTCTAATACAGCAGCTAATCTGAGTGTGCCCAGAAAAAAAGAATGGTGTTTCCTACACATACGGACCATATGCAGTCCAAATCTGCTTCTGAAACTGATACAATGCACTGGTCCTCTAACATCCAATGCTTGTCAGTTAAGATGAGAAACGTGTGATCTTCGTGAACGATGTAGTTCATTTGAGCAGAAAAGTGACTGCCCTTACCTGAAACGAAGTCTTGCTTGTAGGAAAACTCAGAGCCCGGGATTTAACTCCATTTCTGAAGTGAAACACACAGCAGTGTTCTCATCCATTGATCACACTCTGCTTTAGAACAAGAAGCACGCTCTTGCTTTCTAGAATCTCTAAGACAGCAGGAAAGGTGATTTTGCTGAGGACAAAGAACGGTGTTTCCTACACATATGGACCATATCTAGACCATCTCTGCTTCATAAACTGATACAAAGCACTGGTCCTCTAACATCCAATGCTTGTCTGTTAAGATGTGAAACGTGTGAGCTCCGTGAACGATGTAGTTTGTTTGAGCTGAAAAGTGACTGCCCTTACCTGAAAGGAAGTCTTGCCTGTAGGAAGACACATAGCCTGGGATTTAACTCCATTTCTGAAGGGAAACACACAGCATAGTTCTCATCCATATATCACACTCTGCTTTAGAGCAAGAAGCACGCTCTTGCTTTCTAGAGTCTCTAATACAGCAGCTAATCTGAGTGTGCCCAGAACAAAAGAACGGTGTTTCCTACACATACGGACCAGGACCATATCTAGTCCAGCTCTGCTTCTTAAACTGATACAAAGCACTGGTCCTCTAACAGCCAATGCTTGTCTGTTAAGATGAGAAACGTGTGAGCTCCATGAACGATGTAGTTCATTTAAGCAGAAAAGTGACTGCCCTTACCTGAAACGAAGTCTTGCTTGTAGGAAGACACAGAGCATAGGATTTAACTCCATTTCAAAGGGAAACACACAGCATAGTTCTCATCCATGGATCACAATGTGCTTTAGAGCAAGAAGCACGCTTTTGCGTTCTAGAGTCTCTAATACAGCAGCTAATCTGAGTGTGCCCAGAAAAAAAGAATGGTGTTTCCTACACATACGGACCATATGTAGTCCAAATCTGCTTCTGAAACTGATACAATGCACCTGTCCTCTAACATCCAATGCTTGTCAGTTAAGATGAGAAACGTGTGATCTTCGTGAACGATGTAGTTCATTTGAGCAGAAAAGAGACTGCCCTTACCTGAAACGAAGTCTTGCTTGTAGGAAGACTCAGAGCCTGGGATTTAACTCCATTTCTGAAGTGAAACACACAGCAGTGTTCTCATCCATTGATCACACTCTGCTTTAGAACAAGAAGCACGTTCTTGCTTTCTAGAGTCTCTAAGAAAGCAGGAAACGTGATTTTGCTGAGAACAAAAGAACGGTGTTTCCTACACATACGGACCATATCTAGTCCAACTCTGCTTCTTAAACTGATACAAAGCACTGGTCCTCTAACATTCAATGCTTGTCTGTTAAGATGAGAAACGTGTGAGCTCCGTGAACGATGTAGTTCGTTTGAGCTGAAAAGTGACTGCCCTTCCCTGAAAAGAATTCTTGCATTTAGGAAGACACAGAGTCTGGTATTCAACTCCATTTCTGAAGGGAACCACACAGCATAGTTCTCATCCATGGATCACACTCTGCTTTAGAGCGAGAATCACGCTCTTGCTTTCTAAAGTCTCTAAGACAGCAGGAAACGTGAGTGTGCTGTGAACAAAAGAACGGTGTTTCCTACACATACCTATCATATCTAGTCCAACTCTGTTTCTCAAACTGACACAAAGCACTGGTCCTCTAACATCCACTGCTTGTCAGTTAAGATGAGATACGTGTGAGCTTTGAGAATGATGTAGTTCCTTTGAACTGAAAAGTGACTGCCCTTACCTGAAACGAAGTCTTGCTTGTAGGAAGACTCAGAGCCTGGGATTTAACTCCATTTCTGAAGTGAAACACACAGCAGTGTTCTCATCCATTGATCACACTCTGCTTTAGAACAAGAAGCACGTTCTTGCTTTCTAGAGTCTCTAAGAAAGCAGGAAACGTGATTTTGCTGAGTACAAAAGAACGGTGTTTCCTACACATACAGACCATATCTAGTCCAACTCTGCTTCTTAAACTGATACAAAGCACTGGTCCTCTAACATTCAATGCTTGTCTGTTAAGATGAGAAACGTGTGAGCTCCGTGAACGATGTAGTTCGTTTGAGCTGAAAAGTGACTGCCCTTACCTGAAACGAAGTCTTGCTTTTAGGAAGACACAGAGTCTGGGATTCAACTTCATTTCTGCAGGGAACCACACAGCATAGTTCTCATCCATGGATCACACTCTGCTTTAGAGCGAGAATCACGCTCTTGCTTTCTAAAGTCTATAAGACAGCAGGAAACGTGAGTGTGCTGTGAACAAAAGAACAGTGTTTCCTACACATACGGACCATATCTAGTCCAACTCTCTTTCTGAAACTGACACAAAGCACTGGTCCTCTAACATCCAATGCTTGTCAGTTTAGATGAGAAACTTGTGAGCTTCGTAAACGATGTAGTTCGTTTGAGCATAAAAGTGACTGCCCTTACCTGATTCGGGGTCTTGCTTGTAGGAAGACTCAGAGCCTGGGATTTAACTCCATTTCTGAAGTGAAACACACAGCAGTGTAATCATCCATTGTTCACACTCTGCTTTAGAACAAGAAGCACACTCTTGCTTTCTAGAGTCTCTAAGACAGCAGGAAACGTGTGTGTGCTGAGAACAAAAGAACGGTGTGTCCTACACATACGGACCATATCTAGTTCAACTCTGCTTCTGAAACTGATACAAAGCACTGGTCCTCTAACATCCAATGCTTGTTTGTTAAGATGAGAACCGTGTGAGCTTCGTGAACGATTTAGTTCGTTTGAGTTGAAAAGTGACTGCCCTTACCTGAAACGAAGTCTTGCTTGTAGGAAGACACAGAGCATAGGATTTAACTCCATTTCAGAAGGGAAACACACAGCATAGTTCTCATCCATGGATCACACTCTGCTTGAGAGCAAGAAGCACACTTTTGCATTCTAGAGTCTCTAATACAGCAGCTAATCTGAGTGTGCCCAGAAAAAAAGAATGGTGTTTCCTACACATACGGACCATATGTAGTCCAAATCTGCTTCTGAAACTGATACAATGCACTGGTCCTCTAACATCCAATGCTTGTCAGTTAAGATGAGAAACGTGTGATCTCCGTGAACGATGTAGTTCATTTGAGCAGAAAAGTGACTGCCCTTACCTGAAACGAAGTCTTGCTTGTAGGAAGACTCAGAGCCTGGGATTTAACTCCATTTCTGAAGTGAAACACACAGCAGTGTTCTCATCCATTGATCACACTCTGCTTTAGAACAAGAAGCACGTTCTTGCTTTCTAGAATCTCTAAGAAGGCAGGAAACATGATTTTGCTGAGAACAAAAGAACGGTGTTTCCTACACATACGGACCATATCTAGTCCAACTCTGCTTCTTAAACTGATACAAAGCACTGGTCCTCTAACATTCAATGCTTGTCTGTTAAGATGAGAAACGTGTGAGCTCCGTGAACGATGTAGTTCGTTTGAGCTGAAAAGTGACTGCCCTTACCTGAAATGAAGTCTTGCTTTTAGGAAGACACAGAGTCTGGGATTCAACTCCATTTCTGAAAGGAACCACACAGCATAGTTCTCATACATGGATCACACACTGCTTTAGAGCGAGAATCACGCTCTTGCTTTCTAAAGTCTCTAAGACAGCAGGAAACATGAGTGTGCTGTGAACAAAAGAACGGTGTTTCCTACACATACGGACCATATCGAGTCCAACTCTCATTCTGAAACTGACACAAAGCACTGGTCCTCTAACATCCAATGCTTGTCAGTTAAGATGAGAAACTTGTGAGCTTCGTAAACGATGTAGTTCGTTTGAGCATAAAAGAGACTGCCCTTACCTGATTCGAAGTCTTGCTTGTAGGAAGACTCAGAGCCTGGGATTTAACTCCATTTCTGAAGTGAAACACACAGCAGTGTAATCATCCATTGATCACACTCTGCTTTAGAACAAGAAGCACACTCTTGCTTTCTAGAGTCTCTAAGACAGCATGAAACGTGTGTGTGCTGAGAACAAAAGAACGGTGTGTCCTACACATACGGACCATATCTAGTTCAACTCTGCTTCTGAAACTGATACAAAGCACTGGTCCTCTAACATCCAATGCTTGTTTGTTAAGATGAGAAACGTGTGAGCTTCGTGAACGATGTAGTTCGTTTGAGTTGAAAAGTGACTGCCCTTACCTGAAACGAAGTCTTGCTTGTAGGAAGACTCAGAGCCTGGGATTTAACTCCATTTCTGAAGTGAAACACACAGCAGTGTTCTCATCCATTGATCACACTCTGCTTTAGAACAAGAAGCACGTTCTTGCTTTCTAGAGTCTCTAAGAAGGCAGGAAACGTGATTTTGCTGAGAACAAAAGAACGGTGTTTCCTACAATTACGGACCATATCTAGTCCAACTCTGCTTCTTAAACTGATACAAAGCACTGGTCCTCTAACATTCAATGCTTGTCTGTTAAGATGAGAAACGTGTGAGCTCCGTGAACGATGTAGTTCGTTTGAGCTGAAAAGTGACTGCCCTTACCTGAAAAGAAGTCTTGCTTTTAGGAAGACACAGAGTCTGGGATTCAACTCCATTTCTGCAGGGAACCACACAGCATAGTTCTCATCCATGGATCACACTCTGCTTTAGAGCGAGAATCACTCTCTTGCTTTCTAAAATCTCTAAGACAGCAGGAAACGTGAGTGTGCTGTGAACAAAAGAATGGTGTTTCCTACACATACGTACCATATCTAGTCCAACTCTCTTTCTGAAACTGACACAAAGCACTGGTCCTCTAACATCCAATGCTTGTCAGTTAAGATGAGAAACTTGTGAGCTTCGTAAACGATGTAGTTCGTTTGAGCATAAAAGTGACTGCCCTTACCTGATTCGGGGTCTTGCTTGTAGGAAGACTCAGAGCCTGGGATTTAACTCCATTTCTGAAGTGAAACACACAGCAGTGTAATCATCCATTGATCACACTCTGCTTTAGAACAAGAAGCACACTCTTGCTTTCTAGAGTCTCTAAGACAGCAGGAAACGTGTGTGTGCTGAGAACAAAAGAACGGTGTGTCCTACACATAAAGACCATATCTAGTTCAACTCTGCTTCTGAAACTGATACAAAGCACTGGTCCTCTAACATCCAATGCTTGTTTGTTAAGATGAGAAACGTGTGAGCTTCGTGAACGATTTAGTTCGTTTGAGTTGAAAAGTGACTGCCCTTACCTGAAGCGAAGTCTTGCTTGTAGGAAGACACAGAGCATAGGATTTAACTCCATTTCAGAAGGGAAACACACAGCATAGTTCTCATCCATGGATCACACTGTGCTTTAGAGCAAGAAGCACACTTTTGCGTTCTAGAGTCTCTAATAGAGCAGCTAATCTGAGTGTGCCCAGAAAAAAAGAATGGTGTTTCCTACACATACGGACCATATGTAGTCCAAATATGCTTCTGAAACTGATACAATGCACTGGTCCTCTAACATCCAATGCTTGTCAGTTAAGATGAGAAACGTGTGATCTTCGTGAACGATGTAGTTCATTTGAGCAGAAAAGTGACTGCCCTTACCTGAAACGAAGTCTTGCTTGTAGGAAGACTCAGAGCCTGGGATTTAACTCCATTTCTGAAGTGAAACACACAGCAGTGTTCTCATCCATTGATCACACTCTGCTTTAGAACAAGAAGCACGTTCTTGCTTTCTAGAGTCTCTAAGAAGGCAGGAAACGTGATTTTGCTGAGAACAAAAGAACGGTGTTTCCTACACATACGGACCATATCTAGTCCAACTCTGCTTCTTAAACTGATACAAAGCACTGGTCCTCTAACATTCAATGCTTGTCTGTTAAGGTGAGAAACGTGTGAGCTCCGTGAACGATGTAGTTCGTTTGAGCTGAAAAGTGACTGCCCTTACCTGAAATGAAGTCTTGCTTTTAGGAAGACACAGAGTCTGGGATTCAACTCCATTTCTGAAAGGAACCACACAGCATAGTTCTCATCCATGGATCACACTCTGCTTTAGAGCGAGAATCACGCTCTTGCTTTCTAAAGTCTCTAAGACAGCAGGAAACGTGAGTGTGCTGTGAACAAAAGAACGGTGTTTCCTACACATACGGACCATATCGAGTCCAACTCTCATTCTGAAACTGACACAAAGCACTGGTCCTCTAACATCCAATGCTTGTCAGTTAAGATGAGAAACTTGTGAGCTTCGTAAACGATGTAGTTCGTTTGAGCATAAAAGAGACTGCCCTTACCTGATTCGAAGTCTTGCTTGTAGGAAGACTCAGAGCCTGGGATTTAACTCCATTTCTGAAGTGAAACACACAGCAGTGTAATCATCCATTGATCACACTCTGCTTTAGAACAAGAAGCACACTCTTGCTTTCTAGAGTCTCTAAGACAGCATGAAACGTGTGTGTGCTGAGAACAAAAGAACGGTGTGTCCTACACATACAGACCATATCTAGTTCAACTCTGCTTCTGAAACTGATACAAAGCACTGGTCCTCTAACATCCAATGCTTGTTTGTTAAGATGAGAAACGTGTGAGCTTCGTGAACGATGTAGTTCGTTTGAGTTGAAAAGTGACTGCCCTTTCCTGAAACGAAGTCTTGCTTGTAGGAAGACTCAGAGCCTGGGATTTAACTCCATTTCTGAAGTGAAACACACAGCAGTGTTCTCATCCATTGATCACACTCTGCTTTAGAACAAGAAGCACGTTCTTGCTTTCTAGAGTCTCTAAGAAGGCAGGAAACGTGATTTTGCTGAGAACAAAAGAACGGTGTTTCCTACAATTACGGACCATATCTAGTCCAACTCTGCTTCTTAAACTGATACAAAGCACTGGTCCTCTAACATTCAATGCTTGTCTGTTAAGATGAGAAACGTGTGAGCTCCGTGAACGATGTAGTTCGTTTGAGCTGAAAAGTGACTGCCCTTACCTGAAAAGAAGTCTTGCTTTTAGGAAGACACAGAGTCTGGGATTCAACTCCATTTCTGAAGGGAAACACACAGCATAGTTCTCATCCATGGATCACACTCTGCTTTAGACCAAGAAGCACGCTCTTGCTTTCTAGAGTCTCTAATACAGCAGCTAATCTGAGTGTGCCCAGAACAAAAGAACGGTGTTTCCTACACATACGGACCAGGACCATATCTAGTCCAACTCTGCTTCTTAAACTTATACAAAGCACTGGTCCTCTAACAGCCAATGCTTGTCTGTTAAGATGAGAAACGTGTGAGCTCCATGAACGATGTAGTTCATTTAAGCAGAAAAGTGACTGCCCTTACCTGAAACGAAGTCTTGCTTGTAGGAAGACACATAGCATAGGATTTAACTCCATTTCTGAAGGGAACCACACAGCATAGTTCTCATCCATGGATCACACTCTGCTTTAGAGCAAGAATCACGCTCTTGCTTTCTAAAGTCTCTAAGACAGCAGGAAACGTGAGTGTGCTGTGAACAAAGAACGGTGTTTCCTACACATACCTATCATATCTAGTCCAACTCTGTTTCTCAAACTGACACAAAGCACTGGTCCTCTAACATCCACTGCTTGTCAGTTAAGATGAGATACGTGTGAGCTTTGAGAATGATGTAGTTCCTTTGAACTGAAAAGTGACTGCCCTTACCTGAAACGAAGTCTTGCATGTAGGAAGACACAGAGCCTGGGATTTAACTCCATCTCTGAAGGGAAACACACAGCATAGTTCTCATCCATGGATCACACTCTGCTTTAGAGTGAGAAGCACGCTCTTGCTTTCAAGAGTCTCTAAAACAGCAGCTAATCTGAGTGTGCCCAGAAAAAAAGCATGGTGTTTCCTACACATACGGACCATATGTAGTCCAAATCTGCTTCTGAAACTGATACAATGCACTGGTCCTCTAACAGCCAATGCTTGTCTGTTAAGATGAGAAACGTGTGAGCTCCATGAACGATGTAGTTCGTTGGAGCAGAAAAGTGACTGCCCTTACCTGAAACGAAGTCTTGCTTGTAGGAAGACTCAGAGCCTGGGATTTAACTCCATTTCTGAAGTGAAACACACAGCAGTGTTCTCATCCATTGATCACACTCTGCTTTAGAACAAGAAGCACGTTCTTGCTTTCTAGAGTCTCTAAGAAAGCAGGAAACGTGATTTTGCTGAGTACAAATGAACGGTGTTTCCTACACATACAGACCATATCCAGTCCAACTCTGCTTCTTAAACTGATACAAAGCACTGGTCCTCTAACATTCAATGCTTGTCTGTTAAGATGAGAAACGTGTGAGCTCCGTGAACGATGTAGTTCGTTTGAGCTGAAAAGTGACTGCCCTTACCTGAAAAGAAGTCTTGGTTTTAGGAAGACACATAGTCTGGGATTCAACTTCATTTCTGCAGGGAACCACACAGCATAGTTCTCATCCATGGATCACACTCTGCTTTAGAGCGAGAATCACGCTCTTGCTTTCTAAAGTCTCTAAGACAGCAGGAAACGTGAGTGTGCTGTGAACAAAAGAACAGTGTTTCCTACACATACGGACCATATCTAGTCCAACTCTCTTTCTGAAACTGACACAAAGCACTGGTCCTCTAACATCCAATGCTTGTCAGTTAAGATGAGAAACGTGTGAGCTTCGTAAACGATGTAGTTCGTTTGAGCATAAAAGTGTCTGCCCTTACCTGATTCGGGGTCTTGCTTGTAGGAAGACTCAGAGCCTGGGATTTAACTCCATTTCTGAAGTGAAACACACAGCAGTGTAATCATCCATTGATCACACTCTGCTTTAGAACAAGAAGCACAGTCTTGCTTTCTAGAGTCTCTAAGACAGCAGGAAACGTGTGTGTGCTGAGAACAAAAGAACGGTGTGTCCTACACATACGGACCATATCTAGTTCAACTCTGCTTCTGAAACTGATACAAAGCACTGGTCCTCTAACATCCAATGCTTGTTTGTTAAGATGAGAACCGTGTGAGCTTCGTGAACGATTTAGTTCGTTTGAGTTGAAAAGTGACTGCCCTTACCTGAAACGAAGTCTTGCTTGTAGGAAGACAGAGAGCATAGGATTTAACTCCATTTCAGAAGGGAAACACACAGCATAGTTCTCATCCATGGATCACACTCTGCTTTAGAGCAAGAAGCACACTTTTGCGTTCTAGAGTCTCTAATACAGCAGCTAATCTGAGTGTGCCCAGAAAAAAAGAATGGTGTTTCCTACACATACGGACCATATGTAGTCCAAATCTGCTTCTGAAACTGATACAATGCACTGGTCCTCTAACATCCAATGCTTGTCAGTTAAGATGAGAAACGTGTGATCTCCGTGAACGATGTAGTTCATTTGAGCAGAAAAGTGACTGCCCTTACCTGAAACGAAGTCTTGCTTGTAGGAAGACTCAGAGCCTGGGATTTAACTCCATTTCTGAAGTGAAACACAGAGCAGTGTTCTCATCCATTGATCACACTCTGCTTTAGAACAAGAAGCACGTTCTTGCTTTCTAGAGTCTCTAAGAAGGCAGGAAACGTGATTTTGCTGAGAACAAAAGAACGGTGTTTCCTACACATACGGACCATATCTAGTCCAACTCTGCTTCTTAAACTGATACAAAGCACTGGTCCTCTAACATTCAATGCTTGTCTGTTAAGATGAGAAACGTGTGAGCTCCGTGAACGATGTAGTTCGTTTGAGCTGAAAAGTGACTGCCCTTACCTGAAATGAAGTCTTGCTTTTAGGAAGACACAGAGTCTGGGATTCAACTCCATTTCTGAAAGGAACCACACAGCATAGTTCTCATCCATGGATCACACTCTGCTTTAGAGCGAGAATCACGCTCTTGCTTTCTAAAGTCTCTAAGACAGCAGGAAACGTGAGTGTGCTGTGAACAAAAGAACGGTGTTTCCTACACATACGGACCATATCGAGTCCAACTCTCATTCTGAAACTGACACAAAGCACTGGTCCTCTAACATCCAATGCTTGTCAGTTAAGATGAGAAACTTGTGAGCTTCGTAAACGATGTAGTTCGTTTGAGCATAAAAGAGACTGCCCTTACCTGATTCGAAGTCTTGCTTGTAGGAAGACTCAGAGCCTGGGATTTAACTCCATTTCTGAAGTGAAACACACAGCAGTGTAATCATCCATTGATCACACTCTGCTTTAGAACAAGAAGCACACTCTTGCTTCCTAGAGTCTCTAAGACAGCATGAAACGTGTGTGTGCTGAGAACAAAAGAACGGTGTGTCCTACACATACAGACCATATCTAGTTCAACTCTGCTTCTGAAACTGATACAAAGCACTGGTCCTCTAACATCCAATGCTTGTTTGTTAAGATGAGAAACGTGTGAGCTTCGTGAACGATGTAGTTCGTTTGAGTTGAAAAGTGACTGCCCTTTCCTGAAACGAAGTCTTGCTTGTAGGAAGACTCAGAGCCTGGGATTTAACTCCATTTCTGAAGTGAAACACACAGCAGTGTTCTCATCCATTGATCACACTCTGCTTTAGAACAAGAAGCACGTTCTTGCTTTCTAGAGTCTCTAAGAAGGCAGGAAACGTGATTTTGCTGAGAACAAAAGAACGGTGTTTCCTACAATTACGGACCATATCTAGTCCAACTCTGCTTCTTAAACTGATACAAAGCACTGGTCCTCTAACATTCAATGCTTGTCTGTTAAGATGAGAAACGTGTGAGCTCCGTGAACGATGTAGTTCGTTTGAGCTGAAAAGTGACTGCCCTTACCTGAAAAGAAGTCTTGCTTTTAGGAAGACACAGAGTCTGGGATTCAACTCCATTTCTGAAGGGAAACACACAGCATAGTTCTCATCCATGGATCACACTCTGCTTTAGACCAAGAAGCACGCTCTTGCTTTCTAGAGTCTCTAATACAGCAGCTAATCTGAGTGTGCCCAGAACAAAAGAACGGTGTTTCCTACACATACGGACCAGGACCATATCTAGTCCAACTCTGCTTCTTAAACTGATACAAAGCACTGGTCCTCTAACAGCCAATGCTTGTCTGTTAAGATGAGAAACGTGTGAGCTCCATGAACGATGTAGTTCATTTAAGCAGAAAAGTGACTGCCCTTACCTGAAACGAAGTCTTGCTTGTAGGAAGACACATAGCATAGGATTTAACTCCATTTCTGAAGGGAACCACACAGCATAGTTCTCATCCATGGATCACACTCTGCTTTAGAGCAAGAATCACGCTCTTGCTTTCTAAAGTCTCTAAGACAGCAGGAAACGTGAGTGTGCTGTGAACAAAAGAACGGTGTTTCCTACACATACCTATCATATCTAGTCCAACTCTGTTTCTCAAACTGACACAAAGCACTGGTCCTCTAACATCCACTGCTTGTCAGTTAAGATGAGATACGTGTGAGCTTTGAGAATGATGTAGTTCCTTTGAACTGAAAAGTGACTGCCCTTACCTGAAACGAAGTCTTGCATGTAGGAAGACACAGAGCCTGGGATTTAACTCCATCTCTGAAGGGAAACACACAGCATAGTTCTCATCCATGGATCACACTCTGCTTTAGAGTGAGAAGCACGCTCTTGCTTTCAAGAGTCTCTAAAACAGCAGCTAATCTGAGTGTGCCCAGAAAAAAAGCATGGTGTTTCCTACACATACGGACCATATGTAGTCCAAATCTGCTTCTGAAACTGATACAATGCACTGGTCCTCTAACAGCCAATGCTTGTCTGTTAAGATGAGAAACGTGTGAGCTCCATGAACGATGTAGTTCGTTGGAGCAGAAAAGTGACTGCCCTTACCTGAAACGAAGTCTTGCTTGTAGGAAGACTCAGAGCCTGGGATTTAACTCCATTTCTGAAGTGAAACACACAGCAGTGTTCTCATCCATTGATCACACTCTGCTTTAGAACAAGAAGCACGTTCTTGCTTTCTAGAGTCTCTAAGAAAGCAGGAAACGTGATTTTGCTGAGTACAAATGAACGGTGTTTCCTACACATACAGACCATATCCAGTCCAACTCTGCTTCTTAAACTGATACAAAGCACTGGTCCTCTAACATTCAATGCTTGTCTGTTAAGATGAGAAACGTGTGAGCTCCGTGAACGATGTAGTTCGTTTGAGCTGAAAAGTGACTGCCCTTACCTGAAAAGAAGTCTTGGTTTTAGGAAGACACATAGTCTGGGATTCAACTTCATTTCTGCAGGGAACCACACAGCATAGTTCTCATCCATGGATCACACTCTGCTTTAGAGCGAGAATCACGCTCTTGCTTTCTAAAGTCTCTAAGACAGCAGGAAACGTGAGTGTGCTGTGAACAAAAGAACAGTGTTTCCTACACATACGGACCATATCTAGTCCAACTCTCTTTCTGAAACTGACACAAAGCACTGGTCCTCTAACATCCAATGCTTGTCAGTTAAGATGAGAAACGTGTGAGCTTCGTAAACGATGTAGTTCGTTTGAGCATAAAAGTGTCTGCCCTTACCTGATTCGGGGTCTTGCTTGTAGGAAGACTCAGAGCCTGGGATTTAACTCCATTTCTGAAGTGAAACACACAGCAGTGTAATCATCCATTGATCACACTCTGCTTTAGAACAAGAAGCACAGTCTTGCTTTCTAGAGTCTCTAAGACAGCAGGAAACGTGTGTGTGCTGAGAACAAAAGAACGGTGTGTCCTACACATACGGACCATATCTAGTTCAACTCTGCTTCTGAAACTGATACAAAGCACTGGTCCTCTAACATCCAATGCTTGTTTGTTAAGATGAGAACCGTGTGAGCTTCGTGAACGATTTAGTTCGTTTGAGTTGAAAAGTGACTGCCCTTACCTGAAACGAAGTCTTGCTTGTAGGAAGACAGAGAGCATAGGATTTAACTCCATTTCAGAAGGGAAACACACAGCATAGTTCTCATCCATGGATCACACTCTGCTTTAGAGCAAGAAGCACACTTTTGCGTTCTAGAGTCTCTAATACAGCAGCTAATCTGAGTGTGCCCAGAAAAAAAGAATGGTGTTTCCTACACATACGGACCATATGTAGTCCAAATCTGCTTCTGAAACTGATACAATGCACTGGTCCTCTAACATCCAATGCTTGTCAGTTAAGATGAGAAACGTGTGATCTCCGTGAACGATGTAGTTCATTTGAGCAGAAAAGTGACTGCCCTTACCTGAAACGAAGTCTTGCTTGTAGGAAGACTCAGAGCCTGGGATTTAACTCCATTTCTGAAGTGAAACACACAGCAGTGTTCTCATCCATTGATCACACTCTGCTTTAGAACAAGAAGCACGTTCTTGCTTTCTAGAGTCTCTAAGAAAGCAGGAAACGTGATTTTGCTGAGTACAAAAGAACGGTGTTTCCTACACATACAGACCATATCCAGTCCAACTCTGCTTCTTAAACTGATACAAAGCACTGGTCCTCTAACATTCAATGCTTGTCTGTTAAGATGAGAAACGTGTGAGCTCCGTGAACGATGTAGTTCGTTTGAGCTGAAAAGTGACTGCCCTTACCTGAAAAGAAGTCTTGGTTTTAGGAAGACACATAGTCTGGGATTCAACTTCATTTCTGCAGGGAACCACACAGCATAGTTCTCATCCATGGATCACACTCTGCTTTAGAGCGAGAATCACGCTCTTGCTTTCTAAAGTCTCTAAGACAGCAGGAAACGTGAGTGTGCTGTGAACAAAAGAACAGTGTTTCCTACACATACGGACCATATCTAGTCCAACTCTCTTTCTGAAACTGACACAAAGCACTGGTCCTCTAACATCCAATGCTTGTCAGTTAAGATGAGAAACGTGTGAGCTTCGTAAACGATGTAGTTCGTTTGAGCATAAAAGTGTCTGCCCTTACCTGATTCGGGGTCTTGCTTGTAGGAAGACTCAGAGCCTGGGATTTAACTCCATTTCTGAAGTGAAACACACAGCAGTGTAATCATCCATTCATCACATTCTGCTTTAGAACAAGAAGCACACTCTTGCTTTCTAGAGTCTCTAAGACAGCAGGAAACGTGTGTGTGCTGAGAACAAAAGAACGGTGTGTCCTACACATACGGACCATATCTAGTTCAACTCTGCTTCTGAAACTGATACAAAGCACTGGTCCTCTAACATCCAATGCTTGTTTGTTAAGATGAGAACCGTGTGAGCTTCGTGAACGATGTAGTTCGTTTGAGTTGAAAAGTGACTGCCCTTACCTGAAACGATGTCTTGCTTGTAGGAAGACACAGAGCATAGGATTTAACTCCATTTCAGAAGGGAAACACACAGCATAGTTCTCATCCATGGATCATACTCTGCTTTAGAGCAAGAAGCACACTTTTGCGTTCTAGAGTCTCTAATACAGCAGCTAATCTGAGTGTGCCCAGAAAAAAAGAATGGTGTTTCCTACACATACGGACCATATGTAGTCCAAATCTGCTTCTGAAACTGATACAATGCACTGGTCCTCTAACATCCAATGCTTGTCAGTTAAGATGAGAAACGTGTGATCTCCGTGAACGATGTAGTTCATTAGAGCAGAAAAGTGACTGCCCTTACCTGAAACGAAGTCTTGCTTGTAGGAAGACTCAGAGCCTGGGATTTAACTCCATTTCTGAAGTGAAACACACAGCAGTGTTCTCATCCATTGATCACACTCTGCTTTAGAACAAGAAGCACGTTCTTGCTTTCTAGAGTCTCTAAGAAGGCAGGAAACGTGATTTTGCTGAGAACATAAGAACGGTGTTTCCTACACATACGGACCATATCTAGTCCAACTCTGCTTCTTAAACTGATACAAAGCACTGGTCCTCTAACATTCAATGCTTCTCTGTTAAGATGAGAAACGTGTGAGCTCCGTGAACGATGTAGTTCGTTTGAGCTGAAAAGTGACTGCCCTTACCTTAAATGAAGTCTTGCTTTTAGGAAGACACAGAGTCTGGGATTCAACTCCATTTCTGAAAGGAACCACACAGCATAGTTCTCATCCATGGATCACACACTGCTTTAGAGCGAGAATCACGCTCTTGCTTTCTAAAGTCTCTAAGACAGCAGGAAACGTGAGTGTGCTGTGAACAAAAGAACGGTGTTTCCTACACATACGGACCATATCGAGTCCAACTCTCATTCTGAAACTGACACAAAGCACTGGTCCTCTAACATCCAATGCTTGTCAGTTAAGATGAGAAACTTGTGAGCTTCGTAAACGATGTAGTTCGTTTGAGCATAAAAGAGACTGCCCTTACCTGATTCGAAGTCTTGCTTGTAGGAAGACTCAGAGCCTGGGATTTAACTCCATTTCTGAAGTGAAACACACAGCAGTGTAATCATCCATTGATCACACTCTGCTTTAGAACAAGAAGCTCACTCTTGCTTTCTAGAGTCTCTAAGACAGCAGGAAACGTGTGTGTGCTGAGAACAAAAGAACGGTGTGTCCTACACATACGGACCATATCTAGTTCAACTCTGCTTCTGAAACTGATACAAAGCACTGGTCCTCTAACATCCAATGCTTGTTTGTTAAGATGAGAAACGTGTGAGCTTCGTGAACGATGTAGTTCGTTTGAGTTGAAAAGTGACTGCCCTTACCTGAAACGAAGTCTTGCTTGTAGGAAGACTCAGAGCCTGGGATTTAACTCCATTTCTGAAGTGAAACACACAGCAGTGTTCTCATCCATTGATCACACTCTGCTTTAGAACAAGAAGCACGTTCTTGCTTTCTAGAGTCTCTAAGAAGGCAGGAAACGTGATTTTGCTGAGAACAAAAGAACGGTGTTTCCTACAATTACGGACCATATCTAGTCCAACTCTGCTTCTTAAACTGATACAAAGCACTGGTCCTCTAACATTCAATGCTTGTCTGTTAAGATGAGAAACGTGTGAGCTCCGTGAACGATGTAGTTCGTTTGAGCTGAAAAGTGACTGCCCTTACCTGAAAAGAAGTCTTGCTTTTAGGAAGACACAGAGTCTGGGATTCAACTCCATTTCTGCAGGGAACCACACAGCATAGTTCTCATCCATGGATCACACTCTGCTTTAGAGCGAGAATCACGCTCTTGCTTTCTAAAGTCTCTAAGACAGCAGGAAACGTGAGTGTGCTGTGAACAAAAGAACGGTGTTTCCTACAAATACGTACCATATCTAGTCCAACTCTCTTTCTGAAACTGACACAAAGCACTGGTCCTCTAACATCCAATGCTTGTCAGTTAAGATGAGAAACTTGTGAGCTTCGTAAACGATGTAGTTCGTTTGAGCATAAAAGTGACTGCCCTTACCTGATTCGGGGTCTTGCTTGTAGGAAGACTCAGAGCCTGGGATTTAACTCCATTTCTGAAGTGAAACACACAGCAGTGTAATCATCCATTGATCACACTCTGCTTTAGAACAAGAAGCACACTCTTGCTTTCTAGAGTCTCTAAGACAGCAGGAAACGTGTGTGTGCTGAGAATAAAAGAACGGTGTGTCCTACACATACGGACCATATCTAGTTCAACTCTGCTTCTGAAACTGATACAAAGCACTGGTCCTCTATCATCCAATGCTTGTTTGTTAAGATGAGAAACGTGTGAGCTTCGTGAACGATTTAGTTCGTTTGAGTTGAAAAGTGACTGCCCTTACCTGAAGCGAAGTCTTGCTTGTAGGAAGACACAGAGCATAGGATTTAACTCCATTTCAAAAGGGAAACACACAGCATAGTTCTCATCCATGGATCACACTGTGCTTTAGAGCAAGAAGCACACTTTTGCGTTCTAGAGTCTCTAATAGAGCAGCTAATCTGAGTGTGCCCAGAAAAAAAGAATGGTGTTTCCTACACATACGGACCATATGTAGTCCAAATCTGCTTCTGAAACTGATACAATGCACTGGTCCTCTAACATCCAATGCTTGTCAGTTAAGATGAGAAACGTGTGATCTTCGTGAACGATGTAGTTCATTTGAGCAGAAAAGTGACTGCCCTTACCTGAAACGAAGTCTTGCTTGTAGGAAGACTCAGAGCCTGGGATTTAACTCCATTTCTGAAGTGAAACACACAGCAGTGTTCTCATCCATTGATCACACTCTGCTTTAGAACAAGAAGCACGTTCTTGCTTTCTAGAGTCTCTAAGAAGGCAGGAAACGTGATTTTGCTGAGAACAAAAGAACGGTGTTTCCTACACATACGGACCATATCTAGTCCAACTCTGCTTCTTAAACTGATACAAAGCACTGGTCCTCTAACATTCAATGCTTGTCTGTTAAGATGAGAAACGTGTGAGCTCCGTGAACGATGTAGTTCGTTTGAGCTGAAAAGTGACTGCCCTTACCTGAAATGAAGTCTTGCTTTTAGGAAGACACAGAGTCTGGGATTCAACTCCATTTCTGAAAGGAACCACACAGCATAGTTCTCATCCATGGATCACACTCTGCTTTAGAGCGAGAATCACGCTCTTGCTTTCTAAAGTCTCTAAGACAGCAGGAAACGTGAGTGTGCTGTGAACAAAAGAACGGTGTTTCCTACACATACGGACCATATCGAGTCCAACTCTCATTCTGAAACTGACACAAAGCACTGGTCCTCTAACATCCAATGCTTGTCAGTTAAGATGAGAAACTTGTGAGCTTCGTAAACGATGTAGTTCGTTTGAGCATAAAAGAGACTGCCCTTACCTGATTCGAAGTCTTGCTTGTAGGAAGACTCAGAGCCTGGGATTTAACTCCATTTCTGAAGTGAAACACACAGCAGTGTAATCATCCATTGATCACACTCTGCTTTAGAACAAGAAGCACACTCTTGCTTTCTAGAGTCTCTAAGACAGCATGAAACGTGTGTGTGCTGAGAACAAAAGAACGGTGTGTCCTACACATACGGACCATATCTAGTTCAACTCTGCTTCTGAAACTGATACAAAGCACTGGTCCTCTAACATCCAATGCTTGTTTGTTAAGATGAGAAACGTGTGAGCTTCGTGAACGATGTAGTTCGTTTGAGTTGAAAAGTGACTGCCCTTACCTGAAACGAAGTCTTGCTTGTAGGAAGACTCAGAGCCTGGGATTTAACTCCATTTCTGAAGTGAAACACACAGCAGTGTTCTCATCCATTGATCACACTCTGCTTTAGAACAAGAAGCACGTTCTTGCTTTCTAGAGTCTCTAAGAAGGCAGGAAACGTGATTTTGCTGAGAACAAAAGAACGGTGTTTCCTACAATTACGGACCATATCTAGTCCAACTCTGCTTCTTAAACTGATACATAGCACTGGTCCTCTAACATTCAATGCTTGTCTGTTAAGATGAGAAACGTGTGAGCTCCGTGAACGATGTAGTTCGTTTGAGCTGAAAAGTGACTGCCCTTACCTGAAAAGAAGTCTTGCTTTTAGGAAGACACAGAGTCTGGGATTCAACTCCATTTCTGAAGGGAACCACACAGCATAGTTGTCATCCATGGATCACACTCTGCTTTAGAGCGAGAATCACGCTCTTGCTTTCTAAAGTCTCTAAGACAGCAGGAAACGTGAGTGTGCTGTGAACAAAAGAACGGTGTTTCCTACACATACCTACCATATCTAGTCCAACTCTGTTTCTGAAACTGACACAAAGCACTGGTCCTCTAACATCCACTGCTTGTCAGTTAAGATGAGATACGTGTGAGCTTTGGGAATGATGTAGTTCCTTTGAACTGAAAAGTGACTGCCCTTACCTGAAACGAAGTCTTGCTTGTAGGAAGACACAGAGCCTGGGATTTAACTCCATCTCTGAAGGGAAACACACAGCATAGTTCTCATCCATGGATCACACTCTGCTTTAGAGTGAGAAGCACGCTCTTGCTTTCAAGAGTCTCTTAAACAGCAGCTAATCTGAGTGTGCCCAGAAAAAAAGCATGGTGTTTCCTACACATACGGACCATATGTAGTCCAAATCTGCTTCTGAAACTGATACAATGCACTGGTCCTCTAACAGCCAATGCTTGTCTGTTAAGATGAGAAACGTGTGAGCTCCATGAACGATGTAGTTCTTTTGAGCAGAAAAGTGACTGCCCTTACCTGAAACGAAGTCTTGCTTTTAGGAAGACACAGAGTCTGGGATTCAACTCCATTTCTGAAAGGAACCACACAGCATAGTTCTCATCCATGGATCACACTCTGCTTTAGAGCGAGAATCACGCTCTTGCTTTCTAAAGTCTCTAAGACAGCAGGAAACGTGAGTGTGCTGTGAACAAAAGAACGGTGTTTCCTACACATACGGACCATATCGAGTCCAACTCTCATTCTGAAACTGACACAGAGCACTGGTCCTCTAACATCCAATGCTTGTCAGTTAAGATGAGAAACTTGTGAGCTTCGTAAACGATGTAGTTCGTTTGAGCATAAAAGAGACTGCCCTTACCTGATTCGAAGTCTTGCTTGTAGGAAGACTCAGAGCCTGGGATTTAACTCCATTTCTGAAGTGAAACACACAGCAGTGTAATCATCCATTGATCACACTCTGCTTTAGAACAAGAAGCACACTCTTGCTTTCTAGAGTCTCTAAGACAGCATGAAACGTGTGTGTGCTGAGAACAAAAGAACGGTGTGTCCTACACATACGGACCATATCTAGTTCAACTCTGCTTCTGAAACTGATACAAAGCACTGGTCCTCTAACATCCAATGCTTGTTTGTTAAGATGAGAAACGTGTGAGCTTCGTGAACGATGTAGTTCGTTTGAGTTGAAAAGTGACTGCCCTTACCTGAAACGAAGTCTTGCTTGTAGGAAGACTCTGAGCCTGGGATTTAACTCCATTTCTGAAGTGAAACACACAGCAGTGTTCTCATCCATTGATCACACTCTGCTTTAGAACAAGAAGCACGTTCTTGCTTTCTAGAGTCTCTAAGAAGGCAGGAAACGTGATTTTGCTGAGAACAAAAGAACGGTGTTTCCTACAATTACGGACCATATCTAGTCCAACTCTGCTTCTTAAACTGATACAAAGCACTGGTCCTCTAACATTCAATGCTTGTCTGTTAAGATGAGAAACGTGTGAGCTCCGTGAACGATGTAGTTCGTTTGAGCTGAAAAGTGACTGCCCTTACCAGAAAAGAAGTCTTGCTTTTAGGAAGACACAGAGTCTGGGATTCAACTCCATTTCTGAAGGGAACCACACAGCATAGTTCTCATCCATGGATCACACTCTGCTTTAGAGCGAGAATCACGCTCTTGCTTTCTAATGTCTCTAAGACAGCAGGAAACGTGAGTGTGCTGTGAACAAAAGAACGGTGTTTCCTACACATACCTACCATATCTAGTCCAACTCTGTTTCTGAAACTGACACAAAGCACTGGTCCTCTAACATCCACTGCTTGTCAGTTAAGATGAGATACGTGTGAGCTTTGAGAATGATGTAGTTCCTTTGAACTGAAAAGTGACTGCCCTTACCTGAAACGAAGTCTTGCATGTAGGAAGACACAGAGCCTGGGATTTAACTCCATCTCTGAAGGGAAACACACAGCATAGTTCTCATCCATGGATCACACTCTGCTTTAGAGTGAGAAGCACGCTCTTGCTTTCAAGAGTCTCTAAAACAGCAGCTAATCTGAGTGTGCCCAGAAAAAAAGCATGGTGTTTCCTACACATACGGACCATAGGTAGTCCAAATCTGCTTCTGAAACTGATACAATGCACTGGTCCTCTAACAGCCAATGCTTGTCTGTTAAGATGAGAAACGTGTGAGCTCCATGAACGATGTAGTTCTTTTGAGCAGAAAAGTGACTGCCCTTACCTGAAACGAAGTCTTGCTTGTAGGAAGACTCAGAGCCTGGGATTTAACTCCATTTCTGAAGTGAAACACACAGCAGTGTTCTCATCCATTGATCACACTCTGCTTTAGAACAAGAAGCACGTTCTTGCTTTCTAGAGTCTCTAAGAAAGCAGGAAACGTGATTTTGCTGAGTACAAAAGAACGGTGTTTCCTACACATACGGACCATATCTAGTCCAACTCTGCTTCTGAAACTGATACAAAGCACTGGTCCTCTAACATTCAATGCTTGTCTGTTAAGATGAGAAACGTGTGAGCTCCGTGAACGATGTAGTTCGTTTGAGCTGAAAAGTGACTGCCCTTACCTGAAACGATGTCTTGCTTTTAGGAAGACACAGAGTCTGGGATTCAACTTCATTTCTGCAGGGAACCACACAGCATAGTTCTCATCCATGGATCACACTCTGCTTTAGAGCGAGAATCACGCTCTTGCTTTCTAAAGTCTCTAAGACAGCAGGAAACGTGAGTGTGCTGTGAACAAAAGAACAGTGTTTCCTACACATACGGACCATATCTAGTCCAACTCTCTTTCTGAAACTGACACAAAGCACTGGTCCTCTAACATCCAATGCTTGTCTCTTAAGATGAGAAACGTGTGAGCTCTGTGAACGATGTAGTTTGTTTGAGCTGAAAAGTGACTGCCCTTACCTGAATCGAAGTCTTGCTTGTAGGAAGACATAGAGCCTGGGATTTTACTCCATTTCTGAAGGGAAACACAGAGCATAGTTCTCAACCGTGGATCACACTCTTCTTTACAGCGAGAAGCACGCTCTTGATTTCCAGATCTCTAAGACAGCAGGAAACGTGAGTGTGCTGAGAACAAAAGAACGGTGTTTCCTACACATACGGACCATATCTAGTCCAACTCTTCTTCTGAAACTGATACAAAGCACTGGTCCTCTAACATCCAATGCTTGTCAGTTAAGATGGGAAACGTGTGAGCGTCATGAACGATGTAGTTCTTTTGAGCAGAAAAGTGACTGCCCTTACCTGATTCGAAGTCTTGCTTGAAGGAAGACTCAGAGCCTGGGATTTAACTCCATTTCTGAAGTGAAACACACAGCAGTGTAATCATCCATTGATCACACTCTGCTTTAGAACAAGAAGCACGCTCTTGCTTTCTAGAGTCTCTAAGACAGCAGGAAACGTGAGTGTCCTGAGAACAAAAGAACGGTGTTTCCTACACATACGGACCATATCTAGTCCAACTCTTCTTCTGAAACTGATACAAAGCACTGGTCCTCTAACATCCAATGCTTGTCTGTTGAGATGAGAAACGTATGAGCTCCGTGAACGATGTAGTTCGTTTGAGCTGAAAAGTGACTGCCCTTACATGAAACGAAGTCTTGCTTGTAGGAAGACACAGAGCCTGGGATTTAACTCCATTTCTGAAGGGAAACACACAGCATAGTTCTCATCCATCGATCACACTCTGCTTTAGAGCGAGAAGCACGCTCTTGCTTTCTAGAATCTCTAAGACAGCAGGAAACGTGAGTGTGCTGAGAACAAAAGAACGGTGTTTCCTACACATAAGGACCATATCTAGACGAACTCCGCTTCTTAAACTGATACAAAGCACTGGTCCTCTAACATCCAATGCTTGCCTGTTGAGATGAGAAACGTGTGAGCTTCGTAAACGATGTAGTTCGTTTGAGCATAAAAGTGACTGCCCTTACCTGATATGAAGTCTTGCTTGTAGGAAGACTCAGAGCCTGGGATTGAACTCCATTTCTGAAGTGAAACACACAGCAGTGTAATCATCCATTGATCACACTCTGCTTTAGAACAAGAAGCACACTCTTGCTTTCTAGAGTCTCTAAGACAGCAGGAAACGTGTGTGTGCTGAGAACAAAAGAACGGTGTGTCCTACACATACGGACCATATCTAGTTCAACTCTGCTTCTGAAACTGATACAAAGCACTGGTCCTCTAACATCCAATGCTTGTTTGTTAAGATGAGAAACGTGTGAGCTTCGTGAACGATGTAGTTCGTTTGAGTTGAAAAGTGACTGCCCTTACCTGAAACGAAGTCTTGCTTGTAGGAAGACAGAGAGCATAGGATTTAACTCCATTTCAGAAGGGAAACACACAGCATAGTTCTCATCCATGGATCACACTCTGCTTTAGAGCAAGAAGCACACTTTTGCGTTCTAGAGTCTCTAATACAGCAGCTAATCTGAGTGTGCCCAGAAAAAAAGAATGGTGTTTCCTACACATACGGACCATATGTAGTCCAAATCTGCTTCTGAAACTGATACAATGCACTGGTCCTCTAACATCCAATGCTTGTCAGTTAAGATGAGAAACGTGTGATCTCCGTGAACGATGTAGTTCATTTGAGCAGAAAAGTGACTGCCCTTACCTGAAACGAAGTCTTGCTTGTAGGAAGACTCAGAGCCTGGGATTTAACTCCATTTCTGAAGTGAAACACACAGCAGTGTTCTCATCCATTGATCACACTCTGCTTTAGAACAAGAAGCACGTTCTTGCTTTCTAGAGTCTCTAAGAAAGCAGGAAACGTGATTTTGCTGAGTACAAAAGAACGGTGTTTCCTACACATACGGACCATATCTAGTCCAACTCTGCTTCTTAAACTGATACAAAGCACTGGTCCTCTAAGATTCAATGCTTGTCTGTTAAGATGAGAAACGTGTGAGCTCCGTGAACGATGTAGTTCGTTTGAGCTGAAAAGTGACTGCCCTTACCTGAAACGAAGTCTTGCTTTTAGGAAGACACAGAGTCTGGGATTCAACTTCATTTCTGCAGGGAACCACACAGCATAGTTCTCATCCATGGATCACACTCTGCTTTAGAGCGAGAAGCACGCTCTTGCTTTCTAAAGTCTCTAAGAAAGCAGGAAACGTGAGTGTGCTGTGAACAAAAGAACAGTGTTTCCTACACATACGGACCATATGTAGTCCAACTCTCTTTCTGAAACTGACACAAAGCACTGGTCCTCTAACATCCAATGCTTGTCAGTTAAGATGAGAAACTTGTGAGCTTCGTAAACGATGTAGTTCGTTTGAGCATAAAAGTGAATGCCCTTACCTGATTCGGGGTCTTGCTGGTAGGAAGACTCAGAGCCTGGGATTTAACTCCATTTCTGAAGTGAAACACACAGCAGTGTAATCATCCATTGATCACACTCTGCTTTAGAACAAGAAGCACACTCTTGCTTGCTAGAGTCTCTAAGACAGCAGGAAACGTGTTTGTGCTGAGAACAAAAGAACGGTGTGTCCTACACATACGGACCATATCTAGTTCAACTCTGCTTCTGAGACTGATACAAAGCACTGGTCCTCTAACATCCAATGCTTGTTTGATAAGATGAGAAACGTGTGAGCTTCGTGAACGATTTAGTTCGTTTGAGTTGAAAAGTGACTGCCCTTACCTGAAATGAAGTCTTGCTTGTAGGAAGACATAGAGCCTGGGATTTTACTCCATTTCTGAAGGGAAACACAGAGCATAGTTCTCAACCGTGGATCACACTCTGCTTTAGAGCGAGAAGCACGCTCTTGCTTTCTAGAGTCTCTAAGACAGCAGGAAACGTGAGTGTCCTGAGAACAAAAGAACGGTGTTTCCTACACATACGGACCATATCTAATCCAACTCTTCTTCTGAAACTGATACAAAGCACTGGTCCTCTAACATCCAATGCTTGTCATTTAAGATGGGAAACGTGTGAGCGTCATGAACGATGTAGTTCTTTTGAGCAGAAAAGTGACTGCCCTTACCTGAAAAGAAGTCTTGCTTGAAGGAAGACTCAGAGCCTGGGATTTAACTCCATTTCTGAAGTGAAACACACAGCAGTGTAATCATCCATTGATCACACTCTGCTTTAGAACAAGAAGCACGCTCTTGCTTTCTAGAGTCTCTAAGACAGCAGGAAACGTGAGTGTCCTGAGAACAAAAGAACGGTGTTTCCTACCCATACGGACCATATCTAGTCCAACTCTTCTTCTGAAACTGATACAAAGCACTGGTCCTCTAACATCCAATGCTTGTCTGTTGAGATGAGAAACGTATGAGCTCCGTGAACGATGTAGTTCGTTTGAGCTGAAAAGTGACTGCCCTTACATGAAACGAAGTCTTGCTTGTAGGAAGACACAGAGCCTGGGATTTAACTCCATTTCTGAAGGGAAACACACAGCATAGTTCTCATCCATCGATCACACTCTGCTTTAGAGCGAGAAGCACGCTCTTGCTTTCTAGAATCTCTAAGACAGCAGGAAACGTGAGTGTGCTGAGAACAAAAGAACGGTGTTTCCTACACATAAGGACCATATCTAGACGAACTCCGCTTCTTAAACTGATACAAAGCACTGGTCCTCTAACATCCAAAGCTTGCCTGTTGAGATGAGAAACGTGTGAGCTTCGTAAACGATGTAGTTCGTTTGAGCATAAAAGTGACTGCCCTTACCTGATTCGAAGTCTTGCTTGTAGGAAGACTCAGAGCCTGGGATTTAACTCCATTTCTGAAGTGAAACACACAGCAGTGTAATCATCCATTGATCACACTCTGCTTTAGAACAAGAAGCACACTCTTGCTTTCTAGAGTCTCTAAGACAGCAGGAAACGTGTGTGTGCTGAGAACAAAAGAACGGTGTGTCCTACACATACGGACCATATCTAGTTCAACTCTGCTTCTGAAACTGATACAAAGCACTGGTCCTCTAACATCCAATGCTTGTTTGTTAAGATGAGAAACGTGTGAGCTTCGTGAACGATGTAGTTCTTTTGAGTTGAAAAGTGACTGCCCTTACCTGAAACGAAGTCTTGCTTGTAGGAAGACAGAGAGCATAGGATTTAACTCCATTTCAGAAGGGAAACACACAGCATAGTTCTCATCCATGGATCACACTCTGCTTTAGAGCAAGAAGCACACTTTTGCGTTCTAGAGTCTCTAATACAGCAGCTAATCTGAGTGTGCCCAGAAAAAAAGAATGGTGTTTCCTACACATACGGACCATATGTAGTCCAAATCTGCTTCTGAAACTGATACAATGCACTGGTCCTCTAACATCCAATGCTTGTCAGTTAAGATGAGAAACGTGTGATCTCCGTGAACGATGTAGTTCATTTGAGCAGAAAAGTGACTGCCCTTACCTGAAACGAAGTCTTGCTTGTAGGAAGACTCAGAGCCTGGGATTTAACTCCATTTCTGAAGTGAAACACACAGCAGTGTTCTCATCCATTGATCACACTCTGCTTTAGAACAAGAAGCACGTTCTTGCTTCCTAGAGTCTCTAAGAAAGCAGGAAACGTGATTTTGCTGAGTACAAAAGAACGGTGTTTCCTACACATACGGACCATATCTAGTCCAACTCTGCTTCTTAAACTGATACAAAGCACTGGTCCTCTAAGATTCAATGCTTGTCTGTTAAGATGAGAAACGTGTGAGCTCCGTGAACGATGTAGTTCGTTTGAGCTGAAAAGTGACTGCCCTTACCTGAAACGAAGTCTTGCTTTTAGGAAGACACAGAGTCTGGGATTCAACTTCATTTCTGCAGGGAACCACACAGCATAGTTCTCATCCATGGATCACACTCTGCTTTAGAGCGAGAAGCACGCTCTTGCTTTCTAAAGTCTCTAAGAAAGCAGGAAACGTGAGTGTGCTGTGAACAAAAGAACAGTGTTTCCTACACATACGGACCATATGTAGTCCAACTCTCTTTCTGAAACTGACACAAAGCACTGGTCCTCTAACATCCAATGCTTGTCAGTTAAGATGAGAAACTTGTGAGCTTCGTAAACGATGTAGTTCGTTTGAGCATAAAAGTGAATGCCCTTACCTGATTCGGGGTCTTGCTGGTAGGAAGACTCAGAGCCTGGGATTTAACTCCATTTCTGAAGTGAAACACACATCAGTGTAATCATCCATTGATCACACTCTGCTTTAGAACAAGAAGCACACTCTTGCTTGCTAGAGTCTCTAAGACAGCAGGAAACGTGTTTGTGCTGAGAACAAAAGAACGGTGTGTCCTACACATACGGACCATATCTAGTTCAACTCTGCTTCTGAGACTGATACAAAGCACTGGTCCTCTAACATCCAATGCTTGTTTGATAAGATGAGAAACGTGTGAGCTTCGTGAACGATTTAGTTCGTTTGAGTTGAAAAGTGACTGCCCTTACCTGAAATGAAGTCTTGCTTGTAGGAAGACATAGAGCCTGGGATTTTACTCCATTTCTGAAGGGAAACACAGAGCATAGTTCTCAACCGTGGATCACACTCTGCTTTAGAGCGAGAAGCACGCTCTTGCTTTCTAGAGTCTCTAAGACAGCAGGAAACGTGAGTGTCCTGAGAACAAAAGAACGGTGTTTCCTACACATACGGACCATATCTAGTCCAACTCTTCTTCTGAAACTGATACAAAGCACTGGTCCTCTAACATCCAATGCTTGTCAGTTAAGATGGGAAACGTGTGAGCGTCATGAACGATGTAGTTCTTTTGAGCAGAAAAGTGACTGCCCTTACCTGATTCGAAGTCTTGCTTGAAGGAAGACTCAGAGCCTGGGATTTAACTCCATTTCTGAAGTGAAACACACAGCAGTGTAATCATCCATTGATCACACTCTGCTTTAGAACAAGAAGCACGCTCTTGCTTTCTAGAGTCTCTAAGACAGCAGGAAACGTGAGTGTCCTGAGAACAAAAGAACGGTGTTTCCTACACATACGGACCATATCTAGTCCAACTCTTCTTCTGAAACTGATACAAAGCACTGGTCCTCTAACATCCAATGCTTGTCTGTTGAGATGAGAAACGTATGAGCTCCGTGAACGATGTAGTTCGTTTGAGCTGAAAAGTGACTGCCCTTACATGAAACGAAGTCTTGCTTGTAGGAAGACACAGAGCCTGGGATTTAACTCCATTTCTGAAGGGAAACACACAGCATAGTTCTCATCCATCGATCACACTCTGCTTTAGAGCGAGAAGCACGCTCTTGCTTTCTAGAATCTCTAAGACAGCAGGAAACGTGAGTGTGCTGAGAACAAAAGAACGGTGTTTCCTACACATAAGGACCATATCTAGACGAACTCCGCTTCTTAAACTGATACAAAGCACTGGTCCTCTAACATCCAAAGCTTGCCTGTTGAGATGAGAAACGTGTGAGCTTCGTAAACGATGTAGTTCGTTTGAGCATAAAAGTGACTGCCCTTACCTGATTCGAAGTCTTGCTTGTAGGAAGACTCAGAGCCTGGGATTTAACTCCATTTCTGAAGTGAAACACACAGCAGTGTAATCATCCATTGATCACACTCTGCTTTAGAACAAGAAGCACACTCTTGCTTTCTAGAGTCTCTAAGACAGCAGGAAACGTGTGTGTGCTGAGAACAAAAGAACGGTGTGTCCTACACATACGGACCATATCTAGTTCAACTCTGCTTCTGAAACTGATACAAAGCACTGGTCCTCTAACATCCAATGCTTGTTTGTTAAGATGAGAAACGTGTGAGCTTCGTGAACGATGTAGTTCTTTTGAGTTGAAAAGTGACTGCCCTTACCTGAAACGAAGTCTTGCTTGTAGGAAGACAGAGAGCATAGGATTTAACTCCATTTCAGAAGGGAAACACACAGCATAGTTCTCATCCATGGATCACACTCTGCTTTAGAGCAAGAAGCACACTTTTGCGTTCTAGAGTCTCTAATACAGCAGCTAATCTGAGTGTGCCCAGAAAAAAAGAATGGTGTTTCCTACACATACGGACCATATGTAGTCCAAATCTGCTTCTGAAACTGATACAATGCACTGGTCCTCTAACATCCAATGCTTGTCAGTTAAGATGAGAAACGTGTGATCTCCGTGAACGATGTAGTTCATTTGAGCAGAAAAGTGACTGCCCTTACCTGAAACGAAGTCTTGCTTGTAGGAAGACTCAGAGCCTGGGATTTAACTCCATTTCTGAAGTGAAACACACAGCAGTGTTCTCATCCATTGATCACACTCTGCTTTAGAACAAGAAGCACGTTCTTGCTTCCTAGAGTCTCTAAGAAAGCAGGAAACGTGATTTTGCTGAGTACAAAAGAACGGTGTTTCCTACACATACGGACCATATCTAGTCCAACTCTGCTTCTTAAACTGATACAAAGCACTGGTCCTCTAAGATTCAATGCTTGTCTGTTAAGATGAGAAACGTGTGAGCTCCGTGAACGATGTAGTTCGTTTGAGCTGAAAAGTGACTGCCCTTACCTGAAACGAAGTCTTGCTTTTAGGAAGACACAGAGTCTGGGATTCAACTTCATTTCTGCAGGGAACCACACAGCATAGTTCTCATCCATGGATCACACTCTGCTTTAGAGCGAGAAGCACGCTCTTGCTTTCTAAAGTCTCTAAGAAAGCAGGAAACGTGAGTGTGCTGTGAACAAAAGAACAGTGTTTCCTACACATACGGACCATATGTAGTCCAACTCTCTTTCTGAAACTGACACAAAGCACTGGTCCTCTAACATCCAATGCTTGTCAGTTAAGATGAGAAACTTGTGAGCTTCGTAAACGATGTAGTTCGTTTGAGCATAAAAGTGACTGCCCTTACCTGATTCGGGGTCTTGCTTGTAGGAAGACTCAGAGCCTGGGATTTAACTCCATTTCTGAAGTGAAACACACAGCAGTGTAATCATCCATTGATCACACTCTGCTTTAGAACAAAAAGCACACTCTTGCTTGCTAGAGTCTCTAAGACAGCAGGAAACGTGTTTGTGCTGAGAACAAAAGAACGGTGTGTCCTACACATACGGACCATATCTAGTTCAACTCTGCTTCTGAGACTGATACAAAGCACTGGTCCTCTAACATCCAATGCTTGTTTGATAAGATGAGAAACGTGTGAGCTTCGTGAACGATTTAGTTCGTTTGAGTTGAAAAGTGACTGCCCTTACCTGAAGCGAATTCTTGCTTGTAGGAAGACACAGAGCATAGGATTTAACTCCATTTCAGAAGGGAAACACACAGCATAGTTCTCATCCATGGATCACACTGTGCTTTAGAGCAAGAAGCACACTTTTGCGTTCTAGAGTCTCTAATACAGCAGCTAATCTGAGTGTGCCCAGAAAAAAAGAATGGTGTTTCCTACACATACGGACCATATGTAGTCCAAATCTGCTTCTGAAACTGATACAAAGCACTGGTCCTCTAACATTCAATGCTTGTCTGTTAAGATGAGAAACGTGTGAGCTCCGTGAACGATGTAGTTCGTTTGAGCTGAAAAGTGACTG
Organism: Onychomys leucogaster; assembly: GCA_949786385.1. Taxonomy (NCBI): domain Eukaryota; kingdom Metazoa; phylum Chordata; class Mammalia; order Rodentia; family Cricetidae; genus Onychomys; species Onychomys leucogaster. The sequence continues at coordinate 641,865 of CATKUP010000143.1, forward strand.
CCCTTACCTGAAAAGAGGTCTTGCTTTTAGGAAGACACAGAGTCTGGGATTCAACTCCATTTCTGAAGGGAACCACACAGCATAGTTCTCATCCATGGATCACACTCTGCTTTAGAGCGAGAATCACGCTCTTGCTTTCTAAAGTCTCTAAGACAGCAGGAAACGTGAGTGTGCTGTGAACAAAAGAACGGTGTTTCCTACACATACGGACCATATCTAGTCCAACTCTGCTTCTTAAACTGATACAAAGCACTGGTCCTCTTACATCCAATGCTTGTCTGTTGAGATGAGAAACGTATGAGCTCCGTGAACGATGTAGTTCGTTTGAGCTGAAAAGTGACTGCCCTTACCTGAAACGAAGTCTTGCTTGTAGGAAGACACAGAGCCTGGGATTTAACTCCATTTCTGAAGGGAAACACACAGCATAGTTCTCATCCATCGATCACACTCTGCTTTACAGCGAGAAGCACGCTCTTGCTTTCTAGAATCTCTAAGACAGCAGGAAACCTGAGTGTGCTGAGAACAAAAGAACGGTGTTTCCTACACATACGGACCATATCTAGTAAAACTCCGCTTCTTAAACTGATACAAAGCACTGGTCCTCTAACATCCAATGCTTGTCTGTTGAGATGAGAAACGTGTGAGCTCCGTGAACTATGTAGTCCGTTTGGCCTGAAAAGTGACTGCCCTTACTTGAAACGAAGTCTTGCTTGTAGGAAGACACAGATTCTGGGATTTAACTCCATTTCTGTAGGGAAACACACAGCATAGTTCTCATCCATGGATCACACTCTGCTTTAGAGCGAGAAGCACGCTCTTGCTTTCTAGAATCTCTAAGACAGCAGGAAACGTGAGTGTGCTGAGAACAAAAGAACGGTGTTTCCTACACATACGGACCATTTCTAGTCCAACTCTCATTCTGAAACTGACACAAAGCACTGGTCCTCTAACATCCAATGCTTGTCAGTTAAGATGAGAAACGTGAGCTTCGTAAACGATGTAGTTTGTGTGAGCATAAAAGTGACTGCCCTTACCTTATTCGAAGTCTTGCTTGTAGGAAGACTCAGAGCCTGGGATTTAACTCCATTTCTGAAGTGAAACACACAGCAGTGTAATCATCCATTGATCACACTCTGCTTTAGAACAAGAAGCACACTCTTGCTTTCTAGAGTCTCTAAGACCGCAGGAAACGTGTGTGTGCTGAGAACAAAAGAACGGTGTGTCCTACACATACGGACCATATCTAGTTCAACTCTGCTTCTGAAACTGATACAAAGCACTGGTCCTCTAACATCCAATGCTTGTTTGTTAAGATGAGAAACGTGTGAGCTTCGTGAACGATGTAGTTCGTTTGAGTTGAAAAGTGACTGCCCTTACCTGAAACGAAGTCTTGCTTGTAGGAAGACACAGAGCATAGGATTTAACTCCATTTCAGAAGGGAAACACACAGCATAGTTCTCATCCATGGATCACACTGTGCTTTAGAGCAAGAAGCACGCTTTTGCGTTCTAGAGTCTCTAATACAGCAGCTAATCTGAGTGTGCCCAGAAAAAAAGAATGGTGTTTCTTACACATACGGGCCATATGTAGTCCAAATCTGCTTCTGAAACTGATACAATGCACTGGTCCTCTAACATCCAATGCTTGTCAGTTAAGATGAGAAACGTGTGATCTTCGTGAACGATGTAGTTCATTTGAGCAGAAAAGTGACTGCCCTTACCTGAAACGAAGTCTTGCTTGTAGGAAGACTCAGAGCCTGGGATTTAACTCCATTTCTGAAGTGAAACACACAGCAGTGTTCTCATCCATTGATCACACTCTGCTTTAGAACAAGAAGCACGCTCTTGCTTTCTAGAGTCTCTAAGACAGCAGGAAAGGTGATTTTGCTGAGAACAAAAGAACGGTGTTTCCTACACATACGGACCATATCTAGTCCAACTCTGCTTCTTAAACTGATACAAAGAACTGGTCCTCTAACATCCAATGCTTGTCTCTTAAGATGAGAAACGTGTGAGCTCTGTGAACGATGTAGTTTGTTTGAGCTGAAAAGTGACTGCCCTTACCTGAAATGAAGTCTTGCTTGTAGGAAGACATAGAGCCTGGGATTTTACTCCATTTCTGAAGGGAAACACAGAGCATAGTTCTCAACCGTGGATCACACTCTGCTTTAGAGCGAGAAGCACGCTCTTGCTTTCTAGAGTCTCTAAGACAGAAGGAAACGTGAGTGTGCTGAGAACAACAGAACGGTGTTTCCTACACATACAGACCATATCTAGTCCAACTCTGCTTCTTAAACTGATACAAAGCACTGGTCCTCTAACATCCAATGCTTGTCTGTTGAGATGAGAAACGTATGAGCTCCGTGAACGATGTAGTTCGTTTGAGCTGAAAAGTGACTGCCCTTACATGAAACGAAGTCTTGCTTGTAGGAAGACACAGAGCCTGGGATTTAACTCCATTTCTGAAGGGAAACACACAGCATAGTTCTCATCCATCGATCACACTCTGCTTTAGAGCGAGAAGCACGCTCTTGCTTTCTAGAATCTCTAAGACAGCAGGAAACGTGAGTGTGCTGAGAACAAAAGAACGGTGTTTCCTACACATACGGACCATATCTAGACGAACTCCGCTTCTTAAACTGATACAAAGCACTGGTCCTCTAACATCCAATGCTTGTCTGTTGAGATGAGAAACGTGTGAGCTTCGTAAACGATGTAGTTCGTTTGAGCATAAAAGTGACTGCCCTTACCTGATTCGAAGTCTTGCTTGTAGGAAGACTCAGAGCCTGGGATTTAACTCCATTTCTGAAGTGAAACACACAGCAGTGTAATCATCCATTGATCACACTCTGCTTTAGAACAAGAAGCACACTCTTGCTTTCTAGAGTCTCTAAGACAGCAGGAAACATGTGTGTGCTGAGAACAAAAGAACGGTGTGTCCTACACATACGGACCATATCTAGTTCAACTCTGCTTCTTAAACTGATACAAAGCACTGGTCCTCTAACATCCAATGCTTGTTTGTTAAGATGAGAAACGTGTGAGCTTCGTGAACGATGTAGTTCGTTTGAGTTGAAAAGTGACTGCCCTTACCTGAAACGAAGTCTTGCTTGTAGGAAGACACAGAGCATAGGATTTAACTCCATTTCAGAAGGGAAACACACAGCATAGTTCTCCTCCATGGATCACACTCTGCTTTAGAGCAAGAAGCACACTTTTGCGTTCTAGAGTCTCTAATACAGCAGCTAATCTGAGTGTGCCCAGAAAAAAAGAATGGTGTTTCCTACACATACGGACCATATGTAGTCCAAATCTGCTTCTGAAACTGATACAATGCACTGGTCCTCTAACATCCAATGCTTGTCAGTTAAGATGAGAAACGTGTGATCTCCGTGTACGATGTAGTTCATTTGAGCAGAAAAGTGACTGCCCTTACCTGAAACGAAGTCTTGCTTGTAGGAAGACTCAGAGCCTGGGATTTAACTCCATTTCTGAAGTGAAACACACAGCAGTGTTCTCATCCATTGATCACACTCTGCTTTAGAACAAGAAGCACGTTCTTGCTTTCTAGAGTCTCTAAGAAAGCAGGAAACGTGATTTTGCTGAGTACAAAAGAACGGTGTTTCCTACACATACGGACCATATCTAGTCCAACTCTGCTTCTTAAACTGATACAAAGCACTGGTCCTCTAAGATTCAATGCTGGTCTGTTAAGATGAGAAACGTGTGAGCTCCGTGAACGATGTAGTTCGTTTGAGCTGAAAAGTGACTGCCCTTACCTGAAACGAAGTCTTGCTTTTAGGAAGACACAGAGTCTGGGATTCAACTTCATTTCTGCAGGGAACCACACAGCATAGTTCTCATCCATGGATCACACTCTGCTTTACAGCGAGAATCACGCTCTTGCTTTCTAAAGTCTCTAAGAAAGCAGGAAACGTGAGTGTGCTGTGAACAAAAGAACAGTGTTTCCTACACATACGGACCATATGTAGTCCAACTCTCTTTCTGAAACTGACACAAAGCACTGGTCCTCTAACATCCAATGCTTGTCAGTTAAGATGAGAAACTTGTGAGCTTCGTAAACGATGTAGTTCGTTTGAGCATAAAAGTGACTGCCCTTACCTGATTCGGGGTCTTGCTTGTAGGAAGACTCAGAGCCTGGGATTTAACTCCATTTCTGAAGTGAAACACACAGCAGTGTAATCATCCATTGATCACACTCTGCTTTAGAACAAGAAGCACACTCTTGCTTGCTAGAGTCTCTAAGACAGCAGGAAACGTGTGTGTGCTGAGAACAAAAGAACGGTGTGTCCTACACATACGGACCATATCTAGTTCAACTCTGCTTCTGAGACTGATACAAAGCACTGGTCCTCTAACATCCAATGCTTGTTTGTTAAGATGAGAAACGTGTGAGCTTCGTGAACGATTTAGTTCGTTTGAGTTGAAAAGTGACTGTCCTTACCTGAAGCGAATTCTTGCTTGTAGGAAGACACAGAGCATAGGATTTAACTCCATTTCAGAAGGGAAACACACAGCATAGTTCTCATCCATGGATCACACTGTGCTTTAGAGCAAGAAGCACACTTTTGCGTTCTAGAGTCTCTAATACAGCAGCTAATCTGAGTGTGCCCACAAAAAAAAGAATGGTGTTTCCTACACATACGGACCATATGTAGTCCAAATCTGCTTCTGAACCTGATACAAAGCACTGGTCCTCTAACATTCAATGCTTGTCTGTTAAGATGAGAAACGTGTGAGCTCCGTGAACGATGTAGTTCGTTTGAGCTGAAAAGTGACTGCCCTTACCTGAAAAGAAGTCTTGCTTTTAGGAAGACACAGAGTCTGGGATTCAACTCCATTTCTGAAGGGAACCACACAGCATAGTTCTCATCCATGGATCACACTCTGCTTTAGAGCGAGAATCACGCTCTTGCTTTCTAAAGTCTCTAAGACAGCAGGAAACGTGAGTGTGCTGTGAACAAAAGAACGGTGTTTCCTACACATACCTACCATATCTAGTCCAACTCTGTTTCTCAAACTGACACAAAGCACTGGTCCTCTAACATCCACTGCTTGTCAGTTAAGATGAGATACGTGTGAGCTTTGAGAATGATGTAGTTCCTTTGAACTGAAAAGTGACTGCCCTTACCTGAAACGAAGTCTTGCATGTAGGAAGACACAGAGCCTGGGATTTAACTCCATCTCTGAAGGGAAACACACAGCATAGTTCTCATCCATGGATCACACTCTGCTTTAGAGTGAGAGGCACGCTCTTGCTTTCAAGAGTCTCTAAAACGGCCGCTAATCTGAGTGTGCCCAGAAAAAAAGCATGGTGTTTCCTACACATACGGACCATATGTAGTCCAAATCTGCTTCTGAAACTGATACAATGCACTGGTCCTCTAACAGCCAATGCTTGTCTGTTAAGATGAGAAACGTGTGAGCTTCTTGAAGGATGTAGTTCGTTTGAGCATAAAAGTGACTGCCCTTACCTGATTCGAAGTCTTGCTTGAAGGAAGACTCAGAGCCTGGGATTTAACTCCATTTCTGAAGTGAAACACACAGCAGTGTTCTCATCCATTGATCACACTCTGCTTTAGAAAAAGAACCACGCTCTTGCTTTCTAGAGTCTCTAAGACAGAAGGAAACGTGTGTGTGCTGAGAACAAAAGAACGGTGTGTCCTACACATACGGACCATATCTAGTTCAACTCTGCTTCTGAAACTGATACAAAGCACTGGTCCTCTAACATCCAATGCTTGTTTGTTAAGATGATAAACGTGTGAGCTTCGTGAACGATGTAGTTCGTTTGAGTTGAAAAGTGACTGCCCTTACCTGAAGCGAATTCTTGCTTGTAGGAAGACACAGAGCATAGGATTTAACTCCATTTCAGAAGGGAAACACACAGCATAGTTCTCATCCTTGGATCACACTCTGCTTTAGAGCAAGAAGCACGCTCTTGGTTTCTAGAATCTCTAAGACAGCAGGAAAGGTGAGTGTGCTGAGAACAAAAGAACGGTGTTTCCTACACATACGGACCATATCTAGTCCAACTCCGCTTCTCAAACTGATACAAAGCACTGGTCCTCTAACATCCAATGCTTGTCTGTTGAGATGAGAAACGTGTGAGCTCCGTGAACGATGTAGTCCGTTTGAGCTGAAAAGTGACTGCCCTTACCTGAAACGAAGTCTTGCTTGTAGGAAGACACAGATTCTGGGATTTAACTCCATTTCTGTAGGGAAACACACAGCATAGTTCTCATCCACGGATCACACTCTGCTTTAGAGCGAAAAGCACGCTCTTGCTTTCTAGAATCTCTAAGACAGCAAGAAACGTGAGTGTGCTGTGAACAAAAGAACGGTGTTTCCAACACATAAGGACCATATCTAGTCCAACTCTGTTTCTGAAACTGACACAAAGCACTGGTCCTCTAACATCCAATGCTTGTCAGTTAAGATGAGAAACGTGTCAGCTTTGAGAATGATTTAGTTCCGTTGAACTGAAAAGTGACTGCCCTTACCAGAAACGAAGTCTTGCATGTAGTAAGACACAGAGCCTGGGATTTAACTCCATCTCTGAAGGGAAACACACAGCATAGTTCTCATCCATGGATCACACTGTGCTTTAGAGTGAGAAGCACGCTCTTGCTTTCTAGATTCTCTAATACAGCAGGTAATCTGAGTGTGCCCAGAACAAAAGAACGGTGTTTCCTACACATACGGACCATATGTAGTCCAAATCTGCTTCTGAAACTGATACAAAGCACTGACCCTATAACATCCAATGCTTGTCAGTTAAGATGAGAAACTTGTGAGCTTCGTGAACGATGTAGTTCGTTTGAGCAGAAAAGTGACTGCCCTTACCTGATTCGAAGTCTTGCTTGAAGGAAGACTCAGAGCCAGGGATTTAACTCCATTTCTGAAGTGAAACACACAGCATAGTTCTCATCCATCGATCACACTCTGCTTTACAGCGAGAAGCACGCTCTTGCTTTCTAGAATCTCTAAGACAGCAGGAAACCTGAGTGTGCTGAGAACAAAAGAACGGTGTTTCCTACACATACGGACCATATCTAGTCCAACTCCGCTTCTTAAACTGATACAAAGCACTGGTCCTCTAACATCCAATGCTTGTCTGTTGAGATGAGAAACGTGTGAGCTCCGTGAACGATGTAGTCCGTTTGGCCTGAAAAGTGACTGCCCTTACTTGAAACGAAGTCTTGCTTGTAGGAAGACACAGAGCCTGGGATTTAACTCCATTTCTGTAGGGAAACACACAGCATAGTTCTCATCCATGGATCACACTCTGCTTTAGAGCGAGAAGCACGCTCTTGCTTTCTAGAATCTCTAAGACAGCAGGAAACGTGAGTGTGCTGAGAACAAAAGAACGGTGTTTCCTACACATACGGACCATTTGTAGTCCAACTCTCATTCTGAAACTGACACAAAGCACTGGTCCTCTAACATCCAATGCTTGTCAGTTAAGATGAGAAACTTGTGAGCTTCGTAAACGATGTAGTTCGTTTGAGCATAAAAGTGACTGCCCTTACCTGATTCGAAGTCTTGCTTGTAGGAAGACTCAGAGCCTGGGATTTAACTCCATTTCTGAAGTGAAACACACAGCAGTGTAATCATCCATTGATCACACTCTGCTTTAGAACAAGAAGCACACTCTTGCTTTCTAGAGTCTCTAAGACAGCAGGAAACGTGTGTGTGCTGAGAACAAAAGAACGGTGTGTCCTACACATACGGACCATATCTAGTTCAACTCTGCTTCTGAAACTGATACAAAGCACTGGTCCTCTAACATCCAATGCTTGTTTGTTAAGATGAGAACCGTGTGAGCTTCGTGAACGATGTAGTTCGTTTGAGTTGAAAAGTGACTGCCCTTACCTGAAACGAAGTCTTGCTTGTAGGAAGACACAGAGCATAGGATTTAACTCCATTTCAGAAGGGAAACACACAGCATAGTTCTCATCCATGGATCACACTGTGCTTTAGAGCAAGAAGCACGCTTTTGCGTTCTAGAGTCTCTAATACAGCAGCTAATCTGAGTGTGCCCAGAAAAAAAGAATGGTGTTTCTTACACATACGGACGATATGTAGTCCAAATCTGCTTCTGAAACTGATACAATGCACTGGTCCTCTAACATCCAATGCTTGTCAGTTAAGATGAGAAACGTGTGATCTTCGTGAACGATGTAGTTCATTTGAGCAGAAAAGTGACTGCCCTTACCTGAAACGAAGTCTTGCTTGTAGGAAGACTCAGAGCCTGGGATTTAACTCCATTTCTGAAGTGAAACACACAGCAGTGTTCTCCTCCATTGATCACACTCTGCTTTAGACCAAGAAGCACGCTCTTGCTTTCTAGAGTCTCTAAGACAGCAGGAAAGGTGATTTTGCTGAGAACAAAAGAACGGTGTTTCCTACACATACGGACCATATCTAGTCAAACTCTGCTTCTTAAACTGATACAAAGAACTGGTCCTCTAACATCCAATGCTTGTCTCTTAAGATGAGAAACGTGTGCGCTCTGTGAACGATGTAGTTTGTTTGAGCTGAAAAGTGACTGCCCTTACCTGAAATGAAGTCTTGCTTGTAGGAAGACATAGAGCCTGGGATTTTACTCCATTTCTGAAGGGAAACACAGAGCATAGTTCTCAACCGTGGATCACACTCTGCTTTAGAGCGAGAAGCACGCTCTTGCTTTCTAGAATCTCTAAGACAGCAGGAAACGTGAGTGTCCTGAGAACAAAAGAACGGTGTTTCCTACACATACGGACCATATCTAGTCCAACTCTTCTTCTGAAACTGATACAAAGCACTGGTCCTCTAACATCCAATGCTTGTCAGTTAAGATGGCAAACGTGTGAGCGTCATGAACGATGTAGTTCTTTTGAGCAGAAAAGTGACTGCCCTTACCTGATTCGAAGTCTTGCTTGAAGGAAGACTCAGAGCCTGGGATTTAACTCCATTTCTGAAGTGAAACACACAGCAGTGTAATCATCCATTGATCACACTCTGCTTTAGAACAAGAAGCACGCTCTTGCTTTCTAGAGTCTCTAAGACAGAAGGAAACGTGAGTGTGCTGAGAACAACAGAACGGTGTTTCCTACACATACAGACCATATCTAGTCCAACTCTGCTTCTTAAACTGATACAAAGCACTGGTCCTCTAACATCCAATGCTTGTTTGTTAAGATGAGAAACGTGTGAGCTTCGTGAACGATGTAGTTCGTTTGAGTTGAAAAGTGACTGCCCTTACCTGAAACGAAGTCTTGCTTGTAGGAAGACACAGAGCATAGGATTTAACTCCATTTCAGAAGGGAAACACACAGCATAGTTCTCATCCATGGATCACACGTGCTTTAGAGCAAGAAGCACGCTTTTGCGTTCTAGAGTCTCTAATACAGCAGCTAATCTGAGTGTGCCCAGAAAAAAAGAATGGTGTTTCTTACACATACGGACCATATGTAGTCCAAATCTGCTTCTGAAACTGATACAATGCACTGGTCCTCTAACATCCAATGCTTGTCAGTTAAGATGAGAAACGTGTGATCTTCGTGAACGATGTAGTTCATTTGAGCAGAAAAGTGACTGCCCTTACCTGAAACGAAGTCTTGCTTGTAGGAAGACTCAGAGCCTGGGATTTAACTCCATTTCTGAAGTGAAACACACAGCAGTGTTCTCATCCATTGATCACACTCTGCTTTAGAACAAGAAGCACGCTCTTGCTTTCTAGAGTCTCTAAGACAGCAGGAAAGGTGATTTTGCTGAGAACAAAAGAACGGTGTTTCCTACACATACGGACCATATCTAGTCCAACTCTGCTTCTTAAACTGATACAAAGAACTGGTCCTCTAACATCCAATGCTTGTCTGTTGAGATGAGAAACGTGTGAGCTCCGTGAACGATGTAGTCCGTTTGAGCTGAAAAGTGACTGCCCTTACTTGAAACGAAGTCTTGCTTGTAGGAAGACACAGATTCTGGGATTTAACTCCATTTCTGTAGTGAAACACACAGCATAGTTCTCATCCTTGGATCACACTCTGCTTTAGAGCGAGAAGCACGCTCTTGCTTTCTAGAATCTCTAAGACAGCAGGAAACGTGAGTGTGCTGAGAACAAAAGAACGGTGTTTCCTACACATACGGACCATATCTAGTCCAACTCCGCTTCTCAAACTGATACAAAGCACTGGTCCTCTAACATCCAATGCTTGTCTGTTGAGATGAGAAACGTGTGAGCTCCGTGAACGATGTAGTCCGTTTGAGCTGAAAAGTGACTGCCCTTACCTGAAACGAAGTCTTGCTTGTAGGAAGACACAGATTCTGGGATTTAACTCCATTTCTGTAGGGAAACACACAGCATAGTTCTCATCCATGGATCACACTCTGCTTTAGAGCGAGAAGCACGCTCTTGCTTTCTAGAATCTCTAAGACAGCAAGAAACGTGAGTGTGCTGTGAACAAAAGAACGGTGTTTCCTACACATAAGGACCATTTCTAGTCCAACTCTGTTTCTGAAACTGACACAAAGCACTGATCCTCTAACATCCAATGCTTGTCAGTTAAGATGAGAAACGTGTCAGCTTTGAGAATGATTTAGTTCCCTTGAACTGAAAAGTGACTGCCCTTACCAGAAACGAAGTCTTGCATGTAGTAAGACACAGAGCCTGGGATTTAACTCCATCTCTGAAGGGAAACACACAGCATAGTTCTCATCCATGGATCACACTGTGCTTTAGAGTGAGAAGCACGCTCCTGCTTTCTAGAGTCCCTAATACAGCAGGTAATCTGAGTGTGCCCAGAACAAAAGAACGGTGTTTCCTACACATACGGACCATATGTTGTCCAAATCTGCTTCTGAAACTGATACAAAGCACTGGTCCTCTAACATCCAATGCTTGTCTGTTAAGATGAGAAACGTGTCAGCTTTGAGAATGATTTAGTTCCGTTGAACTGAAAAGTGACTGCCCTTACCAGAAACGAGTCTTGCATGTAGTAAGACACAGAGGCTGGGATTTAACTCCATCTTTGAAGGGAAACACACAGCATAGTTCTCATCCATGGATCACACTGTGCTTTAGAGTGAGAAGCACGCTCTTGCTTTCTAGAGTCCCTAATACAGCAGGTAATCTGAGTGTGCCCAGAACAAAAGAACGGTGTTTCCTACACATACGGACCATATGTAGTCCAAATCTGCTTCTGAAACTGATACAAAGCACTGACCCTATAACATCCAATGCTTGTCAGTTAAGATGAGAAACTTGTGAGCTTCGTGAACGATGTAGTTCGTTTGAGCAGAAAAGTGACTGCCCTTACCTGATTCGAAGTCTTGCTTGAAGGAAGACTCAGAGCCTGGGATTTAACTCCATTTCTGAGGTGAAACACACAGCAGTGTTCTCATCCATTGATCACACTCTGCTTTACAGCGAGAAGCACGCTCTTGCTTTCTAGAATCTCTAAGACAGCAGGAAACCTGAGTGTGCTGAGAACAAAAGAACGGTGTTTCCTACACATACGGACCATATCTAGTCCAACTCCGCTTCTTAAACTGATACAAAGCACTGGTCCTCTAACATCCAATGCTAGTCTGTTGAGATGAGAAACATGTGAGCTCCGTGAACGATGTAGTCCGTTTGGCCTGAAAAGTGACTGCCCTTACTTGAAACGAAGTCTTGCTTGTAGGAAGACACAGATTCTGGGATTTAACTCCATTTCTGTAGGGAAACACACAGCATAGTTCTCATCCATGGATCACACTCTGCTTTAGAGCGAGAAGCACGCTCTTGCTTTCTAGAATCTCTAAGACAGCAGGAAACGTGAGTGTGCTGAGAACAAAAGAACGGTGTTTCCTACACATACGGACCATATCTAGTCCAACTCTCATTCAGAAACTGACACAAAGCACTGGTCCTCTAACATCCAATGCTTGTCAGTTAAGATGAGAAACTTGTGAGCTTCGTAAACGATGTAGTTCGTTTGAGCATAAAAGTGACTGCCCTTACCTGATTCGAAGTCTTGCTTGTAGGACGACACAGAGCATAGGATTTAACTCCATTTCAGAAGGGAAACACACAGCATAGTTCTCATCCATGGATCACACTGTGCTTTAGAGCAAGAAGCACGCTTTTGCGTTCTAGAGTCTCTAATACAGCAGCTAATCTGAGTGTGCCCAGAAAAAAAGAATGGTGTTTCTTACACATACGGACCATATCTAGTCCAACTCTGCTTCTTAAACTGATACAAAGAACTGGTCCTCTAACATCCAATGCTTGTCTCTTAAGATGAGAAACGTGTGAGCTCTGTGAACGATGTAGTTTGTTTGAGCTGAAAAGTGACTGCCCTTACCTGAAACGAAGTCTTGCTTGTAGGAAGACATAGAGCCTGGGATTTTACTCCATTTCTGAAGGGAAACACAGAGCATAGTTCTCAACCGTGGATCACACTCTGCTTTAGAGCGAGAAGCACGCTCTTGCTTTCTAGAGTCTCTAAGATAGCAGGAAACGTGAGTGTGCTGAGAACAAAAGAACGGTGTTTCTAACATACGGACCATATCTAGTCCAACTCTGCTTCTTAAACTGATACAAAGCACTGGTCCTCTAACATCCAATGCTTGTCTGTTGAGATGAGAAACGTATGAGCTCCGTGAACGATGTAGTTCGTTTGAGCTGAAAAGTGACTGCCCTTACCTGAAACGAAGTCTTGCTTGTAGGAAGACACAGAGCCTGGGATTTAACTCCATTTCTGAAGGGAAACACACAGCATAGTTCTCATCCATCGATCACATTCTGCTTTAGAGCGAGAAGCACGCTCTTGCTTTCTAGAATCTCTAAGACAGCAGGAAACGTGAGTGTGCTGAGAACAAAAGAACGGTGTCCTACACATACGGACCATATCTAGTCCAACTCCGCTTTTTAAACTGATACAAAGCACTGGTCCTCTAACATCCAATGCTTGTCTGTTGAGATGAGAAACGTGTTAGCTCCGTGAAAGATGTAGTTCGTTTGAGTTGAAAAGTGACTGCCCTTACCTGATTCGAAGTCTTGCTTGTAGGAAGACTCAGAGCATAGGATTTAACTCCATTTCAGAAGGGAAACACACAGCATAGTTCTCATCCATGGATCACACTGTGCTTTAGAGCAAGAAGCACGCTTTTGCGTTCTAGAGTCTCTAATAAAGCAGCTAATCTGAGTGTGCCCAGAAAAAAAGAATGGTGTTTCTTACACATACGGACCATATGTAGTCCAAATCTGCTTCTGAAACTGATACAAAGCACTGGTCCTCTAACATCCAATGCTTGTCAGTTAAGATGGGAAACGTGTGAGCGTCATGAATGATGTAGTTCGTTTGAGCAGAAAAGTGACTGCCATTACCTTAAACGAAGTCTTGCTTGTAGGAAGACTCAGAGCCTGGGATTTAACTCCATTTCTGAAGTGAAACACACAGCAGTGTTCTCATCCATTGATCACACTCTGCTTTAGAACAAGAAGCACGCTCTTGCTTTCTAGAGTCTCTAAGACAGAAGGAAACGTGAGTGTGCTGAGAACAAGAGAACGGTGTTTCCTACACATACGGACCATATCTAGTCCAACTCTGCTTCTTAAACTGATACAAAGCACTGGTCCTCTAACATCCAATGCTTGTCTGTTGAGATGAGAAACGTATGAGCTCCGTGAACGATGTAGTTCGTTTGAGCTGAAAAGTGACTGCCCTTACCAGAAACGAAGTCTTGCATGTAGTAAGACACAGAGCCTGGGATTTAACTCCATCTCTGAAGGGAAACACACAGCATAGTTCTCATCCATGGATCACACTGTGCTTTAGAGTGAGAAGCACGCTCTTGCTTTCTAGAATCTCTAAGACAGCAGGAAATCTGAGTGTGCCCAGAACAAAAGAACGGTGTTTCCTACACATAAGGACCATATCTAGTCCAACTCTGTTTCTGAAACTGACAAAAGCACTGGTCCTCTAACATCCAATGCTTGTCAGTTAAAATGAGAATCGTGTCAGCTTTGAGAATGATTTAGTTCCGTTGAACTGAAAAGTGACTGCCCTTACCAGAAACGAAGTCTTGCATGTAGTAAGACACAGAGCCTGGGATTTAACTCCATCTCTGAAGGGAAACACACAGCATAGTTCTCATCCATGGATCACACTGTGCTTTAGAGTGAGAAGCATGCTCTTGCTTTCTAGAGTCTCTAATACAGCAGGTAATCTGAGTGTGCCCAGAACAAAAGAACAGTGTTTCCTACACATACGGACCATATGTAGTCCAAATCTGCTTCTGAAACTGATACAAAGCACTGACCCTATAACATCCAATGCTTGTCAGTTAAGATGAGAAACTTGTGAGCTTCGCGAACGATGTAGTTCGTTTGAGCATAAAAGTGACTGCCCTTACCTGATTCGAAGTCTTGCTTGAAGGAAGACTCAGAGCCTGGGATTTAACTCCATTTCTGAAGTGAAACACACAGCAGTGTTCTCATCCATTGATCATACTCTGCTTTAGAACAGGAAGCACGCTCTTGCTTTCTAGAGTCTCTAAGACAGAAGGAAACGTGACTGTGCTGAGAACAACAGAACGGTGTTTCCTACACATACGGACCATATCTAGTCCAACTCTGCTTCTTAAACTGATACAAAGCACTGGTCCTCTAACATCCAATGCTTGTCTGTTGAGATGAGAAACGTGTGAGCTCCGTGAACGATGTAGTCCGTTTGAGCTGAAAAGTGACTGCCCTTACTTGAAACGAAGTCTTGCTTGTAGAAAGACACAGATTCTGGGATTTAACTCCATTTCTGTAGGGAAACACACAGCATAGTTCTCATCCATGGATCACACTCTGCTTTAGAGCGAGAAGCACGCTCTTGCTTTCTAGAATCTCTAAGACAGCAGGAAACGTGAGTGTGCTGAGAACAAAAGAATGGTGTTTCCTACACATACGGACCATATCTAGTCCAACTCTCATTCTGAAACTGACAGAAAGCACTGGTCCTCTAACATCCAATGCTTGTCAGTTAAGATGAGAAACTTGTGAGCTTCGTAAACGATGTAGTTCGTTTGAGCATAAAAGTGACTGCCCTTACCTGATTCGAAGTCTTGCTTGTAGGAAGACTCAGAGCCTGGGATTTAACTCCATTTCTGAAGTGAAACACACAGCAGTGTAATCATCCATTGATCACACTCTGCTTTAGAACAAGAAGCACACTCTTGCTTTCTAGAGTCTCTAAGACAGCAGGAAACGTGTGTGTGCTGAGAACAAAAGAACGGTGTGTCCTACACATACGGACCATATCTAGTTCAAATCTGCTTCTGAAACTGATACAAAGCACTGGTCCTCTAACATCCAATGCTTGTTTGTTAAGATGAGAAACGTGTGAGCTTCGTGAACGATGTAGTTCGTTTGAGTTGAAAAGTGACTGCCCTTACCTGAAACGAAGTCTTGCTTGTAGGAAGACACAGAGCATAGGATTTAACTCCATTTCAGAAGGGAAACACACAGCATAGTTCTCATCCATGGATCACACTGTGCTTTAGAGCAAGAAGCACGCTTTTGCGTTCTAGAGTCTCTAATACAGCAGCTAATCTGAGTGTGCCCAGAAAAAAAGAATGGTGTTTCTTACACATACGGACCATATGTAGTCCAAATCTGCTTCTGAAACTGATACAAAGCACTGGTCCTCTAACATCCAATGCTTGTCAGTTAAGATGGGAAACGTGTGAGCGTCATGAATGATGTAGTTCGTTTGAGCAGAAAAGTGACTGCCATTACCTTAAACGAAGTCTTGCTTGTAGGAAGACTCAGAGCCTGGGATTTAACTCCATTTCTGAAGTGAAACACACAGCAGTGTTCTCATCCATTGATCACACTCTGCTTTAGAACAAGAAGCACGCTCTTGCTTTCTAGAGTCTCTAAGACAGAAGGAAACGTGAGTGTGCTGAGAACAAGAGAACGGTGTTTCCTACACATACGGACCATATCTAGTCCAACTCTGCTTCTTAAACTGATACAAAGCACTGGTCCTCTAACATCCAATGCTTGTCTGTTGAGATGAGAAACGTATGAGCTCCGTGAACGATGTAGTTCGTTTGAGCTGAAAAGTGACTGCCCTTACCAGAAACGAAGTCTTGCATGTAGTAAGACACAGAGCCTGGGATTTAACTCCATCTCTGAAGGGAAACACACAGCATAGTTCTCATCCATGGATCACACTGTGCTTTAGAGTGAGAAGCACGCTCTTGCTTTCTAGAATCTCTAAGACAGCAGGAAATCTGAGTGTGCCCAGAACAAAAGAACGGTGTTTCCTACACATAAGGACCATATCTAGTCCAACTCTGTTTCTGAAACTGACAAAAGCACTGGTCCTCTAACATCCAATGCTTGTCAGTTAAAATGAGAATCGTGTCAGCTTTGAGAATGATTTAGTTCCGTTGAACTGAAAAGTGACTGCCCTTACCAGAAACGAAGTCTTGCATGTAGTAAGACACAGAGCCTGGGATTTAACTCCATCTCTGAAGGGAAACACACAGCATAGTTCTCATCCATGGATCACACTGTGCTTTAGAGTGAGAAGCATGCTCTTGCTTTCTAGAGTCTCTAATACAGCAGGTAATCTGAGTGTGCCCAGAACAAAAGAACAGTGTTTCCTACACATACGGACCATATGTAGTCCAAATCTGCTTCTGAAACTGATACAAAGCACTGACCCTATAACATCCAATGCTTGTCAGTTAAGATGAGAAACTTGTGAGCTTCGCGAACGATGTAGTTCGTTTGAGCATAAAAGTGACTGCCCTTACCTGATTCGAAGTCTTGCTTGAAGGAAGACTCAGAGCCTGGGATTTAACTCCATTTCTGAAGTGAAACACACAGCAGTGTTCTCATCCATTGATCATACTCTGCTTTAGAACAGGAAGCACGCTCTTGCTTTCTAGAGTCTCTAAGACAGAAGGAAACGTGACTGTGCTGAGAACAACAGAACGGTGTTTCCTACACATACGGACCATATCTAGTCCAACTCTGCTTCTTAAACTGATACAAAGCACTGGTCCTCTAACATCCAATGCTTGTCTGTTGAGATGAGAAACGTGTGAGCTCCGTGAACGATGTAGTCCGTTTGAGCTGAAAAGTGACTGCCCTTACTTGAAACGAAGTCTTGCTTGTAGAAAGACACAGATTCTGGGATTTAACTCCATTTCTGTAGGGAAACACACAGCATAGTTCTCATCCATGGATCACACTCTGCTTTAGAGCGAGAAGCACGCTCTTGCTTTCTAGAATCTCTAAGACAGCAGGAAACGTGAGTGTGCTGAGAACAAAAGAATGGTGTTTCCTACACATACGGACCATATCTAGTCCAACTCTCATTCTGAAACTGACAGAAAGCACTGGTCCTCTAACATCCAATGCTTGTCAGTTAAGATGAGAAACTTGTGAGCTTCGTAAACGATGTAGTTCGTTTGAGCATAAAAGTGACTGCCCTTACCTGATTCGAAGTCTTGCTTGTAGGAAGACTCAGAGCCTGGGATTTAACTCCATTTCTGAAGTGAAACACACAGCAGTGTAATCATCCATTGATCACACTCTGCTTTAGAACAAGAAGCACACTCTTGCTTTCTAGAGTCTCTAAGACAGCAGGAAACGTGTGTGTGCTGAGAACAAAAGAACGGTGTGTCCTACACATACGGACCATATCTAGTTCAAATCTGCTTCTGAAACTGATACAAAGCACTGGTCCTCTAACATCCAATGCTTGTTTGTTAAGATGAGAAACGTGTGAGCTTCGTGAACGATGTAGTTCGTTTGAGTTGAAAAGTGACTGCCCTTACCTGAAACGAAGTCTTGCTTGTAGGAAGACACAGAGCATAGGATTTAACTCCATTTCAGAAGGGAAACACACAGCATAGTTCTCATCCATGGATCACACTGTGCTTTAGAGCAAGAAGCACGCTTTTGCGTTCTAGAGTCTCTAATACAGCAGCTAATCTGAGTGTGCCCAGAAAAAAAGAATGGTGTTTCTTACACATACGGACCATATCTAGTCCAACTCTGCTTCTTAAACTGATACAAAGCACTGGTCCTCTAACATCCAATGCTTGTCTCTTAAGATGAGAAACGTGTGAGCTCTGTGAACGATGTAGCTTGTTTGAGCTGAAAAGTGACTGCCCTTACCTGAAACGAAGTCTTGCTTGTAGGAAGACATAGAGCCTGGGATTTTACTCCATTTCTGAAGGGAAACACAGAGCATAGTTCTCAACCGTGGATCACACTCTGCTTTAGAGCGAGAAGCATGCTCTTGCTTTCTAGAGTCTCTAAGACAGCAGGAAACGTGAGTGTTCTGAGAACAAAAGAACGGTGTTTCCTACACATACGGACCATATCTAGTCCAACTCTTCTTCTGAAACTGATACAAAGCACTGGTCCTCTAACATCCAATGCTTGTCAGTTAAGATGGGAAACGTGTGAGCGTCATGAACGATGTAGTTCGTTTGAGCAGAAAAGTGACTGCCCTTACCTGATTCGAAGTCTTGCTTGAAGGAAGACTCAGAGCCTGGGATTTAACTCCATTTCTGAAGTGAAACACACAGCAGTGTAATCATCCATTGATCACACTCTTCTTTAGAACAAGAAGCACGCTCTTGCTTTCTAGAGTCTCTAAGACAGAAGGAAACGTGAGTGTGCTGAGAACAACAGAACGGTGTTTCCTACACATACGGACCATATCTAGTCCAACTCTGCTTCTTAAACTGATACAAAGCACTGGTCCTCTAACATCCAATGCTTGTCTGTTGAGATGAGAAACGTATGAGCTCCGTGAACGATGTAGTTCGTTTGAGCTGAAAAGTGACTGCCCTTACCTGAAACGAAGTCTTGCTTGTAGGAAGACACAGAGCCTGGGATTTAACTCCATTTCTGAAGGGAAACACACAGCATAGTTCTCATCCATCGATCACACTCTGCTTTAGAGCGAGAAGCACGCTCTTGCTTTCTAGAATCTCTAAGACAGCAGGAAACGTGAGTGTGCTGAGAACAAAAGAACGGTGTTTCCTACACATACGGACCATATCTAGTACAACTCTCATTCTGAAACTGACACAAAGCACTGGTCCTCTAACATCCAATGCTTGTCAGTTAAGATGAGAAACTTGTGAGCTTCGTAAAGGATGTAGTTCGTTTGAGCATAAAAGTGACTGCCCTTACCTGATTCGAAGTCTTGCTTGTAGGAAGACTCAGAGCCTGGGATTTAACTCCATTTCTGAAGTGAAACACACAGCAGTGTAATCATCCATTGATCACACTCTGCTTTAGAACAAGAAGCACACTCTTGCTTTCTAGAGTCTCTAAGACAGCAGGAAACGTGTGTGTGCTGAGAACAAAAGAACGGTGTGTCCTACACATACGGACCATATCTAGTTCAACTCTGCTTCTGAAACTGATACAAAGCACTGGTCCTCTAACATCCAATGCTTGTTTGTTAAGATGAGAAACGTGTGAGCTTTGTGAACGATGTAGTTCGTTTGAGTTTAAAGTGACTGCCCTTACCTGAAAGGAAGTCTTGCTTGTAGGAAGACTCAGAGCCTGGGATTTAACTCCATTTCTGAAGTGAAACACACAGCAGTGTTCTCATCCATTGATCAAACTCTGCTTTAGAACAAGAAGCACGCTCTTGCTTTCTAGAGTCTCTAAGACAGCAGGAAAGGTGATTTTGCTGAGAACAAAAGAACGGTGTTTCCTACACATACCGACCATATCTAGTCCAACTCTGCTTCTTAAACTGATACAAAGCACTGGTCCTCTAACATCCAATGCTTGTCTGTTGAGATGAGAAACGTGTTAGCTCCGTGAACGATGTAGTTCCTTTGAGTTGAAAAGTGACTGCCCTTACCTGATTCGAAGTCTTGCTTGTAGGAAGACTCAGAGCATAGGATTTAACTCCATTTCAGAAGGGAAACACACAGCATAGTTCTCATCCATGGATCACACTGTGCTTTAGAGCAAGAAGCACGCTTTTGCGTTCTAGAGTCTCTAATAAAGCAGCTAATCTGAGTGTGCCCAGAAAAAAAGAATGGTGTTTCTTACACATACGGACCATATGTAGTCCAAATCTGCTTCTGAAACTGATACAAAGCACTGGTCCTCTAACATCCAATGCTTGTCAGTTAAGATGGGAAACGTGTGAGCGTCATGAATGATGTAGTTCGTTTGAGCAGAAAAGTGACTGCCATTACCTTAAACGAAGTCTTGCTTGTAGGAAGACTCAGAGCCTGGGATTTAACTCCATTTCTGAAGTGAAACACACAGCAGTGTTCTCATCCATTGATCACACTCTGCTTTAGAACAAGAAGCACGCTCTTGCTTTCTAGAGTCTCTAAGACAGAAGGAAACGTGAGTGTGCTGAGAACAAGAGAACGGTGTTTCCTACACATACGGACCATATCTAGTCCAACTCTGCTTCTAAAACTGATACAAAGCACTGGTCCTCTAACATCCAATGCTTGTCTGTTGAGATGAGAAACGTATGAGCTCCGTGAACGATGTAGTTCGTTTGAGCTGAAAAGTGACTGCCCTTACCTGTAACGAAGTCTTGCTTGTAGGAAGACACAGAGCCTGGGTTTTAACTCCATTTCTGAAGGGAAACACACAGCATAGTTCTCATCCATCGATCACACTCTGCTTTAGAGCGAGAAGCACGCTCTTGCTTTCTAGAATCTCTAAGACAGCAGGAAACGTGAGTGTGCTGAGAACAAAAGAACGGTGTTTCCTACACATATGGACCATATCTAGTCCAACTCTGTTTCTGAAACTGACACAAAGCACTGGTCCTCTAACATCCAATGCTTGTCAGTTAAGAGGAGAAACGTGTCTGCTTTGAGAATGATTTAGTTCCGTTGAACTGAAAATTGACTGCCCTTACCAGAAACGAAGTCTTGCATGTAGTAAGACACAGAGCCTGGGATTTAACTCCATCTCTGAAGGGAAACACACAGCATAGTTCTCATCCATGGATCACACTGTGCTTTAGAGTGAGAAGCACGCTCTTGCTTTCTAGAATCTCTAAGACAGCAGGAAATCTGAGTGTGCCCAGAACAAAAGAACGGTGTTTCCTACACATAAGGACCATATCTAGTCCAACTCTGTTTCTGAAACTGACAAAAGCACTGGTCCTCTAACATCCAATGCTTGTCAGTAAAAATGAGAAACGTGTCAGCTTTGAGAATGATTTAGTTCCGTTGAACTGAAAAGTGACTGCCCTTACCAGAAACGAAGTCTTGCATGTAGTAAGACACAGAGCCTGGGATTTAACTCCATCTCTGAAGGGAAACACACAGCATAGTTCTCATCCATGGATCACACTGTGCTTTAGAGTGAGAAGCATGCTCTTGCTTTCTAGAGTCTCTAATACAGCAGGTAATCTGAGTGTGCCCAGAACAAAAGAACGGTGTTTCCTACACATACGGACCATATGTAGTCCAAATCTGCTTCTGAAACTGATAGAAAGCACTGACCCTATAACATCCAATGCTTGTCAGTTAAGATGAGAAACTTGTGAGCTTCGTGAACGATGTAGTTCGTTTGAGCATAAAAGTGACTGCCCTTACCTGATTCGAAGTCTTGCTTGAAGGAAGACTCAGAGCCTGGGATTTAACTCCATTTCTGAAGTGAAACACACAGCAGTGTTCTCATCCATTGATCACACTCTGCTTTAGAACAGGAAGCACGCTCTTGCTTTCTAGAGTCTCTAAGACAGAAGGAAACGTGAGTGTGCTGAGAACAACAGAACGGTGTTTCCTACACATACGGACCATATCTAGTCCAACTCTGCTTCTTAAACTGATACAAAGCACTGGTCCTCTAACATCCAATGCTTGTCTGTTGAGATGAGAAACGTATGAGCTCCGTGAACGATGTAGTTCGTTTGAGCTGAAAAGTGACTGCCCTTACCTGAAACGAAGTCTTGCTTGTAGGAAGACACAGAGCCTGGGATTTAACTCCATTTCTGAAGGGATACACACAGCATAGTTCTCATCCATCGATCACACTCTGCTTTAGAGCGAGAAGCACGCTCCTGCTTTCTAGAATCTCTAAGACAGCAGGAAACCTGAGTGTGCTGAGAACAAAAGAACGGTGTTTCCTACACATACCGACCATATCTAGTCCAACTCCGCTTCTTAAACTGATACAAAGCACTGGTCCTCTAACATCCAATGCTTGTCTGTTGAGATGAGAAACGTGTGAGCTCCGTGAACGATGTAGTCCGTTTGAGCTGAAAAGTGACTGCCCTTACTTGAAACGAAGTCTTGCTTGTAGAAAGACACAGATTCTGGGATTTAACTCCATTTCTGTAGGGAAACACACAGCAGTGTAATCATCCATTGATCACACTCTGCTTTAGAACAAGAAGCACACTCTTGCTTTCTAGAGTCTCTAAGACAGCAGGAAACGTGTGTGTGCTGAGAACAAAAGAACGGTGTGTCCTACACATACGGACCATATCTAGTTCAAATCTGCTTCTGAAACTGATACAAATCACTGGTCCTCTAACATCCAATGCTTGTTTGTTAAGATGAGAAACGTGTGAGCTTCGTGAACGATGTAGTTCGTTTGAGTTGAAAAGTGACTGCCCTTACCTGAAAGGAAGTCTTGCTTGTAGGAAGACACAGAGCATAGGATTTAACTCCATTTCAGAAGGGAAACACACAGCATAGTTCTCATCCATGGATCACACTGTGCTTTAGAGCAAGAAGCACGCTTTTGCGTTCTAGAGTCTCTAATACAGCAGCTAATCTGAGTGTGCCCAGAAAAAAAGAATGGTGTTTCTTACACATACGGACCATATCTAGTCCAACTCTGCTTCTTAAACTGATACAAAGAACTGGTCCTCTAACATCCAATGCTTGTCTCTTAAGATGAGAAACGTGTGAGCTCTGTGAACGATGTAGTTTGTTTGAGCTGAAAAGTGACTGCCCTTACCTGAAACGAAGTCTTGCTTGTAGGAAGACATAGAGCCTGGGATTTTACTCCATTTCTGAAGGGAAACACAGAGCATAGTTCTCAACCATGGATCACACTCTGCTTTAGAGCGAGAAGCACGCTCTTGCTTTCTAGAATCTCTAAGACAGCAGGAAACGTGAGTGTGCTGAGAACAAAAGAACGGTGTCCTACACATACGGACCATATCTAGTCCAACTCCGCTTCTTAAACTGATACAAAGCACTGGTCCTCAAAAATCCAATGCTTGTCTGTTGAGATGAGAAACGTGTTAGCTCCGTGAACGATGTAGTTCGTTTGAGTTGAAAAGTGACTGCCCTTACCTGATTCGAAGTCTTGCTTGTAGGAAGACTCAGAGCATAGGATTTAACTCCATTTCAGAAGGGAAACACACAGCATAGTTCTCATCCATGGATCACACTGTGCTTTAGAGCAAGAAGCACGCTTTTGCGTTCTAGAGTCTCTAATAAAGCAGCTAATCTGAGTGTGCCCAGAAAAAAAGAATGGTGTTTCTTACACATACGGACCATATGTAGTCCAAATCTGCTTCTGAAACTGATACAAAGCACTGGTCCTCTAACATCCAATGCTTGTCAGTTAAGATGGGAAACGTGTGAGCGTCATGAACGATGTAGTTCGTTTGAGCAGAAAAGTGACTGCCATTACCTTAAACGAAGTCTTGCTTGTAGGAAGACTCAGAGCCTGGGATTTAACTCCATTTCTGAAGTGAAACACACAGCAGTGTTCTCATCCATTGATCACACTCTGCTTTAGAACAAGAAGCACGCTCTTGCTTTCTAGAGTCTCTAAGACAGAAGGAAACGTGAGTGTGCTGAGAACAAGAGAACGGTGTTTCCTACTCATACGGACCATATCTAGTCCAACTCTGCTTCTTAAACTGATACAAAGCACTGGTCCTCTAACATCCAATGCTTGTCTGTTGAGATGAGAAACGTATGAGCTCCGTGAACGATGTAGTTCGTTTGAGCTGAAAAGTGACTGCCCTTACCTGTAACGAAGTCTTGCTTGTAGGAAGACACAGAGCCTGGGTTTTAACTCCATTTCTGAAGGGAAACACACAGCATAGTTCTCATCCATCGATCACACTCTGCTTTGGAGCGAGAAGCACGCTCTTGCTTTCTAGAATCTCTAAGACAGCAGGAAACGTGAGTGTGCTGAGAACAAAAGAACGGTGTTTCCTACACATATGGACCATATCTAGTCGAACTCTGTTTCTGAAACTGACACAAAGCACTGGTCCTCTAACATCCAATGCTTGTCAGTTAAGATGAGAAACGTGTCAGCTTTGAGAATGATTTAGTTCCGTTGAACTGAAAAGTGACTGCCCTTACCAGAAACGAAGTCTTGCATGTAGTAAGACACAGAGCCTGGGATTTAACTCCATCTCTGAAGGGAAACACACAGCATAGTTCTCATCCATGGATCACACTGTGCTTTAGAGTGAGAAGCACGCTCTTGCTTTCTAGAATCTCTAAGACAGCAGGAAATCTGAGTGTGCCCAGAACAAAAGAACGGTGTTTCCTACACATAAGGACCATATCTAGTCCAACTCTGTTTCTGAAACTGACAAAAGCACTGGTCCTCTAACATCCAATGCTTGTCAGTTAAAATGAGAAACGTGTCAGCTTTGAGAATGATTTAGTTCCGTTGAACTGAAAAGTGACTTCCCTTACCAGAAACGAAGTCTTGCATGTAGTAAGACACAGAGCCTGGGATTTAACTCCATCTCTGAAGGGAAACACACAGCATAGTTCTCATCCATGGATCACACTCTGCTTTAGAGTGAGAAGCACGCTCTTGCTTTCTAGAGTCTCTAATACAGCAGGTAATCTGAGTGTGCCCAGAACAAAAGAACGGTGTTTCCTACACATACGGACCATATGTAGTCCAAATCTGCTTCTGAAACTGATACAAAGCACTGACCCTATAACATCCAATGCTTGTCAGTTAAGATGAGAAACTTGTGAGCTTCGTGAACGATGTAGTTCGTTTGAGCATAAAAGTGACTGCCCTTACCTGATTCGAAGTCTTGCTTGTAGGAAGACTCAGAGCCTGGGATTTAACTCCATTTCTGAAGTGAAACACACAGCAGTCTTCTCATCCATTGATCACACTCTGCTTTAGAACAGGAAGCACGCTCTTGCTTTCTAGAGTCTCTAAGACAGAAGGAAACGTGAGTGTGCTGAGAACAACAAAACGGTGTTTCCTACACATACGGACCATATCTAGTCCAACTCTGCTTCTTAAACTGATACAAAGCACTGGTCCTCTAACATCCAATGCTTGTCTGTTGAGATGAGAAACGTATGAGCTCCGTGAACGATGTAGTTCGTTTGAGCTGAAAAGTGACTGCCCTTACCTGAAACGAAGTCTTGCTTGTAGGAAGACACAGAGCCTGGGATTTAACTCCATTTCTGAAGGGATACACACAGCATAGTTCTCATCCATGGATCACACTGTGCTTTAGAGTGAGAAGCACGCTCCTGCTTTCTAGAGTCCCTAATACAGCAGGTAATCTGAGTGTGCCCAGAACAAAAGAACGGTGTTTCCTACACATACGGACCATATGTTGTCCAAATCTGCTTCTGAAACTGATACAAAGCACTGGTCCTCTAACATCCAATGCTTGTCTGTTGAGATGAGAAACGTGTGAGCTCCGGGAACGATGTAGTCCGTTTGGCCTGAAAAGTGACTGCCCTTACTTGAAACGAAGTCTTGCTTGTAGGAAGACACAGATTCTGGGATTTAACTCCATTTCTGTAGGGAAACACACAGCATAGATCTCATCCATGGATCACACTGTGCTTTAGAGCAAGAAGCACGCTTTTGCTTTCTAGAGTCTCTAATAAAGCAGCTAATCTGAGTGTGCCCAGAAAAAAGAATGGTGTTTCTTAAACATACGGACCATATGTAGTCCAAATCTGCTTCTTAAACTGATACAAAGCACTGGTCCTCTAACATCCAATGCTTGTCAGTTAAGATGGCAAACGTGTGAGCGTCATGAACGATGTAGTTCGTTTGAGCAGAAAAGTGACTGCCCTTACCTTAAACGAAGTCTTGCTTGTAGGAAGACTCAGAGCCTGGGATTTAACTCCATTTCTGAAGTGAAACACACAGCAGTGTTCTCATCTATTGATCACACTCTGCTTTAGAACAAGAAGCACGCTCTTGCTTTCTAGAGTCTCTAAGACAGAAGGAAACGTGAGTGTGGTGAGAACAAGAGAACGATGTTTCCTACACATACGGACCATATCTAGTCCAACTCTGCTTCTTAAACTGATACAAAGCACTGGTCCTCTAACATCCAATGCTTGTCTGTTGAGATGAGAAACGTATGAGCTCCGTGAACGATGTAATTCGTTTGAGCTGAAAAGTGACTGCCCTTACCTGTAACGAAGTCTTGCTTGTAGGAAGACACAGAGCCTGGGTTTTAACTCCATTTCTGAAGGGAAACAGACAGCATAGTTCTCATCCATCGATCACACTCTGCTTTAGAGCGAGAAGCACGCTCTTGCTTTCCAGAATCTCTAAGACAGCAGGAAACGTGAGTGTGCTGAGAACAAAAGAACGGTGTTTCCTACACATATGGACCATATCTAGTCCAACTCTGTTTCTGAAACTGACACAAAGCACTGGTCCTCTAACATCCAATGCTTGTCAGTTAAGATGAGAAACGTGTCAGCTTTGAGAATGATTTAGTTCCGTTGAACTGAAAAGTGACTGCCCTTACCAGAAACGAGTCTTGCATGTAGTAAGACACAGAGGCTGGGATTTAACTCCATCTTTGAAGGGAAACACACAGCATAGTTCTCATCCATGGATCACACTGTGCTTTAGAGAGAGAAGCACACTCTTGCTTTCTAGAGTCCCTAATACAGCAGGTAATCTGAGTGTGCCCAGAACAAAAGAACGGTGTTTCCTACACATACGGACCATATGTAGTCCAAATCTGCTTCTGAAACTGATACAAAGCACTGACCCTATAACATCCAATGCTTGTCAGTTAAGATGAGAAACTTGTGAGCTTCGTGAACGATGTAGTTCGTTTGAGCATAAAAGTGACTGCCCTTACCTGATTCGAAGTCTTGCTTGTAGGAAGACTCAGAGCCTGGGATTTAACTCCATTTCTGAAGTGAAACACACAGCAGTCTTCTCATCCATTGATCACACTCTGCTTTAGAACAGGAAGCACGCTCTTGCTTTCTAGAGTCTCTAAGACAGAAGGAAACGTGAGTGTGCTGAGAACAACAAAACGGTGTTTCCTACACATACGGACCATATCTAGTCCAACTCTGCTTCTTAAACTGATACAAAGCACTGGTCCTCTAACATCCAATGCTTGTCTGTTGAGATGAGAAACGTATGAGCTCCGTGAACGATGTAGTTCGTTTGAGCTGAAAAGTGACTGCCCTTACCTGAAACGAAGTCTTGCTTGTAGGAAGACACAGAGCCTGGGATTTAACTCCATTTCTGAAGGGATACACACAGCATAGTTCTCATCCATGGATCACACTGTGCTTTAGAGTGAGAAGCACGCTCCTGCTTTCTAGAGTCCCTAATACAGCAGGTAATCTGAGTGTGCCCAGAACAAAAGAACGGTGTTTCCTACACATACGGACCATATGTTGTCCAAATCTGCTTCTGAAACTGATACAAAGCACTGGTCCTCTAACATCCAATGCTTGTCTGTTGAGATGAGAAACGTGTGAGCTCCGGGAACGATGTAGTCCGTTTGGCCTGAAAAGTGACTGCCCTTACTTGAAACGAAGTCTTGCTTGTAGGAAGACACAGATTCTGGGATTTAACTCCATTTCTGTAGGGAAACACACAGCATAGATCTCATCCATGGATCACACTGTGCTTTAGAGCAAGAAGCACGCTTTTGCTTTCTAGAGTCTCTAATAAAGCAGCTAATCTGAGTGTGCCCAGAAAAAAGAATGGTGTTTCTTAAACATACGGACCATATGTAGTCCAAATCTGCTTCTTAAACTGATACAAAGCACTGGTCCTCTAACATCCAATGCTTGTCAGTTAAGATGGCAAACGTGTGAGCGTCATGAACGATGTAGTTCGTTTGAGCAGAAAAGTGACTGCCCTTACCTTAAACGAAGTCTTGCTTGTAGGAAGACTCAGAGCCTGGGATTTAACTCCATTTCTGAAGTGAAACACACAGCAGTGTTCTCATCTATTGATCACACTCTGCTTTAGAACAAGAAGCACGCTCTTGCTTTCTAGAGTCTCTAAGACAGAAGGAAACGTGAGTGTGGTGAGAACAAGAGAACGATGTTTCCTACACATACGGACCATATCTAGTCCAACTCTGCTTCTTAAACTGATACAAAGCACTGGTCCTCTAACATCCAATGCTTGTCTGTTGAGATGAGAAACGTATGAGCTCCGTGAACGATGTAATTCGTTTGAGCTGAAAAGTGACTGCCCTTACCTGTAACGAAGTCTTGCTTGTAGGAAGACACAGAGCCTGGGTTTTAACTCCATTTCTGAAGGGAAACAGACAGCATAGTTCTCATCCATCGATCACACTCTGCTTTAGAGCGAGAAGCACGCTCTTGCTTTCCAGAATCTCTAAGACAGCAGGAAACGTGAGTGTGCTGAGAACAAAAGAACGGTGTTTCCTACACATATGGACCATATCTAGTCCAACTCTGTTTCTGAAACTGACACAAAGCACTGGTCCTCTAACATCCAATGCTTGTCAGTTAAGATGAGAAACGTGTCAGCTTTGAGAATGATTTAGTTCCGTTGAACTGAAAAGTGACTGCCCTTACCAGAAACGAGTCTTGCATGTAGTAAGACACAGAGGCTGGGATTTAACTCCATCTTTGAAGGGAAACACACAGCATAGTTCTCATCCATGGATCACACTGTGCTTTAGAGAGAGAAGCACACTCTTGCTTTCTAGAGTCCCTAATACAGCAGGTAATCTGAGTGTGCCCAGAACAAAAGAACGGTGTTTCCTACACATACGGACCATATGTAGTCCAAATCTGCTTCTGAAACTGATACAAAGCACTGACCCTATAACATCCAATGCTTGTCAGTTAAGATGAGAAACTTGTGAGCTTCGTGAACGATGTAGTTCGTTTGAGCAGAAAAGTGACTGCCCTTACCTGATTCGAAGTCTTGCTTGAAGGAAGACTCAGAGCCTGGGATTTAACTCCATTTCTGAAGTGAAACACACAGCAGTGTTCTCATCCATTGATCACACTCTGCTTTACAGCGAGAAGCACGCTCTTGCTTTCTAGAATCTCTAAGACAGCAGGAAACCTGAGTGTGCTGAGAACAAAAGAACGGTGTCCTACACATACGGACCATATCTAGTCCAACTCCGCTTTTTAAACTGATACAAAGCACTGGTCCTCTAACATCCAATGCTTGTCTGTTGAGATGAGAAACGTGTTAGCTCCGTGAAAGATGTAGTTCGTTTGAGTTGAAAAGTGACTGCCCTTACCTGATTCGAAGTCTTGCTTGTAGGAAGACTCAGAGCATAGGATTTAACTCCATTTCAGAAGGGAAACACACAGCATAGTTCTCATCCATGGATCACACTGTGCTTTAGAGCAAGAAGCACGCTTTTGCGTTCTAGAGTCTCTAATAAAGCAGCTAATCTGAGTGTGCCCAGAAAAAAAGAATGGTGTTTCTTACACATCCGGACCACATGTAGTCCAAATCTGCTTCTGAAACTGATACAAAGCACTGGTCCTCTAACATCCAATGCTTGTCAGTTAAGATGGGAAACGTGTGAGCGTCATGAATGATGTAGTTCGTTTGAGCAGAAAAGTGACTGCCATTACCTTAAACGAAGTCTTGCTTGTAGGAAGACTCAGAGCCTGGGATTTAACTCCATTTCTGAAGTGAAACATACAGCAGTGTTCTCATCCATTGATCACACTCTGCTTTAGAACAAGAAGCACGCTCTTGCTTTCTAGAGTCTCTAAGACAGAAGGAAACGTGAGTGTGCTGAGAACAAGAGAACGGTGTTTCCTACACATACGGACCATATCTAGTCCAACTCCGCTTCTTAAACTGATACAAAGCACTGGTCCTCTAACATCCAATGCTTGTCTGTTGAGATGAGAAACGTGTGAGCTCCGTGAACGATGTAGTCCGTTTGGCCTGAAAAGTGACTGCCCTTACTTGAAACGAAGTCTTGCTTGTAGGAAGACACAGATTCTGGGATTTAACTCCATTTCTGTAGGGAAACACACAGCATAGTTCTCATCCATGGATCACACTCTGCTTTAGAGCGAGAAGCACGCTCTTGCTTTCTAGAATCTCTAAGACAGCAGGAAACGTGAGTGTGCTGAGAACAAAAGAACGGTGTTTCCTACACATACGGACCATATCTAGTCCAACTCTCATTCAGAAACTGACACAAAGCACTGGTCCTCTAACATCCAATGCTTGTCAGTTAAGATGAGAAACTTGTGAGCTTCGTAAACGATGTAGTTCGTTTGAGCATAAAAGTGACTGCCCTTACCTGATTCGAAGTCTTGCTTGTAGGACGACACAGAGCATAGGATTTAACTCCATTTCAGAAGGGAAACACACAGCATAGTTCTCATCCATGGATCACACTGTGCTTTAGAGCAAGAAGCACGCTTTTGCGTTCTAGAGTCTCTAATACAGCAGCTAATCTGAGTGTGCCCAGAAAAAAAGAATGGTGTTTCTTACACATACGGACCATATCTAGTCCAACTCTGCTTCTTAAACTGATACAAAGAACTGGTCCTCTAACATCCAATGCTTGTCTCTTAAGATGAGAAACGTGTGAGCTCTGTGAACGATGTAGTTTGTTTGAGCTGAAAAGTGACTGCCCTTACCTGAAACGAAGTCTTGCTTGTAGGAAGACATAGAGCCTGGGATTTTACTCCATTTCTGAAGGGAAACACAGAGCATAGTTCTCAACCGTGGATCACACTCTGCTTTAGAGCGAGAAGCACGCTCTTGCTTTCTAGAGTCTCTAAGATAGCAGGAAACGTGAGTGTGCTGAGAACAAAAGAACGGTGTTTCTAACATACGGACCATATCTAGTCCAACTCTGCTTCTTAAACTGATACAAAGCACTGGTCCTCTAACATCCAATGCTTGTCTGTTGAGATGAGAAACGTATGAGCTCCGTGAACGATGTAGTTCGTTTGAGCTGAAAAGTGACTGCCCTTACCTGAAACGAAGTCTTGCTTGTAGGAAGACACAGAGCCTGGGATTTAACTCCATTTCTGAAGGGAAACACACAGCATAGTTCTCATCCATGGATCACACTGTGCTTTAGAGCAAGAAGCACGCTTTTGCGTTCTAGAGTCTCTAATAAAGCAGCTAATCTGAGTGTGCCCAGAAAAAAAGAATGGTGTTTCTTACACATACGGACCATATGTAGTCCAAATCTGCTTCTGAAACTGATACAAAGCACTGGTCCTCTAACATCCAATGCTTGTCAGTTAAGATGGGAAACGTGTGAGCGTCATGAATGATGTAGTTCGTTTGAGCAGAAAAGTGACTGCCATTACCTTAAACGAAGTCTTGCTTGTAGGAAGACTCAGAGCCTGGGATTTAACTCTATTTCTGAAGTGAAACACACAGCAGTGTTCTCATCCATTGATCACACTCTGCTTTAGAACAAGAAGCACGCTCTTGCTTTCTAGAGTCTCTAAGACAGAAGGAAACGTGAGTGTGCTGAGAACAAGAGAACGGTGTTTCCTACACATACGGACCATATCTAGTCCAACTCTGCTTCTTAAACTGATACAAAGCACTGGTCCTCTAACATCCAATGCTTGTCTGTTGAGATGAGAAACGTATGAGCTCCGTGAACGATGTACTTCGTTTGAGCTGAAAAGTGACTGCCCTTACCAGAAACGAAGTCTTGCATGTAGTAAGACACAGAGCCTGGGATTTAACTCCATCTCTGAAGGGAAACACACAGCATAGTTCTCATCCCTGGATCACACTGTGCTTTAGAGTGAGAAGCACGCTCTTGCTTTCTAGAATCTCTAAGACAGCAGGAAATCTGAGTGTGCCCAGAACAAAAGAACGGTGTTTCCTACACATAAGGACCATATCTAGTCCATCTCTGTTTCTGAAACTGACAAAAGCACTGGTCCTCTAACATCCAATGCTTGTCAGTTAAAATGAGAATCGTGTCAGCTTTGAGAATGATTTAGTTCCGTTGAACTGAAAAGTGACTGCCCTTACCAGAAACGAAGTCTTGCATGTAGTAAGACACAGAGCCTGGGATTTAACTCCATCTCTGAAGGGAAACACACAGCATAGTTCTCATCCATGGATCACACTGTGCTTTAGAGTGAGAAGCACGCTCTTGCTTTCTAGAGTCTCTAATACAGCAGGTAATCTGAGTGTGCCCAGAACAAAAGAACGGTGTTTCCTACACATACGGACCATATGTAGTCCAAATCTGCTTCTGAAACTGATACAAGGCACTGACCCTATAACATCCAATGCTTGTCAGTTAAGATGAGAAACTTGTGAGCTTCGCGAACGATGTAGTTCGTTTGAGCATAAAAGTGACTGCCCTTACCTGATTCGAAGTCTTGCTTGAAGGAAGACTCAGAGCCTGGGATTTAACTCCATTTCTGAAGTGAAACACACAGCAGTGTTCTCATCCATTGATCATACTCTGCTTTAGAACAGGAAGCACGCTCTTGCTTTCTAGAGTCTCTAAGACAGAAGGAAACGTGACTGTGCTGAGAACAACAGAACGGTGTTTCCTACACATACGGACCATATCTAGTCCAACTCTGCTTCTTAAACTGATACAAAGCACTGGTCCTCTAACATCCAATGCTTGTCTGTTGAGATGAGAAACGTGTGAGCTCCGTGAACGATGTAGTCCGTTTGAGCTGAAAAGTGACTGCCCTTACTTGAAACGAAGTCTTGCTTGTAGAAAGACACAGATTCTGGGATTTAACTCCATTTCTGTAGGGAAACACACAGCATAGTTCTCATCCATGGATCACACTCTGCTTTAGAGCGAGAAGCACGCTCTTGCTTTCTAGAATCTCTAAGACAGCAGGAAACGTGAGTGTGCTGAGAACAAAAGAACGGTGTTTCCTACACATACGGACCATATCTAGTCCAACTCTCATTCTGAAACTGACACAAAGCACTGGTCCTCTAACATCCAATGCTTGTCAGTTAAGATGAGAAACTTGTGAGCTTCGTAAACGATGTAGTTCGTTTGAGCATAAAAGTGACTGCCCTTACCTGATTCGAAGTCTTGCTTGTAGGAAGACTCAGAGCCTGGGATTTAACTCCATTTCTGAAGTGAAACACACAGCAGTGTAATCATCCATTGATCACACTCTGCTTTAGAACAAGAAGCACACTCTTGCTTTCTAGAGTCTCTAAGACAGCAGGAAACGTGTGTGTGCTGAGAACAAAAGAACGGTGTGTCCTACACATACGGACCATATCTAGTTCAAATCTGCTTCTGAAACTGATACAAAGCACTGGTCCTCTAACATCCAATGCTTGTTTGTTAAGATGAGAAACGTGTGAGCTTCGTGAACGATGTAGTTCGTTTGAGTTGAAAAGTGACTGCCCTTACCTGAAACGTAGTCTTGCTTGTAGGAAGACACAGAGCATAGGATTTAACTCCATTTCAGAAGGGAAACACACAGCATAGTTCTCATCCATGGATCACACTGTGCTTTAGAGCAAGAAGCACGCTTTTGCGTTCTAGAGTCTCTAATACAGCAGCTAATCTGAGTGTGCCCAGAAAAAAAGAATGGTGTTTCTTACACATACGGACCATATCTAGTCCAACTCTGCTTCTTAAACTGATACAAAGCACTGGTCCTCTAATATCCAATGCTTGTCTCTTAAGATGAGAAACGTGTGAGCTCTGTGAACGATGTAGCTTGTTTGAGCTGAAAAGTGACTGCCCTTAACTGAAACGAAGTCTTGCTTGTAGGAAGACATAGAGCCTGGGATTTTACTCCATTTCTGAAGGGAAACACAGAGCATAGTTCTCAACCGTGGATCACACTCTGCTTTAGAGCGAGAAGCATGCTCTTGCTTTCTAGAGTCTCTAAGACAGCAGGAAACGTGAGTGTTCTGAGAACAAAAGAACGGTGTTTCCTACACATACGGACCATATCTAGTCCAACTCTTCTTCTGAAACTGATACAAAGCACTGGTCCTCTAACATCCAATGCTTGTCAGTTAAGATGGGAAACGTGTGAGCGTCATGAACGATGTAGTTCGTTTGAGCAGAAAAGTGACTGCCCTTACCTGATTCGAAGTCTTGCTTGAAGGAAGACTCAGAGCCTGGGATTTAACTCCATTTCTGAAGTGAAACACACAGCAGTGTAATCATCCATTGATCACACTCTTCTTTAGAACAAGAAGCACGCTCTTGCTTTCTAGAGTCTCTAAGACAGAAGGAAACGTGAGTGTGCTGAGAACAACAGAACGGTGTTTCCTACACATACGGACCATATCTAGTCCAACTCTGCTTCTTAAACTGATACAAAGCACTGGTCCTCTAACATCCAATGCTTGTCTGTTGAGATGAGAAACGTATGAGCTCCGTGAACGATGTAGTTCGTTTGAGCTGAAAAGTGACTGCCCTTACCTGAAACGAAGTCTTGCTTGTAGGAAGACACAGAGCCTGGGATTTAACTCCATTTCTGAAGGGAAACACACAGCATAGTTCTCATCCATCGATCACACTCTGCTTTAGAGCGAGAAGCACGCTCTTGCTTTCTAGAATCTCTAAGACAGCAGGAAACGTGAGTGTGCTGAGAACAAAAGAACGGTGTTTCCTACACATACGGACCATATCTAGTACAACTCTCATTCTGAAACTGACACAAAGCACTGGTCCTCTAACATCCAATGCTTGTCAGTTAAGATGAGAAACTTGTGAGCTTCGTAAAGGATGTAGTTCGTTTGAGCATAAAAGTGACTGCCCTTACCTGATTCGAAGTCTTGCTTGTAGGAAGACTCAGAGCCTGGGATTTAACTCCATTTCTGAAGTGAAACACACAGCAGTGTAATCATCCATTGATCACACTCTGCTTTAGAACAAGAAGCACACTCTTGCTTTCTAGAGTCTCTAAGACAGCAGGAAACGTGTGTGTGCTGAGAACAAAAGAACGGTGTGTCCTACACATACGGACCATATCTAGTTCAACTCTGCTTCTGAAACTGATACAAAGCACTTGTCCTCTAACATCCAATGCTTGTTTGTTAAGATGAGAAACGTGTGAGCTTTGTGAACGATGTAGTTCGTTTGAGTTTAAAGTGACTGCCCTTACCTGAAACGAAGTCTTGCTTGTAGGAAGACACAGAGCATAGGATTTAACTCCATTTCAGAAGGGAAACACACAGCATAGTTCTCATCCATGGATCACACTGTGCTTTAGAACAAGAAGCACGCTTTTGCGTTCTAGAGTCTGTAATACAGCGGCTAATCTGAGTGTGCCCAGAAAAAAAGAATGGTGTTTCTTACACATACGGACCATATGTAGTCCAAATCTGCTTCTGAAACTGATACAATGCACTGGTCCTCTAACATCCAATGCTTGTCAGTTAAGATGAGAAACGTGTGATCTTCGTGAACGATGTAGTTCATTTGAGTAGAAAAGTGACTGCCCTTACCTGAAACGAAGTCTTGCTTGTAGGAAGACTCAGAGCCTGGGATTTAACTCCATTTCTGAAGTGAAACACACAGCAGTGTTCTCATCCATTGATCAAACTCTGCTTTAGAACAAGAAGCACGCTCTTGCTTTCTAGAGTCTCTAAGACAGCAGGAAAGGTGATTTTGCTGAGAACAAAAGAACGGTGTTTCCTACACATACCGACCATATCTAGTCCAACTCTGCTTCTTAAACTGATACAAAGCACTGGTCCTCTAACATCCAATGCTTGTCTGTTGAGATGAGAAACGTGTTAGCTCCGTGAACGATGTAGTTCGTTTGAGTTGAAAAGTGACTGCCCTTACCTGATTCGAAGTCTTGCTTGTAGGAAGACTCAGAGCATAGGATTTAACTCCATTTCAGAAGGGAAACACACAGCATAGTTCTCATCCATGGATCACACTGTGCTTTAGAGCAAGAAGCACGCTTTTGCGTTCTAGAGTCTCTAATAAAGCAGCTAATCTGAGTGTGCCCAGAAAAAAAGAATGGTGTTTCTTACACATACGGACCATATGTAGTCCAAATCTGCTTCTGAAACTGATACAAAGCACTGGTCCTCTAACATCCAATGCTTGTCAGTTAAGATGGGAAACGTGTGAGCGTCATGAACGATGTAGTTCGTTTGAGCAGAAAAGTGACTGCCATTACCTTAAACGAAGTCTTGCTTGTAGGAAGACTCAGAGCCTGGGATTTAACTCCATTTCTGAAGTGAAACACACAGCAGTGTTCTCATCCATTGATCACACTCTGCTTTAGAACAAGAAGCACGCTCTTGCTTTCTAGAGTCTCTAATACAGCAGGTAATCTGAGTGTGCCCAGAACAAAAGAACGGTGTTTCCTACACATACGGACCATATGTAGTCCAAATCTGCTTCTGAAACTGATACAAGGCACTGACCCTATAACATCCAATGCTTGTCAGTTAAGATGAGAAACTTGTGAGCTTCGCGAACGATGTAGTTCGTTTGAGCATAAAAGTGACTGCCCTTACCTGATTCGAAGTCTTGCTTGAAGGAAGACTCAGAGCCTGGGATTTAACTCCATTTCTGAAGTGAAACACACAGCAGTGTTCTCATCCATTGATCATACTCTGCTTTAGAACAGGAAGCACGCTCTTGCTTTCTAGAGTCTCTAAGACAGAAGGAAACGTGACTGTGCTGAGAACAACAGAACGGTGTTTCCTACACATACGGACCATATCTAGTCCAACTCTGCTTCTTAAACTGATACAAAGCACTGGTCCTCTAACATCCAATGCTTGTCTGTTGAGATGAGAAACGTGTGAGCTCCGTGAACGATGTAGTCCGTTTGAGCTGAAAAGTGACTGCCCTTACTTGAAACGAAGTCTTGCTTGTAGAAAGACACAGATTCTGGGATTTAACTCCATTTCTGTAGGGAAACACACAGCATAGTTCTCATCCATGGATCACACTCTGCTTTAGAGCGAGAAGCACGCTCTTGCTTTCTAGAATCTCTAAGACAGCAGGAAACGTGAGTGTGCTGAGAACAAAAGAACGGTGTTTCCTACACATACGGACCATATCTAGTCCAACTCTCATTCTGAAACTGACACAAAGCACTGGTCCTCTAACATCCAATGCTTGTCAGTTAAGATGAGAAACTTGTGAGCTTCGTAAACGATGTAGTTCGTTTGAGCATAAAAGTGACTGCCCTTACCTGATTCGAAGTCTTGCTTGTAGGAAGACTCAGAGCCTGGGATTTAACTCCATTTCTGAAGTGAAACACACAGCAGTGTAATCATCCATTGATCACACTCTGCTTTAGAACAAGAAGCACACTCTTGCTTTCTAGAGTCTCTAAGACAGCAGGAAACGTGTGTGTGCTGAGAACAAAAGAACGGTGTGTCCTACACATACGGACCATATCTAGTTCAAATCTGCTTCTGAAACTGATACAAAGCACTGGTCCTCTAACATCCAATGCTTGTTTGTTAAGATGAGAAACGTGTGAGCTTCGTGAACGATGTAGTTCGTTTGAGTTGAAAAGTGACTGCCCTTACCTGAAACGTAGTCTTGCTTGTAGGAAGACACAGAGCATAGGATTTAACTCCATTTCAGAAGGGAAACACACAGCATAGTTCTCATCCATGGATCACACTGTGCTTTAGAGCAAGAAGCACGCTTTTGCGTTCTAGAGTCTCTAATACAGCAGCTAATCTGAGTGTGCCCAGAAAAAAAGAATGGTGTTTCTTACACATACGGACCATATCTAGTCCAACTCTGCTTCTTAAACTGATACAAAGCACTGGTCCTCTAATATCCAATGCTTGTCTCTTAAGATGAGAAACGTGTGAGCTCTGTGAACGATGTAGCTTGTTTGAGCTGAAAAGTGACTGCCCTTAACTGAAACGAAGTCTTGCTTGTAGGAAGACATAGAGCCTGGGATTTTACTCCATTTCTGAAGGGAAACACAGAGCATAGTTCTCAACCGTGGATCACACTCTGCTTTAGAGCGAGAAGCATGCTCTTGCTTTCTAGAGTCTCTAAGACAGCAGGAAACGTGAGTGTTCTGAGAACAAAAGAACGGTGTTTCCTACACATACGGACCATATCTAGTCCAACTCTTCTTCTGAAACTGATACAAAGCACTGGTCCTCTAACATCCAATGCTTGTCAGTTAAGATGGGAAACGTGTGAGCGTCATGAACGATGTAGTTCGTTTGAGCAGAAAAGTGACTGCCCTTACCTGATTCGAAGTCTTGCTTGAAGGAAGACTCAGAGCCTGGGATTTAACTCCATTTCTGAAGTGAAACACACAGCAGTGTAATCATCCATTGATCACACTCTTCTTTAGAACAAGAAGCACGCTCTTGCTTTCTAGAGTCTCTAAGACAGAAGGAAACGTGAGTGTGCTGAGAACAACAGAACGGTGTTTCCTACACATACGGACCATATCTAGTCCAACTCTGCTTCTTAAACTGATACAAAGCACTGGTCCTCTAACATCCAATGCTTGTCTGTTGAGATGAGAAACGTATGAGCTCCGTGAACGATGTAGTTCGTTTGAGCTGAAAAGTGACTGCCCTTACCTGAAACGAAGTCTTGCTTGTAGGAAGACACAGAGCCTGGGATTTAACT
The DNA here is from genome assembly GCA_949786385.1 of Onychomys leucogaster. Lineage (NCBI taxonomy): Eukaryota > Metazoa > Chordata > Mammalia > Rodentia > Cricetidae > Onychomys > Onychomys leucogaster. Next base: position 680,656 of record CATKUP010000143.1, read on the forward strand.
CCATTTCTGAAGGGAAACACACAGCATAGTTCTCATCCATCGATCACACTCTGCTTTAGAGCGAGAAGCACGCTCTTGCTTTCTAGAATCTCTAAGACAGCAGGAAACGTGAGTGTGCTGAGAACAAAAGAACGGTGTTTCCTACACATACGGACCATATCTAGTACAACTCTCATTCTGAAACTGACACAAAGCACTGGTCCTCTAACATCCAATGCTTGTCAGTTAAGATGAGAAACTTGTGAGCTTCGTAAAGGATGTAGTTCGTTTGAGCATAAAAGTGACTGCCCTTACCTGATTCGAAGTCTTGCTTGTAGGAAGACTCAGAGCCTGGGATTTAACTCCATTTCTGAAGTGAAACACACAGCAGTGTAATCATCCATTGATCACACTCTGCTTTAGAACAAGAAGCACACTCTTGCTTTCTAGAGTCTCTAAGACAGCAGGAAACGTGTGTGTGCTGAGAACAAAAGAACGGTGTGTCCTACACATACGGACCATATCTAGTTCAACTCTGCTTCTGAAACTGATACAAAGCACTTGTCCTCTAACATCCAATGCTTGTTTGTTAAGATGAGAAACGTGTGAGCTTTGTGAACGATGTAGTTCGTTTGAGTTTAAAGTGACTGCCCTTACCTGAAACGAAGTCTTGCTTGTAGGAAGACACAGAGCATAGGATTTAACTCCATTTCAGAAGGGAAACACACAGCATAGTTCTCATCCATGGATCACACTGTGCTTTAGAACAAGAAGCACGCTTTTGCGTTCTAGAGTCTGTAATACAGCGGCTAATCTGAGTGTGCCCAGAAAAAAAGAATGGTGTTTCTTACACATACGGACCATATGTAGTCCAAATCTGCTTCTGAAACTGATACAATGCACTGGTCCTCTAACATCCAATGCTTGTCAGTTAAGATGAGAAACGTGTGATCTTCGTGAACGATGTAGTTCATTTGAGTAGAAAAGTGACTGCCCTTACCTGAAACGAAGTCTTGCTTGTAGGAAGACTCAGAGCCTGGGATTTAACTCCATTTCTGAAGTGAAACACACAGCAGTGTTCTCATCCATTGATCAAACTCTGCTTTAGAACAAGAAGCACGCTCTTGCTTTCTAGAGTCTCTAAGACAGCAGGAAAGGTGATTTTGCTGAGAACAAAAGAACGGTGTTTCCTACACATACCGACCATATCTAGTCCAACTCTGCTTCTTAAACTGATACAAAGCACTGGTCCTCTAACATCCAATGCTTGTCTGTTGAGATGAGAAACGTGTTAGCTCCGTGAACGATGTAGTTCGTTTGAGTTGAAAAGTGACTGCCCTTACCTGATTCGAAGTCTTGCTTGTAGGAAGACTCAGAGCATAGGATTTAACTCCATTTCAGAAGGGAAACACACAGCATAGTTCTCATCCATGGATCACACTGTGCTTTAGAGCAAGAAGCACGCTTTTGCGTTCTAGAGTCTCTAATAAAGCAGCTAATCTGAGTGTGCCCAGAAAAAAAGAATGGTGTTTCTTACACATACGGACCATATGTAGTCCAAATCTGCTTCTGAAACTGATACAAAGCACTGGTCCTCTAACATCCAATGCTTGTCAGTTAAGATGGGAAACGTGTGAGCGTCATGAACGATGTAGTTCGTTTGAGCAGAAAAGTGACTGCCATTACCTTAAACGAAGTCTTGCTTGTAGGAAGACTCAGAGCCTGGGATTTAACTCCATTTCTGAAGTGAAACACACAGCAGTGTTCTCATCCATTGATCACACTCTGCTTTAGAACAAGAAGCACGCTCTTGCTTTCTAGAGTCTCTAAGACAGAAGGAAAAGTCAGTGTGCTGAGAACAAGAGAACGGTGTTTCCTACACATACGGACCATATCTAGTCCAACTCTGCTTCTTAAACTGATACAAAGCACTGGTCCTCTAACATCCAATGCTTGTCTGTTGAGATGAGAAACGTATGAGCTCCGTGAACGATGTAGTTCGTTTGAGCTGAAAAGTGACTGCCCTTACCTGTAACGAAGTCTTGCTTGTAGGAAGACACAGAGCCTGGGTTTTAACTCCATTTCTGAAGGGAAACACACAGCATAGTTCTCATCCATCGATCACACTCTGCTTTAGAGCGAGAAGCACGCTCTTGCTTTCTAGAATCTCTAAGACAGCAGGAAACGTGAGTGTGCTGAGAACAAAAGAACGGTGTTTCCTACACATATGGACCATATCTAGTCCAACTCTGTTTCTGAAACTGACACAAAGCACTGGTCCTCTAACATCCAATGCTTGTCAGTTAAGAGGAGAAACGTGTCTGCTTTGAGAATGATTTAGTTCCGTTGAACTGAAAATTGACTGCCCTTACCAGAAACGAAGTCTTGCATGTAGTAAGACACAGAGCCTGGGATTTAACTCCATCTCTGAAGGGAAACACACAGCATAGTTCTCATCCATGGATCACACTGTGCTTTAGAGTGAGAAGCACGCTCTTGCTTTCTAGAATCTCTAAGACAGCAGGAAATCTGAGTGTGCCCAGAACAAAAGAACGGTGTTTCCTACACATAAGGACCATATCTAGTCCAACTCTGTTTCTGAAACTGACAAAAGCACTGGTCCTCTAACATCCAATGCTTGTCAGTAAAAATGAGAAACGTGTCAGCTTTGAGAATGATTTAGTTCCGTTGAACTGAAAAGTGACTGCCCTTACCAGAAACGAAGTCTTGCATGTAGTAAGACACAGAGCCTGGGATTTAACTCCATCTCTGAAGGGAAACACACAGCATAGTTCTCATCCATGGATCACACTGTGCTTTAGAGTGAGAAGCATGCTCTTGCTTTCTAGAGTCTCTAATACAGCAGGTAATCTGAGTGTGCCCAGAACAAAAGAACGGTGTTTCCTACACATACGGACCATATGTAGTCCGAATCTGCTTCTGAAACTGATACAAAGCACTGACCCTATAACATCCAATGCTTGTCAGTTAAGATGAGAAACTTGTGAGCTTCGTGAACGATGTAGTTCGTTTGAGCATAAAAGTGACTGCCCTTACCTGATTCGAAGTCTTGCTTGAAGGAAGACTCAGAGCCTGGGATTTAACTCCATTTCTGAAGTGAAACACACAGCAGTGTTCTCATCCATTGATCACACTCTGCTTTAGAACAGGAAGCACGCTCTTGCTTTCTAGAGTCTCTAAGACAGAAGGAAACGTGACTGTGCTGAGAACAACAGAACGGTGTTTCCTACACATACGGACCATATCTAGTCCAACTCTGCTTCTTAAACTGATACAAAGCACTGGTCCTCTAACATCCAATGCTTGTCTGTTGAGATGAAAAACGTGTGAGCTCCGTGAACGATGTAGTCCGTTTGAGCTGAAAAGTGACTGCCCTTACTTGAAACGAAGTCTTGCTTGTAGAAAGACACAGATTCTGGGATTTAACTCCATTTCTGTAGGGAAACACACAGCATAGTTCTCATCCATGGATCACACTCTGCTTTAGAGCGAGAAGCACGCTCTTGCTTTCTAGAATCTCTAAGACAGCAGGAAACGTGAGTGTGCTGAGAACAAAAGAACGGTGTTTCCTACACATACGGACCATATCTAGTCCAACTCTCATTCTGAAACTGACACAAAGCACTGGTCCTCTAACATCCAATGCTTGTCAGTTAAGATGAGAAACTTGTGAGCTTCGTAAACGATGTAGTTCGTTTGAGCATAAAAGTGACTGCCCTTACCTGATTCGAAGTCTTGCTTGTAGGAAGACTCAGAGCCTGGGATTTAACTCCATTTCTGAAGTGAAACACACAGCAGTGTAATCATCCATTGATCACACTCTGCTTTAGAACAAGAAGCACACTCTTGCTTTCTAGAGTCTCTAAGACAGCAGGAAACGTGTGTGTGCTGAGAACAAAAGAACGGTGTGTCCTACACATACGGACCATATCTAGTTCAAATCTGCTTCTGAAACTGATACAAAGCACTGGTCCTCTAACATCCAATGCTTGTTTGTTAAGATGAGAAACGTGTGAGCTTCGTGAACGATGTAGTTCGTTTGAGTTGAAAAGTGACTGCCCTTACCTGAAACGAAGTCTTGCTTGTAGGAAGACACAGAGCATAGGATTTAACTCCATTTCAGAAGGGAAACACACAGCATAGTTCTCATCCATGGATCACACTGTGCTTTAGAGCAAGAAGCACGCTTTTGCGTTCTAGAGTCTCTAATACAGCAGCTAATCTGAGTGTGCCCAGAAAAAAAGAATGGTGTTTCTTACACATACGGACCATATCTAGTCCAACTCTGCTTCTTAAACTGATACAAAGCACTGGTCCTCTAATATCCAATGCTTGTCTCTTAAGATGAGAAACGTGTGAGCTCTGTGAACGATGTAGCTTGTTTGAGCTGAAAAGTGACTGCCCTTACCTGAAACGAAGTCTTGCTTGTAGGAAGACATAGAGCCTGGGATTTTACTCCATTTCTGAAGGGAAACACAGAGCATAGTTCTCAACCGTGGATCACACTCTGCTTTAGAGCGAGAAGCATGCTCTTGCTTTCTAGAGTCTCTAAGACAGCAGGAAACGTGAGTGTTCTGAGAACAAAAGAACGGTGTTTCCTACACATACGGACCATATCTAGTCCAACTCTTCTTCTGAAACTGATACAAAGCACTGGTCCTCTAACATCCAATGCTTGTCAGTTAAGATGGGAAACGTGTGAGCGTCATGAACGATGTAGTTCGTTTGAGCAGAAAAGTGACTGCCCTTACCTGATTCGAAGTCTTGCTTGAAGGAAGACTCAGAGCCTGGGATTTAACTCCATTTCTGAAGTGAAACACACAGCAGTGTAATCATCCATTGATCACACTCTTCTTTAGAACAAGAAGCACGCTCTTGCTTTCTAGAGTCTCTAAGACAGAAGGAAACGTGAGTGTGCTGAGAACAACAGAACGGTGTTTCCTACACATACGGACCATATCTAGTCCAACTCTGCTTCTTAAACTGATACAAAGCACTGGTCCTCTAACATCCAATGCTTGTCTGTTGAGATGAGAAACGTATGAGCTCCGTGAACGATGTAGTTCGTTTGAGCTGAAAAGTGACTGCCCTTACCTGAAACGAAGTCTTGCTTGTAGGAAGACACAGAGCCTGGGATTTAACTCCATTTCTGAAGGGAAACACACAGCATAGTTCTCATCCATCGATCACACTCTGCTTTAGAGCGAGAAGCACGCTCTTGCTTTCTAGAATCTCTAAGACAGCAGGAAACGTGAGTGTGCTGAGAACAAAAGAACGGTGTTTCCTACACATACGGACCATATCTAGTACAACTCTCATTCTGAAACTGACACAAAGCACTGGTCCTCTAACATCCAATGCTTGTCAGTTAAGATGAGAAACTTGTGAGCTTCGTAAAGGATGTAGTTCGTTTGAGCATAAAAGTGACTGCCCTTACCTGATTCGAAGTCTTGCTTGTAGGAAGACTCAGAGCCTGGGATTTAACTCCATTTCTGAAGTGAAACACACAGCAGTGTAATCATCCATTGATCACACTCTGCTTTAGAACAAGAAGCACACTCTTGCTTTCTAGAGTCTCTAAGACAGCAGGAAACGTGTGTGTGCTGAGAACAAAAGAACGGTGTGTCCTACACATACGGACCATATCTAGTTCAACTCTGCTTCTGAAACTGATACAAAGCACTTGTCCTCTAACATCCAATGCTTGTTTGTTAAGATGAGAAACGTGTGAGCTTTGTGAACGATGTAGTTCGTTTGAGTTTAAAGTGACTGCCCTTACCTGAAACGAAGTCTTGCTTGTAGGAAGACACAGAGCATAGGATTTAACTCCATTTCAGAAGGGAAACACACAGCATAGTTCTCATCCATGGATCACACTGTGCTTTAGAGCAAGAAGCACGCTTTTGCGTTCTAGAGTCTGTAATACAGCGGCTAATCTGAGTGTGCCCAGAAAAAAAGAATGGTGTTTCTTACACATACGGACCATATGTAGTCCAAATCTGCTTCTGAAACTGATACAATGCACTGGTCCTCTAACATCCAATGCTTGTCAGTTAAGATGAGAAACGTGTGATCTTCGTGAACGATGTAGTTCATTTGAGCAGAAAAGTGACTGCCCTTACCTGAAACGAAGTCTTGCTTGTAGGAAGACTCAGAGCCTGGGATTTAACTCCATTTCTGAAGTGAAACACACAGCAGTGTTCTCATCCATTGATCAAACTCTGCTTTAGAACAAGAAGCACGCTCTTGCTTTCTAGAGTCTCTAAGACAGCAGGAAAGGTGATTTTGCTGAGAACAAAAGAACGGTGTTTCCTACACATACCGACCATATCTAGTCCAACTCTGCTTCTTAAACTGATACAAAGCACTGGTCCTCTAACATCCAATGCTTGTCTGTTGAGATGAGAAACGTGTTAGCTCCGTGAACGATGTAGTTCGTTTGAGTTGAAAAGTGACTGCCCTTACCTGATTCGAAGTCTTGCTTGTAGGAAGACTCAGAGCATAGGATTTAACTCCATTTCAGAAGGGAAACACACAGCATAGTTCTCATCCATGGATCACACTGTGCTTTAGAGCAAGAAGCACGCTTTTGCGTTCTAGAGTCTCTAATAAAGCAGCTAATCTGAGTGTGCCCAGAAAAAAAGAATGGTGTTTCTTACACATACGGACCATATGTAGTCCAAATCTGCTTCTGAAACTGATACACAGCACTGGTCCTCTAACATCCAATGCTTGTCAGTTAAGATGGGAAACGTGTGAGCGTCATGAACGATGTAGTTCGTTTGAGCAGAAAAGTGACTGCCATTACCTTAAACGAAGTCTTGCTTGTAGGAAGACTCAGAGCCTGGGATTTAACTCCATTTCTGAAGTGAAACACACAGCAGTGTTCTCATCCATTGATCACACTCTGCTTTAGAACAAGAAGCACGCTCTTGCTTTCTAGAGTCTCTAAGACAGAAGGAAACGTCAGTGTGCTGAGAACAAGAGAACGGTGTTTCCTACACATACGGACCATATCTAGTCCAACTCTGCTTCTTAAACTGATACAAAGCACTGGTCCTCTAACATCCAATGCTTGTCTGTTGAGATGAGAAACGTATGAGCTCCGTGAACGATGTAGTTCGTTTGAGCTGAAAAGTGACTGCCCTTACCTGTAACGAAGTCTTGCTTGTAGGAAGACACAGAGCCTGGGTTTTAACTCCATTTCTGAAGGGAAACACACAGCATAGTTCTCATCCATCGATCACACTCTGCTTTAGAGCGAGAAGCACGCTCTTGCTTTCTAGAATCTCTAAGACAGCAGGAAACGTGAGTGTGCTGAGAACAAAAGAACGGTGTTTCCTACACATATGGACCATATCTAGTCCAACTCTGTTTCTGAAACTGACACAAAGCACTGGTCCTCTAACATCCAATGCTTGTCAGTTAAGAGGAGAAACGTGTCTGCTTTGAGAATGATTTAGTTCCGTTGAACTGAAAATTGACTGCCCTTACCAGAAACGAAGTCTTGCATGTAGTAAGACACAGAGCCTGGGATTTAACTCCATCTCTGAAGGGAAACACACAGCATAGTTCTCATCCATGGATCACACTGTGCTTTAGAGTGAGAAGCACGCTCTTGCTTTCTAGAATCTCTAAGACAGCAGGAAATCTGAGTGTGCCCAGAACAAAAGAACGGTGTTTCCTACACATAAGGACCATATCTAGTCCAACTCTGTTTCTGAAACTGACAAAAGCACTGGTCCTCTAACATCCAATGCTTGTCAGTAAAAATGAGAAACGTGTCAGCTTTGAGAATGATTTAGTTCCGTTGAACTGAAAAGTGACTGCCCTTACCAGAAACGAAGTCTTGCATGTAGTAAGACACAGAGCCTGGGATTTAACTCCATCTCTGAAGGGAAACACACAGCATAGTTCTCATCCATGGATCACACTGTGCTTTAGAGTGAGAAGCATGCTCTTGCTTTCTAGAGTCTCTAATACAGCAGGTAATCTGAGTGTGCCCAGAACAAAAGAACGGTGTTTCCTACACATACGGACCATATGTAGTCCAAATCTGCTTCTGAAACTGATAGAAAGCACTGACCCTATAACATCCAATGCTTGTCAGTTAAGATGAGAAACTTGTGAGCTTCGTGAACGATGTAGTTCGTTTGAGCATAAAAGTGACTGCCCTTACCTGATTCGAAGTCTTGCTTGAAGGAAGACTCAGAGCCTGGGATTTAACTCCATTTCTGAAGTGAAACACACAGCAGTGTTCTCATCCATTGATCACACTCTGCTTTAGAACAGGAAGCACGCTCTTGCTTTCTAGAGTCTCTAAGACAGAAGGAAACGTGAGTGTGCTGAGAACAACAGAACGGTGTTTCCTACACATACGGACCATATCTAGTCCAACTCTGCTTCTTAAACTGATACAAAGCACTGGTCCTCTAACATCCAATGCTTGTCTGTTGAGATGAGAAACGTATGAGCTCCGTGAACGATGTAGTTCGTTTGAGCTGAAAAGTGACTGCCCTTACTTGAAACGAAGTCTTGCTTGTAGAAAGACACAGATTCTGGGATTTAACTCCATTTCTGTAGGGAAACACACAGCAGTGTAATCATCCATTGATCACACTCTGCTTTAGAACAAGAAGCACACTCTTGCTTTCTAGAGTCTCTAAGACAGCAGGAAACGTGTGTGTGCTGAGAACAAAAGAACGGTGTGTCCTACACATACGGACCATATCTAGTTCAAATCTGCTTCTGAAACTGATACAAATCACTGGTCCTCTAACATCCAATGCTTGTTTGTTAAGATGAGAAACGTGTGAGCTTCGTGAACGATGTAGTTCGTTTGAGTTGAAAAGTGACTGCCCTTACCTGAAACGAAGTCTTGCTTGTAGGAAGACACAGAGCATAGGATTTAACTCCATTTCAGAAGGGAAACACACAGCATAGTTCTCATCCATGGATCACACTGTGCTTTAGAGCAAGAAGCACGCTTTTGCGTTCTAGAGTCTCTAATACAGCAGCTAATCTGAGTGTGCCCAGAAAAAAAGAATGGTGTTTCTTACACATACGGACCATATCTAGTCCAACTCTGCTTCTTAAACTGATACAAAGAACTGGTCCTCTAACATCCAATGCTTGTCTCTTAAGATGAGAAACGTGTGAGCTCTGTGAACGATGTAGTTTGTTTGAGCTGAAAAGTGACTGCCCTTACCTGAAACGAAGTCTTGCTTGTAGGAAGACATAGAGCCTGGGATTTTACTCCATTTCTGAAGGGAAACACAGAGCATAGTTCTCAACCGTGGATCACACTCTGCTTTAGAGCGAGAAGCACGCTCTTGCTTTCTAGAATCTCTAAGACAGCAGGAAACGTGAGTGTGCTGAGAACAAAAGAACGGTGTCCTACACATACGGACCATATCTAGTCCAACTCCGCTTCTTAAACTGATACAAAGCACTGGTCCTCTAACATCCAATGCTTGTCTGTTGAGATGAGAAACGTGTTAGCTCCGTGAACGATGTAGTCCGTTTGAGCTGAAAAGTGACTGCCCTTACTTGAAACGAAGTCTTGCTTGTAGAAAGACACAGATTCTGGGATTTAACTCCATTTCTGTAGGGAAACACACAGCATAGTTCTCATCCATGGATCACACTCTGCTTTAGAGCGAGAAGCACGCTCTTGCTTTCTAGAATCTCTAAGACAGCAGGAAACGTGAGTGTGCTGAGAACAAAAGAACGGTGTTTCCTACACATACGGACCATATCTAGTACAACTCTCATTCTGAAACTGACACAAAGCACTGGTCCTCTAACATCCAATGCTTGTCAGTTAAGATGAGAAACTTGTGAGCTTCGTAAACGATGTAGTTCGTTTGAGCATAAAAGTGACTGCCCTTACCTGATTCGAAGTCTTGCTTGTAGGAAGACTCAGAGCCTGGGATTTAACTCCATTTCTGAAGTGAAACACACAGCAGTGTAATCATCCATTGATCACACTCTGCTTTAGAACAAGAAGCACACTCTTGCTTTCTAGAGTCTCTAAGACAGCAGGAAACGTGTGTGTGCTGAGAACAAAAGAACGGTGTGTCCTACACATACGGACCATATCTAGTTCAAATCTGTCTCTGAAACTGATACAAATCACTGGTCCTCTAACATCCAATGCTTGTTTGTTAAGATGAGAAACGTGTGAGCTTCGTGAACGATGTAGTTCGTTTGAGCTGAAAAGTGACTGCCCTTACCTGAAACGAAGTCTTGCTTGTAGGAAGACCTAGAGCCTGGGATTTTACTCCATTTCTGAAGGGAAACACAGAGCATAGTTCTCAACCGTGGATCACACTCTGCTTTAGAGCGAGAAGCACGCTCTTGCTTTCTAGAATCTCTAAGACAGCAGGAAACGTGAGTGTGCTGAGAACAAAAGAACGGTGTCCTACACATACGGACCATATCTAGTCCAACTCCGCTTCTTAAACTGATACAAAGCACTGGTCCTCTAACATCCAATGCTTGTCTGTTGAGATGAGAAACGTGTTAGCTCCGTGAACGATGTAGTTCGTTTGAGTTGAAAAGTGACTGCCCTTACCTGATTCGAAGTCTTGCTTGTAGGAAGACTCAGAGCATAGGATTTAACTCCATTTCAGAAGGGAAACACACAGCATAGTTCTCATCCATGGATCACACTGTGCTTTAGAGCAAGAAGCACGCTTTTGCGTTCTAGAGTCTCTAATAAAGCAGCTAATCTGAGTGTGCCCAGAAAAAAAGAATGGTGTTTCTTACACATACGGACCATATGTAGTCCAAATCTGCTTCTGAAACTGATACAAAGCACTGGTCCTCTAACATCCAATGCTTGTCAGTTAAGATGGGAAACGTGTGAGCGTCATGAACGATGTAGTTCGTTTGAGCAGAAAAGTGACTGCCATTACCTTAAACGAAGTCTTGCTTGTAGGAAGACTCAGAGCCTGGGATTTAACTCCATTTCTGAAGTGAAACACACAGCAGTGTTCTCATCCATTGATCACACTCTGCTTTAGAACAAGAAGCACGCTCTTGCTTTCTAGAGTCTCTAAGACAGAAGGAAACGTGAGTGTGCTGAGAACAAGAGAACGGTGTTTCCTACACATACGGACCATATCTAGTCCAACTCTGCTTCTTAAACTGATACAAAGCACTGGTCCTCTAACATCCAATGCTTGTCTGTTGAGATGAGAAACGTATGAGCTCCGTGAACGATGTAGTTCGTTTGAGCTGAAAAGTGACTGCCCTTACCTGTAACGAAGTCTTGCTTGTAGGAAGACACAGAGCCTGGGTTTTAACTCCATTTCTGAAGGGAAACACACAGCATAGTTCTCATCCATCGATCACACTCTGCTTTAGAGCGAGAAGCACGCTCTTGCTTTCTAGAATCTCTAAGACAGCAGGAAACGTGAGTGTGCTGAGAACAAAAGAACGGTGTTTCCTACACATATGGACCATATCTAGTCCAACTCTGTTTCTGAAACTGACACAAAGCACTGGTCCTCTAACATCCAATGCTTGTCAGTTAAGATGAGAAACGTGTCAGCTTTGAGAATGATTTAGTTCCGTTGAACTGAAAAGTGACTGCCCTTACCAGAAACGAAGTCTTGCATGTAGTAAGACACAGAGCCTGGGATTTAACTCCATCTCTGAAGGGAAACACACAGCATAGTTCTCATCCATGGATCACACTGTGCTTTAGAGTGAGAAGCACGCTCTTGCTTTCTAGAATCTCTAAGACAGCAGGAAATCTGAGTGTGCCCAGAACAAAAGAACGGTGTTTCCTACACATAAGGACCATATCTAGTCCAACTCTGTTTCTGAAACTGACAAAAGCACTGGTCCTCTAACATCCAATGCTTGTCAGTTAAAATGAGAAACGTGTCAGCTTTGAGAATGATTTAGTTCCGTTGAACTGAAAAGTGACTTCCCTTACCAGAAACGAAGTCTTGCATGTAGTAAGACACAGAGCCTGGGATTTAACTCCATCTCTGAAGGGAAACACACAGCATAGTTCTCATCCATGGATCACACTGTGCTTTAGAGTGAGAAGCACGCTCTTGCTTTCTAGAGTCTCTAATACAGCAGGTAATCTGAGTGTGCCCAGAACAAAAGAACGGTGTTTCCTACACATACGGACCATATGTAGTCCAAATCTGCTTCTGAAACTGATACAAAGCACTGACCCTATAACATCCAATGCTTGTCAGTTAAGATGAGAAACTTGTGAGCTTCGTGAACGATGTAGTTCGTTTGAGCATAAAAGTGACTGCCCTTACCTGATTCGAAGTCTTGCTTGAAGGAAGACTCAGAGCCTGGGATTTAACTCCATTTCTGAAGTGAAACACACAGCAGTCTTCTCATCCATTGATCACACTCTGCTTTAGAACAGGAAGCACGCTCTTGCTTTCTAGAGTCTCTAAGACAGAAGGAAACGTGAGTGTGCTGAGAACAACAGAACGGTGTTTCCTACACATACGGACCATATCTAGTCCAACTCTGCTTCTTAAACTGATACAAAGCACTGGTCCTCTAACATCCAATGCTTGTCTGTTGAGATGAGAAACGTATGAGCTCCGTGAACGATGTAGTTCGTTTGAGCTGAAAAGTGACTGCCCTTACTTGAAACGAAGTCTTGCTTGTAGAAAGACACAGATTCTGGGATTTAACTCCATTTCTGTAGGGAAACACACAGCAGTGTAATCATCCATTGATCACACTCTGCTTTAGAACAAGAAGCACACTCTTGCTTTCTAGAGTCTCTAAGACAGCAGGAAACGTGTGTGTGCTGAGAACAAAAGAACGGTGTGTCCTACACATACGGACCATATCTAGTTCAAATCTGCTTCTGAAACTGATACAAATCACTGGTCCTCTAACATCCAATGCTTGTTTGTTAAGATGAGAAACGTGTGAGCTTCGTGAACGATGTAGTTCGTTTGAGTTGAAAAGTGACTGCCCTTACCTGAAACGAAGTCTTGCTTGTAGGAAGACACAGAGCATAGGATTTAACTCCATTTCAGAAGGGAAACACACAGCATAGTTCTCATCCATGGATCACACTGTGCTTTAGAGCAAGAAGCACGCTTTTGCGTTCTAGAGTCTCTAATACAGCAGCTAATCTGAGTGTGCCCAGAAAAAAAGAATGGTGTTTCTTACACATACGGACCATATCTAGTCCAACTCTGCTTCTTAAACTGATACAAAGAACTGGTCCTCTAACATCCAATGCTTGTCTCTTAAGATGAGAAACGTGTGAGCTCTGTGAACGATGTAGTTTGTTTGAGCTGAAAAGTGACTGCCCTTACCTGAAACGAAGTCTTGCTTGTAGGAAGACATAGAGCCTGGGATTTTACTCCATTTCTGAAGGGAAACACAGAGCATAGTTCTCAACCGTGGATCACACTCTGCTTTAGAGCGAGAAGCACGCTCTTGCTTTCTAGAATCTCTAAGACAGCAGGAAACGTGAGTGTGCTGAGAACAAAAGAACGGTGTCCTACACATACGGACCATATCTAGTCCAACTCCGCTTCTTAAACTGATACAAAGCACTGGTCCTCTAACATCCAATGCTTGTCTGTTGAGATGAGAAACGTGTTAGCTCCGTGAACGATGTAGTCCGTTTGAGCTGAAAAGTGACTGCCCTTACTTGAAACGAAGTCTTGCTTGTAGAAAGACACAGATTCTGGGATTTAACTCCATTTCTGTAGGGAAACACACAGCATAGTTCTCATCCATGGATCACACTCTGCTTTAGAGCGAGAAGCACGCTCTTGCTTTCTAGAATCTCTAAGACAGCAGGAAACGTGAGTGTGCTGAGAACAAAAGAACGGTGTTTCCTACACATACGGACCATATCTAGTACAACTCTCATTCTGAAACTGACACAAAGCACTGGTCCTCTAACATCCAATGCTTGTCAGTTAAGATGAGAAACTTGTGAGCTTCGTAAACGATGTAGTTCGTTTGAGCATAAAAGTGACTGCCCTTACCTGATTCGAAGTCTTGCTTGTAGGAAGACTCAGAGCCTGGGATTTAACTCCATTTCTGAAGTGAAACACACAGCAGTGTAATCATCCATTGATCACACTCTGCTTTAGAACAAGAAGCACACTCTTGCTTTCTAGAGTCTCTAAGACAGCAGGAAACGTGTGTGTGCTGAGAACAAAAGAACGGTGTGTCCTACACATACGGACCATATCTAGTTCAAATCTGTCTCTGAAACTGATACAAATCACTGGTCCTCTAACATCCAATGCTTGTTTGTTAAGATGAGAAACGTGTGAGCTTCGTGAACGATGTAGTTCGTTTGAGCTGAAAAGTGACTGCCCTTACCTGAAACGAAGTCTTGCTTGTAGGAAGACCTAGAGCCTGGGATTTTACTCCATTTCTGAAGGGAAACACAGAGCATAGTTCTCAACCGTGGATCACACTCTGCTTTAGAGCGAGAAGCACGCTCTTGCTTTCTAGAATCTCTAAGACAGCAGGAAACGTGAGTGTGCTGAGAACAAAAGAACGGTGTCCTACACATACGGACCATATCTAGTCCAACTCCGCTTCTTAAACTGATACAAAGCACTGGTCCTCTAACATCCAATGCTTGTCTGTTGAGATGAGAAACGTGTTAGCTCCGTGAACGATGTAGTTCGTTTGAGTTGAAAAGTGACTGCCCTTACCTGATTCGAAGTCTTGCTTGTAGGAAGACTCAGAGCATAGGATTTAACTCCATTTCAGAAGGGAAACACACAGCATAGTTCTCATCCATGGATCACACTGTGCTTTAGAGCAAGAAGCACGCTTTTGCGTTCTAGAGTCTCTAATAAAGCAGCTAATCTGAGTGTGCCCAGAAAAAAAGAATGGTGTTTCTTACACATACGGACCATATGTAGTCCAAATCTGCTTCTGAAACTGATACAAAGCACTGGTCCTCTAACATCCAATGCTTGTCAGTTAAGATGGGAAACGTGTGAGCGTCATGAACGATGTAGTTCGTTTGAGCAGAAAAGTGACTGCCATTACCTTAAACGAAGTCTTGCTTGTAGGAAGACTCAGAGCCTGGGATTTAACTCCATTTCTGAAGTGAAACACACAGCAGTGTTCTCATCCATTGATCACACTCTGCTTTAGAACAAGAAGCACGCTCTTGCTTTCTAGAGTCTCTAAGACAGAAGGAAACGTGAGTGTGCTGAGAACAAGAGAACGGTGTTTCCTACACATACGGACCATATCTAGTCCAACTCTGCTTCTTAAACTGATACAAAGCACTGGTCCTCTAACATCCAATGCTTGTCTGTTGAGATGAGAAACGTATGAGCTCCGTGAACGATGTAGTTCGTTTGAGCTGAAAAGTGACTGCCCTTACCTGTAACGAAGTCTTGCTTGTAGGAAGACACAGAGCCTGGGTTTTAACTCCATTTCTGAAGGGAAACACACAGCATAGTTCTCATCCATCGATCACACTCTGCTTTAGAGCGAGAAGCACGCTCTTGCTTTCTAGAATCTCTAAGACAGCAGGAAACGTGAGTGTGCTGAGAACAAAAGAACGGTGTTTCCTACACATATGGACCATATCTAGTCCAACTCTGTTTCTGAAACTGACACAAAGCACTGGTCCTCTAACATCCAATGCTTGTCAGTTAAGATGAGAAACGTGTCAGCTTTGAGAATGATTTAGTTCCGTTGAACTGAAAAGTGACTGCCCTTACCAGAAACGAAGTCTTGCATGTAGTAAGACACAGAGCCTGGGATTTAACTCCATCTCTGAAGGGAAACACACAGCATAGTTCTCATCCATGGATCACACTGTGCTTTAGAGTGAGAAGCACGCTCTTGCTTTCTAGAATCTCTAAGACAGCAGGAAATCTGAGTGTGCCCAGAACAAAAGAACGGTGTTTCCTACACATAAGGACCATATCTAGTCCAACTCTGTTTCTGAAACTGACAAAAGCACTGGTCCTCTAACATCCAATGCTTGTCAGTTAAAATGAGAAACGTGTCAGCTTTGAGAATGATTTAGTTCCGTTGAACTGAAAAGTGACTTCCCTTACCAGAAACGAAGTCTTGCATGTAGTAAGACACAGAGCCTGGGATTTAACTCCATCTCTGAAGGGAAACACACAGCATAGTTCTCATCCATGGATCACACTGTGCTTTAGAGTGAGAAGCACGCTCTTGCTTTCTAGAGTCTCTAATACAGCAGGTAATCTGAGTGTGCCCAGAACAAAAGAACGGTGTTTCCTACACATACGGACCATATGTAGTCCAAATCTGCTTCTGAAACTGATACAAAGCACTGACCCTATAACATCCAATGCTTGTCAGTTAAGATGAGAAACTTGTGAGCTTCGTGAACGATGTAGTTCGTTTGAGCATAAAAGTGACTGCCCTTACCTGATTCGAAGTCTTGCTTGAAGGAAGACTCAGAGCCTGGGATTTAACTCCATTTCTGAAGTGAAACACACAGCAGTCTTCTCATCCATTGATCACACTCTGCTTTAGAACAGGAAGCACGCTCTTGCTTTCTAGAGTCTCTAAGACAGAAGGAAACGTGAGTGTGCTGAGAACAACAGAACGGTGTTTCCTACACATACGGACCATATCTAGTCCAACTCTGCTTCTTAAACTGATACAAAGCACTGGTCCTCTAACATCCAATGCTTGTCTGTTGAGATGAGAAACGTATGAGCTCCGTGAACGATGTAGTTCGTTTGAGCTGAAAAGTGACTGCCCTTACCTGAAACGAAGTCTTGCTTGTAGGAAGACACAGAGCCTGGGATTTAACTCCATTTCTGAAGGGATACACACAGCATAGTTCTCATCCATCGATCACACTCTGCTTTAGAGCGAGAAGCACGCTCCTGCTTTCTAGAATCTCTAAGACAGCAGGAAACGTGAGTGTGCTGAGAACAAAAGAACGGTGTTTCCTACACATACGGACCATATCTAGTCCAACTCCGCTTCTTAAACTGATACAAAGCACTGGTCCTCTAACATCCAATGCTTGTCTGTTGAGATGAGAAACGTGTGAGCTCCGTGAACGATGTAGTCCGTTTGAGCTGAAAAGTGACTGCCCTTACTTGAAACGAAGTCTTGCTTGTAGAAAGACACAGATTCTGGGATTTAACTCCATTTCTGTAGGGAAACACACAGCATAGTTCTCATCCATGGATCACACTCTGCTTTAGAGCGAGAAGCACGCTCTTGCTTTCTAGAATCTCTAAGACAGCAGGAAACGTGAGTGTGCTGAGAACAAAAGAACGGTGTTTCCTACACATACGGACCATATCTAGTCCAACTCTCATTCTGAAACTGACACAAAGCACTGGTCCTCTAACATCCAATGCTTGTCAGTTAAGATGAGAAACTCGTGAGCTTCGTGAACGATGTAGTTCGTTTGAGCATAAAAGTGACTGCCCTTACCTGATTCGAAGTCTTGCTTGTAGGAAGACTCAGAGCCTGGGATTTAACTCCATTTCTGAAGTGAAACACACAGCAGTGTAATCATCCATTGATCACACTCTGCTTTAGAACAAGAAGCACACTCTTGCTTTCTAGAGTCTCTAAGACAGCAGGAAACGTGTGTGTGCTGAGAACAAAAGAACGGTGTGTCCTACACATACGGACCATATCTAGTTCAAATCTGCTTCTGAAACTGATACAAAGCACTGGTCCTCTAACATCCAATGCTTGTTTGTTAAGATGAGAAACGTGTGAGCTTCGTGAACGATGTAGTTCGTTTGAGTTGAAAAGTGACTGCCCTTACCTGAAACGAAGTCTTGCTTGTAGGAAGACACAGAGCATAGGATTTAACTCCATTTCAGAAGGGAAACACACAGCATAGTTCTCATCCATGGATCACACTGTGCTTTAGAGCAAGAAGCACGCTTTTGCCTTTCTAGAGTCTCTAATACAGCAGCTAATCTGAGTGTTCCTAGAAAAAAAGAATGGTGTTTCTTACACATACGGACCATATGTAGTCCAAATCTGCTTCTGAAACTGATACAATGCACTGGTCCTCTAACATCCAATGCTTGTCAGTTAAGATGAGAAACGTGTGATCTTCGTGAACGATGTAGTTCATTTGAGCAGAAAAGTGACTGCCCTTAACTGAAACGAAGTCTTGCTTGTAGGAAGACTCAGAGCCTGGGATTTAACTCCATTTCTGAAGTGAAACACATAGCAGTGTTCTCATCCATTGATCACACTCTGCTTTAGAACAAGAAGCACGCTCTTGCTTTCTAGAGTCTCTAAGATAGCAGGAAAGGTGATTTTGCTGAGAACAAAAGAATGGTGTTTCCTAAACATACGGACCATATCTAGTCCAACTCTGCTTCTTAAACTGATACAAAGCACTGGTCCTCTAACATCCAATGCTTGTCTCTTAAGATGAGAAACGTGTGAGCTCTGTGAACGATGTAGTTTGTTTGAGCTGAAAAGTGACTGCCCTTACCTGAAACGAAGTCTTGCTTGTAGGAAGACATAGAGCCTGGGATTTTACTCCATTTCTGAAGGGAAACACAGAGCATAGTTCTCAACCGTGGATCACACTCTGCTTTAGAGCGAGAAGCACGCTCTTGCTTTCTAGAGTCTCTAAGACAGCAGGAAACGTGAGTGTGCTGAGAACAAAAGAACGGTGTTTCCTACACATACGGACCATATCTAGTCCAACTCTTCTTCTGAAACTGATACAAAGCACTGGTCCTCTAACATCCAATGCTTGTCAGTTAAGATGGGAAACGTTTGAGCGTCATGAACGATGTAGTTCGTTTGAGCAGAAAAGTGACTGCCCTTACCTTAAACGAATTCTTGCTTGTAGGAAGACTCAGAGCCTGGGATTTAACTCCATTTCTGAAGTGAAACACACAGCAGTGTTCTCATCCATTGATCACACTCTGCTTTAGAACAAGAAGCACGCTCTTGCTTTCTAGAGTCTCTAAGACAGAAGGAAACGTGAGTGTGGTGAGAACAAGAGAACGGTGTTTCCTACACATACGGACCATATCTAGTCCAACTCTGCTTCTTAAACTGATACAAAGCACTGGTCCTCTAACATCCAATGCTTGTCTGTTGAGATGAGAAACGTATGAGCTCCGTGAACGATGTAGTTCGTTTGAGCTGACAAGTGACTGCCCTTACCTGAAACGAAGTCTTGCTTGTAGGAAGACACAGAGCCTGGGATTTAACTCCATTTCTGAAGGGAAACACACAGCATAGTTCTCATCCATCGATCACACTCTGCTTTAGAGCGAGAAGCACGCTCTTGCTTTCTAGAATCTCTAAGACAGCAGGAAACGTGAGTGTGCTGAGAACAAAAGAACGGTGTTTCCTACACATACGGACCATATCTAGTACAACTCTCATTCTGAAACTGACACAAAGCACTGGTCCTCTAACATCCAATGCTTGTCAGTTAAGATGAGAAACTTGTGAGCTTCGTAAAGGATGTAGTTCGTTTGAGCATAAAAGTGACTGCCCTTACCTGATTCGAAGTCTTGCTTGTAGGAAGACTCAGAGCCTGGGATTTAACTCCATTTCTGAAGTGAAACACACAGCAGTGTAATCATCCATTGATCACACTCTGCTTTAGAACAAGAAGCACACTCTTGCTTTCTAGAGTCTCTAAGACAGCAGGAAACGTGTGTGTGCTGAGAACAAAAGAACGGTGTGTCCTACACATACGGACCATATCTAGTTCAACTCTGCTTCTGAAACTGATACAAAGCACTGGTCCTCTAACATCCAATGCTTGTTTGTTAAGATGAGAAACGTGTGAGCTTTGTGAACGATGTAGTTCGTTTGAGTTTAAAGTGACTGCCCTTACCTGAAACGAAGTCTTGCTTGTAGGAAGACACAGAGCATAGGATTTAACTCCATTTCAGAAGGGAAACACACAGCATAGTTCTCATCCATGGATCACACTGTGCTTTAGAGCAAGAAGCACGCTTTTGCGTTCTAGAGTCTGTAATACAGCGGCTAATCTGAGTGTGCCCAGAAAAAAAGAATGGTGTTTCTTACACATACGGACCATATGTAGTCCAAATCTGCTTCTGAAACTGATACAATGCACTGGTCCTCTAACATCCAATGCTTGTCAGTTAAGATGAGAAACGTGTGATCTTCGTGAACGATGTAGTTCATTTGAGCAGAAAAGTGACTGCCCTTACCTGAAACGAAGTCTTGCTTGTAGGAAGACTCAGAGCCTGGGATTTAACTCCATTTCTGAAGTGAAACACACAGCAGTGTTCTCATCCATTGATCAAACTCTGCTTTAGAACAAGAAGCACGCTCTTGCTTTCTAGAGTCCCTAAGACAGCAGGAAAGGTGATTTTGCTGAGAACAAAAGAACGGTGTTTCCTACACATACGGACCATATCTAGTCCAACTCAGCTTCTTAAACTGATACAAAGCACTGGTCCTCTAACATCCAATGCTTGTCTCTTAAGATGAGAAACGTGTGAGCTCTGTGAACGATGTAGTTTGTTTGAGCTGAAAAGTGACTGCCCTTACCTGAAACGAAGTCTTGCTTGTAGGAAGACATAGAGCCTGGGATTTTACTCCATTTCTGAAGGGAAACACAGAGCATAGTTCTCAACCGTGGATCACACTCTGCTTTAGAGCGAGAAGCACGCTCTTGCTTTCTAGAGTCTCTAATACAGCAGGTAATCTGAGTGTGCCCATAACAAAAGAACGGTGTTTCCTACACATACGGACCATATGTAGTGCAAATCTGCTTCTGAAACTGATACAAAGCACTGGTCCTCTAACATCCAATGCTTGTCTGTTGAGATGAGAAACGTGTGAGCTCCGTGAACGATGTAGTCCGTTTGAGCTGAAAAGTGACTGCCCTTACTTGAAACGAAGTCTTGCTTTTAGGAAGACACAGATTCTGGGATTTAACTCCATTTCTGTAGGGAAACACACAGCATAGTTCTCATCCATGGATCACACTCTGCTTTAGAGCGAGAAGCACGCTCTTGCTTTCTAGAATCTCTAAGACAGCAGGAAACGTGAGTGTGCTGAGAACAAAAGAACGGTGTTTCCTACACATACGGACCATATCTAGTCCAACTCTCATTCTGAAACTGACACAAAGCACTGGTCCTCTAACATCAAATGCTTGTCAGTTAAGATGAGAAACGTGTGATCTTCGTGAACGATGTAGTTCATTTGAGTAGAAAAGTGACTGCCCATACCTGAAACGAAGTCTTGCTTGTAGGAAGACTCAGAGCCTGGGATTTAACTCCATTTCTGAAGTGAAACACACAGCAGTGTTCTCATCCATTGATCACACTCTGCTTTAGAACAAGAAGCACACTCTTGCTTTCTAGAGTCTCTAAGACAGCAGGAAAGGTGATTTTGCTGAGAACAAAAGAACGGTGTTTCCTACACATACGGACCATATGTAGTGCAAATCTGCTTCTGAAACTGATACAAAGCACTGACCCTATAACATCCAATGCTTGTCAGTTAAGATGAGAAACTTGTGAGCTTCGTGAACGATGTAGTTCATTTGAGCAGAAAAGTGACTGCCCTTACCTGAAACGAAGTCTTGCTTGTAGGAAGACTCAGAGCCTGGGATTTAACTCCATTTCTGAAGTGAAACACACAGCAGTGTTCTCATCCATTGATCACACTCTGCTTTAGAACAAGAAGCACGCTCTTGCTTTCTAGAGTCTCTAAGACAGAAGGAAACGTGAGTGTGGTGAGAACAAGAGAACGGTGTTTCCTACACATACGGACCATATCTAGTCCAACTCTGCTTCTTAAACTGATACAAAGCACTGGTCCTCTAACATCCAATGCTTGTCTGTTGAGATGAGAAATGTATGAGCTCCGTGAACGATGTAGTTCGTTTGAGCTGAAAAGTGACTGCCCTTACCTGAAACGAAGTCTTGCTTGTAGGAAGACACAGAGCCTGGGATTTAACTCCATTTCTGAAGGGAAACACACAGCATAGTTCTCATCCATCGATCACACTCTGCTTTAGAGCGAGAAGCACGCTCTTGCTTTCTAGAATCTCTAAGACAGCAGGAAACGTGAGTGTGCTGAGAACAAAAGAACGGTGTTTCCTACACATACGGACCATATCTAGTACAACTCTCATTCTGAAACTGACACAAAGCACTGGTCCTCTAACATCCAATGCTTGTCAGTTAAGATGAGAAACTTGTGAGCTTCGTAAAGGATGTAGTTCGTTTGAGCATAAAAGTGACTGCCCTTACCTGATTCGAAGTCTTGCTTGTAGGAAGACTCAGAGCCTGGGATTTAACTCCATTTCTGAAGTGAAACACACAGCAGTGTAATCATCCATTGATCACACACTGCTTTAGAACAAGAAGCACACTCTTGCTTTCTAGAGTGTCTAAGACAGCAGGAAACGTGTGTGTGCTGAGAACAAAAGAACGGTGTGTCCTACACATACGGACCATATCTAGTTCAACTCTGCTTCTGAAACTGATACAAAGCACTGGTCCTCTAACATCCAATGCTTGTTTGTTAAGATGAGAAACGTGTGAGCTTTGTGAACGATGTAGTTCGTTTGAGTTTAAAGTGACTGCCCTTACCTGAAACGAAGTCTTCCTTGTAGGAAGACACAGAGCATAGGATTTAACTCCATTTCAGAAGGGAAACACACAGCATAGTTCTCATCCATGGATCACACTGTGCTTTAGAGCAAGAAGCACGCTTTTGCGTTCTAGAGTCTGTAATACAGCGGCTAATCTGAGTGTGCCCAGAAAAAAAGAATGGTGTTTCTTACACATACGGACCATATGTAGTCCAAATCTGCTTCTGAAACTGATACAATGCACTGGTCCTCTAACATCCAATGCTTGTCAGTTAAGATGAGAAACGTGTGATCTTCGTGAACGATGTAGTTCATTTGAGCAGAAAAGTGACTGCCCTTACCTGAAACGAAGTCTTGCTTGTAGGAAGACTCAGAGCCTGGGATTTAACTCCATTTCTGAAGTGAAACACACAGCAGTGTTCTCATCCATTGATCAAACTCTGCTTTAGAACAAGAAGCATGCTCTTGCTTTCTAGAGTCTCTAAGACAGCAGGAAAGGTGATTTTGCTGAGAACAAAAGAACGGTGTTTCCTACACATACGGACCATATCTAGTCCAACTCTGCTTCTTAAACTGATACAAAGCACTGGTCCTCTAACATTCAATGCTTGTCTCTTAAGATGAGAAACGTGTGAGCTCTGTGAACGATGTAGTTTGTTTGAGCTGAAAAGTGACTGCCCTTACCTGAAACGAAGTCTTGCTTGTAGGAAGACATAGAGCCTGGGATTTTACTCCATTTCTGAAGGGAAACACAGAGCATAGTTCTCAACCGTGGATCACACTCTGCTTTAGAGCGAGAAGCACGCTCTTGCTTTCTAGAGTCTCTAATACAGCAGGTAATCTGAGTGTGCCCATAACAAAAGAACGGTGTTTCCTACACATACGGACCATATGTAGTGCAAATCTGCTTCTGAAACTGATACAAAGCACTGACCCTATAACATCCAATGCTTGTCAGTTAAGATGAGAAACTTGTGAGCTTCGTGAACGATGTAGTTCGTTTGAGCATAAAAGTGACTGCCCTTACCTGATTCGAAGTCTTGCTTGAAGGAAGACTGAGAGCCTGGGATTTAACTCCATTTCTGAAGTGAAACACACAGCAGTGTTCTCATCCATTGATCACACTCTGCTTTAGAACAAGAAGTACGCTCTTGCTTTCTAGAGTCTCTAAGACAGAAGGAAACATGAGTGTGCTGAGAACAACAGAACGGTGTTTCCTACACATACGGACCATATCTAGTCCAACTCTGCTTCTTAAACTGATACAAAGCACTGGTCCTCTAACATCCAATGCTTGTCTGTTGAGATGAGAAACGTATGAGCTCCGTGAACGATGTAGTTCGTTTGAGCTGAAAAGTGACTGCCCTTACCTGAAACGAAGTCTTGCTTGTAGGAAGACACAGAGCCTGGGATTTAACTCCATTTCTGAAGGGAAACACACAGCATAGTTCTCATCCATGGATCACACTGTGCTTTAGAGCAAGAAGCACGCTTTTGCGTTCTAGAGTCTCTAATACAGCAGCTAATCTGAGTGTGCCCAGAAAAAAAGAATGGTGTTTCTTACACATACGGACCATATGTAGTCCAAATCTGCTTCTGAAACTGATACAATGCACTGGTCCTCTAACATCCAATGCTTGTCAGTTAAGATGAGAAACGTGTGATCTTCGTGAACGATGTAGTTCATTTGAGTAGAAAAGTGACTGCCCATACCTGAAACGAAGTCTTGCTTGTAGGAAGACTCAGAGCCTGGGATTTAACTCCATTTCTGAAGTGAAACACACAGCAGTGTTCTCATCCATTGATCACACTCTGCTTTAGAACAAGAAGCACACTCTTGCTTTCTAGAGTCTCTAAGACAGCAGGAAAGGTGATTTTGCTGAGAACAAAAGAACGGTGTTTCCTACACATACGGACCATATGTAGTGCAAATCTGCTTCTGAAACTGATACAAAGCACTGACCCTATAACATCCAATGCTTGTCAGTTAAGATGAGAAACTTGTGAGCTTCGTGAACGATGTAGTTCATTTGAGCAGAAAAGTGACTGCCCTTACCTGAAACGAAGTCTTGCTTGTAGGAAGACTCAGAGCCTGGGATTTAACTCCATTTCTGAAGTGAAACACACAGCAGTGTTCTCATCCATTGATCACACTCTGCTTTAGAACAAGAAGCACGCTCTTGCTTTCTAGAGTCTCTAAGACAGAAGGAAACGTGAGTGTGGTGAGAACAAGAGAACGGTGTTTCCTACACATACGGACCATATCTAGTCCAACTCTGCTTCTTAAACTGATACAAAGCACTGGTCCTCTAACATCCAATGCTTGTCTGTTGAGATGAGAAATGTATGAGCTCCGTGAACGATGTAGTTCGTTTGAGCTGAAAAGTGACTGCCCTTACCTGAAACGAAGTCTTGCTTGTAGGAAGACACAGAGCCTGGGATTTAACTCCATTTCTGAAGGGAAACACACAGCATAGTTCTCATCCATCGATCACACTCTGCTTTAGAGCGAGAAGCACGCTCTTGCTTTCTAGAATCTCTAAGACAGCAGGAAACGTGAGTGTGCTGAGAACAAAAGAACGGTGTTTCCTACACATACGGACCATATCTAGTACAACTCTCATTCTGAAACTGACACAAAGCACTGGTCCTCTAACATCCAATGCTTGTCAGTTAAGATGAGAAACTTGTGAGCTTCGTAAAGGATGTAGTTCGTTTGAGCATAAAAGTGACTGCCCTTACCTGATTCGAAGTCTTGCTTGTAGGAAGACTCAGAGCCTGGGATTTAACTCCATTTCTGAAGTGAAACACACAGCAGTGTAATCATCCATTGATCACACACTGCTTTAGAACAAGAAGCACACTCTTGCTTTCTAGAGTGTCTAAGACAGCAGGAAACGTGTGTGTGCTGAGAACAAAAGAACGGTGTGTCCTACACATACGGACCATATCTAGTTCAACTCTGCTTCTGAAACTGATACAAAGCACTGGTCCTCTAACATCCAATGCTTGTTTGTTAAGATGAGAAACGTGTGAGCTTTGTGAACGATGTAGTTCGTTTGAGTTTAAAGTGACTGCCCTTACCTGAAACGAAGTCTTCCTTGTAGGAAGACACAGAGCATAGGATTTAACTCCATTTCAGAAGGGAAACACACAGCATAGTTCTCATCCATGGATCACACTGTGCTTTAGAGCAAGAAGCACGCTTTTGCGTTCTAGAGTCTGTAATACAGCGGCTAATCTGAGTGTGCCCAGAAAAAAAGAATGGTGTTTCTTACACATACGGACCATATGTAGTCCAAATCTGCTTCTGAAACTGATACAATGCACTGGTCCTCTAACATCCAATGCTTGTCAGTTAAGATGAGAAACGTGTGATCTTCGTGAACGATGTAGTTCATTTGAGCAGAAAAGTGACTGCCCTTACCTGAAACGAAGTCTTGCTTGTAGGAAGACTCAGAGCCTGGGATTTAACTCCATTTCTGAAGTGAAACACACAGCAGTGTTCTCATCCATTGATCAAACTCTGCTTTAGAACAAGAAGCATGCTCTTGCTTTCTAGAGTCTCTAAGACAGCAGGAAAGGTGATTTTGCTGAGAACAAAAGAAAGGTGTTTCCTACACATACGGACCATATCTAGTCCAACTCTGCTTCTTAAACTGATACAAAGCACTGGTCCTCTAACATTCAATGCTTGTCTCTTAAGATGAGAAACGTGTGAGCTCTGTGAACGATGTAGTTTGTTTGAGCTGAAAAGTGACTGCCCTTACCTGAAACGAAGTCTTGCTTGTAGGAAGACATAGAGCCTGGGATTTTACTCCATTTCTGAAGGGAAACACAGAGCATAGTTCTCAACCGTGGATCACACTCTGCTTTAGAGCGAGAAGCACGCTCTTGCTTTCTAGAGTCTCTAATACAGCAGGTAATCTGAGTGTGCCCATAACAAAAGAACGGTGTTTCCTACACATACGGACCATATGTAGTGCAAATCTGCTTCTGAAACTGATACAAAGCACTGACCCTATAACATCCAATGCTTGTCAGTTAAGATGAGAAACTTGTGAGCTTCGTGAACGATGTAGTTCGTTTGAGCATAAAAGTGACTGCCCTTACCTGATTCGAAGTCTTGCTTGAAGGAAGACTCAGAGCCTGGGATTTAACTCCATTTCTGAAGTGAAACACACAGCAGTGTTCTCATCCATTGATCACACTCTGCTTTAGAACAAGAAGTACGCTCTTGCTTTCTAGAGTCTCTAAGACAGAAGGAAACATGAGTGTGCTGAGAACAACAGAACGGTGTTTCCTACACATACGGACCATATCTAGTCCAACTCTGCTTCTTAAACTGATACAAAGCACTGGTCCTCTAACATCCAATGCTTGTCTGTTGAGATGAGAAACGTATGAGCTCCGTGAACGATGTAGTTCGTTTGAGCTGAAAAGTGACTGCCCTTACCTGAAACGAAGTCTTGCTTGTAGGAAGACACAGAGCCTGGGATTTAACTCCATTTCTGAAGGGAAACACACAGCATAGTTCTCATCCATCGATCACACTCTGCTTTAGAGCGAGAAGCACGCTCTTGCTTTCTAGAATCTCTAAGACAGCAGGAAACGTGAGTGTGCTGAGAACAAAAGAAAGGTGTTTCCTACACATACGGACCATATCTAGTCCAACTCCGCTTCTTAAACTGATACAAAGCACTGGTCCTCTAACATCCAATGCTTGTCTGTTGAGATGAGAAACGTGTGAGCTCCGTGAACGATGTAGTCCGTTTGAGCTGAAAAGTGACTGCCCTTACTTGAAACGAAGTCTTGCTTTTAGGAAGACACAGATTCTGGGATTTAACTCCATTTCTGTAGGGAAACACACAGCATAGTTCTCATCCATGGATCACACTCTGCTTTAGAGCGAGAAGCACGCTCTTGCTTTCTACAATCTCTAAGACAGCAGGAAACGTGAGTGTGCTGAGAACAAAAGAACGGTGTTTCCTACACATACGGACCATATCTAGTCCAACTCTCATTCTGAAACTGACACAAAGCACTGGTCTTCTAACATCCAATGCTTGTCAGTTAAGATGAGAAACTTGTGACCTTCGTAAACAATGTAGTTCGTTTGAGCATAAAAGTGACTGCCCTTACCTGATTCGAAGTCTTGCTTGTAGGAAGACTCAGAGCCTGGGATTTAACTCCATTTCTGAAGTGAAACACACAGCAGTGTAATCATCCATTGATCACACTCTGCTTTAGAACAAGAAGCACACTCTTGCTTTCTAGAGTCTCTAAGACAGCAGGAAACGTGTGTTTGCTGAGAACAAAAGAACGGTGTGTCCTACACATACGGACCATATCTAGTTCAACTCTGCTTCTGAAACTGATACAAAGCACTGGTCCTCTAACATCCAATGCTTGTTTGTTAAGATGAGAAACGTGTGAGCTTCGTGAACGATGTAGTTCTTTTGAGTTGAAAAGTGACTGCCCTTACCTGAAACTAAGTCTTGCTTGTAGGAAGACACAGAGCAAAGGATTTAACTCCATTTCAGAAGGGAAACACACAGCATAGTTCCCATCCATGGATCACACTGTGCTTTAGAGCAAGAAGCACGCTTTTGCGTTCTAGAGTCTCTAATACAGCAGCTAATCTGAGTGTGCCCAGAAAAAAAGAATGGTGTTTCTTACACATACGGACCATATGTAGTCCAAATCTGCTTCTGAAACTGATACAATGCACTGGTCCTCTAACATCCAATGCTTGTCAGTTAAGATGAGAAACGTGTGATCTTCGTGAACGATGTAGTTCATTTGAGTAGAAAAGTGACTGCCCATACCTGAAACGAAGTCTTGCTTGTAGGAAGACTCAGAGCCTGGGATTTAACTCCATTTCTGAAGTGAAACACACAGCAGTGTTCTCATCCATTGATCACACTCTGCTTTAGAACAAGAAGCACACTCTTGCTTTCTAGAGTCTCTAAGACAGCAGGAAAGGTGATTTTGCTGAGAACAAAAGAACGGTGTTTCCTACACATACGGACCATATCTAGTCCAACTCTGCTTCTTAAACTGATACAAAGCACTGGTCCTCTAACATCCAATGCTTGTCTCTTAAGATGAGAAACGTGTGAGCTCTGTGAACGATGTAGTTTGTTTGAGCTGAAAAGTGACTGCCCTTACCTGAAACGAAGTCTTGCTTGTAGGAAGACATAGAGCCTGGGATTTTACTCCATTTCTGAAGGGAAACAAAGAGCATAGTTCTCAACCGTGGATCACACTCTGCTTTAGAGCGAGAAGCACGCTCTTGCTTTCTAGAGTCTCTAAGACAGCAGGAAACGTGAGTGTGCTGAGAACAAAAGAACGGTGTTTCCTACACATACGGACCATATCTAGTCCAACTCTTCTTCTGAAACTGATACAAAGCACTGGTCCTCTAACATCCAATGCTTGTCAGTTAAGATGGGAAACGTGTGAGCGTCATGAACGATGTAGTTCGTTTGAGCAGAAAAGTGACTGCCCTTACCTTAAACGAAGTCTTGCTTGTAGGAAGACTCAGAGCCTGGGATTTAACTCCATTTCTGAAGTGAAACACACAGCATAGTTCTCATCCATTGATCACACTCTGCTTTAGAGCGAGAAGCACGCTCTTGCTTTCTAGAATCTCTAAGACAGCAGGAAACGTGAGTTTGCTGAGAACAAAAAACGGTGTTTCCTACACATATGGACCATATCTAGTCCAACTCCGCTTCTTAATCTGATACAAAGCACTGGTCCTCTAACATCCAATGCTTGTCTGTTGAGATGAGAAACGTGTGAGCTCCGTGAACGATGTAGTCCGTTTGAGCTGAAAAGTGACTGCCCTTACTTGAAACGAAGTCTTGCTTGTGGGAAAACACAGATTCTGGGATTTAACTCCATTTCTGAAGGGAAACACACAGCATAGTTCTCATCCATGGATCACACTCTGCTTTAGAGCGAGAAGCACGCTCTTGCTTTCTAGAATCTCTAAGACAGCAGGAAACGTGAGTGTGCTGAGAACAAAAGAACGGTGTTTCCTACACATACGGACCATATCTAGTCCAACTCCGCTTCTCAAACTGATACAAAGCAGTGGTCCTCTAACATACAATGCTTGTCTGTTGAGATGAGAAACGTGTGAGCTCCGTGAACGATGTAGTCCGTTTGAGCTGAAAAGTGACTGCCCTTACCTGAAACGAAGTCTTGCTTGTAGGAAGACACAGATTCTGGGATTTAACTCCATTTCTGTAGGGAAACACACAGCATAGTTCTCATCCGTGGATCACACTCTGCTTTAGAGCGAGAAGCACGCTCTTGCTTTCTAGAATCTCTAAGACAGCAAGAAACGTGAGTGTGCTGTGAACAAAAGAACAGTGTTTCCTACACATAAGGACCATATCTAGTCCAACTCTGTTTCTGAAACTGACACAAAGCACTGGTCCTCTAACATCCAATGCTTGTCAGTTAAGATGAGAAACGTGTCAGCTTTGAGAATGATTTAGTTCCATTGAACTGAAAAGTGACTGCCCTTACCAGAAACGAAGTCTTGCATGTAGTAAGACACAGAGCCTGGGATTTAACTCCATCTCTGAAGGGAAACACACAGCATAGTTCTCATCCATGGATCACACTGTGATTTAGAGTGAGAAGCACGCTCTTGCTTTCTAGAGTCTCTAATACAGCAGGTAATCTAAGTGTGCCCAGAACAAAAGAACGGTGTTTCCTACACATACGGACCATATGTAGTCCAAATCTGCTTCTGAAACTGATACAAAGCACTGACCCTATAACATCCAATGCTTGTCAGTTAAGATGAGAAACTTGTGAGCTTCGTGAACGATGTAGTTCGTTTGAGCATAAAAGTTACGGCCCTTACCTGATTCGAAGTCTTGCATGAAGGAAGACTCAGAGCCTGGGATTTAACTCCATTTCTGAAGTGAAACACACAGCAGTGTTCTCATCCATTGATCACACTCTGCTTTAGAACAAGAAGCACGCTCTTGCTTTCTAGAGTCTCTAAGACAGAAGGAAACGTGAGTGTGCTGAGAACAACAGAACGGTGTTTCCTACACATACGGACCATATCTAGTCCAACTCTGCTTCTTAAACTGATACAAAGCACTGGTCTACTAACATCCAATGCTTGTCTGTTGAGATGAGAAACGTATGAGCTCCGTGAACGATGTAGTTAGTTTGAGCTGAAAAGTGTCTGCCCTTACCTGAAACGAAGTCTTGCTTGTAGGAAGACACAGAGCCTGGGATTTAACTCCATTTCTGAAGGGAAACACACAGCATAGTTCTCATCCATGGATCACACTCTGCTTTAGAGCGAGAAGCACGCTCTTGCTTTCTAGAATCTCTAAGAAAGCAGGAAACGTGAGTGTGCTGAGAACAAAAGAACGGTGTTTCCCACACATACGGACCATATCTCGTCCAACTCCGCTTCTCAAACTGATACAAAGCACTGGTCCTCTAACATCCAATGCTTGTCTGTTGAGAAGAGAATCGTGTGAGCTCCGTGAACGATGTAGTCCGTTTGAGCTGAAAAGTGACTGCCCTTACCTGAAACGAAGTCTTGCTTGTAGGAAGACACAGATTCTGGGATTTAACTCCATTTCTGTAGGGAAACACACAGCATAGTTCTCATCCATGGATCACACTCTGCTTTAGAGCGAGAAGCATGCTCTTGCTTTCTAGAATCTCTAAGACAGCAGGAAACGTGAGTGAGCTGAGAACAAAAGAACGGTGTTTCCTACACATACGGACCATATCTAGTCCAACTCTCATTCTGAAACTGACACAAAGCACTGGTCCTCTAACATCCAATGCTTGTCAGTTAAGATGAGAAACTTGTGAGCTTCGTAAACGATGTAGTTCGTTTGTGCATAAAAGTGACTGCCCTTACCTGATTCGAAGTCTTGCTTGTAGGAAGACCTAGAGCCTGGGATTTAACTCCATTTCTGAAGTGAAACACACAGCAGTGTAATCATCCATTGATCACACTCTGCTTTAGAACAAGAAGCACACTCTTGCTTTCTAGAGTCTCTAAGACAGCAGGAAACGTGTGTGTGCTGAGAACAAAAGAACGGTGTGTCCTACACATACGGACCATATCTAGTTCAACTCTGCTTCTGAAACTGATACAAAGCACTGGTCCTCTAACATCCAATGCTTGTTTGCTACGATGAGAAACGTGTGAGCTTCGTGAACGATGTAGTTCGTTTGAGTTGAAAAGTGACTGCCCTTACCTGAAACGAAGTCTTGCTTGTAGGAAGACACAGAGCAAAGGATTTAACTCCATTTCAGAAGGGAAACACACAGCATAGTTCTCATCCATGGATCACACTGTGCTTTAGAGCAAGAAGCAAGCTTTTGCGTTCTAGAGTCTCTAATACAGTAGCTAATCTGAGTGTGCCCAGAAAAAAAGAATGGTGTTTCTTACACATACGGACCATATGTAGTCCAAATCTGCTTCTGAAACTGATACAATGCACTGGTCCTCTAACATCCAACGCTTGTCAGTTAAGATGAGAAACGTGTGATCTTCGTGAACGATGTAGTTCATTTGAGCAGAAAAGTGACTGCCCTTACCTGAAACGAAGTCTTGCTTGTAGGAAGACTCAGAGCCTGGGATTTAACTCCATTTCTGAAGTGAAACACACAGCAGTGTTCTCATCCATAGATCACACTCTGCTTTAGAACAAGAAGCACGCTCTTGCTTTCTAGAGTCTCTAAGACAGCAGGAAAGGTGATTTTGCTGAGAACAAAAGAACGGTGTTTCCTACACATACGGACCATATCTAGTCCAACTCTGCTTCTTAAACTGATACAAAGCACTGGTCCTCTAACATCCAATGCTTGTCTCTTAAGATGAGAAACGTGTGAGCTCTGTGAACGATGTAGTTTGTTTGAGCTGAAAAGTGACTGCCCTTACCTGAAACGAAGTCTTGCTTGTAGGAAGACACAGAGCAAAGGATTTAACTCCATTTCAGAAGGGAAACACACAGCATAGTTCTCATCCATTGATCACACTCTGCTTTAGAACAAGAAGCACGCTCTTGCTTTCTAGAGTCTCTAAGACAGCAGGAAAGGTGATTTTGCTGAGAACAAAAGAACGGTGTTTCCTACACATACGGACCATATCTAGTCCAACTCTTCTTCTGAAACTGATACAAAGCACTGGTCCTCTAACATCCAATGCTTGTCAGTTAAGATGGGAAACGTGTGGGCGTCATGAAAGATGTAGTTCGTTTGAGCAGAAAAGTGACTGCCCTTACCTTAAAAGAAGTCTTGCTTGCAGGAAGACTCAGAGCCTGGGATTTAACTCCATTTCTGAAGTGAAACACACAGCAGTGTTCTCATCCCTTGATCACACTCTGCTTTAGAACAAGAAGCACGCTCTTGCTTTCTAGAGTCTCTAAGACAGAAGGAAACGTGAGTGTGCTGAGAACAAGAGAACGGTGTTTCCTACACATACGGACCATATCTAGTCCAACTCTGCTTCTTAAACTGATACAAAGCACTGGTCCTCTAACATCCAATGCTTGTCTGTTGAGATGAGAAACGTATGAGCTCCGTGAACGATGTAGTTCGTTTGAGCTGAAAAGTGACTCCCCTTACCTGAAACGAAGTCTTTCTTGTAGGAAGACACAGATTCTGGGATTTAACTCCATTTCTGTAGGGAAACACACAGCATAGTTCTCATCCGTGGATCACACTCTGCTTTAGAGCGAGAAGCACGCTCTTGCTTTCTAGAATCTCTAAGACAGCAAGAAACGTGAGTGTGCTGTGAACAAAGAACAGTGTTTCCTACACATAAGGACCATATCTAGTCCAACTCTGTTTCTGAAACTGACACAAAGCACTGGTCCTCTAACATCCAATGCTTGTCAGTTAAGATCAGAAACGTGTCAGCTTTGAGAATGATTTAGTTCCATTGAACTGAAAAGTGACTGCCCTTACCAGAAACGAAGTCTTGCATGTAGTAAGACACAGAGCCTGGGATTTAACTCCATCTCTGAAGGGAAACACACAGCATAGTTCTCATCCATGGATCACACTGTGATTTAGAGTGAGAAGAACGCTCTTGCTTTCTAGAGTCTCTAATACAGCAGGTAATCTGAGTGTGCCCAGAACAAAAGAACGGTGTTTCCTACACATACGGACCATATGTAGTCCAAATCTGCTTCTGAAACTGATACAAAGCACTGACCCTATAACATCCAATGCTTGTCAGTTAAGATGAGAAACTTGTGAGCTTCGTGAACGATGTAGTTCGTTTGAGCATAAAAGTGACGTCCCTTACCTGATTCGAAGTCTTGCATGAAGGAAGACTCAGAGCCTGGGATTTAACTCCATTTCTGAAGTGAAACACACAGCAGTGTTCTCATCCATTGATCACACTCTGCTTTAGAACTAGAAGCACGCTCTTGCTTTCTAGAATCTCTAAGACAGAAGGAAACGTGAGTGTGCTGAGAACAAAAGAACTGTGTTTCCCACACATACAGACCATATCTAGTCCAACTCCGCTTCTCAAACTGATACAAAGCACTGGTCCTCTAACATCCAATGCTTGTCTGTTGAGATGAGAATCGTGTGAGCTCCGTGAACGATGTAGTCCGTTTGACCTGAAAAGTGACTGCCCTTACCTGAAACGAAGTCTTGCTTGTAGGAAGATTCAGAGCCTGGGATTCAACTCCATTTCTGAAGGGAAACACACAGCAGAGTTCTCATCCATAGATCACACTCTGCTTTAGAGCAAGAAGCACGCTCTTGCTTTCTAGATTCTCTAAGACAGCAGGAAACTTGAGTGTGCTGAGAACAAAAGAACGGTGTTTCCTACACATACGGACCATATCTACTCCAACTCTTCTTCTTGTATTGATACAACACACTGGTCCTCTAACATCCAATGCCTGTCAGGTATGATGGGAAACGTGTTAGCTTCCTGAACGATGTAATTCGTTTGAGCTGAAAAGTGACTGCCCTTACCTGAAACGAAGTCTTGCTTGTAGGAAGACTCAGAGCCTGGAATTTAACTCCATTTCTGAAGGGAAACACACAGCACACTTCTCATCCATAAATCACACTCTGCTTTAGAGCAAGAACCACACTCTTCCTTTCTAGAGTGTCTAATAATGCAGGAAACGTGATTTTGCTCAGAACAAAAGAACAGTGTTTCCTACACATACGGACCATATCAGGTTCAACTCTTATTCTGAAACTGACACAAAGCACAGGTCCTGTAACATCCAATGCTTTTCAATTAACACTGAGAAACGTGTGAGCTTCGTGTACAATGTAGTTCGTTTGAGCTGTAAAGTAACTGCCATTACCTGAAACGAAGTCTTGCTTGTAGGAAGACTCAGAACCTGGGATTTAACTCCATTTCTGAAGTGAAACACACAGCAGAGTTCTCATCCATTGATCACATTCTGCTTTAGAGCAAGAAGCACGCTCTTGCATTGTAGAGTCTCTAAGACAGCAGGAAACGTGAGTGTGCTCAGAATAAAAGAACGGTGTTTTCTACACATACGGACCATATCTAGTCCAACTCTGCCTTTAAAATTGGTACAAAGCACAGGTCCTCTAATATCCAAAACTTGTCATTTAAGATGACAAACCTGGGAGCTTGGTGAACGATGTAGTTCATTTGATCTGAAAAGTGACTGCCCTTACCTGAAACGAAATCTTGCTTGTAGGAAGACTCAGAACCTGGGATTTAACTCCATTTCTGAAGGGAAACACACAGCATAGTTCTCATCCATGGATCCCATTCTACTTTAGAGCAAGAAGCACGCTCTTGCTTTCTAGAGTCTCTTATA
This sequence comes from Onychomys leucogaster, assembly GCA_949786385.1. Taxonomy (NCBI): domain Eukaryota; kingdom Metazoa; phylum Chordata; class Mammalia; order Rodentia; family Cricetidae; genus Onychomys; species Onychomys leucogaster. The sequence goes on from CATKUP010000143.1 coordinate 716,065, forward strand.
CTGCAGGAAACAGGAGTGAGCTCAGAACAAAAGAACAGTGTTTCCTACACATAAGGGCCATATCTAGTTCAACTCTGCTTCTGAAAGAGAAACAAACCACAGGTCCTCTAACATCCAATGATTGTCAGTTAAGATGAGAAACGTGTGAGCTTCGTGAAAGATGTAGTTCGTTTGAGCTGTAAAGTAACTGCCCTTACCTGAAATGAAGTGTCACTTGTAGGAAGACTCAGAGCCTGGGATTTAATTCCAATTCTGAAGTGAAAGGCACAGCAGAGTTATCATCCATGGATCCCATTGTGCTTTAGAGCAAGAAGCATGCTCTTGATTTCTAGAGTCTCTTATACTGCTGGAAACGTGAGTGTGCTCAGAACAAAGAACGTTGTTTTCTACACATACGGACCATATCTAGTTCAACTCTTATTCTGAAACTGACACAAAGCCCAGGTCCTGTAACATCCAATGCTTTTCAATTAACACTGAGAAACGTGTGAGCTTCGTGTACAATGTAGTTCGTTTGAGCTGTAAAGTAACTGCCATTACCTGAAACGAATTCTTGCTTGTAGGAAGACTCAGAACCTGTGATTTAACTCCATTTCTGAAGTGAAACACACAGCAAGGTTCTCATCCATTGATCACACTCTGCTTTAGAGCAAGAAGCACGCTCTTGCTTTCTAGATTCTCTAAGACAGCAGGAAACGTGAGTGTGCTGAGAACAAAAAACAGTATTTCCAACACATACGGACCATATCTAGTCGAACTCTGCTTCTGAAAATGATACAAAGCACTGGTCCTCTAACATCCAATGCTTGTCAGGTAAGATGACAAACCTGGGAGCTTCGTGAACGATGTAGTTCATTTGAGCTGAAAAGTGACTGCCCTTACCTGAAACGAAATCTTGCTTGTAGGAAGACACAGAGCCTGGGATTTAACCGCATTTCTGAAGGGAAACACAAAGCACAGTTCTCATCCATTGATCACACTCTGCTTTAGAGCAAGAAGCACGCTCTTGCTTTCTAGATTCTCTAAGACAGCAGGAAACGTGAGTGTGCTGAGAACAAAAGAACGGTGTTTCCTACACATACGGAGCATATCTAGTCCAACTCTGTGTCTGAAATTGATACAAAGCACAGTTGCTCTAACATCCAAATCTTGTCATTTAAGATGACAAACCTGGGAGCTTCGTGAACGATGTAGTTCATTTGAGCTGAAAAGTGACTGCCCTTACCTGAAACGAAATCTTGCTTGTAGAAAGACTCAGAACCTGGGATTTAACTCCATATCTGAAGGGAAACACACAGCATAGTTCTCATCCATGGATCCCATTCTGCTTTAGAGCAAGAAGCATGCTCTTGCTTTCTAGAGTCTCTTATACGGCAGGAAAGGAGTGAGCTCAGAACAAAAGAACAGTGTTTCCTACACCTAAGCGCCATATCTAGTTCAACTCTGCTTCTGAAAGATAAACAAACCACAGGTCCTCTAACATCCAATGATTGTCAGTTAAGATGAGAAACGTGTGAGCTTCGTGAACGATGTAGTACTTTTGAGCTGTAAGTAACTGCCCTTACCTGAAATGAAGTGTAACTTGTAGAAAGACTCAGAGCCTGGGTTTTAACACCATTTCTAAAGTGGAACACATAGCAGAATTCGCATCCATTGATCACACTCTGCTTTAGAGCAAGAAGCACGCTCTTGCATTCTAGAGTCTCTAAGACAGCAGGAAACGTGAGTGTGCTGAGAACAAAAGAACGGTGTTTTCTACACATACGGACCATATCTAGTCCAACTCTGCCTCTGAAATTGATACAAAGCACAGGTCCTCTAACATCCAGTGCTTGTCAGTTAAGATGATAAACGTGTGAGCTTCGTGAACGATGTAGTTCGTTTGAGCTGTAAAGTAACTGCCCTTACTAAAACGAAGTCTTGCTTGTAGGAAGACTCAGAGCCTGGGATTTAACTCCATTTCTGAAGTGAAACACACAGCAGAGTTCTCATCCATAGATCACACTGTTCTTTAGAGCAAGAAGCACGCTCTTGCATTCAAGAGTCTCTAAGACAGCAGGAAACATGAGTGTGCTCAGAATAAAAGAATGGTGTTTCTAAACATACGGAACATATCTATCTAGTCCAACTCCGCGTCTGAAATTGATACAAAGCACAGGTCCTCTAACATCCAAAGCATGTCATTTAAGATGACAAACCTGGGAGCTTCGTGAACGTAGTAGTTAGTTTGAGCTGAAAAGTGACTGCCCTAACCTGAAATGAAGTCTTGCTTGTAGGAAGACTCAGAACCTGGGATTTAACTCCATTTCTGAAGGGAAACACACAGCATAGTTCTCATCCATGGATCCCATTCTGCTTTAGAGCAAGAAGCACGCTCTTGCTTTCTAGAGTCTCTGATACTGCAGGAAACGTGAGTGTGCTCAGAACAAATGAACGGTGTTTCCTACACATAAGGGCCATATATAGTTCAACTCTGCTTCTGAAAGAGAAACAAACCACAGGTCCAATAACATCCAATGATTGTCACTTAAAATGAGAAACGTGTGAGCTTCGTGAAAGATGTAGTTCGTTTGAGCTGTAAAGTAACTGCCATTACCTGAAATGAAGTGTCACTTGTAGGAAGACTCAGAGCCTGGGATTTAACTCCAATTCTGAAGTGAAACGCACAGCAGAGTTCTCATCAATGGATCCCATTGTGCTTTAGACCAAGAAGCACACTCTTGCATTCTAGAGTCTCTAAGAAAGCAGGAATCGTGAGTGTGCTCAGAATAAAAGAACGGTGTTTTCTACACATACGGACCTTATCTAGTCGACCTCTGCCTTTGAAATTGATACAAAGCACAGGTCCCCTAACATCCAAAGCTTGTCATTTAAGATGACAAACCTGGGAGCTTCATGGACAATATAGTTCATTTGAGCTGAAAAGTGACTGCCCTTACCTGAAATGAACTCTTGCTTGTAGGAAGACTCAGAACCTGGGATTTAACTCCATTTCTGAAGGGAAACACACAGCATAGTTCTCATCCATGGATCCCATTCAGCTTTAGAGCAAGAAGCACACTCTTGCTTTCTAGATTCTCTTATACTGCAGGAAACGGGAGTGAGCTCAGAACAAAACAACGGTGTTTCCTACACATAAGGGCCATATCTAGTTCAACTCTGTTTCTGAAAGAGAAACAAACCACAGGTCCTCTAACATCCAATGATTGTCAGTTAAGATGAGAAACGTGTGAGCTTCGTGAACGATGTAGTTCGTTTGAGCTGTAAAGCAAATGCCCATACCTGAAATGAAGTGTCACTTGTAGGAAGACTCAGAGCCTGGGATTCAACTCCATTTCTGATGGGAAACACAGAGCAGAAGTCTCATCCATAGATCACACTCTGCTTTAGAGCAAGAAGCACGCCCTTGCTTTCTAGATTCTCTAAGACAGCAGGAAACATGAGTGTGCTGAGAACAAAAGAACGGTGTTTCCTACACATACAGACCATATCTACTCCAACTCTGCTTCTGGGATTGATACAACGCACTGGTCCTCTAACATCCAATGCTTGTCAGGTATGATGGGAAACGTGTTAGCTTCCTGAACGATGTAATTCGTTTGAGCTGAAAAGTGACTGCCCTTACCTGAACCGAAGTCTTCCTTGTAGAAAGACTCAGAGCCTGGAATTTAACTCCATTTCTGAAGGGAAACACACAGCACACTTCTCATCCATAAATCACACTCTGCTTTAGAGCAAGAACCACACTCTTCCTTTCTAGAGTGTCTAATAATGCAGGAAACGTGATTTTGCTCAGAACAAAAGAACAGTGTTTCCTACACATACGGACCATATCTAGTTCAACTCTTATTCTGAAACTGACACAAAGCACAGGCCCTGTAACATCCAATGCTTTTCAATTAAGACTGAGAAATGTGTGAGCTTCGTGAACGATGTAGTTCGTTTGTGCTGTGAAGTAACTGCCCTTACCTGAAACGAAGTCTTACTTGTAGGAAGACACAGAGCCTGGGATTTAACACCATTTCTGAAGTGGAACACACAGCAGAGTTCGCATCCATTGATCACACTCTGCTTTAGAGCAAGAAGCACGCTCTTGCATTCTAGAGTCTCTAAGACAGCAGGAAACGTGAGTGTGCTCAGAATAAAAGAACGGTGTTTTCTACACATACAGACCATATCTAGTCCAACTCTGCCTTTAAAATTGGTACAAAGCACAGGTCCTCTCACATCCAAAGCTTGTCATTTAAGATGACAAACCTGGGAGCTTGGTGAACGATGTAGTTCATTTGAGCTGAAAAGTGACTGCCCTTACCTGAAACGAAATCTTGCTTGTAGGAAGACTCAGAACCAGGGATTTAACTCCATTTCTGAAGGGAAACACACAGCATAGTTCTCATCCATGGATCCCATTCTGCTTTAGAGCAAGAAGCACGCTCTTGCTTTTGAGAGTCTCTTATACTGCAGGAAACGGGAGTGAGCTCAGAACAAAGGAACAGTGTTTCCTACACATAAGGGCCATATCTAGTTCAACTCTGCTTCTGAAAGAGAAATAAACCACAGGTCCTCTAACATCCAATGATTGTCAGTTAAGATGAGAAACGTGTGAGCTTCGTGAAAGATGTAGTTCGTTTGAGCTGTAAAGTAACTGCCCTTACCTGAAATGAAGTGTCACTTGTAGGAAGACTCAGAGCCTGGGATTTAACTCCATTTCTGAAGTGAAACGCACAGCAGAGTTCTCATCCATGGATCCCATTGTGCTTTAGAGCAAGAAGCACGCTCTTGATTTCTAGAGTCTCTTATAATGCTGGAAACGAGAGTGTGCTCAGAACAAAAGAACGTTGTTTTCTACACATACGGACCATATCTAGTTCAACTCTTATTCTGAAACTGACACAAAGCACAGGTCCTGTAACATCCAATGCTTTTCAATTAACACTGAGAAACGTGTGAGCTTCGTGTACAATGTAGTTCGTTTGAGCTGTAAAGTAACTGCCATTACCTGAAACGAAGTCTTGCTTGCAGGAAGACTCAGAACATGGGATTTAACTCCATTTCTGAAGTGAAACACATAGCAGAGTTCTCATCCATTGATCACACTCTGCTTTAGAGCAAGAAGCACGCTCTTGCTTTCTAGATTCTCTAAGACAGCAGGAAAGGTGAGTGTGCTGAGAACAAAAAACAGTATTTCCTACACATACGGACCATATCTAGTCGAACTCTGTTTCTGAAAATGATACAAAGCACTGGTCCTCTAACATCCAATGCTTGTCAGGTAAGATGGGAAACGTGTTAGCTTCGTGAACGATGTAGTTCGTTTGAGCTGAAAAGTGACTGCCCTTACCTGTAAAGAAGTCTTTCTTGTAGGAAGACACAGAGCCTGGGATTTAACCCCATTTCTGAAGGGAAACACAAAGCACAGTTCTCATCCATTGATCACACTCTGCTTTAGAGCAAGAAGCACGATCTTGCTTTCTAGATTCTCTAAGACAGCAGGAAACGTGAGTGTGCTGAGAACAAAAGAACGGTGTTTCCTACACATACGGAGCATATCTAGTCCAACTCTGCGTCTGAAATTGATACAAAGCACAGGTGCTCTAACATCCAAAGCTTGTCATTTAAGATGACAAACCTGGGAGCTTCGTGAACGATGTAGTTCATTTGAGCTGAAAAGTGACTGCCCTTACCTGAAACGAAATCTTGCTTGTAGGAATACTCAGAACCTGGGATTTAACTCCATTTCTGAAGGGAAACACACAGCATAGTTCTCATCCATGGATCCCATTCTGCTTTAGAGCAAGAAGCATGCTCTTGCTTTCTAGAGTCTCTTATACTGCAGGAAAGGGAGTGAGCTCAGAACAAAAGAACAGTGTTTCCTACACATAAGCGCCATATCTAGTTCAACTCTGCTTCTGAAAGAGAAACAAACCACAGGCCCTCTAACATCCAATGATTGTCAGTTAAGATGAGAAACGTGTGAGCTTCGTGAACGATGTAGTTCGTTTAAGCTGTAAGTAACTGCCCTTACCTGAAATGAAGTGTCACTTGTAGGAAGACTCAGAGCCTGGGATTTAACACCATTTCTAAAGTGGAACACATAGCAGAATTCGCATCCATTGATCACACTCTGCTTTAGAGCAAGAAGCACGCTCTTGCATTCTAGAGTCTCTAAGACAGCAGGAAACGTGAGTGTGCTGAGAACAAAAGAACGGTGTTTCCTACACATACAGACCATATCTACTCCAACTCTGCTTCTGGGATTGATACAACGCACTGGTCCTCTAACATCCAATGCTTGTCAGGTATGATGGGAAACGTGTTAGCTTCGTGAACGATGTAGTTCGTTTGAGCTGAAAAGTGACTGCCCTTACCTGAACCGAAGTGTTCCTTGTAGAAAGACTCAGAGCCTGGAATTTAACTCCATTTCTGAAGGGAAACACACAGCACACTTCTCATCCATAAATCACACTCTGCTTTAGAGCAAGAACCACACTCTTCCTTTCTAGAGTGTCTAATAATGCAGGAAACGTGATTTTGCTCAGAACAAAAGAACAGTGTTTCCTACACATACGGACCATATCTAGTTCAACTCTTATTCTGAAACTGACACAAAGCACAGGCCCTGTAACATCCAATGCTTTTCAATTAAGACTGAGAAATGTGTGAGCTTCGTGAACCGTTTGTGCTGTGAAGTAACTGCCCTTACCTGAAACGAAGTCTTACTTGTAGGAAGACTCAGAGCCTGGGATTTAACACCATTTCTGAAGTGGAACACACAGCAGAGTTCGCATCCATTGATCACACTCTGCTTTAGAGCAAGAAGCACGCTCTTGCATTCTAGAGTCTCTAAGACAGCAGGAAACGTGAGTGTGCTCAGAATAAAAGAATGGTGTTTTCTACACATACAGACCATATCTAGTCCAACTCTGCCTTTAAAATTGGTACAAAGCACAGGTCCTCTAACATCCAAAGCTTGTCATTTAAGATGACAAACCTGGGAGCTTGGTGAACGATGTAGTTCATTTGAGCTGAAAAGTGACTGCCCTTACCTGAAACGAAATCTTGCTTGTAGGAATACTCAGAACCTGGGATTTAACTCCATTTCTGAAGGGAAACACACAGCATAGTTCTCATCCATGGATCCGATTCTGCTTTAGAGCAAGAAGCATGCTCTTGCTTTCTAGAGTCTCTTATACTGCAGGAAAGGGAGTGAGCTCAGAACAAAAGAACAGTGTTTCCTACACATAAGCGCCATATCTAGTTCAACTCTGCTTCTGAAAGAGAAACAAACCACAGGCCCTCTAACATCCAATGATTGTCAGTTAAGATGAGAAACGTGTGAGCTTCGTGAACGATGTAGTTCGTTTGAGCTGTAAGTAACTGCCCTTACCTGAAATGAAGTGTCACTTGTAGGAAGACTCAGAGCCTGGGATTTAACACCATTTCTAAAGTGGAACACATAGCAGAATTCGCATCCATTGATCACACTCTGCTTTAGAGCAAGAAGCACGCTCTTGCATTCTAGAGTCTCTAAGACAGCAGGAAACGTGAGTGTGCTGAGAACAAAAGAACGGTGTTTTCTACACATACGGACCATATCTAGTCCAACTCTGCCTCTGAAATTGATACAAAGCACAGGTCCTCTAACATCCAGTGCTTGTCAGTTAAGATGATAAACGTGTGAGCTTCGTGAACGATGTAGTTCGTTTGAGCTGTAAAGTAACTGCCCTTACTAAAACGAAGTCTTGCTTGTAGGAAGACTCAGAGCCTGGGATTTAACTCCATTTCTGAAGTTAAACACACAGCAGAGTTCTCATCCATAGATCACACTGTTCTTTAGAGCAAGAAGCACGCTCTTGCATTCTAGAGTCTCTAAGACAGCAGGAAACGTGAGTGTGCTCAGAATAAAAGAATGGTGTTTCTAAACATACGGACCATATCTATCTAGTCCAACTCCGCCTCTGAAATTGATACAAAGCACAGGTCCTCTAACATCCAAAGCATGTCATTTAAGATGACAAACCTGGGAGCTTCGTGAACGTAGTAGTTAGTTTGAGCTGAAAAGTGACTGCCCTTACCTGAAATGAAGTCTTGCTTGTAGGAAGACTCAGAACCTGGGATTTAACTCCATTTCTGAAGGGAAACACACAGCATAGTTCTCATCCATGGATCCCATTCTGCTTTAGAGCAAGAAGCACGCTCTTGCTTTCTAGATTCTCTAAGACAGCAGGAAACGTGAGTGTGCTGAGAACAAAAGAACGGTGTTTCCTACACATACGGATCATATCTAGTCCAACTCTGCTTCTGAAACTGATACAAAGCACTGGTCCTGTAACATCCAATGCTTGTCAGGTATGATGGGAAACATGTTAGCTTCGTGAACGATGTAGTTCATTTGAGCTGAAAAGTGACTGCCCTTACCTGAAACGAAGTCTTGCTTTTAGGAAGACTCAGAGCCTGGAATTTAACTCCATTTCTGAAGGGAAACACACAGCACACTTCTCATCCATAAATCACACTCTGCTTTAGAGCAAGAACCACACTCTTCCTTTCTAGAGTGTCTAATAATGCAGGAAACGTGATTTTGCTCAGAACAAAAGAACAGTGTTTCCTACACATACGGACCATATCTAGTTCAACTCTTATTCTGAAACTGACACAAAGCACAGGCCCTGTAACATCCAATGCTTTTCAATTAAGACTGAGAAATGTGTGAGCTTCGTGAACGATGTAGTTCGTTTGTGCTGTGAAGTAACTGCCCTTACCTGAAACGAAGTCTTACTTGTAGGAAGACTCAGAGCCTGGGATTTAACACCATTTCTGAAGTGGAACACACAGCAGAGTTCGCATCCATTGATCACACTCTGCTTTAGAGCAAGAAGCACGCTCTTGCATTCTAGAGTCTCTAAGACAGCAGGAAACGTGAGTGTGCTCAGAATAAAAGAACGGTGTTTTCTACACATACAGACCATATCTAGTCCAACTCTGCCTTTAAAATTGGTACAAAGCACAGGTCCTCTCACATCCAAAGCTTGTCATTTAAGATGACAAACCTGGGAGCTTGGTGAACGATGTAGTTCATTTGAGCTGAAAAGTGACTGCCCTTACCTGAAACGAAATCTTGCTTGTAGGAAGACTCAGAACCAGGGATTTAACTCCATTTCTGAAGGGAAACACACAGCATAGTTCTCATCCATGGATCCCATTCTGCTTTAGAGCAAGAAGCACGCTCTTGCTTTTGAGAGTCTCTTATACTGCAGGAAACGGGAGTGAGCTCAGAACAAAGGAACAGTGTTTCCTACACATAAGGGCCATATCTAGTTCAACTCTGCTTCTGAAAGAGAAATAAACCACAGGTCCTCTAACATCCAATGATTGTCAGTTAAGATGAGAAACGTGTGAGCTTCGTGAAAGATGTAGTTCGTTTGAGCTGTAAAGTAACTGCCCTTACCTGAAATGAAGTGTCACTTGTAGGAAGACTCAGAGCCTGGGATTTAACTCCATTTCTGAAGTGAAACGCACAGCAGAGTTCTCATCCATGGATCCCATTGTGCTTTAGAGCAAGAAGCACGCTCTTGATTTCTAGAGTCTCTTATAATGCTGGAAACGAGAGTGTGCTCAGAACAAAAGAACGTTGTTTTCTACACATACGGACCATATCTAGTTCAACTCTTATTCTGAAACTGACACAAAGCACAGGTCCTGTAACATCCAATGCTTTTCAATTAACACTGAGAAACGTGTGAGCTTCGTGTACAATGTAGTTCGTTTGAGCTGTAAAGTAACTGCCATTACCTGAAACGAAGTCTTGCTTGCAGGAAGACTCAGAACATGGGATTTAACTCCATTTCTGAAGTGAAACACATAGCAGAGTTCTCATCCATTGATCACACTCTGCTTTAGAGCAAGAAGCACGCTCTTGCTTTCTAGATTCTCTAAGACAGCAGGAAAGGTGAGTGTGCTGAGAACAAAAAACAGTATTTCCTACACATACGGACCATATCTAGTCGAACTCTGTTTCTGAAAATGATACAAAGCACTGGTCCTCTAACATCCAATGCTTGTCAGGTAAGATGGGAAACGTGTTAGCTTCGTGAACGATGTAGTTCGTTTGAGCTGAAAAGTGACTGCCCTTACCTGTAAAGAAGTCTTTCTTGTAGGAAGACACAGAGCCTGGGATTTAACCCCATTTCTGAAGGGAAACACAAAGCACAGTTCTCATCCATTGATCACACTCTGCTTTAGAGCAAGAAGCACGCTCTTGCTTTCTAGATTCTCTAAGACAGCAGGAAACGTGAGTGTGCTGAGAACAAAAGAACGGTGTTTCCTACACATACGGAGCATATCTAGTCCAACTCTGCGTCTGAAATTGATACAAAGCACAGGTGCTCTAACATCCAAAGCTTGTCATTTAAGATGACAAACCTGGGAGCTTCGTGAACGATGTAGTTCATTTGAGCTGAAAAGTGACTGCCCTTACCTGAAACGAAATCTTGCTTGTAGGAATACTCAGAACCTGGGATTTAACTCCATTTCTGAAGGGAAACACACAGCATAGTTCTCATCCATGGATCCCATTCTGCTTTAGAGCAAGAAGCATGCTCTTGCTTTCTAGAGTCTCTTATACTGCAGGAAAGGGAGTGAGCTCAGAACAAAAGAACAGTGTTTCCTACACATAAGCGCCATATCTAGTTCAACTCTGCTTCTGAAAGAGAAACAAACCACAGGTCCTCTAACATCCAATGATTGTCAGTTAAGATGAGAAACGTGTGAGCTTCGTGAACGATGTAGTTCGTTTGAGCTGTAAGTAACTGCCCTTACCTGAAATGAAGTGTCACTTGTAGGAAGACTCAGAGCCTGGGATTTAACACCATTTCTAAAGTGGAACACATAGCAGAATTCGCATCAATTGATCACACTCTGCTTTAGAGCAAGAAGCACGCTCTTGCATTCTAGAGTCTCTAAGACAGCAGGAAACGTGAGTGTGCTGAGAACAAAAGAACGGTGTTTCCTACACATACAGACCATATCTACTCCAATTCTGCTTCTGGGATTGATACAACGCACTGGTCCTCTAACATCCAATGCTTGTCAGGTATGATGGGAAACGTGTTAGCTTCGTGAACGATGTAGTTCGTTTGACCTGAAAAGTGACTGCCCTTACCTGAACCGAAGTCTTCCTTGTAGAAAGACTCAGAGCCTGGAATTTAACTCCATTTCTGAAGGGAAACACACAGCACACTTCTCATCCATAAATCACACTCTGCTTTAGAGCAAGAACCACACTCTTCCTTTCTAGAGTGTCTAATAATGCAGGAAACGTGATTTTGCTCAGAACAAAAGAACAGTGTTTCCTACACATACGGACCATATCTAGTTCAACTCTTATTCTGAAACTGACACAAAGCACAGGCCCTGTAACATCCAATGCTTTTCAATTAAGACTGAGAAATGTGTGAGCTTCGTGAACCGTTTGTGCTGTGAAGTAACTGCCCTTACCTGAAACGAAGTCTTACTTGTAGGAAGACTCAGAGCCTGGGATTTAACACCATTTCCGAAGTGGAACACACAGCAGAGTTCGCATCCATTGATCACACTCTGCTTTAGAGCAAGAAGCACGCTCTTGCATTCTAGAGTCTCTAAGACAGCAGGAAACGTGAGTGTGCTCAGAATAAAAGAATGGTGTTTTCTACACATACAGACCATATCTAGTCCAACTCTGCCTTTAAAATTGGTACAAAGCACAGGTCCTCTAACATCCAAAGCTTGTCATTTAAGATGACAAACCTGGGAGCTTGGTGAACGATGTAGTTCATTTGAGCTGAAAAGTGACTGCCCTTACCTGAAACGAAATCTTGCTTGTAGGAATACTCAGAACCTGGGATTTAACTCCATTTCTGAAGGGAAACACACAGCATAGTTCTCATCCATGGATCCGATTCTGCTTTAGAGCAAGAAGCATGCTCTTGCTTTCTAGAGTCTCTTATACTGCAGGAAAGGGAGTGAGCTCAGAACAAAAGAACAGTGTTTCCTACACATAAGCGCCATATCTAGTTCAACTCTGCTTCTGAAAGAGAAACAAACCACAGGCCCTCTAACATCCAATGATTGTCAGTTAAGATGAGAAACGTGTGAGCTTCGTGAACGATGTAGTTCGTTTGAGCTGTAAGTAACTGCCCTTACCTGAAATGAAGTGTCACTTGTAGGAAGACTCAGAGCCTGGGATTTAACACCATTTCTAAAGTGGAACACATAGCAGAATTCGCATCCATTGATCACACTCTGCTTTAGAGCAAGAAGCACGCTCTTGCATTCTAGAGTCTCTAAGACAGCAGGAAACGTGAGTGTGCTGAGAACAAAAGTACGGTGTTTTCTACACATACGGACCATATCTAGTCCAACTCTGCCTCTGAAATTGATACAAAGCACAGGTCCTCTAACATCCAGTGCTTGTCAGTTAAGATGATAAACGTGTGAGCTTCGTGAACGATGTAGTTCGTTTGAGCTGTAAAGTAACTGCCCTTACTAAAACGAAGTCTTGCTTGTAGGAAGACTCAGAGCCTGGGATTTAACTCCATTTCTGAAGTTAAACACACAGCAGAGTTCTCATCCATAGATCACACTGTTCTTTAGAGCAAGAAGCACGCTCTTGCATTCTAGAGTCTCTAAGACAGCAGGAAACGTGAGTGTGCTCAGAATAAAAGAATGGTGTTTCTAAACATACGGACCATATCTATCTAGTCCAACTCCGCCTCTGAAATTGATACAAAGCACAGGTCCTCTAACATCCAAAGCATGTCATTTAAGATGACAAACCTGGGAGCTTCGTGAACGTAGTAGTTAGTTTGAGCTGAAAAGTGACTGCCCTTACCTGAAATGAAGTCTTGCTTGTAGGAAGACTCAGAACCTGGGATTTAACTCCATTTCTGAAGGGAAACACACAGCATAGTTCTCATCCATGGATCCCATTCTGCTTTAGAGCAAGAAGCACGCTCTTGCTTTCTAGATTCTCTAAGACAGCAGGAAACGTGAGTGTGCTGAGAACAAATGAATGGTGTTTCCTACACTTACGGATCATATCTAGTCCAACTCTGCTTCTGAAACTGATACAAAGCACTGGTCCTGTAACATCCAATGCTTGTCAGGTATGATGGGAAACGTGTTAGCTTCGTGAACGATGTAGTTCGTTTGAGCTGAAAAGTGACTGCCCTTACCTGAAACGAAGTCTTGCTTTTAGGAAGACTCAGAGCCTGGAATTTAACTCCATTTCTGAAGGGAAACACACAGCACACTTCTCATCCATAAATCACACTCTGCTTTAGAGCAAGAACCACACTCTTCCTTTCTAGAGTGTCTAATAATGCAGGAAATGTGATTTTGCTCAGAACAAAAGAACAGTGTTTCCTACACATACGGACCATATCTAGTTCAACTCTTATTCTGAAACTGACACAAAGCACAGGCCCTGTAACATCCAATGCTTTTCAATTAAGACTGAGAAATGTGTGAGCTTCGTGAACGATGTAGTTCGTTTGTGCTGTGAAGTAACTGCCCTTACCTGAAACGAAGTCTTACTTGTAGGAAGACTCAGAGCCTGGGATTTAACACCATTTCTGAAGTGGAACACACAGCAGAGTTCGCATCCATTGATCACACTCTGCTTTAGAGCAAGAAGCACGCTCTTGCATTCTAGAGTCTCTAAGACAGCAGGAAACGTGAGTGTGCTCAGAATAAAAGAACGGTGTTTTCTACACATACAGACCATATCTAGTCCAACTCTGCCTTTAAAATTGGTACAAAGCACAGGTCCTCTCACATCCAAAGCTTGTCATTTAAGATGACAAACCTGGGAGCTTGGTGAACGATGTAGTTCATTTGAGCTGAAAAGTGACTGCCCTTACCTGAAACGAAATCTTGCTTGTAGGAAGACTCAGAACCAGGGATTTAACTCCATTTCTGAAGGGAAACACACAGCATAGTTCTCATCCATGGATCCCATTCTGCTTTAGAGCAAGAAGCACGCTCTTGCTTTTGAGAGTCTCTTATACTGCAGGAAACGGGAGTGAGCTCAGAACAAAGGAACAGTGTTTCCTACACATAAGGGCCATATCTAGTTCAACTCTGCTTCTGAAAGAGAAATAAACCACAGGTCCTCTAACATCCAATGATTGTCAGTTAAGATGAGAAACGTGTGAGCTTCGTGAAAGATGTAGTTCGTTTGAGCTGTAAAGTAACTGCCCTTACCTGAAATGAAGTGTCACTTGTAGGAAGACTCAGAGCCTGGGATTTAACTCCATTTCTGAAGTGAAACGCACAGCAGAGTTCTCATCCATGGATCCCATTGTGCTTTAGAGCAAGAAGCACGCTCTTGATTTCTAGAGTCTCTTATAATGCTGGAAACGAGAGTGTGCTCAGAACAAAAGAACGTTGTTTTCTACACATACGGACCATATCTAGTTCAACTCTTATTCTGAAACTGACACAAAGCACAGGTCCTGTAACATCCAATGCTTTTCAATTAACACTGAGAAACGTGTGAGCTTCGTGTACAATGTAGTTCGTTTGAGCTGTAAAGTAACTGCCATTACCTGAAACGAAGTCTTGCTTGCAGGAAGACTCAGAACATGGGATTTAACTCCATTTCTGAAGTGAAACACATAGCAGAGTTCTCATCCATTGATCACACTCTGCTTTAGAGCAAGAAGCACGCTCTTGCTTTCTAGATTCTCTAAGACAGCAGGAAAGGTGAGTGTGCTGAGAACAAAAAACAGTATTTCCTACACATACGGACCATATCTAGTCGAACTCTGTTTCTGAAAATGATACAAAGCACTGGTCCTCTAACATCCAATGCTTGTCAGGTAAGATGGGAAACGTGTTAGCTTCGTGAACGATGTAGTTCGTTTGAGCTGAAAAGTGACTGCCCTTACCTGTAAAGAAGTCTTTCTTGTAGGAAGACACAGAGCCTGGGATTTAACCCCATTTCTGAAGGGAAACACAAAGCACAGTTCTCATCCATTGATCACACTCTGCTTTAGAGCAAGAAGCACGCTCTTGCTTTCTAGATTCTCTAAGACAGCAGGAAACGTGAGTGTGCTGAGAACAAAAGAACGGTGTTTCCTACACATACGGAGCATATCTAGTCCAACTCTGCGTCTGAAATTGATACAAAGCACAGGTGCTCTAACATCCAAAGCTTGTCATTTAAGATGACAAACCTGGGAGCTTCGTGAACGATGTCGTTCATTTGAGCTGAAAAGTGACTGCCCTTACCTGAAACGAAATCTTGCTTGTAGGAATACTCAGAACCTGGGATTTAACTCCATTTCTGAAGGGAAACACACAGCATAGTTCTCATCCATGGATCCCATTCTGCTTTAGAGCAAGAAGCATGCTCTTGCTTTCTAGAGTCTCTTATACTGCAGGAAAGGGAGTGAGCTCAGAACAAAAGAACAGTGTTTCCTACACATAAGCGCCATATCTAGTTCAACTCTGCTTCTGAAAGAGAAACAAACCACAGGTCCTCTAACATCCAATGATTGTCAGTTATAATGAGAAACGTGTGAGCTTCGTGAACGATGTAGTTCGTTTGAGCTGTAAGTAACTGCCCTTACCTGAAATGAAGTGTCACTTGTAGGAAGACTCAGAGCCTGGGATTTAACACCATTTCTAAAGTGGAACACATAGCAGAATTCGCATCCATTGATCACACTCTGCTTTAGAGCAAGAAGCACGCTCTTGCATTCTAGAGTCTCTAAGACAGCAGGAAACGTGAGTGTGCTGAGAACAAAAGAACGGTGTTTCCTACACATACAGACCATATCTACTCCAACTCTGCTTCTGGGATTGATACAACGCACTGGTCCTCTAACATCCAATGCTTGTCAGGTATGATGGGAAACGTGTTAGCTTCGTGAACGATGTAGTTCGTTTGAGCTGAAAAGTGACTGCCCTTACCTGAACCGAAGTCTTCCTTGTAGAAAGACTCAGAGCCTGGAATTTAACTCCATTTCTGAAGGGAAACACACAGCACACTTCTCATCCATAAATCACACTCTGCTTTAGAGCAAGAACCACACTCTTCCTTTCTAGAGTGTCTAATAATGCAGGAAACGTGATTTTGCTCAGAACAAAAGAACAGTGTTTCCTACACATACGGACCATATCTAGTTCAACTCTTATTCTGAAACTGACACAAAGCACAGGCCCTGTAACATCCAATGCTTTTCAATTAAGACTGAGAAATGTGTGAGCTTCGTGAACGATGTAGTTCGTTTGTGCTGTGAAGTAACTGCCCTTACCTGAAACGAAGTCTTACTTGTAGGAAGACTCAGAGCCTGGGATTTAACACCATTTCTGAAGTGGAACACACAGCAGAGTTCGCATCCATTGATCACACTCTGCTTTAGAGCAAGAAGCACGCTCTTGCATTCTAGAGTCTCTAAGACAGCAGGAAACGTGAGTGTGCTCAGAATAAAAGAACGGTGTTTTCTACACATACAGACCATATCTAGTCCAACTCTGCCTTTAAAATTGGTACAAAGCACAGGTCCTCTCACATCCAAAGCTTGTCATTTAAGATGACAAACCTGGGAGCTTGGTGAACGATGTAGTTCATTTGAGCTGAAAAGTGACTGCCCTTACCTGAAACGAAATCTTGCTTGTAGGAAGACTCAGAACCAGGGATTTAACTCCATTTCTGAAGGGAAACACACAGCATAGTTCTCATCCATGGATCCCATTCTGCTTTAGAGCAAGAAGCACGCTCTTGCTTTTGAGAGTCTCTTATACTGCAGGAAACGGGAGTGAGCTCAGAACAAAGGAACAGTGTTTCCTACACATAAGGGCCATATCTAGTTCAACTCTGCTTCTGAAAGAGAAATAAACCACAGGTCCTCTAACATCCAATGATTGTCAGTTAAGATGAGAAACGTGTGAGCTTCGTGAAAGATGTAGTTCGTTTGAGCTGTAAAGTAACTGCCCTTACCTGAAATGAAGTGTCACTTGTAGGAAGACTCAGAGCCTGGGATTTAACTCCATTTCTGAAGTGAAACGCACAGCAGAGTTCTCATCCATGGATCCCATTGTGCTTTAGAGCAAGAAGCACGCTCTTGATTTCTAGAGTCTCTTATAATGCTGGAAACGAGAGTGTGCTCAGAACAAAAGAACGTTGTTTTCTACACATACGGACCATATCTAGTTCAACTCTTATTCTGAAACTGACACAAAGCACAGGTCCTGTAACATCCAATGCTTTTCAATTAACACTGAGAAACGTGTGAGCTTCGTGTACAATGTAGTTCGTTTGAGCTGTAAAGTAACTGCCATTACCTGAAACGAAGTCTTGCTTGCAGGAAGACTCAGAACATGGGATTTAACTCCATTTCTGAAGTGAAACACATAGCAGAGTTCTCATCCATTGATCACACTCTGCTTTAGAGCAAGAAGCACGCTCTTGCTTTCTAGATTCTCTAAGACAGCAGGAAAGGTGAGTGTGCTGAGAACAAAAAACAGTATTTCCTACACATACGGACCATATCTAGTCGAACTCTGTTTCTGAAAATGATACAAAGCACTGGTCCTCTAACATCCAATGCTTGTCAGGTAAGATGGGAAACGTGTTAGCTTCGTGAACGATGTAGTTCGTTTGAGCTGAAAAGTGACTGCCCTTACCTGTAAAGAAGTCTTTCTTGTAGGAAGACACAGAGCCTGGGATTTAACCCCATTTCTGAAGGGAAACACAAAGCACAGTTCTCATCCATTGATCACACTCTGCTTTAGAGCAAGAAGCACGCTCTTGCTTTCTAGATTCTCTAAGACAGCAGGAAACGTGAGTGTGCTGAGAACAAAAGAACGGTGTTTCCTACACATACGGAGCATATCTAGTCCAACTCTGCGTCTGAAATTGATACAAAGCACAGGTGCTCTAACATCCAAAGCTTGTCATTTAAGATGACAAACCTGGGAGCTTCGTGAACGATGTAGTTCATTTGAGCTGAAAAGTGACTGCCCTTACCTGAAACGAAATCTTGCTTGTAGGAATACTCAGAACCTGGGATTTAACTCCATTTCTGAAGGGAAACACACAGCATAGTTCTCATCCATGGATCCCATTCTGCTTTAGAGCAAGAAGCATGCTCTTGCTTTCTAGAGTCTCTTATACTGCAGGAAAGGGAGTGAGCTCAGAACAAAAGAACAGTGTTTCCTACACATAAGCGCCATATCTAGTTCAACTCTGCTTCTGAAAGAGAAACAAACCACAGGCCCTCTAACATCCAATGATTGTCAGTTAAGATGAGAAACGTGTGAGCTTCGTGAACGATGTAGTTCGTTTAAGCTGTAAGTAACTGCCCTTACCTGAAATGAAGTGTCACTTGTAGGAAGACTCAGAGCCTGGGATTTAACACCATTTCTAAAGTGGAACACATAGCAGAATTCGCATCCATTGATCACACTCTGCTTTAGAGCAAGAAGCACGCTCTTGCATTCTAGAGTCTCTAAGACAGCAGGAAACGTGAGTGTGCTGAGAACAAAAGAACGGTGTTTCCTACACATACAGACCATATCTACTCCAACTCTGCTTCTGGGATTGATACAACGCACTGGTCCTCTAACATCCAATGCTTGTCAGGTATGATGGGAAACGTGTTAGCTTCGTGAACGATGTAGTTCGTTTGACCTGAAAAGTGACTGCCCTTACCTGAACCGAAGTCTTCCTTGTAGAAAGACTCAGAGCCTGGAATTTAACTCCATTTCTGAAGGGAAACACACAGCACACTTCTCATCCATAAATCATACTCTGCTTTAGAGCAAGAACCACACTCTTCCTTTCTAGAGTGTCTAATAATGCAGGAAACGTGATTTTGCTCAGAACAAAAGAACAGTGTTTCCTACACATACGGACCATATCTAGTTCAGCTCTTATTCTGAAACTGACACAAAGCACAGGCCCTGTAACATCCAATGCTTTTCAATTAAGACTGAGAAATGTGTGAGCTTCGTGAACGATGTAGTTCGTTTGTGCTGTGAAGTAACTGCCCTTACCTGAAACGAAGTCTTACTTGTAGGAAGACTCAGAGCCTGGGATTTAACACCATTTCTGAAGTGGAACACACAGCAGAGTTCGCATCCATTGATCACACTCTGCTTTAGAGCAAGAAGCACGCTCTTGCATTCTAGAGTCTCTAAGACAGCAGGAAACGTGAGTGTGCTCAGAATAAAAGAACGGTGTTTTCTACACATACAGACCATATCTAGTCCAACTCTGCCTTTAAAATTGGTACAAAGCACAGGTCCTCTCACATCCAAAGCTTGTCATTTAAGATGACAAACCTGGGAGCTTGGTGAACGATGTAGTTCATTTGAGCTGAAAAGTGACTGCCCTTACCTGAAACGAAATCTTGCTTGTAGGAAGACTCAGAACCAGGGATTTAACTCCATTTCTGAAGGGAAACACACAGCATAGTTCTCATCCATGGATCCCATTCTGCTTTAGAGCAAGAAGCACGCTCTTGCTTTTGAGAGTCTCTTATACTGCAGGAAACGGGAGTGAGCTCAGAACAAAGGAACAGTGTTTCCTACACATAAGGGCCATATCTAGTTCAACTCTGCTTCTGAAAGAGAAATAAACCACAGGTCCTCTAACATCCAATGATTGTCAGTTAAGATGAGAAACGTGTGAGCTTCGTGAAAGATGTAGTTCGTTTGAGCTGTAAAGTAACTGCCCTTACCTGAAATGAAGTGTCACTTGTAGGAAGACTCAGAGCCTGGGATTTAACTCCATTTCTGAAGTGAAACGCACAGCAGAGTTCTCATCCATGGATCCCATTGTGCTTTAGAGCAAGAAGCACGCTCTTGATTTCTAGGGTCTCTTATAATGCTGGAAACGAGAGTGTGCTCAGAACAAAAGAACGTTGTTTTCTACACATACGGACCATATCTAGTTCAACTCTTATTCTGAAACTGACACAAAGCACAGGTCCTGTAACATCCAATGCTTTTCAATTAACACTGAGAAACGTGTGAGCTTCGTGTACAATGTAGTTCGTTTGAGCTGTAAAGTAACTGCCATTACCTGAAACGAAGTCTTGCTTGCAGGAAGACTCAGAACATGGGATTTAACTCCATTTCTGAAGTGAAACACATAGCAGAGTTCTCATCCATTGATCACACTCTGCTTTAGAGCAAGAAGCACGCTCTTGCTTTCTAGATTCTCTAAGACAGCAGGAAAGGTGAGTGTGCTGAGAACAAAAAACAGTATTTCCTACACATACGGACCATATCTAGTCGAACTCTGTTTCTGAAAATGATACAAAGCACTGGTCCTCTAACATCCAATGCTTGTCAGGTAAGATGGGAAACGTGTTAGCTTCGTGAACGATGTAGTTCGTTTGAGCTGAAAAGTGACTGCCCTTACCTGTAAAGAAGTCTTTCTTGTAGGAAGACACAGAGCCTGGGATTTAACCCCATTTCTGAAGGGAAACACAAAGCACAGTTCTCATCCATTGATCACACTCTGCTTTAGAGCAAGAAGCACGCTCTTGCTTTCTAGATTCTCTAAGACAGCAGGAAACGTGAGTGTGCTGAGAACAAAAGAACGGTGTTTCCTACACATACGGAGCATATCTAGTCCAACTCTGCGTCTGAAATTGATACAAAGCACAGGTGCTCTAACATCCAAAGCTTGTCATTTAAGATGACAAACCTGGGAGCTTCGTGAACGATGTAGTTCATTTGAGCTGAAAAGTGACTGCCCTTACCTGAAACGAAATCTTGCTTGTAGGAATACTCAGAACCTGGGATTTAACTCCATTTCTGAAGGGAAACACACAGCATAGTTCTCATCCATGGATCCCATTCTGCTTTAGAGCAAGAAGCATGCTCTTGCTTTCTAGAGTCTCTTATACTGCAGGAAAGGGAGTGAGCTCAGAACAAAAGAACAGTGTTTCCTACACATAAGCGCCATATCTAGTTCAACTCTGCTTCTGAAAGAGAAACAAACCACAGGTCCTCTAACATCCAATGATTGTCAGTTAAGATGAGAAACGTGTGAGCTTCGTGAACGATGTAGTTCGTTTGAGCTGTAAGTAACTGCCCTTACCTGAAATGAAGTGTCACTTGTAGGAAGACTCAGAGCCTGGGATTTAACACCATTTCTAAAGTGGAACACATAGCAGAATTCGCATCCATTGATCACACTCTGCTTTAGAGCAAGAAGCACGCTCTTGCATTCTAGAGTCTCTAAGACAGCAGGAAACGTGAGTGTGCTGAGAACAAAAGAACGGTGTTTCCTACACATACAGACCATATCTACTCCAACTCTGCTTCTGGGATTGATACAACGCACTGGTCCTCTAACATCCAATGCTTGTCAGGTATGATGGGAAACGTGTTAGCTTCGTGAACGATGTAGTTCGTTTGAGCTGAAAAGTGACTGCCCTTACCTGAACCGAAGTCTTCCTTGTAGAAAGACTCAGAGCCTGGAATTTAACTCCATTTCTGAAGGGAAACACACAGCACACTTCTCATCCATAAATCACACTCTGCTTTAGAGCAAGAACCACACTCTTCCTTTCTAGAGTGTCTAATAATGCAGGAAACGTGATTTTGCTCAGAACAAAAGAACAGTGTTTCCTACACATACGGACCATATCTAGTTCAACTCTTATTCTGAAACTGACACAAAGCACAGGCCCTGTAACATCCAATGCTTTTCAATTAAGACTGAGAAATGTGTGAGCTTCGTGAACGATGTAGTTCGTTTGTGCTGTGAAGTAACTGCCCTTACCTGAAACGAAGTCTTACTTGTAGGAAGACTCAGAGCCTGGGATTTAACACCATTTCTGAAGTGGAACACACAGCAGAGTTCGCATCCATTGATCACACTCTGCTTTAGAGCAAGAAGCACGCTCTTGCATTCTAGAGTCTCTAAGACAGCAGGAAACGTGAGTGTGCTCAGAATAAAAGAACGGTGTTTTCTACACATACAGACCATATCTAGTCCAACTCTGCCTTTAAAATTGGTACAAAGCACAGGTCCTCTCACATCCAAAGCTTGTCATTTAAGATGACAAACCTGGGAGCTTGGTGAACGATGTAGTTCATTTGAGCTGAAAAGTGACTGCCCTTACCTGAAACGAAATCTTGCTTGTAGGAAGACTCAGAACCAGGGATTTAACTCCATTTCTGAAGGGAAACACACAGCATAGTTCTCATCCATGGATCCCATTCTGCTTTAGAGCAAGAAGCACGCTCTTGCTTTTGAGAGTCTCTTATACTGCAGGAAACGGGAGTGAGCTCAGAACAAAGGAACAGTGTTTCCTACACATAAGGGCCATATCTAGTTCAACTCTGCTTCTGAAAGAGAAATAAACCACAGGTCCTCTAACATCCAATGATTGTCAGTTAAGATGAGAAACGTGTGAGCTTCGTGAAAGATGTAGTTCGTTTGAGCTGTAAAGTAACTGCCCTTACCTGAAATGAAGTGTCACTTGTAGGAAGACTCAGAGCCTGGGATTTAACTCCATTTCTGAAGTGAAACGCACAGCAGAGTTCTCATCCATGGATCCCATTGTGCTTTAGAGCAAGAAGCACGCTCTTGATTTCTAGAGTCTCTTATAATGCTGGAAACGAGAGTGTGCTCAGAACAAAAGAACGTTGTTTTCTACACATACGGACCATATCTAGTTCAACTCTTATTCTGAAACTGACACAAAGCACAGGTCCTGTAACATCCAATGCTTTTCAATTAACACTGAGAAACGTGTGAGCTTCGTGTACAATGTAGTTCGTTTGAGCTGTAAAGTAACTGCCATTACCTGAAACGAAGTCTTGCTTGCAGGAAGACTCAGAACATGGGATTTAACTCCATTTCTGAAGTGAAACACATAGCAGAGTTCTCATCCATTGATCACACTCTGCTTTAGAGCAAGAAGCACGCTCTTGCTTTCTAGATTCTCTAAGACAGCAGGAAAGGTGAGTGTGCTGAGAACAAAAAACAGTATTTCCTACACATACGGACCATATCTAGTCGAACTCTGTTTCTGAAAATGATACAAAGCACTGGTCCTCTAACATCCAATGCTTGTCAGGTAAGATGGGAAACGTGTTAGCTTCGTGAACGATGTAGTTCGTTTGAGCTGAAAAGTGACTGCCCTTACCTGTAAAGAAGTCTTTCTTGTAGGAAGACACAGAGCCTGGGATTTAACCCCATTTCTGAAGGGAAACACAAAGCACAGTTCTCATCCATTGATCACACTCTGCTTTAGAGCAAGAAGCACGCTCTTGCTTTCTAGATTCTCTAAGACAGCAGGAAACGTGAGTGTGCTGAGAACAAAAGAACGGTGTTTCCTACACATACGGAGCATATCTAGTCCAACTCTGCGTCTGAAATTGATACAAAGCACAGGTGCTCTAACATCCAAAGCTTGTCATTTAAGATGACAAACCTGGGAGCTTCGTGAACGATGTAGTTCATTTGAGCTGAAAAGTGACTGCCCTTACCTGAAACGAAATCTTGCTTGTAGGAATACTCAGAACCTGGGATTTAACTCCATTTCTGAAGGGAAACACACAGCATAGTTCTCATCCATGGATCCCATTCTGCTTTAGAGCAAGAAGCATGCTCTTGCTTTCTAGAGTCTCTTATACTGCAGGAAAGGGAGTGAGCTCAGAACAAAAGAACAGTGTTTCCTACACATAAGCGCCATATCTAGTTCAACTCTGCTTCTGAAAGAGAAACAAACCACAGGTCCTCTAACATCCAATGATTGTCAGTTAAGATGAGAAACGTGTGAGCTTCGTGAACGATGTAGATCGTTTGAGCTGTAAGTAACTGCCCTTACCTGAAATGAAGTGTCACTTGTAGGAAGACTCAGAGCCTGGGATTTAACACCATTTCTAAAGTGGAACACATAGCAGAATTCGCATCCATTGATCACACTCTGCTTTAGAGCAAGAAGCACGCTCTTGCATTCTAGAGTCTCTAAGACAGCAGGAAACGTGAGTGTGCTGAGAACAAAAGAACGGTGTTTCCTACACATACAGACCATATCTACTCCAACTCTGCTTCTGGGATTGATACAACGCACTGGTCCTCTAACATCCAATGCTTGTCAGGTATGATGGGAAACGTGTTAGCTTCGTGAACGATGTAGTTCGTTTGACCTGAAAAGTGACTGCCCTTACCTGAACCGAAGTCTTCCTTGTAGAAAGACTCAGAGCCTGGAATTTAACTCCATTTCTGAAGGGAAACACACAGCACACTTCTCATCCATAAATCATACTCTGCTTTAGAGCAAGAACCACACTCTTCCTTTCTAGAGTGTCTAATAATGCAGGAAACGTGATTTTGCTCAGAACAAAAGAACAGTGTTTCCTACACATACGGACCATATCTAGTTCAGCTCTTATTCTGAAACTGACACAAAGCACAGGCCCTGTAACATCCAATGCTTTTCAATTAAGACTGAGAAATGTGTGAGCTTCGTGAACGATGTAGTTCGTTTGTGCTGTGAAGTAACTGCCCTTACCTGAAACGAAGTCTTACTTGTAGGAAGACTCAGAGCCTGGGATTTAACACCATTTCTGAAGTGGAACACACAGCAGAGTTCGCATCCATTGATCACACTCTGCTTTAGAGCAAGAAGCACGCTCTTGCATTCTAGAGTCTCTAAGACAGCAGGAAACGTGAGTGTGCTCAGAATAAAAGAACGGTGTTTTCTACACATACAGACCATATCTAGTCCAACTCTGCCTTTAAAATTGGTACAAAGCACAGGTCCTCTCACATCCAAAGCTTGTCATTTAAGATGACAAACCTGGGAGCTTGGTGAACGATGTAGTTCATTTGAGCTGAAAAGTGACTGCCCTTACCTGAAACGAAATCTTGCTTGTAGGAAGACTCAGAACCAGGGATTTAACTCCATTTCTGAAGGGAAACACACAGCATAGTTCTCATCCATGGATCCCATTCTGCTTTAGAGCAAGAAGCACGCTCTTGCTTTTGAGAGTCTCTTATACTGCAGGAAACGGGAGTGAGCTCAGAACAAAGGAACAGTGTTTCCTACACATAAGGGCCATATCTAGTTCAACTCTGCTTCTGAAAGAGAAATAAACCACAGGTCCTCTAACATCCAATGATTGTCAGTTAAGATGAGAAACGTGTGAGCTTCGTGAAAGATGTAGTTCGTTTGAGCTGTAAAGTAACTGCCCTTACCTGAAATGAAGTGTCACTTGTAGGAAGACTCAGAGCCTGGGATTTAACTCCATTTCTGAAGTGAAACGCACAGCAGAGTTCTCATCCATGGATCCCATTGTGCTTTAGAGCAAGAAGCACGCTCTTGATTTCTAGGGTCTCTTATAATGCTGGAAACGAGAGTGTGCTCAGAACAAAAGAACGTTGTTTTCTACACATACGGACCATATCTAGTTCAACTCTTATTCTGAAACTGACACAAAGCACAGGTCCTGTAACATCCAATGCTTTTCAATTAACACTGAGAAACGTGTGAGCTTCGTGTACAATGTAGTTCGTTTGAGCTGTAAAGTAACTGCCATTACCTGAAACGAAGTCTTGCTTGCAGGAAGACTCAGAACATGGGATTTAACTCCATTTCTGAAGTGAAACACATAGCAGAGTTCTCATCCATTGATCACACTCTGCTTTAGAGCAAGAAGCACGCTCTTGCTTTCTAGATTCTCTAAGACAGCAGGAAAGGTGAGTGTGCTGAGAACAAAAAACAGTATTTCCTACACATACGGACCATATCTAGTCGAACTCTGTTTCTGAAAATGATACAAAGCACTGGTCCTCTAACATCCAATGCTTGTCAGGTAAGATGGGAAACGTGTTAGCTTCGTGAACGATGTAGTTCGTTTGAGCTGAAAAGTGACTGCCCTTACCTGTAAAGAAGTCTTTCTTGTAGGAAGACACAGAGCCTGGGATTTAACCCCTTTTCTGAAGGGAAACACAAAGCACAGTTCTCATCCATTGATCACACTCTGCTTTAGAGCAAGAAGCACGCTCTTGCTTTCTAGATTCTCTAAGACAGCAGGAAACGTGAGTGTGCTGAGAACAAAAGAACGGTGTTTCCTACACATACGGAGCATATCTAGTCCAACTCTGCGTCTGAAATTGATACAAAGCACAGGTGCTCTAACATCCAAAGCTTGTCATTTAAGATGACAAACCTGGGAGCTTCGTGAACGATGTAGTTCATTTGAGCTGAAAAGTGACTGCCCTTACCTGAAACGAAATCTTGCTTGTAGGAATACTCAGAACCTGGGATTTAACTCCATTTCTGAAGGGAAACACACAGCATAGTTCTCATCCATGGATCCCATTCTGCTTTAGAGCAAGAAGCATGCTCTTGCTTTCTAGAGTCTCTTATACTGCAGGAAAGGGAGTGAGCTCAGAACAAAAGAACAGTGTTTCCTACACATAAGCGCCATATCTAGTTCAACTCTGCTTCTGAAAGAGAAACAAACCACAGGTCCTCTAACATCCAATGATTGTCAGTTAAGATGAGAAACGTGTGAGCTTCGTGAACGATGTAGTTCGTTTGAGCTGTAAGTAACTGCCCTTACCTGAAATGAAGTGTCACTTGTAGGAAGACTCAGAGCCTGGGATTTAACACCATTTCTAAAGTGGAACACATAGCAGAATTCGCATCCATTGATCACACTCTGCTTTAGAGCAAGAAGCACGCTCTTGCATTCTAGAGTCTCTAAGACAGCAGGAAACGTGAGTGTGCTGAGAACAAAAGAACGGTGTTTCCTACACATACAGACCATATCTACTCCAACTCTGCTTCTGGGATTGATACAACGCACTGGTCCTCTAACATCCAATGCTTGTCAGGTATGATGGGAAACGTGTTAGCTTCGTGAACGATGTAGTTCGTTTGAGCTGAAAAGTGACTGCCCTTACCTGAACCGAAGTCTTCCTTGTAGAAAGACTCAGAGCCTGGAATTTAACTCCATTTCTGAAGGGAAACACACAGCACACTTCTCATCCATAAATCACACTCTGCTTTAGAGCAAGAACCACACTCTTCCTTTCTAGAGTGTCTAAGACAGCAGGAAACGTGAGTGTGCTCAGAATAAAAGAACGGTGTTTTCTACACATACAGACCATATCTAGTCCAACTCTGCCTTTAAAATTGGTACAAAGCACAGGTCCTCTCACATCCAAAGCTTGTCATTTAAGATGACAAACCTGGGAGCTTGGTGAACGATGTAGTTCATTTGAGCTGAAAAGTGACTGCCCTTACCTGAAACGAAATCTTGCTTGTAGGAAGACTCAGAACCAGGGATTTAACTCCATTTCTGAAGGGAAACACACAGCATAGTTCTCATCCATGGAT
Organism: Onychomys leucogaster; assembly: GCA_949786385.1. Lineage (NCBI taxonomy): Eukaryota > Metazoa > Chordata > Mammalia > Rodentia > Cricetidae > Onychomys > Onychomys leucogaster. The sequence goes on from CATKUP010000143.1 coordinate 743,427, forward strand.
CCCATTCTGCTTTAGAGCAAGAAGCACGCTCTTGCTTTTGAGAGTCTCTTATACTGCAGGAAACGGGAGTGAGCTCAGAACAAAGGAACAGTGTTTCCTACACATAAGGGCCATATCTAGTTCAACTCTGCTTCTGAAAGAGAAATAAACCACAGGTCCTCTAACATCCAATGATTGTCAGTTAAGATGAGAAACGTGTGAGCTTCGTGAAAGATGTAGTTCGTTTGAGCTGTAAAGTAACTGCCCTTACCTGAAATGAAGTGTCACTTGTAGGAAGACTCAGAGCCTGGGATTTAACTCCATTTCTGAAGTGAAACGCACAGCAGAGTTCTCATCCATGGATCCCATTGTGCTTTAGAGCAAGAAGCACGCTCTTGATTTCTAGAGTCTCTTATAATGCTGGAAACGAGAGTGTGCTCAGAACAAAAGAACGTTGTTTTCTACACATACGGACCATATCTAGTTCAACTCTTATTCTGAAACTGACACAAAGCACAGGTCCTGTAACATCCAATGCTTTTCAATTAACACTGAGAAACGTGTGAGCTTCGTGTACAATGTAGTTCGTTTGAGCTGTAAAGTAACTGCCATTACCTGAAACGAAGTCTTGCTTGCAGGAAGACTCAGAACATGGGATTTAACTCCATTTCTGAAGTGAAACACATAGCAGAGTTCTCATCCATTGATCACACTCCGCTTTAGAGCAAGAAGCACGCTCTTGCTTTCTAGATTCTCTAAGACAGCAGGAAAGGTGAGTGTGCTGAGAACAAAAAACAGTATTTCCTACACATACGGACCATATCTAGTCGAACTCTGTTTCTGAAAATGATACAAAGCACTGGTCCTCTAACATCCAATGCTTGTCAGGTAAGATGGGAAACGTGTTAGCTTCATGAACGATGTAGTTCGTTTGAGCTGAAAAGTGACTGCCCTTACCTGTAAAGAAGTCTTTCTTGTAGGAAGACACAGAGCCTGGGATTTAACCCCATTTCTGAAGGGAAACACAAAGCACAGTTCTCATCCATTGATCACACTCTGCTTTAGAGCAAGAAGCACGCTCTTGCTTTCTAGATTCTCTAAGACAGCAGGAAACGTGAGTGTGCTGAGAACAAAAGAACGGTGTTTCCTACACATACGGAGCATATCTAGTCCAACTCTGCGTCTGAAATTGATACAAAGCACAGGTGCTCTAACATCCAAAGCTTGTCATTTAAGATGACAAACCTGGGAGCTTCGTGAACGATGTAGTTCATTTGAGCTGAAAAGTGACTGCCCTTACCTGAAACGAAATCTTGCTTGTAGGAATACTCAGAACCTGGGATTTAACTCCATTTCTGAAGGGAAACACACAGCATAGTTCTCATCCATGGATCCCATTCTGCTTTAGAGCAAGAAGCATGCTCTTGCTTTCTAGAGTCTCTTATACTGCAGGAAAGGGAGTGAGCTCAGAACAAAAGAACAGTGTTTCCTACACATAAGCGCCATATCTAGTTCAACTCTGCTTCTGAAAGAGAAACAAACCACAGGTCCTCTAACATCCAATGATTGTCAGTTAAGATGAGAAACGTGTGAGCTTCGTGAACGATGTAGATCGTTTGAGCTGTAAGTAACTGCCCTTACCTGAAATGAAGTGTCACTTGTAGGAAGACTCAGAGCCTGGGATTTAACACCATTTCTAAAGTGGAACACATAGCAGAATTCGCATCCATTGATCACACTCTGCTTTAGAGCAAGAAGCACGCTCTTGCATTCTAGAGTCTCTAAGACAGCAGGAAACGTGAGTGTGCTGAGAACAAAAGAAAGGTGTTTCCTACACATACAGACCATATCTACTCCAACTCTGCTTCTGGGATTGATACAACGCACTGGTCCTCTAACATCCAATGCTTGTCAGGTATGATGGGAAAAGTGTTAGCTTCGTGAACGATGTAGTTCGTTTGAGCTGAAAAGTGACTGCCCTTACCTGAACCGAAGTCTTCCTTGTAGAAAGACTCAGAGCCTGGAATTTAACTCCATTTCTGAAGGGAAACACACAGCACACTTCTCATCCATAAATCACACTCTGCTTTAGAGCAAGAACCACACTCTTCCTTTCTAGAGTGTCTAATAATGCAGGAAACGTGATTTTGCTCAGAACAAAAGAACAGTGTTTCCTACACATACGGACCATATCTAGTTCAACTCTTATTCTGAAACTGACACAAAGCACAGGCCCTGTAACATCCAATGCTTTTCAATTAAGACTGAGAAATGTGTGAGCTTCGTGAACGATGTAGTTCGTTTGTGCTGTGAAGTAACTGCCCTTACCTGAAACGAAGTCTTACTTGTAGGAAGACTCAGAGCCTGGGATTTAAAACCATTTCTGAAGTGGAACACACAGCAGAGTTCGCATCCATTGATCACACTCTGCTTTAGAGCAAGAAGCACGCTCTTGCATTCTAGAGTCTCTAAGACAGCAGGAAACGTGAGTGTGCTCAGAATAAAAGAACGGTGTTTTCTACACATACAGACCATATCTAGTCCAACTCTGCCTTTAAAATTGGTACAAAGCACAGGTCCTCTAACATCCAAAGCTTGTCATTTAAGATGACAAACCTGGGAGCTTGGTGAACGATGTAGTTCATTTGAGCTGAAAAGTGACTGCCCTTACCTGAAACGAAATCTTGCTTGTAGGAAGACTCAGAACCAGGGATTTAACTCCATTTCTGAAGGGAAACACACAGCATAGTTCTCATCCATGGATCCCATTCTGCTTTAGAGCAAGAAGCACGCTCTTGCTTTTGAGAGTCTCTTATACTGCAGGAAACGGGAGTGAGCTCAGAACAAAGGAACAGTGTTTCCTACACATAAGGGCCATATCTAGTTCAACTCTGCTTCTGAAAGAGAAATAAACCACAGGTCCTCTAACATCCAATGATTGTCAGTTAAGATGAGAAACGTGTGAGCTTCGTGAAAGATGTAGTTCGTTTGAGCTGTAAAGTAACTGCCCTTACCTGAAATGAAGTGTCACTTGTAGGAAGACTCAGAGCCTGGGATTTAACTCCATTTCTGAAGTGAAACGCACAGCAGAGTTCTCATCCATGGATCCCATTGTGCTTTAGAGCAAGAAGCACGCTCTTGATTTCTAGAGTCTCTTATAATGCTGGAAACGAGAGTGTGCTCAGAACAAAAGAACGTTGTTTTCTACACATACGGACCATATCTAGTTCAACTCTTATTCTGAAACTGACACAAAGCACAGGTCCTGTAACATCCAATGCTTTTCAATTAACACTGAGAAACGTGTGAGCTTCGTGTACAATGTAGTTCGTTTGAGCTGTAAAGTAACTGCCATTACCTGAAACGAAGTCTTGCTTGCAGGAAGACTCAGAACATGGGATTTAACTCCATTTCTGAAGTGAAACACATAGCAGAGTTCTCATCCATTGATCACACTCCGCTTTAGAGCAAGAAGCACGCTCTTGCTTTCTAGATTCTCTAAGACAGCAGGAAAGGTGAGTGTGCTGAGAACAAAAAACAGTATTTCCTACACATACGGACCATATCTAGTCGAACTCTGTTTCTGAAAATGATACAAAGCACTGGTCCTCTAACATCCAATGCTTGTCAGGTAAGATGGGAAACGTGTTAGCTTCATGAACGATGTAGTTCGTTTGAGCTGAAAAGTGACTGCCCTTACCTGTAAAGAAGTCTTTCTTGTAGGAAGACACAGAGCCTGGGATTTAACCCCATTTCTGAAGGGAAACACAAAGCACAGTTCTCATCCATTGATCACACTCTGCTTTAGAGCAAGAAGCAAGCTCTTGCTTTCTAGATTCTCTAAGACAGCAGGAAACGTGAGTGTGCTGAGAACAAAAGAACGGTGTTTCCTACACATACGGAGCATATCTAGTCCAACTCTGCGTCTGAAATTGATACAAAGCACAGGTGCTCTAACATCCAAAGCTTGTCATTTAAGATGACAAACCTGGGAGCTTCGTGAACGATGTAGTTCATTTGAGCTGAAAAGTGACTGCCCTTACCTGAAACGAAATCTTGCTTGTAGGAATACTCAGAACCTGGGATTTAACTCCATTTCTGAAGGGAAACACACAGCATAGTTCTCATCCATGGATCCCATTCTGCTTTAGAGCAAGAAGCATGCTCTTGCTTTCTAGAGTCTCTTATACTGCAGGAAAGGGAGTGAGCTCAGAACAAAAGAACAGTGTTTCCTACACATAAGCGCCATATCTAGTTCAACTCTGCTTCTGAAAGAGAAACAAACCACAGGTCCTCTAACATCCAATGATTGTCAGTTAAGATGAGAAACGTGTGAGCTTCGTGAACGATGTAGTTCGTTTGAGCTGTAAGTAACTGCCCTCACCTGAAATGAAGTGTCACTTGTAGGAAGACTCAGAGCCTGGGATTTAACACCATTTCTAAAGTGGAACACATAGCAGAATTCGCATCCATTGATCACACTCTGTTTTACAGCAAGAAGCACACTCTTGCATTCTAGAGTCTCTAAGACAGCAGGAAACGTGAGTGTGCTGAGAACAAAAGAACGGTGTTTTCTACACATACGGACCATATCTAGTCCAACTCTGCCTCTGAAATTGATACAAAGCACAGGTCCTCTAACATCCAGTGCTTGTCAGTTAAGATGATAAACGTGTGAGCTTCGTGAACGATGTAGTTCGTTTGAGCTGTAAAGTAACTGCCCTTACTAAAACGAAGTCTTGCTTGTAGGAAGACTCAGAGCCTGGGATTTAACTCCATTTCTGAAGTTAAACACACAGCAGAGTTCTCATCCATAGATCACACTGTTCTTTAGAGTAAGAAGCACGCTCTTGCATTCTAGAGTCTCTAAGACAGCAGGAAACGTGAGTGTGCTCAGAATAAAAGAATGGTGTTTCTAAACATACGGACCATATCTATCTAGTCCAACTCCGCCTCTGAAATTGATACAAAGCACAGGTCCTCTAACATCCAAAGCATGTCATTTAAGATGACAAACCTGGGAGCTTCGTGAACGTTGTAGTTAGTTTGAGCTGAAAAGTGACTGCCCTTACCTGAAATGAAGTCTTGCTTGTAGGAAGACTCAGAACCTGGATTTAACTCCATTTCTGAAGGGAAACACACAGCATAGTTCTCATCCATGGATCCCATTCTGCTTTAGAGCAAGAAGCACACTCTTGCTTTCTAGAGTCTCTTATACTACAGGAAACGGGAGTGAGCTCAGAACAAAAGAACAGTGTTTCCTACACATAAGCGCCATATCTAGTTCAACTCTGCTTCTGAAAGAGAAAGAAACCACAGGTCTTCTAACATCCAATGATTGTCAGTTAAGATGAGAAACGTGTGAGCTTCGTGAAAGATGTAGTTCGTTTGAGCTGTAAAGTAACTGCCCTTACCTGAAATGAAGTGTCACTTGTAGGAAGACTCAGAGCCTGGGATTTAACTCCATTTCTGAAGTGAAACGCACAGCAGAGTTATCATCCATGGATCCCATTGAGCTTTAGAGCAAGAAGCACGCTCTTGATTTCTAGAGTCTCTTATACTGCTGGAAACGTGAGTGTGCTCAGAACAAAGAACGTTGTTTTCTACACATACGGACCATATCTAGTGCAACTCTTATTCTGAAACTGACACAAAGCCCAGGTCCTGTAACATCCAATGCTTTTCAATTAACACTGAGAAACGTGTGAGCTTCGTGTACAATGTAGTTCGTTTGAGCTGTAAAGTAACTGCCATTACCTGAAACGAATTCTTGCTTGTAGGAAGACTCAGAACCTGGGATTTAACTCCATTTCTGAAGGGAAACACACAGCATAGTTCTCATCCATGGATCCCATTCTGCTTTAGAGCAAGAAGCACGCTCTCGCTTTCTAGAGTCTCTGATACTGCAGGAAACGTGAGTGTGCTCAGAACAAAAGAACGGTGTTTCCTACACATAAGGGCCATATATAGTTCAACTCTGCTTCTGAAAGAGAAACAAAGCACAGGTCCAATAACATCCAATGATTGTCACTTAAAATGAGAAACGTGTGATCTTCGTGAACGATGTAGTTTGTTTGAGGTGTAAAGTGACTGCCCTTACCTGAAATGAAGTGTCACTTGTAGGGAGATTCAGAGCCTGGGATTCAACTCCATTTCTGAAGGGAAACACAGAGCAGAGTTCTCATCCATAGATCACACTCTGCTTTAGAGCAAGAAACACGCTCTTGCTTTCTAGATTCTGTAAGACAGCAGGAAAATTGAGTGTGCTGAGAACAAAAGAACGGTGTTTCCTACACATACAGACCATATCTACTCCAACTCTGCTTCTTGTCTTGATACAACGCACTGGTCCTGTAACATCCAATGCCTGTCAGGTATGATGGGAAACGTGTTAGCTTCATGAACGATGTAATTCGTTTGAGCTGAAAAGTGACTGCCCTTACCTGAAACGAAGTCTTGCTTGTAGGAAGACTCAGAGCCTGGAATTTAACTCCATTTCTGAAGGGAAACACACAGCACACTTCTCATCCATGAATCACACTCTGCTTTAGAGCAAGAACCACACTCTTCCTTTCTAGAGTGTCTAATAATGCAGGAAACGTGATTTTGCTCAGAACAAAAGAACAGTGTTTCCTACATATAGGGACCATATCTAGTTCAACTCTTATTCTGAAACTGACACAAAGCACAGATCCTGTAACATCCAATGCTTTTCAATTAAGACTGAGAAACGTGTGAGCTTCGTGTACAATGTAGTTCGTTTGAGCTGTAAAGTAACTGCCCTTACCTGAAACGAAGTCTTGCTTGTAGGAAGACTCAAAACCTGGGATTTAACTCCATTTCTGAAGTGAAACACACAGCAGAGTTCTCATCCATTGATCACACTCTGCTTTAGAGCAAGAAGCACGCTCTTGCATTCTAGATTCTCTAAGACAGCAGGAAACGTGAGTGTGCTGAGAATAAAAGAACGGTGTTTTCTACACATACGGACCATATCTAGTCCAACTCTGCCTTTAAAATTGGTACAAAGCACAGGTCCTCTAACATCCAAAGCTTGTCATTTAAGATGACAAACCTGGGAGCTTGGTGAACGATGTAGTTCATTTGATCTGGAAAGTGACTGCCCTTACCTGAAACGAAATCTTGCTTGTAGGAAGACTCAGAACCTGGGATTTAACTCCATTTCTGAAGGGAAACACACAGCATAGTTCTCATCCATGGATCCCATTCTGCTTTAGAGCAAGAAGCACACTCTTGCTTTCTAGAGTCTCTTATACTGCAGGAAACGGGAGTGAGCTCAGAACAAAAGAACAGTGTTTCCTACACATAAGGGCCATATCTAGTTCAACTCTGCTTCTGAAAGAGAAACAAACCACAGGTCCTCTAACATCCAATGATTGTCAGTTAAGATGAGAAACGTGTGAGCTTCGTGAAAGATGTAGTTCGTTTGAGCTGTAAAGTAACTGCCCTTACCTGAAATGAAGTGTCACTTGTAGGAAGACTCAGATCCTGGGATTTAACTCCAATTCTGAAGTGAAACGCACAGCAGAGTTCTCATCCTTGGATCCCATTGTGCTTTAGAGCAAGAAGCACGCTCTTGATCTCTAGAGTCTCATATAATGCTGGAAACGTGAGTGTGCTCAGAACAAAAGAACGTTGTTTTCTACACATACGGACCATATCTAGTGCAACTCTTATTCTGAAACTGACACAAAGCACAGGTCCTGTAACATCCAATGCTTTTCAATTAACACTGAGAAACGTGTGAGCTTCGTGTACAATGTAGTTTGTTTGAGCTGTAAAGTAACTGCCATTACCTGAAACGAAGTCTTGCTTGTAGGAAGACTCAGAGCCTGGGATTTAACACCATTTCTGAAGTGGAACACACAGCAGAGTTCGCATCCATTGATCACACTCTGCTTTAGAGCAAGACCCACGCTCTTGCATTCTAGAGTCTCTAAGACAGCAGGAAACGTGAGTGTGCTTAGAATAAAAGGACGGTGTTTTCTACACATACGGACCAAATCTAGTCGAACTCTGCCTTTGAAATTGATACAAAGCTCATGTCCCCTAAATCCAAAGCTTGTCACTTAAGATGACAAACCTGGGAGCTTCGTGAACAATGTAGTTCATTTGAGCTGAAAAGTGACTGCCCTACCCTGAAAGGAACTCTTGCTTGTAGGAAGACTCAGAACCTGGGATTTAACTCCATTTCTGAAGGGAAACACACAGCATAGTTCTCATCCATGGATCCCATTCTGCTTTAGAGCAAGAAGCACGCTATTGCTTTCTAGAGTCTCTTATACTGCAGGAAACGGGAGTGAGCTCAGAACAAAAGAACAGTGTTTCCTACACATAAGGGCCATATCTAGTTCAACTCTGCTTCTGAAAGAGAAAGAAACCACAGGTCTTCTAACATCCAATGATTGTCAGTTAAGATGAGAAACGTGTGAGCTTCGTGAAAGATGTAGTTCGTTTGAGCTGTAAAGTAACTGCCCTTACCTGAAATGAAGTGTCACTTGTAGGAAGACTCAGAGCCTGGGATTTAACTCCATTTCTGAAGTGAAACGCACAGCAGAGTTATCATCCATGGATCCCATTGAGCTTTAGAGCAAGAAGCACGCTCTTGATTTCTAGAGTCTCTTATACTGCTGGAAACGTGAGTGTGCTCAGAACAAAGAACGTTGTTTTCTACACATACGGACCATATCTAGTTCAACTCTTATTCTGAAACTGACACAAAGCCCAGGTCCTGTAACATCCAATGCTTTTCAATTAACACTGAGAAACGTGTGAGCTTCGTGTACAATGTAGTTCGTTTGAGCTGTAAAGTAACTGCCATTACCTGAAACGAATTCTTGCTTGTAGGAAGACTCAGAACCTGTGATTTAACTCCATTTCTGAAGTGAAACACACAGCAAGGTTCTCATACATTGATCACACTCTGCTTTAGAGCAAGAAGCACGCTCTTGCTTTCTAGATTCTCTAAGACAGCAGGAAACGTGAGTGTGATGAGAAAAAAACCGTATTTCCAACACATATGGACCATATCTAGTCGAACTCTGCTTCTGAAAATGATACAAAGCACTAGTCCTCTAACATCCAATGCTTGTCAGGTAAGATGGGAAACGTGTTAGCTTCGTGAACGATGTAGTTCGTTTGAGCTGAAAAGTGACTGCCCTTATCTGTGAAGAAGTCTTTCTTGTAGGAAGACACAGAGCCTGGGATTTAACCCCATTTCTGAAGGGAAACACAAAGCACAGTTCTCATCCATTGATCACACTCTGCTTTAGAGCAAGAAGCACGCTCTTGCTTTCTAGATTCTCTAAGACAGCAGGAAACGTGAGTGTGCTGAGATCAAAAGAACGGTGTTTCCTACACATACGGAGCATATCTAGTCCAACTCTGCGTCTGAAATTGATACAAAGCACAGGTGCTCTAACATCCAAATCTTGTCATTTAAGATGACTAACCTGGGAGCTTCGTGAACGATGTAGTTCATTTGAGCTGAAAAGTGACTGCCCTTACCTGAAACGAAATCTTGCTTGTAGAAAGACTCAGAACCTGGGATTTAACTCCATATCTGAAGGGAAACACACAGCATAGTTCTCATCCATGGATCCCATTCTGCTTTAGAGCAAGAAGCATGCTCTTGCTTTCTAGAGTCTCTTATACTGCAGGAAAGGGAGTGAGCTCAGAACAAAAGAACAGTGTTTCCTACACATAAGCGCCATATCTAGTTCAACTCTGCTTCTGAAAGAGAAACAAACCACAGGTCCTCTAACATCAAATGATTGTCAGTTAAGATGAGAAACGTGTGAGCTTCGTGAATGATGTAGTTCATTTGAGCTGTAAAGCAACTGCCCATACCTGAAATGAAGTGTCACTTGTAGGAAGACTCAGAGCCTGGGATTTAACTCCATTTCTGAAGTGAAACACACAGCACAGTTGTCATCCATGGATCCCATTGTGCTTTAGAGCAAGAAGCACGCTCTTGCTTTCTAGAGTGTCTTATACTGCAGGAAACGTGAGTGTGCTCAGAACAAAGAACGTTGTTTTCTACACATACGGACCATATCTAGTCCAACTCTGCCTCTGAAATTTTTACAAAGCACAGGTGCTCTAACATCCAAAGCTTGTCAGTTAAGATGAGAAACGTGTGAGCTTCGTGAAAGATGTAGTTCGTTTGAGCTGTAAAGTAACTGCCCTTACCTGAATTGAAGTGTCACTTGTAGGAAGACTCAGAGCCTGGGATTTAACTCCATTTCTGACATGAAACACACAGCAGAGTTCTCATCCATGGATCCCATTGTGCTTTAGAGCAAGAAGCATGCTCTTGATTTCCAGATTCTCTTACACTGCAGGAAACTTGACTGTGCTCAGAACAAAAGAACGTTGTTTTCTACACACATGGACCATATCTAGTTCAACTCTTATTCTGAAACTGACACAAAGCCCAGGTCCTGTAACATCCAATGCTTTTCAATTAACACTGAGAAACGTGTGAGCTTCGTGTACAATGTAGTATGTTTGAGCTGTAAAGTAACTGCCATTACCTGAAACGAAGTCTTGCTTGTAGGAAGACTCAGAACCTGGGATTTAACTCCATTTCTGAAGTGAAACACACAGCAGAGTTCTCATCCATTGATCACACTCTGCTTTAGAGCAAGAAGCATGCTCTTGCTTTCTAGATTCTCTAAGACAGCAGGAAACGTGAGTGTGCTGAGAACAAAAGAACAGTATTTCCTACACATACGGACCATATCTAGTCGAACTCTGCTTCTGAAAATGATACAAATCACTGGTCGTCTAACATCCAATGCTTGTCATGTAAGATGGGAAATGTGTTAGCTTCGTGAACGATGTAGTTCGTATGAGCTGAAAAGTGACTGCCCTTACCTGTAAAGAAGTCTTTCTTGTAGGAAGACACAGAGCCTGGGATTTAACCCCATTTCTGAAGGGAAACACAAAGCACAGTTCTCATCCATTGATCACACTCTGCTTTAGAGCAAGAAGCACGCTCTTGCTTTCTAGATCCTCTAAGACAGCAGGAATCGTGAGTGTGCTGAGAACAAAAGAACGGTGTTTCCTACACATACGGAGCATATCTAGTCCAACTCTGCGTCTGAAATTGATACAAAGCACAGGTGCTCTAACATCCAAAGCTTGTCATTTAAGATGACAAACCTGGGAGCTTCGTGAACGATGTAGTTCATTTGAGCTGATAAGTGACTGCCCTTACCTGAAACGAAATCTTGCTTGTAGGAAGACTCAGAACCTGGGATTTAACTCCATTTCTGAAGGGATACACACAGCATAGTTCTCATCCATGGATCCCATTCTGCTTTAGAGCAAGAAGCATGCTCTTGCTTTCTAGAGTCTCTTATACTGCAGGAAAGGGAGTGAGCTCAGAACAAAAGAACAGTGTTTCCTACACATAAGGGCCATATCTAGTTCAACTCTGCTTCTGAAAGGGAAACAATCCACAGGTCCTCTAAAATCCAATGATTGTCAGTTAAGATTAGAAACGTGTGAGCTTCGTGAACGATGTAGTTCGTTTGAGCTGTAAAGTAACTGCCCTTACCTGAAATGAAGTGTCACTTGTAGGAAGACTCAGAGCCTGGGATTTAACACCATTTCTAAAGTGGAACACATAGCAGAATTCGCATCCATTGATCACACTCTGCTTTAGAGCAAGAAGCACGCTCTTGCATTCTAGAGTCTCTAAGACAGCAGAAAACGTGAGTGTGCTCAGAATAAAAGAATGGTGTTTCTAAACATACGGACCATATCTAGTCCAACTCTGCCTCTGAAATTGATACAAAGCATAGGTCCTCTAACATCCAAAGCATGTCATTTAAGATGAGAAACCTGGGAGCTTCGTGAACGTTGTAGTTAGTTTGAGCTGAAAAGTGACTGCCCTTACCTGAAATGAAGTCTTGCTTGTAGGAAGACTCAGAACCTGGGATTTAACTCCATTTCTGAAGGGAAACACACAGCATAGTTCTCATCCATGGATCCCATTCTGCTTTAGAGCAAGAAGCACGCTCTTGCATTCTAGAGTCTCTAAGACAGCAGGAAACGTGAGTGTGCTGAGAACAAAAGAACGGTGTTTTCTACACATACGGACCATATCAAGTCCAACTCTGCCTCTGAAATTGATACAAAGCACAGGTCCTCTAACATCCAGTGCTTGTCAGTTAAGATGATAAACGTGTGAGCTTCGTGAACGATGTAGTTCGTTTGAGCTGTAAAGTAACTGCCCTTACTGAAACGAAGTCTTGCTTGTAGGAAGACTCAGAGTCTGGGATTTAACTCCATTTCTGAAGTGAAACACACAGCAGAGTTCTCATCCATAGATCACACTGTTTTTTAGAGCAAGAAGCGCGCTCTTGCATTCTAGAGTCTCTAAGACAGCAGGAAACGTGAGTGTGCTCAGAATAAAAGAATGGTGTTTCTAAACATATGGACCATATCTACTCCAACTCCGCCTCTGAAATTGATACAAAGCACAGGTCCTCTAACATCCAAAGCATGTCATTTAAGATGACAAACCTGGGAGCTTCATGAACGTTGTAGTTAGTTTGAGCTGAAAAGTGACTGCCCTTACCTGAAATGAAGTCTTGCTTGTAGGAAGACTCAACACCTGGGATTTAACTCCATTTCTGAAGGGAAACACACAGCATAGTTCTCATCCATGGATCCCATTCTGCTTTAGAGCAAGAAGCACGCTCTTGCTTTCTAGAGTCTCTTGTACTGCAGGAAACGTGAGTGTGCTCAGAACAAAAGAACGGTGTTTCCTATACATAAGGGCCATATATAGTTCAACTCTGCTTCTGAAACAGAAACAAACCACAGGTCCAATAACATCCAATGATTGTCACTTAAAATGAGAAACGTGTGAGCTTCGTGAACGATGTAGTTCGTTTGAGCTGTAAAGTGACTGCCCTTACCTGAAATGAAGTGTCACTTGTAGGAAGATTCGGAGCCTGGGATTCAACTCCATTTCTGAAGGGAAACACACAGCAGAGTTCTCATCCATAGATCACACTCTGCTTTAGAGCAAGAAGCACGCTCTTGCTTTCTAGATTCTCTAAGACAGCAGGAAACTTGAGTGTGCTGAGAACAAAAGAACGGTGTTTCCTACACATACAGACTATATCTACTCCAACTCTGCTTCTGGTATTGATACAACGCACTGGTCCTCTAACATCCAATGCTTGTCAGGTATGATGGGAAACGTGTTAGCTTCGTGAACGATGTAGTTCGTTTGAGCTGAAAAGTGACTGTCCTTACCTGAAACGAAGTCTTTCTTGTAGGAAGACTCAGAGCCTGGAATTTAACTCCATTTCTGAAGGGAAACACACAGCACACTTCTCATCCATAAATCACACTCTGCTTTAGAGCAAGAACCACACTCTTCCTTTCTAGTTTGTCTAAGAATGCAGGAAACGTGATTTTGCTCAGAACAAAAGAACAGTGTTTCCTACACATACGGACCATATCTAGTTCAACGCTTATTCTGAAACTGACACAAAGCACAGGTCCTGTAACATCCAATGCTTTTCAATTAAGACTGAGAAATGTGTGAGCTTCGTTAACGATGTAGTTCGTTTGTGCTGTGAAGTAACTGCCCTTACCTGAAACAAAGTCTTACTTGTAGGAAGACTCAGAGCCTGGGATTTAACTCCAATTCTGAAGTGAAACACACAACAGAGTTCTCATCCATGGATCCCATTGGCTTTAGAGCAAGAAGCATGCTCTTGATTTCTAGAGTCTCTTATACTGCAGGAAACGTGAGTGTGCTCAGAACAAAGAACGTTGTTTTCTACACATACGGACCATATCTAGTTCAACTCTTATTCTGAAACTCATACAAACCACAGGTCCTCTAACATCCAATGCTTTTCAATTAACACTGAGAAACGTGTGAGCTTCGTGTACAATGTAGTTCGTTTGAGCTGTAAAGTAACTGCCATTACCTGAAACGAAGTCTTGCTTGTAGGAAGACTCAGAGCCTGGGATTTAACACCATTTCTGAAGTGGAACACACACCAGAGTTCGCATCCATTGATCACACTCTGCTTTAGAGCAAGTAGCACGCTCTTGCATTCTAGAGTCGCTAAGACAGCAGGAAACATGAGTGTGCTCAGAATAAAAGAATGGTGTTTCTAAACATACGGACCATATCTAGTCCAACTCCGCCTCTGAAATTGATACAAAGCACAGGTCCTCTAACATCCAAAGCATGTCATTTAAGATGAGAAACCTGGGAGCTTCGTGAACGTTGTAGTTAGTTTGAGCTGAAAAGTGACTGCCCTTACCTGAAACGAACTCTTGCTTGTAGGAAGACTAAGAACCTGGGATTTAACTCCATTTCTGAAGGGAAACACACAGCATAGTTCTCATCCATGGATCCCATTCTGCTTTAGAGCAAGAAGCACGCTCTTGCTTTCTAGAGTCTCTTATACTGCAGGAAACGTGAGTGTGCTCAGAACAAAAGAACGGTGTTTCCTACACATAAGGGCCATATATAGTTCAACTCTGCTTCTGAAAGAGAAACAAACCACAGGTCCAATAACATCCAATGATTGTCACTTAAAATGAGAAACGTGTGAGCTTCGTGAACGATGTAGTTCGTTTGAGCTGTAAAGTGACTGCCCTTACCTGAAATGAAGTGTCACTTGTAGGAAGATTCAGAGCCTGGGATTCAACTCCATTTCTGAAGGGAAACACACAGCAGAGTTCTCTTCCATAGATCACACTCTGCTTTAGAGCAAGAAGCACGCTCTTGTTTTCTAGATTCTCTAAGACAGCAGGAAACGTGAGTGTGCTGAGAACAAAAGAACGGTGTTTCCTACACATACGGACCATATCTACTCCAACTCTGCTTCTGGTATTGATACAACGCACTGGTCCTCTAACATCCAATGCTTGTCAGGTATGATGGGAAACGTGGTAGCTTCGTGAACGATGTAGTTCGTTGGAGCTGAAAAGTGACTGCCCTTACCTGAAACGAAGTATTTCTTGCAGGAAGACTCAGAGCCTGGAATTTAACTCCATTTCTGAAGGGAAACACACAGCACACTTCTCATCCATAAATCACACTCTGCTTTAGAGCAAGAACTACACTCTTCCTTTCTAGAGTGTCTAATAATGCAGGAAACGTGATTTTGCTCAGAACAAAACAACAGTGTTTCCTACACATACGGACCATATCTAGTTCAACTCTTATTCTGAAACTGACACAAAGCACATGTCCTGTAACATCCAATGCTTTTCAATTAAGACTGAGAAATGTGTGAGCTTCGTGAACGATGTAGTTCGTTTGTGCTGTGAAGTAACTGCCCTTACCTGAAACGAAGTCTTACTTGTAGGAAGACTCAGAGCCTGGGATTTAACTCCAATTCTGAAGTGAAACACACAACAGAGTTCTCATCCATGGATCCCATTGGATTTAGAGCAAGAAACATGCTCTTGATTTCCAGAGTCTCTTATACTGCTTGAAACATGAGTGTGCTCAGAACAAAAGAACGTTGTTTTCTACACATACGGACCATATCTAGTCCAACTCTGCTTCTGAAACTCATACAAACCACAGGTCCTCTAACATCCAATGCTTTTCAATTAACACTGAGAAACGTGTGAGCTTCGTGTACAATGTAGTTCGTTTGAGCTGTAAAGTAACTGCCATTACCTGAAACGAAGTCTTGCTTGTAGGAAGACTCAGAGCCTGGGATTTAACACCATTTCTGAAGTGGAACACACAGCAGAGTTCCCAGTCATTGATCACACTCTGCTTTAGAGCAAGAAGCACGCTCTTGCATTCTAGAGTCTCTAAGACAGCAGGAAACTTGAGTGTGCTCAGAATAAAAGAACGGTGTTTTCTACACATACGGACCATATCTAGTCCAACTCTGCCTTTGAAATTGGTACAAAGCACAGGTCCTCTAACATCCAAAGCTTGTCATTTAAGATGACAAACCTGGGAGCTTGGTGAACGATGTAGTTCATTTGAGCTGAAAAGTGACTGCCCTTACCTGAAACGAAATCTTGCTTGTTGGAAGACTCAGAACCTGGGATTTAACTCCATTTCTGAAGGGAAACACACAGCATAGTTCTCATCCATGGATCCCATTCTGCTTTAGAGCAAGAAGCACTCTCTTGCTTTCTAGAGTCTCTTATACTGCAGGAAACGGGAGTGAGCTCAGAACAAAAGAACAGTGTTTCCTACACATAAGGGCCATATCTAGTCCAACTCTGCCTCTGAAATTGATACAAAGCACAGGTCCTCTAACATCCAGTGCTTGTCAGTTAAGATGATAAACGTGTGAGCTTCGTGAACGATGTAGTTCGTTTGAGCTGTAAAGTAACTGCCCTTACTGAAACGAAGTCTTGCTTGTAGGAAGACTCAGAGTCTGGGTTTTAACTCCATTTCTGAAGTGAAACACACAGCAGAGTTCTCGTCCATAGATCACACTGTTATTTAGAGCAAGAAGCGCGCTCTTGCATTCTAGAGTCTCTAAGACAGCAGGAAACGTGAG
Source organism: Onychomys leucogaster (assembly GCA_949786385.1). Classification (NCBI taxonomy): domain Eukaryota; kingdom Metazoa; phylum Chordata; class Mammalia; order Rodentia; family Cricetidae; genus Onychomys; species Onychomys leucogaster. The sequence goes on from CATKUP010000143.1 coordinate 759,950, forward strand.
TGTGCTCAGAATAAAAGAATGGTGTTTCTAAACATATGGACCATATCTACTCCAACTCTGCCTCTGAAATTGATACAAAGCACAGGTCCTCTAACATCCAAAGCATGTCATTTACGATTTAAAACCTGGGAGCTTCGTGAACTTTGTAGTTAGTTTGAGGGGAAAAGTGACTGCCCTTAACTGAAATGAAGTCTTGCTTGTAGGAAGACTCAGAACCTGGGATTTAACTCCGTTTCTGAAGGGAAACCCACAGCATAGTTCTCATCCATGGATCCCATTCTGCTTCAGAGCAAGAAGCACGCTCTTGCTTTCTAGAGTCTCTTATAGTGCAGGAAACATGAGTGTGCTCAGAACAAAAGAACGGTGTTTCCTATACATAAGGGCCATATATAGTTCAACTCTGCTTGTGAAAGAAAAACAAACCACAGGTCCAATATGATCCAATGATTGTCACTTAAAATGAGAAACGTGTGAGCTTCGTGAACGATGTAGTTCGTTTGAGCTGTAAAGTGACTGCCCTTACCTGAAATGAAGTGTCACTTGTAGGAAGATTCAGAGCCTGGGATTCAACTCCATTTCTGAAGGGAAGCACACAGCAGAGTTCACATCTATAGATCACACTCTGCTTTAGAGCAAGAAGAACGCTCTTGCTTTCTAGATTCTCTAAGACAGCAGGAAACTTGAGTGTGCTGAGAACAAAAGAACGGTGTTTCCTACACATACAGACTATATCTACTCCAACTCTGCTTCTGGTATTGATACAACGCACTGGTCCGCTAACATCCAATGCTTGTCAGGTATGATGGGAAACGTGTTAGCTTCGTGAACGATGTAGTTCGTTTGAGCTGAAAAGTGACTGTCCTTACCTGAAACGAATTCTTGCTTGTAGGAAGACTCAGAGCCTGGAATTTAACTCCATTTCTGAAGGGAAACACACAGTACACTTCTCATCCATAAATCACACTCTGCTTTAGATCAAGAACCACACTCTTCCTTTCTAGAGTGTCTAAGAATGCAGGAAACGTGATTTTGCTCAGAACAAAAGAACAGTGTTTCCTACACATACGGACCATATCTAGTTCAACGCTTATTCTGAAACTGACACAAAGCACAGGTCCTGTAACATCCAATGCTTTTCAATTAAGACTGAGAAATGTGTGAGCTTCGTTAACGATGTAGTTCGTTTGTGCTGTGAAGTAACTGCCCTTACCTGAAACAAAGTCTTACTTGTAGGAAGACTCAGAGCCTGGGATTTAACTCCAATTCTGAAGTGAAACACACAACAGAGTTCTCATCCATGGATCCCATTGGCTTTAGAGCAAGAAGCATGCTCTTGATTTCTAGAGTCTCTTATACTGCAGGAAACGTGAGTGTGCTCAGAACAAAGAACGTTGTTTTCTACACATACGGACCATATCTAGTTCAACTCTTATTCTGAAACTCATACAAACCACAGGTCCTCTAACATCCAATGCTTTTCAATTAACACTGAGAAACGTGTGAGCTTCGTGTACAATGTAGTTCGTTTGAGCTGTAAAGTAACTGCCATTACCTGAAACGAAGTCTTCCTTGTAGGAAGACTCAGAGCCTGGGATTTAACACCATTTCTGAAGTGGAACACACACCAGAGTTCGCATCCATTGATCACACTCTGCTTTAGAGCAAGTAGCACGCTCTTGCATTCTAGAGTCTCTAAGACAGCAGGAAACGTGAGTGTGCTGAGAACAAAAGAACAGTGTTTCCTACACATAAGGGCCATATCTAGTTCAACTCTGCTTCTGAAAGAGAAACAAACCACAGGTCCTCAAACATCCAATGATTGTCAGTTAAGATGAGAAACGTGTGAGCTTCGTGAAAGATGTAGTTCGTTTGAGCTGTAAAGTAACTGCCATTACCTGAAACGAAGTCTTGTTTGTAGGAAGACTCAGAGCCTGGGATTTAACACCATTTCTGAAGTGGAACACACACAAGAGTTCGCATCCATTGATCACACTGTTCCTTAGAGCAAGAAGCACGCTCTTTCATTCTAGAGTCTCTAAGACAGCAGGAAACGTGAGTGTGCTCAGAATAAAAGAATGGTGTTTCTAAACATACGGACCATATCTAGTCCAACTCCGCCTCTGAAATTGATACAAAGCACCGGTCCTCTAACATCCAAAGCATGTCATTTAAGATGACAAACCTGGGAGCTTCGTGAACGTTGTACTTAGTTTGAGCTGAAAAGTGACTGCCCTTACCTGAAACGAACTCTTGCTTGTAGGAAGAATAAGAACCTGGGATTTAACTCCATTTCTGAAGGGAAACACACAGCATAGTTCTCATCCATGGATCCCATTCTGCTTTAGAGCAAGAAGCACGCTCTTGCTTTCTAGAGTCTCTTATACTGCAGGAAACGTGAGTGTGCTCAGAACAAAAGAACGGTGTTTCCTACACATAAGGGCCATATATAGTTCAACTCTGCTTCTGAAAGAGAAACAAACCACAGGTCCTCTAACATCCAATGATTGTCAGTTAAGATGAGAAACGTGTGAGCTTCGTGAAAGATGTAGTTCGTTTGAGCTGTAAAGTAACTGCCCTTACTGAAACGAAGTCTTGCTTGTAGGAAGACTCAGAGCCTGGGATTTAACTCCATTTCTGAAGTGAAACACACAGCAGAGTTCTCATCCATAGATCACACTCTGCTTTAGAGCAAGAAGCACGCTCTTGCTTTCTAGATTCTCTAAGACAGCAGGAAACTTGAGTGTGCTGAGAACAAAACAACGGTGTTTCCTACACATACAGACTATATCTACTCCAACTCTGCTTCTGGTATTGATACAACGCACTGGTCCTCTAACATCCAATGCTTGCCAGGTATGATGGGAAACGTGTTAGCTTCGTGAACGATGTAGTTCGTTTGAGCTGAAAAGTGACTGTCTTTACCTGAAACGAAGTCTTGCTTGTAGGAAGACTCAGAGCCTGGAATTTAACACCATTTCTGAAGTGGAACACACAGCACACTTCTCATCCATAAATCACACTCTGCTTTAGAGCAAGAACCACACTCTTCCTTTCTAGTTTGTCTAAGAATGCAGGAAACGTGATTTTGCTCAGAACAAAAGAACAGTGTTTTCTACACATACGGACCATATCTAGTTCAACACTTATTCTGAAACTGACACAAAGCACAGGTCCTGTAACATCCAATGCTTTTCAATTAAGACTGAGAAATGTGTGAGCTTCGTTAACGATGTAGTTCGTTTGTGCTGTGAAGTAACTGCCCTTACCTGAAACGAAGTCTTACTTGTAGGAAGACTCAGAGCCTGGGATTTAACTCCATTTCTGAAGGGAAACACACAGCACACTTCTCATCCATAAATCACACTCTGCTTTAGAACAAGAACCACACTCTTCCTTTCTAGAGTGTCTAATAATGCAGGAAACATGATTTTGCTCAGAACAAAACAACAGTGTTTCCTACACATACGGACCATATCAAGTTCAACACTTATTCTGAAAGCACAGGTCCTGTAACATCCAATGCTTTTCAATTAAGACTGAGAATTGTGTGAGCTTCGTGAACGATGTAGTTCGTTTGTGCTGTGAAGTAACTGCCCTTACCTGAAACGAAGTCTTACTTGTAGGAAGACTCAGAGCCTGGGATTTAACTCCAATTCTGAAGTGAAACACACAACAGAGTTCTCATCCATGGATCCCATTGGCTTTAGAGCAAGAAGCATGCTCTTGATTTCTAGAGTCTCTTATACTGCAGGAAACGTGAGTGTGCTCAGAACAAAGAACGTTGTTTTCTACACATACGGACCATATCTAGTTCAACTCTTATTCTGAAACTCATACAAACCACAGGTCCTCTAACATCCAATGCTTTTCAATTAACACTGAGAAACGTGTGAGCTTCGTGTACAATGTAGTTCGTTTGAGCTGTAAAGTAACTGCCATTACCTGAAACGAAGTCTTGCTTGTAGGAAGACTCAGAGCCTGGGATTTAACACCATTTCTGAAGTGGAACACACACCAGAGTTCGCATCCATTGATCACACTGTTCCTTAGAGCAAGAAGCACGCTCTTTCATTCTAGAGTCTCTAAGACTGCAGGAAACGTGAGTGTGCTCAGAATAAAAGAATGGTGTTTCTAAACATACGGACCATATCTAGTCCAATTCCCCTCTGAAATTGATACAAAGCACCGGTCCTCTAACATCCAAAGCATGTCATTTAAGATGACAAACCTGGGAGCTTCGTGAACGTTGTAGTTAGTTTGAGCTGAAAAGTGACTGCCCTTACCTGAAATGAAGTCTTGCTTGTAGGAAGACTCAAAACCTGGGATTTAACTCCATTTCTGAAGGGAAACACACAGCATAGTTCTCATCCATGGATCCCATTCTGCTTTAGAGCAAGAAGCACGCTCTTGCATTCTAGAGTCTCTAAGACAGCAGGAAACGTGAGTGTGCTGAGAACAAAAGAACGGTGTTTTCTACACATACGGACCATATCTAGTCCAACTCTGCCTCTGAAATTGATACAAAGCACAGGTCCTCTAACATCCAGTGCTTGTCAGTTAAGATGATAAACGTGTGAGCTTCGTGAACGATGTAGTTCGTTTGAGCTGTAAAGTAACTGCCCTTACTAAAACGAAGTCTTGCTTGTAGGAAGACTCAGAGCCTGGGATTTAACTCCATTTCTGAAGTGGAACACACAGCAGAGTTCTCATCCATAGATCACACTGTTCTTTAGAGCAAGAAGCACGCTCTTGCATTCTAGAGTCTCTAAGACAGCAGGAAACGTGAGTGTGCTCAGAATAAAAGAATGGTGTTTCTAAACATACCGACCATATCTATCTAGTCCAACTCCGCCTCTGAAATTGATGCAAAGCACAGATCCTCTAACATCCAAAGCATGTCATTTAAGATGACAAACCTGGGAGCTTCGTGAACGTTGTAGTTAGTTTGAGCTGAAAAGTGACTGCCCTTACCTGAAATGAAGTCTTGCTTGTAGGAAGACTCAGAACCTGGGATTTAACTCCATTTCTGAAGGGAAACACACAGCATAGTTCTCATCCATGGATCCCATTCTGCTTTAGAGCAAGAAGCACGCTCTCGCTTTCTAGAGTCTCTGATACTGCAGGAAACGTGAGTGTGCTCAGAACAAAAGAACGGTGTTTCCTACACATAAGGGCCATATATAGTTCAACTCTGCTTCTGAAAGAGAAACAAAGCACAGGTCCAATAACATCCAATGATTGTCACTTAAAATGAGAAACGTGTGATCTTCGTGAACGATGTAGTTTGTTTGAGGTGTAAAGTGACTGCCCTTACCTGAAATGAAGTGTCACTTGTAGGGAGATTCAGAGCCTGGGATTCAACTCCATTTCTGAAGGGAAACACACAGCAGAGTTCTCATCCATAGATCACACTCTGCTTTAGAGCAAGAAACACGCTCTTGCTTTCTAGATTCTGTAAGACAGCAGGAAAATTGAGTGTGCTGAGAACAAAAGAACGGTGTTTCCTACACATACAGACCATATCTACTCCAACTCTGCTTCTTGTCTTGATACAACGCACTGGTCCTGTAACATCCAATGCCTGTCAGGTATGATGGGAAACGTGTTAGCTTCGTGAACGATGTAATTCGTTTGAGCTGAAAAGTGACTGCCCTTACCTGAAACGAAGTCTTGCTTGTAGGAAGACTCATAGCCTGGAATTTAACTCCATTTCTGAAGGGAAACACACAGCACACTTCTCATCCATGAATCACACTCTGCTTTAGAGCAAGAACCACACTCTTCCTTTCTAGAGTGTCTAATAATGCAGGAAACGTGATTTTGCTCAGAACAAAAGAACAGTGTTTCCTACACATAGGGACCATATCTAGTTCAACTCTTATTCTGAAACTGACACAAAGCACAGATCCTGTAACATCCAATGCTTTTCAATTAAGACTGAGAAACGTGTGAGCTTCGTGTACAATGTAGTTCGTTTGAGCTGTAAAGTAACTGCCCTTACCTGAAACGAAGTCTTGCTTGTAGGAAGACTCAAAACCTGGGATTTAACTCCATTTCTGAAGTGAAACACACAGCAGAGTTCTCATCCATTGATCACACTCTGCTTTAGAGCAAGAAGCACGCTCTTGCATTCTAGAGTCTCTAAGACAGCAGGAAACGTGAGTGTGCTCAGAATAAAAGAACGGTGTTTTCTACACATACTGACCATATCTAGTCCAACTCTGCCTTTAAAATTGGTACAAAGCACAGGTCCTCTAACATCCAAAGCTTGTCATTTAAGATGACAAACCTGGGAGCTTGGTGAACGATGTAGTTCATTTGATCTGGAAAGTGACTGCCCTTACCTGAAACGAAATCTTGCTTGTAGGAAGACTCAGAACCTGGGATTTAACTCCATTTCTGAAGTGGAACACACAGCAGAGTTCGCATCCATTGATCACACTCTGCTTTAGAGCAAGACCCACGCTCTTGCATTCTAGAGTCTCTAAGACAGCAGGAAACGTGAGTGTGCTTAGAATAAAAGGACGGTGTTTTCTACACATACGGACCAAATCTAGTCGAACTCTGCCTTTGAAATTGATACAAAGCTCATGTCCCCTAACATCCAAAGCTTGTCACTTAAGATGACAAACCTGGGAGCTTCGTGAACAATGTAGTTCATTTGAGCTGAAAAGTGACTGCCCTACCCTGAAAGGAACTCTTGCTTGTAGGAAGACTCAGAACCTGGGATTTAACTCCATTTCTGAAGGGAAACACACAGCATAGTTCTCATCCATGGATCCCATTCTGCTTTAGAGCAAGAAGCACGCTATTGCTTTCTAGAGTCTCTTATACTGCAGGAAACGGGAGTGAGCTCAGAACAAAAGAACAGTGTTTCCTACACATAAGGGCCATATCTAGTTCAACTCTGCTTCTGAAAGAGAAAGAAACCACAGGTCTTCTAACATCCAATGATTGTCAGTTAAGATGAGAAACGTGTGAGCTTCGTGAAAGATGTAGTTCGTTTGAGCTGTAAAGTAACTGCCCTTACCTGAAATGAAGTGTCACTTGTAGGAAGACTCAGAGCCTGGGATTTAACTCCATTTCTGAAGTGAAACGCACAGCAGAGTTATCATCCATGGATCCCATTGAGCTTTAGAGCAAGAAGCACGCTCTTGATTTCTAGAGTCTCTTATACTGCTGGAAATGTGAGTGTGCTCAGAACAAAGAACGTTGTTTTCTACACATACGGACCATATCTAGTTCAACTCTTATTCTGAAACTGACACAAAGCCCAGGTCCTGTAACATCCAATGCTTTTCAATTAACACTGAGAAACGTGTGAGCTTCGTGTACAATGTAGTTCGTTTGAGCTGTAAAGTAACTGCCATTACCTGAAACGAATTCTTGCTTGTAGGAAGACTCAGAACCTGTGATTTAACTCCATTTCTGAAGTGAAACACACAGCAAGGTTCTCATACATTGATCACACTCTGCTTTAGAGCAAGAAGCACGCTCTTGCTTTCTAGATTCTCTAAGACAGCAGGAAACGTGAGTGTGCTGAGAAAAAAACCGTATTTCCAACACATATGGACCATATCTAGTCGAACTCTGCTTCTGAAAATGATACAAAGCACTAGTCCTCTAACATCCAATGCTTGTCAGGTAAGATGGGAAATGTGTTAGCTTCGTGAACGATGTAGTTCGTTTGAGCTGAAAAGTGACTGCCCTTATCTGTAAAGAAGTCTTTCTTGTAGGAAGACACAGAGCCTGGGATTTAACCCCATTTCTGAAGGGAAACACAAAGCACAGTTCTCATCCATTGATCACACTCTGCTTTAGAGCAAGAAGCACGCTCTTGCTTTCTAGATTCTCTAAGACAGCAGGAAACGTGAGTGTGCTGAGATCAAAAGAACGGTGTTTCCTACACATACGGAGCATATCTAGTCCAACTCTGCGTCTGAAATTGATGCAAAGCACAGGTGCTCTAACATCCAAATCTTGTCATTTAAGATGACTAACCTGGGAGCTTCGTGAACGATGTAGTTCATTTGAGCTGAAAAGTGACTGCCCTTACCTGAAACGAAATCTTGCTTGTAGAAAGAAGCAGAACCTGGGATTTAACTCCATATCTGAAGGGAAACACACAGCATAGTTCTCATCCATGGATCCCATTCTGCTTTACAGCAAGAAGCATGCTCTTGCTTTCTAGAGTCTCTTATACTGCAGGAAAGGGAGTGAGCTCAGAACAAAAGAACAGTGTTTCCTACACATAAGCGCCATATCTAGTTCAACTCTGCTTCTGAAAGAGAAACAAACCACAGGTCCTCTAACATCAAATGATTGTCAGTTAAGATGAGAAACGTGTGAGCTTCGTGAATGATGTAGTTCATTTGAGCTGTAAAGTAACTGCCCTTACCTGAAATGAAGTGTCACTTGTAGGAAGACTCAGAGACTGGGATTTAACACCATTTCTAAAGTGGAACACATAGCAGAATTCGCATCCATTGATCACACTCTGCTTTAGAGCAAGAAGCACGCTCTTGCATTCTAGAGTCTCTAAGACAGCAGAAAACGTGAGTGTGCTCAGAATAAAAGAATGGTGTTTCTAAACATACGGACCATATCTAGTCCAACTCCGCCTCTGAAATTGATACAAAGCACAGGTCCTCTAACATCCAAAGCATGTCATTTAAGATGACAAACCTGGGAGCTTCGTGAACGTTGTAGTTAGTTTGAGCTGAAAAGTGACTGCCCTTACCTGAAACGAACTCTTGCTTGTAGGAAGACTAAGAACCTGGGATTTAACTCCATTTCTGAAGGGAAACACACAGCATAGTTCTCATCCATGGATCCCATTCTGCTTTAGAGCAAGAAGCACGCTCTTGCTTTCTAGAGTCTCTTATACTGCAGGAAACGTGAGTGTGCTCAGAACAAAAGAACGGTGTTTCCTACACATAAGGGCCATATATAGTTCAACTCTGCTTCTGAAAGAGAAACAAACCACAGGTCCAATAACATCCAATGATTGTCACTTAAAATGAGAAACGTGTGAGCTTCGTGAAAGATGTAGTTCGTTTGAGCTGTAAAGTAACTGCCATTACCTGAAACGAAGTCTTGTTTGTAGGAAGACTCAGAGCCTGGGATTTAACACCATTTCTGAAGTGGAACACACACGAGAGTTCGCATCCATTGATCACACTGTTCCTTAGAGCAAGAAGCACGCTCTTTCATTCTAGAGTCTCTAAGACAGCAGGAAACGTGAGTGTGCTCAGAATAAAAGAATGGTGTTTCTAAACATACGGACCATATCTAGTCCAACTCCGCCTCTGAAATTGATACAAAGCACCGGTCCTCTAACATCCAAAGCATGTCATTTAAGATGACAAACCTGGGAGCTTCGTGAACGTTGTACTTAGATTGAGCTGAAAAGTGACTGCCCTTACCTGAAATGAACTCTTGCTTGTAGGAAGACTAAGAACCTGGGATTTAACTCCATTTCTGAAGGGAAACACACAGCATAGTTCTCATCCATGGATCCCATTCTGCTTTAGAGCAAGAAGCACGCTCTTGCTTTCTAGAGTCTCTTATACTGCAGGAAACGGGAGTGAGCTCAGAACAAAAGAACGGTGTTTCCTACACATAAGGGCCATATATAGTTCAACTCTGCTTCTGAAAGAGAAACAAACCACATGTCCTCTAACATCCAATGATTGTCAGTTAAGATGAGAAACGTGTGAGCTTCGTGAAAGATGTAGTTCGTTTGAGCTGTAAAGTAACTGCCCTTACTGAAACGAAGTCTTGCTTGTAGGAAGACTCAGAGCCTGGGATTTAACTCCATTTCTGAAGTGAAACACACAGCAGAGTTCTCATCCATAGATCACACTCTGCTTTAGAGCAAGAAGCACGCTCTTGCTTTCTAGATTCTCTAAGACAGCAGGAAACTTGAGTGTGCTGAGAACAAAACAACGGTGTTTCCTACACATACAGACTATATCTACTCCAACTCTGCTTCTGGTATTGATACAACGCACTGGTCCTCTAACATCCAATGCTTGCCAGGTATGATGGGAAACGTGTTAGCTTCGTGAACGATGTAGTTCGTTTGAGCTGAAAAGTGACTGTCTTTACCTGAAACGAAGTCTTGCTTGTAGGAAGACTCAGAGCCTGGAATTTAACTCCATTTCTGAAGGGAAACACACAGCACACTTCTCATCCATAAATCACACTCTGCTTTAGAACAAGAACAACACTCTTCCTTTCTAGAGTGTCTAATAATGCAGGAAACATGATTTTGCTCAGAACAAAACAACAGTGTTTCCTACACATACGGACCATATCAAGTTCAGCACTTATTCTGAAAGCACAGGTCCTGTAACATCCAATGCTTTTCAATTAAGACTGAGAATTGTGTGAGCTTCGTGAACGATGTAGTTCGTTTGTGCTGTGAAGTAACTGCCCTTACCTGAAACGAAGTCTTACTTGTAGGAAGACTCAGAGCCTGGGATTTAACTCCAATTCTGAAGTGAAACACACAACAGAGTTCTCATCCATGGATCCCATTGGCTTTAGAGCAAGAAGCATGCTCTTGATTTCTAGAGTCTCTTATACTGCAGGAAACGTGAGTGTGCTCAGAACAAAGAACGTTGTTTTCTACACATACGGACCATATCTAGTTCAACTCTTATTCTGAAACTCATACAAACCACAGGTCCTCTAACATCCAATGCTTTTCAATTAACACTGAGAAACGTGTGAGCTTCGTGTACAATGTAGTTCGTTTGAGCTGTAAAGTAACTGCCATTACCTGAAACGAAGTCTTGCTTGTAGGAAGACTCAGAGCCTGGGATTTAACACCATTTCTGAAGTGGAACACACACCAGAGTTCGCATCCATTGATCACACTGTTCCTTAGAGCAAGAAGCACGCTCTTTCATTCTAGAGTCTCTAAGACTGCAGGAAACGTGAGTGTGCTCAGAATAAAAGAATGGTGTTTCTAAACATACGGACCATATCTAGTCCAATTCCCCTCTGAAATTGATACAAAGCACCGGTCCTCTAACATCCAAAGCATGTCATTTAAGATGACAAACCTGGGAGCTTCGTGAACGTTGTAGTTAGTTTGAGCTGAAAAGTGACTGCCCTTACCTGAAATGAAGTCTTGCTTGTAGGAAGACTCAAAACCTGGGATTTAACTCCATTTCTGAAGGGAAACACACAGCATAGTTCTCATCCATGGATCCCATTCTGCTTTAGAGCAAGAAGCACGCTCTTGCATTCTAGAGTCTCTAAGACAGCAGGAAACGTGAGTGTGCTGAGAACAAAAGAACGGTGTTTTCTACACATACGGACCATATCTAGTCCAACTCTGCCTCTGAAATTGATACAAAGCACAGGTCCTCTAACATCCAGTGCTTGTCAGTTAAGATGATAAACGTGTGAGCTTCGTGAACGATGTAGTTCGTTTGAGCTGTAAAGTAACTGCCCTTACTAAAACGAAGTCTTGCTTGTAGGAAGACTCAGAGCCTGGGATTTAACTCCATTTCTGAAGTTAAACACACAGCAGAGTTCTCATCCATAGATCACACTGTTCTTTAGAGCAAGAAGCACGCTCTTGCATTCTAGAGTCTCTAAGACAGCAGGAAACGTGAGTGTGCTCAGAATAAAAGAATGGTGTTTCTAAACATACCGACCATATCTATCTAGTCCAACTCCGCCTCTGAAATTGATACAAAGCACAGGTCCTCTAACATCCAAAGCATGTCATTTAAGATGACAAACCTGGGAGCTTCGTGAACGTTGTAGTTAGTTTGAGCTGAAAAGTGACTGCCCTTACCTGAAATGAAGTCTTGCTTGTAGGAAGACTCAGAACCTGGGATTTAACTCCATTTCTGAAGGGAAACACACAGCATAGTTCTCATCCATGGATCCCATTCTGCTTTAGAGCAAGAAGCACGCTCTCGCTTTCTAGAGTCTCTGATACTGCAGGAAACGTGAGTGTGCTCAGAACAAAAGAACGGTGTTTCCTACACATAAGGGCCATATATAGTTCAACTCTGCTTCTGAAAGAGAAACAAAGCACAGGTCCAATAACATCCAATGATTGTCACTTAAAATGAGAAACGTGTGAGCTTCGTGAAAGATGTAGTTCGTTTGAGCTGTAAAGTAACTGCCATTACCTGAAACGAAGTCTTGTTTGTAGGAAGACTCAGAGCCTGGGATTTAACACCATTTCTGAAGTGGAACACACACGAGAGTTCGCATCCATTGATCACACTGTTCCTTAGAGCAAGAAGCACGCTCTTTCATTCTAGAGTCTCTAAGACAGCAGGAAACGTGAGTGTGCTCAGAATAAAAGAATGGTGTTTCTAAACATACGGACCATATCTAGTCCAACTCCGCCTCTGAAATTGATACAAAGCACCGGTCCTCTAACATCCAAAGCATGTCATTTAAGATGACAAACCTGGGAGCTTCGTGAACGTTGTACTTAGTTTGAGCTGAAAAGTGACTGCCCTTACCTGAAACGAACTCTTGCTTGTAGGAAGACTAAGAACCTGGGATTTAACTCCATTTCTGAAGGGAAACACACAGCATAGTTCTCATCCATGGATCCCATTCTGCTTTAGAGCAAGAAGCACGCTCTTGCTTTCTAGAGTCTCTTATACTGCAGGAAACGTGAGTGTGCTCAGAACAAAAGAACGGTGTTTCCTACACATAAGGGCCATATATAGTTCAACTCTGCTTCTGAAAGAGAAACAAACCACATGTCCTCTAACATCCAATGATTGTCAGTTAAGATGAGAAACGTGTGAGCTTCGTGAAAGATGTAGTTCGTTTGAGCTGTAAAGTAACTGCCCTTACTGAAACGAAGTCTTGCTTGTAGGAAGACTCAGAGCCTGGGATTTAACTCCATTTCTGAAGTGAAACACACAGCAGAGTTCTCATCCATAGATCACACTCTGCTTTAGAGCAAGAAGCACGCTCTTGCTTTCTAGATTCTCTAAGACAGCAGGAAACTTGAGTGTGCTGAGAACAAAACAACGGTGTTTCCTACACATACAGACTATATCTACTCCAACTCTGCTTCTGGTATTGATACAACGCACTGGTCCTCTAACATCCAATGCTTGCCAGGTATGATGGGAAACGTGTTAGCTTCGTGAACGATGTAGTTCGTTTGAGCTGAAAAGTGACTGTCTTTACCTGAAACGAAGTCTTGCTTGTAGGAAGACTCAGAGCCTGGAATTTAACTCCATTTCTGAAGGGAAACACACAGCACACTTCTCATCCATAAATCACACTCTGCTTTAGAACAAGAACCACACTCTTCCTTTCTAGAGTGTCTAATAATGCAGGAAACATGATTTTGCTCAGAACAAAACAACAGTGTTTCCTACACATACGGACCATATCAAGTTCAACACTTATTCTGAAAGCACAGGTCCTGTAACATCCAATGCTTTTCAATTAAGACTGAGAATTGTGTGAGCTTCGTGAACGATGTAGTTCGTTTGTGCTGTGAAGTAACTGCCCTTACCTGAAACGAAGTCTTACTTGTAGGAAGACTCAGAGCCTGGGATTTAACTCCAATTCTGAAGTGAAACACACAACAGAGTTCTCATCCATGGATCCCATTGGCTTTAGAGCAAGAAGCATGCTCTTGATTTCTAGAGTCTCTTATACTGCAGGAAACGTGAGTGTGCTCAGAACAAAGAACGTTGTTTTCTACACATACGGACCATATCTAGTTCAACTCTTATTCTGAAACTCATACAAACCACAGGTCCTCTAACATCCAATGCTTTTCAATTAACACTGAGAAACGTGTGAGCTTCGTGTACAATGTAGTTCGTTTGAGCTGTAAAGTAACTGCCATTACCTGAAACGAAGTCTTGCTTGTAGGAAGACTCAGAGCCTGGGATTTAACACCATTTCTGAAGTGGAACACACACCAGAGTTCGCATCCATTGATCACACTGTTCCTTAGAGCAAGAAGCACGCTCTTTCATTCTAGAGTCTCTAAGACTGCAGGAAACGTGAGTGTGCTCAGAATAAAAGAATGGTGTTTCTAAACATACGGACCATATCTAGTCCAATTCCCCTCTGAAATTGATACAAAGCACCGGTCCTCTAACATCCAAAGCATGTCATTTAAGATGACAAACCTGGGAGCTTCGTGAACGTTGTAGTTAGTTTGAGCTGAAAAGTGACTGCCCTTACCTGAAATGAAGTCTTGCTTGTAGGAAGACTCAAAACCTGGGATTTAACTCCATTTCTGAAGGGAAACACACAGCATAGTTCTCATCCATGGATCCCATTCTGCTTTAGAGCAAGAAGCACGCTCTTGCATTCTAGAGTCTCTAAGACAGCAGGAAACGTGAGTGTGCTGAGAACAAAAGAACGGTGTTTTCTACACATACGGACCATATCTAGTCCAACTCTGCCTCTGAAATTGATACAAAGCACAGGTCCTCTAACATCCAGTGCTTGTCAGTTAAGATGATAAACGTGTGAGCTTCGTGAACGATGTAGTTCGTTTGAGCTGTAAAGTAACTGCCCTTACTAAAACGAAGTCTTGCTTGTAGGAAGACTCAGAGCCTGGGATTTAACTCCATTTCTGAAGTTAAACACACAGCAGAGTTCTCATCCATAGATCACACTGTTCTTTAGAGCAAGAAGCACGCTCTTGCATTCTAGAGTCTCTAAGACAGCAGGAAACGTGAGTGTGCTCAGAATAAAAGAATGGTGTTTCTAAACATACCGACCATATCTATCTAGTCCAACTCCGCCTCTGAAATTGATACAAAGCACAGGTCCTCTAACATCCAAAGCATGTCATTTAAGATGACAAACCTGGGAGCTTCGTGAACGTTGTAGTTAGTTTGAGCTGAAAAGTGACTGCCCTTACCTGAAATGAAGTCTTGCTTGTAGGAAGACTCAAAACCTGGGATTTAACTCCATTTCTGAAGGGAAACACACAGCATAGTTCTCATCCATGGATCCCATTCTGCTTTAGAGCAAGAAGCACGCTCTTGCATTCTAGAGTCTCTAAGACAGCAGGAAACGTGAGTGTGCTGAGAACAAAAGAACGGTGTTTTCTACACATACGGACCATATCTAGTCCAACTCTGCCTCTGAAATTGATACAAAGCACAGGTCCTCTAACATCCAAAGCATGTCATTTAAGATGACAAACCTGGGAGCTTCGTGAACGTAGTAGTTAGTTTGAGCTGAAAAGTGACTGCCCTTACCTGAAATGAATTCTTGCTTGTAGGAAGACTCAGAACCTGGGATTTAACTCCATTTCTGAAGGGAAACACACAGCATAGTTCTCATCCATGGATCCCATTCTGCTTTAGAGCAAGAAGCACACTCTTGCTTTCTAGAGTCTCTTATACTGCAGGAAACGGGAGTGAGCTCAGAACAAAAGAACAGTGTTTCCTACACATAAGGGCCATATCTAGTTCAACTCTGCTTCTGAAAGAGAAACAAACCACAGGTCCTCTAACATCCAATGATTGTCAGTTAAGATGAGAAACGTGTGAGCTTCGTGAAAGATGTAGTTCGTTTGAGCTGTAAAGTAACTGCCCTTACCTGAAATGAAGTGTCACTTGTAGGAAGACTCAGATCCTGGGATTTAACTCCAATTCTGAAGTGAAACGCACAGCAGAGTTCTCATCCTTGGATCCCATTGTGCTTTAGAGCAAGAAGCACGCTCTTGATTTCTAGAGTCTCATATAATGCTGGAAACGTGAGTGTGCTCAGAACAAAAGAACGTTGTTTTCTACACATACGGACCATATCTAGTGCAACTCTTATTCTGAAACTGACACAAAGCACAGGTCCTGTAACATCCAATGCTTTTCAATTAACACTGAGAAACGTGTGAGCTTCGTGTACAATGTAGTTTGTTTGAGCTGTAAAGTAACTGCCATTACCTGAAACGAAGTCTTGCTTGTAGGAAGACTCAGAGCCTGGGATTTAACACCATTTCTGAAGTGGAACACACAGCAGAGTTCGCATCCATTGATCACACTCTGCTTTAGAGCAAGACCCACGCTCTTGCATTCTAGAGTCTCTAAGACAGCAGGAAACGTGAGTGTGCTTAGAATAAAAGGACGGTGTTTTCTACACATACGGACCAAATCTAGTCGAACTCTGCCTTTGAAATTGATACAAAGCTCATGTCCCCTAACATCCAAAGCTTGTCACTTAAGATGACAAACCTGGGAGCTTCGTGAACAATGTAGTTCATTTGAGCTGAAAAGTGACTGCCCTACCCTGAAAGGAACTCTTGCTTGTAGGAAGACTCAGAACCTGGGATTTAACTCCATTTCTGAAGGGAAACACACAGCATAGTTCTCATCCATGGATCCCATTCTGCTTTAGAGCAAGAAGCACGCTATTGCTTTCTAGAGTCTCTTATACTGCAGGAAACGGGAGTGAGCTCAGAACAAAAGAACAGTGTTTCCTACACATAAGCGCCATATCTAGTTCAACTCTGCTTCTGAAAGAGAAAGAAACCACAGGTCTTCTAACATCCAATGATTGTCATTTAAGATGAGAAACGTGTGAGCTTCGTGAAAGATGTAGTTCGTTTGAGCTGTAAAGTAACTGCCCTTACCTGAAATGAAGTGTCACTTGTAGGAAGACTCAGAGCCTGGGATTTAACTCCATTTCTGAAGTGAAACGCACAGCAGAGTTATCATCCATGGATCCCATTGAGCTTTAGAGCAAGAAGCACGCTCTTGATTTCTAGAGTCTCTTATACTGCTGGAAACGTGAGTGTGCTCAGAACAAAGAACGTTGTTTTCTACACATACGGACCATATCTAGTTCAACTCTTATTCTGAAACTGACACAAAGCCCAGGTCCTGTAACATCCAATGCTTTTCAATTAACACTGAGAAACGTGTGAGCTTCGTGTACAATGTAGTTCGTTTGAGCTGTAAAGTAACTGCCATTACCTGAAACGAATTCTTGCTTGTAGGAAGACTCAGAACCTGTGATTTAACTCCATTTCTGAAGTGAAACACACAGCAAGGTTCTCATACATTGATCACACTCTGCTTTAGAGCAAGAAGCACGCTCTTGCTTTCTAGATTCTCTAAGACAGCAGGAAACGTGAGTGTGCTGAGAAAAAAACCGTATTTCCAACACATATGGACCATATCTAGTCGAACTCTGCTTCTGAAAATGATACAAAGCACTAGTCCTCTAACATCCAATGCTTGTCAGGTAAGATGGGAAACGTGTTAGCTTCGTGAACGATGTAGTTCGTTTGAGCTGAAAAGTGACTGCCCTTATCTGTAAAGAAGTCTTTCTTGTAGGAAGACACAGAGCCTGGGATTTAACCCCATTTCTGAAGGGAAACACAAAGCACAGTTCTCATCCATTGATCACACTCTGCTTTAGAGCAAGAAGCACGCTCTTGCTTTCTAGATTCTCTAAGACAGCAGGAAACGTGAGTGTGCTGAGATCAAAAGAACGGTGTTTCCTACACATACGGAGCATATCTAGTCCAACTCTGCGTCTGAAATTGATACAAAGCACAGGTGCTCTAACATCCAAATCTTGTCATTTAAGATGACTAACCTGGGAGCTTCGTGAACGATGTAGTTCATTTGAGCTGAAAAGTGACTGCCCTTACCTGAAACGAAATCTTGCTTGTAGAAAGACTCAGAACCTGGGATTTAACTCCATATCTGAAGGGAAACACACAGCATAGTTCTCATCCATGGATCCCATTCTGCTTTAGAGCAACAAGCATGCTCTTGCTTTCTAGAGTCTCTTATACTGCAGGAAAGGGAGTGAGCTCAGAACAAAAGAACAGTGTTTCCTACACATAAGCGCCATATCTAGTTCAACTCTGCTTCTGAAAGAGAAACAAACCACAGGTCCTCTAACATCCAATGATTGTCAGTTAAGATGAGAAACGTGTGAGCTTCGTGAATGATGTAGTTCATTTGAGCTGTAAAGTAACTGCCCTTACCTGAAATGAAGTGTCACTTGTAGGAAGACTCAGAGCCTGGGATTTAACACCATTTCTAAAGTGGAACACATAGCAGAATTCGCATCCATTGATCACACTCTGCTTTAGAGCAAGAAGCACGCTCTTGCATTCTAGAGTCTCTAAGACAGCAGAAAACGTGAGTGTGCTCAGAATAAAAGAATGGTGTTTCTAAACATATGGACCATATCTACTCCAACTCCGCCTCTGAAATTGATACAAAGCACAGGTCCTCTAACATCCAAAGCATGTCATTTAAGATGACAAACCTGGGAGCTTCATGAACGTTGTAGTTAGTTTGAGCTGAAAAGTGACTGCCCTTACCTGAAACGAAGTCTTTCTTGCAGGAAGACTCAGAGCCTGGAATTTAACTCCATTTCTGAAGGGAAACACACAGCACACTTCTCATCCATAAATCACACTCTGCTTTAGAGCAAGAACTACACTCTTCCTTTCTAGAGTGTCTAATAATGCAGGAAACGTGATTTTGCTCAGAACAAAACAACAGTGTTTCCTACACATACGGACCATATCTAGTTCAACTCTTATTCTGAAACTGACACAAAGCACATGTCCTGTAACATCCAATGCTTTTCAATTAAGACTGAGAAATGTGTGAGCTTCGTGAACGATGTAGTTCGTTTGTGCTGTGAAGTAACTGCCCTTACCTGAAACGAAGTCTTACTTGTAGGAAGACTCAGAGCCTGGGATTTAACTCCAATTCTGAAGTGAAACACACAACAGAGTTCTCATCCATGGATCCCATTGGATTTAGAGCAAGAAACATGCTCTTGATTTCCAGAGTCTCTTATACTGCTTGAAACATGAGTGTGCTCAGAACAAAAGAACGTTGTTTTCTACACATACGGATCATATCTAGTCCAACTCTGCTTCTGAAACTCATACAAACCACAGGTCCTCTAACATCCAATGCTTTTCAATTAACACTGAGAAACGTGTGAGCTTCGTGTACAATGTAGTTCGTTTTAGCTGTAAAGTAACTGCCATTACCTGAAACGAAGTCTTGCTTGTAGGAAGACTCAGAGCCTGGGATTTAACACCATTTCTGAAGTGGAACACACAGCAGAGTTCGCATCCATTGATCACACTCTGCTTTAGAGCAAGAAGCACGCTCTTGCATTCTAGAGTCTCTAAGACAGCAGGAAACTTGAGTGTGCTCAGAATAAAAGAACGGTGTTTTCTACACATACGGACCATATCTAGTCCAACTCTGCCTTTGAAATTGGTACAAAGCACAGGTCCTCTAACATCCAAAGCTTGTCATTTAAGATGACAAACCTGGGAGCTTGGTGAACGATGTAGTTCGTTTGAGCTGAAAAGTGACTGCCCTTACCTGAAACGAAATCTTGCTTGTTGGAAGACTCAGAACCTGGGATTTAACTCCATTTCTGAAGGGAAACACACAGCAGAGTTCTCTTCCATAGATCACACTCTGCTTTAGAGCAAGAAGCACGCTCTTGCTTTCTAGATTCTCTAAGACAGCAGGAAACGTGAGTGTGCTGAGAACAAAAGAACGGTGTTTCCTACACATACGGACCATATCTACTCCAACTCTGCTTCTGGTATTGATACAACGCACTGGTCCTCTAACATCCAATGCTTGTCAGGTATGATGGGAAACGTGTTAGCTTCGTGAACGATGTAGTTCGTTTGAGCTGAAAAGTGACTGCCCTTACCTGAAACGAATTCTTTCTTGTAGGAAGACTCAGAGCTTGGAATTTAACTCCATTTCTGAAGGGAAACACACAGCACACTTCTCATCCATAAATCACAATCTGCTTTAGAGCAAGAACTACACTCTTCCTTTCTAGAGTGTCTAATAATGCAGGAAGCGTGATTTTGCTCAGAACAAAACAACAGTGTTTCCTTCACATACGGACCATATCTAGTTCAACTCTTATTCTGAAACTGACACAAAGCACAGGTCCTGTAACATCCAATGCTTTTCAATTAAGACTGAGAAATGTGTGAGCTTCGTGAACGATGTAGTTCTTTGGGCTGTGAAGTAACTGCCCTTACCTGAAACGAAGTCTTACTTGTAGGAAGACTCAGAGCCTGGGATTTAACTCCAATTCTGAAGTGAAACACACAACAGAGTTCTCATCCATGGATCCCATTCTGCTTTAGAGCAAGAAGCACGCTCTTGCTTTCTAGAGTCTCTTATACTGCAGGAAACGGGAGTGAGCTCAGAACAAAAGAACAGTGTTTCCTACACATAAGGGCCATATCTAGTTCAACTCTGCTTCTGAAAGAGAAACAAACCACAGGTCCTCTAACATCCAATGATTGTCAGTTAAGATGAGAAACGTGTGAGCTTCGTGAAAGATGTAGTTCGTTTGAGCTGTAAAGTAACTGCCCTTACTGAAACGAAGTCTTGCTTGTAGGAAGACTCAGAGCCTGGGATTTAACACCATTTCTGAAGTGAAACACACAGCAGAGTTCTCATCCATAGATCACACTGTTGTTTAGAGCAAGAAGCACGCTCTTGCATTCTAGACTCTCTAAGACAGCAGGAAACGTGAGTGTGCTCAGAATAAAAGAATGGTGTTTCTAAACATACGGACCATATCTAGTCCAACTCCGCCTCTGAAATTGATACAAAGCACAGGTCCTCTAACATCCAAAGCATGTCATTTAAGATGACAAACCTGGGAGCTTCGTGAACGTTGTAGTTAGTTTGAGCTGAAAAGTGACTGCCCTTACCTGAAATGAAGTCTTGCTTGTAGGAAGACTCAGAACCTGGGATTTAACTCCATTTCTGAAGGGAAACACACAGCATAGTTCTCATCCATGGATCCCATTCTGCTTTAGAGCAAGAAGCACGCTCTTGCATTCTAGAGTCTCTAAGACAGCAGGAAACGTGAGTGTGCTGAGAACAAAAGAACGGTGTTTTCTACACATACGGACCATATCTAGTCCAACTCTGCCTCTGAAATTGATACAAAGCACAGGTCCTCTAACATCCAGTGCTTGTCAGTTAAGATGATAAACGTGTGAGCTTCGTGAACGATGTAGTTCGTTTGAGCTGTAAAGTAACTGCCCTTACTGAAACGAAGTCTTGCTTGTAGGAAGACTCAGAGTCTGGGATTTAACTCCATTTCTGAAGTGAAACACACAGCAGAGTTCTCATCCATAGATCACACTGTTTTTTAGAGCAAGAAGCGCGCTCTTGCATTCTAGAGTCTCTAAGACAGCAGGAAACGTGAGTGTGCTCAGAATAAAAGAATGGTGTTTCTAAACATATGGACCATATCTACTCCAACTCCGCCTCTGAAATTGATACAAAGCACAGGTCCTCTAACATCCAAAGCATGTCATTTAAGATGACAAACCTGGGAGCTTCATGAACGTTGTAGTTAGTTTGAGCTGAAAAGTGACTGCCCTTACCTGAAATGAAGTCTTGCTTGTAGGAAGACTCAACACCTGGGATTTAACTCCATTTCTGAAGGGAAACACACAGCATAGTTCTCATCCATGGATCCCATTCTGCTTTAGAGCAAGAAGCACGCTCTTGCTTTCTAGAGTCTCTTGTACTGCAGGAAACGTGAGTGTGCTCAGAACAAAAGAACGGTGTTTCCTATACATAAGGGCCATATATAGTTCAACTCTGCTTCTGAAAGAGAAACAAACCACAGGTCCAATAACATCCAATGATTGTCACTTAAAATGAGAAACGTGTGAGCTTCGTGAACGATGTAGTTCGTTTGAGCTGTAAAGTGACTGCCCTTACCTGAAATGAAGTGTCACTTGTAGGAAGATTCGGAGCGTGGGATTCAACTCCATTTCTGAAGGGAAACACACAGCAGAGTTCTCATCCATAGATCACACTCTGCTTTAGAGCAAGAAGCACGCTCTTGCTTTCTAGATTCTCTAAGACAGCAGGAAACTTGAGTGTGCTGAGAACAAAACAACGGTGTTTCCTACACATACAGACTATATCTACTCCAACTCTGCTTCTGGTATTGATACAACGCACTGGTCCTCTAACATCCAATGCTTGTCAGGTATGATGGGAAACGTGTTAGCTTCGTGAACGATGTAGTTCGTTTGAGCTGAAAAGTGACTGTCCTTACCTGAAACGAAGTCTTTCTTGTAGGAAGACTCAGAGCCTGGAATTTAACTCCATTTCTGAAGGGAAACACACAGCACACTTCTCATCCATAAATCACACTCTGCTTTAGAGCAAGAACCACACTCTTCCTTTCTAGTTTGTCTAAGAATGCAGGAAACGTGATTTTGCTCAGAACAAAAGAACAGTGTTTTCTACACATACGGACCATATCTAGTTCAACACTTATTCTGAAACTGACACAAAGCACAGGTCCTGTAACATCCAATGCTTTTCAATTAAGACTGAGAAATGTGTGAGCTTCGTTAACGATGTAGTTCGTTTGTGCTGTGAAGTAACTGCCCTTACCTGAAACAAAGTCTTACTTGTAGGAAGACTCAGAGCCTGGGATTTAACTCCAATTCTGAAGTGAAACACACAACAGAGTTCTCATCCATGGATCCCATTGGCTTTAGAGCAAGAAGCATGCTCTTGATTTCTAGAGTCTCTTATACTGCAGGAAACGTGAGTGTGCTCAGAACAAAGAACGTTGTTTTCTACACATACGGACCATATCTAGTTCAACTCTTATTCTGAAACTCATACAAACCACAGGTCCTCTAACATCCAATGCTTTTCAATTAACACTGAGAAACGTGTGAGCTTCGTGTACAATGTAGTTCGTTTGAGCTGTAAAGTAACTGCCATTACCTGAAACGAAGTCTTGCTTGTAGGAAGACTCAGAGCCTGGGATTTAACACCATTTCTGAAGTGGAACACACACCAGAGTTCGCATCCATTGATCACACTCTGCTTTAGAGCAAGTAGCACGCTCTTGCATTCTAGAGTCTCTAAGACAGCAGGAAACATGAGTGTGCTCAGAATAAAAGAATGGTGTTTCTAAACATACGGACCATATCTAGTCCAACTCCGCCTCTGAAATTGATACAAAGCACAGGTCCTCTAACATCCAAAGCATGTCATTTAAGATGAGAAACCTGGGAGCTTCGTGAACGTTGTAGTTAGTTTGAGCTGAAAAGTGACTGCCCTTACCTGAAACGAACTCTTGCTTGTAGGAAGACTAAGAACCTGGGATTTAACTCCATTTCTGAAGGGAAACACACAGCATAGTTCTCATCCATGGATCCCATTCTGCTTTAGAGCAAGAAGCACGCTCTTGCTTTCTAGAGTCTCTTATACTGCAGGAAACGTGAGTGTGCTCAGAACAAAAGAACGGTGTTTCCTACACATAAGGGCCATATATAGTTCAACTCTGCTTCTGAAAGAGAAACAAACCACAGGTCCAATAACATCCAATGATTGTCACTTAAAATGAGAAACGTGTGAGCTTCGTGAACGATGTAGTTCGTTTGAGCTGTAAAGTGACTGCCCTTACCTGAAATGAAGTGTCACTTGTAGGAAGATTCAGAGCCTGGGATTCAACTCCATTTCTGAAGGGAAACACACAGCAGAGTTCTCTTCCATAGATCACACTCTGCTTTAGAGCAAGAAGCACGCTCTTGTTTTCTAGATTCTCTAAGACAGCAGGAAACGTGAGTGTGCTGAGAACAAAAGAACGGTGTTTCCTACACATACGGACCATATCTACTCCAACTCTGCTTCTGGTATTGATACAACGCACTGGTCCTCTAACATCCAATGCTTGTCAGGTATGATGGGAAACGTGTTAGCTTCGTGAACGATGTAGTTCGTTGGAGCTGAAAAGTGACTGCCCTTACCTGAAACGAAGTCTTTCTTGCAGGAAGACTCAGAGCCTGGAATTTAACTCCATTTCTGAAGGGAAACACACAGCACACTTCTCATCCATAAATCACACTCTGCTTTAGAGCAAGAACTACACTCTTCCTTTCTAGAGTGTCTAATAATGCAGGAAACGTGATTTTGCTCAGAACAAAACAACAGTGTTTCCTACACATACGGACCATATCTAGTTCAACTCTTATTCTGAAACTGACACAAAGCACATGTCCTGTAACATCCAATGCTTTTCAATTAAGACTGAGAAATGTGTGAGCTTCGTGAACGATGTAGTTCGTTTGTGCTGTGAAGTAACTGCCCTTACCTGAAACGAAGTCTTACTTGTAGGAAGACTCAGAGCCTGGGATTTAACTCCAATTCTGAAGTGAAACACACAACAGAGTTCTCATCCATGGATCCCATTGGATTTAGAGCAAGAAACATGCTCTTGATTTCCAGAGTCTCTTACACTGCTTGAAACATGAGTGTGCTCAGAACAAAAGAACGTTGTTTTCTACACATACGGACCATATCTAGTCCAACTCTGCTTCTGAAACTCATACAAACCACAGGTCCTCTAACATCCAATGCTTTTCAATTAACACTGAGAAACGTGTGAGCTTCGTGTACAATGTAGTTCGTTTTAGCTGTAAAGTAACTGCCATTACCTGAAATGAAGTCTTGCTTGTAGGAAGACTCAGAACCTGGGATTTAACTCCATTTCTGAAGGGAAACACACAGCATAGTTCTCATCCATGGATCCCATACTGCTTTAGAGCAAGAAGCACGCTCTTGCATTCTAGAGTCTCTAAGACAGCAGGAAACGTGAGTGTGCTGAGAACAAAAGAACGGTGTTTTCTACACATACGGACCATATCTAGTTCAACTCTGCTTCTGAAAGAGAAACAAACCACAGGTCCTCTAACATCCAATGATTGTCAGTTAAGATGAGAAACGTGTGAGCTTCGTGAAAGATGTAGTTCGTTTGAGCTGTAAAGTAACTGCCCTTACTGAAACGAATTCTTGCTTGTAGGAAGACTCAGAGCCTGGGATTTAACTCCATTTCTGAAGTGAAACACACAGCAGAGTTCTCATCCATAGATCACACTGTTCTTTAGAGCAAGAAGCACGCTCTTGCATTCTAGAGTCTCTAAGACAGCAGGAAACGTGAGTGTGCTCAGAATAAAAGAATGGTGTTTCTAAACATACGGACCATATCTAGTCCAACTCCGCCTCTGAAATTGATACAAAGCACAGGTCCTCTAACATCCAAAGCATGTCATTTAAGATGACAAACCTGGGAGCTTCGTGAACGTTGTAGTAAGTTTGAGCTGAAAAGTGACTGCCCTTACCTGAAATGAAGTCTTGCTTGTAGGAAGACTCAGAACCTGGGATTTAACTCCATTTCTGAAGGGAAACACACAGCATAGTTCTCATCCATGGATCCCATACTGCTTTAGAGCAAGAAGCACGCTCTTGCATTCTAGAGTCTCTAAGACAGCAGGAAACGTGAGTGTGCTGAGAACAAAAGAACGGTGTTTTCTACACATACGGACCATATCTAGTCCAACTCTGCCTCTGAAATTGATACAAAGCACAGGTCCTCTAACATCCAGTGCTTGTCAGTTAAGATGATAAACGTGTGAGCTTCATGAACGATGTAGTTCGTTTGAGCTGTAAAGTAACTGCCCTTACTGAAACGAAGTCTTGCTTGTAGGAAGACTCAGAGTCTGGGTTTTAACTCCATTTCTGAAGTGAAACACACAGCAGAGTTCTCATCCATAGATCACACTGTTATTTAGAGCAAGAAGCACGCTCTTGCATTCTAGAGTCTCTAAGACAGCAGGAAACGTGAGTGTGCTCAGAATAAAAGAATGGTGTTTCTAAACATATGGACCATATCTACTCCAACTCTGCCTCTGAAATTGATACAAAGCACAGGTCCTCTAACATCCAAAGCATGTCATTTACGATTTAAAACCTGGGAGCTTCGTGAACTTTGTAGTTAGTTTGAGGGGAAAAGTGACTGCCCTTAACTGAAATGAAGTCTTGCTTGTAGGAAGACTCAGAACCTGGGATTTAACTCCGTTTCTGAAGGGAAACACACAGCATAGTTCTCATCCATGGATCCCATTCTGCTTCAGAGCAAGAAGCACGCTCTTGCTTTCTAGAGTCTCTTATAGTGCAGGAAACATGAGTGTGCTCAGAACAAAAGAACGGTGTTTCCTATACATAAGGGCCATATATAGTTCAACTCTGCTTGTGAAAGAAAAACAAACCACAGGTCCAATAAGATCCAATAATTGTCACTTAAAATGAGAAACGTGTGAGCTTCGTGAACGATGTAGTTCGTTTGAGCTGTAAAGTGACTGCCCTTACCTGAAATGAAGTGTCACTTGTAGGAAGATTCAGAGCCTGGGATTCAACTCCATTTCTGAAGGGAAGCACACAGCAGAGTTCTCATCTATAGATCACACTCTGCTTTAGAGCAAGAAGAACGCTCTTGCTTTCTAGATTCTCTAAGACAGCAGGAAACTTGAGTGTGCTGAGAACAAAAGAACGGTGTTTCCTACACATACAGACTATATCTACTCCAACTCTGCTTCTGGTATTGATACAATGCACTGGTCCTCTAACATCCAATGCTTGTCAGGTATGATGGGAAACGTGTTAGCTTCATGAACGATGTAGTTCGTTTGAGGTGAAAAGTGACTGTCCTTACCTGAAACGAATTCTTGCTTGTAGGAAGACTCAGAGCCTGGAATTTAACTCCATTTCTGAAGGGAAACACACAGCACACTTCTCATCCATAAATCACACTCTGCTTTAGAGCAAGAACCACACTCTTCCTTTCTAGAGTGTCTAAGAATGCAGGAAACGTGATTTTGCTCAGAACAAAAGAACAGTGTTTCCTACACATACGGACCATATCTAGTTCAACGCTTATTCTGAAACTGACACAAAGCACAGGTCCTGTAACATCCAATGCTTTTCAATTAAGACTGAGAAATGTGTGAGCTTCGTTAACGATGTAGTTCGTTTGTGCTGTGAAGTAACTGCCCTTACCTGAAACAAAGTCTTACTTGTAGGAAGACTCAGAGCCTGGGATTTAACTCCAATTCTGAAGTGAAACACACAACAGAGTTCTCATCCATGGATCCCATTGGCTTTAGAGCAAGAAGCATGCTCTTGATTTCTAGAGTCTCTTATACTGCAGGAAACGTGAGTGTGCTCAGAACAAAGAACGTTGTTTTCTACACATACGGACCATATCTAGTTCAACTCTTATTCTGAAACTCATACAAACCACAGGTCCTCTAACATCCAATGCTTTTCAATTAACACTGAGAAACGTGTGAGCTTCGTGTACAATGTAGTTCGTTTGAGCTGTAAAGTAACTGCCATTACCTGAAACGAAGTCTTCCTTGTAGGAAGACTCAGAGCCTAGGATTTAACACCATTTCTGAAGTGGAACACACACCAGAGTTCGCATCCATTGATCACACTCTGCTTTAGAGCAAGTAGCACGCTCTTGCATTCTAGAGTCTCTAAGACAGCAGGAAACGTGAGTGTGCTGAGAACAAAAGAACAGTGTTTCCTACACATAAGGGCCATATCTAGTTCAACTCTGCTTCTGAAAGAGAAACAAACCACAGGTCCTCTAACATCCAATGATTGTCAGTTAAGATGAGAAACGTGTGAGCTTCGTGAAAGATGTAGTTCGTTTGAGCTGTAAAGTAACTGCCATTACCTGAAACGAAGTCTTGTTTGTAGGAAGACTCAGAGCCTGGGATTTAACACCATTTCTGAAGTGGAAAACACACGAGAGTTCGCATCCATTGATCACACTGTTCCTTAGAGCAAGAAGCACGCTCTTTCATTCTAGAGTCTCTAAGACAGCAGGAAACGTGAGTGTGCTCAGAATAAAAGAATGGTGTTTCTAAACATACGGACCATATCTAGTCCAACTCCGCCTCTGAAATTGATACAAAGCACCGGTCCTCTAACATCCAAAGCATGTCATTTAAGATGACAAACCTGGGAGCTTCGTGAACGTTGTACTTAGTTTGAGCTGAAAAGTGACTGCCCTTACCTGAAACGAACTCTTGCTTGTAGGAAGACTAAGAACCTGGGATTTAACTCCATTTCTGAAGGGAAACACACAGCATAGTTCTCATCCATGGATCCCATTCTGCTTTAGAGCAAGAAGCACGCTCTTGCTTTCTAGAGTCTCTTATACTGCAGGAAACGTGAGTGTGCTCAGAACAAAAGAACGGTGTTTCCTACACATAAGGGCCATATATAGTTCAACTCTGCTTCTGAAAGAGAAACAAACCACAGGTCCTCTAACATCCAATGATTGTCAGTTAAGATGAGAAACGTGTGAGCTTCGTGAAAGATGTAGTTCGTTTGAGCTGTAAAGTAACTGCCCTTACTGAAACGAAGTCTTGCTTGTAGGAAGACTCAGAGCCTGGGATTTAACTCCATTTCTGAAGTGAAACACACAGCAGAGTTCTCATCCATAGATCACACACTGCTTTAGAGCAAGAAGCACGCTCTTGCTTTCTAGATTCTCTAAGACAGCAGGAAACTTGAGTGTGCTGAGAACAAAACAACGGTGTTTCCTACACATACAGACTATATCTACTCCAACTCTGCTTCTGGTATTGATACAACGCACTGGTCCTCTAACATCCAATGCTTGCCAGGTATGATGGGAAACGTGTTAGCTTCGTGAACGATGTAGTTCGTTTGAGCTGAAAAGTGACTGTCTTTACCTGAAACGAAGTCTTGCTTGTAGGAAGACTCAGAGCCTGGAATTTAACTCCATTTCTGAAGGGAAACACACAGCACACTTCTCATCCATAAATCACACTCTGCTTTAGAGCAAGAACCACACTCTTCCTTTCTAGAGTGTCTAATAATGCAGGAAACATGATTTTGCTCAGAACAAAACAACAGTGTTTCCTACACATACGGACCATATCAAGTTCAACACTTATTCTGAAAGCACAGGTCCTGTAACATCCAATGCTTTTCAATTAAGACTGAGAATTGTGTGAGCTTCGTGAACGATGTAGTTCGTTTGTGCTGTGAAGTAACTGCCCTTACCTCAAACGAAGTCTTACTTGTAGGAAGACTCAGAGCCTGGGATTTAACTCCAATTCTGAAGTGAAACACACAACAGAGTTCTCATCCATGGATCCCATTGGCTTTAGAGCAAGAAGCATGCTCTTGATTTCTAGAGTCTCTTATACTGCAGGAAACGTGAGTGTGCTCAGAACAAAGAACGTTGTTTTCTACACATACGGACCATATCTAGTCCAACTCTGCCTCTGAAATTGATACAAAGCACAGGTCCTCTAACATCCAGTGCTTGTCAGTTAAGATGATAAACGTGTGAGCTTCGTGAACGATGTAGTTCGTTTGAGCTGTAAAGTAACTGCCCTTACTAAAACGAAGTCTTGCTTGTAGGAAGACTCAGAGCCTGGGATTTAACTCCATTTCTGAAGGGAAACACACAGCTTAGTTCTCATCCATGGATCCCATTCTGCTTTGGAGCAAGAAGCACGCTCTTGCATTCTAGAGTCTCTAAGACAGCAGGAAACGTGAGTGTGCTGAGAACAAAAGAACGGTGTTTTCTACACATACGGACCATATCTAGTCCAACTCTGCCTCTGAAATTGATACAAAGCACAGGTCCTCTAACATCCAGTGCTTGTCAGTTAAGATGATAAACGTGTGAGCTTCGTGAACGATGTAGTTCGTTTGAGCTGTAAAGTAACTGCCCTTACCTGAAATGAAGTGTCACTTGTAGGAAGACTCAGATCCTGGGATTTAACTCCAATTCTGAAGTGAAACGCACAGCAGAGTTCTCATCCTTGGATCCCATTGTGCTTTAGAGCAAGAAGCACGCTCTTGATTTCTAGAGTCTCATATAATGCTGGAAACGTGAGTGTGCTCAGAACAAAAGAACGTTGTTTTCTACACATACGGACCATATCTAGTGCAACTCTTATTCTGAAACTGACACAAAGCACAGGTCCTGTAACATCCAATGCTTTTCAATTAACAATGAGAAACGTGTGAGCTTCGTGTACAATGTAGTTTGTTTGAGCTGTAAAGTAACTGCCATTACCTGAAACGAAGTCTTGCTTGTAGGAAGACTCAGAGCCTGGGATTTAACACCATTTCTGAAGTGGAACACACAGCAGAGTTCGCATCCATTGATCACACTCTGCTTTAGAGCAAGACCCACGCTCTTGCATTCTAGAGTCTCTAAGACAGCAGGAAACGTGAGTGTGCTTAGAATAAAAGGACGGTGTTTTCTACACATACGGACCAAATCTAGTCGAACTCTGCCTTTGAAATTGATACAAAGCTCATGTCCCCTAACATCCAAAGCTTGTCACTTAAGATGACAAACCTGGGAGCTTCGTGAACAATGTAGTTCATTTGAGCTGAAAAGTGACTGCCCTACCCTGAAAGGAACTCTTGCTTGTAGGAAGACTCAGAACCTGGGATTTAACTCCATTTCTGAAGGGAAACACACAGCATAGTTCTCATCCATGGATCCCATTCTGCTTTAGAGCAAGAAGCACGCTATTGCTTTCTAGAGTCTCTTATACTGCAGGAAACGGGAGTGAGCTCAGAACAAAAGAACAGTGTTTCCTACACATAAGGGCCATATCTAGTTTAACTCTGCTTCTGAAAGAGAAAGAAACCACAGGTCTTCTAACATCCAATGATTGTCAGTTAAGATGAGAAACGTGTGAGCTTCGTGAAAGATGTAGTTCGTTTGAGCTGTAAAGTAACTGCCCTTACCTGAAATGAAGTGTCACTTGTAGGAAGACTCAGAGCCTGGGATTTAACTCCATTTCTGAAGTGAAACGCACAGCAGAGTTATCATCCATGGATCCCATTGAGCTTTAGAGCAAGAAGCACGCTCTTGATTTCTAGAGTCTCTTATACTGCTGGAAACGTGAGTGTGCTCAGAACAAAGAACGTTGTTTTCTACACATACGGACCATATCTAGTTCAACTCTTATTCTGAAACTGACACAAAGCCCAGGTCCTGTAACATCCAATGCTTTTCAATTAACACTGAGAAACGTGTGAGCTTCGTGTACAATGTAGTTCGTTTGAGCTGTAAAGTAACTGCCATTACCTGAAACGAATTCTTGCTTGTAGGAAGACTCAGAACCTGTGATTTAACTCCATTTCTGAAGTGAAACACACAGCAAGGTTCTCATACATTGATCACACTCTGCTTTAGAGCAAGAAGCACGCTCTTGCTTTCTAGATTCTCTAAGACAGCAGGAAACGTGAGTGTGCTGAGAAAAAAACCGTATTTCCAACACATATGGACCATATCTAGTCGAACTCTGCTTCTGAAAATGATACAATGCACTAGTCCTCTAACATCCAATGCTTGTCAGGTAAGATGGGAAACGTGTTAGCTTCGTGAACGATGTAGTTCGTTTGAGCTGAAAAGTGACTGCCCTTATCTGTAAAGAAGTCTTTCTTGTAGGAAGACACAGAGCCTGGGATTTAACCCCATTTCTGAAGGGAAACACAAAGCACAGTTCTCATCCATTGATCACACTCTGCTTTAGAGCAAGAAGCACGCTCTTGCTTTCTAGATTCTCTAAGACAGCAGGAAACGTGAGTGTGCTGAGATCAAAAGAACGGTGTTTCCTACACATACGGAGCATATCTAGTCCAACTCTGCGTCTGAAATTGATACAAAGCACAGGTGCTCTAACATCCAAATCTTGTCATTTAAGATGACTAACCTGGGAGCTTCGTGAACGATGTAGTTCATTTGAGCTGAAAAGTGACTGCCCTTACCTGAAACGAAATCTTGCTTGTAGAAAGACTCAGAACCTGGGATTTAACTCCATATCTGAAGGGAAACACACAGCATAGTTCTCATCCATGGATCCCATTCTGCTTTAGAGCAAGAAGCATGCTCTTGCTTTCTAGAGTCTCTTATACTGCAGGAAAGGGAGTGAGCTCAGAACAAAAGAACAGTGTTTCCTACACATAAGCGCCATATCTAGTTCAACTCTGCTTCTGAAAGAGAAGCAAACCACAGGTCCTCTAACATCAAATGATTGTCAGTTAAGATGAGAAACGTGTGAGCTTCGTGAATGATGTAGTTCATTTGAGCTGTAAAGCAACTGCCCATACCTGAAATGAAGTGTCACTTGTAGGAAGACTCAGAGCCTGGGATTTAACTCCATTTCTGAAGTGAAACACACAGCACAGTTGTCATCCATGGATCCCATTGTGCTTTAGAGCAAGAAGCACGCTCTTGCTTTCTAGAGTGTCTTATCCTGCAGGAAACGTGAGTGTGCTCAGAACAAAAGAACGTTGTTTTCTACACATACGGACCATATCTAGTCCAACCCTGCCTCTGAAATTTTTACAAAGCACAGGTGCTCTAACATCCAAAGCTTGTCAGTTAAGATGAGAAACGTGTGAGCTTCGTGAAAGATGTAGTTCGTTTGAGCTGTAAAGTAACTGCCCTTACCTGAAATGAAGTGTCACTTGTAGGAAGACTCAGAGCCTGGGATTTAACTCCATTTCTGACATGAAACGCACAGCAGAGTTCTCATCCATGGATCCCATTGTGCTTTAGAGCAAGAAGCATGCTCTTGATTTCCAGATTCTCTTACACTGCAGGAAACTTGACTGTGCTCAGAACAAAAGAACGTTGTTTTCTACACACATGGACCATATCTAGTTCAACTCTTATTCTGAAACTGACACAAAGCCCAGGTCCTGTAACATCCAATGCTTTTCAATTAACACTGAGAAACGTGTGAGCTTCGTGTACAATGTAGTATGTTTGAGCTGTAAAGTAACTGCCATTACCTGAAACGAAGTCTTGCTTGTAGGAAGACTCAGAACCTGGGATTTAACTCCATTTCTGAAGTGAAACACACAGCAGAGTTCTCATCCATTGATCACACTCTGCTTTAGAGCAAGAAGCATGCTCTTGCTTTCTAGATTCTCTAAGACAGCAGGAAACGTGAGTGTGCTGAGAACAAAAGAACAGTATTTCCTACACATACGGACCATATCTAGTCGAACTCTGCTTCTGAAAATGATACAAATCACTGGTCGTCTAACATCCAATGCTTGTCATGTAAGATGGGAAATGAGTTAGCTTCGTGAACGATGTAGTTCGTTTGAGCTGAAAAGTGACTGCCCTTACCTGTAAAGAAGTCTTTCTTGTAGGAAGACACAGAGCCTGGGATTTAACCCCATTTCTGAAGGGAAACACAAAGCACAGTTCTCATCCATTGATCACACTCTGCTTTAGAGCAAGAAGCACGCTCTTGCTTTCTAGATCCTCTAAGACAGCAGGAATCGTGAGTGTGCTGAGAACAAAAGAACGGTGTTTCCTACACATACAGAGCATATCTAGTCCAACTCTGCGTCTGAAATTGATACAAAGCACAGGTGCTCTAACATCCAAAGCTTGTCATTTAAGATGACAAACCTGGGAGCTTCGTGAACGATGTAGTTCATTTGAGCTGATAAGTGACTGCCCTTACCTGAAACGAAATCTTGCTTGTAGGAAGACTCAGAACCTGGGATTTAACTCCATTTCTGAAGGGATACACACAGCATAGTTCTCATCCATGGATCCCATTCTGCTTTAGAGCAAGAAGCATGCTCTTGCTTTCTAGAGTCTCTTATACTGCAGGAAAGGGAGTGAGCTCAGAACAAAAGAACAGTGTTTCCTACACATAAGGGCCATATCTAGTTCAACTCTGCTTCTGAAAGGGAAACAATCCACAGGTCCTCTAACATCCAATGATTGTCAGTTAAGATTAGAAACGTGTGAGCTTCGTGAACGATGTAGTTCGTTTGAGCTGTAAAGTAACTGCCCTTACCTGAAATGAAGTGTCACTTGTAGGAAGACTCAGAGCCTGGGATTTAACACCATTTCTAAAGTGGAACACATAGCAGAATTCGCATCCATTGATCACACTCTGCTTTAGAGCAAGAAGCACGCTCTTGCATTCTAGAGTCTCTAAGACAGCAGAAAACGTGAGTGTGCTCAGAATAAAGAATGGTGTTTCTAAACATACGGACCATATCTAGTCCAACTCCGCCTCTGAAATTGATACAAAGCACAGGTCCTCTAACATCCAAAGCATGTCATTTAAGATGAGAAACCTGGGAGCTTCGTGAACGTTGTAGTTAGTTTGAGCTGAAAAGTGACTGCCCTTACCTGAAACGAACTCTTGCTTGTAGGAAGACTAAGAACCTGGGATTTAACTCCATTTCTGAAGGGAAACACACAGCATAGTTCTCATCCATGGATCCCATTCTGCTTTAGAGCAAGAAGCACGCTCTTGCTTTCTAGAGTCTCTTATACTGCAGGAAACGTGAGTGTGCTCAGAACAAAAGAACGGTGTTTCCTACACATAAGGGCCATATATAGTTCAACTCTGCTTCTGAAAGAGAAACAAACCACAGGTCCAATAACATCCAATGATTGTCACTTAAAATGAGAAACGTGTGAGCTTCGTGAACGATGTAGTTCGTTTGAGCTGAAAAGTGACTGCCCTTACCTGTAAAGAAGTCTTTCTTGTAGGAAGACACAGAGCCTGGGATTTAACCCCATTTCTGAAGGGAAACACAAAGCACAGTTCTCATCCATTGATCACACTCTGCTTTAGAGCAAGAAGCACGCTCTTGCTTTCTAGATCCTCTAAGACAGCAGGAATCGTGAGTGTGCTGAGAACAAAAGAACGGTGTTTCCTACACATACAGAGCATATCTAGTCCAACTCTGCGTCTGAAATTGATACAAAGCACAGGTGCTCTAACATCCAAAGCTTGTCATTTAAGATGACAAACCTGGGAGCTTCGTGAACGATGTAGTTCATTTGAGCTGATAAGTGACTGCCCTTACCTGAAACGAAATCTTGCTTGTAGGAAGACTCAGAACCTGGGATTTAACTCCATTTCTGAAGGGATACACACAGCATAGTTCTCATCCATGGATCCCATTCTGCTTTAGAGCAAGAAGCATGCTCTTGCTTTCTAGAGTCTCTTATACTGCAGGAAAGGGAGTGAGCTCAGAACAAAAGAACAGTGTTTCCTACACATAAGGGCCATATCTAGTTCAACTCTGCTTCTGAAAGGGAAACAATCCACAGGTCCTCTAACATCCAATGATTGTCAGTTAAGATTAGAAACGTGTGAGCTTCGTGAACGATGTAGTTCGTTTGAGCTGTAAAGTAACTGCCCTTACCTGAAATGAAGTGTCACTTGTAGGAAGACTCAGAGCCTGGGATTTAACACCATTTCTAAAGTGGAACACATAGCAGAATTCGCATCCATTGATCACACTCTGCTTTAGAGCAAGAAGCACGCTCTTGCATTCTAGAGTCTCTAAGACAGCAGAAAACGTGAGTGTGCTCAGAATAAAAGAATGGTGTTTCTAAACATACGGACCATATCTAGTCCAACTCCGCCTCTGAAATTGATACAAAGCACAGGTCCTCTAACATCCAAAGCATGTCATTTAAGATGAGAAACCTGGGAGCTTCGTGAACGTTGTAGTTAGTTTGAGCTGAAAAGTGACTGCCCTTACCTGAAACGAACTCTTGCTTGTAGGAAGACTAAGAACCTGGGATTTAACTCCATTTCTGAAGGGAAACACACAGCATAGTTCTCATCCATGGATCCCATTCTGCTTTAGAGCAAGAAGCACGCTCTTGCTTTCTAGAGTCTCTTATACTGCAGGAAACGTGAGTGTGCTCAGAACAAAAGAACGGTGTTTCCTACACATAAGGGCCATATATAGTTCAACTCTGCTTCTGAAAGAGAAACAAACCACAGGTCCAATAACATCCAATGATTGTCACTTAAAATGAGAAACGTGTGAGCTTCGTGAACGATGTAGTTCGTTTGAGCTGAAAAGTGACTGCCCTTACCTGTAAAGAAGTCTTTCTTGTAGGAAGACACAGAGCCTGGGATTTAACCCCATTTCTGAAGGGAAACACAAAGCACAGTTCTCATCCATTGATCACACTCTGCTTTAGAGCAAGAAGCACGCTCTTGCTTTCTAGATCCTCTAAGACAGCAGGAATCGTGAGTGTGCTGAGAACAAAAGAACGGTGTTTCCTACACATACAGAGCATATCTAGTCCAACTCTGCGTCTGAAATTGATACAAAGCACAGGTGCTCTAACATCCAAAGCTTGTCATTTAAGATGACAAACCTGGGAGCTTCGTGAACGATGTAGTTCATTTGAGCTGATAATTGACTGCCCTTACCTGAAACGAAATCTTGCTTGTAGGAAGACTCAGAACCTGGGATTTAACTCCATTTCTGAAGGGATACACACAGCATAGTTCTCATCCATGGATCCCATTCTGCTTTAGAGCAAGAAGCATGCTCTTGCTTTCTAGAGTCTCTTATACTGCAGGAAAGGGAGTGAGCTCAGAACAAAAGAACAGTGTTTCCTACACATAAGGGCCATATCTAGTTCAACTCTGCTTCTGAAAGGGAAACAATCCACAGGTCCTCTAACATCCAATGATTGTCAGTTAAGATTAGAAACGTGTGAGCTTCGTGAACGATGTAGTTCGTTTGAGCTGTAAAGTAACTGCCCTTACCTGAAATGAAGTGTCACTTGTAGGAAGACTCAGAGCCTGGGATTTAACACCATTTCTAAAGTGGAACACATAGCAGAATTCGCATCCATTGATCACACTCTGCTTTAGAGCAAGAAGCACGCTCTTGCATTCTAGAGTCTCTAAGACAGCAGAAAACGTGAGTGTGCTCAGAATAAAAGAATGGTGTTTCTAAACATACGGACCATATCTAGTCCAACTCCGCCTCTGAAATTGATACAAAGCACAGGTCCTCTAACATCCAAAGCATGTCATTTAAGATGGGAAACCTGGGAGCTTCGTGAACGTTGTAGTTAGTTTGAGCTGAAAAGTGACTGCCCTTACCTGAAACGAACTCTTGCTTGTAGGAAGACTAAGAACCTGGGATTTAACTCCATTTCTGAAGGGAAACACACAGCATAGTTCTCATCCATGGATCCCATTCTGCTTTAGAGCAAGAAGCACGCTCTTGCTTTCTAGAGTCTCTTATACTGCAGGAAACGTGAGTGTGCTCAGAACAAAAGAACGGTGTTTCCTACACATAAGGGCCATATATAGTTCAACTCTGCTTCTGAAAGAGAAACAAACCACAGGTCCAATAACATCCAATGATTGTCACTTAAAATGAGAAACGTGTGAGCTTCGTGAACGATGTAGTTCGTTTGAGCTGAAAAGTGACTGCCCTTACCTGTAAAGAAGTCTTTCTTGTAGGAAGACACAGAGCCTGGGATTTAACCCCATTTCTGAAGGGAAACACAAAGCACAGTTCTCATCCATTGATCACACTCTGCTTTAGAGCAAGAAGCACGCTCTTGCTTTCTAGATCCTCTAAGACAGCAGGAATCGTGAGTGTGCTGAGAACAAAAGAACGGTGTTTCCTACACATACAGAGCATATCTAGTCCAACTCTGCGTCTGAAATTGATACAAAGCACAGGTGCTCTAACATCCAAAGCTTGTCATTTAAGATGACAAACCTGGGAGCTTCGTGAACGATGTAGTTCATTTGAGCTGATAATTGACTGCCCTTACCTGAAACGAAATCTTGCTTGTAGGAAGACTCAGAACCTGGGATTTAACTCCATTTCTGAAGGGATACACACAGCATAGTTCTCATCCATGGATCCCATTCTGCTTTAGAGCAAGAAGCATGCTCTTGCTTTCTAGAGTCTCTTATACTGCAGGAAAGGGAGTGAGCTCAGAACAAAAGAACAGTGTTTCCTACACATAAGGGCCATATCTAGTTCAACTCTGCTTCTGAAAGGGAAACAATCCACAGGTCCTCTAACATCCAATGATTGTCAGTTAAGATTAGAAACGTGTGAGCTTCGTGAACGATGTAGTTCGTTTGAGCTGTAAAGTAACTGCCCTTACCTGAAATGAAGTGTCACTTGTAGGAAGACTCAGAGCCTGGGATTTAACACCATTTCTAAAGTGGAACACATAGCAGAATTCGCATCCATTGATCACACTCTGCTTTAGAGCAAGAAGCACGCTCTTGCATTCTAGAGTCTCTAAGACAGCAGAAAACGTGAGTGTGCTCAGAATAAAAGAATGGTGTTTCTAAACATACGGACCATATCTAGTCCAACTCCGCCTCTGAAATTGATACAAAGCACAGGTCCTCTAACATCCAAAGCATGTCATTTAAGATGAGAAACCTGGGAGCTTCGTGAACGTTGTAGTTAGTTTGAGCTGAAAAGTGACTGCCCTTACCTGAAACGAACTCTTGCTTGTAGGAAGACTAAGAACCTGGGATTTAACTCCATTTCTGAAGGGAAACACACAGCATAGTTCTCATCCATGGATCCCATTCTGCTTTAGAGCAAGAAGCACGCTCTTGCTTTCTAGAGTCTCTTATACTGCAGGAAACGTGAGTGTGCTCAGAACAAAAGAACGGTGTTTCCTACACATAAGGGCCATATATAGTTCAACTCTGCTTCTGAAAGAGAAACAAACCACAGGTCCAATAACATCCAATGATTGTCACTTAAAATGAGAAACGTGTGAGCTTCGTGAACGATGTAGTTCGTTTGAGCTGTAAAGTGACTGCCCTTACCTGAAATGAAGTGTCACTTGTAGGAAGATTCAGAGCCTGGGATTCAACTCCATTTCTGAAGGGAAACACACAGCAGAGTTCTCTTCCATAGATCACACTCTGCTTTAGAGCAAGAAGCACGCTCTTGCTTTCTAGATTCTCTAAGACAGCAGGAAACGTGAGTGTGCTGAGAACAAAAGAACGGTGTTTCCTACACATAAGGACCATATCTACTCCAACTCTGCTTCTGGTATTGATACAACGCACTGGTCCTCTAACATCCAATGCTTGTCAGGTATGATGGGAAACGTGTTAGCTTCGTGAACGATGTAGTTCGTTTGAGCTGAAAAGTGACTGCCCTTACCTGAAACGAATTCTTTCTTGTAGGAAGACTCAGAGCCTGGAATTTAACTCCATTTCTGAAGGGAAACACACAGCACACTTCTCATCCATAAATCACAATCTGCTTTAGAGCAAGAACTACACTCTTCCTTTCTAGAGTGTCTAATAATGCAGGAAGCATGATTTTGCTCAGAACAAAACAACAGTGTTTCCTTCACATACGGACCATATCTAGTTCAACTCTTATTCTGAAACTGACACAAAGCACAGGTCCTGTAACATCCAATGCTTTTCAATTAAGACTGAGAAATGTGTGAGCTTCGTGAACGATGTAGTTCTTTGGGCTGTGAAGTAACTGCCCTTACCTGAAACGAAGTCTTACTTGTAGGAAGACTCAGAGCCTGGGATTTAACTCCAATTCTGAAGTGAAACACACAACAGAGTTCTCATCCATGGATCCCATTCTGCTTTAGAGCAAGAAGCACGCTCTTGCTTTCTAGAGTCTCTTATACTGCAGGAAACGGGAGTTAGCTCAGAACAAAAGAACAGTGTTTCCTACACATAAGGGCCATATCTAGTTCAACTCTGCTTCTGAAAGAGAAACAAACCACAGGTCCTCTAACATCCAATGATTGTCAGTTAAGATGAGAAACGTGTGAGCTTCGTGAAAGATGTAGTTCGTTTGAGCTGTAAAGTAACTGCCCTTACTGAAACGAAGTCTTGCTTGTAGGAAGACTCAGAGCCTGGGATTTAACTCCATTTCTGAAGTGAAACACACAGCAGAGTTCTCATCCATAGATCACACTGTTGTTTAGAGCAAGAAGCACGCTCTTGCATTCTAGACTCTCTAAGACAGCAGGAAACGTGAGTGTGCTCAGAATAAAAGAATGGTGTTTCTAAACATACGGACCATATCTAGTCCAACTCCGCCTCTGAAATTGATACAAAGCACAGGTCCTCTAACATTCAAAGCATGTCATTTAAGATGACAAACCTGGGAGCTTCGTGAACGTTGTAGTTAGTTTGAGCTGAAAAGTGACTGCCCTTACCTGAAATGAAGTCTTGCTTGTAGGAAGACTCAGAACCTGGGATTTAACTCCATTTCTGAAGGGAAACACACAGCATAGTTCTCATCCATGGATCCCATTCTGCTTTAGAGCAAGAAGCACGCTCTTGCATTCTAGAGTCTCTAAGACAGCAGGAAACGTGAGTGTGCTGAGAACAAAAGAACGGTGTTTTCTAAACATACGGACCATATCTAGTCCAACTCTGCCTCTGAAATTGATACAAAGCACAGGTCCTCTAACATCCAGTGCTTGTCAGTTAAGATGATAAACGTGTGAGCTTCGTGAACGATGTAGTTCGTTTGAGCTGTAAAGTAACTGCCCTTACTGAAACGAAGTCTTGCTTGTAGGAAGACTCAGAGTCTGGGATTTAACTCCATTTCTGAAGTGAAACACACAGCAGAGTTCTCATCCATAGATCACACTGTTTTTTAGAGCAAGAAGCGCGCTCTTGCATTCTAGAGTCTCTAAGACAGCAGGAAACGTGAGTGTGCTGAGAACAAAAGAACGGTGTTTCCTACACATACAGACCATATCTACTCCAACTCTGCTTCTGGTATTGATACAACGCACTGGTCCTCTAACATCCAATGCTTGTCAGGTATGATGGGAAACGTGTTAGCTTCGTGAACGATGTAGTTCGTTTGAGCTGAAAAGTGACTGTCCTTACCTGAAACGAAGTCTTGCTTGTAGGAAGACTCAGAGCCTGGAATTTAACTCCATTTCTGAAGGGAAACACACAGCACACTTCTCATCCATAAATCACACTCTGCTTTAGAGCAAGAACCACACTCTTCCTTTCTAGAGTGTCTAATAATGCAGGAAACGTGATTTTGCTCAGAACAAAAGAACAGTGTTTCCTACACATACGGACCATATCTAGTTCAACACTTATTCTGAAAGCACAGGTCCTGTAACATCCAATGCTTTTCAATTAAGACTGAGAAATGTGTGAGCTTCGTGAACGATGTAGTTCATTTGTGCTGTGAAGTAACTGCCCTTACTTGAAACGAAGTCTTATTTGTAGGAAGACTCAGAGCCTGGGATTTAACTCCTATTCTGAAGTGAAACACACAACAGAGTTCTCATCCATGGATCCCATTGGCTTTAGAGCAAGAAGCATGCTCTTGATTTCTAGAGTCTCTTATACTGCAGGAAACGTGAGTGTGCCCAGAACAAAAGAACGTTGTTTTCTACACATACGGACCATATCTAGTCCCACTCTGCTTCTGAAACTCATACAAACCACAGGTCCTCTAACATCCAATGCTTTTCAATTAACACTGAGAAACGTGTGAGCTTCGTGTACAATGTAGTTCGTTTGAGCTGTAAAGTAACTGCCATTACCTGAAACGAGTCTTGCTTGTAGGAAGACTCAGAGCCTGGGATTTAACACCATTTCTGAAGTGGAACACACACCAGAGTTCGCATCCATTGATCACACTCTGCTTTAGAGCAAGTAGCACGCTCTTGCATTCTAGAGTCTCTAAGACAGCAGGAAACGTGAGTGTGCTGAGAACAAAAGAACAGTGTTTCCTACACATAAGGGCCATATCTAGTTCAACTCTGCTTCTGAAAGAGAAACAAACCACAGGTCCTCTAACATCCAATGATTGTCAGTTAAGATGAGAAACGTGTGAGCTTCGTGAAAGATGTAGTTCGTTTGAGCTGTAAAGTAACTGCCATTACCTGAAACGAAGTCTTGTTTGTAGGAAGACTCAGAGCCTGGGATTTAACACCATTTCTGAAGTGGAACACACACGAGAGTTCGCATCCATTGATCACACTGTTCCTTAGAGCAAGAAGCACGCTCTTTCATTCTAGAGTCTCTAAGACAGCAGGAAACGTGAGTGTGCTCAGAATAAAAGAATGGTGTTTCTAAACATACAGACCATATCTAGTCCAACTCCGACTCTGAAATTGATACAAAGCACCGGTCCTCTAACATCCAAAGCATGTCATTTAAGATGACAAACCTGGGAGCTTCGTGAACGTTGTACTTAATTTGAGCTGAAAAGTGACTGCCCTTACCTGAAACGAACTCTTGCTTGTAGGAAGACTAAGAACCTGGGATTTAACTCCATTTCTGAAGTGAAACACACAGCAGAGTTCTCATCCATAGATCACACTCTGCTTTAGAGCAAGAAGCACGCTCTTGCTTTCTAGATTCTCTAAGACAGCAGGAAACTTGAGTGTGCTGAGAACAAAACAACGGTGTTTCCTACACATACAGACTATATCTACTCCAACTCTGCTTCTGGTATTGATACAACGCACTGGTCCTCTAACATCCAATGCTTGTCAGGTATGATGGGAAACGTGTTAGCTTCGTGAACGATGTAGTTCCTTTGAGCTGAAAAGTGACTGTCCTTACCTGAAACGAAGTCTTGCTTGTAGGAAGACTCAGAGCCTGGAATTTAACTCCATTTCTGAAGGGAAACACACAGCACACTTCTCATCCATAAATCACACTCTGCTTTAGAGCAAGAACCACACTCTTCCTTTCTAGAGTGTCTAAGAATGCAGGAAACGTGATTTTGCTCGGAACAAAAGAACAGTGTTTCCTACACATACGGACCATATCTAGTTCAACTCTTATTCTGAAACTGACACAAAGCACAGGTCCTGTAACATCCAATGCTTTTCAATTAAGACTGAGAAATGTGTGAGCTTCGTGTACAATGTAGTTCGTTTGTGCTGTGAAGTAAATGCCCTTACCTGAAACAAAGTCTTACTTGTAGGAAGACTCAGAGCCTGGGATTTAACTCCAATTCTGAAGTGAAACACACAACAGAGTTCTCATCCATGGATCCCATTGGCTTTAGAGCAAGAAGCATGCTCTTGATTTCTAGAGTCTCTTATACTGCAGGAAACGTGAGTGTGCTCAGAACAAAAGAACATTGTTTTCTACACATACGGACCATATCTAGTCCAACTCTGCTTCTGAAACTCATACAAACCACAGTTCCTCTAACATCCAATGCTTTTCAATTAACACTGAGAAACGTGTGAGCTTCGTGTACAATGTAGTTCGTTTGAGCTGTAAAGTAACTGCCATTACCTGAAACGAAGTCTTGCTTGTAGGAAGACTCAGAGCCTGGGATTTAACACCATTTCTGAAGTGGAACACACACCAGAGTTTGCATCCATTGATCACACTCTGCTTTAGAGCAAGTAGCACGCTCTTGCATTCTAGAGTCTCTAAGACAGCAGGAAACGTGAGTGTGCTGAGAACAAAAGAACAGTGTTTCCTACACATACGGACCATATCTAGTCCAACTCTGCTTCTGAAAGAGAAACAAACCACAGGTCCTCTAACATCCAATGATTGTCAGTTAAGATGAGAAACGTGTGAGCTTCGTGAAAGATGTAGTTCGTTTGAGCAGTAAAGTAACAGCCCTTACCTGAAATGAAGTGTCACTTGTAGGAAGACTCAGAGCCTGGGATTTAACTCCATTTCTGAAGTGAAACGCACAGCAGAGTTCTCATCCATGGATCCCATTGTGCTTTAGAGCAAGAAGCACGCTCTTGCTTTCTAGAGTCTCTTATACTGCAGGAAACGTGAGTGTGCTCAGAACAAAAGAACGTTGTTTTCTACACATACGGACCATATCTAGTTCAACTCTTATTCTGTAACTGACACAAAGCACAGGTCCTGTAACATCCAATGCTTTTCAATTAACACTGAGAAACGTGTGAGCTTCGTGTACAATGTAGTTCGTTTGAGCTGTAAAGTAACTGCCATTACCTGAAACGAAGTCTTGCTTGTAGGAAGACTCAGAGCCTGGGATTTAACACCATTTCTGAAGTGGAAAACACAGCAGAGTTCGCATCCATTGATCACACTCTGCTTTAGAGCAAGAAGCACGCTCTTGCACTCTAGAGTCTCTAAGACAGCAGGAAACGTGAGTGTGCTCAGAATAAAAGAACGGTGTTTTCTACACATACAGACCATATCTAGTCGAACTCTCCCTTTGAAATTGATACAAAGCACAGGTCCCCTAACATCCAAAGCTTGTCATTTAAGATGACAAACCTGGGAGCTTCGTGAACGATGTAGTTCATTGAGCTGAAAACTGACTGCCCTTACCTGAAACGAACTCTTGCTTGTAGGAAGACTAAGAACCTGGGATTTAACTCCATTTCTGAAGGGAAAGACAGAGCATAGTTCTCATCCATGGATCCCATTCAGCTTTAGAGAAAGAAGCACACTCTTGCTTTCTAGATTCTCTTATACTGCAGGAAACGGGAGTGAGCTCAGAACAAAAGAACGGTGTTTCC
This sequence comes from Onychomys leucogaster, assembly GCA_949786385.1. Lineage (NCBI taxonomy): Eukaryota > Metazoa > Chordata > Mammalia > Rodentia > Cricetidae > Onychomys > Onychomys leucogaster. Next base: position 804,137 of record CATKUP010000143.1, read on the forward strand.
TACACATAAGGGCCATATCTAGTTCAACTCTGTTTCTGAAAGAGAAACAAACCACAGGTCCTCTAACATCCAATGATTGTCAGTTAAGATGAGAAACGTGTGAGCTTCGTGAACGATGTAGTTCGTTTGAGCTGTAAAGCAACTGCCCATACCAGAAATGAAGTGTCACTTGTAGGAAGACTCAGAGCCTGGGATTTAACTCCATATCTGAAGTGAAACACACAGCACAGTTCTCATCCATGTCTCCCATTGTGCTTTAGAGCAAGAAGCACGCTCTTGCTTTCTAGAGTCTCTTATACTGCAGGAAACGTGAGTGTGCTCAGAACAAAAGAAGGTTGTTTTCTACACATACGGACCATATCTAGTCCAACTCTGCCTCTGAAATTGATACAAAGCACAGGTGCTCTAACATCCAAAGCTTGTCAGTTAAGATGAGAAACGTGTGAGCTTCGTGAAAGATGTAGTTCGTTTGAGCTGTAAAGTAACTGCCATTACCTGAAACGAAGTCTTGCTTGTAGGAAGACTCAGAGCCTTGGAATTAACACCATTTCTGAAGTGGAACACACAGCAGAGTTCACATCCATTGATCACACTCTGCTTTAGAGCAAGAAGCACGCTCTTGCATTCTAGAGTCTCTAAGACAGCAGGAAACTTGAGTTTGCTCAGAATAAATGAACGGTGTTTTCTACACATACGGACCATATCTAGTCCAACTCTGACTTTGAATTTGATACAAAGCACAGGTCGTCTAACATCCAAAGCTTGTCATTTAAGATGACAAACCTGGGAGCTTCGTGAACGATGTAGTTCATTTGAGATGAAAAGTGGCTGCCCTTACCTGAAACGAACTCTTGCTTGTAGGACGACTCAGAGCCTGGAATTTAACTCCATTTCTGAAGGGAAACACACAGCACACTTCTCATCCATAAATCACACTCTGCTTTAGAGCAAGAACCACACTCTTCCTTTCTAGAGTGTCTAATAATGCAGGAAACGTGATTTTGCTCAGAACAAAAGAACAGTGTTTCGTACACATACGGACCATATCTAGTTCAACTCTTATTCTGAAACTGACACAAAGCACAGGTCCTGTAACATCCAATGCTTTTCAATTAAGACTGAGAAACGTGTGAGCTTCGTGAACGATGTAGTTCGTTTGTGCTGTGAAGAAACTGCCCTTACCTGAAACGTAGTCTTACTTGTAGGAAGACTCAGAGCCTGGGATTTAACTCCAATTCTGAAGTGAAATACACAACAGAGTTCTCATCCATGGATCGCATTGGCTTTAGAGCAAGAAGCACGCTCTTGATTTCTAGAGTCTCTCATACTGCTGGAAACATGAGTGTGCTCAGAACAAAAGAAGGTTGTTTTCTACACATACGGACCATACCTAGTTCAACTCTTATTCTGAAACTGACACAAAGCACAGGTCCTGTAACATCCAATGCTTTTCAATTAACACTGAGAAACGTGTGAGCTTCGTGTACAATGTAGTTCGTTTGAGCTGTAAAGTAACTGCCATTACCTGAAACGAAGTCTTGCTTGTAGGAAGACTCAGAGCCTGGGATTTAACACCATTTCTGAAGTGGAACACACAGCAGAGTTTGCATCCATTGATCACACTCTGCTTTAGAGCAAGAAGCACGCTCTTGCATTCTAGAGTCTCTAAGACAGCAGGAAACGTGAGTGTGCTCAGAATAAAAGAACGGTGTTTTCTACACATACGGACCATATCTAGTCGAACTCTGCCTTTGAAATTGATACAAAGCACAGGTCCTCTAACATCCAAAGCTTGTCATTTAAGATGACAAACCTGGAAGCTTCGTGAACGATGTAGTTCATTTGAGCTGAAAAGTGACTGCCCTTACCTGAAACGAAATCTTGCTTGTAGGAAGACTCAGAACCTGGGATTTAACTCCATTTCTGAAGGGAAACACACAGCATATTTCTCATCCATGGATCCCATTCAGCTTTAGAGCAAGAAGCACACTCTTGATTTCTAGAGTCTCTTATAATGCAGGAAACATGAGTGTGCTCAGAACAAAAGAACGTTGTTTTCTACACATAAGGACCATGTCTAGTTCAACTCTTATTCTGCAACTGACACAAAGCACAGGTCCTGAAACATCCAATGCTTTTCATTTAAGAGCCAGAAACGTGCAAGCTTCGTGAATGATGTAGTTCGTTTGACCTATAAAGTAACTGCCCTTGTCTGAAGTGAAGTCTTGCTTGTAGGAAGACTCAGAGCCTGGGATTTAACACCATTTCTGAAGTGGAACACACAGCAGAGTTCGCATCCATTGATCAGAGTCTGCTTTAGAGCAAGAAGCACGCTCTTGCACTCTAGAGTCTCTAAGACAGCAGGAAACGTGAGTGTGCTCAGAATAAAAGAACGGTGTTTTCTACACATACGGACCATATCTAGTCGAACTCTCCCTTTGAAATTGATACAAAGCACAGGTCCCCTAACATCCAGTGCTTGTCATTTAAGATGACAAACCTGGGAGCTTCGTGAACGATGTAGTTCATTTGAGCTAAAAAGTGACTGCCCTTACCTGAAACGAACTCTTGCTTGTAGGAAGACTAAGAACCTGGGATTTAACTCCATTTCTGAAGGGAAACACACAGCACAGTTCTCATCCATGGATCCCATTGTGCTTTAGAGCAAGAAGCACGCTCTTGCTTTCTAGATTCTCTTATACTGCAGGAAACGTGAGTGTGCTCAGAACAAAAGAAGGTTGTTTTCTACACATACGGACCATATCTAGTCCAACTCTGCCTCTGAAATTGATACAAAGCACAGGTGCTCTAACATCCAAAGCTTGTCAGTTAAGATGAGAAACGTGTGAGCTTCGTGAAAGATGTAGTTCGTTTGAGCTCTAAAGTAACTGCCATTACCTGAAACGAAGTCTTGCTTGTAGGAAGACTCAGAGCCTGGGATTTAACACCATTTCTGAAGTGGAACACACAGCAGAGTTCGCATCCATTGATCACACTCTGCTTTAGAGCAAGAAGCAAGCTCTTGCATTCTAGAGTCTCTAAGACAGCAGGAAACGTGAGTGTGCTCAGAATAAAAGAACGGTGTTTTCTCCACATACGGACCATATCTAGTCCAACTCTGCCTTTGAAATTGATACAAAGCACAGGTCCTCTAACATCCAAAGCTTGTCATTTAAGATGACAAACCTGGGAGCTTCGTGAACGATTTAGTTCATTTGAGATGAAAAGTGGCTGCCCTTACCAGGAAAGGAACTCTTGCTTGTAGGAAGACTCAGAACCTGGGATTTAACTCCATTTCTGAAGGGAAACACACAGCATAGTTCTCATCCATGGATCCCATTCTGCTTTAGAGCAAGAAGCACCCTCTTGCTTTCTAGAGTCTCTCATACTGCAGGAAACGGGAGTGAGCTCAGAACAAAAGAACGGTGTTTCCTACACATAAGGGCCATATCTAGTTCATCTCTGCTTCTGAAAGAGAAACAAACCACAGGTCCTCTAACATCCAATGATTGTCAGTTAACATGAGAAACGTGTGAACTTCGTGAACAATGTAGATCGTTTGAGCTGTAAAGAAACTGACCTTACCTGAAATGAAGTGTCACTTGTAGGAAGACTCAGAGCCTGGGATTTAACTCCATTTCTGAAGTGAAACGCACAGCAGAGTTCTCATCCCTGGATTCCATTGTGCTTTAGAGCAAGAAGCACGCTCTTGCTTTCTAGAGTCTCTTACACTGCAGGAAACGTGAGTGTGCTCAGAACAAAAGAACGTTGTTTTCTCCACATACGGACCATATCTAGTCTAACTCTGCCTCTGAAATTGATACAAAGCACAGGTGCTCTAACATCCAAAGCTTGTCATTTAAGATGACAAACCTGGGAGCTTCGTGAACGATGTAGTTCCTTTGAGCTGTAAAGTAACTGCCCTAACCTGAAATGAAGTGTCACTTGTAGGAAGACTCAGAGACTGGGATATAACTCCATTTCTGAAGTGAAACACACAGCAGAGTTCTCATCCATAGATCACACTCTGCTTTATAGCAAGAAGCACGCTTTTGCTTTCTAGATTCTCTAAGACAGCAGCAAACATGAGTGTGCTGAGAACAAAAGAACGGTGTTTCCTACACAAAGGGACCATATTTAGTCCAACTCTGCTTCTGAAAGTGATACAAAGCACTGGTCCTCTAACATCCAATGCTTGTCATGTAAGATGGGAATCGTGTTAGCTTCGTGAACGATGTAATTCGTTTGAGCTGAAAAGTGACTGCCCTTACCTGAAACGAAGTCTTGCATGTAGGAAGACTCAGAGCCTGGGATTTAACTCCATTTCTGAAGTGGAAAACACAGCAGAGTTCTCATCCATTGATCACACTCTGCTTTAGAGCAAGAAGCACGCTCTTGCTTTCTAGAGTCTCTAAGACATCAGGAAATGTGAGTGTGCTTAGAATAAAAGAACGGTGTTTTCTACACATACGGACCATATCTAGTCCAACTCTGCCTCTGAAATTGATACAAAGCACAGGTCCTCTAACATCCAAAGCTTGTCATTTAAGATGAGAAACGTGGGAGCTTCTTGAACGATGTAGATCGTTTGAGCTGTAAAGTAACTGCCCTTACCTGAAATGAAGTGTCACTTGTAGGAAGACTCAGAGCCTGGGATTTAACTCCATTTCTGACGTGAAACACACAGCAGAGTTCTCATCCATAGATCACACTCTGCTTTAGAGCAAGAAGCACGCTCTTGCTTAGTAGAGTCTCTAATACAGCAGGAAACGTGACTGTGCTAAGAACAAAATAACGGTGTTTCCTACACATACAGAGCATATCTAGTTCAACTCTTAATCTGAAACTGACACAAAGCACAGGTCCTGTAACATCCAATGCTTTTCAATTAACACTGAGAAACGTGTGAGCTTCGTGTACGATGTAGTTCGTTTGAGCTGTAAAGTAACTGCCCCTACCTGAAACGAAGTCTTGCTTATAGGAAGATTCAGAGCCTGGGATTTAACACCATTTCTGAAGTGGAACGCACAGCAGAGTTCTCATCCATGGATCCCATTGTGCTTTAGAGCAAGAAGCACGCTCTTGCTTTCTAGAGTCTCATATACTGCAGGAAACGTGAGTGTGCTCAGAACAAAAGAACGTTGTTTTCTACACATACGGACCATATCTAGTCCAACTCTGCCTCTGAAATTGATACAAAGCACAGGTGCTCTAACATCCAAAGCTTGTCAGTTAAGATGAGAAACGTGTGAGCTTCGTGAAAGATGTAGTTCGTTTGAGGTGTAAAGTAACTGCCCTTACCTGAAATGAAGTGTCACTTGTAGGAAGACTCAGAGCCTTGGATTTAACACCATTTCTGAAGTGGAACACACAGCAGAGTTCGCATCCATTGATCACACTCGGCTTTAGAGCAAGAAGCGCGCTCTTGCTTTCTAGAGTCTCTTATACTGCAGGAAACGGGAGTGAGCTCAGAACAAAAGAACAGTGTTTCCTACACATAATGGCCATATCTAGTTCAACTCTGCTTCTGAAAGAGAAACAAACTACAGGTCCTCTAACATCCAATGATTGTCAGTTAAGATGAGAAACATGTGAGCTTCGTGAACGATGTAGTTCGTTTGAGCTGTAAAGTAACTGCCCTTACCTGAAATGAAGTGTCACTTGTAGGAAGACTCAGAGACTGGGATATAACTCCATTGCTGAATTGAAACACACAGCAGAGTTCTCATGCATAGATCACACTCTGCTTTATAGCAAGAAGCACGCTCTTGCTTTCAGATTCTCTAAGACAGCAGGAAATGTGAGTGTGCTGAGAACAAAAGTATGGTGTTTCCTACACATACAGACCATATCTAGTCCAACTCTGCTTCTGAAACTAATACAAACCACAGGTCCTCTAACATCCAATCCTTGTCAGTTAAGCGGAGAAACGTGTGAGCTTCGTGAAGGATGTAGTTGGTTTGAGCTGAAAAGTGACTGCCCTTACCTGAAAAGAAGTCTTGCTTGTAGGAAGACACAGAGCCTGGGATTTAACTCAACTCCTGAAGTGAAACACACAGCAGAGTTCTCATCCATTGATTACACTCTGCTTTAGTGCAAGAACCATGCTCTTCCTTTCTAGAGTATCTTATACTGCAGGAAACGTGAGTGTGCTCAGAACAAAAGAACGTTGTTTTCTACACATATGGACCATATCTAGTTCAACTCTTATTCTGAAACTGACACAAAGCACAGGTCCTGTAACATCCAATGCTTTTCAATTAACACTAAGAAACTTGTGAGCTTCGTGAACAATGTAGTTCATTTGAGCTGTAAATTAACTGCCCTTACCTGAAGTGAAGTCTTGTTTGTAGGAAGATTCAGAGCCTGGGATTTATCTCCATATCTGAAGTGAAACACACAGCAGTGTTCTCATCCATTGATCACACTCTGCTTTAGAGCAAGAAGCACGCTCTTGCTTTCTAGATTCTCTATGACAGCAGGAAACGTGAGTGAGTTCAGAACAATAGAACAGTGTTTCCTACACATAAGGGCGATATCTAGTTCAACTTTGCTTCTGAAAGAGAAACAAACCACAGTTCCTCTAACATCCAATGATTGTCAGTTAAGATGAGAAACGTGTGAGTCGTGAAAAATGTAGTTCATTTGAGCTGTAAAGTAACTGCCCTTACCTGAAATGAAGTGTCACTTGTATGAAGACTCAGAGCCTGGGATTTAACTCCATTTCTGAAGTGAAACGCACAGCAGAGTTCTCATCCATGGATCCCATTGTGCTTTAGAGCAAGAAGCACGCTCTTGATTTCTAGTGTCTCTTATACTGCAGGAAACGTGAGTGTGCTCAGAACAAAAGAACGTTGTTTTCTACACTTAAGGACCATATCTAGTTCAACTCTTATTCTGAAACTGACACAAAGCACAGGTCCTGTAACATCCAATGCTGTTCAATTAACACTGAGAAACGTGTGAGCTTAGTGTACCATGTAGTTCGTTTGAGCTGTACAGTAACTGCACTTACCTGAAACGAATTCTTGCTTGTAGGAAGACTCAGAGCCTGGGATTTAACACCATTACTGAAGTGGAACACAAGGCAGAGTTCGCATCCATTGATCACACTCTGCTTTAGAGCAAGAAGCACGCTCTTGCATTCTAGAGTCTCTAAGACAGGAGGAAACGGGAGTGAGCTCAGAACAAAAGAACAGTGTTTCCTACACATAAGGGCCATATCTAGTTCAATCTGCTTTTGAAAGAGAAACAAACTACAGGTGCTCTAACATCCAATGATTGTCAGTTAAGATGAGAAACGTGTGAGCTTCGTGAACGATGTAGTTCGTTTGAACTGTAAAGTTACTGCCCTTACCTGAAATGAAGTGTCACTTGTAGGAAGACTCAGAGCCTGGCATTTAACTCCATTTCTGACGTGAAACACACAGAAAAGTTCTCATCCATGGATCCCATTGTGCTTTAGAGCAAGAAGCACGCTCTTGCTTTCTAGAGTCTCTTATACTGCAGGAAACGTGAGTGTGCTCAGAACAAAAGTATGTTGTTTCCTACACATACAGACCATATCTAGTCCAACTCTGCTTCTGAAAGTAATACAAACCACAGGTTCTCTAACATCCAATGCTTGTCAGTTAAGATGAGAAACGTGTGAGCTTCGTGAACGATGTAGTTCGTTTGAGCTGAAAAGTGACTGCCCTTACCTGTAACGAAGTCTTGCTTGTAGGAAGACACAGAGCCTGGAATTTAACTCCATTTCTGAAGGGAAACACACAGCACAGTTCTCATCCATGAATCACACTCTGCTTTAGAGCAAGAACCATGCTCTTCCTTTCTAGAGTCTCTAATACAGCAGGAAACGTGACTGTGCTCAGAACAAAAGAACTGTGTTTCCTACACATACGGACCACATCTAGTTCAACTCTTATTCTGAAACTGACACAAAGCACAGGTCCTGAAACATCCAATGCTTTTCAATTAAGACTGAGAAACGTGTGAGCTTCGTGTACGATGTAGTTCGTTTGATCTGTAAAGTAACTGCCCTTACCTGAAACGAAGTCTTGCTTGTAGGAAGACTAAGATCCTGGGATTTAACACCATTTCTGAAGTGGAACACACACCAGAGTTCTCATCCATTGATCACACTCTGCTTTAGAGCAAGAAGCACGCTCTTGCTTTCTAGAGTCTCTAAGACAGCAGGAAACATTAGTGTTCTGAGAACAAAAGAACGGTGTTTTCTACACATACAGACCATATCTAGTCCAACTCTGCCTCTGAAATTGATACAAAGCACAGGTCCTGTAACATCCAAAGCTTGTCATTTAAGATGAGAAACGTGGGAGCTTCTTGAACGATGTAGTTAGTTTTAGGTGAAATGAGACTGCCCTTACCTGAAATGAAGTCTTGCTTGTAGGAAGACTCAGAGCCTGGGATTTAACTACATTTCTGAAGGGTAACACACAGCACATTTCTCATCCATGGATCCCATTCTGCTTTAGAGCAAGAAGCACGCTCTTGCTTTCTAGAGTCTCTAATACTGCAGGAAACGTGAGTGTGCTCAGAACAAAAGAACGGTGTTTCCTACACATAAGGGCCAAATCTAGTTCAACTCTGCTTCTGAAACTGAAACAACGCACTGGTACTCTAACATCCAATGCTTGTCAGTTAAGATGAGGAACGTGTGAAATTCCTGAACGATGTAGTTCGTTTGAGATGAAAAGTGACTGCCATTACCTGAAACGAAGTCTTGCTTGTAGGAAGACTCAGAGCCTGGGATTTAACAACATTTCTGAAGTGAAACACACAGCAGAGTTCTCATCCATTGTTCACACTCTTCTTTACAGCAAGAAGAACGCTCTTGCTTTCTAGAGTCTCTAAGACAGCAGGAAACATGAGTGTGATGAGAACAAAAGAACGGTGTTTCCTGTACATAAGGACAATATCGAGTTCAACTCTGCTTGAAATTGATGCAAAGCAAAGGTCCTCTAACATCCAATGCTTCTCAGTTAAGATGAGATATGTGTGAGCTTCGTGAACGATATAGTTCAATTGAGCTCTAAGTAATTGCCCTTTACTTGAAACGAAGTTTTGCTTGTAGGAATATTCAGAGCCAGGGATTTAACTCCATTTCTGAAGTGAAACACACAACAGAGTTCTCATCCATTGATAACACTCTGCCTTAGAGCAAGAAGCACGCTCTTGCTTTCTAGAGTCTCTAATGCAGCAGGAAATGTGAGTGTCCTCAGAAGAAAAGAACCATGTTTCCTATACATACGGACCATATCTAGTTCAACTGTGCTTGAAATTGATACAAAGCAAAGGTCCTCTAATATCCAATGCTTGTCAGTTAAGATGGGAAACGTGTGAGGTTCGTGAACGATGTAGTTCGTTTGAGCTGAAAAGTGACTGCCCTTACCTGAAACGAAGTCTTGCTTGTAGGAAGACACAGCGCCTGGGATTTAACTCCATTTCTGAAATGAAACACACAACAGGGTTTTCATCCATCTATCACACTCTGCTTTAGAGCAAGATGCACGCTCTTACTTTCTAGAGTCTCTAATACAGCAGGACACGTGAGTGTGCTGAGAACAAATAAACGGTGTTTCTTACACATACGGACCATATCTAGTCCCACTCTGCTTCTGAAACTGATGCAAAGCACTGGTCCTCTAACATCCGATGCTTGTCAGTTAAGATGAGAAACGTGTGAGCTTCCTGAACGGTGTAGTTCATTTGACCTGAAAAGTGACTGCCCTTAACTGAAAAGAAGTCTTTCTTGTAGGAAGACTCAGAGCCTGGGATTTAACTCCATTTCTGAAGGGAAACACACAACACAATTCTCATCCATGGATCACACTCTGCTTTAGAGCAAGAAGCATGCTCTTGCTTTCTAGAGTCTCTAATACAGCAGGAAACGTGAGTGTACTCAGAAGAAAAGAACCGTGTTTCCTATACATACAGACCATATCTAGTTCAACTCTGCTTGAAATTGATACAAAACAAATTTCCTCTAACATCCAATGCTTCTCTGTTAAGTTGAGAAACGTGTGAGCTTCGTGAACGATGTAGTACGTTTGAGCTGTAAAGAACTTCCCTTACCTGAAACGAAGTCTTGCTTGTCGGAAGAATCAGAGCCTGGGATTTAACTCCATTTCTGAAGTGAAACACAAAACAGGGTTCTCATCCATTGATCACACTCTGCTTTAGAGCAAGAAGCAAGCTCTTGCTTTCTAGAATCTCTAATACAGTAGGAAACCTGAGTGTGCTGAGAACAATGAATGGTATTTCTTACACATATGGACCATATCTAGCCCAACTCTGCTTCTGAAACTGATACAAAGCACTGGTATCTAACATCCAATGCTTGTCAGTTAAGATGAGGAACGTGTGAGATTCCTGAACGATGTAGTTGGTTTGAGATGAAAAGTGACTGCCATTACCTGAAACGAAGTCTTGCTTGTAGGAAGACTCAGAGCCTGGGATTTAACAATATTTCTGAAGTGAAACACACAGCAGAGTTCTCATCCATTGGTCAAACTCTGCTTTACAGCAAGAAGAACGCTCTTGCTTTCTAGAGTCTCTAAGATAGCAGGAAACATGAGTGTGATGAGAACAAAAGAACGGTGTTTCCTACACGTACGGACAATATCTTGTCCAACTATGCTTCTGAAATTGAAACAAACCACAGGTCCTATAACATCCAATGCTTGTCAGTTAAGATGACAAACGTGTGAGCTTCGTGAACGATGTAATTCGTTTGAGCTGTAAAGTAACATCCCTTGCCTGAAACGAACTCTTGCTTGTCGGAAGACTCAGAGCCTGTGATTTAACACCATTTCTGAAGTGAAACACACAGCAGAGTTCTCATCCATGGATCACACTCTGCCTTAGAGCAAGAAGCACGCTCTTACTTTCTAGAGTCTCTAATGCATCAGGAAACGTGAGTGTCCGCAGAAGAAAAGAACCATGTTTCCTATACATACGGACCATATCTAGTTCAACTCTGCTTGAAATTGATACAAAGCAAAAGTCCTCTAATATCCCATACTTGTCAGTTAAGATGAGAAACGTGTGATCTTCGTGAACGATGTAGTTCGTTTGAGCTGTAAAGTAACTGCCCTTACCTGAAAGGAAGTCTTGCTTGTAGGAAGACTCAGAGCCAGGGATTTAACTCCATTTCTGAAGTGAAACACACAACAGAATTCTCATGCATTGATCACACTCTCCTTCAGAGCAAGAAGCACGCTCTTGCTTTCTAGAGTCTCTAATACAGCAGGAAACCTGAGTGTCCTGAGAACAAAAGAACGGTGTTTCTTACACCTACGGACCATATCTAGTCGAACTCTGCTTCTGAAACTGAAACAAACCAAAGGTCCTCTAACATCCAATGCTTTTCAGTTAAGATGAGAAACATGTGAGCTTTGTGAACGATGTAGTTCGTTTGATCTGAAAAGTGACTGCCCTTGCCTGAAACGAAGTCTTGCTTCTAGGAAGACACAGAGCCTGGGATTTAACTCCATTTCTGAAGGGAATCACATAACACAGTTCTCATCCATGGATCACACTCTGCTTTAGAGCAAGAAGCACGCTCTAGCTTTCTAGTATCTCTAAGACAGCAGATAACTTGAGTGTGCTGAGAAGAAATGAACAGTGTTTCCTACACATACGGATCATATCTAGTCCAACTCTGCTTCTGAAACTGATACAAAGCACTGGTCCTCTAACATTCAATGCTTGTCAGTTAAGATGAGAAACGTGTGAGCTTCGTGATCGATGCAGTTTGTTTGAGCTGAAAAGTCATGCCCTTACCTGAAACGAAGTCTTGCTTGTAGGAAGACTCATAGCCAATTATCTATCTCCATTTCTGAAGGGAAAGATATAACACACTTCTCATCCATGGATCACACTCTGCTTTAGAGCAAGAAGCACGCTCTTGCTTTCTAGAGTCTCTAATACAGCAGGAAACATGAGTGTACTCAGAAGAAAAGAACCGTGTTTCCTATACATACGGACCATATCTAGTTCAACTCTGCTTGAAATTGATAAAAAACAAATGTCCTCTAACATCCAATGCTTCTCTGTTAAGTTGAGAAATGTGTGAGCTTCGTGAACGATGTAGTACGTTTGAGCTGTAAAGAACTTCCCTTACCTGAAACGAAGTCTTGCTTGTCGGAAGAATCAGAGCCTGGGATTTAACTCCATTTCTGAAGTGAAACACAAAACAGGGTTCTCATCCATTGATCACACTCTGCTTTAGAGCAAGAAGCAAGCTCTTGCTTTCTAGAGTCTCTAATACAGTAGGAAACCTGAGTGTGCTGAGAACAATGAATGGTATTTCTTACACATATGGACCATATCTAGCCCAACTCTGCTTCTGAAACTGATACAAAGCACTGGTATCTAACATCCAATGCTTGTCAGTTAAGATAAGAAACGTGTGAGCTTCGTGACCGATGTAATTTGTTTGAGCTGAAAAGTGAATGCCTTTACCTGAAACGAAGTCTTGCTTGTAGGAAGAAACAGAGCTTGGGATTTAACTCCATTTCTGAAGGGAAACACACAACACAGTTCTCTACCATGGATCACACTCTGCTTTAGAGCAAGAAGCACGCTCTTGCTTTCTAGAGTCTCTAATACAGCAGGAAACGTGAGTGTCCTCAGAAGAAAAGAACCGTGTTTCCTATACAAACAGACCATGTCTAGTTCAACTCTGCTTGAAATTGATACAAAGCAAAGGTCCTCTAACATCCAATGTTTCTCAGTTAAGTTGAGAAACGTGTGAGCTTCGTGAACGATGTAGATCGTTTGAGCTGTAAAGTGACTGTCCTTACCTGAAATGAAGTCTTGCTTGTAGGAAGACTCAGAGCCAGGGATTTAACTCCATTTCTGAAATGAAACACACAACAGAGTTCTCATCCATTGATCACACTCTGCTTTAGAGCAAGAAGCACACTCTAGCTTACTAGAATCTCTAAGACAGCAGGAAATTTGAGTGTGCTGAGAAGAAATGAATGGTGTTTCCTACACATACGGATCATATCTAGTCCAACTCTGCTTCTGAAACTGATACAAAGCACTGGTCCTCTAACATCCAATGCTTGTCAGTTAAGATGAGGAACGTGTGAGAATCCTGAACAATGTAGTTGGTTTGAGATGAAAAGTGACTGCCATTACCTGAAACGAAGTCTTGCTTGTAGGAAGACTCAGAGCCTGGGATTTAACAATATTTCTGAAGTGAAACACACAGCAGAGTTCTCATCCATTGGTCACACTCTGCTTTACAGCAAGAAGAACGTTCTTGCTTTCTAGAGTCTCTAAGATAGCAGGAAACATGAGTGTGATGAGAACAAAAGAACGGTGTTTCCTACACGTACGGACAATATCTTGTCCAACTATGCTTCTGAAATTGAAACAAACCACAGGTCCTATAACATCCAATGCTTGTCAGTTAAGATGACAAACGTGTGAGCTTCGTGAACGATGTAATTCGTTTGAGCTGTAAAGTAACATCCCTTGCCAGAAACGAACTCTTGCTTGTCGGAAGACTCAGAGCCTGTGATTTAACACCATTTCTGAAGTGAAACACACAGCAGAGTTCTCATCCATTGATCACACTCTGCTTTAGAGCAAGAAGCACGCTCTTGCTTTCTAGAGTCTCTAATACACCAGGTTACATGAGTGTGCTGAGAACAAAAGAACGGTGTTTCTCACACAAACGGACCATATCTAGTCCAACTCTGCTTCTGAGACTGATACAAAGTACTGGTCCTCTAACATCCAATGCTTGTCAGTTAAGATGAGAAACGTGTGAGGTTCCTGAACGATGTAGTTCGTTTGAGCTGAAAAGTTACTGCCCTTACCTGAATCGAAGTCTTGCTTGTAGGAAGACACAGACTTGGGATTTAACTCCATATCTGAAGGGAAACACACAACACAGTTCTCATCCATGGATCACACTCTGCCTTAGAGCAAGAAGCACGCTCTTGCTTTCTAGAGTCTCTAATGCATCAGGAAACGTGAGTGTCCTCAGAAGAAAAGAACCATGTTTCCTATACATACGGACCATATAGTTCATCTCTGCTTGAAATTGATACAAAGCAAAAGTCCTCTAATATCCCATACTTGTCAGTTAAGATGAGAAACGTGTGATCTTCGTGAACGATGTAGTTCGTTTGAGCTGTAAAGTAACTGCCCTTACCTGAAACGAAGTCTTGCTTGTAGGAAGACTCAGAGACAGGGATTTAACTCCATTTCTGAAGTGAAACACACAACAGAATTCTCATGCATTGATCACACTCTCCTTCAGAGCAAGAAGCACGCTCTTGCTTTCTAGAGTCTCTAATACAGCAGGAAACCTGAGTGTCCTGAGAACAAAAGAACGGTGTTTCTTACACCTACGGACCATATCTAGTCGAACTCTGCTTCTGAAACTGAAACAAACCAAAGGTCCTCTAACATCCAATGCTTTTCAGTTAAGATGAGAAACATGTGAGCTTTGTGAACGATGTAGTTCGTTTGATCTGAAAAGTGACTGCCCTTGCCTGAAACGAAGTCTTGCTTCTAGGAAGACACAGAGCCTGGGATTTAACTCCATTTCTGAAGGGAATCACATAACACAGTTCTCATCCATGGATCACACTCTGCTTTAGAGCAAGAAGCACGCTCTAGCTTTCTAGTATCTCTAAGACAGCAGATAACTTGAGTGTGCTGAGAAGAAATGAACAGTGTTTCCTACACATACGGATCATATCTAGTCCAACTCTGCTTCTGAAACTGATACAAAGCACTGGTCCTCTAACATTCAATGCTTGTCAGTTAAGATGAGAAACGTGTGAGCTTCGTGATCGATGCAGTTTGTTTGAGCTGAAAAGTCATGCCCTTACCTGAAACGAAGTCTTGCTTGTAGGAAGACTCATAGCCAATTATCTATCTCCATTTCTGAAGGGAAAGATATAACACACTTCTCATCCATGGATCACACTCTGCTTTAGAGCAAGAAGCACGCTCTTGCTTTCTAGAGTCTCTAATACAGCAGGAAACATGAGTGTACTCAGAAGAAAAGAACCGTGTTTCCTATACATACGGACCATATCTAGTTCAACTCTGCTTGAAATTGATAAAAAACAAATGTCCTCTAACATCCAATGCTTCTCTGTTAAGTTGAGAAATGTGTGAGCTTCGTGAACGATGTAGTACGTTTGAGCTCTAAAGAACTTCCCTTACCTGAAACGAAGTCTTGCTTGTCGGAAGAATCAGAGCCTGGGATTTAACTCCATTTCTGAAGTGAAACACAAAACAGGGTTCTCATCCATTGATCACACTCTGCTTTAGAGCAAGAAGCAAGCTCTTGCTTTCTAGAGTCTCTAATACAGTAGGAAACCTGAGTGTGCTGAGAACAATGAATGGTATTTCTTACACATATGGACCATATCTAGCCCAACTCTGCTTCTGAAACTGATACAAAGCACTGGTATCTAACATCCAATGCTTGTCAGTTAAGATAAGAAACGTGTGAGCTTCGTGACCGATGTAATTTGTTTGAGCTGAAAAGTGAATGCCTTTACCTGAAACGAAGTCTTGCTTGTAGGAAGAAACAGAGCTTGGGATTTAACTCCATTTCTGAAGGGAAACACACAACACAGTTCTCTACCATGGATCACACTCTGCTTTAGAGCAAGAAGCACGCTCTTGCTTTCTAGAGTCTCTAATACAGCAGGAAACGTGAGTGTCCTCAGAAGAAAAGAACCGTGTTTCCTATACAAACAGACCATGTCTAGTTCAACTCTGCTTGAAATTGATACAAAGCAAAGGTCCTCTAACATCCAATGTTTCTCAGTTAAGTTGAGAAACGTGTGAGCTTCGTGAACGATGTAGATCGTTTGAGCTGTAAAGTGACTGTCCTTACCTGAAATGAAGTCTTGCTTGTAGGAAGACTCAGAGCCAGGGATTTAACTCCATTTCTGAAATGAAACACACAACAGAGTTCTCATCCATTGATCACACTCTGCTTTAGAGCAAGAAGCACACTCTAGCTTACTAGAATCTCTAAGACAGCAGGAAATTTGAGTGTGCTGAGAAGAAATGAATGGTGTTTCCTACACATACGGATCATATCTAGTCCAACTCTGCTTCTGAAACTGATACAAAGCACTGGTCCTCTAACATCCAATGCTTGTCAGTTAAGATGAGGAACGTGTGAGAATCCTGAATGATGTAGTTGGTTTGAGATGAAAAGTAACTGCCATTACCTGAAACGAAGTCTTGCTTGTAGGAAGACTCAGAGCCTGGGATTTAACAATATTTCTGAAGTGAAACACACAGCAGAGTTCTCATCCATTGGTCACACTCTGCTTTACAGCAAGAAGAACGTTCTTGCTTTCTAGAGTCTCTAAGATAGCAGGAAACATGAGTGTGATGAGAACAAAAGAACGGTGTTTCCTACACGTACGGACAATATCTTGTCCAACTATGCTTCTGAAATTGAAACAAACCACAGGTCCTATAACATCCAATGCTTGTCAGTTAAGATGACAAACGTGTGAGCTTCGTGAACGATGTAATTCGTTTGAGCTGTAAAGTAACATCCCTTGCCAGAAACGAACTCTTGCTTGTCGGAAGACTCAGAGCCTGTGATTTAACACCATTTCTGAAGTGAAACACACAGCAGAGTTCTCATCCATTGATCACACTCTGCTTTAGAGCAAGAAGCACGCTCTTGCTTTCTAGAGTCTCTAATACACCAGGTTACATGAGTGTGCTGAGAACAAAAGAACGGTGTTTCTCACACAAACGGACCATATCTAGTCCAACTCTGCTTCTGAGACTGATACAAAGTACTGGTCCTCTAACATCCAATGCTTGTCAGTTAAGATGAGAAACGTGTGAGGTTCCTGAACGATGTAGTTCGTTTGAGCTGAAAAGTTACTGCCCTTACCTGAATCGAAGTCTTGCTTGTAGGAAGACACAGACTTGGGATTTAACTCCATATCTGAAGGGAAACACACAACACAGTTCTCATCCATGGATCACACTCTGCCTTAGAGCAAGAAGCACGCTCTTGCTTTCTAGAGTCTCTAATGCATCAGGAAACGTGAGTGTCCTCAGAAGAAAAGAACCATGTTTCCTATACATACGGACCATATAGTTCATCTCTGCTTGAAATTGATACAAAGCAAAAGTCCTCTAATATCCCATACTTGTCAGTTAAGATGAGAAACGTGTGATCTTCGTGAACGATGTAGTTCGTTTGAGCTGTAAAGTAACTGCCCTTACCTGAAACGAAGTCTTGCTTGTAGGAAGACTCAGAGACAGGGATTTAACTCCATTTCTGAAGTGAAACACACAACAGAATTCTCATGCATTGATCACACTCTCCTTCAGAGCAAGAAGCACGCTCTTGCTTTCTAGAGTCTCTAATACAGCAGGAAACCTGAGTGTGCTGAGAACAAAAGAACGGTGTTTCTTACACCTACGGACCATATCTAGTCGAACTCTGCTTCTGAAACTGAAACAAACCAAAGGTCCTCTAACATCCAATGCTTTTCAGTTAAGATGAGAAACGTATGAGCTTCCTGAACGATGTACATCGTTTGATCTGAAAAGTGACTGCCCTTGCCTGAATCGAAGTCTTGCTTCTAGGAAGACACAGAGCCTGGGATTTAACTCCATTTCTGAAGGGAATCACATAACACAGTTCTCATCCATGGATCACACTCTGCTTTAGAGCAAGAAGCACGCTCTAGCTTTCTAGTATCTCTAAGACAGCAGATAACTTGAGTGTGCTAAGAAGAAATGAACGGTGTTTCCTACACATACGGATCTTATCTAGTCCAACTCTGCTTCTGAAACTGATACAAAGCACTGGTCCTCTAACATTCAATGCTTGTCAGTTAAGATGAGAAACGTGTGAGCTTCGTGATCGATGCAGTTTGTTTGAGCTGAAAAGTCATGCCCTTACCTGAAACGAAGTCTTGCTTGTAGGAAGACTCATAGCCAGTTATTTATCTCCATTTCTGAAGGGAAAGACATAACACAGTTCTCATCCATGGATCACACTCTGCTTTAGAGCAAGAAGGACGCACTTGCTTTCTAGAGTCTCTAATACAAAGGAAACATGAGTGTGCTCAGAAGAAAAGATCCTTGTTTCCTATACATACGGACCATATCTAGTTCAACTCTGCTTAAAATTGATACAAGGCAAAGGTCCTCTAACATCCAATGCTTCTCATTTAAGATGAGAAACGTGTGAGCTTCCTGAACGATGTAGTTTGTTTGAGTTTAAAAGTGACTGCTCTTAACTAAACGAAGTCTTGCTTGTATGAAGACTCAGAGCCTGGGATTTAACTCCATTTCTGAAGTGAAACCCCCAGCAGAGTTCTCATCCATTGTTCACACTCTGCTTTAGAGCAAGAAGCACACTCTACCTTTCTAGAATCTCTAAGACATCAGGAAACATGAGTGTGCTGAGAACAAATGAATGGTGTTTCCTACACATATGGATATCATCTAGTCCAACTCTGCTTCTGAAACTGATACAAAACACTGGTCCTCTAACATCCAATGCTTGTCAGTTAAGATGAAGAACGTGTGAAATTCGTGACCGATGTAATTCGTTTGAGCTGTAAAGTGACTGCCCTTACCTGAAACGAATTCTTGCTTGTAGGAAAACTCAGAGCAGGGGATTTAACTCCATTTCTGAAGTGAAACCCACAGCAGAGTTCTCATCCATTGTTCACACTCTGCTTTAGAGCAAGAAGCACGCTCTTGCTTTCCAGAGTCTCTAATAGAGTAGGAAAACTGAGTGTGCTCAGAACAAAAGAACGGTGTTTCCTAAATATACAGACCATATCTAGTTCAACTCTGCTTCTGAAACTGAAACAAACCACAGGTCGTCTAACATCCAATGCTTGTCAGTGAAGATGAGAAACGTGTGAGCTTCGTGAAGGATGTAGTTCGTTTGAGCTGAAAGTAACTGCCCTTACTTGAAATGAAGTCTTGCTTGTAGGAAGACTCACAGCCTGGGATTTAACTCCATTTCTGAAGTGAAACACACAACAGAGTTCTCATCCATTGTTCACACTCTGCTTTAGAGCAAGAAGCACACTCTTGCTTTCTAGATCCTCTAATACAGCAGGAAACATGAGTGTGATGAGAACAAAAGAACGGTGGTTCTTACACCTACAGACAATATTTAGTCCAACTCTGCTTCTGAAACTGATACAAAGCACTGGTCCTCTAACTACCAGTGCTTGTCAGTTAAGCTGAGAAACGTGTGAGCTTCATGACTGATGTAATTCGAATGAGCTGAAAAGTGACTGCCCTTACCTGAAACGAAGTCTTGTTTGTAGTAAGACTCAGAGCCTGGGATTTAACTCCATTTCTGAAGTGAAACACACAGCAGAGTTCTCATCCATTGTTCACACTCTGCTATACAGCAAGAAGCACGCTCTTGCTTTCTAGACTCTCTAAGAAAGCAGGAAATATGAGTGTGATGAGAAGAAATGAACAGTGTTTCCTACACATACGGATCATATCTAGTCCAACTCTGCTTCTGAAACTGATACAAAGTACTGGTCCTCTAACATTCAATGCTTGTCAGTTAAGATGAGAAACGTGTGAGCTTCGTGATCGATGTACGTTTTTTGAGCTGAAAAGTGACTGCCCTTACCTGAAATGAATCTTGCTTGTAGGAAGACTCAGAGCCTGGTATTTAACTCCATTTCTGAAGTGAAACACAAAACAGAGTTCTGATCCATTGTTCACATTCTGCTTTACAGCAAGAAGCACGCTCTTACTTTCTAGAGTCTCTAAGACAGCAGGAAACATGAGTGTGCTGAGAACAAATGAACAGTGTTTCCTACACATACGGATCATATCAAGTCCAACTCTCCTTCTGAAACTGAAACAAACAAAAGGTCCTCTAACATCCAATGCTTGTCAGTTAAGATGAGAAACGTGTGGGCTTCGTGAACGATGTAGTTCGTTTGAGCTGTAAAGTAACTTCCCTTACCTGAAACGAAGTCTTGCTTGTAGGAAGACACAGAGCCTCGGAATTAACTCCATTTCTGAAAAGAAACACACAACACACTTCTCATCCATGGATCACACACTGCTTTAGATCAAGAAGCACGCTCTTGCTTTCTACAGTCTCTAATACAGCAGGAAACATGAGTGTGCAGAGAAAAAAGAATGGTGTTTCTTACACATATGGACCATATCTAGTCCAACTATGCTACTGAAACTGATACAAAGCACTGGTCCTCTAACATACAATCCTTGTCAGTTAAGATGATAAACGTGTGAGCTTCGTGAACGATGTATTTCGTTTGAGATTAAAGTATCTGCCCTTACTTGAAACGAAGTCTTGCTTGTAGGAAGACTCAGAGCCTGGGATTTAATTCCATTTCTGAAGTGAAACACAGAGCAGAGTTCTAATCCATTGATCACACTCTGCTTTAGAGCAAGAAGCAAGCTCTAGCTCTCTAGAGTCTCTAAGACAGCATGAAACGTGAGTGTGCTCAGAAGAAAAGAACCGTGTTTCCTATACATACGTACCATATCTAGTTCAACTCTGCTTGAAAGTGATACAAAGCAAAGGTCCTCTAACATCCAATCCTTCTCATTTAAGTTGAGAAACGTGTGAGCTTCCTGAACGATGTAGTTCGTTTGAGCTGTAAAGTAACTTCCCTTACCTGAAACGAAGTCTTGCTTGTCGGAAGACTCAGAGCGTGGGATTTAACTCCATTTCTGAAGAGAAACACAAAACAGGGTTCTCATCCATTGATCATACTCTGCATTAGAGCAAGAAGCAAGCTCTTGCTTTCTAGAGTCTCTAATACAGCAGGAAACCTGAGTGTGCTGAGAACAATGAACGGTATTTCTTACACACACAGACCATATCTAGCCCAACTCTGCTTCTGAAACTGATACAAAGCACTGGTACTCTAACATCCAATGCTTGTCAGTTAAGATGAGAATCGTGTGAGCCTCGTGACCGATGTAATTCGTTTGAGCTGAAAAGTGACTGCCTTTACCTGAAACGAAGTCTTGCTTGTAGGAAGACACAGAGCCTGGGATTTAACTCCATTTCTGAAGGGAAACACACAACACAGTTCTCAACCATGGATCACACTCTGCTTTAGAGCAAGAAGCATGCTCTGGCTTTCTAGAGTCTCTAATACAGCAGGAAACGTGAGTGTCCTCAGAAGAAAAGAACTGTGTTTCCTATACATACAGACCATAACTTGTTCAACTCTGCTTGAAATTGATACAAAGTAAAGGTACTCTAACATCCAATGCTTGTCAGTTAGGATGAGAAACATGTGAGATTCGTGAGCGATGTAGTTCTTTTGAGCTGTAAAGTGACTGCCCTTACCTGAAACGAAGGCTTGCTTGTAGGAAGACTCAGAGCCAGGGATTTAACTCCATTTCTGAAGTGAAACAAACAACAGAGTTCTCATCCATTGATCACACTCTGCTTTAGAGCAAGAAGCAAGCTATAGCTTTCTAGAATCTCTAAGTCAGCACGAAACATGTGTGTGCTGAGAACAAATGAATGGTGTTTCCTACACATACGGATCATATCTTGTCCAAGTCTGCTTCTGAAACTGATACAAAGCACTGGTCCTCTAACATCCAGTGCTTGTCAGTTAAGATGAGAAACTTGTGAGCTTCATGAACGATATAGTTCGTTTGAGCTGTAAAGTAAATGCCCTTACCTGAAACGAAGTCTTGCTTTTAGGAAGACTCAGAGCCAGGTATTTAACTCTATTTCAGAATTGAAACACACAACAGAGTTCTCATCCGTTGATCATGGTCTGCTTTAGAGCAAGAAGCACGCTCTAACTTTCTAGAGTCTCTAAGACAGCAGGAAACTTGAGTGTGCTGAGAAAAAATGAACGGTATTTCGTACCCATATGGATCATATCTAGTCCAACTCTGCTTCTGAAACTGATACAACGCACTGGTCCTATAACCTCCAATGCTTTTCAGTTAAGATGAGAAAAGTGTGAGCTTTGTGAACGATGTTGTTCGTTTGAGCTATATAGTAACTGCCCTTACGTGAAACGAAGTCTTGCTTGTAGGAAGACTCAGAGCCTGGAATTTAACTCCATTTCTGATGTGAAACACACAGCAGAGTTCTCATCCATTGCTCACACTCTGCTTTACAGCAAGAAGCACGCTCTTGCTTTCTAGAGTCTCTAAGACTGCTGGAAACATATGTGTGATGAGAACAAAAGAACGGTGTTTCCTACACATAAGGACCATATCTAGTCTAACTCTGCTTCTGAAACTGAAACAAACCACAGGTCCTCTAACATCCAGTGCTTGTCAGTTAAGATGAGAAACGTGTGAGCTTCGTGAAGGATGTAGTTCGTTTGAGCTGAAAGTAACTGCCCTTACTTGAAATGAAGTCTTGCTTGTAGGAAGACTCACAGCCTGGGATTTAACTCCATTTCTGAAGTGAAACACACAACAGAGTTCTCATCCATTGTTCACACTCTGCTTTAGAGCAAGAAGCACACTCTTGCTTTCTAGATCCTCTAATACAGCAGGAAACATGAGTGTGATGAGAACAAAAGAACGGTGGTTCTTACACCTACAGACAATATTTAGTCCAACTCTGCTTCTGAAACTGATACAAAGCACTGGTCCTCTAACTACCAGTGCTTGTCAGTTAAGATGAGAAACGTGTGAGCTTCATGACTGATGTAATTCGAATGAGCTGAAAAGTGACTGCCCTTACCTGAAACGAAGTCTTGCTTGTAGGAAGACACAGACCCTGGGATTTAACTCCATTTCTGAAGTGAAACACACAACAGAGTTCTCATCCATTGATCACACTCTGCTTTAGAGCAAGAAGTACACTCTAGCTTTCTAGAATCTCTAAGACAGCAGGAAACTTGAGTGTGCTGAGAACAAATGAACGGTGTTTCCTACATATACGGATCCTATCTAGCCATCTCTGCTTCTGAAACTGTTACAAAGCACTGGTCCTCTAACATCCAATGCTTGTCAGTTAAGATGAGGAACATGTGAACTACGTAAACGATGTAGTTCGTTAGAGCTGAAAAGTGACTGCCCTATCCTGAAACGAAGTATTGCTTGTAGGAAGACTCAGTGCCGGGGATTGAACTCCATTTCTGAATTGAAACACACAGCAGAGTTCTCATCCATTGTTCACACTCTGCTTTAGAGCAAGAAGCACGCTCTTGCTTTCCAGATTCTCTAATACAGCAGAAAACCTGAGTGTGCTCAGAACAAAAGAAAAGTGTTTCCTACACATACGGACCATATCTAGTAGAACTCTGTTTCTGAAAATGAAACAAACCACAGGTCCTCTAACATCCAATGCTTGTCAGTGAAGATGAGAAACGTGTGAGCTTCGTGAATGTTGTAGTTCGTTTGAGCTGAAAGTAACTGCCCTTACTTGAAATGAAGTCTTCCTTTAGGAAGACTCAGAGCCTGGGATGTAACTCCATTTCTGAATTGAAACACACAACAGAGTTCTCATCCCTTGATCACACTCTGCTTTAGAGCAAGAAGTACACTCAAGCTTTCTAGAATCTCTAAGACAGCAGGAAACTTGAGTGTGCTGAGAACAAATGAACGGTGTTTCCTACACATACGGATCCTATCTAGCCATCTCTGCTTCTGAAACTGTTACAAAGCACTGGTCCTCTGACATCCAATGCTTGTCAGTTAAGATGAGGAACATGTGAACTTCGTAAACGATGTAATTCGTTAGAGCTGAAAAGTGACTGCCCTATCCTGAAACGAAGTATTGCTTGTAGGAAGACTCAGAGCCGGGGATTGAACTCCATTTCTGAAGTGAAACACACAGCAGAGTTCTCATCCATTGTTCACACTCTGCTTTAGAGCAAGAAGCACGCTCTTGCTTTCCAGATTCTCTAATACAACATAAAACCTGAGTGTGCTCAGAACAAAAGAACAGTGTTTCCTACACATACGGACCATATCTAGTAGAACTCTGTTTCTGAAAATGAAACAAACCACAGGTCCTCTAACATCCAATGCTTGTCAGTGAAGATGAGAAACGTGTGAGCTTCGTGAACGTTGTAGTTCGTTTGAGCTGAAAGTAACTGCCCTTACTTGAAATGAAGTCTTCCTTTAGGAAGACTCAGAGCCTGGGATGTAACTCCATTTCTGAAATGAAACACACAACAGAGTTCTTATCCATTGAGCACACTACGCTTTAGAGCAAGAAGCAAGCTCTTGCTTTCTAGAGACTCTAATGCAGCAGGAAACATGAGTGTGCTCACAAGAAAAGAACCGTGTTTTCTATACATACGGAACATATCTAGTTCAACTCTGCTTGAAATTGATAAAAAGCAAAGGTCCTCTAACATCCAATGCTTCTCAGTTAAGATGAGCAATGTGTGAGCTTCGTGAACGATATAGTTCGTTTGAGCTGTAAAGTAACTTCCCTTACATGAAACGAAGACTTGCTTGTAGGAAGACACAGAGCCTGGGATTTAACTAAATTTCTGAAGGGAAACACACAACACAGTTCTCATCCATGGACCACACACTGCTTCAGAGCAAGAAGAACGCTCTTGCTTTCTACAGTCTCTAATACAGCAGGAAACGTGAGTGTGCTGAGAAAAAAGAGAGGTGTTTCTTACACATACGGACCATATCTATTCCAACTCTGCTTCTGAAACTGATACAAAGCACTGGTCATCTAACATTCGATGCTTGTCAGTTAAGATGAGAAACGTGTGAGCTTCCTGAACGATGTAGTTCCTTTGAGCTGAAAAGTGACTGGCCTTACCTGAAACGAAGTCTTGCTTGTAGGAAGACACAGAGCCTGGGATTTAACTCCATTTCTGAAGGGAAACACACAACACAGTTCACATCCATGGATCACACTCTGCTTTAGAGCAAGAAGCACGCTCTTGCTTTCTAGAGTCTCTAAGACAGAAGGAAACGTGAGTGTGCTCAGAACAAAAGAACGGTGTTTCCTACACATACGAACCATATCTAGTTCAACTCTGCTTCTGAAACTGAAACAAACCACAGGTAGTGCAGCATCCAATGCTTGTCAGTGAAGATGAGAAACGGGCGAGCTTCGTGAATGATGTGGTTCGTTTGAGCTGAAAGTAACTGCCCTTACTTGAAATGAAGTCTTCCTTTTAGGAAGACTCAGAGCATGGGATTTAACTCATTTCTGAAGTGCAACACACAACACAGGTCTCATCCATTGATCACACTCTGCTTTAGAGCAAGAAGCACGCTCTTGCTTTCTAGAGTCTGTAATACAGCAGGAAACGTGAGTGTGCTCAGAAGAAAAGAACAGTGTTTCCTATACATACAGACCATATCTAGTTCAACTCTGCTTGAAATTGATACAAAGCAAAGGTCCTCTAACTACCAATGCTTGTCAGTTAATATGAGAAACGTGTGAGCTTCGTGACCGATGTAATTCGTTTGAGCTGAAAAGTGACTGCCCTTACCTGAAACGAAGTCTTGCTTGTAGGAAGAAACAGAGCCTGGGATTTAACTCCATTTCTGAAGTGAAACACACAACAGAGTTCTCATCCATTGATGACATCTGCTTTAGAGCAAGAAGCACGCTCTTGCTTTCTAGAGTCTCTAATACAGCAGGAAACTTGAGTATGCTCAGAACAAAAGAACGGTGTTTCCTACACATACGAACCATATCTAGTCCAACTCTATTCTGAAACTGAAACAAACAACAGGTCCTCTATCATCCAATGCTTGTCAGTTAAGATGAGAAACGTGTGAGCTTCGTGAACAATGTAGTTTGTTTGAGCTGAAAAGTGACTGCCCTTACCTGAAATGAAGTCTTGCTTTTAGTAAGACTCAGAGCCTGGGATTTAACATTTCTGAAGTGAAACACACAGAAGAGTTCTCATCCATGAATCACACCCTGCTTTAGAGCAAGAAGCACGCTGTTGCTTTCTAGAGTCTGTAATACAGCAGGAAACGTGAGTGTGCTCAGAAGAAAAGAACAGTGTTTCCTATACATACAGACCATATCTAGTTCAACTCTGCTTGAAATTTATACAAAGCAAAGGTCCTCTAACATCCAATGCTAATCAGTTAAGATGAGAAACGTGTGAGCTTCGTGAACGATATAGTTCCTTTGAGCTCTAAACCAAATGCCCTTACCTGAAACGAAGTCTTGCTTGTAGGAAGACTCAGAGCCAGGGATTTAACTCCCTTTTTAAAGTGAAACACACAACAGAGCTTTCATCCATTGATCACAATCTGCTTTAGAGCAAGAAGCACGCACTAGCTTTCTAGAATCTCTAAGACAGCAGGAAACTTGGGTGTGCTGATAACAAAAGAACGGTGTTTCCAACACATACTGACCTTATCAAGTCCAACTCTCCTTCTGAAACTGAAACAAACAACAGGTCCTCTAAGATCCAATGCTTGTCAGTTAAGATGAGAAACGTGTGAGCTTCATGAACGATGTAGTTCGTTTGAGCTGAAAGTAACTGCCCTTACTTGAAATGAAGTCTTGCTTGTAGGAAGACTCACAGCATGGGATTTAACTCCATTTCTGAAGTGAAACACACAACACAGTTCTCATCCATTGATCACACTCTGCTTTAGAGCAAGAAGCACTCTCTTGCTTTCTAGAGTCTCCACTACAGCAGGAAAAATGAGTGTGCTGAGAACAAAAGAACAGTGTTTCTTACACATACTTACCATATCTAGTCCAACTCTGCTACTGAAACTGATACAAAGCACTGGTCATCTAACATCCAATGCTTGTCAGTTAAGATGAGAAATGTGTGAGCTTTGAGAACGATGTAGTTCATTTGAGCTGTAAAGTAACTTCCCTTACCTGAAACGAATTCTTGCTTGTAGGAAGACACAGAACCTGGGATTTAACTCCATTTCTGAAGTGAAACACACAACAGAGTTCTCATCCATTGATGACATCTGCTTTAGAGCAAGAAGCACGCTCTTGCTTTCTAGAGTCTCTAATACAGCAGGAAACTTGAGTATGCTCAGAACAAAAGAATGGTGTTTCCTACACATACGAACCATATCTAGTTCAACTCTGCTTCTGAAACTGAAACAAACCACAGGTCGTCTAACATCCAATGCTTGTCAGTGAAGATGAGAAACGTGTGAGCTTCGTGAACGATGTAGTTCGTTTGAGGTGAAAGTAACTGCCCTTACATGAAACGAAGTCTTGCTTGTAGGAAGACTCAGAGCCTGGGGTTTAACTCTATTTCTGAAGTGAAACACAAAACAGAGTTCTCATCCATTGATCACATTCTGCTTTATAGCAAGAAGCACGCTCTTGCTCTCTAGAGTCTCTAATACAGCAGGAAACCTTAGTGTGCTGAGAACAAATGAACGGTGTTTCTTAAACATACAGACCATATCTATTCCAACTCTGCTTCTGAAACTGATACAAAGCACTGGTCATCTAACATTCGATGCTTGTCAGTTAAGATGAGAAACGTGTGAGGTTCCTGAACGATGTAGTTCCTTTCAGCTGAAAAGTGACTGCCCTTACCTGAAACGAAGTCTTGCATGTAGGAAGACACAGAGCCTGGGATTTAACTCCGTTTCTGAAGGGAAACACACAACAGAGTTCTCATCCATTGATCAAACTCTGCTTTAGAGCAAGAATACGCACTAGCTTTCTAGAATCTCTAAGACAGCAGGAAACTTGAGTGGGCTGAGAACAAAAGACCGGTGTTTCTTACACATATGGACCATATCTAGTCCAACTCTACTTCTGAAACTGAAACAAATAACAGGTCCTCTAACATCCAATGGTTGTCAGTTAAGATGAGAAACGTGTGAGCTTCGTGAATGATGTAGTTCGTTTGAGCTGTAAAGTAACTTCCCTTACCTGAAACGAAGTCTTGCTTGTAGGAAGACAAAGAGCCTGGGATTTAACTCCATTTCTGAAGGGAAACACACAACACAGTTCTCATCCATGGATCACACACTGCTTTAGAGCAAGAAGCACGCTCTTGCTTTCTACAGTCTCTAATACAGCAGGAAACATGAGTGTGCTGAGAAAAAAGAATCGTGTTTCTTACACATACGCACCACATGTATTCCAACTCTGCTTCTGAAACTGATACAAAGCACTGGTCTTCTACCATTCGATGCTTGTCAGTTAAGATGAGAAACGTGTGAGCTTCCTGAACGATGTAGTTCGTTTGAGCTGAAAAGTGACTGCCCTTACCTGAAACGAAGTCTGCTTGTAGGAAGACACAGAGCCTGGGATTTAACTCCATTTCTGAAGGGAAACACACAATACAGTTCTCATCCATGGATCATACTCTGCTTTAGAGCAAGAAGCATGCTCTTGCTTTCTAGAGTCTCTAATACAGCAGGAAATGTGAGTGTGCTCAGAACAAAAGAACGGTGTTTCCTACACATACGAAACATATCTAGTTCAACTCTGCTTCTGAAACTGAATCAAACCACAGGTCGTCTAACATCTAATGCTTGTCAGTGAAGATGAGAAACGGGTGAGCTTCGTGAACGATGTAGTTCGTTTGAGCTGAAAGTAACTGCCCTTACTTGAAATGAAGTCTTCCTTGTAGGAAGACTCAGAGCATGGGATTTAACTCCATTTCTGAAGTGAAACACACAACAGAGTTCTCATCCATTGATCACACTCTGCTTTAGAGCAAGAAGCACGCTCTTGCTTTCTAGAATCTGTAATACAGCAAGAAACGTGAGTGTGCTCAGAAGAAAAGAACAGTGTTTCCTATACATACGAACCATATCTAGTTCTACTCTGCTTCTGAAACTGAAACAAACCACAGGTCGTCTAACATCCAATGCTTGTCAGTGAAGATGAGAAACGTGTGAGCTTCGTGAACGATGTAGTTCGTTTGAGGTGAAAGTAACTGCCCTTACATGAAACGAAGTCTTGCTTGTAGGAAGACTCAGAGCCTGGGGTTTAACTCTATTTCTGAAGTGAAACACACAACAGAGTTCTCATCCATTGATCACATTCTGCTTTAGAGCAAGAAGCACGCTATTGCTCTGTAGAGTCTCTAATACAGCAGGAAACCTTAGTGTGCTGAGAACAAATGAACGGTGTTTCTTACACATACGGACCATATCTATTCCAACTCTGCTTCTGAAACTGATACAAAGCACTGGTCGTCTAAGATCCGATGCTTGTCAGTTAAGATGAGAAACGCGTGAGCTTCCTGAACGATGTAGTTTGTTTGAGCTGAAAAGTGACTGCCCTTACATGAAACGAAGTCTTGCTTGTAGGAAGACACAGAGCCTGGGATTTAACTCCATTTCTGAAGGGAAACACACAACACAGTTCTCATCCATTGTTCACACTCTGCTTTAGAGCAAGAAGCAGGCACTTGCTTTCTAGAGTCTCTAATACAGCAGGAAATGTGAGTGTGCTCAGTAGAAAAGAACCGTGTTTCCTATACATACAGACCATATCTAGTTCAACTCTGCTTGTAATTGATTCAAAGCTAAGGTCCTCTAACATCCAATGTTCTCAGTTAAGATGAAAAACTTGTGAGCTTCGTGAACGATATAGTTCGTTTGAGCTGAAAATTGACTGCACTTACCTGAAACAAAGTCTTGCTTGTAGGAAGACTCAGAACCTGGTATTTAACACCATTTCTGAAGTGAAACACTCAACAGAGTTCTCATCCATTGTTCACACTCTGCTTTACAGCAAGAAGCACGCTCTTGCTTTCTAGAGTCTCTAAGAAAGCAGGAAACATGAGTGTGATGAGAACAAAAGAACGGTGTTTCCTACACATACGGACCATATCTAGTCAAACTCTGCTTCTGAAACTGAAGCAAACCAAAGGTCCTCTAATGTCCAATGCTTGTCAGTTAAGATGCGAACCGTGTGAGCTTCGTGACCGATGTAATTCGTTTGAGCTGAAAAGTGACTGCCCTTACCTGAAAGGAAGTCTTGCTTGTAGGAAGACTCAGAGCCTGGGATTTAACTCTATTTCTGAAGTGAAACACACAACAGAGTTCTCATCCATTGTTCACACTCTGCTTTACAGCAAGAAGCACGCTCTTGCTTTCTAGAGTCTCTAAGACAGCAGGAAACTTGAGTGTGCTGAGAAGAAATGAACGGTGTTTCCTACACATACGGATCATATCTAGTCCAACTCTGCTTCTGAAAATGATACAAAGCACTGGTCCTCTAACATTCAATGCTTCTCAGTTAAGATGAGAAACGTGTGAGCTTTGTGATCGATGTAGTTTGTTTGAGCTGAAAAGTGACTGCCGTTACCTGAAATGAAGTCTTGCTTGTAGGAAGACTCAGAGCCTGGTATCTAACTCCATTTCTGAAATGAAACACACAACAGAGTTCTCATCCATTGTTCACACTCTGCTTTAGAGCAAGAAGCACGCTCTTGCTTTCTAAAGTCTCTAAGACAGCAGGAAACATGAGTGTGATGAGAACAAAAGAACGGGGTTTCCTACACAGACGGACCATATCTAGTTCAACTCTGCTTCTGAAACTTAAACAAACCACAGGTCGTCTAACATCCAATGCTTGTCAGTGAAGATGAGAAACATGTGAGCTTCGTGAACGATGTAGTTTGTTTGAGCTGAAAGTAACTGCCCTTACTTGAAATGAAGTCTTCCTTGTAGGAAGACTCAGAGCATGGGATTTAACTCCATTTCTGAAGTGAAACACACAACACAGTTCTCATCCATTGATCACACTCTGCTTTAAGCAAGAAGCACTCTCTTGCTTTCTAGAGTCTCCACTACAGCAGGAAACATGAGTGTGGTGAGAACAAAAGAACGGTGTTTCTTACACATACGGACCATATCTAGTCCAACTCTGCTACTGAAACTGATACAAAGCACTGCTCATCTAACATCCAATGCTTGTCAGTTAAGAGGAGAAACGTGTGAGCTTCGTGAAAGATGTAGTTTGTTTGAGCTGAAAGTAACTGCCCTTACTTGAAATGAAGTCTTCCTTGTAGGAAGACTCAGAGCATGGGATTTAACTCCATTTCTGAAGTGAAACACACAACACAGTTCTCATCCATTGATCACACTCTGCTTTAAGGAAGAAGCACTCTCTTGCTTTCTAGAGTCTCCACTACAGCAGGAAACATGAGTGTGGTGAGAACAAAAGAACGGACTTTCTTAAACATACAGACAATATCTAGTCCAACTCTGCTACTGAAACTGATACAAAGCACTGCTCATCTAACATCCAATGCTTGTCAGTTAAGAGGAGAAACGTGTGAGCTTCGTGAAAGATGTAGTTCGTTTGAGCTGTAAAGTAACTTCCCTTACCTGAAACAAATTCTTGCTTGTAGGAAGACTCAGAGCCTGGGATTTAACTCCATTTCTGAAGTGAAACACACAACAGAGTTCTCATCCATTGATCACACTCTGCTTTAGAGCAAGGAGCACGCTCTTGCTTTATAGAGTCTGTAATACAGCTGGAAACGTGTGTGTGCTCAGAAGAAAAGAACAGTGTTTCCTATACATACGGACCATATCTAGTTCAACTCTGCTTGAAATTGATAAAGCAAAGGTCCTCTAACATCCAATGTTCTCAGTTAAGATGAGAAACTTGTGAGCTTCGTGAACCTTATAGTTCTTTTGAGCTTTAAAGTAAATGCCCTTACCTGAAACGAAGTCTTGCTTGTAGGAAGACTCAGAGCCAGGGATTTAACTCCATTTTTAAAGTGAAACACACAACATAGTTTTCGTCCATTGATCACACTCTGCTTTAGAGCAAGAAGCACACACTAGCTTTCTAGAATCTCTAAGACAGCAGGAAACTTGAGTGTGCTGAGAACAAATGAACGGTGTTTCCTACCCACACGAATCATATCTAGTCCAACTGTGCTTCTGAAACTGATACAAAGCACTGGTCCTCTAACATCCAATGCTTGTCAGTTAAGATGAGAAACGTGTGAGCTTAGTGAACGATATAGTTCGTTTGAGCTGTAAAGTAAATGCCCTTACCTGAAATGAAGTCTTGCTTGTAGGAAGACTCAGAGCCAGGGATTTAACTCCATTTTTAAATTGAAACACACAACAGAGTTTTCATCCATTGATCAAACTCTGCTTTAGAGCAAGAATACGCACTAGCTTTCTAGAATCTCTAAGACAGCAGGAAACTTGAGTGTGCTGAGAACAGAAGAACGGTGTTTCTTACTCATATGGACCATATCTAGTCCAACTCTACTTCTGAAACTGAAACAAATAACAGGTCCTCTAACATCCAATGGTTGTCAGTTAAGATGAGAAACGTGTGAGCTTCGTGAACGATGTAGTTCGTTTGAGCTGCAAAGTAACTTCCCTTACCTGAAACGAAGTCTTGATTGTAGGAAGACACAGAGCCTGGGATTTAACTCCATTTCTGAAGGGAAACACACAACACAGTTCTCATCCATGGATCACACACTGCTTTAGAGCAAGAAGCACGCTCTTGCTTTCTATAGTCTCTAATACAGCAGGAAACGTGAGTGTGCTGAGAAAAAAGAATCGTGTTTCTTACACATACGCTCCACATGTATTCCAACTCTGCTTCTGAAACTGATACAAAGCACTGGTCTTCTACCATTCGATGCTTGTCAGTTAAGATGAGAAACGTGTGAGCTTCCTGAACGATGTAGTTCGTTTGAGCTGAAAAGTGACTGCCCTTACCTGAAACGAAGTCTTGCTTGTAGGAAGACACAGAGCCTGGGATTTAACTCCATTTCTGAAGGGAAACACACAATACAGTTCTCATCCATGGATCATACTCTGCTTTAGAGCAAGAAGCATGCTCTTGCTTTCTAGAGTCTCTAATACAGCAGGAAATGTGAGTGTGCTCAGAAGAAAAGAACGGTGTTTCCTACACATACGAACCATATCTAGTTCAACTCTACTTCTGAAACTGAAACAAACCACAGGTCATCTAACATCCAATGATTGTCAGTTAAGATGAGATAGGTCAGAGCTTCGTGAACGATGTAGTTTGTTTGAGCTGAAAATTGACTGCACTTACCTGAAACGAAGTCTTGCTTGTAGGAAGACTCAGAACCTGGTATTTAACACCATTTCTGAAGTGAAACACTCAACAGAGTTCTCATCCATTGTTCACACTCTGCTTTACAGCAAGAAGCATGCTCTTGCTTTCTAGAGTCTCTAAGAAAGCAGGAAACATGAGTGTGATGAGAACAAAAGAACGGTGTTTCCTACACATACGGACCATATCTAGTCCAACTCTGCTTCTGAAACTGAAACAAACCAAAGGTCCTCTAATGTCCAATGCTTGTCAGTTAAGATGCGAACCGTGTGAGCTTCGTGACCGATGTAATTCGTTTGAGCTGAAAAGTGACTGCCCTTACCTGAAAGGAAGTCTTGCTTGTAGGAAGACTCAGAGCCTGGGATTTAACTCTATTTCTGAAGTGAAACACACAACAGAGTTCTCATCCATTGTTCACACTCTGCTTTACAGCAAGAAGCACGCTCTTGCTTTCTAGAGTCTCTAAGACAGCAGGAAACTTGAGTGTGCTGAGAAGAAATGAACGGTGTTTCCTACACATACGGATCATATCTAGTCCAACTCTGCTTCTGAAAATGATACAAAGCACTGGTCCTCTAACATTCAATGCTTCTCTGTTAAGATGAGAAACGTGTGAGCTTTGTGATCGATGTAGTTTGTTTGAGCTGAAAAGTGACTGCCGTTACCTGAAATGAAGTCTTGCTTGTAGGAAGACTCAGAGCCTGGTATCTAACTCCATTTCTGAAGTGAAACACACAACAGAGTTCTCATCCATTGTTCACACTCTGCTTTAGAGCAAGAAGCACGCTCTTGCTTTCTAAAGTCTCTAAGACAGCAGGAAACATGAGTGTGATGAGAACAAAAGAACGGGGTTTCCTACACAGACGGACCATATCTAGTTCAACTCTGCTTCTGAAACTTAAACAAACCACAGGTCGTCTAACATCCAATGCTTGTCAGTGAAGATGAGAAACATGTGAGCTTCGTGAACGATGTAGTTTGTTTGAGCTGAAAGTAACTGCCCTTACTTGAAATGAAGTCTTCCTTGTAGGAAGACTCAGAGCATGGGATTTAACTCCATTTCTGAAGTGAAACACACAACACAGTTCTCATCCATTGATCACACTCTGCTTTAAGCAAGAAGCACTCTCTTGCTTTCTAGAGTCTCCACTACAGCAGGAAACATGAGTGTGGTGAGAAGAAAAGAACGGTGTTTCTTACACATACGGACCATATCTAGTCCAACTCTGCTACTGAAACTGATACAAAGCACTGCTCATCTAACATCCAATGCTTGTCAGTTAAGAGGAGAAACGTGTGAGCTTCGTGAAAGATGTAGTTCGTTTGAGCTGTAAAGTAACTTCCCTTACCTGAAACAAATTCTTGCTTGTAGGAAGACTCAGAGCCTGGGATTTAACTCCATTTCTGAAGTGAAACACACAACAGAGTTCTCATCCATTGATCACACTCTGCTTTAGAGCAAGGAGCACGCTCTTGCTTTATAGAGTCTGTAATACAGCAGGAAACGTGTGTGTGCTCAGAAGAAAAGAACAGTGTTTCCTATACATACGGACCATATCTAGTTCAACTCTGCTTGAAATTGATAAAGCAAAGGTCCTCTAACATCCAATGTTCTCAGTTAAGATGAGACACTTGTGAGCTTCGTGAACCTTATAGTTCTTTTGAGCTTTAAAGTAAATGCCCTTACCTGAAACGAAGTCTTGCTTGTAGGAAGACTCAGAGCCAGGGATTTAACTCCATTATTAAAGTGAAACACACAACATAGTTTTCATCCATTGATCACACTCTGCTTTAGAGCAAGAAGCACACACTAGCTTTCTAGAATCTCTAAGACAGCAGGAAACTTGAGTGTGCTGAGAACAAATGAACGGTGTTTCCTACCCATACGAATCATATCTAGTCCAACTGTGCTTCTGAAACTGATACAAAGCACTGGTCCTCTAACATCCAATGCTTGTCAGTTAAGATGAGAAACGTGTGAGCTTAGTGAACGATATAGTTCGTTTGAGCTGTAAAGTAAATGCCCTTACCTGAAATGAAGTCTTGCTTGTAGGAAGACTCAGAGCCAGGGATTTAACTCCATTTTTAAATTGAAACACACAACAGAGTTTTCATCCATTGATCAAAATCTGCTTTAGAGCAAGAATACGCACTAGCTTTCTAGAATCTCTAAGACAGCAGGAAACTTGAGTGTGCTGAGAACAAAAGAACGGTGTTTCTTACTCATATGGACCATATCTAGTCCAACTCTACTTCTGAAACTGAAACAAATAACAGGTCCTCTAACATCCAATGGTTGTCAGTTAAGATGAGAAACGTGTGAGCTTCGTGAACGATGTAGTTCGTTTGAGCTGCAAAGTAACTTCCCTTACCTGAAACGAAGTCTTGCTTGTAGGAAGACACAGAGCCTGGGATTTAACTCCATTTCTGAAGGGAAACACACAACACAGTTCTCATCCATGGATCACACACTGCTTTAGAGCAAGAAGCACGCTCTTGCTTTCTATAGTCTCTAATACAGCAGGAAACGTGAGTGTGCTGAGAAAAAAGAATCGTGTTTCTTACACATACACACCACATGTATTCCAACTCTGCTTCTGAAACTGATACAAAGCACTGGTCGTCTACCATTCGATGCTTGTCAGTTAAGATGAGAAACGTGTGAGATTCCTGAACGATGTAGTTCATTTGAGCTGAAAAGTGACTGCCCTTACCTGAAACGAAGTCTTGCTTGTAGGAAGACACAGAGCCTGGGATTTAACTCCATTTCTGAAGGGAAACACACAATACAGTTCTCATCCATGGATCATACTCTGCTTTAGAGCAAGAAGCATGCTCTTGCTTTCTAGAGTCTCTAATACAGCAGGAAACGTGAGTGTGCTCAGAACAAAAGAACGGTGTTTCCTACACATACGAACCATATCTAGTTCAACTCTCCTTCTGAAACTGAAACAAACCACAGGTCATCTAACATCTAATGCTTGTCAGTGAAGATGAGAAACGGGTGAGCTTCGTGAACGATGTAGTTCGTTTGACCTGAAAGTAACTGCCCTTACTTGAAATGAAGTCTTCCTTGTAGGAAGACTCAGAGCATGGGATTTAACTCCATTTCTGAAGTGAAACACACAACAGAGTTCTCATCCATTGATCACACTCTGCTTTAGAGCAAGAAGCACGCTCTTGCTTTCTAGAATCTGTAATACAGCAAGAAACGTGAGTGTGCTCAGAAGAAAAGAACAGTGTTTCCTATACATACGAACCATATCTAGTTCTACTCTGCTTCTGAAACTGAAACAAACCACAGGTCGTCTAACATCCAATGCTTGTCAGTGAAGATGAGAAACGTGTGAGCTTCGTGAACGATGTAGTTCGTTTGAGGTGAAAGTAACTGCCCTTACATGAAACGAAGTCTTGCTTGTAGGAAGACTCAGAGCCTGGGGTTTAACTCTATTTCTGAAGTGAAACACACAACAGAGTTCTCATCCATTGATCACATTCTGCTTTAGAGCAAGAAGCACGCTATTGCTCTGTAGAGTCTCTAATACAGCAGGAAACCTTAGTGTGCTGAGAACAAATGAACGGTGTTTCTTACACATACGGACCATATCTATTCCAACTCTGCTTCTGAAACTGATACAAAGCACTGGTCGTCTAAGATCCGATGCTTGTCAGTTAAGATGAGAAACGCGTGAGCTTCCTGAACGATGTAGTTTGTTTGAGCTGAAAAGTGACTGCCCTTACATGAAACGAAGTCTTGCTTGTAGGAAGACACAGAGCCTGGGATTTAACTCCATTTCTGAAGGGAAACACACAACACAGTTCTCATCCATTGTTCACACTCTGCTTTAGAGCAAGAAGCAGGCACTTGCTTTCTAGAGTCTCTAATACAGCAGGAAATGTGAGTGTGCTCAGTAGAAAAGAACCGTGTTTCCTATACATACAGACCATATCTAGTTCAACTCTGCTTGTAATTGATTCAAAGCTAAGGTCCTCTAACATCCAATGTTCTCAGTTAAGATGAAAAACTTGTGAGCTTCGTGAACGATATAGTTCGTTTGAGCTGAAAATTGACTGCACTTACCTGAAACAAAGTCTTGCTTGTAGGAAGACTCAGAACCTGGTATTTAACACCATTTCTGAAGTGAAACACTCAACAGAGTTCTCATCCATTGTTCACACTCTGCTTTACAGCAAGAAGCACGCTCTTGCTTTCTAGAGTCTCTAAGAAAGCAGGAAACATGAGTGTGATGAGAACAAAAGAACGGTGTTTCCTACACATACGGACCATATCTAGTCCAACTCTGCTTCTGAAACTGAAGCAAACCAAAGGTCCTCTAATGTCCAATGCTTGTCAGTTAAGATGCGAACCGTGTGAGCTTCGTGACCGATGTAATTCGTTTGAGCTGAAAAGTGACTGCCCTTACCTGAAAGGAAGTCTTGCTTGTAGGAAGACTCAGAGCCTGGGATTTAACTCTATTTCTGAAGTGAAACACACAACAGAGTTCTCATCCATTGTTCACACTCTGCTTTACAGCAAGAAGCACGCTCTTGCTTTCTAGAGTCTCTAAGACAGCAGGAAACTTGAGTGTGCTGAGAAGAAATGAACGGTGTTTCCTACACATACGGATCATATCTAGTCCAACTCTGCTTCTGAAAATGATACAAAGCACTGGTCCTCTAACATTCAATGCTTCTCAGTTAAGATGAGAAACGTGTGAGCTTTGTGATCGATGTAGTTTGTTTGAGCTGAAAAGTGACTGCCGTTACCTGAAATGAAGTCTTGCTTGTAGGAAGACTCAGAGCCTGGTATCTAACTCCATTTCTGAAATGAAACACACAACAGAGTTCTCATCCATTGTTCACACTCTGCTTTAGAGCAAGAAGCACGCTCTTGCTTTCTAAAGTCTCTAAGACAGCAGGAAACATGAGTGTGATGAGAACAAAAGAACGGGGTTTCCTACACAGACGGACCATATCTAGTTCAACTCTGCTTCTGAAACTTAAACAAACCACAGGTCGTCTAACATCCAATGCTTGTCAGTGAAGATGAGAAACATGTGAGCTTCGTGAACGATGTAGTTTGTTTGAGCTGAAAGTAACTGCCCTTACTTGAAATGAAGTCTTCCTTGTAGGAAGACTCAGAGCATGGGATTTAACTCCATTTCTGAAGTGAAACACACAACACAGTTCTCATCCATTGATCACACTCTGCTTTAAGCAAGAAGCACTCTCTTGCTTTCTAGAGTCTCCACTACAGCAGGAAACATGAGTGTGGTGAGAACAAAAGAACGGTGTTTCTTACACATACGGACCATATCTAGTCCAACTCTGCTACTGAAACTGATACAAAGCACTGCTCATCTAACATCCAATGCTTGTCAGTTAAGAGGAGAAACGTGTGAGCTTCGTGAAAGATGTAGTTTGTTTGAGCTGAAAGTAACTGCCCTTACTTGAAATGAAGTCTTCCTTGTAGGAAGACTCAGAGCATGGGATTTAACTCCATTTCTGAAGTGAAACACACAACACAGTTCTCATCCATTGATCACACTCTGCTTTAAGGAAGAAGCACTCTCTTGCTTTCTAGAGTCTCCACTACAGCAGGAAACATGAGTGTGGTGAGAACAAAAGAACGGACTTTCTTAAACATACAGACAATATCTAGTCCAACTCTGCTACTGAAACTGATACAAAGCACTGCTCATCTAACATCCAATGCTTGTCAGTTAAGAGGAGAAACGTGTGAGCTTCGTGAAAGATGTAGTTCGTTTGAGCTGTAAAGTAACTTCCCTTACCTGAAACAAATTCTTGCTTGTAGGAAGACTCAGAGCCTGGGATTTAACTCCATTTCTGAAGTGAAACACACAACAGAGTTCTCATCCATTGATCACACTCTGCTTTAGAGCAAGGAGCACGCTCTTGCTTTATAGAGTCTGTAATACAGCTGGAAACGTGTGTGTGCTCAGAAGAAAAGAACAGTGTTTCCTATACATACGGACCATATCTAGTTCAACTCTGCTTGAAATTGATAAAGCAAAGGTCCTCTAACATCCAATGTTCTCAGTTAAGATGAGAAACTTGTGAGCTTCGTGAACCTTATAGTTCTTTTGAGCTTTAAAGTAAATGCCCTTACCTGAAACGAAGTCTTGCTTGTAGGAAGACTCAGAGCCAGGGATTTAACTCCATTTTTAAAGTGAAACACACAACATAGTTTTCGTCCATTGATCACACTCTGCTTTAGAGCAAGAAGCACACACTAGCTTTCTAGAATCTCTAAGACAGCAGGAAACTTGAGTGTGCTGAGAACAAATGAACGGTGTTTCCTACCCACACGAATCATATCTAGTCCAACTGTGCTTCTGAAACTGATACAAAGCACTGGTCCTCTAACATCCAATGCTTGTCAGTTAAGATGAGAAACGTGTGAGCTTAGTGAACGATATAGTTCGTTTGAGCTGTAAAGTAAATGCCCTTACCTGAAATGAAGTCTTGCTTGTAGGAAGACTCAGAGCCAGGGATTTAACTCCATTTTTAAATTGAAACACACAACAGAGTTTTCATCCATTGATCAAACTCTGCTTTAGAGCAAGAATACGCACTAGCTTTCTAGAATCTCTAAGACAGCAGGAAACTTGAGTGTGCTGAGAACAGAAGAACGGTGTTTCTTACTCATATGGACCATATCTAGTCCAACTCTACTTCTGAAACTGAAACAAATAACAGGTCCTCTAACATCCAATGGTTGTCAGTTAAGATGAGAAACGTGTGAGCTTCGTGAACGATGTAGTTCGTTTGAGCTGCAAAGTAACTTCCCTTACCTGAAACGAAGTCTTGATTGTAGGAAGACACAGAGCCTGGGATTTAACTCCATTTCTGAAGGGAAACACACAACACAGTTCTCATCCATGGATCACACACTGCTTTAGAGCAAGAAGCACGCTCTTGCTTTCTATAGTCTCTAATACAGCAGGAAACGTGAGTGTGCTGAGAAAAAAGAATCGTGTTTCTTACACATACGCTCCACATGTATTCCAACTCTGCTTCTGAAACTGATACAAAGCACTGGTCTTCTACCATTCGATGCTTGTCAGTTAAGATGAGAAACGTGTGAGCTTCCTGAACGATGTAGTTCGTTTGAGCTGAAAAGTGACTGCCCTTACCTGAAACGAAGTCTTGCTTGTAGGAAGACACAGAGCCTGGGATTTAACTCCATTTCTGAAGGGAAACACACAATACAGTTCTCATCCATGGATCATACTCTGCTTTAGAGCAAGAAGCATGCTCTTGCTTTCTAGAGTCTCTAATACAGCAGGAAATGTGAGTGTGCTCAGAAGAAAAGAACGGTGTTTCCTACACATACGAACCATATCTAGTTCAACTCTACTTCTGAAACTGAAACAAACCACAGGTCATCTAACATCCAATGATTGTCAGTTAAGATGAGATAGGTCAGAGCTTCGTGAACGATGTAGTTTGTTTGAGCTGAAAATTGACTGCACTTACCTGAAACGAAGTCTTGCTTGTAGGAAGACTCAGAACCTGGTATTTAACACCATTTCTGAAGTGAAACACTCAACAGAGTTCTCATCCATTGTTCACACTCTGCTTTACAGCAAGAAGCACGCTCTTGCTTTCTAGAGTCTCTAAGAAAGCAGGAAACATGAGTGTGATGAGAACAAAAGAACGGGGTTTCCTACACATACGGACCATATCTAGTCCAACTCTGCTTCTGAAACTGAAATAAACCAAAGGTCCTCTAATGTCCAATGCTTGTCAGTTAAGATGCGAACCGTGTGAGCTTCGTGACCGATGTAATTCGTTTGAGCTGAAAAGTGACTGCCCTTACCTGAAAGGAAGTCTTGCTTGTAGGAAGACTCAGAGCCTGGGATTTAACTCTATTTCTGAAGTGAAACACACAACAGAGTTCTCATCCATTGTTCACACTCTGCTTTACAGCAAGAAGCACGCTCTTGCTTTCTAGAGTCTCTAAGACAGCAGGAAACTTGAGTGTGCTGAGAAGAAATGAACGGTGTTTCCTACACATACGGATCATATCTAGTCCAACTCTGCTTCTGAAAATGATACAAAGCACTGGTCCTCTAACATTCAATGCTTCTCTGTTAAGATGAGAAACGTGTGAGCTTTGTGATCGATGTAGTTTGTTTGAGCTGAAAAGTGACTGCCGTTACCTGAAATGAAGTCTTGCTTGTAGGAAGACTCAGAGCCTGGTATCTAACTCCATTTCTGAAGTGAAACACACAACAGAGTTCTCATCCATTGTTCACACTCTGCTTTAGAGCAAGAAGCACGCTCTTGCTTTCTAAAGTCTCTAAGACAGCAGGAAACATGAGTGTGATGAGAACAAAAGAACGGGGTTTCCTACACAGACGGACCATATCTAGTTCAACTCTGCTTCTGAAACTTAAACAAACCACAGGTCGTCTAACATCCAATGCTTGTCAGTGAAGATGAGAAACATGTGAGCTTCGTGAACGATGTAGTTTGTTTGAGCTGAAAGTAACTGCCCTTACTTGAAATGAAGTCTTCCTTGTAGGAAGACTCAGAGCATGGGATTTAACTCCATTTCTGAAGTGAAACACACAACACAGTTCTCATCCATTGATCACACTCTGCTTTAAGCAAGAAGCACTCTCTTGCTTTCTAGAGTCTCCACTACAGCAGGAAACATGAGTGTGGTGAGAAGAAAAGAACGGTGTTTCTTACACATACGGACCATATCTAGTCCAACTCTGCTACTGAAACTGATACAAAGCACTGCTCATCTAACATCCAATGCTTGTCAGTTAAGAGGAGAAACGTGTGAGCTTCGTGAAAGATGTAGTTCGTTTGAGCTGTAAAGTAACTTCCCTTACCTGAAACAAATTCTTGCTTGTAGGAAGACTCAGAGCCTGGGATTTAACTCCATTTCTGAAGTGAAACACACAACAGAGTTCTCATCCATTGATCACACTCTGCTTTAGAGCAAGGAGCACGCTCTTGCTTTATAGAGTCTGTAATACAGCAGGAAACGTGTGTGTGCTCAGAAGAAAAGAACAGTGTTTCCTATACATACGGACCATATCTAGTTCAACTCTGCTTGAAATTGATAAAGCAAAGGTCCTCTAACATCCAATGTTCTCAGTTAAGATGAGACACTTGTGAGCTTCGTGAACCTTATAGTTCTTTTGAGCTTTAAAGTAAATGCCCTTACCTGAAACGAAGTCTTGCTTGTAGGAAGACTCAGAGCCAGGGATTTAACTCCATTATTAAAGTGAAACACACAACATAGTTTTCATCCATTGATCACACTCTGCTTTAGAGCAAGAAGCACACACTAGCTTTCTAGAATCTCTAAGACAGCAGGAAACTTGAGTGTGCTGAGAACAAATGAACGGTGTTTCCTACCCATACGAATCATATCTAGTCCAACTGTGCTTCTGAAACTGATACAAAGCACTGGTCCTCTAACATCCAATGCTTGTCAGTTAAGATGAGAAACGTGTGAGCTTAGTGAACGATATAGTTCGTTTGAGCTGTAAAGTAAATGCCCTTACCTGAAATGAAGTCTTGCTTGTAGGAAGACTCAGAGCCAGGGATTTAACTCCATTTTTAAATTGAAACACACAACAGAGTTTTCATCCATTGATCAAAATCTGCTTTAGAGCAAGAATACGCACTAGCTTTCTAGAATCTCTAAGACAGCAGGAAACTTGAGTGTGCTGAGAACAAAAGAACGGTGTTTCTTACTCA
Source organism: Onychomys leucogaster (assembly GCA_949786385.1). Classification (NCBI taxonomy): domain Eukaryota; kingdom Metazoa; phylum Chordata; class Mammalia; order Rodentia; family Cricetidae; genus Onychomys; species Onychomys leucogaster. Next base: position 846,894 of record CATKUP010000143.1, read on the forward strand.
TATGGACCATATCTAGTCCAACTCTACTTCTGAAACTGAAACAAATAACAGGTCCTCTAACATCCAATGGTTGTCAGTTAAGATGAGAAACGTGTGAGCTTCGTGAACGATGTAGTTCGTTTGAGCTGCAAAGTAACTTCCCTTACCTGAAACGAAGTCTTGCTTGTAGGAAGACACAGAGCCTGGGATTTAACTCCATTTCTGAAGGGAAACACACAACACAGTTCTCATCCATGGATCACACACTGGTTTAGAGCAAGAAGCACGCTCTTGCTTTCTATAGTCTCTAATACAGCAGGAAACGTGAGTGTGCTGAGAAAAAAGAATCGTGTTTCTTACACATACACACCACATGTATTCCAACTCTGCTTCTGAAACTGATACAAAGCACTGGTCGTCTACCATTCGATGCTTGTCAGTTAAGATGAGAAACGTGTGAGATTCCTGAACGATGTAGTTCATTTGAGCTGAAAAGTGACTGCCCTTACCTGAAACGAAGTCTTGCTTGTAGGAAGACACAGAGCCTGGGATTTAACTCCATTTCTGAAGGGAAACACACAATACAGTTCTCATCCATGGATCATACTCTGCTTTAGAGCAAGAAGCATGCTCTTGCTTTCTAGAGTCTCTAATACAGCAGGAAACGTGAGTGTGCTCAGAACAAAAGAACGGTGTTTCCTACACATACGAACCATATCTAGTTCAACTCTCCTTCTGAAACTGAAACAAACCACAGGTCATCTAACATCCAATGCTTGTCAGTTAAGATGAGATACGTCAGAGCTTCGTGAACGATGTAGTTTGTTTGAGCTGAAAAGTGACTGCCCTTACCTGAAACTAAGTCTTGCTTGTAGGAAGACTCAGAACCTGGTATTTAACACCATTTCTGAAGTGAAACGAACAACAGAGTTCTCATCCATTGTTCACACTCTGCTTTACAGCAAGAAGCACGCTCTTGCTTTCTAGAGTCTCTAAGAAAGCAGGAAACATGAGTTTGATGACAACAAAAGAACGGTGTTTCCTACACATACGGACCATATCTAGTCCAACTCTGCTTCTGAAACTGAAACAAACCAAAGGTCCTCTAATGTCCAATGCTTGTCAGTTAAGATGAGAACCGTGTGAGCTTCGTGACCGATGTAATTTGTTTGAGCTGAAAAGTGACTGCCCTTATCTGAAAGGAAGTCTTGCTTGTAGGAAGACTCAGAGCCTGGGATTTAACTCTATTTCTGAAGTGAAACACACAACAGAGTTCTCATCCATTGATCACACTCTGCTTTAGAGCAAGAAGCACGCTCTTGCTTTCTAGAGTCTCTAATACAGCAGGAAACGTGAGTGTGCTCAGAGGAAAAGAACCGTATTTCCTATACATACAGACCATATCTAGTTCAACTCTGCTTGAAATTGATACAAAGCAAAGGTCCTCTAACATCCAATGTTCTCAGTTAAGATGAGAAACTTGTGAGCTTCGTGAATGATGTAGTTCTTTTGAGCTGTAAAGTAAATGCCCTTACCTGAAACGAAGTCTTGCTTGTAGGAAAACTCAGAGCCAGGGATTTAACTCCATTTTTAAAGTGAAACACACAACAGAGTTTTCATCCATTGATCACACTCTGCTTTAGAGCAAGAATACGCACTAGCTTTCTAGAATCTCTAAGACAGCAGGAAACTTGAGTGTGCTGAGAATAAATGAACGGTGTTTCCTACCCATACTGATCATATCTAGTCCAACTCTCCTTCTGAAACTGATACAAATCACTGGTCTTCTAACATCCAATGCTTGTCAGTTAAGATGAGAAATGTGTGATCTTCGTGAACGATGTAGTTTGTTTGAGCTGAAAAGTGACTGCCCTTACCTAAAATGAAGTCTTGCTTGTAGGAAGACTCAAAGCATGGGATTTAACTCCATTTCTGAAGTGAAACACACAGCAGATTTCTCATCCATTGTTTACACTCTGCTTTACAGCAAGAAATACGTTCTTGCTTTCTAGATTTCTAAGAGAGCAAGAAACATGAGTGTGATGAGAACAAATGAACGGTGTTTCCGACACATACGGACCATATCTAGTCCAACTCTGCTTCTGAAACTGAAACAAACCAAAGGTCCTCTAATGTCCAATGCTTGTCAGTTAAGATGAGAACCGTGTGAGCTTCGTGACCGATGTAATTTGTTTGAGCTGAAAAGTGACTGCCCTTATCTGAAAGGTAGTCTTGCTTGTAGGAAGACTCAGAGCCTGGGATTTAACTCTATTTCTGAAGTGAAACACACAACAGAGTTCTCATCCATTGATCACACTCTGCTTTAGAGCAAGAAGCACGCTCTTGCTTTCTAGAGTCTCTAATACAGCAGGAAACGTGAGTGTGCTCAGAAGAAAAGAACCGTGTTTCCTATACATACGGACCATATCTAGTTCAACTCTGCTTGAAATTGATACAAAGCAAAGGTCCTCTAACATCCAATGTTCTCAGTTAAGATGAGAAACTTGTGAGCTTTGTGAATGATATAGTTCTTTTGAGCTGTAAAGTAAATGCCCTTACCTGAAACGAAGTCTTGCTTGTAGGAAGACTCAGAGCCAGGGATTTAACTCCATTTTTAAAGTGAAACACACAACAGAGTTTTCATCCATTGATCACACTCTGCTTTAGAGCAAGAATACGCACTAGCTTTCTAGAATCTCTAAGACAGCAGGAAACTTGAGTGTGCTGAGAATAAATGAACGGTGTTTCCTACCCATACTGATCATATCTAGTCCAACTCTCCTTCTGAAACTGATACAAATCACTGGTCTTCTAACATCCAATGCTTGTCAGTTAAGATGAGAAATGTGTGATCTTCGTGAACGATGTAGTTTGTTTGAGCTGAAAAGTGACTGCCCTTACCTAAAATGAAGTCTTGCTTGTAGGAAGACTCAAAGCATGGGATTTAACTCCATTTCTGAAGTGAAACACACAGCAGATTTCTCATCCATTGTTTACACTCTGCTTTACAGCAAGAAATACTTTCTTGCTTTCTAGATTTCTAAGACAGCAAGAAACATGAGTGTGATGAGAACAAATGAACAGTGTTTCCGACACATACGGACCATATCTAGTCCAACTCTGCTTCTGAAACTGAAACAAACCAAAGGTCCTCTAATGTCCAATGCTTGTCAGTTAAGATGAGAACCGTGTGAGCTTCGTGACCGATGTAATTTGTTTGAGCTGAAAAGTGACTGCCCTTATCTGAAAGGAAGTCTTGCTTGTAGGAAGACTTAGAGCCTGGGATTTAACTCTATTTCTGAAGTGAAACACACAACAGAGTTCTCATCCATTGATCACACTCTGCTTTAGAGCAAGAAGCACGCTCTTGCTTTCTAGAGTCTCTAATACACCAGGAAACGTGAGTGTGCTCAGAAGAAAAGAACGGTGGTTTCTACACATACAGACCATATCTAGTTCAACTCTGCTTCTAAAACCGAAACAAAGCACAGGTCCTCTAACATCGAATGCTTGTCAGTTAAGATGAGAAACGTGTGAGTTTCGTGAACGATGTAGTTCCTTTGAGCTGAAAAGTGACTGTGTTTACATGAAATGAAGAATTGCTTGTAGGAAGACACAGAGCTTGGGATTTAACTCCATTTAAGAATGGAAACAAACAGCACAGTTCTCATCCATGAAACACACTCTGCTTTGGAGCAAGAAGCACGCTCTAGCTTTCTAGAGTCTCTAGTGGAGCAGGAACTTGAGTTTGCTCAGAACAAAAGAACGGTTTTTCCTACACATACGGACCATATCTACTTCATCTCTGCTTCTGTAACTGAAACAAACCACAGGTCCTCTAACATCCAATGCTTGTCAGTTTAGATGAGAAACGTGTGAGCTTCGTGAACGATGTAGTTCGTTTGAGCTGTAAAGTAACTGCCCTTACTTGAAACGAAGTCTTGTTTGTTGGAAGACACAGAGCCTGGGATTTAACTCAATTTAAGAATGGAAACACAAAGTACAGTTCTTATCCCTGAAACACACTCTGCTTTAGAGCAAGAGGCGCGCTCTTGCTTTCTAGCGTCTCTAATACAGCAGGAAACGAGAGTGAGCTCAGAAAAAAGAACGGTGTTTCCTACACATAAGCACCACATCTAGTTCAACTCTGCTTCTAAAATTGATACAAACCACAGGGCCTCTGACATCCAATGCTTGACAGATAAGATGAGAAACGTGTGAGCTTCATGAACTATGTAGTTCGTTTGAGCTGAAAAGTGACTGCAATTACCTGAAAAGAAGTCTTGTTTGTAGGAAGACACAGAGCTTGGGATTTAAAGCCATTTAAAAACGGAAACCCACAGGACAGTTCGCATCCATGAAACAAACTATGCTTTAGAGCAAGTGGCACGCTCTTGCTTTCTAGAGTCTCTAATACAGCAGGAAATGAGAGTGTGCTCAGAAAAAAAGAACGGTGTTTCCTACACATAAGGACCATATCTAGTTCAACTCTGCTTCTAAAATTGATACAAACCACAGGTCCTCTAACGTCCAATGCTTGACAGATAAGATGAGAAACGTGTGAGCTTCATGAAAGATGTAGTTCGTTTGAGATGAGAAGTGACTGCCCTTACCTGAAACGAAGTCTTGCTTGTAGGAAGACACACAGCCTGGGATTTAACTCCATTTCTGAAGAGAAACACACAGCAGAGTTCTCATCCATGGATCACACTCTGCTTTAGAGCAAGAAGAACACTCTTGCTTTCCAGAGTCTCTAATACAACAGGAAACCTGAGTGTGTTCAGAACAAAAGAACGGTGATTCCTACACATACGAGCCATATCTAGTTCAACTCTGCTTCTGAAACTGAAACAAACCACAGGTCCTCTAACTTCCAATGCTTGTCAGTTAAGATGAGAAACGTGTGATCTTCATAAATGATGTAGTTCGTTTGAGCTGTAAAGTAACTGCCCTTACTTGAAACGAAGTCTTCCTTGTAGGAAGACTTAGAGCCTGGGATTTAACTCCATTTATGAAGTGAAACACACAGCAGAGTTCTCATCCATTGATCACACTCTGCTTTAGAGAAAGAAGCACGCTCTTGCTTTCTGTAGTCTCTAAGACAGCAGGAAACGTGAGTGTGCTGAGAACAAAAGAACGGTGTTTCCAACACTTACTGACCATATCTAGTCCATCTCTGCTTCTGAAACTGATACAAATCACTGGTCCTCTAACATCCGATGCTTGTCAGTTAAGATGAGTAACGTGTGAGCTTCGTGAACGATGTAGTTCCTTTGAGGTATAAAGTAACTGCCCTTACCTGAAATGAAGTCTTGCTTGTAGGAAGACTCAGCCTGGTATTTAACTCCATTTCTGAAGTGAAACACACAGCAGAGTTCTCATCCATAGATCACACTCTGCTTTAGAGCAAGAAGTATGCTCTTGCTTTCCAGAGTCTCTAATATAGCAGGAAAGGTGAGTGTGCTCAGAACAAAAGAACAGTGTTTCCTACACATGAGGACCATATGTAGTCCAACTCTGCTTCTCAAACTGATACAAAGCAATGGTCCTCTAACATCGAATGCTTGTCAGTTAAGATGAGAAACGTGTGAGCTTCGTGAACGATGTAGTTCCTTTGAGCTGAAAAGTGACTGTGTTTACCTGAAAAGAAGACTTGCTTGTAGGAAGACACAGAGCTTGGGATTTAACTCCATTTAAGAATGGAAACACACAGCACAGTTCTCATCCATGAAACATACTCTGCTTTAGAGCAAGAGGCATGTTCTTGCTTTCTAGAATCTCTAATACAGCATTAAATGAGAGTGTGCTCAGAAAAAAGAACAGTGTTTCCTACACATACGGACCATATCTAGTCCAACTCTGCTCCTGAAATTGATACAAAGCACAGGTCCTCTAACATCCAATGCTTGTCATTTAAGATGAGAAACGTGTGAGCTTCGTGAATGATGTAGTTCGTTTGAGCTGAAAAGTGACTGCCATTACCTGAAAAGGAGTAGTGCTTGTAGGAAGACACAGAGCCTGAGATTTAACTCCATTTCTGAAGGGAAACACACAGCATAGTTCTCATCCATGCATCACACTCTGCTTTAGAGCAAGAAGCACGCTCTTGCTTTCTAGAGTCTCTCATACAGCAAGAAACTTGAGTGTGCTCAGAACATAAGAACGGTGTTTCCTACACATACGGACCACATCTAGTCCAACTCTGCTTCTGAAACTGATACAAAGCACTGGTCCTCTAACATCCAATGCTTGTCATTTAAGATGGGAAACTTGTTAGCTTTGTGAACGTTGTAGTTCGTTTGAGCTGAAAAGTGACTGCCCTTACCTGAAACGAAGTCTTGCTTGTAGGAATACACAGAGCCTTGGAATTAAACACATTTCTGAAGGGAAACACACAGCAGAGTTCTCATCCAAGGATCACACTCAGCTTTAGATCAAGAAACACGCTCTTGCTTTCCAGAGTCTCTAATACAGCAGGAAACGTGAGTGTGCTCAGAACAAAAGAACGGTGTTTCCTACACATAAGGACCATATCTAGTTCAAATCTGCTTCTGAAACTGAGACAAAGCACAGGTCCTCTAACATCGAATGCTTGTCAGTTAAGATGAGAAACGTGTGAGCTTCGTGAACGATGTAGTTCCTTTGAGCTGAAAAGTGACTGTGTTTACCTGAAATGAAGACTTGCTTGTAGGAAGACACAGAGCTTGGGATTTAACTACAATTAAGAACGGAAACACACAGCAGAGTTCTCATCCATGGATCACACTCTGCTTTAGAGCAAGAAGCATGCTCTTGCTTTCCAGAGTCTCTAATAGAGCAGGAAACGTGAGTGTGCTCAGAACAAAAGAACGGTGTTTTCTACACATACGGACCATATCTAGTTCAACTCTGCTTCTAAAACTGAAACAAAGCACAGGTCCTCTAACATCGAATGCTTGTCAGTTAAGATGAGAAACATGTGAGTTTCGTGAACGATGTAGTTCCTTTGAGCTGAAAAGTGACTGTTTTTTCATGAAATGAAGACTTGCTTGTAGGAAGACACAGAGCTTGGGATTTAACTCCATTTAAGAACGGAAACAAACAGCACAGTTCTCATCCATGAAACACACTCTGCTTTAGAGCAAGAGGCACGCTCTTGCTTTCTAGTGTCTCTAAGACAGCAGGAAACGAAAGTGAGCTCAGAAAAAAAGAACGGTGTTTCCTACACATAAGCACCATATCTAGTTCAACTCTGCTTCTAAAATTGATACAAACCACAGGTCCTCTAACATCCAAAGCTTGACAGATAAGATGAGAAACTTGTGAGCTTCATGAACTATGTAGTTCGTGTGAGCTGAATAGTGACTGCCTTTTCCTGAAACGAAGTCTTTCCTGTAGGAAGACCCAAAGCCTGGGAATTAACTCCATTTATGAAGGGAAACACACAGCAGAATTCTCCTCCATAGATCACAATCTGCTTTACAGCAAGAAGCATGCTCTTGCTTTCCAGAGTCTCTAATACAACAGGAAACGTGAGTGTGCTCAGAACAAAAGAACGGTGTTTCCTACACATACAAGCCATATCTAGTTCAACTCTGCTTCTGAAACTGAAACAAACCACAGGTCCTCTAACAACGAATGCTTGTCAGTTAAGATGAGAAACGTGTGAGCTTCGTGAACGATGTAGTTTCTTTGAGCTGAAAAGTGACTGTGTTTATCTGAAATGAAGACTTGCTTGTAGGAAGACACAGAGCTTGGGATTTAACTCCATTTAAGAATGGAAACACACTGCACAGTTCTCATCGATGGAACATACTCTGCTTTAGAGCAAGAGGCATGTTCTTGCTTTCTAGAATCTCTAATACAGCATTAAATGAGAGTGTGCTCAGAAAAAAGAACAGTGTTTCCTACACATACGGACCATATCTGATGCAACTCTGCTTCTGAAACTGAAACAAACCACAGGATCTCTAACATCCAATGCTTGTCAGTTAAGATGAGAAACGTATGAGCTTCGTGAACGATGTAGTTCATTTGAGCTGTAAAGTAACTGCCCTTACTTGAAACGAAGTCTTTCTTGTAGGAAGACTCAGAGCCTGGGATTTAACTCCATTTCTGAAGTGAAACACACAGCAAAGTTCTCATCCATTGTTCACACTCTGCTTTGGAGCAAGAAGCATGCTCTAGCTTTCTAGAGTCTCTAGTGGAGCAGGAACTTGAGTTTGCTCAGAACAAAACAACGGTGTTTCCTACACATACGGACCATATCTACTTCATCTCTGCTTCTGTAACTGAAACAAACCACAGGTCCTCTAACATCCAATGCTTGTCAGTTTAGATGAGAAACGTGTGAGCTTCGTGAACGATGTAGTTCGTTTGAGCTGTAAAGTAACTGCCCTTACTTGAAACGAAGTCTTGTTTGTTGGAAGACACAGAGCCTGGGATTTAACTCCATTTAAGAATGGAAACACAAAGTACAGTTCTTATCCATGAAACACACTCTGCTTTAGACCAAGAGGCACGCTCTTGCTTTCTAGCATCTCTAATACAGCAGGAAACGAGAGTGAGCTCAGAAAAAAGAACGGTGTTTCCTACACATAAGCACCACATCTAGTTCAACTCTGCTTCTAAAATTGATACAAACCACAGGTCCTCTGACATCCAATGCTTGACAGATAAGATGAGAAACGTGTGAGCTTCATGAACTATGTAGTTCGTTTGAGCTGAAAAGTGACTGCCCTTACCTGAAAAGAAGTCTTGTTTGTAGGAAGACACAGTGCCTGGGATTTAACTCCATTTCTGTAGGAAAACACACAGAAGAGTTCTCATCCATTGATCACACTCTGCTTTAGAGCAAGAAGCACGCTCTTGCTTTCCAGAGTCTCTAATACAGCAGGAAATGTGAGTGTGCTCAGAACAAAAGAACGGTGTTTCCTACACATACGAGCCATATCTAGTTCAACTCTGCTTCTGAAACTGAAACAAACCACATGTCCTCTAACATCCAGTGCTTGTCACTTTAGATGAGAAAGGTGTGAGCTTCGGGAACGATGTAGTTAGTTTGAGGTATAAATTAACTGCCCTTGCCTGAAATGAATTCTTGCTTGTAGGAAGACTCAGCCTGGGATTTAACTCCATTTCTGAAGGGAAACACACAGCAGAGTTCTCATCCATGAATCACACTCTGCTTTAGAGCAAGAAGCACTCTTTTGCTTTCCAGAGTCTCTAATACAACAGGAAACGTGAGTGTGCTCAGAACAAAAGAACGGTGTTTCCTACAGATATGGACCATATCTAGTCCAACTCTGCTTTTGAAACTGATACAAAGCAATGGTCCTCTAACATCCAATGCTTGTCAGTTAAGATGAGAAACGTGTGAGTTTATGAACGATGTAGTTCTTTTAAGCTTAAAAGTGACTGCCCTTACCGGAAAAGAACACTTGCTTGTAGGAAGACACAGAGCCTGGGATTTAACTCCATTTCTGAAGGGAAACACACAGAAGAGTTCTCATCCATGGATCACACTCTGCTTTAGAGCAAGAAGCACGCTCTTGCTTTCCAGAGTCTCTAATACAGCAGGAAATGTGAGTGTGCTCAGAACAAAAGAACGGTGTTTCCTACACATATGGACCATATCAAGTTCAACTCTGCTTCTGAAACTGAAACAAACCACAGGTCCTCTAACATCGAATGCTTGTCAGTTAAGATGAGAAACGTGTCAGCTTAGTGAACGATGTAGTTCCTTTGACCTGAAAAGTGACTGTGTTTACCTGAAATGAAGATTTGCTTGTAGGAAGACACAGAGCTTGGGATTTAACGCCATTTAAGAACGGAAACACACAGGACAGTTCTCATCCATGAAACACACTATGCTTTAGAGCAAGTGGCACTCTCTTGCTTTCTAGAGTCTCTAATACAGCAGGAAATGAGAGTGCGCTCAGAAAAAAAGAACGGTGTTTCCTACACATAAGGACCATATCTAGTTCAACTCTGCTTCTAAAATTGATACAAACCACAGGTCCTCTAACATCCAATGCTTGACAGATAAGATGAGAAACGTGTGAGCTTCATGAAAGATGTAGTTCGTTTGAGATGAGAAGTGACTGCCCTTACCTGAAACGAAGTCTTGCTTGTAGGAAGACACAGAGCCTGGGATTTAACTCCATTTCTGAAGAGAAACACACAGCAGAGTTCTCATCCATGGATCACACTCTGCTTTAGAGCAAGAAGCACACTCTTGCTTTCCAGAGTCTCTAATACAACAGGAAACCTGAGTGTGTTCAGAACAAAAGAACGGTGATTCCTACACATACGAGCCATATCTAGTTCAACTCTGCTTCTGAAACTGAAACAAACCACAGGTCCTCTAACTTCCAATGCTTGTCAGTTAAGATGAGAAACGTGTGATCTTCATAAATGATGTAGTTCGTATGAGCTGTAAAGTAACTGCCCTCACTTGAAACGAAGTCTTCCTTGTAGAAAGACTCAGAGCCTGGGATTTAACTCCATTTCTGAAGTGAAACACAAAGCAGAGTTCTCATCCATTGGTCACACTCTGCATTAGAGCAAGAAGCACGCTCTAGCTTTCTGTAGTCTCTAAGACAGCAGGAAACGTGAGTGTGCTGAGAACAAAAGAACGGTGTTTCCAACACTTACTGACCATATCTAGTCCATCTCTGCTTCTGAAACTGATACAAATCACTGGTCCTCTAACATCCGATGCTTGTCAGTTAAGATGAGTAACGTGTGAGCTTCGTGAACGATGTAGTTCCTTTGAGGTATAAAGTAACTGCCCTTACCTGAAATGAAGTCTTGCTTGTAGGAAGACTCAGCCTGGTATTTAACTCCATTTATGAAGTGAAACACACAGCAGAGTTCTCATCCATAGATCACACTCTGCTTTAGAGCAGGAAGTATGCTCTTGCTTTCCAGAGTCTCTAATACAGCAGGAAAGGTGAGTGTGCTCAGAACAAAAGAACGGTGTTTCCTACACATAAGGACCATATCTAGTTCAACTCTGCTTCTGAAACTGATACAAAGCAATGGTCCTCTAACATCGAATGCTTGTCAGTTAAGGGAGAAACATGTGAGCTTCGTGAACGATGTAGTTCCTTTGAGCTGAAAAGTGACTGTGTTTACCTGAAAAGAAGTCTTGCTTGTAGGAAGACACAGAGCTTGGGATTTAACTCCATTTAAGAATGGAAACACACAGCACAGTTCTCATCCATGAAACATACTCTGCTTTAGAGCAAGAGGCATGTTCTTGCTTTCTAGAATCTCTAATACAGCATTAAATGAGAGTGTGCTCAGAAAAAAGAACGGTGTTTCATACACATACGGACCATATCTAGTCCAACTCTGCTTCTGAAATTGATACAAAGCACAGGTCCTCTAACATCCAATGCTTGTCATTTAAGATGAGAAACGTGTGAGCTTCGTGAATGATGTAGTTCGTTTGAGCTGAAAAGTGACTGCCATTACCTGAAAAGGAGTAGTGCTTGTAGGAAGACACAGAGCCTGGGATTTAACTCCATTTCTGAAGGGTAACACACAGAATAGTTCTCATCCATGCATCACACTCTGCTTTAGAGCAAGAAGCACGCTCTTGCTTTCTAGAGTCTCTCATACAGCAAGAAACTTGAGTGTGCTCAGAACATAAGAACGGTGTTTCCTACACATACGGACCACATCTAGTCCAACTCTGCTTCTGAAACTGATACAAAGCACTGGTCCACTAACATCCAATGCTTGTCATTTAAGATGGGAAACTTGTTAGCTTTGTGAACGTTGTAGTTCGTTTGAGCTGAAAAGTGACTGCCCTTACCTGAAACGAAGTCTTGCTTGTAGGAAGACACAGAGCCTTGGAATTAAACACATTTCTGAAGGGAAACACACAGCAGAGTTCTCATCCAAGGATCACACTCAGCTTTAGATCAAGAAACACGCTCTTGCTTTCCAGAGTCTCTAATACAGCAGGAAACGTGAGTGTGCTCAGAACAAAAGAATGGTGTTTTCTACACATACGGACCAGATCTAGTCCAACTCTGCTTCTGAAACTGAAACAAAGCACAGGTCCTCTAACATCGAATGCTTGTCAGTTAAGATGAGAAACGTGTGAGTTTCGTGAACGATGTAGTTCCTTTGAGCTGAAAAGTGACTGTGTTTACATGAAATGAAGACTTGCTTGTAGGAAGACACAGAGCTTTGGATTTAACTCCATTTAAGAACGGAAACAAACAGCACAGTTCTCATCCATGAAACACACTCTGCTTTAGAGCAAGAGGCACGCTCTTGCTTTCTAGAGTCTCTAAGACAGCAGGAAACGAGAGCGAGCTCAGAAAAAAAGTACGGTGTTTCCTACACATAAGCACCATATCTAGTTCAACTCTGCTTCTAAAATTGATACAAACCACAGGTCCTCTAACATCCAATGCTTGACAGATAAGATGAGAAACTTGTGAGCTTCATGAACTATGTAGTTCGTTTGAGCTGAATAGTGACTGCCTTTACCTGAAACGAAGTCTTTCCTGTAGGAAGACACAGAGCCTGGGAATTAACTCCATTTATGAAGGGAAACACACAGCAGAATTCTCCTCCATAGATCACAATCTGCTTTACAGCAAGAAGCACGCTCTTGCTTTCCAGAGTCTCTAATACAACAGGAAACGTGAGTGTGCTCAGAACAAAAGAACGGTGTTTCCTACACATACGAGCCATATCTAGTTCAACTCTGCTTCTGAAACTGAAACAAACCACAGGTCCTCTAACAACGAATGCTTGTCAGTTAAGATGAGAAACGTGTGAGCTTCGTGAACGATGTAGTTCCTTTGAGCTGAAAAGTGACTGTGTTTACCTGAAATGAAGACTTGTTTGTAGGAAGACACAGAGCTTGGGATTTAACTCCATTTAAGAATGGAAACACACTGCACAGTTCTCATCCATGGAACATACTCTGCTTTAGAGCAAGAGGCATGTTCTTGCTTTCTAGAATCTCTAACACAGCATTAAATGAGAGTGTGCTCAGAAAAAAGAACAGTGTTTCCTACACATACGGACCATATCTAATTCAACTCTGCTTCTGAAACTGAAACAAACCACAGGTCCTCTAACATCCAATGCTTGTCAGTTAAGATGAGAAACGTATGAGCTTCGTGAACGATGTAGTTCATTTGAGCTGTAAAGTAACTGCCCTTACTTGAAACGAAGTCTTTCTTGTAGGAAGACTCAGAGCCTGGGATTTAACTCCATTTCTGAAGTGAAACACACAGCAAAGTTCTCATCCATTGTTCACACTCTGCTTTGGAGCAAGAAGCCCGCTCTAGCTTTCTAGAGTCTCTAGTGGAGCAGGAACTTGAGTTTGCTCAAAACAAAAGAACGGTGTTTCCTACACATACGTACCATATCTACTTCATCTCTGCTTCTGTAACTGAAACAAACCACAGGTCCTCTAACATCCAATGCTTGTCAGTTTAGATGAGAAACGTGTGAGCTTCGTGAACGATGTAGTTCGTTTGAGCTGTAAAGTAACTGCCCTTACTTGAAACGAAGTCTTGTTTGTTGGAAGACACAGAGCCTGGGATTTAACTCCATTTAAGAATGGAAACACAAAGTACAGTTCTTATCCATGAAACACACTCTGCTTTAGAGCAAGAGGCACGCTCTTGCTTTCTAGTGTCTCTAATACAGCAGGAAATGAGAGTGAGCTCAGAAAAAAGAACGGTGTTTCCTACACATAAGCACCACATCTAGTTCAACTCTGCTTCTAAAATTGATACAAACCACAGGTCCTCTGACATCCAATGCTTGACAGATAAGATGAGAAACGTGTGAGCTTCATGAACTATGTAGTTCGTTTGAGCTAAAAAGTGACTGCCCTTACCTGAAAAGAAGTCTTGTTTGTAGGAAGACACAGAGCCTGGGATTTAACTCCATTTCTGTAGGGAAACACACAGAAGAGTTCTCATCCATGGATCACACTCTGCTTTAGAGCAAGAAGCACGCTCTTGCTTTCCAGAGTCTCTAATACAGCAGGAAATGTGAGTGTGCTCAGAACAAAAGAAAGGTGTTTCCTACACATACGGACGATATCTTGTTCAACTCTGCTTCTGAAACTGATACAAAGCAATGGTCCTCTAACATCCAATGCTTGTCAGTTAAGATGAGAAACGTGTGAGTTTATGAACGATGTAGTTCATTTAAGCTGAAAAGTGACTGCCCTTACCGGAAAAGAACTCTTGCTTGTAGGAAGACACAGAGCCTGGGATTTAACTCCATTTCTGAAGGGAAACACACAGCAGAGTTCTCATCCATGGATCACACTCTGCTTTACAGCAAGAATCACGCTCTTGCTTTCCAGAGTCTCTAATAAAGCAGGAAACGTGAGTGGGCTCAGAACAAAAGAACGGTGTTTCCTACACATATGGACCATATCAAGTTCAACTCTGCTTCTGAAACTGAAACAAACCACAGGTCCTCTAACATCGAATGCTTGTCAGTTAAGATGAGAAACGTGTCAGCTTAGTGAACGATGTAGTTCCTTTGACCTGAAAAGTGACTGTGTTTACCTGAAATGAAGATTTGCTTGTAGGAAGACACAGAGCTTGGGATTTAACGCCATTTAAGAACAGAAACACACAGGACAGTTCGCATCCATGAAACACACTATGCTTTAGAGCAAGTGGCACTCTCTTGCTTTCTAGAGTCTCTAATACAGCAGGAAATGAGAGTGCGCTCAGAAAAAAAGAACGGTGTTTCCTACACATAAGGACCATATCTAGTTCAACTCTGCTTCTAAAATTGATACAAACCACAGGTCCTCTAACATCCAATGCTTGACAGATAAGATGAGAAACGTGTGAGCTTCATGAAAGATGTAGTTCGTTTGAGATGAGAAGTGACTGCCCTTACCTGAAACGAAGTCTTGCTTGTAGGAAGACACAGAGCCTGGGATTTAACTCCATTTCTGAAGAGAAACACACAGCAGAGTTCTCATCCATGGATCACACTCTGCTTTAGAGCAAGAAGCACACTCTTGCTTTCCAGAGTCTCTAATACAACAGGAAACCTGAGTGTGTTCAGAACAAAAGAACGGTGATTCCTACACATACGAGCCATATCTAGTTCAACTCTGCTTCTGAAACTGAAACAAACCACAGGTCCTCTAACTTCCAATGCTTGTCAGTTAAGATGAGAAACGTGTGATCTTCATAAATGATGTAGTTCGTATGAGCTGTAAAGTAACTGCCCTCACTTGAAACGAAGTCTTCCTTGTAGAAAGACTCAGAGCCTGGGATTTAACTCCATTTCTGAAGTGAAACACAAAGCAGAGTTCTCATCCATTGGTCACACTCTGCATTAGAGCAAGAAGCACGCTCTAGCTTTCTGTAGTCTCTAAGACAGCAGGAAACGTGAGTGTGCTGAGAACAAAAGAACGGTGTTTCCAACACTTACTGACCATATCTAGTCCATCTCTGCTTCTGAAACTGATACAAATCACTGGTCCTCTAACATCCGATGCTTGTCAGTGAAGATGAGTAACGTGTGAGCTTCGTGAACGATGTAGTTCCTTTGAGGTATAAAGTAACTGCCCTTACCTGAAATGAAGTCTTGCTTGTAGGAAGACTCAGCCTGGTATTTAACTCCATTTATGAAGTGAAACACACAGCAGAGTTCTCATCCATAGATCACACTCTGCTTTAGAGCAGGAAGTATGCTCTTGCTTTCCAGAGTCTCTAATACAGCAGGAAAGGTGAGTGTGCTCAGAACAAAAGAACGGTGTTTCCTACACATAAGGACCATATCTAGTTCAACTCTGCTTCTGAAACTGATACAAAGCAATGGTCCTCTAACATCGAATGCTTGTCAGTTAAGGGAGAAACATGTGAGCTTCGTGAACGATGTAGTTCCTTTGAGCTGAAAAGTGACTGTGTTTACCTGAAAAGAAGACTTGCTTGTAGGAAGACACAGAGCTTGGGATTTAACTCCATTTAAGAATGGAAACACACAGCACAGTTCTCATCCATGAAACATACTCTGCTTTAGAGCAAGAGGCATGTTCTTGCTTTCTAGAATCTCTAATACAGCATTAAATGAGAGTGTGCTCAGAAAAAAGAACGGTGTTTCCTACACATACGGACCATATCTAGTCCAACTCTGCTTCTGAAATTGATACAAAGCACAGGTCCTCTAACATCCAATGCTTGTCATTTAAGATGAGAAACGTGTGAGCTTCGTGAATGATGTAGTTCGTTTGAGCTGAAAAGTGACTGCCATTACCTGAAAAGGAGTAGTGCTTGTAGGAAGACACAGAGCCTGGGATTTAACTCCATTTCTGAAGGGTAACACACAGAATAGTTCTCATCCATGCATCACACTCTGCTTTAGAGCAAGAAGCACGCTCTTGCTTTCTAGAGTCTCTCATACAGCAAGAAACTTGAGTGTGCTCAGAACATAAGAATGGTGTTTCCTACACATACGGACCACATCTAGTCCAACTCTGCTTCTGAAACTGATACAAAGCACTGGTCCTCTAACATCCAATGCTTATCATTTAAGATGGGAAACTTGTTAGCTTTGTGAACGTTGTAGTTCGTTTGAGCTGAAAAGTGACTGCCCTTACCTGAAACGAAGTCTTGCTTGTAGGAAGACACAGAGCCTTGGAATTAAACACATTTCTGAAGGGAAACACACAGCAGAGTTCTCATCCAAGGATCACACTCAGCTTTAGATCAAGAAACACGCTCTTGCTTTCCAGAGCCTCTAATACAGCAGGAAACGTGAGTGTGCTCAGAAATAAAGAATGGTGTTTTCTACACATACGGACCAGATCTAGTCCAACTCTGCTTCTGAAACTGAAACAAAGCACAGGTCCTCTAACATCGAATGCTTGTCAGTTAAGATGAGAAACGTGTGAGTTTCGTGAACGATGTAGTTCCTTTGAGCTGAAAAGTGACTGTGTTTACATGAAATGAAGACTTGCTTGTAGGAAGACACAGAGCTTTGGATTTAACTCCATTTAAGAACGGAAACAAACAGCACAGTTCTCATCCATGAAACACACTCTGCTTTAGAGCAAGAGGCACGCTCTTGCTTTCTAGAGTCTCTAAGACAGCAGGAAACGAGAGCGAGCTCAGAAAAAAAGTACGGTGTTTCCTACACATAAGCACCATATCTAGTTCAACTCTGCTTCTAAAATTGATACAAACCACAGGTCCTCTAACATCCAATGCTTGACAGATAAGATGAGAAACTTGTGAGCTTCATGAACTATGTAGTTCGTTTGAGCTGAATAGTGACTGCCTTTACCTGAAACGAAGTCTTTCCTGTAGGAAGACACAGAGCCTGGGAATTAACTCCATTTATGAAGGGAAACACACAGCAGAATTCTCCTCCATAGATCACAATCTGCTTTACAGCAAGAAGCACGCTCTTGCTTTCCAGAGTCTCTAATACAACAGGAAACGTGAGTGTGCTCAGAACAAAAGAACGGTGTTTCCTACACATACGAGCCATATCTAGTTCAACTCTGCTTCTGAAACTGAAACAAACCACAGGTCCTCTAACAACGAATGCTTGTCAGTTAAGATGAGAAACGTGTGAGCTTCGTGAACGATGTAGTTCCTTTGAGCTGAAAAGTGACTGTATTTACCTGAAATGAAGACTTGTTTGTAGGAAGACACAGAGCTTGGGATTTAACTCCATTTAAGAATGGAAACACACTGCACAGTTCTCATCCATGGAACATACTCTGCTTTAGAGCAAGAGGCATGTTCTTGCTTTCTAGAATCTCTAACACAGCATTAAATGAGAGTGTGCTCAGAAAAAAGAACAGTGTTTCCTACACATACGGACCATATCTAATTCAACTCTGCTTCTGAAACTGAAACAAACCACAGGTCCTCTAACATCCAATGCTTGTCAGTTAAGATGAGAAACGTATGAGCTTCGTGAACGATGTAGTTCATTTGAGCTGTAAAGTAACTGCCCTTACTTGAAACGAAGTCTTTCTTGTAGGAAGACTCAGAGCCTGGGATTTAACTCCATTTCTGAAGTGAAACACACAGCAAAGTTCTCATCCATTGTTCACACTCTGCTTTGGAGCAAGAAGCACGCTCTAGCTTTCTAGAGTCTCTAGTGGAGCAGGAACTTGAGTTTGCTCAAAACAAAAGAACGGTGTTTCCTAAACATACGTACCATATCTACTTCATCTCTGCTTCTGTAACTGAAACAAACCACAGGTCCTCTAACATCCAATGCTTGTCAGTTTAGATGAGAAACGTGTGAGCTTCGTGAACGATGTAGTTCGTTTGAGCTGTAAAGTAACTGCCCTTACTTGAAACGAAGTCTTGTTTGTTGGAAGACACAGAGCCTGGGATTTAACTCCATTTAAGAATGGAAACACAAAGTACAGTTCTTATCCATGAAACACACTCTGCTTTAGAGCAAGAGGCACGCTCTTGCTTTCTAGTGTCTCTAATACAGCAGGAAATGAGAGTGAGCTCAGAAAAAAGAACGGTGTTTCCTACACATAAGCACCACATCTAGTTCAACTCTGCTTCTAAAATTGATACAAACCACAGGTCCTCTGACATCCAATGCTTGACAGATAAGATGAGAAACGTGTGAGCTTCATGAACTATGTAGTTCGTTTGAGCTAAAAAGTGACTGCCCTTACCGGAAAAGAACTCTTGCTTGTAGGAAGACACAGAGCCTGGGATTTAACTCCATTTCTGAAGGGAAACGCACAGCAGAGTTCTCATCCATGGATCACACTCTGCTTTACAGCAAGAATCACGCTCTTGCTTTCCAGAGTCTCTAATAAAGCAGGAAACGTGAGTGGGCTCAGAACAAAAGAACGGTGTTTCCTACACATATGGACCATATCAAGTTCAACTCTGCTTCTGAAACTGAAACAAACCACAGGTCCTCTAACATCGAATGCTTGTCAGTTAAGATGAGAAATGTGTCAGCTTAGTGAACGATGTAGTTCCTTTGACCTGAAAAGTGACTGTGTTTACCTGAAATGAAGATTTGCTTGTAGGAAGACACAGAGCTTGGGATTTAACGCCATTTAAGAACGGAAACACACAGGACAGTTCGCATCCATGAAACACACTATGCTTTAGAGCAAGTGGCACTCTCTTGCTTTCTAGAGTCTCTAATACAGCAGGAAATGAGAGTGCGCTCAGAAAAAAAGAACGGTGGTTCTTACACATAAGGACCATATCTAGTTCAACTCTGCTTCTAAAATTGATACAAACCACAGGTCCTCTAACATCCAATGCTTGACAGATAAGATGAGAAACGTGTGAGCTTCATGAAAGATGTAGTTCGTTTGAGATGAGAAGTGACTGCCCTTACCTGAAACGAAGTCTTGCTTGTAGGAAGACACAGAGCCTGGGATTTAACTCCATTTCTGAAGAGAAACACACAGCAGAGTTCTCATCCATGGATCACACTCTGCTTTAGAGCAAGAAGCACACTCTTGCTTTCCAGAGTCTCTAATCCAACAGGAAACCTGAGTGTGTTCAGAACAAAAGAACGGTGATTCCTACATATACGAGCCATATCTAGTTCAACTCTGCTTCTGAAACTGAAACAAACCACAGGTCCTCTAACATCCAATGCTTGTCAGTTAAGATGAGAAACGTGTGATCTTCATAAATGATGTAGTTCGTATGAGCTGTAAAGTAACTGCCCTTACTTGAAACGAAGTCTTCCTTGTAGAAAGACTCAGAGCCTGGGATTTAACTCCATTTCTGAAGTGAAACACAAAGCAGAGTTCTCATCCATTGGTCACACTCTGCATTAGAGCAAGAAGCACGCTCTAGCTTTCTGTAGTCTCTAAGACAGCAGGAAACGTGAGTGTGCTGAGAACAAACGAACGGTGTTTCCAACACTTACTGACCATATCTAGTCCATCTCTGCTTCTGAAACTGATACAAATCACTGGTCCTCTTACATCTGATGCTTGTCAATGAAGATGAGTAACGTGTGAGCTTCGTGAACGATGTAGTTCCTTTGAGGTATAAAGTAACTGCCCTTACCTGAAATGAAGTCTTGCTTGTAGGAAGACTCAGCCTGGGATTTAACTCCATTTATGAAGTGAAACACACATCAGAGTTCTCATCCATAGATCACACTCTGCTTTAGAGCAAGAAGTATGCTCTTGCTTTCCAGAGTCTCTAATACAGCAGGAAAGGTGAGTGTGCTCAGAACAAAAGAACGGTGTTTCCTACACATAAGGACCATATCTAGTTCAACTCTGCTTCTGAAACTGATACAAAGCAATGGTCCTCTAACATCGAATGCTTGTCAGTTAAGATGAGAAACGTGTGAGCTTCGTGAACGATGTAGTTCCTTTGAGCTGAAAAGTGACTGTGTTTACCTGAAAAGAAGACTTGCTTGTAGGAAGACACAGAGCTTGGGATTTAACTCCATTTAAGAATGGAAACACACAGCACAGTTCTCATCCATGAAACATACTCTGCTTTAGAGCAAGAGGCATGTTCTTGCTTTCTAGAATCTCTAATACAGCATTAAATGAGAGTGTGCTCAGAAAAAAGAACGGTGTTTCCTACACATAAGGACCATATCTAGTCCAACTCTGCTTCTGAAATTGATACAAAGCACAGGTCCTCTAACATCCAATGCTTGTCATTTAAGATGAGAAACGTGTGAGCTTCGTGAATGATGTAGTTCGTTTGAGCTGAAAAGTGACTGCCATTACCTGAAAAGGAGTAGTGCTTGTAGGAAGACACAGAGCCTGGGATTTAACTCCATTTCTGAAGGGAAACACACAGAATAGTTCTCATCCATGCATCACACTCTGCTTTAGAGCAAGAAGAACGCTCTTGCTTTCTAGAGTCTCTCATACAGCAAGAAACTTGAGTGTGCTCAGAACATAAGAATGGTGTTTCCTACACATACGGACCACATCTAGTCCAACTCTGCTTCTGAAACTGATACAAAGCACTGGTCCTCTAACATCCAATGCTTATCATTTAAGATGGGAAACTTGTTAGCTTTGTGAACGTTGTAGTTCGTTTGAGCTGAAAAGTGACTGCCCTTACCTGAAACGAAGTCTTGCTTGTAGGAAGACACAGAGCCTTGGAATTAAACACATTTCTGAAGGGAAACACACAGCAGAGTTCTCATCCAAGGATCACACTCAGCTTTAGATCAAGAAACACGCTCTTGCTTTCCAGAGCCTCTAATACAGCAGGAAACGTGAGTGTGCTCAGAAATAAAGAATGGTGTTTTCTACACATACGGACCAGATCTAGTCCAACTCTGCTTCTGAAACTGAAACAAAGCACAGGTCCTCTAACATCGAATGCTTGTCAGTTAAGATGAGAAACGTGTGAGTTTCGTGAACGATGTAGTTCCTTTGAGCTGAAAAGTGACTGTGTTTACATGAAATGAAGACTTGCTTGTAGGAAGACACAGAGCTTTGGATTTAACTCCATTTAAGAACGGAAACAAACAGCACAGTTCTCATCCATGAAACACACTCTGCTTTAGAGCAAGAGGCACGCTCTTGCTTTCTAGAGTCTCTAAGACAGCAGGAAACGAGAGCGAGCTCAGAAAAAAAGTACGGTGTTTCCTACACATAAGCACCATATCTAGTTCAACTCTGCTTCTAAAATTGATACAAACCACAGGTCCTCTAACATCCAATGCTTGACAGATAAGATGAGAAACTTGTGAGCTTCATGAACTATGTAGTTCGTTTGAGCTGAATAGTGACTGCCTTTACCTGAAACGAAGTCTTTCCTGTAGGAAGACACAGAGCCTGGGAATTAACTCCATTTATGAAGGGAAACACACAGCTGAATTCTCCTCCATAGATCACAATCTGCTTTACAGCAAGAAGCACGCTCTTGCTTTCCAGAGTCTCTAATACAACAGGAAACGTGAGTGTGCTCAGAACAAAAGAACGGTGTTTCCTACACATACGAGCCATATCTAGTTCAACTCTGCTTCTGAAACTGAAACAAACCACAGGTCCTCTAACAACGAATGCTTGTCAGTTAAGATGAGAAACGTGTGAGCTTTGTGAACGATGTAGTTCCTTTGAGCTGAAAAGTGACTGTGTTTACCTGAAATGAAGACTTGCTTGTAGGAAGACACAGAGCTTGGGATTTAACTCCATTTAAGAATGGAAACACACTGCACAGTTCTCATCCATGGAACATACTCTGCTTTAGAGCAAGAGGCATGTTCTTGCTTTCTAGAATCTCTAACACAGCATTAAATGAGAGTGTGCTCAGAAAAAAGAACAGTGTTTCCTACACATACGGAGCATATCTAATTCAACTCTGCTTCTGAAACTGAAACAAACCACAGGTCCTCTAACATCCAATGCTTGTCAGTTAAGATGAGAAACGTATGAGCTTTGTGAACGATGTAGTTCATTTGAGCTGTAAAGTAACTGCCCTTACTTGAAACGAAGTCTTTCTTGTAGGAAGACTCAGAGCCTGGGATTTAACTCCATTTCTGAAGTGAAACACACAGCAAAGTTCTCATCCATTGTTCACACTCTGCTTTGGAGCAAGAAGCACGCTCTAGCTTTCTAGAGTCTCTAGTGGAGCAGGAACTTGAGTTTGCTCAAAACAAAAGAACGGTGTTTCCTACACATACGTACCATATCTACTTCATCTCTGCTTCTGTAACTGAAACAAACCACAGGTCCTCTAACATCCAATGCTTGTCAGTTTAGATGAGAAACGTGTGAGCTTCGTGAACGATGTAGTTCGTTTGAGCTGTAAAGTAACTGCCCTTACTTGAAACGAAGTCTTGTTTGTTGGAAGACACAGAGCCTGGGATTTAACTCCATTTAAGAATGGAAACACAAAGTACAGTTCTTATCTATGAAACACACTCTGCTTTAGAGCAAGAGGCACGCTCTTGCTTTCTAGTGTCTCTAATACAGCAGGAAATGAGAGTGAGCTCAGAAAAAAAGAACGGTGTTTCCTACACATAAGCACCACATCTAGTTCAACTCTGCTTCTAAAATTGATACAAACCACAGGTCCTCTGACATCCAATGCTTGACAGATAAGATGAGAAACGTGTGAGCTTCATGAACTATGTAGTTCGTTTGAGCTAAAAAGTGACTGCCCTTACCTGAAAAGAAGTCTTGTTTGTAGGAAGACACAGAGCCTGGGATTTAACTCCATTTCTGTAGGGAAACACACAGAAGAGTTCTCATCCATGGATCACACTCTGCTTTAGAGCAAGAAGCACGCTCTTGCTTTCCAGAGTCTCTAATACAGCAGGAAATGTGAGTGTGCTCAGAACAAAAGAACAGTGTTTCCTACACATACGGACGATATCTAGTTCAACTCTGCTTCTGAAACTGATACAAAGCAATGGTCCTCTAACATCCAATGCTTGTCAGTTAAGATGAGAAACGTGTGAGTTTATGAACGATGTAGTTCATTTAAGCTGAAAAGTGACTGCCCTTACCGGAAAAGAACTCTTGCTTGTAGGAAGACACAGAGCCTGGGATTTAACTCCATTTCTGAAGGGAAACACACAGCAGAGTTCGCATCCATGAAACACACTATGCTTTAGAGCAAGTGGCACTCTCTTGCTTTCTAGAGTCTCTAATACAGCAGGAAATGAGAGTGCGCTCAGAAAAAAAGAACGGTGTTTCCTACACATAAGGACCATATCTAGTTCAACTCTGCTTCTAAAATTGATACAAACCACAGGTCCTCTAACATCCAATGCTTGACAGATAAGATGAGAAACGTGTGAGCTTCATGAAAGATGTAGTTCGTTTGAGATGAGAAGTGACTGCCCTTACCTGAAACGAATTCTTCCTTGTTGGAAGACACAGAGCCTGGGATTTAACTCCATTTCTGAAGAGAAACACACAGCAGAGTTCTCATCCATGGATCACACTCTGCTTTAGAGCAAGAAGCACACTCTTGCTTTCCAGAGTCTCTAATCCAACAGGAAACCTGAGTGTGTTCAGAACAAAAGAACGGTGATTCCTACATATACGAGCCATATCTAGTTCAACTCTGCTTCTGAAACCGAAACAAACCACAGGTCCTCTAACATCCAATGCTTGTCAGTTAAGATGAGAAACGTGTGATCTTCATAAATGATGTAGTTCGTATGAGCTGTAAAGTAACTGCCCTTACTTGAAACGAAGTCTTCCTTGTAGAAAGACTCAGAGTCTGGGATTTAACTCCATTTCTGAAGTGAAACACAAAGCAGAGTTCTCATCCATTGGTCACACTCTGCATTAGAGCAAGAAGCACGCTCTAGCTTTCTGTAGTCTCTAAGACAGCAGGAAACGTGAGTGTGCTGAGAACAAACGAACGGTGTTTCCAACACTTACTGACCATATCTAGTCCATCTCTGCTTCTGAAACTGATACAAATCACTGGTCCTCTTACATCTGATGCTTGTCAGTGAAGATGAGTAACGTGTGAGCTTCGTGAACGATGTAGTTCCTTTGAGGTATAAAGTAACTGCCCTTACCTGAAATGAAGTCTTGCTTGTAGGAAGACTCAGCCTGGGATTTAACTCCATTTATGAAGTGAAACACACATCAGAGTTCTCATCCATAGATCACACTCTGCTTTAGAGCAAGAAGTATGCTCTTGCTTTCCAGAGTCTCTAATACAGCAGGAAAGGTGAGTGTGCTCAGAACAAAAGAACGGTTTTTCCTACACATAAGGACCATATCTAGTTCAACTCTGCTTCTGAAACTGATACAAAGCAATGGTCCTCTAACATCGAATGCTTGTCAGTTAAGATGAGAAACGTGTGAGCTTCGTGAACGATGTAGTTCCTTTGAGCTGAAAAGTGACTGTGTTTACCTGAAAAGAAGACTTGCTTGTAGGAAGACACAGAGCTTGGGATTTAACTCCATTTAAGAATGGAAACACACAGCACAGTTCTCATCCATGAAACATACTCTGCTTTAGAGCAAGAGGCATGTTCTTGCTTTCTAGAATCTCTAATACAGCATTAAATGAGAGTGTGCTCAGAAAAAAGAACGGTGTTTCCTACACATAAGGACCATATCTAGTCCAACTCTGCTTCTGAAATTGATACAAAGCACAGGTCCTCTAACATCCAATGCTTGTCATTTAAGATGAGAAACGTGTGAGCTTCGTGAATGATGTAGTTCGTTTGAGCTGAAAAGTGACTGCCATTACCTGAAAAGGAGTAGTGCTTGTAGGAAGACACAGAGCCTGGGATTTAACTCCATTTCTGAAGGGAAACACACAGAATAGTTCTCATCCATGCATCACACTCTGCTTTAGAGCAAGAAGAACGCTCTTGCTTTCTAGAGTCTCTCATACAGCAAGAAACTTGAGTGTGCTCAGAACATAAGAATGGTGTTTCCTACACATACGGACCACATCTAGTCCAACTCTGCTTCTGAAACTGATACAAAGCACTGGTCCTCTAACATCCAATGCTTATCATTTAAGATGGGAAACTTGTTAGCTTTGTGAACGTTGTAGTTCGTTTGAGCTGAAAAGTGACTGCCCTTACCTGAAACGAAGTCTTGCTTGTAGGAAGACACAGAGCCTTGGAATTAAACACATTTCTGAAGGGAAACACACAGCAGAGTTCTCATCCAAGGATCACACTCAGCTTTAGATCAAGAAACACGCTCTTGCTTTCCAGAGTCTCTAATACAGCAGGAAACGTGAGTGTGCTCAGAACAAAAGAATGGTGTTTTCTACACATACGGACCAGATCTAGTCCAACTCTGCTTCTGAAACTGAAACAAAGCACAGGTCCTCTAACGTCGAATGCTTGTCAGTTAAGATGAGAAACGTGTGAGTTTCGTGAACGATGTAGTTCCTTTGAGCTGAAAAGTGACTGTGTTTACATGAAATGAAGACTTGCTTGTAGGAAGACACAGAGCTTTGGATTTAACTCCATTTAAGAACGGAAACAAACAGCACAGTTCTCATCCATGAAACACACTCTGCTTTAGAGCAAGAGGCACGCTCTTGCTTTCTAGAGTCTCTAAGACAGCAGGAAACGAGAGCGAGCTCAGAAAAAAAGTACGGTGTTTCCTACACATAAGCACCATATCTAGTTCAACTCTGCTTCTAAAATTGATACAAACCACAGGTCCTCTAACATCCAATGCTTGACAGATAAGATGAGAAACTTGTGAGCTTCATGAACTATGTAGTTCGTTTGAGCTGAATAGTGACTGCCTTTACCTGAAACGAAGTCTTTCCTGTAGGAAGACACAGAGCCTGGGAATTAACTCCATTTATGAAGGGAAACACACAGCAGAATTCTCCTCCATAGATCACAATCTGCTTTACAGCAAGAAGCACGCTCTTGCTTTCCAGAGTCTCTAATACAACAGGAAACGTGAGTGTGCTCAGAACAAAAGAACGGTGTTTCCTACACATACGAGCCATATCTAGTTCAACTCTGCTTCTGAAACTGAAACAAACCACAGGTCCTCTAACATCGAATGCTTTTCAGTTAAGATGAGAAACGTGTGAGCTTCGTGAACGATGTAGTTCCTTTGAGCTGAAAAGTGCCTGTGTTTACCTGAAATGAAGACTTGCTTGTAGGAAGACACAGAGCTTGGGATTTAACTCCATTTAAGAATGGAAACACCCTGCACAGTTCTCATCCATGGAACATACTCTGCTTTAGAGCAAGAGGCATGTTCTTGCTTTCTAGAATCTCTAACACAGCATTAAATGAGAGTGTGCTCAGAAAAAAGAACAGTGTTTCCTACACATACGGAGCATATCTAATTCAACTCTGCTTCTGAAACTGAAACAAACCACAGGTCCTCTAACATCCAATGCTTGTCAGTTAAGATGAGAAACGTATGAGCTTTGTGAACGATGTAGTTCATTTGAGCTGTAAAGTAACTGCCCTTACTTGAAACGAAGTCTTTCTTGTAGGAAGACTCAGAGCCTGGGATTTAACTCCATTTCTGAAGTGAAACACACAGCAAAGTTCTCATCCATTGTTCACACTCTGCTTTGGAGCAAGAAGCACGCTCTAGCTTTCTAGAGTCTCTAGTGGAGCAGGAACTTGAGTTTGCTCAAAACAAAAGAACGGTGTTTCCTACACAATCGTACCATATCTACTTCATCTCTGCTTCTGTAACTGAAACAAACCACAGGTCCTCTAACATCCAATGCTTGTCAGTTTAGATGAGAAACGTGTGAGCTTCGTGAACGATGTAGTTCGTTTGAGCTGTAAAGTAACTGCCCTTACTTGAAACGAAGTCTTGTTTGTTGGAAGACACAGAGCCTGGGATTTAACTCCATTTAAGAATGGAAACACAAAGTACAGTTCTTATCCATGAAACACACTCTGCTTTAGAGCAAGAGGCACGCTCTTGCTTTCTAGTGTCTCTAATACAGCAGGAAACTTGAGTGTGCTGAGAACAAAAGAACGGTGTTTCCTACACATAAGGACCATATCTAGTTCAACTTTGCTACTGAAACAGAAACAAACCACAGGTCGTCTAACATCCAATGCTTGTCAGTTAAGATGAGAAACGTGTGAGCTTCGTGAACGATGTAGTTCGTTTGAGCTGTAAAGTAGCTGCCCTAACTTGAAACGAAGTCTTTCTTGTGGAAAGACTCAGAGGCTGGGATTTAACTCCATTTCTGAAGTGAAACACACAGCAAAGTTCTCATCCATTGAACACACTCTGCTTCAGAGCAAGAAGCACGCTCTAGCTTTCTAGAGCCTCTAATACAGCAGGAAAATTGAGTTTGCTCAGAACAAAAGAACGGAATTTCCCACACATACGGACCATATGTACTTCATCTCTGCTTCTGTAACTTAAACAAACCACAGGTCCTCTAACATCCAATGCTTGACAGATAAGATGAGAAACGTGTGAGCTTCATGAACTATGTAGATCGTTTGAGTGAAAAGTGACTGCCCTTACCTGAAACGAAGTCTTGCTTGTAGGAAGACACAGAGCCTGGCATTTAACTCCATTTCTGAAGGGAAACACACAGCATAGTTCTCATCCATGCATCACACTCTGTTTTAGAGCAAGAAGCACGCACTTGCTTTCTAGAGTCTCTAATACAGCAGGAAACATGAGTGTGCTCAGAACAAAAGAATGGTGTTTCCTACACATACAGACCATATCTACTCCAACTCTGCTTCTGAAACTGAAACAAAGCACAGGTCCTCTAACATCGAATGCTTGTCAGTTAAGATGAGAAACGTGTGAGTTTCGTGAACGATGTACTACGTTTGAGATGAAAAGTGACTGTGTTTACATGAAAAGAAGACTTGCTTGTTGAAAGACACAGAGCTTGGGATTTAACTCCATTTCTGAAGGGAAACAAACAGCACAGTTCTCATCCATGAAACACACTCTGCTTTAGAGCAAGAGGCACGCTCTTGCTTTCTAGAGTCTCTAAGACAGCAGGAAACGAGAGTGAGCTCAGAAAAACAGAACGGTGTTTCCTACATAAGCACCACATCTAGTTCAAATCTGCTTCTAAAATTGATACAAACCACAGGTCCTCTAACATCCAATGCATGACAGATAAGATGAGAATCGTGTGAGCTTCATGAACTATGTAGTTCGTTTGAGCTGAATAGTGACTGCCTTTACCTGAAACGAAGTCTGTCCTGTAGGAAGACACAGAGCCTGGGAATTAACTCCATTTATGAAGGGAAACACACAGCAGAATTCTCCTCCATAGATCACAATCTGCTTTACAGCAAGAAGCACGCTCTTGCTTTCCAGAGTCTCTAATACAACAGGAAACGTGAGTGTGCTCAGAACAAAAGAACGGTGTTTCCTACACATACGAGCCATATCTAGTTCAACTCTGCTTCTGAAACTGAAACAAACCACAGGTCCTCTAACATTGAATGCTTGTCAGTTAAGATGAGAAACGTGTGAGCTTCGTGAACGATGTAGTTCCTTTGAGCTGAAAAGTGACTGTGTTTACCTGTAATGAAGACTTGCTTGTAGGAAGACACAGAGCTTGGGATTTAACACCATTTAAGAATGGAAACACACTGCACAGTTCTCATCCATGGAACATACTCTGCTTTAGAGCAAGAGGCATGTTCTTGCTTTCTAGAATCTCTAATACAGCATTAAATGAGAGTGTGCTCAGAAAAAAGAACAGTGTTTCCTACACATACGGACCATATCTACTTCATCTCTGCTTCTGTAACTGAAACAAACCACAGGTCCTCTAACATCCAATGCTTGTCAGTTTAGATGAGAAACGTGTGAGCTTCGTGAACGATGTAGTTCGTTTGAGCTGTAAAGTAACTGCCCTTAATTGAAACGAAGTCTTGTTTGTTGGAAGACACAGAGCCTGGGATTTAACTCCATTTAAGAATGGAAACACAAAGTACAGTTCTCATCCATGAAACACACTGTGCTTTAGAGCAAGAGGCACACTCTTGCTTTCTAGCTTCTCTAATACAGCAGGAAACGAGAGTGAGCTCAGAAAAAAGAATGGTGTTTCCTACACATAAGCACCACATCTAGTTCAACTCTGCTTCTAAAATTGATACAAACCACAGGTCCTCTGACATCCAATGCTTGACAGTTAAGATGAGAAACGTATGAGCTTCGTAAACGATGTAGTTTGTTTGAGCTGTAAAGTAACTGCCCTTACTTGAAACGAAGTCTTTCTTGTAGGAAGACTCAGAGCCTGGGATTTAACTCCATTTCTGAAGTGAAACACACAGCAAAGTTCTCATCCATTGAACACACTCTGCTTTAGAGCAAGAAGCACGCTCTAGATTTCTAGAGTCTCTAATACAGCAGGAAATTTGAGTTTGCTCAGAACAAAAGAACGGAATGTCCTACACATACGGACCATATCTACTTCATCTCTGCTTCTGTAACTGAAACAAACCACAGGGCCTATAACATCCAATGTTTGTCAATTTAGATGAGAAACGTGTGAGCCTCGTGAACGATGTAGTTAGTTTGAGGTATAAATTAACTGCCCTTACCTGAAACGAAGTCTTGCTTGTAGGAAGACTCAGCCTGGGATTTAACTCCATTTCTGAAGTGAAACACACAGCAGAGTTCTCATCCATAGATAACACTCTGCTTTAGAGCAAGAAGGACGCTCTTGTTTTCTAGAGTCTCAAATACAGCAGGAAACTTGTGTGTTCTGAGAACAAAAGAACGGTGTTTCCTACACATAAGGACCATATCTAGTTCAACTTTGCTACTGAAACCGAAACAAACCACAGGTCGTCTAACATCGAATGCTTGTCAGTTAAGATGAGAAACATGTCAGCTTCGTGAACGATGTAGTTCCTTTGAGCTGAAAAGTGACTGTGTTTACCTCAAATGAAGACTTGCTTGTAGGAAGACACAGAGCTAGGGATTTAACCCCATTTAAGAGAGGAAACACACAGGACAGTTCTCATCCCTGAAACACCCTCTGCTTTAGAGCAAAAGGCACGCTCTTGCTTTCTAGATTCTCTAATACAAGAGGAAAGGAGAGTGAGCTCAGAAAAAAAGAACGGTGTTTCCTACACATAAGCACCACATCTAGTTCAACTCTGCTTCTAAAATTGATACAAACCACAGGTCCTCTGACATCCAATGCTTGACAGATAAGATGAGAAACGTGTGAGCTTCATGAACTATGTAGTTCGTTTGAGCTAAAAAGTGACTGCCCTTACCTGAAAAGAAGTCTTGTTTGTAGGAAGACACAGAGCCTGGGATTTAACTCCATTTCTGTAGGGAAACACACAGAAGAGTTCTCATCCATGGATCACACTCTGCTTTAGAGCAAGAAGCACGCTCTTGCTTTCCAGAGTCTCTAATACAGCAGGAAATGTGAGTGTGCTCAGAACAAAAGAACAGTGTTTCCTACACATACGGACGATATCTAGTTCAACTCTGCTTCTGAAACTGATACAAAGCAATGGTCCTCTAACATCCAATGCTTGTCAGTTAAGATGAGAAACGTGTGAGTTTATGAACGATGTAGTTCATTTAAGCTGAAAAGTGACTGCCCTTACCGGAAAAGAACTCTTGCTTGTAGGAAGACACAGAGCCTGGGATTTAACTCCATTTCTGAAGGGAAACACACAGCAGAGTTCGCATCCATGAAACACACTATGCTTTAGAGCAAGTGGCACTCTCTTGCTTTCTAGAGTCTCTAATACAGCAGGAAATGAGAGTGCGCTCAGAAAAAAAGAACGGTGTTTCCTACACATAAGGACCATATCTAGTTCAACTCTGCTTCTAAAATTG
Source organism: Onychomys leucogaster (assembly GCA_949786385.1). NCBI lineage: Eukaryota > Metazoa > Chordata > Mammalia > Rodentia > Cricetidae > Onychomys > Onychomys leucogaster. The sequence continues at coordinate 878,089 of CATKUP010000143.1, forward strand.
ATACAAACCACAGGTCCTCTAACATCCAATGCTTGACAGATAAGATGAGAAACGTGTGAGCTTCATGAAAGATGTAGTTCGTTTGAGATGAGAAGTGACTGCCCTTACCTGAAACGAATTCTTCCTTGTTGGAAGACACAGAGCCTGGGATTTAACTCCATTTCTGAAGAGAAACACACAGCAGAGTTCTCATCCATGGATCACACTCTGCTTTAGAGCAAGAAGCACACTCTTGCTTTCCAGAGTCTCTAATCCAACAGGAAACCTGAGTGTGTTCAGAACAAAAGAACGGTGATTCCTACATATACGAGCCATATCTAGTTCAACTCTGCTTCTGAAACCGAAACAAACCACAGGTCCTCTAACATCCAATGCTTGTCAGTTAAGATGAGAAACGTGTGATCTTCATAAATGATGTAGTTCGTATGAGCTGTAAAGTAACTGCCCTTACTTGAAACGAAGTCTCCTTGTAGAAAGACTCAGAGTCTGGGATTTAACTCCATTTCTGAAGTGAAACACAAAGCAGAGTTCTCATCCATTGGTCACACTCTGCATTAGAGCAAGAAGCACGCTCTAGCTTTCTGTAGTCTCTAAGACAGCAGGAAACGTGAGTGTGCTGAGAACAAACGAACGGTGTTTCCAACACTTACTGACCATATCTAGTCCATCTCTGCTTCTGAAACTGATACAAATCACTGGTCCTCTTACATCTGATGCTTGTCAGTGAAGATGAGTAACATGTGAGCTTCGTGAACGATGTAGTTCCTTTGAGGTATAAAGTAACTGCCCTTACCTGAAATGAAGTCTTGCTTGTAGGAAGACTCAGCCTGGGATTTAACTCCATTTATGAAGTGAAACACACATCAGAGTTCTCATCCATAGATCACACTCTGCTTTAGAGCAAGAAGTATGCTCTTGCTTTCCAGAGTCTCTAATACAGCAGGAAAGGTGAGTGTGCTCAGAACAAAAGAACGGTTTTTCCTACACATAAGGACCATATCTAGTTCAACTCTGCTTCTGAAACTGATACAAAGCAATGGTCCTCTAACATCGAATGCTTGTCAGTTAAGATGAGAAACGTGTGAGCTTCGTGAACGATGTAGTTCCTTTGAGCTGAAAAGTGACTGTGTTTACCTGAAAAGAAGACTTGCTTGTAGGAAGACACAGAGCTTGGGATTTAACTCCATTTAAGAATGGAAACACACAGCACAGTTCTCATCCATGAAACATACTCTGCTTTAGAGCAAGAGGCATGTTCTTGCTTTCTAGAATCTCTAATACAGCATTAAATGAGAGTGTGCTCAGAAAAAAGAACGGTGTTTCCTACACATAAGGACCATATCTAGTCCAACTCTGCTTCTGAAATTGATACAAAGCACAGGTCCTCTAACATCCAATGCTTGTCATTTAAGATGAGAAACGTGTGAGCTTCGTGAATGATGTAGTTCGTTTGAGCTGAAAAGTGACTGCCATTACCTGAAAAGGAGTAGTGCTTGTAGGAAGACACAGAGCCTGGGATTTAACTCCATTTCTGAAGGGAAACACACAGAATAGTTCTCATCCATGCATCACACTCTGCTTTAGAGCAAGAAGAACGCTCTTGCTTTCTAGAGTCTCTCATACAGCAAGAAACTTGAGTGTGCTCAGAACATAAGAATGGTGTTTCCTACACATACGGACCACATCTAGTCCAACTCTGCTTCTGAAACTGATACAAAGCACTGGTCCTCTAACATCCAATGCTTATCATTTAAGATGGGAAACTTGTTAGCTTTGTGAACGTTGTAGTTCGTTTGAGCTGAAAAGTGACTGCCCTTACCTGAAACGAAGTCTTGCTTGTAGGAAGACACAGAGCCTTGGAATTAAACACATTTCTGAAGGGAAACACACAGCAGAGTTCTCATCCAAGGATCACACTCAGCTTTAGATCAAGAAACACGCTCTTGCTTTCCAGAGTCTCTAATACAGCAGGAAACGTGAGTGTGCTCAGAACAAAAGAATGGTGTTTTCTACACATACGGACCAGATCTAGTCCAACTCTGCTTCTGAAACTGAAACAAAGCACAGGTCCTCTAACGTCGAATGCTTGTCAGTTAAGATGAGAAACGTGTGAGTTTCGTGAACGATGTAGTTCCTTTGAGCTGAAAAGTGACTGTGTTTACATGAAATGAAGACTTGCTTGTAGGAAGACACAGAGCTTTGGATTTAACTCCATTTAAGAACGGAAACAAACAGCACAGTTCTCATCCATGAAACACACTCTGCTTTAGAGCAAGAGGCACGCTCTTGCTTTCTAGAGTCTCTAAGACAGCAGGAAACGAGAGCGAGCTCAGAAAAAAAGTACGGTGTTTCCTACACATAAGCACCATATCTAGTTCAACTCTGCTTCTAAAATTGATACAAACCACAGGTCCTCTAACATCCAATGCTTGACAGATAAGATGAGAAACTTGTGAGCTTCATGAACTATGTAGTTCGTTTGAGCTGAATAGTGACTGCCTTTACCTGAAACGAAGTCTTTCCTGTAGGAAGACACAGAGCCTGGGAATTAACTCCATTTATGAAGGGAAACACACAGCAGAATTCTCCTCCATAGATCACAATCTGCTTTACAGCAAGAAGCACGCTCTTGCTTTCCAGAGTCTCTAATACAACAGGAAACGTGAGTGTGCTCAGAACAAAAGAACGGTGTTTCCTACACATACGAGCCATATCTAGTTCAACTCTGCTTCTGAAACTGAAACAAACCACAGGTCCTCTAACATCGAATGCTTTTCAGTTAAGATGAGAAACGTGTGAGCTTCGTGAACGATGTAGTTCCTTTGAGCTGAAAAGTGCCTGTGTTTACCTGAAATGAAGACTTGCTTGTAGGAAGACACAGAGCTTGGGATTTAACTCCATTTAAGAATGGAAACACCCTGCACAGTTCTCATCCATGGAACATACTCTGCTTTAGAGCAAGAGGCATGTTCTTGCTTTCTAGAATCTCTAACACAGCATTAAATGAGAGTGTGCTCAGAAAAAAGAACAGTGTTTCCTACACATACGGAGCATATCTAATTCAACTCTGCTTCTGAAACTGAAACAAACCACAGGTCCTCTAACATCCAATGCTTGTCAGTTAAGATGAGAAACGTATGAGCTTTGTGAACGATGTAGTTCATTTGAGCTGTAAAGTAACTGCCCTTACTTGAAACGAAGTCTTTCTTGTAGGAAGACTCAGAGCCTGGGATTTAACTCCATTTCTGAAGTGAAACACACAGCAAAGTTCTCATCCATTGTTCACACTCTGCTTTGGAGCAAGAAGCACGCTCTAGCTTTCTAGAGTCTCTAGTGGAGCAGGAACTTGAGTTTGCTCAAAACAAAAGAACGGTGTTTCCTACACAATCGTACCATATCTACTTCATCTCTGCTTCTGTAACTGAAACAAACCACAGGTCCTCTAACATCCAATGCTTGTCAGTTTAGATGAGAAACGTGTGAGCTTCGTGAACGATGTAGTTCGTTTGAGCTGTAAAGTAACTGCCCTTACTTGAAACGAAGTCTTGTTTGTTGGAAGACACAGAGCCTGGGATTTAACTCCATTTAAGAATGGAAACACAAAGTACAGTTCTTATCCATGAAACACACTCTGCTTTAGAGCAAGAGGCACGCTCTTGCTTTCTAGTGTCTCTAATACAGCAGGAAACTTGAGTGTGCTGAGAACAAAAGAACGGTGTTTCCTACACATAAGGACCATATCTAGTTCAACTTTGCTACTGAAACAGAAACAAACCACAGGTCGTCTAACATCCAATGCTTGTCAGTTAAGATGAGAAACGTGTGAGCTTCGTGAACGATGTAGTTCGTTTGAGCTGTAAAGTAGCTGCCCTAACTTGAAACGAAGTCTTTCTTGTGGAAAGACTCAGAGGCTGGGATTTAACTCCATTTCTGAAGTGAAACACACAGCAAAGTTCTCATCCATTGAACACACTCTGCTTCAGAGCAAGAAGCACGCTCTAGCTTTCTAGAGCCTCTAATACAGCAGGAAAATTGAGTTTGCTCAGAACAAAAGAACGGAATTTCCCACACATACGGACCATATGTACTTCATCTCTGCTTCTGTAACTTAAACAAACCACAGGTCCTCTAACATCCAATGCTTGACAGATAAGATGAGAAACGTGTGAGCTTCATGAACTATGTAGATCGTTTGAGTGAAAAGTGACTGCCCTTACCTGAAACGAAGTCTTGCTTGTAGGAAGACACAGAGCCTGGCATTTAACTCCATTTCTGAAGGGAAACACACAGCATAGTTCTCATCCATGCATCACACTCTGTTTTAGAGCAAGAAGCACGCACTTGCTTTCTAGAGTCTCTAATACAGCAGGAAACATGAGTGTGCTCAGAACAAAAGAATGGTGTTTCCTACACATACAGACCATATCTACTCCAACTCTGCTTCTGAAACTGAAACAAAGCACAGGTCCTCTAACATCGAATGCTTGTCAGTTAAGATGAGAAACGTGTGAGTTTCGTGAACGATGTACTACGTTTGAGATGAAAAGTGACTGTGTTTACATGAAAAGAAGACTTGCTTGTTGAAAGACACAGAGCTTGGGATTTAACTCCATTTCTGAAGGGAAACAAACAGCACAGTTCTCATCCATGAAACACACTCTGCTTTAGAGCAAGAGGCACGCTCTTGCTTTCTAGAGTCTCTAAGACAGCAGGAAACGAGAGTGAGCTCAGAAAAACAGAACGGTGTTTCCTACATAAGCACCACATCTAGTTCAAATCTGCTTCTAAAATTGATACAAACCACAGGTCCTCTAACATCCAATGCATGACAGATAAGATGAGAATCGTGTGAGCTTCATGAACTATGTAGTTCGTTTGAGCTGAATAGTGACTGCCTTTACCTGAAACGAAGTCTGTCCTGTAGGAAGACACAGAGCCTGGGAATTAACTCCATTTATGAAGGGAAACACACAGCAGAATTCTCCTCCATAGATCACAATCTGCTTTACAGCAAGAAGCACGCTCTTGCTTTCCAGAGTCTCTAATGCAACAGGAAACGTGAGTGTGCTCAGAACAAAAGAACGGTGTTTCCTACACATACGAGCCATATCTAGTTCAACTCTGCTTCTGAAACTGAAACAAACCACAGGTCCTCTAACATTGAATGCTTGTCAGTTAAGATGAGAAACGTGTGAGCTTCGTGAACGATGTAGTTCCTTTGAGCTGAAAAGTGACTGTGTTTACCTGAAATGAAGACTTGCTTGTAGGAAGACACAGAGCTTGGGATTTAACACCATTTAAGAATGGAAACACACTGCACAGTTCTCATCCATGGAACATACTCTGCTTTAGAGCAAGAGGCATGTTCTTGCTTTCTAGAATCTCTAATACAGCATTAAATGAGAGTGTGCTCAGAAAAAAGAACAGTGTTTCCTACACATACGGACCATATCTACTTCATCTCTGCTTCTGTAACTGAAACAAACCACAGGTCCTCTAACATCCAATGCTTGTCAGTTTAGATGAGAAACGTGTGAGCTTCGTGAACGATGTAGTTCGTTTGAGCTGTAAAGTAACTGCCCTTAATTGAAACGAAGTCTTGTTTGTTGGAAGACACAGAGCCTGGGATTTAACTCCATTTAAGAATGGAAACACAAAGTACAGTTCTCATCCATGAAACACACTGTGCTTTAGAGCAAGAGGCACACTCTTGCTTTCTAGCTTCTCTAATACAGCAGGAAACGAGAGTGAGCTCAGAAAAAAGAATGGTGTTTCCTACACATAAGCACCACATCTAGTTCAACTCTGCTTCTAAAATTGATACACAGGTCCTCTGACATCCAATGCTTGACAGTTAAGATGAGAAACGTATGAGCTTCGTAAATGATGTAGTTTGTTTGAGCTGTAAAGTAACTGCCCTTACTTGAAACGAAGTCTTTCTTGTAGGAAGACTCAGAGCCTGGGATTTAACTCCATTTCTGAAGTGAAACACACAGCAAAGTTCTCATCCATTGAACACACTCTGCTTTAGAGCAAGAAGCACGCTCTAGATTTCTAGAGTCTCTAATACAGCAGGAAATTTGAGTTTGCTCAGAACAAAAGAACGGAATGTCCTACACATACGGACCATATCTACTTCATCTCTGCTTCTGTAACTGAAACAAACCACAGGGCCTATAACATCCAATGTTTGTCAATTTAGATGAGAAACGTGTGAGCTTCGTGAACGATGTAGTTAGTTTGAGGTATAAATTAACTGCCCTTGCCTGAAACGAAGTCTTGCTTGTAGGAAGACTCAGCCTGGGATTTAACTCCATTTCTGAAGTGAAACACACAGCAGAGTTCTCATCCATAGATAACACTCTGCTTTAGAGCAAGAAGGACGCTCTTGTTTTCTAGAGTCTCAAATACAGCAGGAAACTTGTGTGTTCTGAGAACAAAAGAACGGTGTTTCCTACACATAAGGACCATATCTAGTTCAACTTTGCTACTGAAACCGAAACAAACCACAGGTCGTCTAACATCGAATGCTTGTCAGTTAAGATGAGAAACGTGTCAGCTTCGTGAACGATGTAGTTCCTTTGAGCTGAAAAGTGACTGTGTTTACCTCAAATGAAGACTTGCTTGTAGGAAGACACAGAGCTAGGGATTTAACCCCATTTAAGAGAGGAAACACACAGGACAGTTCTCATCCCTGAAACACCCTCTGCTTTAGAGCAAAAGGCACGCTCTTGCTTTCTAGATTCTCTAATACAAGAGGAAAGGAGAGTGAGCTCAGAAAAAAAGAACGGTGTTTCCTACACATAAGGACCATATCTAGTTCAACTCTGCTTCTAAAATTGATACACACCACAGGTCCTCTAACATCCAATGCTTGACAGATAAGATGAGAAACGTGTGAGCTTCATGAACGATGTAGTTCTTATGAGCTGAAAAGTGACTGCCCTTACCTGAAACGAAGTCTTTCTTGTGGGAAGACTCAGAGTCTGGGATTTAACTCCATTTCTGAAGTGAAACACACCGCAAAGTTCTCATCCATTGAACACACTCTGCTTTAGAGCAAGAAGCACGCTCTAGACTTCTAGAGTCTAATACAGCAGGAAACTTGAGTTTGCTCAGAAGAAAAGAACGGAATTTCCTACACATACGGACCATATCTACTTCTTCTCTGCTTCTGTAACTGAAACAAACCACAGGTCTTCTAACATCCAATGTTTGTCAATTTAGATGAGAAACGTGTGAGCTTCGTGAACGATGTAGTTATTTTGAGGTATAAATTAACTGCCCTTACCTGAAACGAAGTCTTGCTTGTAGGAAGACTCAGCCTGGGATTTAACTCCATTTCTGAAGTGAAACACACAGCAGAGTTCTCATCCAAGGATCACACTCTGCTTTAGAGCAAGAAGGACGCTCTTGTTTTCTAGAGTCTCTAATACAGCAGGAAACTTGAGTGTGCTGAAAACAAAAGAACGGTGTTTCCTACACATAAGGACCATATCTAGTTCAACTTTGCTACTGAAACCGAAACAAACCACAGGTCGTCTAACATCGATTGCTTGTCAGTTAAGATGAGAAACGTGTAAGCTTTGTGAACGATGTAGTTCCTCTGAGCTGAAAAGTGACTGTGTTTACCTGAAATGAAGACTTGCTTGTAGGAAGACACAGAGCTAGGGATTTAACCCCATTTAAGAGAGGAAACACACAAGACAGTTCTCATCCCTGAAACACACTCTGCTTTAGAGCAAGAGGCACGCTCTTGCTTTCTAGAGTCTCTAATACAAGAGGAAACGAGAGTGAGCTCAGAAAAAAAGAACGGTGTTTCCTACACATAAGGACCATATCTAGTTCAACTCTGCTTCTAAAATTGATACAAACCACAGGTCCTCTAACATCCAATGCTTGACAGATAAGATGAGAAACGTGTGAGCTTCATGAACGATGTAGTTCGTTTGAGCTGAAAAGTGACTGCCCTTACCTGAAACGAATTCTTCCTTGTAGGACGACTCAGAGCCTGGGATTTAACTCCATTTCTGAAGTGAAACAAACAGCGGAGTTCTCATCCATTGATCACCCTCTGCTTTAGAGCAAGAAGCACGCTCTAGCTCTCTAGAGTCTCTAAGACAGCAGGAAACCTGAGTGTGCTGAGAAAAAAAGAACGGTGTTTCCTACACTTACGGACCATATCAAGTCCAACTCTGCTTCTGAAACTGATACAAAGCACAGGTCCTCTAACATCCAATGCTTGAGAGATAAGATGAGAAACGTGTCAGCTTCGTGAACGATGTAGTTCCTTTGAGCTGAAAAGTGACTGTGTTTACCTGAAATGAAGACTTGCTTGTAGGAAGACACAGAGCTTGGGAGTTAACTCCATTTAAGAAAGGAAACACACAGCACAGTTCTCATCCATGGATCACACTCTGCTTTAGAGCAAGAAGCACGCTCTTGCTTTCCAGAGTCTCTAATACATCAGGAAATGTGAGTGTGCTCAGAACAAAAGAACGGTGTTTCTTACACATACGGACCATATCTAGTTCAACTCTCCTTCTGAAACTGAAACAAACCACAGGTCCTCTAACATCCAATGCTTGTCAGTTAAGATGAGAAACGTTTAAGCTTCTTGAATGATGTAGTTCGTTTGAGCTGTAAAGTAGCTGCCCTAACTTGAAACGAAGTCTTTCTTGTGGAAAGACTCAGAGGCTGGGATTTAACTCCATTTCTGAAGTGAAACACACAGCAAAGTTCTCATCCATTGAACACACGCTGCTTCAGAGCAAGAAGCACGCTCTAGCTTTCTAGAGTCTCTAATACAGCAGGAAAATTGAGTTTTCTCAGAACAAAAGAACGGAATTTCCCACACATACGGACCATATGTACTTCATCTCTGCTTCTGTAACTTAAACAAACCACAGGTCCTCTAGCATCCAATGCTTGTCAGTTAAGATGAGAAACGTATGAGTTTCGTGAATGATGTAGTTCGTTTGAGCTGTAAAGTAAATTCCCTTACTTGAAACGAAGTCATTCTTGTACGAAGACTCAGAGCCTGGGATTTAACTCCATTTCTGAAGTGAAACACACAGCAAAGTTCTCATCCATTGAACACACTCTGATTTAGAGCAAGAAGCACGCTCTTGCTTTCTAGAGTCTCTAAGACAGCAGGAAATATGAGTGTGCTCAGAACAAAAGAATGGTGTTTCCTACACATACAGACCATATCTACTCCAACTCTGCTTCTGAAACTGATACAAAGAACTGGTCCTCTAACATAAAATGCTTGTCAGTTAAGATGGGAAACTTGTCAGCTTTGTGAACGATGTACTACGTTTGAGATGAAAAGTGACTGTGATTACCTGAAATGAATTCTTGCTTGCAGGAAGACACAGAGCCTGGGATTTAACACCATTTCTGAAGGGAAACACACAGCAGAGTTCTCATCCAAGGATCACAATCAGCTTTAGAGCAAGAAGCACGCAATTGCTTTCCAGAGTCTCTAATACATCAGGAAACATGAGTGTGCTCAGAACAAAGGAACGGTGCTTCCTACACATAAGGACCATATCTAGTTCAACTCTGCTTCTGAAACTGAAACAAACCACAGTTCCTCTAACATCGAATGCTTGTCAGTTAAGATGAGAAACGTATGAGCTTCGTGAACGATGTGGATCGTTTGAGGTATAAATTAACTGCCCTTACCTGAAACGAAGTATTGCTTGTAGGAAGACTCAGAGCCTGGGATTTAACTCCATTTCTGAAGGGAAACACACAGCAGAGTTCTCATCCATGGTTCACACTCTGCTTTAGAGCAAGAAGCACGCTCTTGCTTTCCAGAGTCTCTAATACAGCAGGAAACGTGAGTGTGCTCAGAACAAAAGAACGGTGTTTCGTACACATATGGACCATATCTAGTTCAACTCTGCTTCTGAAACTGAAACAAACCACAGGTCCTCTAACATCCAATGCTTGTCAGTTAAGATGAGAAACGTTTGAGCTTCTTGAACGATGTAGTTCTTTTGAGTTGTAAAGTAACTGCCCTACTTGAAATGAAGTCTTCCTTGTAGGACGACTCAGAGCCTGGGATTTAACTCCATTTCTGAAGTGAAACATACAGCAGAGTTCTCATCCATTGATCACCCTCTGCTTTAGAGCAAGACGCACACTCTAGCTTTCTAGAGTCTGTAAGAGAGCAGGAAACGTGAGTGTGCTGAGACCAAAGAACGGTGTTTCCTACACTTACAGACCATATCTAGTCCAACTCGGCTTCTGAAACTGATACAAAGCACTGGTCCTCTAACATAAAATGCTTGTCAGTTAAGATGGGAAACATGTTAGCTTTGTGAACGATGTAATACGTTTGAGATGAAAAGTGACTGTGTTTACCTGAAAAGAAGTCTTGCTTGTAGGAAGACACAGAGCCTGGCATTTAACTCCATTTCTGAAGGGAAACACACAGCATTGTTCTCATCCATGCATCACACTCTGCTTTAGAGCAAGAAGCATGCACTTGCTTTGTATAGTCTCTAATACAGCAGGAAACTTGAGTTTGGTCAGAACAAAAGAATGGAATTTCCTACACATACAGACCACATCTACTTCATCTCTGCTTCTGTAACTGAAACAAACCACAGGGCCTATAATATCCAATGCTTGTCAGTTTTGATGAGAATCGTGTGAGCTTCAGGAATGATGTAGTTCGTTTGAGGTATAAATTAACTGCCCTTACCTGAAATGAAGTCTTGCTTGTAGGAAGACTCAGCCTGGGATTTAACTCCATTTCTGAAGTGAAACACACAGCAGAGTTCTCATCCAAGGATCACACTCTGCTTTAGAGCAAGAAGAACGCTCTACCTTTCTAGAGTCTCTAATACAGCAGGAAACTTGAGTGTGTTGAGAACAAAAGAACGGTGTTTCCTACACATAAGGACCATATCTAGTTCAACTTTGCTACTGAAACCGAAACAAACCACAAGTCGTCTAACATCGATTGCTTGTCAGTTAAGATGAGAAACGTGTAAGCTTCGTGAACGATGTAGTTCCTTTGAGCTGAAAAGTGACTGTGTTTACCTGAAATGAAGACTTGCTTGTAGGAAGACACAGAGCTAGGGATTTAACCCCATTTAAGAGAGGAAACACACAAGACAGTTCTCATCCCTGAAACACACTCTGCTTTAGAGCAAGAGGCACGCTCTTGCTTTCTAGAGTCTCTAATACAAGAGGAAACGAGAGTGAGCTCAGAAAAAAAGAACGGTGTTTCCTACACATATGGACCATATCTAGTTCAACTCTGCTTCTGAAACTGAAACAAACCACAGGTCCTCTAACATCCAATGCTTGTCAGTTAAGATGAGAAACGTTTGAGCTTCTTGAACGATGTAGTTCTTTTGAGTTGTAAAGTAACTGCCCTACTTGAAATGAAGTCTTCCTTGTAGGACGACTCAGAGCCTGGGATTTAACTCCATTTCTGAAGTGAAACATACAGCAGAGTTCTCATCCATTGATCACCCTCTGCTTTAGAGCAAGACGCACACTCTAGCTTTCTAGAGTCTGTAAGAGAGCAGGAAACGTGAGTGTGCTGAGACCAAAGAACGGTGTTTCCTACACTTACAGACCATATCTAGTCCAACTCGGCTTCTGAAACTGATACAAAGCACTGGTCCTCTAACATAAAATGCTTGTCAGTTAAGATGGGAAACATGTTAGCTTTGTGAACGATGTAATACGTTTGAGATGAAAAGTGACTGTGTTTACCTGAAAAGAAGTCTTGCTTGTAGGAAGACACAGAGCCTGGCATTTAACTCCATTTCTGAAGGGAAACACACAGCATTGTTCTCATCCATGCATCACACTCTGCTTTAGAGCAAGAAGCATGCACTTGCTTTGTATAGTCTCTAATACAGCAGGAAACTTGAGTTTGGTCAGAACAAAAGAATGGAATTTCCTACACATACAGACCACATCTACTTCATCTCTGCTTCTGTAACTGAAACAAACCACAGGGCCTATAATATCCAATGCTTGTCAGTTTTGATGAGAATCGTGTGAGCTTCAGGAATGATGTAGTTCGTTTGAGGTATAAATTAACTGCCCTTACCTGAAATGAAGTCTTGCTTGTAGGAAGACTCAGCCTGGGATTTAACTCCATTTCTGAAGTGAAACACACAGCAGAGTTCTCATCCAAGGATCACACTCTGCTTTAGAGCAAGAAGAACGCTCTACCTTTCTAGAGTCTCTAATACAGCAGGAAACTTGAGTGTGTTGAGAACAAAAGAACGGTGTTTCCTACACATAAGGACCATATCTAGTTCAACTTTGCTACTGAAACCGAAACAAACCACAAGTCGTCTAACATCGATTGCTTGTCAGTTAAGATGAGAAACGTGTAAGCTTCGTGAACGATGTAGTTCCTTTGAGCTGAAAAGTGACTGTGTTTACCTGAAATGAAGACTTGCTTGTAGGAAGACACAGAGCTAGGGATTTAACCCCATTTAAGAGAGGAAACACACAAGACAGTTCTCATCCCTGAAACACACTCTGCTTTAGAGCAAGAGGCACGCTCTTGCTTTCTAGAGTCTCTAATACAAGAGGAAACGAGAGTGAGCTCAGAAAAAAAGAACGGTGTTTCCTACACATATGGACCATATCTAGTTCAACTCTGCTTCTGAAACTGAAACAAACCACAGGTCCTCTAACATCCAATGCTTGTCAGTTAAGATGAGAAACGTTTGAGCTTCTTGAACGATGTAGTTCTTTTGAGTTGTAAAGTAACTGCCCTACTTGAAATGAAGTCTTCCTTGTAGGACGACTCAGAGCCTGGGATTTAACTCCATTTCTGAAGTGAAACATACAGCAGAGTTCTCATCCATTGATCACCCTCTGCTTTAGAGCAAGACGCACACTCTAGCTTTCTAGAGTCTGTAAGAGAGCAGGAAACGTGAGTGTGCTGAGACCAAAGAACGGTGTTTCCTACACTTACAGACCATATCTAGTCCAACTCGGCTTCTGAAACTGATACAAAGCACTGGTCCTCTAACATAAAATGCTTGTCAGTTAAGATGGGAAACATGTTAGCTTTGTGAACGATGTAATACGTTTGAGATGAAAAGTGACTGTGTTTACCTGAAAAGAAGTCTTGCTTGTAGGAAGACACAGAGCCTGTCATTTAACTCCATTTCTGAAGGGAAACACACAGCATTGTTCTCATCCATGCATCACACTCTGCTTTAGAGCAAGAAGCACGCACTTGCTTTGTATAGTCTCTAATACAGCAGGAAACTTGAGTTTGGTCAGAACAAAAGAATGGAATTTCCTACACATACAGACCACATCTACTTCATCTCTGCTTCTGTAACTGAAACAAACCACAGGGCCTATAATATCCAATGCTTGTCAGTTTTGATGAGAATCGTGTGAGCTTCAGGAATGATGTAGTTCGTTTGAGGTATAAATTAACTGCCCTTACCTGAAATGAAGTCTTGCTTGTAGGAAGACTCAGCCTGGGATTTAACTCCATTTCTGAAGTGAAACACACAGCAGAGTTCTCATCCAAGGATCACACTCTGCTTTAGAGCAAGAAGAACGCTCTACCTTTCTAGAGTCTCTAATACAGCAGGAAACTTGAGTGTGTTGAGAACAAAAGAACGGTGTTTCCTACACATAAGGACCATATCTAGTTCAACTTTGCTACTGAAACCGAAACAAACCACAAGTCGTCTAACATCGATTGCTTGTCAGTTAAGATGAGAAACGTGTAAGCTTCGTGAACGATGTAGTTCCTTTGAGCTGAAAAGTGACTGTGTTTACCTGAAATGAAGACTTGCTTGTAGGAAGACACAGAGCTAGGGATTTAACCCCATTTAAGAGAGGAAACACACAAGACAGTTCTCATCCCTGAAACACACTCTGCTTTAGAGCAAGAGGCACGCTCTTGCTTTCTAGAGTCTCTAATACAAGAGGAAACGAGAGTGAGCTCAGAAAAAAAGAACGGTGTTTCCTACACATATGGACCATATCTAGTTCAACTCTGCTTCTGAAACTGAAACAAACCACAGGTCCTCTAACATCCAATGCTTGTCAGTTAAGATGAGAAACGTTTGAGCTTCTTGAACGATGTAGTTCTTTTGAGTTGTAAAGTAACTGCCCTACTTGAAATGAAGTCTTCCTTGTAGGACGACTCAGAGCCTGGGATTTAACTCCATTTCTGAAGTGAAACATACAGCAGAGTTCTCATCCATTGATCACCCTCTGCTTTAGAGCAAGACGCACACTCTAGCTTTCTAGAGTCTGTAAGAGAGCAGGAAACGTGAGTGTGCTGAGACCAAAGAACGGTGTTTCCTACACTTACAGACCATATCTAGTCCAACTCGGCTTCTGAAACTGATACAAAGCACTGGTCCTCTAACATAAAATGCTTGTCAGTTAAGATGGGAAACATGTTAGCTTTGTGAACGATGTAATACGTTTGAGATGAAAAGTGACTGTGTTTACCTGAAAAGAAGTCTTGCTTGTAGGAAGACACAGAGCCTGGCATTTAACTCCATTTCTGAAGGGAAACACACAGCATTGTTCTCATCCATGCATCACACTCTGCTTTAGAGCAAGAAGCATGCACTTGCTTTGTATAGTCTCTAATACAGCAGGAAACTTGAGTTTGGTCAGAACAAAAGAATGGAATTTCCTACACATACAGACCACATCTACTTCATCTCTGCTTCTGTAACTGAAACAAACCACAGGGCCTATAATATCCAATGCTTGTCAGTTTTGATGAGAATCGTGTGAGCTTCAGGAATGATGTAGTTCGTTTGAGGTATAAATTAACTGCCCTTACCTGAAATGAAGTCTTGCTTGTAGGAAGACTCAGCCTGGGATTTAACTCCATTTCTGAAGTGAAACACACAGCAGAGTTCTCATCCAAGGATCACACTCTGCTTTAGAGCAAGAAGAACGCTCTACCTTTCTAGAGTCTCTAATACAGCAGGAAACTTGAGTGTGTTGAGAACAAAAGAACGGTGTTTCCTACACATAAGGACCATATCTAGTTCAACTTTGCTACTGAAACCGAAACAAACCACAAGTCGTCTAACATCGATTGCTTGTCAGTTAAGATGAGAAACGTGTAAGCTTCGTGAACGATGTAGTTCCTTTGAGCTGAAAAGTGACTGTGTTTACCTGAAATGAAGACTTGCTTGTAGGAAGACACAGAGCTAGGGATTTAACCCCATTTAAGAGAGGAAACACACAAGACAGTTCTCATCCCTGAAACACACTCTGCTTTAGAGCAAGAGGCACGCTCTTGCTTTCTAGAGTCTCTAATACAAGAGGAAACGAGAGTGAGCTCAGAAAAAAAGAACGGTGTTTCCTACACATATGGACCATATCTAGTTCAACTCTGCTTCTGAAACTGAAACAAACCACAGGTCCTCTAACATCCAATGCTTGTCAGTTAAGATGAGAAACGTTTGAGCTTCTTGAACGATGTAGTTCTTTTGAGTTGTAAAGTAACTGCCCTACTTGAAATGAAGTCTTCCTTGTAGGACGACTCAGAGCCTGGGATTTAACTCCATTTCTGAAGTGAAACATACAGCAGAGTTCTCATCCATTGATCACCCTCTGCTTTAGAGCAAGACGCACACTCTAGCTTTCTAGAGTCTGTAAGAGAGCAGGAAACGTGAGTGTGCTGAGACCAAAGAACGGTGTTTCCTACACTTACAGACCATATCTAGTCCAACTCGGCTTCTGAAACTGATACAAAGCACTGGTCCTCTAACATAAAATGCTTGTCAGTTAAGATGGGAAACATGTTAGCTTTGTGAACGATGTAATACGTTTGAGATGAAAAGTGACTGTGTTTACCTGAAAAGAAGTCTTGCTTGTAGGAAGACACAGAGCCTGTCATTTAACTCCATTTCTGAAGGGAAACACACAGCATTGTTCTCATCCATGCATCACACTCTGCTTTAGAGCAAGAAGCACGCCCTTGCTTTGTATAGTCTCTAATACAGCAGGAAACTTGAGTTTGGTCAGAACAAAAGAATGGAATTTCCTACACATACAGACCACATCTACTTCATCTCTGCTTCTGTAACTGAAACAAACCACAGGGCCTATAATATCCAATGCTTGTCAGTTTTGATGAGAATCGTGTGAGCTTCAGGAATGATGTAGTTCGTTTGAGGTATAAATTAACTGCCCTTACCTGAAATGAAGTCTTGCTTGTAGGAAGACTCAGCCTGGGATTTAACTCCATTTCTGAAGTGAAACACACAGCAGAGTTCTCATCCAAGGATCACACTCTGCTTTAGAGCAAGAAGAACGCTCTACCTTTCTAGAGTCTCTAATACAGCAGGAAACTTGAGTGTGTTGAGAACAAAAGAACGGTGTTTCCTACACATAAGGACCATATCTAGTTCAACTTTGCTACTGAAACCGAAACAAACCACAAGTCGTCTAACATCGATTGCTTGTCAGTTAAGATGAGAAACGTGTACGCTTCGTGAACGATGTAGTTCCTTTGAGCTGAAAAGTGACTGTGTTTACCTGAAATGAAGACTTGCTTGTAGGAAGACACAGAGCTAGGGATTTAACCCCATTTAAGAGAGGAAACACACAAGACAGTTCTCATCCCTGAAACACACTCTGCTTTAGAGCAAGAGGCACGCTCTTGCTTTCTAGAGTCTCCAATACAAGAGGAAACGAGAGTGAGCTCAGAAAAAAAGAACGGTGTTTCCTACACATAAGGACCATATCTAGTTCAACTCTGCTTCTAAAATTGATACAAACCACAGGTCCTCTAACATCCAATGCTTGACAGATAAGATGAGAAACGTGTGAGCTTCATGAACGATGTAGTTCGTTTGAGCTGAAAAGTGACTGCCCTTACCTGAAACGAATTCTTCCTTGTAGGACGACTCAGAGCCTGGGATTTAACTCCATTTCTGAAGTGAAACAAACAGCGGAGTTCTCATCCATTGATCACCCTCTGCTTTAGAGCAAGAAGCACGCTCTAGCTCTCTAGAGTCTCTAAGACAGCAGGAAACCTGAGTGTGCTGAGAAAAAAAGAACGGTGTTTCCTACACTTACGGACCATATCAAGTCCAACTCTGCTTCTGAAACTGATACAAAGCACAGGTCCTCTAACATCCAATGCTTGAGAGATAAGATGAGAAACGTGTGAGCTTCAAGAACTATGTAGTTCATTTGAGTGAAAAGTGACTGCCCTTACCTGAAACGATGTCTTGCTTGTAGGAAGTCACAGAGCCTGGGATTTAACTCCATTTCTAAAGTGAAACACACAGTAAAGTTCTCATCCATTGAACAGACTCTGATTTAGAGCAAGAAGCACGCTCTAGCTTTCTAGAGTCTCTAATACAGCAGGAAACTTTAGTGTGCTGAGAACAAAATAACGGTGTTTCCAATAAATAAGGACCATATCTAGTTCAACTCTGGTTCTGAAACTGAAACAAACCACAGGTCGTCTAACATCGAATGCTTGTCAGTTAAGATGAGAAACGTGTCAGCTTCGTGAACGATGTAGTTCCTTTGAGCTGAAAAGTGACTGTGTTTACCTGAAATGAAGACTTGCTTGTAGGAAGACACAGAGCTTGGGAGTTAACTCCATTTAAGAAAGGAAACACACAGCACAGTTCTCATCCATGGATCACACTCTGCTTTAGAGCAAGAAGCACGCTCTTGTTTTCCAGAGTCTCTAATACATCAGGAAACGTGAGTGTGCTCAGAACAAAAGAACGGTGTTTCTTACACATACGGACCATATCTAGTTCAACTCTGCTTCTGAAACTGAAACAAACCACAGGTCCTCTAACATCCAATGCTTGTCAGTTAAGATGAGAACCGTTTAAGCTTCTTGAACGATGTAGTTCGTTTGAGCTGTAAAGTAGCTGCCCTAACTTGAAACGAAGTCTTTCTTGTGGAAAGACTCAGAGGCTGGGATTTAACTCCATTTCTGAAGTGAAACACACAGCAAAGTTCTCATCCATTGAACACACTCTGCTTCAGAGCAAGAAGCACGCTCTAGCTTTCTAGAGTCTCTAATACAGCAGAAAAATTGAGTTTTCTCAGAACAAAAGAACGGAATTTCCCACACATACGGACCATATGTACTTCATCTCTGCTTCTGTAACTTAAACAAACCACAGGTCCTCTAACATCCAATGCCTGTCAGTTAAGATGAGAAACGTATGAGTTTCGTGAACGATGTAGTTCGTTTGAGCTGTAAAGTAAATTCCCTTACTTGAAACGAAGTCATTCTTGTACGAAGACTCAGAGCCTGGGATTTAACTCCATTTCTGAAGTGAAACACACAGCAAAGTTCTCATCCATTGAACAGACTCTGATTTAGAGCAAGAAGCACGCTCTAGCTTTCCAGAGTCTCTAAGACAGCAGGAAACGTGAGTGTGCTGAGAACAAAAGAACGGTGTTTCCTACACTTACGGACCATATCTAGTCCAACTCTGCTTCTGAAACTGATACAAAGCTCAGGTCCTCTAACATCCAATGCTTGATAGATAAGATGAGAAACGTGTGAGCTTCATGAACTATGTAGATCGTTTGAGTGAAAAGTGACTGCCCTTACCTGAAACGAAGTCTTGCTTGTAGGAAGACACAGAGCCTGGCATTTAACTCCATTTCTGAAGGGAAACACACAGCATAGTTCTCATCCATGCATCACACTCTGTTTTAGAGCAAGAAGCACGCACTTGCTTTCTAGAATCTCTAATGCAGCAGGAAATATGAGTGTGCTCAGAACAAAAGAATGGTGTTTCCTACACATACGGAGCATATCTACTCCAACTCTGCTTCTGAAACTGATACAAAGAACTGGTCCTCTAATATAAAATGCTTGTCAGTTAAGATGGGAAACTTGTCAGCTTTGTGAACGATGTACTACGTTTGAGATGAAAAGTGACTGTGATTACCTGAAATGAATTCTTGCTTGCAGGAAGACACAGAGCCTGGGATTTAACACCATTTCTGAAGGGAAACACACAGCAGAGTTCTCATCCAAGGATCACACTCAGCTTTAGAGCAAGAAGCACGCAATTGCTTTCCAGAGTCTCTAATACATCAGGAAACATGAGTGTGCTCAGAACAAAGGAATGGTGCTTCCTACACATAAGGACCATATCTAGTTCAACTCTGCTTCTGAAACTGAAACAAACCACAGTTCCTCTAACATCGAATGCTTGTCAGTTAAGATGAGAAACGTATGAGCTTCGTGAACGATGTAGATCGTTTGAGGTATAAATTAACTGCCCTTACCTGAAACGAAGTATTGCTTGTAGGAAGACTCAGCCTGGGATTTAACCCCATTTCTGAAGGGAAACACACAGCAGAGTTCTCATCCAAGAATCACACTCAGCTTTAGAGAAAGAAGCACGCTCTTGCTTTCCAGAGTCTCTAATACATCAGGAAACGTGAGTGTGCTCAGAACAAAAGAACGGTGTTTCCTACACATACGGATCATTTCTAGTCCAACTCTGCTTCTAAAATTGATACAAAACACAGGTCCTCTAACATCCCATGCTTGACAGATAAGCTGAGAAACGTGTGAGCTGTATGAACTATGTAGTACTTTTGAGCTGAAAAGTGACTGCCCTTACCTGAAACGTAGTCTTGCTTGTAGGAAGACACAGAGCCTGGGATTTAACTCCATTTCTGAAGGGAAACACACATCAGAGTTCTCATCCATGGTTCACACTCTGCTTTAGAGCAAGAAGCACGCTCTTGCTTTCCAGAGTCTCTAATACAGCAGGAAACGTGAGTGTGCTCAGAACAAAAGAACGGTGTTTCGTACACATATGGACCATATCTAGTTCAACTCTGCTTCTGAAACTGAAACAAACCACAGGTCCTCTAACATCCAATGCTTTTCAGTTAAGATGAGAAACGGTTGAGCTTCTTGAACGATGTAGTTCTTTTGAGTTGTAAAGTAACTGCCCTACTTGAAATGAAGTCTTCCTTGTAGGACGACTCAGAGCCTGGGATTTAACTCCATTTCTGAAGTGAAACACACAGCAGAGTTCTCATCCATTGATCACCCTCTGCTTTAGAGCAAGACGCACACTCTAGCTTTCTAGAGTCTCTAAGACAGCAGGAAACGTGAGTGTGCTGAGACCAAAGAACGGGGTTTCCTACACTTACGGACCATATCTAGTCCAACTCGGCTTCTGAAACTGATACAAAGCACTGGTCCTCTAACATAAAATGCTTGTCAGTTAAGATGGGAAACATGTTTGCTTTGTGAACGATGTAATACGTTTGAGATGAAAAGTGACTGTGTTTACCTGAAAAGAAGTCTTGCTTGTAGGAAGACACAGAGCCTGTCATTTAACTCCATTTCTGAAGGGAAACACACAGAATTGTTCTCATCCATGCATCACACTCTGCTTTAGAGCAAGAAGCACGCACTTGCTTTGTATAGTCTCTAATACAGCAGGAAACTTGAGTTTGGTCAGAACAAAAGAATGGAATTTCCTACACATACAGACCACATCTACTTCATCTCTGCTTCTGTAACTGAAACAAACCACAGGGCCTATAATATCCAATGCTTGTCAGTTTTGATGAGAATCGTGTGAGCTTCAGGAATGATGTAGTTCGTTTGAGGTATAAATTAACTGCCCTTACCTGAAATGAAGTCTTGCTTGTAGGAAGACTCAGCCTGGGATTTAACTCCATTTCTGAAGTGAAACACACAGCAGAGTTCTCATCCAAGGATCACACTCTGCTTTAGAGCAAGAAGCACGCTCTACCTTTCTAGAGTCTCTAATACAGCAGGAAAATTGAGTTTGCTAAGAACAAAAGAACGGAATTTCCTACACATACGGACCATATCTACTTCATCTCTGCTTCTGTAACTGAAACAAACCACAGGTCCTCTAACATCCAATGCTTGTCAGTATAGATGAGAAACGTGTGAGGTTCGTGAACGATGTAGTTAGTTTGAGGTATAAATTAACTGCCCTTACCAAAAAAACGAAGTCTTGCTTGTAGGAAGACTAAGCCTGGGATTTAACTCCATTTCTGAAGTGAAACACACAGCAGAGTTCTCATCCATAGATCACACTCTGCTTTAGAGCAAGAAGGACGCTCTTGCTTTCTAGAGTCTCTAATACAGAAGGAAACTTGAGTGTGCTGAGAACAAAAGAACGGTGTTTCCTACACATACATACCATATCTAGTCCAACTCTGCTTCTGAAACTGATACAAAGCACTGATCCTCTAACATAAAATGCTTGTCAGTTAAGATGGGAAACTTGTTAGCTTTGTGAACGATGTACTACGTTTGAGATGAAAAGTGACTGTGTTTACCTGAAACGAAGTCTTGCTTGTAGGAAGACACAGAGCCTGGGATTTAACCCCATTTCTGAAGGGAAACACACAGCTGAGTTCTCATCCAAGGATCACACTCAGCTTTAGAGCAAGAAGCATGCTCTTGCTTTCCAGAGTCTCTAATACATCAGGAAACGTGAGTGTGCTCAGAACAAAAGAACGGTGGTTCCTACACATAAGGCCCATATCTAGTTCAACTCTGCTTCTGAAACTGAAACAAACCACAGTCCCTCTAACATCGAATGCTTGTCAGTTAAGATGAGAAACGTATGAGCTTCGTGAACGATGTAGTTCGTTTGAGCTGTAGTAACTGCCCTTACTTGAAACGAAGTCTTTCTTGTGGTAAGACTCAGAGTCTGGCATTTAACTCCATTTCTGAAGTGAAATACACAGCAAAGTTCTCATCCATTGAACAGACTCTGATTTAGAGCAAGAAGCACGCTCTAGCTTTCTAGAGTCTCTCATACAGCAGGACACTTGAGTTTGCTCAGAACAAAAGAACAAAATTTCCTACACATACGGACCATATCTAGTTCAACTCTGCTTCTGAAACTGAAACAAACCACAGGTCGTCTAACATCGAATGCTTGTCAGTTAAGATGAGAATCGTGTCAGCTTCGTGAACGATGTAGTTCCTTTGAGCTGAAAAGTGACTGTGTTTACCTGAAATGAAGACTTGCTTGTACGAAGACACAGAGCTTGGGAGTTAACTCCAATTAAGAAAGGAAACACACAGCACAGTTCTCATCCATGGATTACACTCTGCTTTAGAGCAAGAAGCACGCTCTTGCTTTCCAGAGTCTCTAATACATCAGGAAACGTGAGTGTGCTCAGAACAAAAGAACAGTGTTTCCTACACATACAGACCATATCTAGTTCAACTCTGCTTCTGAAACTGAAAGAAACCACAGGTCCTCTAACATCCAATGCTTGTCCGTTAAGATGAGAAACGTTTGAGCTTCTTGAACGATGTAGTTCGTTTGAGCTGTAAAGTAGCTGCCCTAACTTGAAACGAAGTCTTTCTTGTGGAAAGACTCAGAGGCTGGGATTTAACTCCATTTCTGAAGTGAAACACACAGCAAAGTTCACATCCATTGAACACACTCTCCTTCAGAGCAAGAAGCACGCTCTAGCTTTCTAGAGTCTCTAATACAGCAGGAAAATTGAGTTTGCTCAGAACAAAAGAACGGAGTTTCGTACACATATGGACCATATCTAGTTCAACTCTGCTTCTGAAACTGAAACAAACCACAGGTCCTCTAACATCCAATGCTTG
Organism: Onychomys leucogaster; assembly: GCA_949786385.1. NCBI lineage: Eukaryota > Metazoa > Chordata > Mammalia > Rodentia > Cricetidae > Onychomys > Onychomys leucogaster. The sequence continues at coordinate 900,710 of CATKUP010000143.1, forward strand.
TCAGTTAAGATGAGAAACGTTTGAGCTTCTTGAACGATGTAGTTCTTTTGAGTTGTAAAGTAACTGCCCCACTTGAAATGAAGTCTGCCTGTAGGAAGACTCAGAGCCTGGGATTTAACTCCATTTCTGAAGTGAAACACACTGCAGAGTTCTCATCCATTGATCACCCTCTGCTTTAGAGCAAGACGCACACTCTAGCTTTCTAGAGTCTCTAAGACAGCAGGAAACGTGAGTGTGCTGAGAGCAAAGAACGGTGTTTCCTACACTTACAGACCATATCTAGTCCAACTCGGCTTCTGAAACTGATACAAAGCACTGCTCCTCTATCATAAAATGCTTGTCAGTTAAGATGGGAAACATGTTAGCTTTGTGAACGATGTAATACGTTTGAGATGAAAAGTGACTGTGTTTACCTGAAAAGAAGTCTTGCTTGTAGGAAGACACAGAGACTGGCATTTAACTCCATTTCTGAAGGGAAACACAAAGCATTGTTCTCATCCATGCATCACACTCTGCTTTAGAGCAAGAAGCACGCATTTGCTTTGTATAGTCTCTAATACAGCAGGAAACTTGAGTTTGGTCAGAACAAAAGAACGGAATTTCCTACACATACAGACCACATCTACTTCATCTCTGCTTCTGTAACTGAAACAAACCACAGGGCCTATAATATCCAATGCTTGTCAGTTTTGATGAGAATCGTGTGAGCTTCAGGAATGATGTAGTTCGTTTAAGGTATAAATTAACTGCCCTTACCTGAAATGAAGTCTTGCTTGTAGGAAGACTCAGCCTGGGATTTAACTCCATTTCTGAAGTGAAACACACAGCAGAGTTCTCATCCAAGGATCACACTCTGCTTTAGAGCAAGAAGCACGCTCTACCTTTCTAGAGTCTCTAATACAGCAGGAAAATTGAGTTTGCTAAGAACAAAAGAATGGAATTTCCTACACATACGGACCATATCTACTTCATCTCTGCTTCTGTAACTGAAACAAACCACAGGTCCTCTAACATCCAATGCTTGTCAGTATAGATGAGAAACGTGTGAGGTTCGTGAACGATGTAGTTAGTTTGAGGTATAAATTAACTGCCCTTACCAAATAAACGAAGTCTTGCTTGTAGGAAGACTAAGCCTGGGATTTAACTCCATTTCTGAAGTGAAACACACAGCAGAGTTCTCATCCGTAGATCACACTCTGCTTTAGAGCAAGAAGGACGCTCTTGCTTTCTAGAGTCTCTAATACAGAAGGAAACTTGAGTGTGCTGAGAACAAAAGAACGGTGTTTCCTACACATACATACCATATCTAGTCCAACTCTGCTTCTGAAACTGATACAAAGCACTGATCCTCTAACATAAAATGCTTGTCAGTTAAGATGGGAAACATGTTAGCTTTGTGAACGATGTACTACGTTTGAGATGAAAAGTGACTGTGTTTACCTGAAACGAAGTCTTGCTTGTAGGAAGACACAGAGCCTGGGATTTAACCCCATTTCTGAAGGGAAACACACAGCTGAGTTCTCATCCAAGGATCACACTCAGCTTTAGAGCAAGAAGCACGCTCTTGCTTTCCAGAGTCTCTAATACATCAGGAAACGTGAGTGTGCTCAGAACAAAAGAACGGTGTTTCCTACACATAAGGCCCATATCTAGTTCAACTCTGCTTCTGAAACTGAAACAAACCACAGTCCCTCTAACATCGAATGCTTGTCAGTTAAGATGAGAAACGTATGAGCTTCGTGAACGATGTAGTTCGTTTGAGCTGTAAAGTAACTGCCCTTACTTGAAACGAAGTCTTTCTTGTGGTAAGACTCAGAGTCTGGCATTTAACTCCATTTCTGAAGTGAAATACACAGCAAAGTTCTCATCCATTGAACAGACTCTGATTTAGAGCAAGAAGCACGCTCTAGCTTTCTAGAGTCTCTCATACAGCAGGACACTTGAGTTTGCTCAGAACAAAAGAACAAAATTTCCTACACATACGGACCATATCTAGTTCAACTCTGCTTCTGAAACTGAAACAAACCACAGGTCGTCTAACATCGAATGCTTGTCAGTTAAGATGAGAAACGTGTCAGCGTCGTGAACGATGTAGTTCCTTTGAGCTGAAAAGTGACTGTGTTTACCTGAAATGAAGACTTGCTTGTAGGAAGACACAGAGCTTGGGAGTTAATCCATTTAAGAAAGGAAACACACAGCACAGTTCTCATCCATGGATTACACTCTGCTTTAGAGCAAGAAGCACGCTCTTGCTTTCCAGAGTCTCTAATACATCAGGAAACGTGAGTGTGCTCAGAACAAAAGAACGGTGTTTCCTACACATACAGACCATATCTAGTTCAACTCTGCTTCTGAAACTGAAAGAAACCACAGGTCCTCTAACATCCAATGCTTGTCCGTTAAGATGAGAAACGTTTGAGCTTCTTGAACGATGTAGTTCGTTTGAGCTGTAAAGTAGCTGCCCTAACTTGAAACGAAGTCTTTCTTGTGGAAAGATTCAGAGGCTGGGATTTAACTCCATTTATGAAGTGAAACACACAGCAAAGTTCTCATCCATTGAACACACTGTGCTTCAGAGCAAGAAGCACGCTCTAGCTTTCTAGAGTCTCTCATACAGCAGGACACTTGAGTTTGCTCAGAACAAAAGAACGAAATTTCCTACACATACAGACCATATCTACTTCATCTCTGGTTCTGTAACTGAAACAAACCACAGGGCCTATAATATCCAATGCTTATCTGTTTTGATGAGAATCGTGTGAGCTTCATGAATGATGTAGTTCGTTTGAGGTATAAAATAACTGCCCTTACCTGAAGCGAAGTCTTGCTTGTAGGAAGACTCAGCCTGGGATTTAACTCCATATCTGAAGTGAAACACACAGCAGAGTTCTCACCCATAGATCACACTCTGCTTTAGAGCAAGAAGCACGCTCTAGCTTTCTAGAGTCTCTAAGACAGCAGGAAACGTGAGTGTGCTGAGAACAAAAGAACGGTGTTTCCTACACTTACAGACCATATCTAGTCCAACTCTGCTTCTGAAACTGATACAAAGCACAGGTCCTCTAACATCCAATGCTTGACAGATAAGATGAGAAACGTGTGAGCTTCATGAACTATGTAGTTCGTTTGAGTGAAAAGTGACTGCCCTTACCTGAAACGAAGTCTTGCTTGTAGGAAGACACAGAGCCTGGCATTTAACTCGATTTCTGAAGGGAAACACACAGCAGAGTTCTCATCCATGCATCACACTCTGCTTTAGAGCAAGAAGCACGCACTTGCTTTCTAGAGTCTCTAATACAGCAGGAAACATGAGTGTGCTCAGAACAAATGAATGGTTTTTCCTACACATACGGACCATATCTAGTCCAACTCTGCTTCTGAAACTGATACAAATCACTGGTCCTCTAACATAAAATGCTTGTCAGTTAAGATGGGAAACATGTTTGCTTTGTGAACGATGTACTACGTTTGAGATGAAAAGTGACTGTGTTTACCTGAAACGAAGTCTTGCTTGTAGGAAGACACAGAGGCTGGGATTTAACTCCATTTTTGAAGTGAAACACACAGCAGAGTTCTCATCCATAGATCACACTCTGCTTTAGAGCAAGAAGGACGCTCTTGTTTTCTAGAGTCTCTAATACAGCAGGAAACTTGAGTGTGCTGAGAACAAAAGAACGGTGTTTCCTACACTTATGGACCATATCAAGTCGAACTCTGCTTCTGAAACTGATACAAAGCACAGGTCCTCTAACATCCAATGCTTGAGAGATAAGATGAGAAACGTGTGAGCTTCATGAACTATGTAGTTCATTTGAGTGAAAAGTGACTGCCCTTACCTGAAACGATGTCTTGCTTGTAGGAAGTCACAGAGCCTGGGATTTAACTCCATTTCTAAAGTGAAACACACAGTGAAGTTCTCATCCATTGAACAGACTCTGATTTAGAGCAAGAAGCACGCTCTAGCTTTCTAGAGTCTCTAATACAGCAGGAAACTTTAGTGTGCTGAGAACAAAATAACGGTGTTTCCTACACATAAGGACCATATCTAGTTGAACTTTGCTACTGAAACCGAAACAAACCACAGGTCGTCTAACATCGATTGCTTGTCAGTTAAGATGCGAAACGTGTAAGATTCGTGAACGATGTAGTTCCTTTGAGCTGGAAAGTGACTGTGTTTACCTGAAATGAAGACTTGCTTGTAGGAAGACACAGAGCTAGGGATTTAACTCCATTTAATAGAGGAAACACACAGGACAGTTCTTATCCCTGAAACAAACTCTGCTTTAGAGCAAGAGGCACGCTCTTCCTTTCTAGAGTCTCTAATACAAGAGGAAACGAGAGTGAGCTCAGAAAAAAAGAACGGTGTTTCCTACACATAAGGACCATATCTAGTTCAACTCTGCTTCTAAAATTGATACAAACCACAGGTCCTCTAACATCCAATGCTTGACATATAAGATGAGAAACGTGTGAGCTTCATGAACGATGTAGTTCGTTTGAGCTGAAAAGTGACTTCCCTTACCTGAAACGAAGTCTTGCTTGTAGGACGACTCAGAGCCTGGGATTTAACTCCATTTCTGAAGTGAAACACACAGCGGAGTTCTCATCCATTGATCACCCTCTGCTTTAGAGCAAGAAGCACGCTCTAGCTCTCTAGAGTCTCTAAGACAGCAGGAAACCTGAGTGTGCTGAGAAAAAAAGAACGGTGTTTCCTACACTTATGGACCATATCAAGTCCAACTCTGCTTCTGAAATTTATACAAAGCACAGGTCCTCTAACATCCAATGCTTGAGAGATAAGATGAGAAACGTGTGAGCTTCATGATCTATGTAGTTCATTTGAGTGAAAAGTGACTGCCCTTACCTGAAACGATGTCTTGCATGTAGGAAGTCACAGAGCCTGGGATTTAACTCCATTTCTAAAGTGAAACACACAGTAAAGTTCTCATCCATTGAACAGACTCTGATTTAGAGCAAGAAGCACGCTCTAGCTTTCTAGACTCTCTAATACAGCAGGAAACTTTAGTGTGCTGAGAACAAAAGAACGGTGTTTCCTACACATACGGACCATATCTAGTTCAACTCTGCTTCTGAAACTGAAACAAACCACAGGTCCTCTAACATCCAATGCTTGTCAGTTAAGATGAGATACGTATGAGTTTCGTGAACGATGTAGTTCGTTTGAGCTGTAAAGTAAATTCCCTTACTTGAAACGAAGTCATTCTTGTACGAAGACTCAGAGCCTGGGATTTAACTCCATTTCTGAAGTGAAACACACAGCAAAGTTCTTATCCATTGAACACACTCTGATTTAGAGCAAGAAGCACGCTCTAGCTTTCTAGAGTCTCTAAGACAGCAGGAAACGTGAGTGTGCTGAGAACAAAAGAACTGTGTTTCCTACACTTACGGACCATATCTAGTCCAACTCTGCTTCTGAAACTGATACAAAGCACAGGTCCTCTAACATCCAATGCTTGACAGATAAGATGAGAAACGTGTGAGCTTCATGAACTATGTAGATTGTTTCAGTGAAAAGTGACTGCTGTTACCTGAAACGAAGTCTTGCTTGTAGGAAGACACAGAGCCTGGCATTTAACTCCATTTCTGAAGGGAAACACACAGCATAGTTCTCATCCATGCATCACACTCTGTTTTAGAGCAAAAAGCACGCACTTGCTTTCTAGAGTCTCTAATACAGCAAGAAACATGAGTGTGCTCAGAACAAAAGAATGGTGTTTCCTACACATACGGACCATATCTACTCCAACTCTGCTTCTGAAACTGATACAAAGCACTGGTCCTCTAACGTAAAATGCTTGTCAGTTAAGATGGGAAACTTGTCAGCTTTGTGAACGATGTACTACGTTTGAGATGAAAAGTGACTGTCATTACCTGAAATGAAGTCTTGCTTGTAGGAAGACACAGAGCCTGGGATTTAACACAATTTCTGAAGGGAAACACACAGCAGAGTTCTCATCCAAGGATCACACTCAGCTTTAGAGCAAGAAGCACGCTCTTGCTTTCCAGAGTCTCTAATACATCAGGAAACATGAGTGTGCTCAGAACAAAAGAACGGTGCTTCCTACACATAAGGACCATATCTAGTTCAACTCTGCTTCTGATACTGAAACAAACCACAGTTCCTCTAACATCGAATGCTTGTCAGTTAAGATGGGAAACTTGTTTGGTTTGTGAACGATGTACTACGTTTGAGATGAAAAGTGACTGTGTTTACCTGAAACGAAGTCTTGCTTGTAGGAAGACACAGAGCCTGGGATTTAACTCCATTTCTGAAGTGAAACACATAGCAAAGTTCTCATCCATTGAACACACTCTGCTTTAGAGCAAGAAGCATGCTCTTGCTTTCTAGAGTCTCTCATACAGCAGGAAACTTGAGTTTGCTCAGAACAAAAGAAAGCAATTTCCTACACATACAGTCCATATCTACTTCATCTCTGCTTCTGTAACTGAAACAAACCACAGGTCCTCTAACATCCAATGCTTGTCAGTTTAGATGAGAAACATGTGAGATTCGTGAGCGATGTAGTTAGTTTGAGGTATAAATTAACTGCCCTTACCTGAAACGAAGCATTGCTTGTAGGAAGACTCATCCTGGGATTTAACCCCATTTCTGAAGGGAAACACACAGCATAGTTCTCATCCAAGGATCACACTCAGCTTTAGAGAAGAAGCACGCTCTTGCTTACCACAGTCTCTAATACATCAGGAAACGTGAGTGTGCTCAGAACAAAAGAACGGTGTTGCCTACACATACGGACCATTTCTAGTCCAACTCTGCCTCTGAAACTGATACAAAGCACTGGTCCTCTAACATCTAATGCTTGTCACTTAAGATGGGAGAATTGTTAGCTTTGTGAACGATGTAGTTCGTTTGAGCTGAAAAGTGACTGACCTAACCTGAAACGTAGTCTTGCTTGTAGGAAGACACAGAGCCTGGCATTTAACCCCATTTCTGAAGGGAAACACACAGCAGAGTTCTCCTCCATGGATCACACTCTGCTTTATAGCAAGAAGCACGCTCTTGCTTTCTAGAGTCTCTAATACAGCAGGAAACGTGAGTGTGCTCAGAAAAAAAGAACGGTGTTTCCTACACATATGGACCATATCTAGTTCAACTCTGCTTCTGAAACTGAAACAAACCACAGGTGCTCTAACATCCAATGCTTGTCAGTTAAGATGAGAAATGTTTGAGCTTCTTGAACGATGTAGTTCTTTTGAGCTGTAAAGTAACTGCCCTTACTTAAAACGAAGTCTTCCGTGTAGGACGACTCAGAGCCTGGGATTTAATCCATTTCTGAAGTGAAACACACAGCAGAGTTCTCATCCATTGATCACCCTCTGCTTTAGAGCAAGAAGCACGCTCTAGCTTTCTAGAGTCTCTAAGACAGCAGGAAACGTGAGTGTGCTGAGAACAAAAGAACGGTGTTTCCTACACTTACGGACCATATCTATTCCAACTCTGCTTCTGAAACTGATACAAAGCACAGGTCCTGTATCATCCAATGCTTGACAGATAAGATGAGAAACGTGTGAGCTTCATGAACTATGTAGTTCGTTTGAGTGAAAAGAGACTGCCCTTACCTGAAACGAAGTCTTGTTGTAGGAAGAGACAGAGCCTGGCATTTACTCCATTTCTGAAGGGAAACACACAGCATTGTTCTCATCCATGCATCACACTCTGCTTTAGAGCAAGAAGCACGCACTTTCCTTCTATACTCTCTAATACAGCAGGAAACTTGAGTTTGGTCAGAACAAAAGAACGGAATTTCCTACACATACGGACCACATCTACTTCATCTCTGCTTCTGTAACTGAAACAAACCACAGGGCCTATAATATCCAATGCTTGTCAGTTTCGATGAGAATCGTGTGAGCTTCAGGAATGATGTAGTTAGTTTGAGGTATAAATTAACTGCCCTTACCTAAAATGAAGTCTTGCTTGTAGGAAGACTCAGCCTGGGATTTAACCCCATTTCTGAAGTGAAACACACAGCAGAGTTCTCATCCAAGGATCACACTCTGCTTTAGAGGAAGAATCACGCTCTACCTTTCTAGAGTCTCTAATAGAGCAGGAAAATTGAGTTTGCTAAGAACAAAAGAATGGAATTTCCTACACATACGGACCATATCTACTTCATCTCTGCTTCTGTAACTGAAACAAACCACAGGTCCTCTAACATCCAATGCTTGTCAGTATAGATGAGAAACGTGTGAGGTTCGTGAACGATGTAGTTAGTTTTAGGTATAAATTAACTGCCCTTACCAAAAAAACGAAGTCTTGCTTGTAGGAAGACACAGAGCCTGGGATTTAACCCCATTTCTGAAGGGAAACACACAGCAGAGTTCTCATTCAAGGATCACACTCAGCTATAGAGCAAGAAGCACGCACTTGCTTTCTATAGTCTCTAATGCAGCAGGAAACATGAGTGTGCTCAGAACAAAAGAACGGTGTTTCCTACACATAAGGACCATATCTAGTTCAACTCTGCTTCTGAAACTGAAACAAACCACACTTCCTCTAACATCGAATGCTTGTCAGTTAAGATGAGAAACGTATGAGCTTCGTGAATGATGTAGTTCGTTTGAGCTGTAAAGTAACTGCCCTTACTTGAAACGAAGTCTTTCTTGTGGGAAGACTCAGAGTCTGGGATTTAACTCCATTTCTGAAGTGAAACACACAGCAAAGTTCTCATCCATTGAACAGACTCTGATTTAGAGCAAGAAGCACGCTCTAGCTTTCTAGAGTCTCTAATACAGCAGGAAACTTTAGTGTGCTGAGAACAAAATAACGGTGTTTCCTACACATAAGGACCATATCTAGTTGAACTTTGCTACTGAAACCGAAACAAACCACAGGTCGTCTAACATCGATTGCTTGTCAGTTAAGATGCGAAACGTGTAAGATTCGTGAACGATGTAGTTCCTTTGAGCTGGAAAGTGACTGTGTTTACCTGAAATGAAGACTTGCTTGTAGGAAGACACAGAGCTAGGGATTTAACTCCATTTAATAGAGGAAACACACAGGACAGTTCTTATCCCTGAAACAAACTCTGCTTTAGAGCAAGAGGCACGCTCTTCCTTTCTAGAGTCTCTAATACAAGAGGAAACGAGAGTGAGCTCAGAAAAAAAGAACGGTGTTTCCTACACATAAGGACCATATCTAGTTCAACTCTGCTTCTAAAATTGATACAAACCACAGGTCCTCTAACATCCAATGCTTGACATATAAGATGAGAAACGTGTGAGCTTCATGAACGATGTAGTTCGTTTGAGCTGAAAAGTGACTTCCCTTACCTGAAACGAAGTCTTGCTTGTAGGACGACTCAGAGCCTGGGATTTAACTCCATTTCTGAAGTGAAACACACAGCGGAGTTCTCATCCATTGATCACCCTCTGCTTTAGAGCAAGAAGCACGCTCTAGCTCTCTAGAGTCTCTAAGACAGCAGGAAACCTGAGTGTGCTGAGAAAAAAAGAACGGTGTTTCCTACACTTATGGACCATATCAAGTCCAACTCTGCTTCTGAAATTTATACAAAGCACAGGTCCTCTAACATCCAATGCTTGAGAGATAAGATGAGAAACGTGTGAGCTTCATGATCTATGTAGTTCATTTGAGTGAAAAGTGACTGCCCTTACCTGAAACGATGTCTTGCATGTAGGAAGTCACAGAGCCTGGGATTTAACTCCATTTCTAAAGTGAAACACACAGTAAAGTTCTCATCCATTGAACAGACTCTGATTTAGAGCAAGAAGCACGCTCTAGCTTTCTAGACTCTCTAATACAGCAGGAAACTTTAGTGTGCTGAGAACAAAAGAACGGTGTTTCCTACACATACGGACCATATCTAGTTCAACTCTGCTTCTGAAACTGAAACAAACCACAGGTCCTCTAACATCCAATGCTTGTCAGTTAAGATGAGATACGTATGAGTTTCGTGAACGATGTAGTTCGTTTGAGCTGTAAAGTAAATTCCCTTACTTGAAACGAAGTCATTCTTGTACGAAGACTCAGAGCCTGGGATTTAACTCCATTTCTGAAGTGAAACACACAGCAAAGTTCTCATCCATTGAACACACTCTGATTTAGAGCAAGAAGCACGCTCTAGCTTTCTAGAGTCTCTAAGACAGCAGGAAACGTGAGTGTGCTGAGAACAAAAGAACTGTGTTTCCTACACTTACGGACCATATCTAGTCCAACTCTGCTTCTGAAACTGATACAAAGCACAGGTCCTCTAACATCCAATGCTTGACAGATAAGATGAGAAACGTGTGAGCTTCATGAACTATGTAGATTGTTTCAGTGAAAAGTGACTGCTGTTACCTGAAACGAAGTCTTGCTTGTAGGAAGACACAGAGCCTGGCATTTAACTCCATTTCTGAAGGGAAACACACAGCATAGTTCTCATCCATGCATCACACTCTGTTTTAGAGCAAAAAGCACGCACTTGCTTTCTAGAGTCTCTAATACAGCAAGAAACATGAGTGTGCTCAGAACAAAAGAATGGTGTTTCCTACACATACGGACCATATCTACTCCAACTCTGCTTCTGAAACTGATACAAAGCACTGGTCCTCTAACATAAAATGCTTGTCAGTTAAGATGGGAAACTTGTCAGCTTTGTGAACGATGTACTACGTTTGAGATGAAAAGTGACTGTCATTACCTGAAATGAAGTCTTGCTTGTAGGAAGACACAGAGCCTGGGATTTAACACAATTTCTGAAGGGAAACACACAGCAGAGTTCTCATCCAAGGATCACACTCAGCTTTAGAGCAAGAAGCACGCTCTTGCTTTCCAGAGTCTCTAATACATCAGGAAACATGAGTGTGCTCAGAACAAAAGAACGGTGCTTCCTACACATAAGGACCATATCTAGTTCAACTCTGCTTCTGATACTGAAACAAACCACAGTTCCTCTAACATCGAATGCTTGTCAGTTAAGATGGGAAACTTGTTTGGTTTGTGAACGATGTACTACGTTTGAGATGAAAAGTGACTGTGTTTACCTGAAACGAAGTCTTGCTTGTAGGAAGACACAGAGCCTGGGATTTAACTCCATTTCTGAAGTGAAACACATAGCAAAGTTCTCATCCATTGAACACACTCTGCTTTAGAGCAAGAAACATGCTCTTGCTTTCTAGAGTCTCTCATACAGCAGGAAACTTGAGTTTGCTCAGAACAAAAGAAAGCAATTTCCTACACATACAGTCCATATCTACTTCATCTCTGCTTCTGTAACTGAAACAAACCACAGGTCCTCTAACATCCAATGCTTGTCAGTTTAGATGAGAAACATGTGAGATTCGTGAGCGATGTAGTTAGTTTGAGGTGTAAATTAACTGCCCTTACCTGAAACGAAGCATTGCTTGTAGGAAGACTCATCCTGGGATTTAACCCCATTTCTGAAGGGAAACACACAGCATAGTTCTCATCCAAGGATCACACTCAGCTTTAGAGAAGAAGCACGCTCTTGCTTACCACAGTCTCTAATACATCAGGAAACGTGAGTGTGCTCAGAACAAAAGAACGGTGTTGCCTACACATACGGACCATTTGTAGTCCAACTCTGCCTCTGAAACTGATACAAAGCACTGGTCCTCTAACATCTAATGCTTGTCACTTAAGATGGGAGAATTGTTAGCTTTGTGAACGATGTAGTTCGTTTGAGCTGAAAAGTGACTGACCTAACCTGAAACGTAGTCTTGCTTGTAGGAAGACACAGAGCCTGGCATTTAACCCCATTTCTGAAGGGAAACACACAGCAGAGTTCTCATCCATGGATCACACTCTGCTTTATAGCAAGAAGCACGCTCTTGCTTTCTAGAGTCTCTAATACAGCAGGAAACGTGAGTGTGCTCAGAAAAAAAGAACGGTGTTTCCTACACATATGGACCATATCTAGTTCAACTCTGCTTCTGAAACTGAAACAAACCACAGGTGCTCTAACATCCAATGCTTGTCAGTTAAGATGAGAAATGTTTGAGCTTCTTGAACGATGTAGTTCTTTTGAGCTGTAAAGTAACTGCCCTTACTTAAAACGAAGTCTTCCGTGTAGGACGACTCAGAGCCTGGGATTTAATCCATTTCTGAAGTGAAACACACAGCAGAGTTCTCATCCATTGATCACCCTCTGCTTTAGAGCAAGAAGCACGCTCTAGCTTTCTAGAGTCTCTAAGACAGCAGGAAACGTGAGTGTGCTGAGAACAAAAGAACGGTGTTTCCTACACTTACGGACCATATCTATTCCAACTCTGCTTCTGAAACTGATACAAAGCACAGGTCCTGTATCATCCAATGCTTGACAGATAAGATGAGAAACGTGTGAGCTTCATGAACTATGTAGTTCGTTTGAGTGAAAAGAGACTGCCCTTACCTGAAACGAAGTCTTGTTGTAGGAAGAGACAGAGCCTGGCATTTACTCCATTTCTGAAGGGAAACACACAGCATTGTTCTCATCCATGCATCACACTCTGCTTTAGAGCAAGAAGCACGCACTTTCCTTCTATACTCTCTAATACAGCAGGAAACTTGAGTTTGGTCAGAACAAAAGAACGGAATTTCCTACACATACGGACCACATCTACTTCATCTCTGCTTCTGTAACTGAAACAAACCACAGGGCCTATAATATCCAATGCTTGTCAGTTTCGATGAGAATCGTGTGAGCTTCAGGAATGATGTAGTTAGTTTGAGGTATAAATTAACTGCCCTTACCTAAAATGAAGTCTTGCTTGTAGGAAGACTCAGCCTGGGATTTAACCCCATTTCTGAAGTGAAACACACAGCAGAGTTCTCATCCAAGGATCACACTCTGCTTTAGAGGAAGAATCACGCTCTACCTTTCTAGAGTCTCTAATAGAGCAGGAAAATTGAGTTTGCTAAGAACAAAAGAATGGAATTTCCTACACATACGGACCATATCTACTTCATCTCTGCTTCTGTAACTGAAACAAACCACAGGTCCTCTAACATCCAATGCTTGTCAGTATAGATGAGAAACGTGTGAGGTTCGTGAACGATGTAGTTAGTTTGAGGTATAAATTAACTGCCCTTACCAAAAAAACGAAGTCTTGCTTGTAGGAAGACACAGAGCCTGGGATTTAACCCCATTTCTGAAGGGAAACACACAGCAGAGTTCTCATTCAAGGATCACACTCAGCTATAGAGCAAGAAGCACGCACTTGCTTTCTATAGTCTCTAATGCAGCAGGAAACATGAGTGTGCTCAGAACAAAAGAACGGTGTTTCCTACACATAAGGACCATATCTAGTTCAACTCTGCTTCTGAAACTGAAACAAACCACACTTCCTCTAACATCGAATGCTTGTCAGTTAAGATGAGAAACGTATGAGCTTCGTGAATGATGTAGTTCGTTTGAGCTGTAAAGTAACTGCCCTTACTTGAAACGAAGTCTTTCTTGTGGGAAGACTCAGAGTCTGGGATTTAACTCCATTTCTGAAGTGAAACACACAGCAAAGTTCTCATCCATTGAACACACTCTGCTTTAGAGCAAGAAGCACGCTCTTGATTTCTAGAGTCTTTCATACAGCAGGAAACTTGAGTTTGCTCAGAACAAAAGAACGCAATTTCCTACACATACGGACCATATCTACTTCATTTCTGCTTCTGTAACTGAAACAAACCACAGGACCTCTAAATCCAATGCTTGTCAGTTTAGATGAGAAACGTGTGAGCTTCTGGAATGATGTAGTTAGTTTGAGGTATAAATTAACTGCCCTTACCTGAAACGAAGTATTGCTTGTAGGAAGACTCAGCCTGGGATTTAACCCCATTTCTGAAGGGAAACACACAGCAGAGTTCTCATCCAAGGATCACACTCAGCTTTAGAGCAAGAAGCACGCTCTTGCTTTCCAGAGTCTCTAATATATCAGGAAACGTGAGTGTGCTCAGAACAAAAGAGCGGTGTTTCCTACACATACTGACCATTTCTAGTCCAAATCTGCCTCTGAAACTGATACAAAGCACAGGTCCTCTAACATCCAATGCTTGTCACTTAAGATGGGAAACTTGTTAGCGTTGTGAACGATGTAGTTCGTTTGAGTGAAAAGAGACTGCCCTTACCTGAAACGAAGTCTTGCTTGTAGGAAGAGCCAGAGCCTGGCATTTAACTCCATTTCTGAAGGGAAACACACAGCATTGTTCTCATCCATGCATCACACTCTGCTTTAGAGCAAGAAGCACGCACTTTCCTTCTATACTCTCTAATACAGCAGGAAACTTGAGTTTGGTCAGAAGAAAAGAACGGAATTTCCTACACATACGGACCACATCTACTTCATCTCTGCTTCTGTAACTGAAACAAACCACAGGGCCTATAATATCCAATGCTTGTCAGTTTCGATGAGAATCGTGTGAGCTTCAGGAATGATGTAGTTCGTTTGAGGTATAAATTAACTGCCCTTACCTGAAATGAAGTCTTGCTTGTAGGAAGACTCAGCCTGGGATTTAACCCCATTTCTGAAGTGAAACACACAGCAGAGTTCTCATCCAAGGATCACACTCTGCTTTAGAGGAAGAATCACGCTCTACCTTTCTAGAGTCTCTAATAGAGCAGGAAAATTGAGTTTGCTAAGAACAAAAGAATGGAATTTCCTACACATACGGACCATATCTACTTCATCTCTGCTTCTGTAACTGAAACAAACCACAGGTCCTCTAACATCCAATGCTTGTCAGTATAGATGAGAAACGTGTGAGGTTCGTGAACGATGTAGTTAGTTTGAGGTATAAATTAACTGCCCTTACCAAAAACACGAAGTCTTGCTTGTAGGAAGACACAGAGCCTGGGATTTAACCCTATTTCTGAAGGGAAACACACAGCATAGTTCTCATCCATGCATCACACTCTGCTGTAGAACAAGAAGCACGCACTTGCTTTCTAGAGTCTCTAATACAGCAGGAAACATGAGTGTGCTCAGAACAAAAGAATGGTGTTTCCTACACATACGGACCATATCTAGTCCAACTCTGCTTCTGAAACTGATACAAAGCACTGGTCCTCTAACATAAAATGCTTGTCAGTTAAGATGGGAAACTTGTTAGCTTTGTGAACGATGTACTACGTTTGAGATGAAAAGTGACTTTGTTTACCTGAAACGAAGTCTTGCTTGTAGGAAGACACAGAGCCTCTGATTTAACCCCATTTCTGAAGAGAAACACACAGCAGAGTTCTCATCCAAGGATCACACTCAGCTTTAGAGCAAGAAGCACGCTCTTGCTTTCTATAGTCTCTAATGCAGCAGGAAACATGAGTGTGCTCAGAACAAAAGAACGGTGTTTCCTACACATAATGACCATATCTAGTTCAACTCTGCTTCTGAAACTGAAACAAACCACACTTCCTCTAACATCGAATGCTTATCAGTTAAGATGAGAAACCTATGAGCTTCGTGAACGATGTAGTTCGTTTGAGCTGTAAAGTAACTGCCCTTATTGAAACGAAGTCTTTCTTGTGGGAAGACTCAGAGTCTGGGATTTAACTCCATTTCTGAAGTGAAACACACAGCAAAGTTCTCATCCATTGAACACACTCTGCTTTAGAGCAAGAAGCACGCTCTTGATTTCTAGAGTCTTTCATACAGCAGGAAACTTGAGTTTGCTCAGAACAAAAGAACGCAATTTCCTACACATACGGACCATATCTACTTCATTTCTGCTTCTGTAACTGAAACAAACCACAGGACCTCTAACATCCAATGCTTGTCAGTTTAGATGAGAAACGTGTGAGCTTCTGGAACGATGTAGTTAGTTTGAGGTATAAATTAACTGCCCTTACCTGAAACGAAGTATTGCTTGTAGGAAGACTCAGGCTGGGATTTAACCCCATTTCTGAAGGGAAACACACAGCAGAGTTCTCATCCAAGGATCACACTCAGCTTTAGAGCAAGAAGCACACTCTTGCTTACCACAGTCTCTAATACATCAGGAAACGTGAGTGTGCTCAGAACAAAAGAACGGTGTTTCCTACACATACGGACCATTTCTAGTCCAAATCTGCCTCTGAAACTGATACAAACCACTTATCCTCTAACATCCAATGCTTGTCACTTAAGATGGGAAACTTGTTAGCGTTGTGAACGATGTAGTACGTTTGATCTGAAAAGTGACTGTGTTTACCTGAAACGTAGTCTTGCTTGTAGGAAGACACAGAGCCTGGCATTTAACCCCATATTTGAAGGGAAACACACAGCAGAGTTCTCATCCATGGATCACACTCTGCTTTAGAGCAAGAAGCACGCTCCTGCTTCTAGAGTCTCTAATACAGCAGGAAACGTGAGTGTGCTCAGAACAAAAGAACGGTTTTTCCTACAGATATGGACCATATCTAGTTCAACTCTGCTTCTGAAACTGAAACAAACCACAGGTCCTCTAATATCCAATGCTTGTCAGTTAAGATGAGAAACGTTTGAGCTTCTTGAATGATGTAGTTCGTTTGAGCTGTAAAGTAACTGCCCTTACTTAAAACGAAGTCTTCCTTGTAGGACGACTCAGAGCCTGGGATTTAACTCCATTTCTGAAGTGAAACACACAGCAGAGTTCTCATCCATTGACCACCCTCTGCTTTAGAGCAAGAAGCATGCTCTAGCTTTCTAGAGTCTCTAAGACAGCAGGAAATGTGAGTGTGCTGAGAACAAACGAACGGTGTTTCCTACACTTACGGACCATATCTAGTCCAACTCTGCTTCTGAAACTGATACAAAGCACAGGTCCTGTAACATCCAATGCTTGATAGACAAGATGAGAAACGTGTGAGCTTCATGAACTATGTAGTTCCTTTGAGTGAAAAGTGACTGTGTTTACCTGAAACGAAGTCTTGCTTGTAGGAAGACACAGAGCCTGGGATTTAACCCCATTTCTGAAGGGAAACACACAGCAGAGTTTTCATCCAAGGATCACACTCAGCTTTAGAGCAAGAAGCACGCTCTTGCTTTCCAGAGTCTCTAATACAGCAGGAAACGTGAGTGTGCTGAGAACAAAAGAACGGTGTTTCCTACACATAAGGACCATATCTAATTCAACTCTGCTTCTGAAACTGATACAAAGCACTGGTCCTCTAACGTAAAATGCTTGTCAGTTAAGATGGGAAACGTGTTAGCTTTGTGACGATGTAATACGTTTGAGATGAAAAGTGACTGTGTTTACCTGAAACGAAGTCTTGCTTGTAGGAAGACACAGAGCCTGGGATTTAACCCCATTTCTGAAGTGAAACACACAGCAGAGTTCTCATCCAAGGATCACACTCAGCTTTAGAGCAAGAAGCACGCTCTAGATTTCTAGAGTCTCTAAGACATCAGAAATCGTGAGTGTGCTGAGAACAAAAGAACGGTGTTTCCTACACTTATGGACCTTATCAAGTCCAACTCTGCTTGTGAAACTGATACAAAGCACAGGTCCTCTAACATCCAATGCTTGACAGATAAGATGAGAAACGTGTGAGCTTCATGAACTATGTAGTTCGTTTGAGTGAAAAGTGACTGCCCTTACCTGAAACGAATTCTTGCTTGTAGGAAGACACAGAGCCTGGCATTTAACTCCATTTCTGAAGGGAAACACACAGCATAGTTCTCATCCATGCATCACACTGTGCTTTAGAGCAAGAAGCACGCACTTGCTTTCTAGAGTCTCTAAGACAGCAGGAAACATGAGTGTGCTGAGAACAAAAGAACGGTGTTTCCTACACATACGGACCATATCTAGTCCAACTCTGCTTCTGAAACTGATACAAAACACTGGTCCTCTAACATAAAATGCTTGTCAGTTAAGATGGGAAACTTGTTAGCTTTGTGAACGATGTACTACGTTTGAGATGAAAAGTGACTGTGTTTACCTGAAATGAAGTCTTGCTTGTAGGAAAACAAAGAGCCTGGGATTTATCCCCATTTCTGAAGGGAAACACACAGCAGAGTTCTCATCCAAGGATCACACTCACCTTTAGTCCAAGAAGCATGCTCTTGCTTTCCAGAGTCTCTAATACATCAGGAAACGTGAGTGTGCTCAGAACAAAAGAACGGTGTTTCCTACACATAAGGACCATATCTAGTTCAACTCTGCTTCTGAAAGTGAAACAAACCACAGTTCCTCTAACATCGAATGCTTGTCAGTTAAGGTGAGAAACGTATGAGCGTCGTGAACGATGTAGTTCATTTGAGCTGTAAAGTAACTGCCCTTACTTGAAACGAAGTCTTTCTTGTGGGAAGACTCAGAGTCTGGGATTTAATTCCATTTCTGAAGTGAAACACACAGCAAAGTTCTCATCCATTGAACACACTCTGCTTTAGAGCAAGAAGCACGCTCTTGATTTCTAGAGTCTTTCATACAGCAGGAAACTTGAGTTTGCTCAGAACAAAAGAACGCAATTTCCTACACATACGGACTATATCTACTTCATTTCTGCTTCTGTAACTGAAACAAACCACAGGTTCTCTAACATCCAATGCTTGTCAGTTTAGATGAGAAACCTGTGAGCTTCGTGAACGATGTAGTTAGTTTGAGGTATAAATTAACTGCCCTTACCTGAAACAAAGTATTGCTTGAGGGAAGACTCAGCCTGGGATTTAACCCCATTTCTGAAGGGAAACACACAGCAGAGTTCTCATCCAAGGATCACACTCAGCATTAGATCAAGAAGCACGCTCTTGCTTTCCAGAGTCTCTAATACATCAGGAAACGTGAGTGTGCTCAGAACAAAAGAACGGTGTTTCCTACACATAGGGACCATTTCTAGTCCAACTGTGCCTCTGACACTGATACAAAGCACTGGTCCTCTAACATCCAATGCTTGTCACTTAAGATGGGAAACTTGTTAGCGTTGTGAACGATGTAGTACTTTTGAGCTGAAAAGTGACTGCCCTTACCTGAAACGTAGTCTTGCTTGTAGGAAGACACAGAGCCTGGGATTTAACCCCATATTTGAAGGGAAACACACAGCAGAGTTCTCATCCATGGATCACACTCTGCTTTATAGCAAGAAGCACGCTCTTGCTTTCTAGAGTCTCTAATACAGCAGGAAACGTGAGTGTGCTCAGAACAAAAGAACGGTGTTTCCTACACATATGGACCATATCTAGTTCAACTCTGCTTCTGAAACTGAAACAAACCACAGGTCCTCTAATATCCAATGCTTGTCAGTTAAGATGAGAAAAGTTTGAGCTTCTTGAGCGATGTAGTTCGTTTGAGCTGTAAAGTAACTGCCCTTACTTAAAACGAAGTCTTCCTTGTAGGACGACTCAGAGCCTGGGATTTAACTCCATTTCTGAAGTGAAACACACAGCAGAGTTCTCATCCATTGATCACCCTCTGCTTTAGAGCAAGAAGCATGCTCTAGCTTTCTAGAGTCTCTAAGACAGCAGGAAAAGTGAGTGTGCTGAGAACAAAAGAACGGTGTTTCCTACACTTACGGACCATATCTAGTCCAACTCTGCTTCTGAAACTGATACAAAGCACAGGTCCTCTAACATCCAATGCTTGACAGATAAGATGAGAAACGTGTGAGCTTCATGAACTATGTAGTTCGTTTGAGTGAAAAGTGACTGCCCTTACCTGAAACGAAGTCTTGCTTGTAGGAAGACACAGAGCCTGGCATTTAACTCCATTTCTGAAGGGAAACACACAGCATAGTTCTCATCCATGCATCACACTCTGCTTTAGAGCAAGAAGCACGCACTTTCTTTCTAGAGTCTCTAATACAGCAGGAAACAGGAGTGTGCTTAGAAAAAAAGAATGGTGTTTCCTACACATACGGACTATATCTAGTCCAACTCTGCTTCTGAAACTGATACAAAGCACTGGTTCTCTAACATAAAATGCTTGTCAGTTAAGATGGGAAACTTGTTAGCTTTGTGAACGATGTACTACGTTTGAGATGAAAAGTGACTGTGTTTACCTGAAACGAAGTCTTGCTTGTAGGAAGACACAGAGCCTGGGATTTAACCCCATTTCTGAAGGGAAACACACAGCAGAGTTCTCATCCAAGGATCACACTCAGCTTTAGAGCAAGAAGCACGCTCTTGCTTTCCAGAGTCTCTAATACAGCAGGAAACGTGAGTGTGCTCAGAACAAAAGAACGGTGTTTCCTACACATAAGGACCATATCAAATTCAACTCTGCTTCTGAAACTGAAACAAACCACAGTTCCTCTAACTTCGAATGCTTGTCAGTTAAGGTGAAAAACGTATGAGCTTCGTGAACGATGTAGTTCGTTTGAGCTGTAAAGTAACTGCCCTTACTTGAAACGAAGTCTTTCTTGTGGGAAGACTCAGAGTCTGGGATTTAATTCCATTTCTGAAGTGAAACACACAGCAAAGTTCTCATCCATTGAACACACTCTGCTTTAGAGCAAGAAGCACGCTCTTGATTTCGAGAGTCTTTCATACAGCAGGAAACTTGAGTTTGCTCAGAACAAAAGAACGCAATTTCCTACACATACGGACTATATCTACTTCATTTCTGCTTCTGTAACTGAAACAAACCACAGGGCCTCTAACATCCAATACTTGTCAGTTTAGATGAGAAACGTGTGAGCTTCGTGAACGATGTAGTTAGTTTGAGGTATAAATTAACTGCCCTTACCTGAAACAAAGTATTGCTTGAGGGAAGACTCAGCCTGGGATTTAACCCGATTTCTGAAGGGAAACACACAGCAGAGTTCTCATCCATGGATCACACTCTGCTTTAGAGCAAGAAGCACGCTCTTGCTTTCTAGAGTCTCTAATACAGCAGGAAACGTGAGTGGGCTCAGAACAAAAGAACGGTGTTTCCTACACATATGGACCATATCTAGTTCAACTCTGCTTCTGAAACTGAAACAAACCACAGGTCCTCTAATATCCAATGCTTGTCAGTTAAGATGAGAAAAGTTTGAGCTTCTTGAACGATGTAGTTCTTTTGAGCTGTAAAGTAACTGCCCTTACTTAAAACGAAGTCTTCCTTGTAGGACGACTCAGAGCCTGGGATTTAACTCCATTTCTGAAGTGAAAAACACAGCAGAGTTCTCATCCATTGATCACCCTCTGCTTTAGAGCAAGAAGCATGCTCTAGCTTTCTAGAGTCTCTAAGACAGCAGGAAAAGTGAGTGTGCTGAGAACAAAAGAACGGTGTTTCCTACACTTACGGACCATATCTAGTCCAACTCTGCTTCTGAAATTGATACAAAGCACAGGTCCTGTAACATCCAATGCTTGACAGATAAGATGAGAAACGTGTGAGCTTCATGAACTATGTAGTTCGTTTGAGTGAAAAGTGACTGCCCTTACCTGAAACGAATCTTGCTTGTAGGAAGACACAGAGCCTGGCATTTAACTCCATTTCTGAAGAGAAACACACAGCATAGTTCTCATCCATGCATCACACTCTGCTTTAGAGCAGGAAGCACGCACTTGCTTTCTAGAGTCTCTAATACAGCAGGAAACATGAGTGTGCTTACACCAAAGAATGGTGTTTCCAACACATAACGACCATATCTAGTCCAACTCTGCTTCTGAAACTGATACAAAGCACTGGTCCTCTAACGTAAAATGCTTGTCAGTTAAGATGGGAAACGAGTTAGCTTTGTGACGATGTACTACGTTTGAGATGAAAAGTGACTGTGTTTACCTGAAACGAAGTCTTGCTTGTAGGAAGACACAGAGCCTGGGATTTAACCCCATTTCTGAAGGGAAACACACAGCAGAGTTCTCATCCAAGGATCACACTCAGCTTTAGAGCAAGACGCACGCTCTAGATTTCTAGAGTTTCTAAGACATCAGAAAACTTGAGTGTGCTGAGAACAAAAGAACGGTGTTTCCTACACTTATGGACCATATCAAGTCCAACTCTGCTTGTGAAACTGATACAAAGCACTGGTCCTCTAACATCGAATGCTTGTCAGTTAAGGTGAAAAACGTATGAGCTTCGTGAACGATGTAGTTCGTTTGAGCTGTAAAGTAACTGCCCTTACTTGAAACGAAGTCTTTCTTGTGGGAAGACTCAGAGTCTGGGATTTAATTCCATTTCTGAAGTGAAACACACAGGAAAGTTCTCATCCATTGAACACACTCTGCTTTAGAGCAAGAAGCACGCTCTTGATTTCTAGAGTCTTTCATACAGCAGGAAACTTGAGTTTGCTCAGAACAAAAGAACGCAATTTCCTACACATACGGACTATATCTACTTCATTTCTGCTTCTGTAACTGAAACAAACCACAGGTCCTCTAACATCCAATGCTTGTCAGTTTAGATGAGAAACGTGTGAGCTTCGTGAACGATGTAGTTAGTTTGAGGTATAAATTAACTGCCCTTACCTGAAACAAAGTATTGCTTGTAGGAAGACTCAGCCTGGGATTTAACCCCATTTCTGAAGGGAAACACACAGCAGAGTTCTCATCCATGCATCACACTCTGCTTTAGATCAAGAAGCACGCACTTGCATCTAGAGTCTCTAATACAGCAGGAAACATGAGTGTGGTCAGAACAAAAGAATGGT
The DNA here is from genome assembly GCA_949786385.1 of Onychomys leucogaster. NCBI lineage: Eukaryota > Metazoa > Chordata > Mammalia > Rodentia > Cricetidae > Onychomys > Onychomys leucogaster. Next base: position 923,212 of record CATKUP010000143.1, read on the forward strand.
GTTTCCTACACATACGGACCATATCTAGTCCAACTCTGCTTCTGAAACTGATACAAAGCACTGGTCCTCCAACATCCAATGCTTGTCACTTACGATGGGAAACTTGTTAGCTTTGTGAACGATGTAGATCGTTTGAGCTGAAAAGTGACTGCCATTAAATGAATCGAGGTCTTGCTTGTAGGAAGACACAGAACCTGGGATTTAACCACATTTCTGAAAGGAAACACACAGCAGAGTTCTCATCCATGGATCACACTCTGCTTTAGAGCAAGAAGCACGCTCTTGCTTTCCAGAGTCTCTAATACACCAGGAAACGTGAGTGTGCTCAGAACAAAAGAATGGTGTTTCCTACACATATGGACCATATCTAGATCAACTCTGCTTCTGAAACTGAAACAAACCACAGGTCCTCTAACATCCAATGCTTTTAGGTAAGATGAGAAACGTTTGAGCTTCGTGAACGATGTAGTTCATTTGAGCTGTAAAGTAACTGCCCTTACTTGAAACGAAGTCTTCCTTGTAGGAAGACTCAGAGCCTGGGATTTAACTCCATTTCTGAAGTGAAACACACAGCAGAGTTCTCATCCATTGATCACCCTCAGCTTTACAGCAAAAAGCTCGCTCTAGCTTTCTAGAGTCTCTAAGACAGCAGGAAACATGAGTGTGCTGAGAAAAAAAGAACGGTGTTTCCTACACTTACGGACCATATCTAGTCCAACTCTTCTTCTGAAACTGATACAAACCACTGGTCCTCTAACATCCAATGCTGGTCAGTTAAGATGAGAAACGTGTGAGCTTAGTGAACGATGTAGTTCCTTTGCGCTGAAAAGTGACTGCCCTTACCTGAAACGAAGTCTTGCTTGTAGGAAGACACAGAGCCTGGCATTTAACTCCATTTCTGAAGGGAAACACACAGCATTGTCCTCATCCATGCATCACACTCTGCTTTAGAGCAAAAAGCACGCACTTGCTTTGTAGAGTCTCTAATACAGCAGGAAACTTGAGTGTGCTCAGAACAAAAGAACGGTGTTTCCTACACATACGGACCATATCTAGTCCAACTCTGCTTCTGAAACTGATACAAAGCACTGGTCCGCTAACATAAAATGCTTGTCAGTTAAGATGGGAAACTTGTTAGCTTTGTGAACGATGTACTTCGTTTGAGATGAAAAGTGACTGCCCTTACCTGAAAAGAAGTCTTGCTTGTAGGAAGACACAGAGCCTGGGATTTAATCCCATTTCTGAAGGGAAACACACAGTAGAGTTCTCATCCAAGGATCACACTCTGCTTTAGAGCAAGAAGAACGCTCTAGCTTTCTAGAGTCTCTAATAGAGCAGGAAACTCGAGTTTGCTCAGAACAAAAGAACGGAATTTCCTACACATACGGACCACATCTACTTCATCTCTGCTTCTGTAACTGAAACAAACCACAGGGCCTATAATATCCAATGCTTGTCAGTTTTGATGAGAATCGTGTGAGCTTCAGGAACGATGTAGTTCGTTTGAGGTATAAATTAACTGCCCTTACCTGAAATGAAGTCTTGCTTGTAGGAAGACTCAGCCTGGGATTTAACTCCATTTCTGAAGTGAAACACACAGCAGAGTTCTCATCCAAGGATCACACTCTGCTTTAGAGCAAGAATCAAGCTCTAGCTTTCTAGAGTCTCTAATACAGCAGGAAACTTGAGTTTGCTAAGAACAAAAGAACAGAATTTCCTACACATACGGACCATATCTACCTCATCTCTGCTTCTGTAACTGAAACAAACCACAGGTCCTCTAACATCCAATGCTTGGCAGTATAGATGAGAAACGTGTGAGGTTCGTGAACGATGTAGTTAGTTTGAGGTATAAATTAACTGCCCTTACCAAAAAAATGAAGTCTTGCTTGTAGGAAGACCCAGCCTGGGATTTAACTCCATTTCTGAAGTGAAACACACAGCAGAGTTCTCATCCATAGATCACACTCTGCTTTAGAGCAAGAAGGACGCTATTGCTTTCTAGATTCTCTAATACAGAAGGAAAAATGAGTGTGCTGAGAACAAAAGAACGGTGTTGCCTACACATACGGACCATATCTAGTCCAACTCTGCTTCTGAAACTGATACAAAGCACTGATCCTCTAACATAAAATGCTTGTCAGTTAAGATGGGTAACTTGTTAGCTTTGTGAACGATGTACTACATTTGAGATGAAAAGTGACTGTGTTTATCTGAAACGAAGTCTTGCTTGTAGGAAGACACAGAGCCTGGGATTTAACCCCATTTCTGAAGGGAAACACACAGCTGAGTTCTCATCCAAGGATAACACTCAGCTTTAGAGCAAGAAGCACGCTTTTGCTTTCCAGAGTCTCTAATACATCAGGAAACGTGAGTGTGCTCAGAACAAAAGAACGGTGTTTCCTACACATAAGGACCATATCTAGTTCAACTCTGCTTCTGAAACTGAAACAAACCACAGTTCCTCTAACATCGAATGCTTGTCAGTTAAGATGAGAAACGTATGAGCTTCGTGAACGATGTAGTTCGTTTGAGCTGTAAAGTAACTGCCCTTACTTGAAACGAAGTCTTTCTTGTGGGAAGACTCAGAGTCTGGGATTTAACTCCATTTCTGAAGTGAAACACACAGCAAAGTTCTCATCCATTGAACACACTCTGCTTTAGAGCAAGAAGCACACTCTTGCTTTCTAGAGTCTCTCATACAGCAGGAAACTTGAGTTTGCTCAGAACAAAAGAACGGAATTTCCTACACATACGGACCACATCTACTTCATCTCTGCTTCTGAAACTGATACAAAGCACTGGTCCTCTAACATCCAATGCTTGTCACTTAAGATGGGAAACTTGTTAGCTTTGTGAACAATGTAGTTCATTTGAGCTGAAAAGTGACTGCCCTTACCTGAAACGTAGTCTTGCTTGTAGGAGACACAGAGCCTGGGATTTAACCCCATTTCTGAAGGGAAACACACAGCAGAGTTCTCATCCATACATCACACTCTGCTTTAGAGCAAGAAGCACGCACTTGCTTTCTAGAGATCTTACAGCAGGAAACGTAAGTGTGCTGAGAACAAAAGAACGGTGTTTCCAAACATATGGACCATATCTAGTCCAACTCTGATTCTGAAATTGATACAAAGCACAGGTCCGCTAACATCCAATGCTTGTCATTTAAGATGAGACACGTGTGAGCTTCATGAAAGAAGTAGTTCGTTTGAGCTGAAAAATGACTGCCCTTACCTGAGACGAAGTCTTGCTTGTAGGAAGACACAGAGCCTGGGATTTAACTCCATTTCTGAAGGGGAACACACAGCTGAGTTCTCATCCATGGATGACACTCTGCTTTAGAGCAAGAAGCACTCTCTTGCTTTCCAGAGTCTCTAATACAACAGGAAACGTGAGTGTGCTCAGAACAAAAGAACGGTGGTTCCACACATACGGACCACATCTAGTCCAACACTGCTTCTGAAACTGATACAAACCACTGGTCCTCTAACATCCAATGCTTGTCAGTTTAGATGGGAAACTTGTTAGCTTTGTGAAGGATGTAATTCCTTTGACCTGAAAAGTGACTGTGTTTACCTGAAATGAAGACTTTCTTGTAGGAAGACACAGAGATTGGGATTTAATTCCATTTAAGAAGGGAAACACACAGCATAGTTCACATCCATGAAACACACTCTGCTTTAGAGCAAGAGGCACGCTCTTGCTTTCTAGAGTCTCTAATAGAGCAGGAAAGGAGAGTGTGCTCAAAACCAAAGAATGGTGTTTCCTACACATAAGGACCATATCTAGTCCATCTCTGCTTCTGAAACTGATACAAAAACTTGTCCTCAAACATCCAATGCTTGTCAGTTAAGATGGGAAACGTGTTAGCTTCGTGAACGATGTAGTTCGTTTGAGCTGAAAAGTTACTGCCCTTACCTTAGACAAAGTCTTGCTTGTAGGAAGACACAGAGCCTGGGATTTAACTCCATTTCTGAAGGGAAACACACAGCAGAGTTCTCATCCATAGATCACACTCTGCTTTAGAGCAAGAAGCACGCTCTTGCTTTCCAGAGTCTCTAATACAGCAGGAAACGTGAGTGTGCTCAGAACAAAAGAACGGTGTTTCCTACACATAAGGACCATATCTAGTTCAACTCTGCTTCTGAAACTGAAACAAACCACAGGTCCTCTAACATCGAATGTTTGTCAGTTAAGATGAGAAACGTGTGAGCTTCGTGAACGATGTAGCTCCTTTGAGCTGAAAAGTGACTGCCATTACCTGAACAGGAGTAGTGCTTGTAGAAAGACACAGAGCCTGGGATTTAACTCCATTTCTGAAGGGAAACACACAGCATAGTTCTCATCCATGCATCACACTCTGCTTTAGAGCAAGAAGCACTCACTTGCTTTCTAGAGTCTCTCATACAGCAAGAAACTTGAGTATGCTCAGAACATAAGAACGGTGTTTCCTACACATACAGACCATATCTAGTCCAACTCTGCTTCTGAAACTGATACAAAGCACTGGTCCTCAAACATCCAATGCTTGTCATTTAAGATGGGAAACTTGTTAGCTTTGAGAACAATGTAGATCGTTTGAGCTGAAAAGTGACTGCCCTTACCTGAAACGAAGTTTTGCTTGTAGGAAGACACAGAGCCTTGGATTTAAACACATTTCTGAAGGGAAACACACAGAAGAGTTCTCATCCAAGGATCACACTCAGCTTTAGAGCAAGAAACACGCTCTTGCTTTCCAGAGTCTCTAATACAGCAGGAAATGTGAGTGTGCTCAGAACAAAAGAACGGTGTTTCCTACACATAAGGACCATATCTAGTTCAACTCTGCTTCTGAAACTGAAACAAACCACAGGTCCTCTAACATCGAATGTTTGTCAGTTAAGATGAGAAACGTGTGAGCTTCGTGAACGATGTAGCTCCTTTGAGCTGAAAAGTGACTGCCATTACCTGAACAGGAGTAGTGCTTGTAGAAAGACACAGAGCCTGGGATTTAACTCCATTTCTGAAGGGAAACACACAGCATAGTTCTCATCCATGCATCACACTCTGCTTTAGAGCAAGAAGCACTCACTTGCTTTCTAGAGTCTCTCATACAGCAAGAAACTTGAGTATGCTCAGAACATAAGAACGGTGTTTCCTACACATACAGACCATATCTAGTCCAACTCTGCTTCTGAAACTGATACAAAGCACTGGTCCTCAAACATCCAATGCTTGTCATTTAAGATGGGAAACTTGTTAGCTTTGAGAACAATGTAGATCGTTTGAGCTGAAAAGTGACTGCCCTTACCTGAAACGAAGTTTTGCTTGTAGGAAGACACAGAGCCTTGGATTTAAACACATTTCTGAAGGGAAACACACAGAAGAGTTCTCATCCAAGGATCACACTCAGCTTTAGAGCAAGAAACACGCTCTTGCTTTCCAGAGTCTCTAATACAGCAGGAAATGTGAGTGTGCTCAGAACAAAAGAACGGTGTTTCCTACACATAAGGACCATATCTAGTTCAACTCTGCTTCTGAAACTGAAACAAACCACAGGTCCTCTAACATCGAATGTTTGTCAGTTAAGATGAGAAAAGTGTGAGCTTCGTGAACGATGTAGTTCCTTTGAGCTGAAAAGTGACTGCCATTACCTGAACAGGAGTAGTGCTTGTAGAAAGACACAGAGCCTGGGATTTAACTCCATTTCTGAAGGGAAACACACAGCATAGTTCTCATCCATGCATCACACTCTGCTTTAGAGCAAGAAGCATGCTCTTGCTTTCTAGAGTCTCTCATAGAGCAAGAAACTTGAGTATGCTCAAAACATAAGAACGGTGTTTCCTACACATACGGACCATATCTAGTCCAACTCTGCTTCTGAAACTGATACAAAGCACTGGTCCTCTAACATCCAATGCTTGTCATTTAAGATGGGAAACTTGTTAGCTTTGTGAAAAATGTAGATCGTTTGAGCTGAAAAGTGACTGCCCTTACCTGAAACGAAGTCTTGCTTGTAGGAAGACACAGAGCCTTGGATTTAAACACATTTCTGAAGGGAAACACACAGCAGAGTTCTCATCCAAGGATCACACTCAGCTTTAGAGCAAGAAACACGCTCTTGCTTTCCAGAGTCTCTAATACAGCAGGAAATGTGAGTGTGCTCAGAACAAAAGAACGGTGTTTCCTACACATAAGGACCATATCTAGTTCAACTATGCTTCTGAAACTAAAACAAAGCACAGGTCCTCTAACATCGAATGCTTGTCAGTTAAGATGAGAAACGTGTGAGCTTCGTGAACGATGTAGTTCCTTTGAGCTGAAAAGTGACTGTGTTTACCTGAAATGAAGACTTGCTTGTAAGAAGACACAGAGCTTGGGATTTAACTCCAATTAAGAACGGAAACACACAGCAGAGTTCTCATCCATGGATCACACTCTGCTTTAGAGCAAGAAGCACGCTCTTGCTTTCCAGAGTCTCTAATACAGCAGGAAACGTGAGTGTGCTCAGAACAAAAGAACAGTGTTTTCTACACATAAGCACCATATCTAGTTCAACTCTGCTTCTAAAATTGATACAAACCACAGGTCCTCTAACATCCAATGCTTGACAGATAAGATGAGAAACGTGTGAGCTTCATGAACTACGTAGTTCGTTTGAGCTGAATAGTGACTGCCTTTACCTGAAACGAAGTCTTTCCTGTAGGAAGAGACAGAGCCTGGGAATGAACTCCATTTATGAAGGGAAACACACAGCAGAGTTCTCCTCCATAGATCACACTCTGCTTCAGAGCAAGAAGCACGCTCTAGCTTTCTAGAGTCTCTAATACAGCCGGAAACTTGAGTTTGCTCAGAACAAAAGAACGGAATATCCTATACATATGGACCATATCTACTTCATCTCTGCTTCTGTAACTGAAAAAAACCACAGGTCCTCTAACATCCAATGCTTGTCAGTTTAGAAGAGAAACGTGTGAGCTTCGTGAATGATGTAGTTACTTGGAGGTATAAATTAACTGCACTTACCTGAAACGAAGTCTTGCTTGTAGGAAGACACAGAGCCTGGGACTTAACTCCATTTCTGTAGGGAAACACACAGCAGAGTTCTCATTCATGGATCACACTCTGCTTTAGAGCAAGAAGCACGCTCTTGCTTTCCAGAGTCTCTAATACAGCAGGAAATGTGAGTGTGCTCAGAACAAAAGAACGGTGTTTCATACACATACGGACAATATCTAGTTCAACTCTGCTTCTGAAACTGAAACAAACCACAGGTCCTCTAACATCCAATGCTTGTCATTTAAGATGAGAAATGTATGAGCTTCGTAAACGATGTAGTTCGTTTGAGCTGTAAAGTAACTGCCCTTACTTGAAAAGAAGTCTTTCTTGTAGGAAGACTCAGAGCCTGGGATTTAACTCCATTTCTGAAGTGAAACACACAGTAAAGTTCTCATCCATTGAACACACTCTGCTTTAGAGCAAGAAGCACGCTCTAGCTTTCTAGAGTCTCTAATACAGCAGGACACTTGAGTTTGCTCAGAACAAAAGAACGGAATTTCCTACACATACGGACCATATCTACTTCATCTCTGCTTCTGTAACTGAAACAAACCACAGGGCCTATAATATCCAATGCTTATCTGTTTTGATGAGAATCATGTGAGCTTCATGAACGACGTAGTTCGTTTGAGGTATAAATTAACTGCCCTTACCTGAAACGAAGTCTTGCTTGTAGGAAGACACAGAGCCTGGCATTTAACTCCATTTCTGAAGGGAAACACACAGCATAGTTCTCATCCATGCATCACACTCTGCTTTAGAGCAAGAAGCACGCACTTGCTTTCTAGAGACTCTAATACAGCAGGAAACATGAGTGTGCTCAGAACAAAAGAATGGTGTTTCCTACACATACGGACCATATCTAGTCCAACTCTGCTTCTGAAACTGATACAAAGCACTGGTCCTCTAACATAAAATACTTGTCAGTTAAAATGGGAAACTTGTCAGCTTTGTGAACGATGTACTACGTTTGAGATGAAAAGTGACTGTGTTTACCTGAAACGAAGTCTTGCTTGTAGGAAGACACAGAGCCTGGGATTTAACTCCATTTCTGTAGGGAAACACACAGAAGAGTTCTCATCCATGGATCACCCTCTGCTTTAGAGCAAGATGCCCGCTCTAGCTCTCTAGAGTCTCTAGTACAGCAGGAACTTGAGTTTGCTCAGAACAAAAGAATGGTGTTTCCTACACATATGGACCATATCTACTTCATCTCTGCTTCTGTAACTGAAACAAAGCACAGGTCCTCTAACATCCAATGCTTGTCAGTTTAGATGAGAAACGTGTGAGCTTCGTGAATGATGTAGTTTGTTTGAGCTGTAAAGAAACTGCCCTTACTTGAAACGAAGTCTTGTATGTTGGAAGACACAGAGCCTGGGATTTAACTCCATTTAAGAATGGAAACACAAAGCACAGTTCTAATCCATGAAACACACTCTGCTTTAGAGCAAGAGGCACGCTCTTGCTTTCTAGAGTCTCTAATACAGCAGGAAAAGAGAGTGAGCTCAGAAAAAAAGAACGGTGTTTCCTACACATAAGCACCACATCTAGTTCAACTCTGCTTCTAAAATTGATACAAACCACAGGTCCTCTAACATCCAATGCTTGACAGATAAGATGAGAAAAATGTGAGCTGCATGAACTATGTAGTTCGTTTGAGCTGAAAAGTGACTGCCCTTACCTGAAAAGAAGTCTTGTTTGTAGGAAGATACAGAGCCTGGAATTTAACTCCATTTCTGTAGGGAAACACACAGAAGAGTTCTCATCCATGGATCACACTCTGCTTTAGAGCAGGAAGCACGCTCTTGCTTTCCAGAGTCTCTAATACAGCAGGAAATGTGAGTGTGCTCAGAACAAAAGAACGGTGTTTCCTACACATACAGACAATATCTAGTTCATTTCTGCTTCTGAAACTGAAACAAACCACAGGTCCTCTAACTTCCAATGCTTGTCAGTTAAGATGAGAAACGTATGAGCTTCGTAAATGATGTAGTTCTTTTGAGCTGTAAAGTAACTGCCCTTACTTGAAACGAAGTATTTCTTGTAGGAAGACTCAGAGCCTGGGATTTAACTCCATTTCTGAAGTGAAACACACGGCAAAGTTCTCATCCATTGAACACACTCTGCTTTAGAGCAAGAAGCAAGCTCTAGATTTCTAGAGTCTCTAATACAGCAGGAAACTTGAGTTTGCTCAGAACAAAAGAACGGAATGTCCTACACATACGGACCATATCTACTTCATCTCTGCTTCTGTAACTGAAACAAACCACAGGTCCTCTAACATCCAATGTTTGTCAAATTAGATGAGAAACGTGTGAGCTTCGTGAACGATGTAGTTAGTTTGAGATATAAATTAACTGCCCTTACCTGAAACGAAGTCTTCCTTGTAGGAAGACTCAGCCTGGGATTTAACACCATTTCTGAAGTGAAACACACAGCAGAGTTCTCATCCATAGATCACACTCTAATTTAGATCAAGAAGGATGCTCTTGTTTTCTAGATTCTCTAATACAGCAGGAAACTTGATTGTGCTGAGAACAAAAGAACGGTGTTTCCTACACATACGGACCATATCTAGTTCAACTTTGCTACTGAAACCCAAACAAACCACAGGTCGTCTAACATCGAATGCTTGTCAGTTAAGATGAGAAACGTGTCAGCTTCGTGAACGATGTAGTTCCTTTGAGCTGAAAAGTGACTGTGTTTACCTGAAATGAAGACTTGCTTGTAGGAAGACACAGAGCCTGGGATTTAACTCCATTTCTGAAGTGAAACACACAGCAGAGTTCTCATCCATTGCTCACCCTCTGCTTTAGAGCAAGAAGCACGCTCTAGCTCTCTAGAGTTTCTAAGACAGCAGGAAACGTGAGTGTGCTGAGAACAAAGAACGGTGTTTTCTACACTTACGGACCATATCAAGTCCAACTCTGCTTCTGAAACTGATACAAAGCACAGGTCCTCTAACATCCAATGCTTGACAGATAAGATGAGAAACGTGTGAGCTTCATGAACTATGTAGTTCATTTGAGTGAAAAGTGACTGCCCTTAACTGAAACGAAGTCTTGCTTGTAGCAAGTCACAGAGCCTGGGATTTAACTCCATATCTGAAGTGAAACACACAGTAAAGTTCTCATCCATTGAACACACTCTGCTTTAGAGCAAGAGGCACGCTCTAGCTTTCTAGAGTCTCTAATACAGCAGGAAACTTTAGTGTGCTGAGAACAAAAGAACGGTGTTTCCTACACATACGGACCATATCTAGTTAAACTCTGCTTCTGAAACTGAAACAAACCACAGGTCGTCTAACATCAAATGCTTGTCAGTTAAGATGAGAAACGTGTCAGCTTTGTGAACGATGTAGTTCCTTTGAGCTAAAAAGTCACTGTGTTTACCTGAAATGAAGACTTGCTTGTAGGAAGACACAGAGCTTGGGAGTTAACTCCATTTAAGAAAGGAAACACACAGCACAGTTCTCATCCATGGATCACACTCTGCTTTAGAGCAAGAAGCACGCACTTGCTTTCTAGAGTCTCTAATACAGCAGGAAACATGAGTGTGCTCAGAACAAAAGAATGGTGTTTCCTACACATACAGACCATATCTAGTCCAACTCTGCTTGTGAAACTGATACAAAGCACTGGTCCTCTAACATAAAATGCTTGTCAGTTAAAATGGGAAACTTGTCAGCTTTGTGAACGATGTACTACGTTTGAGATGAAAAGTGACTGTGTTTACCTGAAACGAAGTCTTGCTTGTAGGAAGACACAGAGCCTGGGATTTAACACCATTTCTGAAGGGAAACACACAGCAGAGTTCTCATCCAAGGATCACACTCAGCTTTAGAGCAAGAAGCACGCTCTTGCTTTCCAGAGTCTCTAATACATCAGGAAACGTGAGTGTGCTCAGAACAAAAGAACGGTGTTTCCTACACATAAGGACCATATCTACTTCATCTCTGCTTCTGTAACTGAAACAAACAACAGGTCCTCTAACATCCAATGCTTGTCAGTTTAGATGAGAAACGTGTGAGCTTTGTGAACGATATAGTTAGTTTGAGGTATAAATTAACTGCCCTTGCCTGAAACGAAGTATTGCTTGTAGGAAGACTCAGCCTGGGATTTAACCCCATTTCTGAAGGGAACACACAGCAGAGTTCTCATCCAAGGATCACACTCAGCTTTAGAGCTAGAAGCACGCTCTTGCTTTCCAGAGTCTCTAATACATCACGAAACGTGAGTGTGCTCAGAACAAAAGAACGGTGTTTCCTACACATACGGACCATTTCTACTCCAACACTGCTTCTAAAATTGATACAAACCACAGGTCCTCTAACATCCAATGCTTGACAGATAAGATGAGAAACGTGTGAGCTTTATGAACTATGTAGTTCGTTTGAGCTGAAAAGTGACTGCCCTTACCTGAAAAGAAGTCTTGTTTGTAGGAAGACACAGAGCCTGGGATTTAACTCCATTTCTGTAGGGAAACACACAGAAGAGTTCTCATCCATGGAGCACCCTCTGCTTTAGAGCAAGAAGCACGATCTTGCTTTCTAGAGTCTCTAATACAGCAGGAAACGAGAGTGACCTCTGAAAAAAAGAACGGTGTTTCCTACACATAATCACCATATCTAGTCCAACTCTGCTTCTAAAATTGATACAAACCACAGGTCCTCTAACATCCAATGCTTGACAGATAAGATGAGAAACGTGTGAGCTTCATGAACTATGTAGTTCGTTTGAGCTGAATAGTGACTGCCTTTACCTGAAACCATGTCTTTCCTGTAGGAAGACACAGAGCCTGGGAATTAACTCCATTTATGAAGGGAAACACACAGCAGAGTTCTCCTCCATAGATCACACTCTGCTTTACAGCAAGAAGCACGCTCTTGCTTTCCAGATTCTCTAATACAACAGGAAACGTGAGTGTGCTCAGAACAAAAGAATGGTGTTTCCTACACATACGAGCCATATCTAGTTCAACTCTGCTTCTGAAACTGAAACAAAGCACTGGTCCTCTAACATCCAATGCTTGTCAGTTAAGATGAGAAACGTATGAGCTTCGTGAACGATGTAGTTCGTTTGAGCTGTAAAGTAACTGCCCTTACATGAAATGAAGTCTTTCTTGTAGGAAGACTCAGAGCCTGGGATTTAACTCCATTTCAGAAGTGAAACACACAGCAAAGTTTTCATCCATTGTTCACACGTTGCTTTAGAGCAAGATGCCCGCTCTAGCTTTCTAGAGTCTCTAGTACAGCAGGAACTTGAGTTTGCTCAGAACAAAAGAGTGGTGTTTCCTACACATATGGACCATATCTACTTCATCTCTGCTTCTGTAACTGAAACAAACCACAGGTCCTCTAACATCCAATGCTTGTCAGTTTAGATGAGAAACGTGTGAGCTTCGTGAATGATGTAGTTCGTTTGAGCTATAAAGAAACTGCCCTTACTTGAAACGAAGTCTTGTATGTTGGAAGACACAGAGCCTGGGATTTAACTCCATTTAAGAATGGAAACACCAAGCACAGTTCTAATCCATGAAACACACTCTGCTTTAGAGCAAGAGGCACGCTCTTGCTTTCTAGAGTCTCTAATACAGCAGGAAAAGAGAGTGAGCTCAGAAAAAAAGAACGGTGTTTCCTACACATAAGCACCACATCTAGTTCAACTCTGCTTCTAAAATTGATACAAACCACAGGTCCTCTAACATCCAATGCTTGACAGATAAGATGAGAAAAATGTGAGCTGCATGAACTATGTAGTTCGTTTGAGCTGAAAAGTGACTGCCCTTACCTGAAAAGAAGTCTTGTTTGTAGGAAGATACAGAGCCTGGGATTTAACTCCATTTCTGTAGGGAAACACACAGAAGAGTTCTCATCCATGGATCACACTCTGCTTTAGAGCAGGAAGCACGCTCTTGCTTTCCAGAGTCTCTAATACAGCAGGAAATGTGAGTGTGCTCAGAACAAAGAACGGTGTTTCCTACACATACAGACAATATCTAGTTCATTTCTGCTTCTGAAACTGAAACAAACCACAGGTCCTCTAACTTCCAATGCTTGTCAGTTAAGATGAGAAACGTATGAGCTTCGTAAACGATGTAGTTCTTTTGAGCTGTAAAGTAACTGCCCTTACTTGAAACGAAGTATTTCTTGTAGGAAGACTCAGAGCCTGGGATTTAACTCCATTTCTGAAGTGAAACACACAGCAAAGTTCTCATCCATTGAACACACTCTGCTTTAGAGCAAGAAGCAAGCTCTAGATTTCTAGAGTCTCTAATACAGCAGGAAACTTGAGTTTGCTCAGAACAAAAGAACGGAATGTCCTACACATACAGACCATATCTACTTCATCTCTGCTTCTGTAACTGAAACAAACCACAGGTCCTCTAACATCCAATGTTTGTCAAATTAGATGAGAAACGTGTGAGCTTCGTGAATGATGTAGTTAGTTTGAGATATAAATTAACTGCCCTTACCTGAAACGAAGTCTTCCTTGTAGGAAGCCTCAGCCTGGGATTTAACACCATTTCTGAAGTGAAACACACAGCAGAGTTCTCATCCATAGATCACACTCTAATTTAGATCAAGAAGGATGCTCTTGTTTTCTAGATTCTCTAATACAGCAGGAAACTTGATTGTGCTGAGAACAAAAGAACGGTGTTTCCTACACATACGGACCATATCTAGTTCAACTTTGCTACTGAAACCGAAACAAACCACAGGTCGTCTAACATCGAATGCTTGTCAGTTAAGATGAGAAACGTGTCAGCTTCGTGAACGATGTAGTTCCTTTGAGCTGAAAAGTGAGTGTGTTTACCTGAAATGAAGACTTGCTTGTAGGAAGACACAGAGCTAGGGCTTTAACTCCATTTAAGAAAGGAAACACACAGGTCAGTTCTCATCCCTGAAACACACTCTGCTTTAGAGCAAGAGGCACGCTCTTGCTTTCTAGAGTCTCTAATACAACAGGAAACGAGAGTGAGCTCAGAAAAAAAGAACGGTGTTTCCTACACATAAGGACCATATCTAGTTCAACTCTGCTTCTAAAATTGATACAAACCACAGGTCCTCTAACATCCAATGCTTGACAGATAAGATGAGAAACATGTGAGCTTCATGAACGATGTAGTTCGTTTGACCTGAAAAGTGACTGCCCTTACCTGAAACGAAGTCTTCCTTGTAGGACGACTCAGAGCCTGGGATTTAACTCCATTTCTGAAGTGAAACACACAGCAGAGTTCTCATCCATTGCTCACCCTCTGCTTTAGAGCAAGAAGCACGCTCTAGCTCTCTAGAGTTTCTAAGACAGCAGGAAACGTGAGTGTGCTGAGAACAAAGAACAGTGTTTTCTACACTTACGGACCATATCAAGTCCAACTCTGCTTCTGAAACTGATACAAAGCACAGGTCCTCTAACATCCAATGCTTGACAGATAAGATGAGAAACGTGTGAGCTTCATGAACTATGTAGTTCATTTGAGTGAAAAGTGACTGCCCTTAACTGAAACGAAGTCTTGCTTGTAGCAAGTCACAGAGCCTGGGATTTAACCCCATATCTGAAGTGAAACACACAGTAAAGTTCTCATCCATTGAACACACTCTGCTTTAGAGCAAGAGGCACGCTCTAGCTTTCTAGAGTCTCTAATACAGCAGGAAACTTTAGTGTGCTGAGAACAAAAGAACGGTGTTTCCTACACATACGGACCATATCTAGTTAAACTCTGCTTCTGAAACTGAAACAAACCACAGGTCGTCTAACATCAAATGCTTGTCAGTTATGATGAGAAACGTGTCAGCTTCGTGAACGATGTAGTTCCTTTGAGCTAAAAAGTCACTGTGTTTACCTGAAATGAAGACTTGCTTGTAGGAAGACACAGAGCTTGGGAGTTAACTCCATTTAAGAAAGGAAACACACAGCACAGTTCTCATCCATGGATCACACTCTGCTTTAGAGCAAGAAGCACGCTCTTGCTTTCCAGAGTCTCTAATACATCAGGAAACGTGAGTGTGCTCAGAACAAAAGAACGGTGTTTCCTACACATACGGACCATATCTAGTCCAACTCTGATTCTGAAAATGATACAAAGCACTGGTCATCTAACATAAAATGCTTGTCAGTTAAGATGGGAAACTTGTCAGCTTTGTGAACGATGTACTACGTTTGAGATGAAAAGTGACTGTGTTTACCTGAAACGAAGTCTTGCTTGTAGGAAGACACAGAGCCAGGGATTTAACACCATTTCTGAAGGGAAACACACAGCAGAGTTGTCATCCAAGGATCACACTCAGCTTTAGAGCAAGAAGCACGCTCTTGCTTTCCAGAGTCTCTAATACATCAGGAAACGTGAGTGTGCTCAGAACAAAAGAACGGTGTTTCCTACACATAAGGACCATATCTACTTCATCTCTGCTTCTGTAACTGAAACAAACAACAGGTCCTCTAACATCCAATGCTTGTCAGTTTAGATGAGAAACGTGTGAGCTTCGTGAACGATATAGTTAGTTTGAGGTATAAATTAACTGCCCTTACCTGAAACGAAGTATTGCTTGTAGGAAGACTCAGCCTGGGATTTAACCCCATTTCTGAAGGGAAACACACAGCAGAGTTCTCATCCATAGATCACACTCAGCTTTAGAGCAAGAAGCACGCTCTTGCTTTCCAGAGTCTCTAATACATCACGAAACGTGAGTGTGCTCAGAACAAAAGAACGGTGTTTCCTACACATACGGACCATTTCTAGTCCAACTCTGCTTCTAAAATTGATACAAACCACAGGTCCTCTAACATCCAATGCTTGACAGATAAGATGAGAAACGTGTGAGCTTTATGATCTATGTAGTTCGTTTGAGCTGAAAAGTGACTGCCCTTACCTGAAACGAAGTCTTGTTTGTAGGAAGACACAGAGCCTGGGATTTAACTCCATTTCTGTAGGGAAACACACAGAAGAGTTCTCATCCATGGATCACCCTCTGCTTTAGAGCAAGAAGCACGCTCTTGCTTTCCAGAGTCTCTAATACAGCAGGAAATGTGAGTGTGCTCAGAACAAAAGAACGGTGTTTCCTACACATACGGACGATATCTAGTTCAATTCTGCTTCTGAAACTGAAACAAACCACAGGTCCTCTAACATCCAATGCTTGTCAGTTAAGATGAGAAACATGTGAGCTTCGTGAACGATGTAGTTCCTTTGAGCTGAAAAGTGACTGTGTTTACCTGAAATGAAGACTTGCTTGTAGGAAGACACAGACATTGGGATTTAACTCCATTTAAGAATGGAAACACACAGCACAGTTCTCATCCATGAAACAGTGTCTGCTTTAGAGCAAGAGGCATGTTCTTGCTTTCTAGAATCTCTAATACAGCATTAAAGGAAAGTGTGCTCAGAAAAAAGAACGGTGTTTCCTACACATACGGACCATATCTAGTCCAACTCTGCTTCTGAAATTGTTACAAAGCACAGGTACTCTAACATCCAATGCTTGTCATTTAAGATGAGAAACGTGTGAGCTTCGTGAATGATGTAGTTCGTTTGAGCTGAAAAGTGACTGCCATTACCTGAAAAGGAGTATTGCTTGTAGGAAGACACAGAGCCTGGGATTTAACTCCATTTCTGAAGGGAAACACACAGCATATTTCTCATCCATGCATCACACTCTGCTTTAGAGCAAGAGGCACGCTCTTGCTTTCTAGAGTCTCTCATACAGCAAGAAACTTGAGTGTGCTCAGAACAAAAGAACGGTGTTTCCTACACATACGGACCATATCTAGTTCAACTCTGCTTCTGAAACTGAAACAAAGCACAGGTCCTCTAACATCGAGTGCTTGTCAGTTAAGATGAGAAACGTGTGAGCTTTGTGAACGATGTAGTTCCATTGAGCTGAAAAGTGACTGTGTTTACATGAAATGAAGACTTGCTTTTAGGAAGACACAGAGCATGGGATTTAACTCCATTTAAGAACGGAAACACACAGCACAGTTCTCATCCATGAAACACACTCTGCTTTAGAGCAAGAGGCACGCTCTTGCTTTCTAGAGTCTCTAATACAGCAGGAAACGAGAGTGAGCTCTGAAAAAAAGAACGGTGGTTCCTTCACATAAGCACCATATCTAGTTCAACTCTGCTTCTAAAATTGATACAAACCACAGGTCCTCTAACATCCAGTGCTTGACAGATAAGATGAGAAACGTGTGAGCTTCATGAACTATGTAGTTCGTTTGAGCTGAATAGTGACTGCCTTTACCTGAAACGATGTCTTTCCTGTAGGAAGACACAGAGCCTTGGAATTAACTCCATTTATGAAGTGAAACACACAGCAGAGTTCTCCTCCATAGATCACACTCTGCTTTACAGCAAGAAGCACGCTCTTGCATTCCAGAGTCTCTAATACAACAGGAAACGTGAGTGTGCTCAGAACAAAAGAACGGTGTTTCCTACACATAGGAGCCATATCTAGTTCAACTCTGCTTCTGAAACTGAAACAAACCACAGGTCCTCTAACATCCAATGCTTGTCACTTTAGATGAGAATTGTGTGAGCTTCGGGAACGATGTAGTTAGTTTGAGGTATAAATTATCTGCCCTTACCTGAAACGAAGTCTTGCTTGTAGGAAGACACAGAGCCTGGGGTTTAACTCCATTTCTGAAGGGAAACACAAAGTAGAGTTCTCATCCATGGATCACCCTCTGCTTTAGAGCAGGAAGCACACACTTGCTTTCCAGAATCTCTAATACAGCAGGAAACGTGAGTGTGCTCAGAACAAAGAACAGTGTTACCTACACATATGGACCATATCTAGTTCAACTCTGCTTCTGAAACTGAAACAAACCACAGGTCCTCTAACATCAAATGCTTGTCAGTTCAGATGAGAAACGTGTGAGCTTCGTGAATGATGTAGTTCCTTTGAGCTGAAAAGTGACTGCCCTGACCTGAAACGAAGTCTTGCATGTATGAAGACACAGAGCCTGGGATTTAACTCCATTTTTGAAGGGAAAAACACAGCAGAGTTCTCATCCATGGATCACACTCTGCTTTAGAGCAAGAAGCACGCTCTTGCTTTCCAGAGTCTCTCATACAGGAGGAAACGTGAGTGTGCTCAGAACAAAAGAACGGTGTTTCCTACACATACGGACCATATCTAATTCAACTCTGCTTCTGAAACTGAAACAAAGCACAGGTCCTCTAACATCCAATGCTTGTCAGTTTAGATGAGAAACGTGTGAGCTTCGTGAACGATGTAGTTCGTTTGAGCTGTAAAGAAACTGCCCTTACTTGAAACGAAGTCTTGTATGTTGGAAGACACAGAGCCTGGGATTTAACTCCATTTAAGAATGGAAACACAAAGCACAGTTCTTATCCATGAAACACACTCTGCTTTGGAGCAAGAGGCACGCTCTTGCTTTCTAGAGTCTCTAATACAGCAGGAAAAGAGAGTGAGCTCAGAAAAAAAGAACGGTGTTTACTATACATAATCAACACATCTAGTTCAACTCTGCTTCTAAAATTGATACAAACCACAGGTCCTCTAACATCCAATGCTTGACAGATAAGATGAGAAACGTGTGAGCTTCATGAACTATGTAGTTCGTTTGAGCTGAAAAGTGACTGCCCTTACCTGAAAAGAAGTCTTGTTTGTAGGAAGACACAGAGCCTGGGATTTAACTCCATTTCTGTAGGGAAACACACAGAAGAGTTCTCATCCATGGATCACACTCTGCTTTAGAGCAAGAAGCACGCTCTTGCTTTCCAGAGTCTCTAATACAGCAGGAAATGTGAGTGTGCTCAGAACAAAAGAACGGTGTTTCCTACACATACAGACAATATCTAGTTCATTTCTGCTTCTGAAACTGAAACAAACCCCAGGTCCTCTAACTTCCAATGCTTGTCAGTTAAGATGAGAAACGTATGAGCTTCGTAAACGATGTAGTTCTTTTGAGCTGTAAAGTATCTTCCCTTACTTGAAACGAAGTCTTTCTTGTAGGAAGACTCAGAGCCTGGGATTTAACTCCATTTCTGAAGTGAAACACACAGCAAAGTTCTCATCCATTGAACACACTCTGCTTTAGAGCAAGAAGCAAGCTCTAGATTTCTAGAGTCTCTAATAAAGCAGGAAACTTGAGTTTGCTCAGAACAAAAGAACGGAATGTCCTACACATACGGACCATATCTACTTCATCTCTGCTTCTGTAACTGAAACAAACCACAGGTCCTCTAACATCCAAGTTTGTCAATTTTGATGAGAAACGTGTGAGCTTCCTGAACGATGTAGTTAGTTTGAGGTATAAATTAACTGCCCTTACCTGAAACGAAGTCTTCCTTGTAGGACGACTCAGAGCCTGGGATTTAACTCCATTTCTGAAGTGAAACACACAGCAGAGTTCTCATCCATTGATCACCCTCTGCTTTAGAGCAAGAAGCATGCTCTAGCTCTCTAGAGTTTCTAAGACAGCAGGAAACGTGAGTGTGCTGAGAACAAAGAACGGTGTTTCCTACACTTACGGACCATATCAAGTCCAACTCTGCTTCTGAAGCTGATACAAAGCACAGGTCCTCTAACATCCAATGCTTGACAGATAAGATGAGAAACGTATGAGCTTTGTAAACGATGTAGTTCGTTTGAGCTGTAAAGTAACTGCCCTACTTGAAACGAAGTCTTTCTTGTAGGAAGACTCAGAGCCTGGGATTTAACTCCATTTCTGAAGTGAAACACACAGCAAAGTTCTCATCCATTGAACACACTCTGCTTTAGAGCAAGAAGCACGCTCTACCTTTCTAGAGTCTCTCATACAGCAGGAAACTTGAGTTTGCTCAGAACAAAAGACGGAATTTCCTACACATACGGACAATATCTACTTCATCTCTGCTTCTGTAACTGAAACAAACCACAGGTCCTCTAACATCCAATGCTTGTCAGTTTAGATGAGAAACGTGTGAGCTTCGTGAACGATATAGTCAGTTTGAGGTATAAATTAACTGCCCTTACCTGAAACGAAGTATTGCTTGTAGGAAGACTCAGCCTGGGATTTAACACCATTTCTGAAGGGAAACACACAGCAGAGTTCTCATCCAAGGATCACACTCAGCTTTAGAGCAAGAAGCACGCTCTTGCTTTCCAGAGTCTCTAATACATCACAAAACGTGAGTGGGCTCAGAACAAAAGAACGGTGTTTCCTACACATACGGACCATTTCTAGTCCAAATCTGCTTCTAAAATTGATACAAACCACAGGTCCTCTAACATCCAATGCTTGACAGATAAGAGGAGAAACGTGTGAGCTTTATGAACTATGTAGTTCCTTTGAGCTGAAAAGTGACTGCCCTTACCTGAAACGAAGTCTTGCTTGTAGGAAGACACAGAGCCTGGGATTTAACTCCATTTCTGAAGGGAAACACACAGCAGAGTTCTCATCCATGCATCACACTCTGCTTTAGAGCAAGAAGCACGCACTTGCTTTCTAGAGTCTCTAATACAGCAGGAAACATGAGTGTGCTCAGAACAAAAAAATGGTGTTTCCTACACATACGGACCATATCTAGTCCAACTCTGCTTCTGAAACTGATACAAAGCACTGGTCCTCTAACATAAAATGCTTGTCAGTTAAGATGGGACACTTGTTAGCTTTGTGAACGATGTACTACGTTTGAGATGAAAAGTGACTGTGTTTACCAGAAAAGAAGTCTTGCTTGTAGGAAGACACAGAGCCTGGGATTTAACCCCATTTCTGAAGGGAAACACACAGCAGAGTTCTCATCCAAGGATCACACTCAGCTTTAGAGCAAGAAGCACGCTCTTGCTTTCCAGAGTCTCTAATACATCAGGAAATGTGAGGGTGCTCAGAACAAAAGAACGGTGTTTCCTACACATAAGGACCATATCTAGTTCAACTCTGCTTCTTAAACTGAAACAAACCACATTTCCTCTAACACTGAATGCTTGTCAGTTAAGATGAGAAACGTATGAGCTTTGTGAACGATGTAGTTCATTTGAGCTGTAAAGTAACTGCCCTTACTTGAAACGAAGTCTTTCTTGTAGGAAGACACAGAGCCTGGGATTTAACCCCATTTCTGAAGGGAAACACACAGCAGAGTTCTCATCCATGGATCACACTCTGCTTTAGAGCAAGAAGCACGCTCTTGCTTTCTAGAGTCTCTAATACAGCAGTTAACGTGAGTGTGCTCAGAACAGAAGAACGATGTTTCCTACACATATGGACCATATCTAGTTCAACTCTGCTTCTGAAACTGAAACAAAGCACAGGTCCTCTAACATCCAATGCTTGTCAGTTAAGATGAGAAATGTTTGAGCTTCTTGAACGATGTAGTTCGTTTGAGCTGTAAAGTAACTGCCCTTATTGAAACGAAGTCTTCCTTGTAGGACGACTCAGAGCCTGGAATTTAACTCCATTTGTGAAGTGCAACACACAGCAGAGTTCTCATCCTTTGATACCCTCTGCTTTAGAGCAAGAAGCACGCTCTAGCTTTCTAGAGTCTCTAAGACATCAGAAAACGTGAGTGTGCTGAGAACAAAAGAACGGTGTTTCCTACACTTACGGACCATATCTAGTTCAACTCTGCTTCTGAAACTGATACAAAGCAATGGTCCTCTAACATCCAATGCTTGTCAGTTAAGATGAGAAACGTGTGAGCTTAGTGAACAATGTAGTTCCTTTTAGCTGAAAAGTGACTGCCCTTACCTGAAACGAAGTCTTGCTTGTAGGAAGACACAGAGCCTGGAATTTAACTCCATTTCTGATGGGAAAAACACAGCATTGTCCTCATCCATGCATCACACTTTGCTTTAGAGTAAGAAGCACTTACTTGCTTTCTAGAGTCTCTAATACAGGAGGAAACTTGAGTGTGCTCAGAACAAAAGAACGGTGTTTCCTACACATAAGGACCATATCTAGTCCAACTCTGCTTCTGAAACTGATGCAAAGCACTGGTCCTCTAACATAAAATGCTTGTCAGTTAAGATGGGAAACTTGTTAGCTTTGTGAACGATGTACTTCGTTTGAGATGAAAAGTGACTGCCCTTATCTGAAAAGAAGTCTAGCTTGTAGGAAGACACCAAGCATGTGTTTTAATCCCATTTCTGAAGGGTACACACAGTAGAGATCTCATCCAAGGATCACAATCTGCTTTAGAGCAAGAAGCACGCTCTAGCTTTCTAGAGTCTCTAATACAGCAGGAAACTTGAGTTTGCTCAGAACAAAAGAACGGAATTTCCTACACATAAGGGCCACATCTACTTCATCTCTGCTTCTGTAACTGAAACAAACCACAGGGCCTATAATATCCAATGCTTGTCAGTTTTGATGAGAATCGTGTGAGCTTCAGGAACGATGTAGTTCGTTTGAGGTATAAATTAACTGCCCTTACCTGAAATGAAGTCTTGCTTGTAGGAAGACTCAGCCTGGGATTTAACTCCATTTCTGAAGTGAAACACACAGCAGAGTTCTCATCCAAGGATCACACTCTGCTTTAGAGCAAGAATCACGCTCTAGCTTTCTAGAGTCTCTAATACAGCAGGAAACTTGAGTTTGCTAAGAACAAAAGAATGGAATTTCCTACACATAGGGACCATATCTACTTCATCTCTGCTTCTGTAACTGAAACAAACCACTGGTCCTCTAACATCCAATGCTAGTCAGTTAAGATGGGAAACTTGTTAGCTTTGTGAACGATGTACTTCGTTTGAGATGAAAAGTGACAGCCCTTACCTGAAAAGAAGTCTTGCTTGTAGGAAGACACAGAGCCTGGGATTTAACCCCATTTTTGAAGGGAAACACACAGCAGAGTTCTCATCCAAGGATCACACTCTGCTTTAGAGCAAGAAGCACGCTCTAGCTTTCTAGAGTCTCTAATATAGCAGGAAACCTGAGTTTGCTCAGAACAAAAGAACGGAATTTCCTACACATACGGACCATATCTACTTCATCTCTGCTTCTGTAACTGAAACAAACCACAGGTCCTCTATCATCCAATGCTTGTCAGTATAGATGAGAAACGTGTGAGCTTCGTGAACGATGTAGTTATTTTGAGGTATAAATTAACTGCCCTTACCAAAAAAACGAAGTCTTGCTTGTAGGAAGACTCAGCCTGTGATTTAACTAGATTTCTGAAGTGAAACACACAGCAGAGTACTCATCCAAGGATCACACTCTGCTTTAGAGCAAGAATCACGCTCTAGCTTTCTAGTGTCTCTAATACAGCAGGAAACTTTTGTTTGCTAAGAACAAAAGAACGGAATTTCCTACACATAGGGACCATATCTACTTCATCTCTGCTTCTGTAACTGAAACAAACCACTGGTCCTCTAACATCCAATGCTTATCAGTTTAGATGAGAAACGTGTGAGCTTCGTGAACGATGTAGTTCCTTTGAGCTGAAAAGTTACTGTGTTTACTTGAAATGAAGACTTGCTTGTAGGAAGACACAGAGCCTGGGATTTAACCCCATTTCTGAAGTGAAACACACAGCAGAGTTCTCATCCATAGATCACACTCTGCTTTAGAGCAAGAAGGACGCTCTTGCTTTCTAGAGTCTCTAATACAGCAGGAAAATTGAGTGTGCTGAGAACAGAAGTATGGTGTTTCCTACACATACGGACCATTTCTAGTCCAACTCTGCCTCTGAAACTGATACAAAGCACTGGTCCTCTAACATCCAATGCTTGTCACTTAAGATGGGAAACTTGTTAGTTTGTGAACAATGTAGTTCGTTTGAGCTGAAAAGTGACTGCCCTTAACTGCAAAGAGGTCTTGCTTGTAGGAAGACACAAAGCCTTGGATTTAACCCCATTTCTGAAGGGAAACACACAGCAGAGTTCTCATCCAAGGATCACACTCTGCTTTAGAGCAAGAATCACGCTCTACCTTTAGAGTCTCGAATAAAGCAGGAAACTTTTGTTTGCTAAGAACAAAAGAACGGAATTTCCTACACATAGGGACCATATCTACTTCATCTATGCTTCTGTAACTGAAACAAACCACAGGTCCTCTAACATCCAATGCTTGTCAGTATAGAGGAGAAACGTGTGAGCTTCGTGAACGATGTAGTTAGTTTGAGGTATAAATTACCTGCCCTTACCAAAAAAACGAAGTCTTGCTTGTAGGAAGACTCAGCCTGGGATTTAACTCCATTTCTGAAGTGAAACACACAGCAGAGTTCTCATCCATAGATCACACTCTGCTTTAGAGCAAGAAGGACGCTCTTGCTTTCTAGAGTCTCTAATACAGAAGGAAACTTGAGTGTGCTGAGAACAAAATAACGGTGTTTCCTACACATACGGACCATATCTAGTCCAACTCTGCTTCTAAAACTGATACAAAGCACTGGTCCTCTAACATCCAATGCTTGTCACTTAAGATGGGAAACTTGTTAGCTTCGTGAACAATGTAGTTCCTTTGAGTTGAAAAGTGACTGCCCTTAACTGAAACGATGTCTATCTTGTAGGAAGACTCAGCCTGGGATTTAACTCTATTTCTGAAGTGAAACACACAGCAGAGTTTTCATCCAAGGATCACAGTCTGCTTTAGAGCAAGAATCACGCTCTACCTTTAGAGTCTCGAATAAAGCAGGAAACTTGAGTTTGCTTAAAACAGAAGAACGGAATTTCCTACACATACGGACCATATCTACTTTATCTCTGCTTCTGTAACTGAAACAAACCACAGGTCGTCTAACATCCAATGCTTGTCAGTTTAGATGAGAAACGTGTGAGCTTCGTGAACGATGTAGTTAGTTTGAGGTATAAATTAACTGCCCTTACCTGCAACGAAGTATTGCTTGTAGGAAGACTCAGCCTGGGATATAACTCCATTTTTGAAGTGAAATACACAGCAGAGTTCTCATCCATAGATCACAATCTGCTTTAGAGCAAGAAGGAAACTCTTGCTTTCTAGAGTCTCTAATACAGCAGGAAATTTGAGTGTGCTGAGAAAAAAAGAACAGTGTTTCCTACACATACGGACCATTCTAGTCCAACTCTGCCTCTGAAACTGATACAAAGCACTGGTCCTCTAACATCCAATGCTTGTCACTTAAGATGGGAAACTTGTTAGCTTTGTGAACGATGTAGTTCGTTTGATCTGAAAAGTGACTGCCCTTACCTGAAACGTAGTCTTGCTTGTAGGAAGACACAGAGCCTGGGATTTAACCCCATTTCTGAAGGGAAACACACAGCAGAGTTCTCATCCTCGGATCACACTCAGCTTTGGAGCAAGAAGCACGCTCTTGCTTTCCAGAGTCTCTAATACATCAGGAAACGTGAGTGTGCTCAGAACAAAAGAATGGTGTTTCCTACACATATGGACCATATCTAGTTCAACTCTGCTTCTGAAACTGAAACAAACCACAGGTCCTCTAACATCCAATGCTTGTCAGTTAAGATGAGAAACGTTTGAGCTTCGTGAACGATGTAGTTCATTTGAGCTGTAATGTAACTGCCCTTTCTTGAAACGAAGTGTTCCTTGTAGGAAGACTCAGAGCCTGGGATTTAACTCCATTTCTGAAGGGAAACACACAGCAGAGTTCTCATCCATTGATCACCCTCAGCTTTAGAGCAAGAAGCACGCTCTAGCTTTCTTGAGTCTCTAAGACAGCAGGAAACATGAGTGTGCTGAGAACAAAAGAACGGTGTTTCCTAAACTTACGGACCATATCTAGTCCAACTCTGCTTCTGAAACTGATACAAACCAATGGTCCTCTAACATCCGATGCTTGTCAGTTAAGATGAGAAACGTGTGAGCTTAGTGAACGATGTAGTTCCTTTGCGCTGAAAAGTGACTGCCCTTACCTGAAACGAAGTCTTGCTTGTAGGATGACACAGAGCCTGGAATTTAACTCCATTTCTGATGGGAAACACACAGCATTGTCCTCATCCATGCATCACACTCTGCTTTAGAGTAAGAAGCACGCACTTGCTTTCTAGAGTCTCTAATACAGCAGGAAAGTTGAGTGTGCTCAGAACAAAAGAACGGTGTTTCCTACACATACGGACCATATATAGTCCAACTCTGCTTCTGAAACTGATGCAAAGCACTGCTCCTCTAACATAAAATGCTTGTCAGTTAAGATGGGAAACTTCTTAGCTTTGTGAACGATGTACTTCGTTTGAGATGAAAAGTGACTGCCCTTACCTGAAAAGTAGTCTTGCTTGTAGGAAGACACCAAGCCTGGGTTTTAATCCCATTTCTGAAGGGTACACACAGTAGAGTTCTCATCCAAGGATCACACTCTGCTTTAGAGCAAGAAACACGCTCTAGCTTTCTAGAGTCTCTAATACAGCAGGAAACATGAGTTTGCTCAGGACAAAAGAACGGAATTTCCTACACATACGGACCACATCTACTTCATCTCTGCTTCTGTAACTGAAACAAACCACAGGGCCTATAATATCCAATGCTTGTCAGTTTTGATGAGAATCGTGTGAGCTTCAGGAACGATGTAGTTCGTTTGAGGCATAAATTAACTGCCCTTACCTGAAATGAAGTCTTGGTTGTAGGAAGACTCAGCCTGGGATTTAACTCCATTTCTGAAGTGAAACACACAGCAGAGTTCTCATCCAAGGATCACACTCTGCTTTAGAGCAAGAATCACGCTCTAGCTTTCTAGAGTCTCTAATACAGCAGGAAACTTGAGTTTGCTAAGAACAAAAGAATGGAATTTCCTACACATAGGGACCATATCTACTTCATCTCTGCTTCTGTAACTGAAACAAACCACTGGTCCTCTAACATCCAATGTTAGTCAGTTAAGATGGGAAACGTGTGAGCTTCGTGAACGATGTAGTTAGTTTGAGGTATAAATTAACTGCCCTTACCAAAAAAACGAAGTCTTGCTTGTAGGAAGACTCAGCCTGGGATTTAACTCCATTTCTGAACTAAAACACACAGCAGAGTTCTCATCCATAGATCACACTCTGCTTTAGAGCAAGAAGGACTCACTTGCTTTCTAGAGTCTCTAATACAGAAGGAAACTTGAGTGTGCTGAGAACAAAAGAACGGTGTTTCCTACACATACAGACCACAGCTAGTCCAACTCTGCTTCTAAAACTGATACAAAGCACTGGTCCTCTAACATCCAATGCTTGTCACTTAAGATGGGAAACTTGTTAGCTTCGTGAACGATGTAGTTCCTTTGAGCTGAAAAGTGACTGCCCTTAACTGAAATGAAGTCTTGCTTGTAGGAAGACACAGAGCCTGGGATTTAACTCCATTTCTGAAGTGAAACACACAGCAGAGTTCTCATTCATGCCTCACACTCTGCTTTAGAGCAAGAAGCACACACTTGCTTTCTAGAGTCTCTCATACAGCAGGAAACTTGAGTTTGCTCAGAACAAAAGAACGGAATTTCCTACACATATGGACCATATCTACTTCATCTCTGCTTCTGTAGCTGAAACAAACCACAGGTCCTCTAACATCCAATGCTTTTCAGTTAAGATGAGAAACGTTTGAGCTTTGTGAACGATATAGTTCATTTGAGCTGTAAAGTAACTGCCCTTTCTTGAAACGAAGTCTTCCTTGTAGAAAGAATCACAGCCTGGTATTTAACTCCACTTCTGAAGGGAAACACACAGCAGAGTTCTCATCCATTGATCACCCTCAGCTTTAGAGCAAGAAGCACTCTCTAGCTTTCTAGAGTCTCTAAGACAGCAGGAAACGTGAGTGTGCTGAGAACAAAAGAACGGTGTTTCCTACACTTACG
The DNA here is from genome assembly GCA_949786385.1 of Onychomys leucogaster. NCBI lineage: Eukaryota > Metazoa > Chordata > Mammalia > Rodentia > Cricetidae > Onychomys > Onychomys leucogaster. The sequence continues at coordinate 950,959 of CATKUP010000143.1, forward strand.
GACCATATCTAGTCCAACTCTGCTTCTGAAACTGATACAAACCACTGGTCCTCTAACATCCGATGCTTGTCAGTTAAGATGAGATACGTGTGAGCCTAGTGAACGATGTAGTTCCTTTGCGCTGAAAAGTGTCTGCCCTTACCAGAAACGATGTCTTGCTTGTAGGAAGACACAGAGCCTGGAATTTAACTCCATTTCTGAAGGGAAACACACAGCATAGTTCTCATCCATGCATCACACTCTGCTTTAGAGCAAGAAGCACGCACTTGCTTTCTAGAGTCTCTAATACAGCAGGAAACTTGAGTGTGCTCAGAACAAAAGAACGGTGTTTCCTACACATAAGGACCATATCTAGTCCAACTCTGCTTCTGAAACTGGTACAAAGCACTGGTCCTCTAACATAAAATGCTTGTCAGTTAAGATGGGAAACTTGTTAGCTTTGTGAACGATGTACTTCGTTTGAGATGAAAAGTGACAGCCCTTACCTGAAAAGAAGTCTTGCTTGTAGGAAGACACAGAGCCTGGGATTTAACTCCATTTCTGAAGTGAAACACACAGCAGAGTTCTCATCCAAGGATCACACTCTGCTTTAGAGCAAGAAGCACGCTCTAGCTTTCTAGAGTCTCTAATACAGCAGGAAACTTGAGTTTGCTAAGAACAAACGAATGGAATTTCCTACACATAGGGACCATATCTACTTCATCTCTGCTTCTGTAACTGAAACAAACCACTGGTCCTCTAACATCCAATGCTAGTCAGTTAAGATGGGAAACTTGTTAGCTTTGTGAACGATGTACTTCGTTTGAGATGAAAAGAGACAGCCCTTACCTGAAAAGAAGTCTTGCTTGTAGGAAGACACAGAGCCTGGGATTTAACCCCATTTCTGAAGGGAAACACACAGCAGAGTTCTCATCCAAGGATCACACTCTGCTTTAGAGCAAGAAGCACGCTCTAGCTTTCTAGAGTCTCTAATATAGCAGGAAACTTGAGTTTGCTCAGAACAAAAGAACGGAATTTCCTACACATACGGACCATATCTACTTCATCTCTGCTTCTGTAATTGAAACAAACCACAGGTCCTCTATCATCCAATGCTTGTCAGTATAGATGAGAAACGTGTGAGCTTCGTGAACGATGTAGTTAGTTTGAGGTATAAATTAACTGCCCTTACCAAAAAAACGAAGTCTTGCTTGTAGGAAGACTCAGCCTGGGATTTAACTCCATTTCTGAACTAAAACACACAGCAGAGTTCTCATCCATAGATCACACTCTGCTTTAGAGCAAGAAGGACTCACTTGCTTTCTAGAGTCTCTAATACAGAAGGAAACTTGAGTGTGCTGAGAACAAAAGAACGGTGTTTCCTACACATACAGACCACAGCTAGTCCAACTCTGCTTCTAAAACTGATACAAAGCACTGGTCCTCTAACATCCAATGCTTGTCACTTAAGATGGGAAACTTGTTAGCTTCGTGAACGATGTAGTTCCTTTGAGCTGAAAAGTGACTGCCCTTAACTGAAATGAAGTCATGCTTGTAGGAAGACACAGAGCCTGGGATTTAACTCCATTTCTGAAGTGAAACACACAGCAGAGTTCTCATTCATGCCTCACACTCTGCTTTAGAGCAAGAAGCACACACTTGCTTTCTAGAGTCTCTCATACAGCAGGAAACTTGAGTTTGCTCAGAACAAAAGAACGGAATTTCCTACACATATGGACCATATCTACTTCATCTCTGCTTCTGTAGCTGAAACAAACCACGGGTCCTCTAACATCCAATGCTTTTCAGTTAAGATGAGAAACGTTTGAGCTTTGTGAACGATATAGTTCATTTGAGCTGTAAAGTAACTGCCCTTTCTTGAAACGAAGTCTTCCTTGTAGAAAGAATCACAGCCTGGGATTTAACTCCACTTCTGAAGGGAAACACACAGCAGAGTTCTCATCCATTGACCACCCTCAGCTTTAGAGCAAGAAGCACTCTCTAGCTTTCTAGAGTCTCTAAGACAGCAGGAAACGTGAGTGTGCTGAGAACAAAAGAACGGTGTTTCCTACACTTACGGACCATATCTAGTCCAACTCTGCTTCTGAAACTGATACAAACCACTGGTCCTCTAACATCCGATGCTTGTCAGTTAAGATGAGATACGTGTGAGCCTAGTGAACGATGTAGTTCCTTTGCGCTGAAAAGTGTCTGCCCTTACCAGAAACGATGTCTTGCTTGTAGGAAGACACAGAGCCTGGAATTTAACTCCATTTCTGAAGGGAAACACACAGCATAGTTCTCATCCATGCATCACACTCTGCTTTAGAGCAAGAAGCACGCACTTGCTTTCTAGAGTCTCTAATACAGCAGGAAACTTGAGTGTGCTCAGAACAAAAGAACGGTGTTTCCTACACATAAGGACCATATCTAGTCCAACTCTGATTCTGAAACTGGTACAAAGCACTGGTCCTCTAACATAAAATGCTTGTCAGTTAAGATGGGAAACTTGTTAGCTTTGTGAACGATGTACTTCGTTTGAGATGAAAAGTGACAGCCCTTACCTGAAAAGAAGTCTTGCTTGTAGGAAGACACAGAGCCTGGGATTTAACTCCATTTCTGAAGTGAAACACACAGCAGAGTTCTCATCCAAGGATCACACTCTGCTTTAGAGCAAGAAGCACGCTCTAGCTTTCTAGAGTCTCTAATACAGCAGGAAACTTGAGTTTGCTAAGAACAAACGAATGGAATTTCCTACACATAGGGACCATATCTACTTCATCTCTGCTTCTGTAACTGAAACAAACCACAGGTCCTCTAACATCCAATGTTTGTCAAATTAGATGAGAAACGTGTGAGCTTCGTGAATGATGTAGTTAGTTTGAGATATAAATTAACTGCCCTTACCTGAAACGAAGTCTTCCTTGTAGGAAGCCTCAGCCTGGGATTTAACACCATTTCTGAAGTGAAACACACAGCAGAGTTCTCATCCATAGATCACACTCTTCTTTAGATCAAGAAGGATGCTCTTGTTTTCTAGATTCTCTAATACAGCAGGAAACTTGATTGTGCTGAGAACAAAAGAACGGTGTTTCCTACACATACGGACCATATCTAGTTCAACTTTGCTACTGAAACCGAAACAAACCACAGGTCGTCTAACATCGAATGCTTGTCAGTTAAGATGAGAAACGTGTCAGCTTCGTGAACGATGTAGTTCCTTTGAGCTGAAAAGTGAGTGTGTTTACCTGAAATGAAGACTTGCTTGTAGGAAGACACAGAGCTAGGGCTTTAACTCCATTTAAGAAAGGAAACACACAGGTCAGTTCTCATCCCTGAAACACACTCTGCTTTAGAGCAAGAGGCACGCTCTTGCTTTCTAGAGTCTCTAATACAACAGGAAACGAGAGTGAGCTCAGAAAAAAAGAACGGTGTTTCCTACACATAAGGACCATATCTAGTTCAACTCTGCTTCTAAAATTGATACAAACCACAGGTCCTCTAACATCCAATGCTTGACAGATAAGATGAGAAACATGTGAGCTTCATGAACGATGTAGTTCGTTTGACCTGAAAAGTGACTGCCCTTACCTGAAACGAAGTCTTCCTTGTAGGACGACTCAGAGCCTGGGATTTAACTCCATTTCTGAAGTGAAACACACAGCAGAGTTCTCATCCATTGCTCACCCTCTGCTTTAGAGCAAGAAGCACGCTCTAGCTCTCTAGAGTTTCTAAGACAGCAGGAAACGTGAGTGTGCTGAGAACAAAGAACAGTGTTTTCTACACTTACGGACCATATCAAGTCCAACTCTGCTTCTGAAACTGATACAAAGCACAGGTCCTCTAACATCCAATGCTTGACAGATAAGATGAGAAACGTGTGAGCTTCATGAACTATGTAGTTCATTTGAGTGAAAAGTGACTGCCCTTAACTGAAACGAAGTCTTGCTTGTAGCAAGTCACAGAGCCTGGGATTTAACCCCATATCTGAAGTGAAACACACAGTAAAGTTCTCATCCATTGAACACACTCTGCTTTAGAGCAAGAGGCACGCTCTAGCTTTCTAGAGTCTCTAATACAGCAGGAAACTTTAGTGTGCTGAGAACAAAAGAACGGTGTTTCCTACACATACGGACCATATCTAGTTAAACTCTGCTTCTGAAACTGAAACAAACCACAGGTCGTCTAACATCAAATGCTTGTCAGTTATGATGAGAAACGTGTCAGCTTCGTGAACGATGTAGTTCCTTTGAGCTAAAAAGTCACTGTGTTTACCTGAAATGAAGACTTGCTTGTAGGAAGACACAGAGCTTGGGAGTTAACTCCATTTAAGAAAGGAAACACACAGCACAGTTCTCATCCATGGATCACACTCTGCTTTAGAGCAAGAAGCACGCTCTTGCTTTCCAGAGTCTCTAATACATCAGGAAACGTGAGTGTGCTCAGAACAAAAGAACGGTGTTTCCTACACATACGGACCATATCTAGTCCAACTCTGATTCTGAAAATGATACAAAGCACTGGTCATCTAACATAAAATGCTTGTCAGTTAAGATGGGAAACTTGTCAGCTTTGTGAACGATGTACTACGTTTGAGATGAAAAGTGACTGTGTTTACCTGAAACGAAGTCTTGCTTGTAGGAAGACACAGAGCCAGGGATTTAACACCATTTCTGAAGGGAAACACACAGCAGAGTTGTCATCCAAGGATCACACTCAGCTTTAGAGCAAGAAGCACGCTCTTGCTTTCCAGAGTCTCTAATACATCAGGAAACGTGAGTGTGCTCAGAACAAAAGAACGGTGTTTCCTACACATAAGGACCATATCTACTTCATCTCTGCTTCTGTAACTGAAACAAACAACAGGTCCTCTAACATCCAATGCTTGTCAGTTTAGATGAGAAACGTGTGAGCTTCGTGAACGATATAGTTAGTTTGAGGTATAAATTAACTGCCCTTACCTGAAACGAAGTATTGCTTGTAGGAAGACTCAGCCTGGGATTTAACCCCATTTCTGAAGGGAAACACACAGCAGAGTTCTCATCCATAGATCACACTCAGCTTTAGAGCAAGAAGCACGCTCTTGCTTTCCAGAGTCTCTAATACATCACGAAACGTGAGTGTGCTCAGAACAAAAGAACGGTGTTTCCTACACATACGGACCATTTCTAGTCCAACTCTGCTTCTAAAATTGATACAAACCACAGGTCCTCTAACATCCAATGCTTGACAGATAAGATGAGAAACGTGTGAGCTTTATGATCTATGTAGTTCGTTTGAGCTGAAAAGTGACTGCCCTTACCTGAAACGAAGTCTTGTTTGTAGGAAGACACAGAGCCTGGGATTTAACTCCATTTCTGTAGGGAAACACACAGAAGAGTTCTCATCCATGGATCACCCTCTGCTTTAGAGCAAGAAGCACGCTCTTGCTTTCCAGAGTCTCTAATACAGCAGGAAATGTGAGTGTGCTCAGAACAAAAGAACGGTGTTTCCTACACATACGGACGATATCTAGTTCAATTCTGCTTCTGAAACTGAAACAAACCACAGGTCCTCTAACATCCAATGCTTGTCAGTTAAGATGAGAAACATGTGAGCTTCGTGAACGATGTAGTTCCTTTGAGCTGAAAAGTGACTGTGTTTACCTGAAATGAAGACTTGCTTGTAGGAAGACACAGACATTGGGATTTAACTCCATTTAAGAATGGAAACACACAGCACAGTTCTCATCCATGAAACAGTGTCTGCTTTAGAGCAAGAGGCATGTTCTTGCTTTCTAGAATCTCTAATACAGCATTAAAGGAAAGTGTGCTCAGAAAAAAGAACGGTGTTTCCTACACATACGGACCATATCTAGTCCAACTCTGCTTCTGAAATTGTTACAAAGCACAGGTACTCTAACATCCAATGCTTGTCATTTAAGATGAGAAACGTGTGAGCTTCGTGAATGATGTAGTTCGTTTGAGCTGAAAAGTGACTGCCATTACCTGAAAAGGAGTATTGCTTGTAGGAAGACACAGAGCCTGGGATTTAACTCCATTTCTGAAGGGAAACACACAGCATATTTCTCATCCATGCATCACACTCTGCTTTAGAGCAAGAGGCACGCTCTTGCTTTCTAGAGTCTCTCATACAGCAAGAAACTTGAGTGTGCTCAGAACAAAAGAACGGTGTTTCCTACACATACGGACCATATCTAGTTCAACTCTGCTTCTGAAACTGAAACAAAGCACAGGTCCTCTAACATCGAGTGCTTGTCAGTTAAGATGAGAAACGTGTGAGCTTTGTGAACGATGTAGTTCCATTGAGCTGAAAAGTGACTGTGTTTACATGAAATGAAGACTTGCTTTTAGGAAGACACAGAGCATGGGATTTAACTCCATTTAAGAACGGAAACACACAGCACAGTTCTCATCCATGAAACACACTCTGCTTTAGAGCAAGAGGCACGCTCTTGCTTTCTAGAGTCTCTAATACAGCAGGAAACGAGAGTGAGCTCTGAAAAAAAGAACGGTGTTTCCTTCACATAAGCACCATATCTAGTTCAACTCTGCTTCTAAAATTGATACAAACCACAGGTCCTCTAACATCCAGTGCTTGACAGATAAGATGAGAAACGTGTGAGCTTCATGAACTATGTAGTTCGTTTGAGCTGAATAGTGACTGCCTTTACCTGAAACGATGTCTTTCCTGTAGGAAGACACAGAGCCTTGGAATTAACTCCATTTATGAAGGGAAACACACAGCAGAGTTCTCCTCCATAGATCACACTCTGCTTTACAGCAAGAAGCACGCTCTTGCATTCCAGAGTCTCTAATACAACAGGAAACGTGAGTGTGCTCAGAACAAAAGAACGGTGTTTCCTACACATAGGAGCCATATCTAGTTCAACTCTGCTTCTGAAACTGAAACAAACCACAGGTCCTCTAACATCCAATGCTTGTCACTTTAGATGAGAATTGTGTGAGCTTCGGGAACGATGTAGTTAGTTTGAGGTATAAATTATCTGCCCTTACCTGAAACGAAGTCTTGCTTGTAGGAAGACACAGAGCCTGGGGTTTAACTCCATTTCTGAAGGGAAACACAAAGTAGAGTTCTCATCCATGGATCACCCTCTGCTTTAGAGCAAGAAGCACACACTTGCTTTCCAGAATCTCTAATACAGCAGGAAACGTGAGTGTGCTCAGAACAAAGAACAGTGTTACCTACACATATGGACCATATCTAGTTCAACTCTGCTTCTGAAACTGAAACAAACCACAGGTCCTCTAACATCGAATGCTTGTCAGTTCAGATGAGAAACGTGTGAGCTTCGTGAATGATGTAGTTCCTTTGAGCTGAAAAGTGACTGCCCTGACCTGAAACGAAGTCTTGCATGTATGAAGACACAGAGCCTGGGATTTAACTCCATTTTTGAAGGGAAAAACACAGCAGAGTTCTCATCCATGGATCACACTCTGCTTTAGAGCAAGAAGCACGCTCTTGCTTTCCAGAGTCTCTCATACAGGAGGAAACGTGAGTGTGCTCAGAACAAAAGAACGGTGTTTCCTACACATACGGACCATATCTAATTCAACTCTGCTTCTGAAACTGAAACAAAGCACAGGTCCTCTAACATCCAATGCTTGTCAGTTTAGATGAGAAACGTGTGAGCTTCGTGAACGATGTAGTTCGTTTGAGCTGTAAAGAAACTGCCCTTACTTGAAACGAAGTCTTGTATGTTGGAAGACACAGAGCCTGGGATTTAACTCCATTTAAGAATGGAAACACAAAGCACAGTTCTTATCCATGAAACACACTCTGCTTTGGAGCAAGAGGCACGCTCTTGCTTTCTAGAGTCTCTAATACAGCAGGAAAAGAGAGTGAGCTCAGAAAAAAAGAACGGTGTTTACTATACATAATCAACACATCTAGTTCAACTCTGCTTCTAAAATTGATACAAACCACAGGTCCTCTAACATCCAATGCTTGACAGATAAGATGAGAAACGTGTGAGCTTCATGAACTATGTAGTTCGTTTGAGCTGAAAAGTGACTGCCCTTACCTGAAAAGAAGTCTTGTTTGTAGGAAGACACAGAGCCTGGGATTTAACTCCATTTCTGTAGTGAAACACACAGCAGAGTTCTCATCCATTGATCACCCTCTGCTTTAGAGCAAGAAGCATGCTCTAGCTCTCTAGAGTTTCTAAGACAGCAGGAAACGTGAGTGTGCTGAGAACAAAGAACGGTGTTTCCTACACTTACGGACCATATCAAGTCCAACTCTGCTTCTGAAGCTGATACAAAGCACAGGTCCTCTAACATCCAATGCTTGACAGATAAGATGAGAAACGTATGAGCTTTGTAAACGATGTAGTTCGTTTGAGCTGTAAAGTAACTGCCCTACTTGAAACGAAGTCTTTCTTGTAGGAAGACTCAGAGCCTGGGATTTAACTCCATTTCTGAAGTGAAACACACAGCAAAGTTCTCATCCATTGAACACACTCTGCTTTAGAGCAAGAAGCACGCTCTACCTTTCTAGAGTCTCTCATACAGCAGGAAACTTGAGTTTGCTCAGAACAAAAGACGGAATTTCCTACACATACGGACAATATCTACTTCATCTCTGCTTCTGTAACTGAAACAAACCACAGGTCCTCTAACATCCAATGCTTGTCAGTTTAGATGAGAAACGTGTGAGCTTCGTGAACGATATAGTCAGTTTGAGGTATAAATTAACTGCCCTTACCTGAAACGAAGTATTGCTTGTAGGAAGACTCAGCCTGGGATTTAACACCATTTCTGAAGGGAAACACACAGCAGAGTTCTCATCCAAGGATCACACTCAGCTTTAGAGCAAGAAGCACGCTCTTGCTTTCCAGAGTCTCTAATACATCACAAAACGTGAGTGGGCTCAGAACAAAAGAACGGTGTTTCCTACACATACGGACCATTTCTAGTCCAACTCTGCTTCTAAAATTGATACAAACCACAGGTCCTCTAACATCCAATGCTTGACAGATAAGAGGAGAAACGTGTGAGCTTTATGAACTATGTAGTTCCTTTGAGCTGAAAAGTGACTGCCCTTACCTGAAACGAAGTCTTGCTTGTAGGAAGACACAGAGCCTGGGATTTAACTCCATTTCTGAAGGGAAACACACAGCAGAGTTCTCATCCATGCATCACACTCTGCTTTAGAGGAAGAAGCACGCACTTGCTTTCTAGAGTCTCTAATACAGCAGGAAACATGAGTGTGCTCAGAACAAAAAAATGGTGTTTCCTACACATACGGACCATATCTAGTCCAACTCTGCTTCTGAAACTGATACAAAGCACTGGTCCTCTAACATAAAATGCTTGTCAGTTAAGATGGGACACTTGTTAGCTTTGTGAACGATGTACTACGTTTGAGATGAAAAGTGACTGTGTTTACCAGAAAAGAAGTCTTGCTTGTAGGAAGACACAGAGCCTGGGATTTAACCCCATTTCTGAAGGGAAACACACAGCAGAGTTCTCATCCAAGGATCACACTCAGCTTTAGAGCAAGAAGCACGCTCTTGCTTTCCAGAGTCTCTAATACATCAGGAAATGTGAGGGTGCTCAGAACAAAAGAACGGTGTTTCCTACACATAAGGACCATATCTAGTTCAACTCTGCTTCTTAAACTGAAACAAACCACATTTCCTCTAACACTGAATGCTTGTCAGTTAAGATGAGAAACGTATGAGCTTTGTGAACGATGTAGTTCATTTGAGCTGTAAAGTAACTGCCCTTACTTGAAACGAAGTCTTTCTTGTAGGAAGACACAGAGCCTGGGATTTAACCCCATTTCTGAAGGGAAACACACAGCAGAGTTCTCATCCATGGAACACACTCTGCTTTAGAGCAAGAAGCACGCTCTTGCTTTCTAGAGTCTCTAATACAGCAGTTAACGTGAGTGTGCTCAGAACAGAAGAACGATGTTTCCTACACATATGGACCATATCTAGTTCAACTCTGCTTCTGAAACTGAAACAAAGCACAGGTCCTCTAACATCCAATGCTTGTCAGTTAAGATGAGAAATGTTTGAGCTTCTTGAACGATGTAGTTCGTTTGAGCTGTAAAGTAACTGCCCTTATTGAAACGAAGTCTTCCTTGTAGGACGACTCAGAGCCTGGAATTTAACTCCATTTGTGAAGTGCAACACACAGCAGAGTTCTCATCCTTTGATACCCTCTGCTTTAGAGCAAGAAGCACGCTCTAGCTTTCTAGAGTCTCTAAGACATCAGAAAACGTGAGTGTGCTGAGAACAAAAGAACGGTGTTTCCTACACTTACGGACCATATCTAGTTCAACTCTGCTTCTGAAACTGATACAAAGCAATGGTCCTCTAACATCCAATGCTTGTCAGTTAAGATGAGAAACGTGTGAGCTTAGTGAACAATGTAGTTCCTTTGCGCTGAAAAGTGACTGCCCTTACCTGAAACGAAGTCTTGCTTGTAGGAAGACACAGAGCCTGGAATTCAACTCCATTTCTGATGGGAAACACACAGCATTGTCCTCATCCATGCATCACACTTTGCTTTAGAGTAAGAAGCACTTACTTGCTTTCTAGAGTCTCTAATACAGGAGGAAACTTGAGTGTGCTCAGAACAAAAGAACGGTGTTTCCTACACATAAGGACCATATCTAGTCCAACTCTGCTTCTGAAACTGATGCAAAGCACTGGTCCTCTAACATAAAATGCTTGTCAGTTAAGATGGGAAACTTGTTAGCTTTGTGAACGATGTACTTCGTTTGAGATGAAAAGTGACTGCCCTTATCTGAAAAGAAGTCTAGCTTGTAGGAAGACACCAAGCATGTGTTTTAATCCCATTTCTGAAGGGTACACACAGTAGAGATCTCATCCAAGGATCACAATCTGCTTTAGAGCAAGAAGCACGCTCTAGCTTTCTAGAGTCTCTAATACAGCAGGAAACTTGAGTTTGCTCAGAACAAAAGAACGGAATTTCCTACACATAAGGGCCACATCTACTTCATCTCTGCTTCTGTAACTGAAACAAACCACAGGGCCTATAATATCCAATGCTTGTCAGTTTTGATGAGAATCGTGTGAGCTTCAGGAACGATGTAGTTCGTTTGAGGTATAAATTAACTGCCCTTACCTGAAATGAAGTCTTGCTTGTAGGAAGACTCAGCCTGGGATTTAACTCCATTTCTGAAGTGAAACACACAGCAGAGTTCTCATCCAAGGATCACACTCTGCTTTAGAGCAAGAATCACGCTCTAGCTTTCTAGAGTCTCTAATACAGCAGGAAACTTGAGTTTGCTAAGAACAAAAGAATGGAATTTCCTACACATAGGGACCATATCTACTTCATCTCTGCTTCTGTAACTGAAACAAACCACTGGTCCTCTAACATCCAATGCTAGTCAGTTAAGATGGGAAACTTGTTAGCTTTGTGAACGATGTACTTCGTTTGAGATGAAAAGTGACAGCCCTTACCTGAAAAGAAGTCTTGCTTGTAGGAAGACACAGAGCCTGGGATTTAACCCCATTTTTGAAGGGAAACACACAGCAGAGTTCTCATCCAAGGATCACACTCTGCTTTAGAGCAAGAAGCACGCTCTAGCTTTCTAGAGTCTCTAATATAGCAGGAAACCTGAGTTTGCTCAGAACAAAAGAACGGAATTTCCTACACATACGGACCATATCTACTTCATCTCTGCTTCTGTAACTGAAACAAACCACAGGTCCTCTATCATCCAATGCTTGTCAGTATAGATGAGAAACGTGTGAGCTTCGTGAACGATGTAGTTATTTTGAGGTATAAATTAACTGCCCTTACCAAAAAAACGAAGTCTTGCTTGTAGGAAGACTCAGCCTGTGATTTAACTAGATTTCTGAAGTGAAACACACAGCAGAGTACTCATCCAAGGATCACACTCTGCTTTAGAGCAAGAATCACGCTCTAGCTTTCTAGAGTCTCTAATACAGCAGGAAACTTTTGTTTGCTAAGAACAAAAGAACGGAATTTCCTACACATAGGGACCATATCTACTTCATCTCTGCTTCTGTAACTGAAACAAACCACTGGTCCTCTAACATCCAATGCTTATCAGTTTAGATGAGAAACGTGTGAGCTTCGTGAACGATGTAGTTCCTTTGAGCTGAAAAGTTACTGTGTTTACTTGAAATGAAGACTTGCTTGTAGGAAGACACAGAGCCTGGGATTTAACCCCATTTCTGAAGTGAAACACACAGCAGAGTTCTCATCCATAGATCACACTCTGCTTTAGAGCAAGAAGGACGCTCTTGCTTTCTAGAGTCTCTAATACAGCAGGAAAATTGAGTGTGCTGAGAACAGAAGTATGGTGTTTCCTACACATACGGACCATTTCTAGTCCAACTCTGCCTCTGAAACTGATACAAAGCACTGGTCCTCTAACATCCAATGCTTGTCACTTAAGATGGGAAACTTGTTAGTTTGTGAACAATGTAGTTCGTTTGAGCTGAAAAGTGACTGCCCTTAACTGCAAAGAGGTCTTGCTTGTAGGAAGACACAAAGCCTTGGATTTAACCCCATTTCTGAAGGGAAACACACAGCAGAGTTCTCATCCAAGGATCACACTCTGCTTTAGAGCAAGAATCACGCTCTACCTTTAGAGTCTCGAATAAAGCAGGAAACTTTTGTTTGCTAAGAACAAAAGAACGGAATTTCCTACACATAGGGACCATATCTACTTCATCTATGCTTCTGTAACTGAAACAAACCACAGGTCCTCTAACATCCAATGCTTGTCAGTATAGAGGAGAAACGTGTGAGCTTCGTGAACGATGTAGTTAGTTTGAGGTATAAATTACCTGCCCTTACCAAAAAAACGAAGTCTTGCTTGTAGGAAGACTCAGCCTGGGATTTAACTCCATTTCTGAAGTGAAACACACAGCAGAGTTCTCATCCATAGATCACACTCTGCTTTAGAGCAAGAAGGACGCTCTTGCTTTCTAGAGTCTCTAATACAGAAGGAAACTTGAGTGTGCTGAGAACAAAATAACGGTGTTTCCTACACATACGGACCATATCTAGTCCAACTCTGCTTCTAAAACTGATACAAAGCACTGGTCCTCTAACATCCAATGCTTGTCACTTAAGATGGGAAACTTGTTAGCTTCGTGAACAATGTAGTTCCTTTGAGTTGAAAAGTGACTGCCCTTAACTGAAACGATGTCTATCTTGTAGGAAGACTCAGCCTGGGATTTAACTCTATTTCTGAAGTGAAACACACAGCAGAGTTTTCATCCAAGGATCACAGTCTGCTTTAGAGCAAGAATCACGCTCTACCTTTAGAGTCTCGAATAAAGCAGGAAACTTGAGTTTGCTTAAAACAGAAGAACGGAATTTCCTACACATACGGACCATATCTACTTTATCTCTGCTTCTGTAACTGAAACAAACCACAGGTCGTCTAACATCCAATGCTTGTCAGTTTAGATGAGAAACGTGTGAGCTTCGTGAACGATGTAGTTAGTTTGAGGTATAAATTAACTGCCCTTACCTGCAACGAAGTATTGCTTGTAGGAAGACTCAGCCTGGGATATAACTCCATTTTTGAAGTGAAATACACAGCAGAGTTCTCATCCATAGATCACAATCTGCTTTAGAGCAAGAAGGAAACTCTTGCTTTCTAGAGTCTCTAATACAGCAGGAAATTTGAGTGTGCTGAGAAAAAAAGAACAGTGTTTCCTACACATACGGACCATTCTAGTCCAACTCTGCCTCTGAAACTGATACAAAGCACTGGTCCTCTAACATCCAATGCTTGTCACTTAAGATGGGAAACTTGTTAGCTTTGTGAACGATGTAGTTCGTTTGATCTGAAAAGTGACTGCCCTTACCTGAAACGTAGTCTTGCTTGTAGGAAGACACAGAGCCTGGGATTTAACCCCATTTCTGAAGGGAAACACACAGCAGAGTTCTCATCCTCGGATCACACTCAGCTTTGGAGCAAGAAGCACGCTCTTGCTTTCCAGAGTCTCTAATACATCAGGAAACGTGAGTGTGCTCAGAACAAAAGAATGGTGTTTCCTACACATATGGACCATATCTAGTTCAACTCTGCTTCTGAAACTGAAACAAACCACAGGTCCTCTAACATCCAATGCTTGTCAGTTAAGATGAGAAACGTTTGAGCTTCGTGAACGATGTAGTTCATTTGAGCTGTAATGTAACTGCCCTTTCTTGAAACGAAGTGTTCCTTGTAGGAAGACTCAGAGCCTGGGATTTAACTCCATTTCTGAAGGGAAACACACAGCAGAGTTCTCATCCATTGATCACCCTCAGCTTTAGAGCAAGAAGCACGCTCTAGCTTTCTTGAGTCTCTAAGACAGCAGGAAACATGAGTGTGCTGAGAACAAAAGAACGGTGTTTCCTAAACTTACGGACCATATCTAGTCCAACTCTGCTTCTGAAACTGATACAAACCAATGGTCCTCTAACATCCGATGCTTGTCAGTTAAGATGAGAAACGTGTGAGCTTAGTGAACGATGTAGTTCCTTTGCGCTGAAAAGTGACTGCCCTTACCTGAAACGAAGTCTTGCTTGTAGGATGACACAGAGCCTGGAATTTAACTCCATTTCTGATGGGAAACACACAGCATTGTCCTCATCCATGCATCACACTCTGCTTTAGAGTAAGAAGCACGCACTTGCTTTCTAGAGTCTCTAATACAGCAGGAAAGTTGAGTGTGCTCAGAACAAAAGAACGGTGTTTCCTACACATACGGACCATATATAGTCCAACTCTGCTTCTGAAACTGATGCAAAGCACTGCTCCTCTAACATAAAATGCTTGTCAGTTAAGATGGGAAACTTGTTAGCTTTGTGAACGATGTACTTCGTTTGAGATGAAAAGTGACTGCCCTTACCTGAAAAGTAGTCTTGCTTGTAGGAAGACACCAAGCCTGGGTTTTAATCCCATTTCTGAAGGGTACACACAGTAGAGTTCTCATCCAAGGATCACACTCTGCTTTAGAGCAAGAAACACGCTCTAGCTTTCTAGAGTCTCTAATACAGCAGGAAACATGAGTTTGCTCAGGACAAAAGAACGGAATTTCCTACACATACGGACCACATCTACTTCATCTCTGCTTCTGTAACTGAAACAAACCACAGGGCCTATAATATCCAATGCTTGTCAGTTTTGATGAGAATCGTGTGAGCTTCAGGAACGATGTAGTTCGTTTGAGGCATAAATTAACTGCCCTTACCTGAAATGAAGTCTTGGTTGTAGGAAGACTCAGCCTGGGATTTAACTCCATTTCTGAAGTGAAACACACAGCAGAGTTCTCATCCAAGGATCACACTCTGCTTTAGAGCAAGAATCACGCTCTAGCTTTCTAGAGTCTCTAATACAGCAGGAAACTTGAGTTTGCTAAGAACAAAAGAATGGAATTTCCTACACATAGGGACCATATCTACTTCATCTCTGCTTCTGTAACTGAAACAAACCACTGGTCCTCTAACATCCAATGTTAGTCAGTTAAGATGGGAAACGTGTGAGCTTCGTGAACGATGTAGTTAGTTTGAGGTATAAATTAACTGCCCTTACCAAAA
Organism: Onychomys leucogaster; assembly: GCA_949786385.1. Taxonomy (NCBI): domain Eukaryota; kingdom Metazoa; phylum Chordata; class Mammalia; order Rodentia; family Cricetidae; genus Onychomys; species Onychomys leucogaster. The sequence goes on from CATKUP010000143.1 coordinate 966,510, forward strand.
AAACGAAGTCTTGCTTGTAGGAAGACTCAGCCTGGGATTTAACTCCATTTCTGAACTAAAACACACAGCAGAGTTCTCATCCATAGATCACACTCTGCTTTAGAGCAAGAAGGACTCACTTGCTTTCTAGAGTCTCTAATACAGAAGGAAACTTGAGTGTGCTGAGAACAAAAGAACGGTGTTTCCTACACATACAGACCACAGCTAGTCCAACTCTGCTTCTAAAACTGATACAAAGCACTGGTCCTCTAACATCCAATGCTTGTCACTTAAGATGGGAAACTTGTTAGCTTCGTGAACGATGTAGTTCCTTTGAGCTGAAAAGTGACTGCCCTTAACTGAAATGAAGTCTTGCTTGTAGGAAGACACAGAGCCTGGGATTTAACTCCATTTCTGAAGTGAAACACACAGCAGAGTTCTCATTCATGCCTCACACTCTGCTTTAGAGCAAGAAGCACACACTTGCTTTCTAGAGTCTCTCATACAGCAGGAAACTTGAGTTTGCTCAGAACAAAAGAACGGAATTTCCTACACATATGGACCACATCTACTTCATCTCTGCTTCTGTAGCTGAAACAAACCACAGGTCCTCTAACATCCAATGCTTTTCAGTTAAGATGAGAAACGTTTGAGCTTTGTGAACGATATAGTTCATTTGAGCTGTAAAGTAACTGCCCTTTCTTGAAACGAAGTCTTCCTTGTAGAAAGAATCACAGCCTGGTATTTAACTCCACTTCTGAAGGGAAACACACAGCAGAGTTCTCATCCATTGATCACCCTCAGCTTTAGAGCAAGAAGCACTCTCTAGCTTTCTAGAGTCTCTAAGACAGCAGGAAACGTGAGTGTGCTGAGAACAAAAGAACGGTGTTTCCTACACTTACGGACCATATCTAGTCCAACTCTGCTTCTGAAACTGATACAAACCACTGGTCCTCTAACATCCGATGCTTGTCAGTTAAGATGAGATACGTGTGAGCCTAGTGAACGATGTAGTTCCTTTGCGCTGAAAAGTGTCTGCCCTTACCAGAAACGATGTCTTGCTTGTAGGAAGACACAGAGCCTGGAATTTAACTCCATTTCTGAAGGGAAACACACAGCATAGTTCTCATCCATGCATCACACTCTGCTTTAGAGCAAGAAGCACGCACTTGCTTTCTAGAGTCTCTAATACAGCAGGAAACTTGAGTGTGCTCAGAACAAAAGAACGGTGTTTCCTACACATAAGGACCATATCTAGTCCAACTCTGCTTCTGAAACTGGTACAAAGCACTGGTCCTCTAACATAAAATGCTTGTCAGTTAAGATGGGAAACTTGTTAGCTTTGTGAACGATGTACTTCGTTTGAGATGAAAAGTGACAGCCCTTACCTGAAAAGAAGTCTTGCTTGTAGGAAGACACAGAGCCTGGGATTTAACTCCATTTCTGAAGTGAAACACACAGCAGAGTTCTCATCCAAGGATCACACTCTGCTTTAGAGCAAGAAGCACGCTCTAGCTTTCTAGAGTCTCTAATACAGCAGGAAACTTGAGTTTGCTAAGAACAAACGAATGGAATTTCCTACACATAGGGACCATATCTACTTCATCTCTGCTTCTGTAACTGAAACAAACCACTGGTCCTCTAACATCCAATGCTAGTCAGTTAAGATGGGAAACTTGTTAGCTTTGTGAACGATGTACTTCGTTTGAGATGAAAAGTGACAGCCCTTACCTGAAAAGAAGTCTTGCTTGTAGGAAGACACAGAGCCTGGGATTTAACTCCATTTCTGAAGGGAAACACACAGCAGAGTTCTCATCCAAGGATCACACTCTGCTTTAGAGCAAGAAGCACGCTCTAGCTTTCTAGAGTCTCTAATATAGCAGGAAACTTGAGTTTGCTCAGAACAAAAGAACGGAATTTCCTACACATACGGACCATATCTACTTCATCTCTGCTTCTGTAATTGAAACAAACCACAGGTCCTCTATCATCCAATGCTTGTCAGTATAGATGAGAAACGTGTGAGCTTCGTGAACGATGTAGTTAGTTTGAGGTATAAATTAACTGCCCTTACCAAAAAAACGAAGTCTTGCTTGTAGGAAGACTCAGCCTGGGATTTAACTCCATTTCTGAACTAAAACACACAGCAGAGTTCTCATCCATAGATCACACTCTGCTTTAGAGCAAGAAGGACTCACTTGCTTTCTAGAGTCTCTAATACAGAAGGAAACTTGAGTGTGCTGAGAACAAAAGAACGGTGTTTCCTACACATACAGACCACAGCTAGTCCAACTCTGCTTCTAAAACTGATACAAAGCACTGGTCCTCTAACATCCAATGCTTGTCACTTAAGATGGGAAACTTGTTAGCTTCGTGAACGATGTAGTTCCTTTGAGCTGAAAAGTGACTGCCCTTAACTGAAATGAAGTCTTGCTTGTAGGAAGACACAGAGCCTGGGATTTAACTCCATTTCTGAAGTGAAACACACAGCAGAGTTCTCATTCATGCCTCACACTCTGCTTTAGAGCAAGAAGCACACACTTGCTTTCTAGAGTCTCTCATACAGCAGGAAACTTGAGTTTGCTCAGAACAAAAGAACGGAATTTCCTACACATATGGACCATATCTACTTCATCTCTGCTTCTGTAGCTGAAACAAACCACGGGTCCTCTAACATCCAATGCTTTTCAGTTAAGATGAGAAACGTTTGAGCTTTGTGAACGATATAGTTCATTTGAGCTGTAAAGTAACTGCCCTTTCTTGAAACGAAGTCTTCCTTGTAGAAAGAATCACAGCCTGGGATTTAACTCCACTTCTGAAGGGAAACACACAGCAGAGTTCTCATCCATTGACCACCCTCAGCTTTAGAGCAAGAAGCACTCTCTAGCTTTCTAGAGTCTCTAAGACAGCAGGAAACGTGAGTGTGCTGAGAACAAAAGAACGGTGTTTCCTACACTTACGGACCATATCTAGTCCAACTCTGCTTCTGAAACTGATACAAACCACTGGTCCTCTAACATCCGATGCTTGTCAGTTAAGATGAGATACGTGTGAGCCTAGTGAACGATGTAGTTCCTTTGCGCTGAAAAGTGTCTGCCCTTACCAGAAACGATGTCTTGCTTGTAGGAAGACACAGAGCCTGGAATTTAACTCCATTTCTGAAGGGAAACACACAGCATAGTTCTCATCCATGCATCACACTCTGCTTTAGAGCAAGAAGCACGCACTTGCTTTCTAGAGTCTCTAATACAGCAGGAAACTTGAGTGTGCTCAGAACAAAAGAACGGTGTTTCCTACACATAAGGACCATATCTAGTCCAACTCTGATTCTGAAACTGGTACAAAGCACTGGTCCTCTAACATAAAATGCTTGTCAGTTAAGATGGGAAACTTGTTAGCTTTGTGAACGATGTACTTCGTTTGAGATGAAAAGTGACAGCCCTTACCTGAAAAGAAGTCTTGCTTGTAGGAAGACACAGAGCCTGGGATTTAACTCCATTTCTGAAGTGAAACACACAGCAGAGTTCTCATCCAAGGATCACACTCTGCTTTAGAGCAAGAAGCACGCTCTAGCTTTCTAGAGTCTCTAATACAGCAGGAAACTTGAGTTTGCTAAGAACAAACGAATGGAATTTCCTACACATAGGGACCATATCTACTTCATCTCTGCTTCTGTAACTGAAACAAACCACTGGTCCTCTAACATCCAATGCTAGTCAGTTAAGAGGGGAAACTTGTTAGCTTTGTGAACGATGTACTTCGTTTGAGATGAAAAGAGACAGCCCTTACCTGAAAAGAAATCTTGCTTGTAGGAAGACACAGAGCCTGGGATTTAACCCCATTTCTGAAGGGAAACACACAGCAGAGTTCTCATCCAAGGATCACACTCTGCTTTAGAGCAAGAAGCACGCTCTAGCTTTCTAGAGTCTCTAATATAGCAGGAAACTTGAGTTTGCTCAGAACAAAAGAACGGAATTTCCTACACATACGGACCATATCTACTTCATCTCTGCTTCTGTAATTGAAACAAACCACAGGTCCTCTATCATCCAATGCTTGTCAGTATAGATGAGAAACGTGTGAGCTTCGTGAACGATGTAGTTAGTTTGAGGTATAAATTAACTGCCCTTACCAAAAAAACGAAGTCTTGCTTGTAGGAAGACTCAGCCTGGGATTTAACTCCATTTCTGAACTAAAACACACAGCAGAGTTCTCATCCATAGATCACACTCTGCTTTAGAGCAAGAAGGACTCACTTGCTTTCTAGAGTCTCTAATACAGAAGGAAACTTGAGTGTGCTGAGAACAAAAGAACGGTGTTTCCTACACATACAGACCACAGCTAGTCCAACTCTGCTTCTAAAACTGATACAAAGCACTGGTCCTCTAACATCCAATGCTTGTCACTTAAGATGGGAAACTTGTTAGCTTCGTGAACGATGTAGTTCCTTTGAGCTGAAAAGTGACTGCCCTTAACTGAAATGAAGTCTTGCTTGTAGGAAGACACAGAGCCTGGGATTTAACTCCATTTCTGAAGTGAAACACACAGCAGAGTTCTCATTCATGCCTCACACTCTGCTTTAGAGCAAGAAGCACACACTTGCTTTCTAGAGTCTCTCATACAGCAGGAAACTTGAGTTTGCTCAGAACAAAAGAACGGAATTTCCTACACATATGGACCATATCTACTTCATCTCTGCTTCTGTAGCTGAAACAAACCACGGGTCCTCTAACATCCAATGCTTTTCAGTTAAGATGAGAAACGTTTGAGCTTTGTGAACGATATAGTTCATTTGAGCTGTAAAGTAACTGCCCTTTCTTGAAACGAAGTCTTCCTTGTAGAAAGAATCACAGCCTGGGATTTAACTCCACTTCTGAAGGGAAACACACAGCAGAGTTCTCATCCATTGATCACCCTCAGCTTTAGAGCAAGAAGCACGCTCTAGCTTTCTAGAGTCTCTAAGACAGCAGGAAACGTGAGTGTGCTGAGAACAAAAGAACGGTGTTTCCTACACTTACGGACCATATCTAGTCCAACTCTGCTTCTGAAACTGATACAAACCACTGGTCCTCTAACATCCGATGCTTGTCAGTTAAGATGAGATACGTGTGAGCCTAGTGAACGATGTAGTTCCTTTGCGCTGAAAAGTGTCTGCCCTTACCAGAAACGATGTCTTGCTTGTAGGAAGACACAGAGCCTGGAATTTAACTCCATTTCTGAAGGGAAACACACAGCATAGTTCTCATCCATGCATCACACTCTGCTTTAGAGCAAGAAGCACGCACTTGCTTTCTAGAGTCTCTAATACAGCAGGAAACTTGAGTGTGCTCAGAACAAAAGAACGGTGTTTCCTACACATAAGGACCATATCTAGTCCAACTCTGATTCTGAAACTGGTACAAAGCACTGGTCCTCTAACATAAAATGCTTGTCAGTTAAGATGGGAAACTTGTTAGCTTTGTGAACGATGTACTTCGTTTGAGATGAAAAGTGACAGCCCTTACCTGAAAAGAAGTCTTGCTTGTAGGAAGACACAGAGCCTGGGATTTAACTCCATTTCTGAAGTGAAACACACAGCAGAGTTCTCATCCAAGGATCACACTCTGCTTTAGAGCAAGAAGCACGCTCTAGCTTTCTAGAGTCTCTAATACAGCAGGAAACTTGAGTTTGCTAAGAACAAACGAATGGAATTTCCTACACATAGGGACCATATCTACTTCATCTCTGCTTCTGTAACTGAAACAAACCACTGGTCCTCTAACATCCAATGCTAGTCAGTTAAGAGGGGAAACTTGTTAGCTTTGTGAACGATGTACTTCGTTTGAGATGAAAAGAGACAGCCCTTACCTGAAAAGAAGTCTTGCTTGTAGGAAGACACAGAGCCTGGGATTTAACCCCATTTCTGAAGGGAAACACACAGCAGAGTTCTCATCCAATGATCACACTCTGCTTTAGAGCAAGAAGCACGCTCTAGCTTTCTAGAGTCTCTAATATAGCAGGAAACTTGAGTTTGCTCAGAACAAAAGAACGGAATTTCCTACACATACGGACCATATCTACTTCATCTCTGCTTCTGTAATTGAAACAAACCACAGGTCCTCTATCATCCAATGCTTGTCAGTATAGATGAGAAACGTGTGAGCTTCGTGAACGATGTAGTTAGTTTGAGGTATAAATTAACTGCCCTTACCAAAAAAACGAAGTCTTGCTTGTAGGAAGACTCAGCCTGGGATTTAACTCCATTTCTGAACTAAAACACACAGCAGAGTTCTCATCCATAGATCACACTCTGCTTTAGAGCAAGAAGGACTCACTTGCTTTCTAGAGTCTCTAATACAGAAGGAAACTTGAGTGTGCTGAGAACAAAAGAACGGTGTTTCCTACACATACAGACCACAGCTAGTCCAACTCTGCTTCTAAAACTGATACAAAGCACTGGTCCTCTAACATCCAATGCTTGTCACTTAAGATGGGAAACTTGTTAGCTTCGTGAACGATGTAGTTCCTTTGAGCTGAAAAGTGACTGCCCTTAACTGAAATGAAGTCTTGCTTGTAGGAAGACACAGAGCCTGGGATTTAACTCCATTTCTGAAGTGAAACACACAGCAGAGTTCTCATTCATGCCTCACACTCTGCTTTAGAGCAAGAAGCACACACTTGCTTTCTAGAGTCTCTCATACAGCAGGAAACTTGAGTTTGCTCAGAACAAAAGAACGGAATTTCCTACACATATGGACCATATCTACTTCATCTCTGCTTCTGTAGCTGAAACAAACCACGGGTCCTCTAACATCCAATGCTTTTCAGTTAAGATGAGAAACGTTTGAGCTTTGTGAACGATATAGTTCATTTGAGCTGTAAAGTAACTGCCCTTTCTTGAAACGAAGTCTTCCTTGTAGAAAGAATCACAGCCTGGTATTTAACTCCACTTCTGAAGGGAAACACACAGCAGAGTTCTCATCCATTGATCACCCTCAGCTTTAGAGCAAGAAGCACTCTCTAGCTTTCTAGAGTCTCTAAGACAGCAGGAAACGTGAGTGTGCTGAGAACAAAAGAACGGTGTTTCCTACACTTACGGACCATATCTAGTCCAACTCTGCTTCTGAAACTGATACAAACCACTGGTCCTCTAACATCCGATGCTTGTCAGTTAAGATGAGATACGTGTGAGCCTAGTGAACGATGTAGTTCCTTTGCGCTGAAAAGTGTCTGCCCTTACCAGAAACGATGTCTTGCTTGTAGGAAGACACAGAGCCTGGAATTTAACTCCATTTCTGAAGGGAAACACACAGCATAGTTCTCATCCATGCATCACACTCTGCTTTAGAGCAAGAAGCACGCACTTGCTTTCTAGAGTCTCTAATACAGCAGGAAACTTGAGTGTGCTCAGAACAAAAGAACGGTGTTTCCTACACATAAGGACCATATCTAGTCCAACTCTGCTTCTGAAACTGGTACAAAGCACTGGTCCTCTAACATAAAATGCTTGTCAGTTAAGATGGGAAACTTGTTAGCTTTGTGAACGATGTACTTCGTTTGAGATGAAAAGTGACAGCCCTTACCTGAAAAGAAGTCTTGCTTGTAGGAAGACACAGAGCCTGGGATTTAACTCCATTTCTGAAGTGAAACACACAGCAGAGTTCTCATCCAAGGATCACACTCTGCTTTAGAGCAAGAAGCACGCTCTAGCTTTCTAGAGTCTCTAATACAGCAGGAAACTTGAGTTTGCTAAGAACAAACGAATGGAATTTCCTACACATAGGGACCATATCTACTTCATCTCTGCTTCTGTAACTGAAACAAACCACTGGTCCTCTAACATCCAATGCTAGTCAGTTAAGATGGGAAACTTGTTAGCTTTGTGAACGATGTACTTCGTTTGAGATGAAAAGAGACAGCCCTTACCTGAAAAGAAGTCTTGCTTGTAGGAAGACACAGAGCCTGGGATTTAACCCCATTTCTGAAGGGAAACACACAGCAGAGTTCTCATCCAAGGATCACACTCTGCTTTAGAGCAAGAAGCACGCTCTAGCTTTCTAGAGTCTCTAATATAGCAGGAAACTTGAGTTTGCTCAGAACAAAATAACGGAATTTCCTACACATACGGACCATATCTACTTCATCTCTGCTTCTGTAATTGAAACAAACCACAGGTCCTCTATCATCCAATGCTTGTCAGTATAGATGAGAAACGTGTGAGCTTCGTGAACGATGTAGTTAGTTTGAGGTATAAATTAACTGCCCTTACCAAAAAAACGAAGTCTTGCTTGTAGGAAGACTCAGCCTGGGATTTAACTCCATTTCTGAACTAAAACACACAGCAGAGTTCTCATCCATAGATCACACTCTGCTTTAGAGCAAGAAGGACTCACTTGCTTTCTAGAGTCTCTAATACAGAAGGAAACTTGAGTGTGCTGAGAACAAAAGAACGGTGTTTCCTACACATACAGACCACAGCTAGTCCAACTCTGCTTCTAAAACTGATACAAAGCACTGGTCCTCTAACATCCAATGCTTGTCACTTAAGATGGGAAACTTGTTAGCTTCGTGAACGATGTAGTTCCTTTGAGCTGAAAAGTGACTGCCCTTAACTGAAATGAAGTCTTGCTTGTAGGAAGACACAGAGCCTGGGATTTAACTCCATTTCTGAAGTGAAACACACAGCAGAGTTCTCATTCATGCCTCACACTCTGCTTTAGAGCAAGAAGCACACACTTGCTTTCTAGAGTCTCTCATACAGCAGGAAACTTGAGTTTGCTCAGAACAAAAGAACGGAATTTCCTACACATATGGACCATATCTACTTCATCTCTGCTTCTGTAGCTGAAACAAACCACGGGTCCTCTAACATCCAATGCTTTTCAGTTAAGATGAGAAACGTTTGAGCTTTGTGAACGATATAGTTCATTTGAGCTGTAAAGTAACTGCCCTTTCTTGAAACGAAGTCTTCCTTGTAGAAAGAATCACAGCCTGGGATTTAACTCCACTTCTGAAGGGAAACACACAGCAGAGTTCTCATCCATTGACCACCCTCAGCTTTAGAGCAAGAAGCACTCTCTAGCTTTCTAGAGTCTCTAAGACAGCAGGAAACGTGAGTGTGCTGAGAACAAAAGAACGGTGTTTCCTACACTTACGGACCATATCTAGTCCAACTCTGCTTCTGAAACTGATACAAACCACTGGTCCTCTAACATCCGATGCTTGTCAGTTAAGATGAGATACGTGTGAGCCTAGTGAACGATGTAGTTCCTTTGCGCTGAAAAGTGTCTGCCCTTACCAGAAACGATGTCTTGCTTGTAGGAAGACACAGAGCCTGGAATTTAACTCCATTTCTGAAGGGAAACACACAGCATAGTTCTCATCCATGCATCACACTCTGCTTTAGAGCAAGAAGCACGCACTTGCTTTCTAGAGTCTCTAATACAGCAGGAAACTTGAGTGTGCTCAGAACAAAAGAACGGTGTTTCCTACACATAAGGACCATATCTAGTCCAACTCTGCTTCTGAAACTGGTACAAAGCACTGGTCCTCTAACATAAAATGCTTGTCAGTTAAGATGGGAAACTTGTTAGCTTTGTGAACGATGTACTTCGTTTGAGATGAAAAGTGACAGCCCTTACCTGAAAAGAAGTCTTGCTTGTAGGAAGACACAGAGCCTGGGATTTAACTCCATTTCTGAAGTGAAACACACAGCAGAGTTCTCATCCAAGGATCACACTCTGCTTTAGAGCAAGAAGCACGCTCTAGCTTTCTAGAGTCTCTAATACAGCAGGAAACTTGAGTTTGCTAAGAACAAACGAATGGAATTTCCTACACATAGGGACCATATCTACTTCATCTCTGCTTCTGTAACTGAAACAAACCACTGGTCCTCTAACATCCAATGCTAGTCAGTTAAGAGGGGAAACTTGTTAGCTTTGTGAACGATGTACTTCGTTTGAGATGAAAAGAGACAGCCCTTACCTGAAAAGAAGTCTTGCTTGTAGGAAGACACAGAGCCTGGGATTTAACCCCATTTCTGAAGGGAAACACACAGCAGAGTTCTCATCCAATGATCACACTCTGCTTTAGAGCAAGAAGCACGCTCTAGCTTTCTAGAGTCTCTAATATAGCAGGAAACTTGAGTTTGCTCAGAACAAAAGAACGGAATTTCCTACACATACGGACCATATCTACTTCATCTCTGCTTCTGTAATTGAAACAAACCACAGGTCCTCTATCATCCAATGCTTGTCAGTATAGATGAGAAACGTGTGAGCTTCGTGAACGATGTAGTTAGTTTGAGGTATAAATTAACTGCCCTTACCAAAAAAACGAAGTCTTGCTTGTAGGAAGACTCAGCCTGGGATTTAACTCCATTTCTGAACTAAAACACACAGCAGAGTTCTCATCCATAGATCACACTCTGCTTTAGAGCAAGAAGGACTCACTTGCTTTCTAGAGTCTCTAATACAGAAGGAAACTTGAGTGTGCTGAGAACAAAAGAACGGTGTTTCCTACACATACAGACCACAGCTAGTCCAACTCTGCTTCTAAAACTGATACAAAGCACTGGTCCTCTAACATCCAATGCTTGTCACTTAAGATGGGAAACTTGTTAGCTTCGTGAACGATGTAGTTCCTTTGAGCTGAAAAGTGACTGCCCTTAACTGAAATGAAGTCTTGCTTGTAGGAAGACACAGAGCCTGGGATTTAACTCCATTTCTGAAGTGAAACACACAGCAGAGTTCTCATTCATGCCTCACACTCTGCTTTAGAGCAAGAAGCACACACTTGCTTTCTAGAGTCTCTCATACAGCAGGAAACTTGAGTTTGCTCAGAACAAAAGAACGGAATTTCCTACACATATGGACCATATCTACTTCATCTCTGCTTCTGTAGCTGAAACAAACCACGGGTCCTCTAACATCCAATGCTTTTCAGTTAAGATGAGAAACGTTTGAGCTTTGTGAACGATATAGTTCATTTGAGCTGTAAAGTAACTGCCCTTTCTTGAAACGAAGTCTTCCTTGTAGAAAGAATCACAGCCTGGGATTTAACTCCACTTCTGAAGGGAAACACACAGCACAGTTCTCATCCATTGATCACCCTCAGCTTTAGAGCAAGAAGCACGCTCTAGCTTTCTAGAGTCTCTAAGACAGCAGGAAAGGTGAGTGTGCTGAGAACAAAAGAACGGTGTTTCCTACACTTACGGACCATATCTAGTCCAACTCTGCTTCTGAAACTGATACAAACCACTGGTCCTCTAACATCCGATGCTTGTCAGTTAAGATGAGATACGTGTGAGCCTAGTGAACGATGTAGTTCCTTTGCGCTGAAAAGTGTCTGCCCTTACCAGAAACGATATCTTGCTTGTAGGAAGACACAGAGCCTGGAATTTAACTCCATTTCTGAAGGGAAACACACAGCATAGTTCTCATCCATGCATCACACTCTGCTTTAGAGCAAGAAGCACGCACTTGCTTTCTAGAGTCTCTAATACAGCAGGAAACTTGAGTGTGCTCAGAACAAAAGAACGGTGTTTCCTACACATAAGGACCATATCTAGTCCAACTCTGCTTCTGAAACTGGTACAAAGCACTGGTCCTCTAACATAAAATGCTTGTCAGTTAAGATGGGAAACTTGTTAGCTTTGGGAACGATGTACTTCGTTTGAGATGAAAAGAGACAGCCCTTACCTGAAAAGAAGTCTTGCTTGTAGGAAGACACAGAGCCTGGGATTTAACCCTATTTCTGAAGGGAAACACACAGCAGAGTTCTCATCCAAGGATCACACTCTGCTTTAGAGCAAGAAGCACGCTCTAGCTTTCTAGAGTCTCTAATACAGCAGGAAACTTGAGTTTGCTCAGAACAAAAAAACGGAATTTCCTACACATACGGACCATATCTACTTCATCTCTGCTTCTGTAACTGAAACAAACCACAGGGCCTATAATATCCAAAGATTGTCAGTTTTGATGAGAATCGAGTGAGCTTCAGGAGCGATGTAGTTCGTTTAAGGTATAAATTAACTGCCCTTACCTGAAATGAAGTCTTGCTTTTAGGAAGTATCAGCCTGGGATTTAACTCCATTTCTGAAGTGAAACACACAGCAGAGTTCTCCTCAAAGGATCACACTCTGCTTTAGAGCAAGAAGCACGCTCTAGCTCTCTAGAGTCTCTACTACAGCAGGAAACTTGAGTTTGCTCAGAACAAAAGAACAGAATTTCCTACACATACGGACCATATCTACTTCATCTCTGCTTCTGTAACTGAAACAAACCACAAGTCCTCTAACATCCAATGCTTGTCAGTATAGATGAGAAACGTGTGAGCTTCGTGAACGATGTAGTTAGTTTGAGGTATAAATTAACTGCCCTTACCAAAAAAACGAAGTCTTGCTTGTAGGAAGACTCAGCCTGGGATTTAACTCCATTTCTGAACTGAAACACACAGCAGAGTTCTCATCCATAGATCACACTCTGCTTTAGAGCAAGACGGACGCTCTTGCTTTCTAGAGTCTCTAATAAAGAAGGAAACTTGAGTGTGCTGAGAACAAAAGAACGGTGTTTCCTACACTTACGGACCATATCTAGTCCAAATCTGCTTCTAAAACTGAGACAAAGCACTGGTCCTCTAACATAAAATGCTTGTCAGTTAAGATGGGAAACTTGTTAGATTTGTGAACGATGTACTTCGTTTGAGATGAAAAGTGACTGCCCTTACCTAAAAAGAATACTTGCTTGTAGGAAGACACAGAGCCTGGGATTTATCCCCATTTCTGAAGGGAAACACACAGCAGAGTTGTCATCCAAGGATCACACTCTGCTTTAGAGCAAGAAGCACGCTCTTGCTTTCTAGAGTCTCTAATACAGCAGGAAACGTGAGTTTGCTCAGAACAAAAGAACGGAATTTCCTACACATAGGGACCATATCTACTTCATCTCTGCTTCTGTAACTGAAACAAACCACAGGGCCTATAATATCCAATGCTTATCAGTTTCGATGAGAATCGGGTGAGCTTCAGGAGCGATGTAGTTCGTTTCAGGTATAAATTAACTGCCCTTACCTGAAATGAAGTCTTGCTTGTAGGAAGACTCAGCCTGGGATTTAACTCCATTTCTGAAGTGAAACACACAGCAGAGTTCTCATACAAGGATCACACTATGCTTTAGAGCAAGAAGCACGCTCTAGCTTTCTAGAGTCTCTACTACAGCAGGAATCTTGAGTTTGCTCAGAACAAAAGAACAGAATTTCCTACACATATGGACCATATCTACTTCATCTCTGCTTCTGTAACTGAAACAAACCACAGGTCCTCTAACATCCAATGCTTGTCAGTATAGATGAGAAACCTGTGAGCTTCGTGAACGATGTAGTTAGTTTGAGGTATAAATTAACTGCCCTTTCTTGAAACAAAGTCTTGCTTGTAGGAAGACTCAGTCTGGGATTTAACTACATTTCTGAAGGGAAACACACAGCAGAGTTCTCATCCATGGATCACACTCTGCTTTAGAGCAAGAAGCATGCTCTAGCTTTCTAGAGACTCTAAAACAGCAGGAAACATGAGTGTGCTCAGAAGAAAAGAACGGTGTTTCGTACAAATACGGACCATATCTAGTTCAACTCTGCCTCTGAAACTGAAAAAACCACAGGTCCGCTAACATCCAATGCTTGTCAGTTAAGATGAGACACGTGTGAGCTTCGTGAACGATGTAGTTCGTTTGTGCTGTAAGGTAACTGCCCTTACCTGAAACGAAGACTTGCTTGTAGGAAGATTCAGAGCCTGGGATTTAACTCCATTTCTGAAGGGAAACACACAGCAAAGTTCTCATCCATGCATCACACTCTGCTTTAGAGCAAGAAGCATGCTCTAGCTCTCTAGAGTCTCTAAGACAGCAATAAAGGTGAGTGTGCTGAGAATAAAAGAACGGTGTTTCCTACACATACGGACAATATCTAGTCCAACTCTGCTTCTGAAACTGATACAAAGCACTGGTCCTCTAACACCCGATGCTTGTCAGTTAAGATGAAAAACGTGTGAACTTCGTGAAAGATGTAGTTCGTTTGATCTGAAAAGTGACTGCCATTACCTGAAACGAAGTCTTGCTTGTAGGAAGAGACAGAGCGTGGGATTTAATTCCATTTCTGAAGGAAAACACACAACACAGTTCTCATCCATTGATCACACTCTGCTTTAGAGCAAGAAGCACGCACTTGCTTTCTAGAGTCTCTAAAACAGCAGGAAACGTGAGTGTGCTGAGAACAACAGAACGGTATTTCCTACACATACGGACCATATCTAGTCCAACTCTGCTTCTGAAACTACAACAAACCACAGGTCCTCTAACACCCAATGGTTGTCAGTTAGGATGAGAAACCTGTGAGCTTCGTGAACGATGTAGTTCGTTTGAGCTATAAAGTAACTACACTTTCCTGAAACCAAGTCCTGCTTCTAGGAAGACTCAGAGCCAGGGATTTAATTCAATTTCTGAAGTGAAACCCACAGCAGAGTTCTCATCCATTTTTCACATTCTGCTTAATATAAGAAGCATGCTCTTTCTTTCTAGAGTCTCTAATACAAAGGAAACGTGACTGTGCTGAGAAAAACAGAACGGTGTTTCCTACACATACGTTCCATATCTATTCCAACCCTGCTTCTGAAACTGATACAAAGTACTGGTCCTCTAACATCCAATGCTTGTCATTTAAGATGAGAAACGCGTGAGCTTCATGAACGATGTAGTTCGTTTGAGCTGAAAAGTGCCTGCCCTTACCTGAAACGATGTCTTTCTGTAGGAAGACACAGAGCCTGGGATTTAACTACATTTCTGAAGGGAAACACAGAGTATAGTTCTCATCCATTGATCACACTCTGCTTTAGAGCAAGAAGCACGCTCTTGCTTTCTAGAGTCTCTAATACAGCAGGCAATGTGAGTGTGCTGAGAACAAAAGAACAGTGTTTCCTAAACATAGGGACCATATCTAGTTCAAATCTGCTTCTGAAACTGCAACAAACGACAGGTCTTCTAACATCCAATGCTTGTCAGTTAAGATAAGAAACGTGTGAGCTTCGTGAATGATTTAGTTCGCTTGAGCTGTAAAGTAACTGCCCTTTCCTGAAACGAAGTCTTGCTTGTAGGAAGACTCAGAGCCTGGGATTTAACTCCATTTCTGAAGTGAAACACACAGAAGAGTTCTCATCCATTGCTCACACTCTGCTTTAGAGCAAGAAGCACTCTCTTGCTTTCTAGAGTCTCTAATACAGCAGGAAAATTGTGTGTGCTCAGAACAAAAGAACGGTGTTTCCTACAAATACGGACCACATCTAGTCCAACTCTGCTTCTGAAACTGATAAAAACGACAGGTCCTCTAACGTTCAATGCTTGTCAGTTAAGGTCAGAAACGTGTGAGCTTCGTGAATGATGTAGTTCCATTGAGCTGAAAAGTGACTGCCCTTACCTGAAACGAAGTCTTCCTTGTAGGAAGACACAGAGCCTGGGATTTAACTCCATTTCTGTAGGGAAACACACAGCAGAGTTCCCATCCAATGATCACACTCTTCTTTACAGCAAGAAGCACGCTCTTGCTTTCTAGAGTCTCTAAGACAGCAGGAAACGTGAGTGTGCTGACAACAGAAGAATGGTGTTTCCTACACATATTTACCATATATTGTCCAACTCTGCTTCTGAAACTGATACAAAGTACTGGTCCTCTAACATCCAATGCTTGTCATTTAAGATGAGAAACGTGTGAGCTTCATGAACGATGTAGTTCGTTTGAGCTGAAAAGTGCCTGCCCTTACCTGGAACGAAGTCTTCCTTGTAGGAAGACACAGAGCCTGGGATTTAACTCCATTTCTGAAGGAAAAGTCACAGCATAGTTCTCATCCATGGATCACACTCTGCTTTAGAGCTATTAGCACGCTCTTTCTTTCTAGACACTCTAATACAGCAGGAAACTTGAGTGTGCTCAGAACAAAGAACGGTGTTTCCTACACATAGGGGCCATATCTAGTTTAACACTGCTTCTGAAACTGCAACAAATCACAGGTCCTGTAACATCCAATGCTTGGCAGTTAAGATAAGAAACGTGTGAGCTTCGTGAATGATGTAGTTCGCTTGAGCTGTAAAGTAACTGCCCTTTCCAGAAACGAAGTCTTGCTTGTAGGAAGACTCAGAGCCTGGGATTTAACTCCATTTCTGAAGTGAAACACACAGCAGAGTTCCCATCCATAGATCACACTCTGCTTTAGAGCAAGAAGCACGCTCTTGCTTTCTAGAGTATCTAAGACAGCAGGAAACGTGAGTGTGCTGAGAACAAAGAACTGTGTTTCCTACACATAGGGGCCATATCTAGTTCACCACTACTTCTGAAAGAGACACACAGCACAGGTCCTGTCACATCCAATGCTTTTTAATTAAGAGCAAGAAACGTGTGAGCTTCGTGTACGTTGTAGTTCTTTTGACCTGTAAAGTAACTGCCCGTACCTGAAACGAAGTCTTGCTTGTAGGAAGACTCAGAGCCTGGGATTTAACTGCAATTCTGTAGTGAAACACACAGCAGAGTTCCCATTCAATGATCACACTCGGCTTTAGAGCAAGAAGCACGCTCTTGCTTTCTAGAGTCTCTAAGGCAGCAGGATACGTGAGTGTGCTGAGAACAACGGAACGGTTTTTCCTACACATACGGACCATATCTAGTCCAAACTGCTTCTGAAACTGATACAAAGCACTGGTCCTCTAACATCCAATGCTTGTCAGTAAAGTTGAGATACGTTGAGCTTCCTGAACGATGTAGTTCGTTTGAGCTGAAAAGTGACTGCCCTTACCTGAAACGAAGTCTTGCTTGTAGGAAGACACAAAGCCTGAGATTTAACTCCATTTCTGGAGGGAAACACACAGCACAGTTCTCATCCATGAAACACACTCTGCTTTAGAGCAAGAAGCACATCCTTGCTTTCTAGAATCTCTAACACTGCAAAAAGTGAGTGTGCTGAGAACAAAAGAACAGTTTTCCTATACATATGGACCATATCTAGTTCAACTATGCTTCTGAAGCTGATAAAAACCACAGGTCCTCTAACATTCAATGCTTGTCAGTTAAGATCAGAAACGTGTGAGCTTTTGACCGATGTAGTTCGTTTGAGCTGAAAAGTGACTGCCCTTACCTGAAACGAAGTCTTCCTTGTAGGAAGACACAGAGCCTGCGATTAAACTCCATTTCTGAAGTGAAACACACAGCAGAGTTCTCATCCATTGATCACACTCTGCTAGAGAGCAAGAAGCATATTCTTGCTTTCTAGGGTCTCTAAGAAAGCAGGATACGTGAGTGTGCTGAGAAAAACAGAGCGGTGTTTCCTACACATACGGACCATATCTAGTCCAACTCTGCTTCTGAAACTGATACAAAGCACTGGTCCTGTAACATCCAATGCTTGTCAGTTAAGATGAGAAATGTGTGGGCTTCGTGAATGTTGTAGTTCGTTGGGGCTGAAAAGTGACTTCCCTTACCTGAAACGAAGTTTTGTTGGAGGAAGACACAGAGCCTGGGATTTAACTCTATTTCTGAAGTGAAACACACAGCAGAGTTCTCATACATTTATCACACTCTGCTTTAGAGCAAGAAGCACGCTCTTGCTTTCTATAGTCTCTAAGACAGCAAGATACGTGAGTGTGCTGAGAAGAACAGAACGGTGTTTCCTACACATAGGGACCATATCTAGTCCAACTCTGCTTCTGAAACAGATACAAAGCACTGGTCTTCTAACATCCAAGGCTTGTCAGTTAAGAAGAGGAACGTTGAGCTTCATGAATGATGTAGTACGTTTTAGCTGAAAAGTGACATCCCTTACCTGAAACGAAATCTTGCTTGTAGGAAGACACAGAGCCTGGTATTTAACTCCATTTCTGAAGCGAAACACACAGCAGAGTTCTCATCCATTGATCATACTCTACTTTATAGCAAGAAGCACGCTCTTGCTTTCTAGAGTCTCTAATACAGCATGAAACGTGAGTGTGCTCAGAACAAAGAGCGGTGTTTCCTACACATATGGACCATATCTAGTCCACCTCTGCTTCTGAAACTGATATGAAGCACTGTTCCTGTAACATACAATGCTTGTCAGTTAAGATGAGAAACGTGAGAGCTTCGTGAATGATGTAGTTCGTTTGCGCTGAAAATTGACTTCCCTTACCTGAAAAGTCTTGCTTGTAGGAAGACACAGAGCATGGGATTTAACTCCATTTCTGAAGGGAAACACAAAGCACAGTTCTCTTCCATGAAACACACTCTGCTTTAGAGCAAGAAGCACGCCCTTGCTTTCTAGAATCTCTAACACTGCAGAACAAGTGAGTGTGCTCAGAACAAAAGAACAGTGTTTCCTACACATACGGACCATACCTAGTTCAACTCTGCTTCTGAAGCTGATAGAAATCACAGGTCCTCTAACATTCAATGCTTTTCAGTTAAGATCAGTAATGTGTGAGCTTCGTGAAGATGTAGTTCCTTTGAGCTGAAAAGTGACTGCGTTTACATGAATTGAAGTCTTGCATGTAGGAAGACACAGAGCTTGGGATTTAACTCCATTTAAGACGGGAAACACACAGCACAGTTCTCATCCATGAAACACACTCTGATTTAGAGCAAGAGGTATGCTCTTCATTTCTAGAGTCTCTATTACAGCAGGAAACAAGAGTGTGCTCAGAAAAAAAGAACAGTGTTTCCTACATATACGGACCATATCTATTTCAATTCTGCTTCTGAAACTGCAACAAATCACAGGTCCTCTAACACCCAATCCTTGTCAGTTAGGATGAGAAACGTGTGAGCTTCGTGAACGATGTAGTTCGTTTGAGCTGTAAAGTAACTGCCCTTTCCTGAAACGAAGTCTTGCTAATAGGAAGACTCAGAGCCTGGGATTTAACTCCATTTCTGAAGCGAAACACACACCAGAGTTCTCATCCATTGATCACACTCTGCTTTAGAGCTAGAAGCACTCTCTTGCTTTCTAGAGTCTCTAATACAGCAGGAAACGTGATTGTGCTCAGAACAAAAGAACGGTGTTTCCTACACATACGGACAATATCTAGTCCTACTCTGCTTCTGAAACTGATACAAAGCACTGTTGCTCTAAAATCCAGTGCTTCTCAGTTAAGATGAGAAACTTGTGAGTTTCGAGAATGATGTAGTTCATTTTAGCTGAAAAATGACTGCCCTTACCTGAAACGAAGTCTTGCTTGTAGGATGACACAGAGCCTGGGATTTAACTCCATTTCTGAAGGGAAACACACACCGTAGTTCTCATCCATTCATCACACTCTGCTTTAGAGCAAGAAGCACGCTCTAGTTTTCTAGATTCTCTAAGACAGCAGGATACGTGAGTGTGCTGAGAACAACAGAAAGGTTTTTGCTACACATACGGACCATATCTAGTACAACTCTGCTTCTGAAACTGATACAAAGCACTGGTCTTCTAACATCCAATGCTTGTCAGGTAAGATGAGAAACCTTGAGCTTCGTGAATGATGTAGTTCGTTTTAGCTGAAAAGTGACTTCCCGTACCTGAAACGAAGTCTTGCTTGTAGGAAGACTCAGAGCCTGTGATTTAACTCCATTTCTGAAGCGAAACACACAGCAGAGTTCTCATCCATTGATCATACTCTGCTTTAGAGCAAGAAGCACGCTCTTGCTTTCTACAGTGTCTAATACAGCATGAAACGAGAGTGTGCTCAGAACAAAAGAACGGTGTTTCCTACACATACGGACCATATCTAGTCCAGCTCTGCTTCTGAAACTACAACAAACCACAGGTCCTCTAACACGCAATGCTTGTCAGTTAGGATGAGAAACCTGTGAGCTTCGTGAACGATGTAGTACGTTTGAGCTAAAAAGTAACTGCCCTTTCCTGAAACCAAGTCTTGCTTGTAGGAAGACTAAAGCCAGAGATTTAGTTCCATTTCTGAAGTGAAACACACAGCAGAGTTCTCATCCATTTATCACATTCTACTTTAGATAAGAAGCATGCACTTTCTTTCTAGAGCCTCTAAGACAAAGGAAACGTGACTGTGCTGAGAAAAACAGAACAATGTTTCCAAAACATACGCACCATATCTAGTTCAACACTGCTTCTGAAACTGAAATAAACCACAAGTCCTCTAACATCCAATGCTTGTCAGTTAAGATGAGAAACGTTTGAGCTTCATGAACGATGTTGTTCAGTTGATCTGTAAAGTAACTGCCCTTTCCGGAAACGAAGTCTTGCTCATAGGAAGACTCAGAGCCTGGGATTTAACTACATTTCTGAAGTGAAACACACAGCATAGTTCTCATCCATTGATCACTCTGCTAGAGACCAAGAATCATGCTCTTGCTTTCTAGAGTCTCTTATACAGCAGGAAACTTGAGTTTGCTCAGAACAAAAGAACGGAGTTTCCTACACATACAGACCATATGTAGTCCAAATCTGCTTCTGAAACTAATACAAAGCACTGGTCCTGTAACATCCAATGCTTGTCATTTAAGATGAGAAACGTGTGAGCTTCATGAACGATGTAGTACGTTTGAGATGAAAAGTGCCTGCCCTTAATTGGAAAGAAGTCTTGCTTGTAGGAAGACACAGAGCCTGGGATTTCACTCCATTTCTGAAGTGAAACACACAGCATAGTTCTCATCCATCGATCACACTCTGCTTTAGAGCAAGAAGCACGCTCTTGCTTTCTAGAGTCTCTAATACAGCAGGAAACGTGAGTGTGCTGAGAAAAAAAGAATGGTGTTTCCTACACATAGGGGCCATATATAGTTCTAATCTGCTTCTGAAACTGAAACAAACCACAGGTCCTCTACCATCCATTGCTTGTCAGTTAAGATGAGAAACGTGTGAACTTTGTGAATGATGTAGATCGCTTGAGCTGTAAAGTAACTGCCCTTTCTTGAAACGAAGTCTTGCTTGTAGGAAGACTCAGAGCCTGGGATTTAATTCCATTTCTGAAGTGAAACACATAGCAGAGTTCTGATCCATTGCTCACACTCTGCTTTAGAGCAAGAATTACGCTCTTGCTTTCTAGAGTCTCTAATACAGCAGGAAACTTGAGTGTGCTCAGAAAAAAAGAACGGAGTTTCCTACACATACAGACCATATCTAGTCCAACTCTGCTTCTGAAACTGATACAAAGCACTGGTCCTCTAACATCCAATGCTTGTCAGTTAAGATGAGAAATGTGTGGGCTTCGTGAATGTTGTAGTTCGTTTGAGCTGAAAAGTGACTTCCCTTGCCTGAAACGATGTCTTGTTTGTAGAAAGACACAGTGCCTGGGATTTAACTCTGTTTCTGAAGTGAAACACACAGCAGAGTTCTCATCCATTGATCGCACTCTAATTTAGAGCAAGAAGCACACTCTTGTTTTCTAGAGTCTCTATGACAGAAGGATACGTGAGTGTGCTGAGAACAACAGAACGGGTTTTCCTACACATACGGACCATATCTAGTCCAACTCTGCTTCTGAAAGTGATACAAAGCACTGGTCTTCTAACATCCAATTCTTGTCAGTTAAGATGAGAAACGTTGAGCTTCATGAATGATGTAGTTCCTTTTAGCTGAAAGGTGACTTCCCTTACCTGAAAGGAAGTCTTGCTTGTAGGAAGACTCAGAGCTTGGGATTTAACTCCATTTCTGAAGCGAAACACACAGCAGAGTTCTCATCCATTGATCATACTCTGCTTTAGAGCAAGAAGCACGCTCTTGCTTTCTACAGTCTCTAATACAGCATGAAACGTGAGTGTGCTCAGAACAAAAAAACGGTGTTTCCTACACATACGGACCATATCTAGTCCAACTCTTCTTCTGAAACTACAACACAGCACAGGTCCTCTAACACCCAATGCTTGTCAGTTAGGATGAGAAACCTGTGAGCTTCGTGAACGATGTAGTTCGTTTGAGTTGTAAAGTAACTGCCCTTTCCTGAAACTAAGTCTTGATTGTAGGAAGACTCAGAGCCAGATATTTAATTTCATTTCTGAAGTGAAACACACAGCAGAGTTCTCATCCATTTATCACATTCTGCTTTAGATAAGAAGCATGCTCTTGCTTTCTAGAGTCTCTAAGACAAAGGAAACGTGAGTGTGCTGAGGAAAACAGAACGGTGTTTCCTACCCATACGTACCACATCTAGTCCAAACCTGCTTCTGAAACTGATACAAAGTACTGGTCCTCTAACATCCAATGCTTTTCATTTAAGATGAGAAACGTGTGAGCTTCATGAACGATGTAGTTCGTTTGAGCAGAAAAGTGCCTGCCCTTACGTGGAACGAAGTCTTGCTTGTAGGAAGACACAGAGCCTGGGATTTAACTCCATTTCTGAAGGGAAACACACAGCACAGTTCTCATCCATGAAACACACTCTGCTTTAGAGCAAGAAGCATGCCCTTGCTTTCTAGAATATCTAACAATGCAGAAAAACTGAGTGTGCTCAGAAACAAAGAATGGTGTTTCCTACACATACGTACCATAACTAGTTCAACTCTGCTTCTGAAGCTATAAAAACCACAGGTCCTCTAACATTCAATGCTTTTCAGTTAAGATCAGAAACGTGTGAGCTTCGGGAAGTATGTAGTTCCTTTGAGCTGAAAAGTGACTGCGTTTACATGAATTGAAGACTTGCTTATAGGAAGACAGAGAGCTTGGGATTTAACTCCATTTAAAAAGGGAAACACACAGCACAGTTCTCATCCATGAAACACACTCTGCTTTAGAGCAAGAGGCACGCTCTTCCTTTCTAGAGTCTCATATACAGCAGGAAACAAGAGTGTGCTCAGAAAAAAAGAACAGTGTTTCCTACATATACGGACCATATGTAGTTCAATTCTGCTTCTGAAACTGCAACAAACCACAGGTCCTCTAACACCCAATGCTTGTCAGTTAGGATGAGAAACGTGTGAGCTTCGTGAACGAGGTAGTTCGTTTGATCTGAAAAGTGACTGCCCTTACCTGAAACGAAGTCTTCCTTGTAGGAAGACACAGAGCCTGGGATTTAACTCCATTTCTGATGTGAAACACCTAGCAGAGTTCTCATCCATTGATCATACTCTTTTTCAGAGCAAGAAGCACGCTCTTGCTTTCTAAAGTCTCTAAGACAGCAGGAAACGTGAGTGTGCTGAGAAAAAAGAATGGCGTTTCCTACACATATGGACCATATCTAGTCCAACTCTGCATCTGAAACTGATACAAAGCACTAGTCCTCTGACATCCAATGCTTGCCAGTTAAGATGAGAAAAGTGTGAGCTTCGTGAACGATGTTGTTCATTTGAGCTGTAAAGTAACTGCCCATTCCTGAAACGAAGTCTTTCTTGTATGAAGACTCAGAGCCTGGGATTTCACTCCATTTCTGAAGTGAAACACACAGCATAGTTCTGATCCATTGATCACACTCTGCTAGAGAGCAAGAAGCATGCTCTTGCTTTCTAGGTTCTCTAAGAAAGCAGGATACGTGAGTGTGCTGAGAAAAACAGAACGGTGTTGCCTACACATACGGACCATATCTAGTCCACCTCTGCTTCTGAAACTGAAACAAAGCACTGGTCCTCTAACATCCAATGCTTGTCAGTTAAGATGAGAAACGTTGAGCTTCGTGAACGATGTAGTTCGTTTGAGCTGAAAAGTGACTTCCCTTACCTGAAACAAAGTCTTGCTTGTAGGAAGACACAGAGCTTGGGATTTAACTCCATTTAAGACGGGAAACACACAGCACAGTTCTCATCCATGAAACACACTCTGATTTAGAGCAAGAGGTACGCTCTTCCTTTCTAGAGTCTCTATTACAGCAGGAAACAAGAGTGTGCTCAGAAAAAAAGAACAGTGATCCTACATATACAGACCATATCTATTTCAATTCTGCTTCTGAAACAGCAACAAACCACAGGTACTCTAACACCCAATCCTTGTCAGTTAGGATGAGAAACGTGTGAGCTTCGTGAACGATGTAGTTCGTTTGAGCTGTAAAGTAACTGCCCTTTCCTGAAACGAAGTCTTGCTAATAGGAAGACTCAGAGCCTGGGATTTAACTCCATTTCTGAAGCGAAACACACAGCAGAGTTCTCATCCATTGATCACACTCTGCTTTAGAGCTAGAAGCACTCTCTTGCTTTCTAGAGTCTCTAATACAGCAGGAAACGTGATTGTGCTCAGAACAAAAGAACGGTGTTTCCTACACATACGGACCATATCTAGTCCTACTCTGCTTCTGAAACTGATACAAAGCACTGTTGCTCTAAAATCCAGTGCTTCTCAGTTAAGATGAGAAACTTGTGAGTTTCGAGAATGATGTAGTTCATTTTAGCTGAAAAATGACTGCCCTTACCTGAAACGAAGTCTTGCTTGTAGGATGACACAGAGCCTGGGATTTAACTCCATTTCTGAAGGGAAACACACACCGTAGTTCTCATCCATTCATCACACTCTGCTTTAGAGCAAGAAGCACGCTCTAGTTTTCTAGAGTCTCTAAGACAGCAGGATACGTGAGTGTGCTGAGAACAACAGAAAGGTTTTTGCTACACATACGGACCATATCTAGTCCAACTCTGCTTCTGAAACTGATACAAAGCACTGGTCCTCTAACATCCAATGCTTGTCAGTTAAGATGAGAAATGTGTGGGCTTCGTGAATGTTGTAGTTCGTTTGAGCTGAAAAGTGACTTCCCTTGCCTGAAACGATGTCTTGTTTGTAGAAAGACACAGTGCCTGGGATTTAACTCTGTTTCTGAAGTGAAACACACAGCAGAGTTCTCATCCATTGATCGCACTCTAATTTAGAGCAAGAAGCACACTCTTGTTTTCTAGAGTCTCTATGACAGAAGGATACGTGAGTGTGCTGAGAACAACAGAACGGGTTTTCCTACACATACGGACCATATCTAGTCCAACTCTGCTTCTGAAAGTGATACAAAGCACTGGTCTTCTAACATCCAATTCTTGTCAGTTAAGATGAGAAACGTTGAGCTTCATGAATGATGTAGTTCCTTTTAGCTGAAAGGTGACTTCCCTTACCTGAAAGGAAGTCTTGCTTGTAGGAAGACTCAGAGCTTGGGATTTAACTCCATTTCTGAAGCGAAACACACAGCAGAGTTCTCATCCATTGATCATACTCTGCTTTAGAGCAAGAAGCACGCTCTTGCTTTCTACAGTCTCTAATACAGCATGAAACGTGAGTGTGCTCAGAACAAAAAAACGGTGTTTCCTACACATACGGACCATATCTAGTCCAACTCTTCTTCTGAAACTACAACACAGCACAGGTCCTCTAACACCCAATGCTTGTCAGTTAGGATGAGAAACCTGTGAGCTTCGTGAACGATGTAGTTCGTTTGAGTTGTAAAGTAACTGCCCTTTCCTGAAACTAAGTCTTGATTGTAGGAAGACTCAGAGCCAGATATTTAATTTCATTTCTGAAGTGAAACACACAGCAGAGTTCTCATCCATTTATCACATTCTGCTTTAGATAAGAAGCATGCTCTTGCTTTCTAGAGTCTCTAAGACAAAGGAAACGTGAGTGTGCTGAGGAAAACAGAACGGTGTTTCCTACCCATACGTACCACATCTAGTCCAAACCTGCTTCTGAAACTGATACAAAGTACTGGTCCTCTAACATCCAATGCTTTTCATTTAAGATGAGAAACGTGTGAGCTTCATGAACGATGTAGTTCGTTTGAGCAGAAAAGTGCCTGCCCTTACGTGGAACGAAGTCTTGCTTGTAGGAAGACACAGAGCCTGGGATTTAACTCCATTTCTGAAGGGAAACACACAGCACAGTTCTCATCCATGAAACACACTCTGCTTTAGAGCAAGAAGCATGCCCTTGCTTTCTAGAATATCTAACAATGCAGAAAAACTGAGTGTGCTCAGAACCAAAGAATGGTGTTTCCTACACATACGTACCATAACTAGTTCAACTCTGCTTCTGAAGCTATAAAAACCACAGGTCCTCTAACATTCAATGCTTTTCAGTTAAGATCAGAAACGTGTGAGCTTCGGGAAGTATGTAGTTCCTTTGAGCTGAAAAGTGACTGCGTTTACATGAATTGAAGACTTGCTTATAGGAAGACAGAGAGCTTGGGATTTAACTCCATTTAAAAAGGGAAACACACAGCACAGTTCTCATCCATGAAACACACTCTGCTTTAGAGCAAGAGGCACGCTCTTCCTTTCTAGAGTCTCATATACAGCAGGAAACAAGAGTGTGCTCAGAAAAAAAGAACAGTGTTTCCTACATATACGGACCATATGTAGTTCAATTCTGCTTCTGAAACTGCAACAAACCACAGGTCCTCTAACACCCAATGCTTGTCAGTTAGGATGAGAAACGTGTGAGCTTCGTGAACGAGGTAGTTCGTTTGATCTGAAAAGTGACTGCCCTTACCTGAAACGAAGTCTTCCTTGTAGGAAGACACAGAGCCTGGGATTTAACTCCATTTCTGATGTGAAACACCTAGCAGAGTTCTCATCCATTGATCATACTCTTTTTCAGAGCAAGAAGCACGCTCTTGCTTTCTAAAGTCTCTAAGACAGCAGGAAACGTGAGTGTGCTGAGAAAAAAGAATGGCGTTTCCTACACATATGGACCATATCTAGTCCAACTCTGCATCTGAAACTGATACAAAGCACTAGTCCTCTGACATCCAATGCTTGCCAGTTAAGATGAGAAAAGTGTGAGCTTCGTGAACGATGTTGTTCATTTGAGCTGTAAAGTAACTGCCCATTCCTGAAACGAAGTCTTTCTTGTATGAAGACTCAGAGCCTGGGATTTCACTCCATTTCTGAAGTGAAACACACAGCATAGTTCTGATCCATTGATCACACTCTGCTAGAGAGCAAGAAGCATGCTCTTGCTTTCTAGGTTCTCTAAGAAAGCAGGATACGTGAGTGTGCTGAGAAAAACAGAACGGTGTTGCCTACACATACGGACCATATCTAGTCCACCTCTGCTTCTGAAACTGAAACAAAGCACTGGTCCTCTAACATCCAATGCTTGTCAGTTAAGATGAGAAACGTTGAGCTTCGTGAACGATGTAGTTCGTTTGAGCTGAAAAGTGACTTCCCTTACCTGAAACAAAGTCTTGCTTGTAGGAAGACACAGAGCTTGGGATTTAACTCCATTTAAGACGGGAAACACACAGCACAGTTCTCATCCATGAAACACACTCTGATTTAGAGCAAGAGGTACGCTCTTCCTTTCTAGAGTCTCTATTACAGCAGGAAACAAGAGTGTGCTCAGAAAAAAAGAACAGTGATCCTACATATACAGACCATATCTATTTCAATTCTGCTTCTGAAACAGCAACAAACCACAGGTACTCTAACACCCAATCCTTGTCAGTTAGGATGAGAAACGTGTGAGCTTCGTGAACGATGTAGTTCGTTTGAGCTGTAAAGTAACTGCCCTTTCCTGAAACGAAGTCTTGCTAATAGGAAGACTCAGAGCCTGGGATTTAACTCCATTTCTGAAGCGAAACACACAGCAGAGTTCTCATCCATTGATCACACTCTGCTTTAGAGCTAGAAGCACTCTCTTGCTTTCTAGAGTCTCTAATACAGCAGGAAACGTGATTGTGCTCAGAACAAAAGAACGGTGTTTCCTACACATACGGACCATATCTAGTCCTACTCTGCTTCTGAAACTGATACAAAGCACTGTTGCTCTAAAATCCAGTGCTTCTCAGTTAAGATGAGAAACTTGTGAGTTTCGAGAATGATGTAGTTCATTTTAGCTGAAAAATGACTGCCCTTACCTGAAACGAAGTCTTGCTTGTAGGATGACACAGAGCCTGGGATTTAACTCCATTTCTGAAGGGAAACACACACCGTAGTTCTCATCCATTCATCACACTCTGCTTTAGAGCAAGAAGCACGCTCTAGTTTTCTAGAGTCTCTAAGACAGCAGGATACGTGAGTGTGCTGAGAACAACAGAAAGGTTTTTGCTACACATACGGACCATATCTAGTACAACTCTGCTTCTGAAACTGATACAAAGCACTGGTCTTCTAACATCCAATGCTTGTCAGGTAAGATGAGAAACCTTGAGCTTCGTGAATGATGTAGTTCGTTTTAGCTGAAAAGTGACTTCCCGTACCTGAAATGAAATCTTGCTTGTAGGAAGACTCAGAGCCTGTGATTTAACTCCATTTCTGAAGCGAAACACACAGCAGAGTTCTCATCCATTGATCATACTCTGCTTTAGAGCAAGAAGCACGCTCTTGCTTTCTACAGTCTCTAATACAGCATGAAACGAGAGTGTGCTCAGAACAAAAGAACGGTGTTTCCTACACATACGGACCATATCTAGTCCAGCTCTGCTTCTGAAACTACAACAAACCACAGGTCCTCTAACACGCAATGCTTGTCAGTTAGGATGAGAAACCTGTGAGCTTCGTGAATGATGTAGTACGTTTGAGCTAAAAAGTAACTGCCCTTTCCTGAAACCAAGTCTTGCTTGTAGGAAGACTAAAGCCAGAGATTTAGTTCCATTTCTGAAGTGAAACACACAGCAGAGTTCTCATCCATTTATCACATTCTACTTTAGATAAGAAGCATGCACTTTCTTTCTAGAGCCTCTAAGACAAAGGAAACGTGACTGTGCTGAGAAAAACAGAACAATGTTTCCAAAACATACGCACCATATCTAGTTCAACACTGCTTCTGAAACTGAAATAAACCACAAGTCCTCTAACATCCAATGCTTGTCAGTTAAGATGAGAAACGTTTGAGCTTCGTGAACGATGTTGTTCAGTTGATCTGTAAAGTAACTGCCCTTTCCGGAAACGAAGTCTTGCTCATAGGAAGACTCAGAGCCTGGGATTTAACTCCATTTCTGAAGTGAAACACACAGCATAGTTCTCATCCATTGATCACTCTGCTAGAGACCAAGAATCATGCTCTTGCTTTCTAGAGTCTCTTATACAGCAGGAAACTTGAGTTTGCTCAGAACAAAAGAACGGAGTTTCCTACACATACAGACCATATGTAGTCCAAATCTGCTTCTGAAACTAATACAAAGCACTGGTCCTGTAACATCCAATGCTTGTCATTTAAGATGAGAAACGTGTGAGCTTCATGAACGATGTAGTACGTTTGAGATGAAAAGTGCCTGCCCTTAATTGGAAAGAAGTCTTGCTTGTAGGAAGACACAGAGCCTGGGATTTCACTCCATTTCTGAAGTGAAACACACAGCATAGTTCTCATCCATCGATCACACTCTGCTTTAGAGCAAGAAGCACGCTCTTGCTTTCTAGAGTCTCTAATACAGCAGGAAACATGAGTGTGCTGAGAAAAAAAGAATGGTGTTTCCTACACATAGGGGCCATATATAGTTCTAATCTGCTTCTGAAACTGAAACAAACCACAGGTCCTCTACCATCCATTGCTTGTCAGTTAAGATGAGAAACGTGTGAACTTTGTGAATGATGTAGATCGCTTGAGCTGTAAAGTAACTGCCCTTTCTTGAAACGAAGTCTTGCTTGTAGGAAGACTCAGAGCCTGGGATTTAATTCCATTTCTGAAGTGAAACACACAGCAGAGTTCTGATCCATTGCTCACACTCTGCTTTAGAGCAAGAATTACGCTCTTGCTTTCTAGAGTCTCTAATACAGCAGGAAACTTGAGTGTGCTCAGAAAAAAAGAACGGAGTTTCCTACACATACAGACCATATCTAGTCCAACTCTGCTTCTGAAACTGATACAAAGCACTGGTCCTCTAACATCCAATGCTTGTCAGTTAAGATGAGAAATGTGTGGGCTTCGTGAATGTTGTAGTTTGTTTGAGCTGAAAAGTGACTTCCCTTGCCTGAAACGATGTCTTGTTTGTAGAAAGACACAGTGCCTGGGATTTAACTCTGTTTCTGAAGTGAAACACACAGCAGAGTTCTCATCCATTGATCGCACTCTAATTTAGAGCAAGAAGCACACTCTTGTTTTCTAGAGTCTCTATGACAGAAGGATACGTGAGTGTGCTGAGAACAACAGAACGGGTTTTCCTACACATACGGACCATATCTAGTCCAACTCTGCTTCTGAAAGTGATACAAAGCACTGGTCTTCTAACATCCAATGCTTGTCAGTTAAGATGAGAAACGTTGAGCTTCATGAATGATGTAGTTCCTTTTAGCTGAAAGGTGACTTCCCTTACCTAAAAGGAAGTCTTGCTTGTAGGAAGACTCAGAGCTTGGGATTTAACTCCATTTCTGAAGCGAAACACACAGCAGAGTTCTCATCCATTGATCATACTCTGCTTTAGAGCAAGAAGCACGCTCTTGCTTTCTACAGTCTCTAATACAGCATGAAACGTGAGTGTGCTCAGAACAAAAAAACGGTGTTTCCTACACATACGGACCATATCTAGTCCAACTCTTCTTCTGAAACTACAACACAGCACAGGTCCTCTAACACCCAATGCTTGTCAGTTAGGATGAGAAACCTGTGAGCTTCGTGAACGATGTAGTTCGTTTGAGTTGTAAAGTAACTGCCCTTTCCTGAAACTAAGTCTTGATTGTAGGAAGACTCAGAGCCAGATATTTAATTTCATTTCTGAAGTGAAACACACAGCAGAGTTCTCATCCATTTATCACATTCTGCTTTAGATAAGAAGCATGCTCTTGCTTTCTAGAGTCTCTAAGACAAAGGAAACGTGAGTGTGCTGAGGAAAACAGAACGGTGTTTCCTACCCATACGTACCACATCTAGTCCAAACCTGCTTCTGAAACTGATACAAAGTACTGGTCCTCTAACATCCAATGCTTTTCATTTAAGATGAGAAACGTGTGAGCTTCATGAACGATGTAGTTCGTTTGAGCAGAAAAGTGCCTGCCCTTACGTGGAACGAAGTCTTACTTGTAGGAAGACACAGAGCCTGGGATTTAACTCCATTTCTGAAGGGAAACACACAGCACAGTTCTCATCAATGAAACACACTCTGCTTTAGAGCAAGAAGCATGCCCTTGCTTTCTAGAATATCTAACAATGCAGAAAAACTGAGTGTGCTCAGAACCAAAGAATGGTGTTTCCTACACATACGTACCATAACTAGTTCAACTCTGCTTCTGAAGCTATAAAAACCACAGGTCCTCTAACATTCAATGCTTTTCAGTTAAGATCAGAAACGTGTGAGCTTCGGGAAGTATGTAGTTCCTTTGAGCTGAAAAGTGACTGCATTTACATGAATTGAAGACTTGCTTATAGGAAGACAGAGAGCTTGGGATTTAACTCCATTTAGCAAGTGAAACAGACAGCACAGTTCTCATCCATGAAACACACTCTACTTTAGAGCAAGAGGCACGCTCTTCCTTTCTAGAGTCTCATATACAGCAGGAAACAAGAGTGTGCTCAGAAAAAAAGAACAGTGTTTCCTACATATACGGACCATATGTAGTTCAATTCTGCTTCTGAAACTGCAACAAACCACAGGTCCTCTAACACCCAATGCTTGTCAGTTAGGATGAGAAACGTGTGAGCTTCGTGAACGATGTAGTTCGTTTGATCTGAAAAGTGACTGCCCTTACCTGAAACGAAGTCTTCCTTGTAGGAAGACACAGAGCCTGGGATTTAACTCCATTTCTGATGTGAAACACCTAGCAGAGTTCTCATCCATTGATCATACTCTTTTTCAGAGCAAGAAGCACGCTCTTGCTTTCTAAAGTCTCTAAGACAGCAGGAAACGTGAGTGTGCTGAGAAAAAAGAATGGCGTTACCTACACATATGGACCATATCTAGTCCAACTCTGCATCTGAAACTGATACAAAGCACTAGTCCTCTGACATCCAATGCTTGCCAGTTAAGATGAGAAAAGTGTGAGCTTCGTGAACGATGTTGTTCATTTGAGCTGTAAAGTAACTGCCCATTCCTGAAACGAAGTCTTTCTTGTATGAAGACTCAGAGCCTGGGATTTCACTCCATTTCTGAAGTGAAACACACAGCATAGTTCTGATCCATTGATCACACTCTGCTAGAGAGCAAGAAGCATGCTCTTGCTTTCTAGGTTCTCTAAGAAAGCAGGATACGTGAGTGTGCTGAGAAAAACAGAACGGTGTTGCCTACACATACGGACCATATCTAGTCCACCTCTGCTTCTGAAACTGACACAAAGCACTGGTCCTCTAACATCCAATGCTTGTCAGTTAAGATGAGAAACGTTGAGCTTCGTGAACGATGTAGTTCGTTTGAGCTGAAAAGTGACTTCCCTTACATGAAACAAAGTCTTGCTTGTAGGAAGACACAGAGCTTGGGATTTAACTCCATTTAAGACGGGAAACACACAGCACAGTTCTCATCCATGAAACACACTCTGATTTAGAGCAAGAGGTACGCTCTTCCTTTCTAAAGTCTCTATTACAGCAGGAAACAAGAGTGTGCTCAGAAAAAAAGAACAGTGATCCTACATATACAGACCATATCTATTTCAATTCTGCTTCTGAAACAGCAACAAACCACAGGTACTCTAACACCCAATGATGGTCAGTTAGGATGAGAAACGTGTGAGCTTCGTGAATGATGTAGTTCGTTTGAGCTGTAAAGTAACTGCCCTTTCCTGAAACGAAGTCTTGCTTATAGGAAGACTCAGAGCCTGGGATTTAACTCCATTTCTGAAGCGAAACACACAGCAGAGTTCTCATCCATTGATCACACTCTGCTTTAGAGCTAGAAGCACGCTCTTGCTTTCTACAGTCTCTAATACAGCATGAAACGTGAGTGTGCTCAGAACAAAAAAAACGGTGTTTCCTACACATACGGACCATATCTAGTCCAACTCTTCTTCTGAAACTACAACACAGCACAGGTCCTCTAACACCCAATGCTTGTCAGTTAGGATGAGAAACCTGTGAGCTTCGTGAACGATGTAGTTCGTTTGAGTTGTAAAGTAACTGCCCTTTCCTGAAACTAAGTCTTGATTGTAGGAAGACTCAGAGCCAGATATTTAATTTCATTTCTGAAGTGAAACACACAGCAGAGTTCTCATCCATTTATCACATTCTGCTTTAGATAAGAAGCATGCTCTTGCTTTCTAGAGTCTCTAAGACAAAGGAAACGTGAGTGTGCTGAGGAAAACAGAACGGTGTTTCCTACCCATACGTACCACATCTAGTCCAAACCTGCTTCTGAAACTGATACAAAGTACTGGTCCTCTAACATCCAGTGCTTTTCATTTAAGATGAGAAACGTGTGAGCTTCATGAATGATGTAGTTCGTTTGAGCAGAAAAGTGCCTGCCCTTACGTGGAACGAAGTCTTACTTGTAGGAAGACACAGAGCCTGGGATTTAACTCCATTTCTGAAGGGAAACACACAGCACAGTTCTCATCCATGAAACACACTCTGCTTTAGAGCAAGAAGCATGCCCTTGCTTTCTAGAATATCTAACAATGCAGAAAAACTGAGTGTGCTCAGAACCAAAGAATGGTGTTTCCTACACATACGTACCATAACTAGTTCAACTCTGCTTCTGAAGCTATAAAAACCACAGGTCCTCTAACATTCAATGCTTTTCAGTTAAGATCAGAAACGTGTGAGCTTCGGGAAGTATGTAGTTCCTTTGAGCTGAAAAGTGACTGCGTTTACATGAATTGAAGACTTGCTTATAGGAAGACAGAGAGCTTGGGATTTAACTCCATTTAAAAAGGGAAACACACAGCACAGTTCTCATCCATGAAACACACTCTGCTTTAGAGCAAGAGGCACGCTCTTCCTTTCTAGAGTCTCATATACAGCAGGAAACAAGAGTGTGCTCAGAAAAAAAGAACAGTGTTTCCTACATATACGGACCATATGTAGTTCAATTCTGCTTCTGAAACTGCAACAAACCACAGGTCCTCTAACACCCAATGCTTGTCAGTTAGGATGAGAAACGTGTGAGCTTCGTGAACGATGTAGTTCGTTTGATCTGAAAAGTGACTGCCCTTACCTGAAACGAAGTCTTCCTTGTAGGAAGACACAGAGCCTGGGATTTAACTCCATTTCTGATGTGAAACACCTAGCAGAGTTCTCATCCATTGATCATACTCTTTTTCAGAGCAAGAAGCACGCTCTTGCTTTCTAAAGTCTCTAAGACAGCAGGAAACGTGAGTGTGCTGAGAAAAAAGAATGGCGTTTCCTACACATATGGACCATATCTAGTCCAACTCTGCATCTGAAACTGATACAAAGCACTAGTCCTCTGACATCCAATGCTTGCCAGTTAAGATGAGAAAAGTGTGAGCTTCGTGAACGATGTTGTTCATTTGAGCTGTAAAGTAACTGCCCATTCCTGAAACGAAGTCTTTCTTGTATGAAGACTCAGAGCCTGGGATTTCACTCCATTTCTGAAGTGAAACACACAGCATAGTTCTGATCCATTGATCACACTCTGCTAGAGAGCAAGAAGCATGCTCTTGCTTTCTAGGTTCTCTAAGAAAGCAGGATACGTGAGTGTGCTGAGAAAAACAGAACGGTGTTGCCTACACATACGGACCATATCTAGTCCACCTCTGCTTCTGAAACTGACACAAAGCACTGGTCCTCTAACATCCAATGCTTGTCAGTTAAGATGAGAAACGTTGAGCTTCGTGAACGATGTAGTTCGTTTGAGCTGAAAAGTGACTTCCCTTACATGAAACAAAGTCTTGCTTGTAGGAAGACACAGAGCTTGGGATTTAACTCCATTTAAGACGGGAAACACACAGCACAGTTCTCATCCATGAAACACACTCTGATTTAGAGCAAGAGGTACGCTCTTCCTTTCTAGAGTCTCTATTACAGCAGGAAACAAGAGTGTGCTCAGAAAAAAAGAACAGTGATCCTACATATACAGACCATATCTATTTCAATTCTGCTTCTGAAACAGCAACAAACCACAGGTACTCTAACACCCAATGATGGTCAGTTAGGATGAGAAACGTGTGAGCTTCGTGAATGATGTAGTTCGTTTGAGCTGTAAAGTAACTGCCCTTTCCTGAAACGAAGTCTTGCTTATAGGAAGACTCAGAGCCTGGGACTTAACTCCATTTCTGAAGCGAAACACACAGCAGAGTTCTCATCCATTGATCACACTCTGCTTTAGAGCTAGAAGCACTCTCTTGCTTTCTAGAGTCTCTAATACAGCAGGAAACGTGATTGTGCTCAGAACAAAAGAACGGTGTTTCCTACACATACGGACCATATCTAGTCCTACTCTGCTTCTGAAACTGATACAAAGCACTGGTCCTCTAACATCCAATGCTTGTCAGTTAGGATGAGCAACGTGTGAGCTTCGTGAATGATGTAGTTCTTTTGAGCTGCAAAGTGACTTCCCTTACCTTAAATGAAGTCTTGCTTGTAGGAAGACACAGAGCATGGGATTTAACTCCATTTCTGAAGGGAAACACACAGCACAGTTATCATCCATGGATCACACTCTGCTTTAGATCAAGAAGCACGCTCTTGCATTCTAGAGTCTCTAAGACAGCAGGAAACATGAGTGTGCTCAGAAAAAAAGAACTGTGTTTCCAAAACATACGCACCATATCTAGTTCAACACTGCTTCTGAAACTGAAATAAACCACAGGTCCTCTAACATCCAATGCTTGTCAGTTAAGATGAGAAACGTGTGAGCTTCGTGAACGATGTTGTTCGTTTGAGCTGAAAAGTTACTACCCTTACCTGAAATGAAGTCTTGCTTGTAGGAAGATTCAGAGCCTGGGATTTCACTCCATTTCTGAATGGAAACACACAGCAGAGTTCTCATCCATTGCTCACACTCTGCTTTAGAGCAAGAAGCACGCTCTTGCTTTCTAGATTCTCTAAGACAGCCGAAAAAGTGAGTGTGCTGAGAACAAAAGAATGTTGTTTGCTACACATATTAGGACCATATCTAGTGCAACTCTGCATCTGAAACTGATACAAAGCACTGGTCCTCTAACATCCAATGCTTGTCAGTTAAGATGAGAAACGTTTGAGCTTCGTGAACGATGTTGTTCATTTGAGCTGTAAAGTAACTGCCCTTTCCGGAAACGAAGTCTTGCTTGTAGGAAGACTCAGAGCCTGGGATTTAACTACATTTCTGAAGTGAAACACACAGCATAGTTCTCACCCATTGATCACTCTGCTAGAGACGAAGAAGCATGCTCTTGCTTTCTAGAGTCTCAAAGACAGCAGGGAACGTGAGTGTGCTCAGAAAAAAAGAACTGTGTTTCCAAAACAACGGACCATATCTAGTCCAACTCTTCTTCTGAAATTGATAATAAGCACAACTCCTCTAACATCCAATGCTTGTCAATTAAGATGAGAAACATGTGAGCTTCGTGAACTATGTAGTTCGTTTGAGCTGAAAAGTGACTGCCCTTACCTGAAACGAAGTCTTGCTTGTAGGAAGACACAGAGCCTGAGATTTAACTCCAATTCTGGAGGGAAACACACAGCACAGTTCTCATCCATGAAACACACTCTGCTTTAGAGCAAGAAGCACGCCCTTGCTTTCTAGAATCTCTAACAATGCAGAAAAACTGAGTGTGCTAAGAACAAAAGAATGGTGTTTCCTACACATAAGTACAATAACTAGTTCAACTCTGCTTCTGAAGCTATAAAAACCACAGGTCCTCTAACATTCAATGCTTTTCAGTTAAGATCAGAAACGTGTGAGCTTCGGGAAGTATGTAGTTCCTTTGAGTTGAAAAGTGACTGCATTTACATGAATTGAAGACTTGCTTGTAGGAACACACAGAGCATGGGATTTAACTCCATTTAACAAGGGAAACACACAGCACAGTTCTCATCCATGAAACACACTCTGCTTCAGAGCAAGAGGCACGCTCTTCCTTTCTAGAGTCTCTAATACAACAGGAAACTAGAGTGTGCTCAGAAAAAAAAGAACAGTGTTTCCTACATATACGGACCATATGTAGTTCAATTCTGCTTCTGAAACTGCAACAAACCCCAGGTCCTCTAACACCCAATGCTTTTCAGTTAGGATGAGAAACGTGTGAGCTTCGTGAATGATGTAGTTCGTTTGAGCTGAAAAGTGACTGCCCTTACCTGAATCGATGTCTTTCTTGTAGTAAGACACAGAGCCTGGGATTTAACTCCATTTCTGATGTGAAACACCTAGCAGAGTTCTCATCCATTGATCATCCTCTGCTTTAGAGCAAGAAGCACGCTCTTGCTTTCTAGAGTCTCTAAGACAGCAGGAAACGTGAGTGTGCTGAGAACAAAAGAATGGCATTTCCTACACATATGGACCATATCTAGTCCAACTCTGCATCTGAAACTGATACAAAGCACTAGTCCTCTGACATCCAATGCTTGTCACTTAAGATGAGAAACATGTGAGCTTCATGAACGATGTTGTTCATTTGAGCTGTAAAGTAACTGCCCATTCCTGAAACGAAGTCTTGCTTGTATGAAGACTCAGAGCCTGGAATGTAACACCATTTCTGAAGTGAAACACACAGCATAATTCTGATCCATTGATCACAATCTGCTAGAGAGCAAGAAGCATGCTCTTGCTTTCTAGGGTCTCTAAGAAAGCAGGATACGTGAGTGTGCTGAGAAAAACAGAACGGTGTTTCCTACACCTACGGACCATATCTAGTCCAACTCTGCTTCTGAAACTGACACAAAGCACTGGTCCTCTAACATCCAATGCTTGTCAGTTAAGATGAGAAACATTGAGCTTCGTGAATGATGTAGTTCGTTTGAGCTGAAAAGTGACTTCCCTTACCTGAAACAAAGTCTTGCTTGTAGGAAGACCCAGAGCCTGGGATTTAACTCCATTTCTGAAGGGCAAC
This sequence comes from Onychomys leucogaster, assembly GCA_949786385.1. Taxonomy (NCBI): domain Eukaryota; kingdom Metazoa; phylum Chordata; class Mammalia; order Rodentia; family Cricetidae; genus Onychomys; species Onychomys leucogaster. The sequence goes on from CATKUP010000143.1 coordinate 1,004,238, forward strand.
ACACAGTCTAGTTTTCATCCATGGATCACACTCTGCTTTAAGCGAGAAGCACGCTCTTGCTTTCTAGAGTCACTAATACAGCATGAAAGGTGAGTGTGCTCAGAACAAAAGAACGGTGTTTCCCATACATAAGGACCATATCTAGTCCACCTCTGCTTCTGCAACTGATATTAAGCACTGTTCCTATAACATACATTGCTTGTCAGTTAAGATGAGAAACGTGTGATGTTCGTGAATGATGTTGTTCGTTTGAGCTGAAAAGTGACTTCCCTTACCTGAAAAGAAGTCTTGCTTGTAGGAAGACACAGAGCCTGGGATTTAACTCAATTTATGAAGGGAAACACACAGCATAGTTCTCATCCTTTGATCACACTCTGCTTTAGAGCTAGAAGCATGCTCTTGCTTTCTAGAGTCTCTAGGACAGCAGGAAACGTGAATGTGATGAGAACAAAAGAATGGTGTTTCCTACACATATGGACCATATCTAGTGAAACTCTGCATCTGAAACTGATAAAAAGCATGGGTCCTCTAACGTCCAATGCTTGCCAGTTAAGATGAGAAACGTTTGAGCTTCGTGAACGATGTTGTTCATTTGAGCTCTAAAGTATCTGCCCTTTCCGGAAACGAAGTCTTGCTTGTAGGAAGACTCAGAGCCTGGGATTTAACTCCATTTCTGAAGTGAAACACACAGCATAGTTCTCATCCATTGATCACTCTGCTAGAGACCAAGAAGCATGCTCTTGCTTTCTAGAGACTCTAAGACGGCAGGATACGTGAGTGTGCTGAGAAAAACAGAACGGTGTTTCCTACACATACGGTCCTTATCTAGTCCAACTCTGCTTCTGAAACTGATACAAAGCACTGGTCCTCTAACATGCAATGCTTGTCAGTTAAGATGAGAAACGTGTGAGCTTCGTGAATGATGTCTTTCTTTTGAGCTGAAAAGTGACTGCCCTTTCCTGAAACGAAGTCTTGCTTGTAGGAAGACACAGAGCCTGGGATTTAACTCCATTTCTGAAGGGAAACACACAGCACAGTTATCATCCATGGATCACACTCTGCTTTAGATCAAGAAGCATGCTCTTGCATTCTAGAGTCTCTAATACAGCAGGAAACGTGAGTGTGCTCAGAAAAAAAGAAAGGTGTTTCCAAAACATACGGACCATATCTAGTTCAACACTGCTTCTGAATCTGAAATAAACCACAGGTCCTCTAACATCCAATGCTTGTCAGTTAAGATGAGAATCGTGTGAGTGTCGTGAATGATGTAGTTCGTTTGAGCTGAAAAGTGACTGCACTTACCTGAAACTTAGTCTTGCTTGTAGGAAGACACAGAGCCTGGGATTTAACTCCATTTCTGAACGGAAACACACAGCATAGTTCTCATCCATTCGTCACACTCTGCTTTAGAGCAAGAACCACGCTCTTGCTTTCTAGAGTCTCTAATACAGCATGAAATGTGAGTGTGTTCAGAACAAAAGAACGGTGTTTCCTACATATACGGTCCATATCTAGTTCAATTCTGCTTCTGAAACTGCCACAAACCACAGGTCCTCTAACACCCAATACTTGTAAGTTAGGATGAGAAACGTGTATGCTTCTTGAATGATGTAGTTCGTTTGAGATGAAAAGTGACTGCCCTTACCTGAAAGGAAGTCTTCCTTGTAGGAAGACACAGAGCCTTGGATTTAACTCCATTTCTGAAGTGAACCACACCGCAGAGTTCTAATCCATTGATCACACTCTGCTTTAGAGCAAAAAGCATGCTCTTGCTTTCTAGTGTCTATAAGACAGCAGGAAACGTGAGTGTGCTCAGAACAAATGAACGGTGTTTCCTACACATATGGACCATATCTAGTCCAACTCTGCTTCTGAAACTGATACAAAGCACTGGTCCTCTAACATCCAGTGCTTGTCATTTAAGATGAATCGTGTGAGATTCGAGAACGATGTAGTTCGTTTGAGATGTAAAGTAACTGCCCTTACCTGACATGAAGTCTTGCTTGTAGGAAGACTCAGAGCCTGGGATTTAACTTCATTTCTGAAGTGTAACACACAGCAGAGTTCCCATCCATAGATCACACTCTGCTTTAGAGCAAGAAGCACGCTCTTGCTTTCTAGAGTCTCTAAGACATCAGGAAACGTGAGTGTGCTGAGAGCAAAAGAAAGTTGTTTCCTACACATACAGACGATATCTAGTCCAACTCTGCTTCGGAAACTGATACAAAGCACTGGTCCTCTAACATCCAATGCTTGTCAGTTAAGATGAGAAATATGTGAGCTTCATGAATGATGTAGTTCATTTGAGCTGAAAAGTGACTTCCCTTACCTGAAACGAAGTCTTGCTTGTAGGAAGACACAGAGCCTGGGATTTAACTCTATTTCTGAAGTGAAACACACAGCAGAGTTCTCATCCATTGATCACACTCTGCTTTAGAGCAAGAAGCACGTTCTTGCTTTCTAGAGACTCTAAAACAGCAGGAAACGTGAGTGTGGTGAGAACAACAGAACGTTATTTCCTACACATACGGACCATATCTAGTCCAACTCTGCTTCTGAAACTACAACAAACCACAGGTCCTCTAACACCCAATGCTTGTCAGTTAGGATGAGAAACCTGTGAGCTTCGTGAACGATGTAGTTCGTTTGAGCTGTAACATAACTGCCCTTTCCTGAAACCAAGTCTTGCTTTTAGGAAGACTCAGAGCCAGGGATTTAATTCCATTTCTGAAGTGAAACACACAGCAGAGTTCTCATCCATTTATCACATTCTGCTTTAGATAAGAAGCATGCTCTTGCTTTCTAGAGTCTCTAAGACAAAGGAAACCTGACTGTGCTGTTTCCTACACATACGTACCATATCTAGTCCAACCCTCCTTCTGAAACTGATAAAAAGTACTGGTCCTGTATCATCCAATGCTTGTCATTTAAGATGAGAAACTTGTGAGCTTCATGAACGATGTAGTTAGTTTGAGCTGAAAAGTGCCTGCCCTTATGAGGAAAGAAGTCTTGCTTGTAGGACGTCACAGAGCCTGGGATTTAACACCATTTCTGAAGTGAAACACACAGCAGAGTTCTCATACATTTATCACACTCTGCATTAGAGCAAGAAGCACGCTCTTGCTTTCTATAGTCTCTAAGACAGCAAGATACGTGAGTGTGCTGAGAAGAACAGAACGGTGTTTCCTACACATACGGACCATATCTAGTCCAACCCTGCTTCTGAAACTGATACAAAGTACTGGTCCTCTAACATCCAATGACAGTCATTTAAGACGAGAAACGTGTTAGCTTCATGAATGATGTAGTTCGTTTGAGCTGAAAAGTGCCTGTCCTTACCTGGAAAGAATTCTTGCTTGTAGGAAGACACAGAGCCTGGGATTTAACTCCATTTCTGAAGGGAAACACACAGCATAGTTCTCATCCATCGATCACACTCTGCTTTAGAGCAAGAAGCACGCTCTTGCTTTCTAGAGTCTCTAATACAGCAAGAAAAGTGAGTGTGCTGAGAACAAAAGAACGGTGTTTACTACACATAGGGGCCATATCTAGTTCTAATCTGCTTCTGAAACTGAAACAAACCACAGGTCCTCTACCATCCATTGCTTGTCAGTTAAGATGAGAAACGTGTGAGCTTCGTGAATGATGTAGATCGCTTGAGCTTTAAAGTAACTGCCCTTCCCGGAAACGAAGTCTTGTTTGTAGGAAGACACAGAGCCTGAGATTTAACTCTGTTTCTGAAGTGAAACACACAGCAGACTTCTCATCCATTGATCACACTCTGCTTTAGAGCAAGAAGCATGCTCTTGTTTTCTAGAGTCTCTAAGACAGCAGGATACGTGAGTGTGCTGAGAACAACAGAACGGTTTTTCCTACACATACGGACCACATCTAGTCCCACTCTGCTTCTGAAACTGATACAAAGCACTGGTCTTCTAACATCCAATGCTTGTCAGTTAAGATGAGAAACGTTGAGCTTCGTGAATGATGTAGTTCCTTTTAGCTGAAAAGTGACTTCCCTTACCTGAAACGAAGTCTTGCTTGTAGGAAGACTCAGAGATTGGGATTTAACTCCATTTCTCAAGCGAAACACACAGCATAGTTCTCATCCATTGATCATACTCTGCTTTAGAGCAAGAAGCACGCTCTTGCTTTCTACAGTCTCTAATAGAGCATGAAACGTGAGTGTGCTCAGAACAAAAGAACGGTGTTTTCTACACATACGGACCATATCTAGTCCAACTCTGCTTCTGAAACTACAACAAAGCACAGGTCCTCTAACTCCCAATGCTTGTCAGTTAGGATGAGAAACATGTGAGCTTCGTGAACCATGTAGTTCGTTTGAGCTGTAAAGTAACTGCCCTTTCCTGAAACTAAGTCTTGATTGTAGGAAGACTCAGAGCCAGGCATTTAATTCCATTTCTGAAGTGAAACACACAGCAGAGTTCTCATCCATTTATCACATTCTGCTTTGGATAAGAAGCATGCTTTTGCTTTCTAGAGTCTCTAAGACAAAGGAAATGTGAGTGTGCTGAGGAAAACAGAACGGTGTTTCCTATCCATACGTACCATATCTAGTCCAAACCTGCTTCTGAAACTGATACAAAGTACTGGTCCTCTAACATCCAATGCTTTTCATTTAAGATGAGAGATGTGTGAGCTTCATGAACGATTTAGTTGGTTTGAGCAGAAAAGTGCCTGCCCTTACGTGGAACGAAGTCTTGCTTGTAGGAAGACACTGTGCCTGGGATTTAACACCATTTCTGAAGGGAAACACACAGCACAGTTCTCATCCATGAAACACACTCTGCTTTAGAGCAAGAAGCACGCCCTTGCTTTCTAGAATATCTAACAATGCAGAAAAACTGAGTGTGCTCAGAACCAAAGAATGGTGTTTTCTACACATATGTACCATAACTACTTCAACTCTGCTTCTGAAGCTATAAAAACCACAGGTCCTCTAACATTCAATGCTTTTCAGTTAAGATCAGAAACGTGTGAGCTTCGGGAAGTATGTAGTTCCTTCGAGCTGAAAAGTGACTGCGTTTACATGAATTGAAGACTTGCTTATAGGAAGACAGAGAGCTTGGGATTTAACTCCATTTAAAAAGGGAAACACACAGCACAGTTCTCATCCATGAAACACACTCTGCTTTAGAGCAAGAGGCACGCTCTTCCTTTCTATATACGGACCATATGTAGTTCAATTCTGCTTCTGAAACTGCAACAAACCACAGGTCCTCTAACACCCAATGCTTGTCAGTTAGGATGAGAAACGTGTGAGCTTCGTGAATGATGTAGTTCGTTTGATCTGAAAAGTGACTGCCCTTACCTGAAACGAAGTCTTCCTTGTAGGAAGACACAGAGCCTGTTATTTAACTCCATTTCTGATGTGAAACACCTAGCAGAGTTCTCATCCATTGATCATACTCTGCTTTATTGAAAGAAGCACGCTCTTGCTTTCTAGAGTCTCTAAGACAGCAGGAAACGTGAGTGTGCTGAGAACAAAAGAATGGCGTTTCCTACACATATGGACCATATCTAGTCCAACTCTGCATCTGAAACTGATACAAAGCACTAGTCCTCTGACATCCAATGCTTGTCAGTTAAGATGAGAAACGTGTGAGCTTCGTGAACGATGTTGTTCATTTGAGCTGTAAAGTAACTGCCCATTCCTGAAACGAAGTCTTGCTTGTATGAAGACTCAGAGCCTGGGATTTAACTCCATTTCTGAAGTGAAACACACAGCATATTTCTGATCTATTGATCACACTCTGCTAGAGAGCAAGAAGCATGCTCTTGCTTTCTAGGGTCTCTAAGAAAGCACGATACGTGAGTGTGCTGAGAAAAACAGAGCGGTGTTTCCTACACATACGGACCATATCTAGTCCAACTCTGCTTCTGAAACTGATACAAAGCACTGGTCCTGTAACATCCAATGCTTGTCAGTTAAGATGAGAAATGTGTGGGCTTCGTGAATGTTGTAGTTCGTTGGGGCTGAAAAGTGACTTCCCTTACCTGAAACGAAGTTTTGTTGTAGGAAGACACAGAGCCTGGGATTTAACTCTATTTCTGAAGTGAAACACACAGCAGAGTTCTCATACATTTATCACACTCTGCTTTAGAGCAAGAAGCACGCTCTTGCTTTCTATAGTCTCTAAGACAGCAAGATACGTGAGTGTGCTGAGAAGAACAGAACGGTGTTTCCTACACATAGGGACCATATCTAGTCCAACTCTGCTTCTGAAACAGATACAAAGCACTGGTCTTCTAACATCCAAGGCTTGTCAGTTAAGATGAGGAACGTTGAGCTTCGTGAATGATGTAGTACGTTTTAGCTGAAAAGTGACATCCCTTACCTGAAACGAAATCTTGCTTGTAGGAAGACACAGAGCCTGGTATTTAACTCCATTTCTGAAGCGAAACACACAGCAGAGTTCTCATCCATTGATCATACTCTACTTTATAGCAAGAAGCACGCTCTTGCTTTCTAGAGTCTCTAACACAGCATGAAACGTGAGTGTGCTCAGAACAAAGAGCGGTGTTTCCTACACATATGGACCATATCTAGTCCACCTCTGCTTCTGAAACTGATATGAAGCACTGTTCCTGTAACATACAATGCTTGTCAGTTAAGATGAGAAACGTGAGAGCTTCGTGAATGATGTAGTTCGTTTGCGCTGAAAATTGACTTCCCTTACCTGAAAAGTCTTGCTTGTAGGAAGACACAGAGCATGGGATTTAACTCCATTTCTGAAGGGAAACACAAAGCACAGTTCTCTTCCATGAAACACACTCTGCTTTAGAGCAAGAAGCAAGCCCTTGCTTTCTAGAATCTCTAACACTGCAGAACAAGTGAGTGTGCTCAGAACAAAAGAACAGTGTTTCCTACACATACGGACCATACCTAGTTCAAATCTGCTTCTGAAGATGATAGAAATCACAGGTCCTCTAACATTCAATGCTTTTCAGTTAAGATCAGTAATGTGTGAGCTTCTTAAGATGTAGTTCCTTTGAGCTGAAAAGTGACTGCGTTTACATGAATTGAATTCTTGCATGTAGGAAGACACAGAGCTTGGGATTTAACTCCATTTAAGACGGGAAACACACAGCACAGTTCTCATCCATGAAACACACTCTGATTTAGAGCAGAGGTACGCTCTTCATTTCTAGAGTCTCTATTACAGCAGGAAACAAGAGTGTGCTCAGAAAAAAAGAACAGTGTTTCCTACATATACGGACCATATCTATTTCAATTCTGCTTCTGAAACTGCAACAAATCACAGGTCCTCTAACACCCAATCCTTGTCAGTTAGGATGAGAAACGTGTGAGCTTCGTGAACTATGTAGTTCGTTTGAGCTGTAAAGTAACTGCCCTTTCCTGAAACGAAGTCTTGCTAATAGGAAGACTCAGAGCCTGGGATTTAACTCCATTTCTGAAGCGAAACACACAGCAGAGTTCTCATCCATTGATCACACTCTGCTTTAGAGCTAGAAGCACTCTCTTGCTTTCTAGAGTCTCTAATACAGCAGGAAACGTGATTGTGCTCAGAACAAAAGAACGGTGTTTCCTACACATACGGACCATATCTAGTCCTACTCTGCTTCTGAAACTGATACAAAGCACTGTTGCTCTAAAATCCAGTGCTTCTCAGTTAAGATGAGAAACTTGTGAGTTTCGAGAATGATGTAGTTCATTTTAGCTGAAAAATGACTGCCCTTACCTGAAATGAAGTCTTGCTTGTAGGATGACACAGAGCCTGGGATTTAACTCCATTTCTGAAGGGAAACACACACCGTAGTTCTCATCCATTCATCACACTCTGCTTTAGAGCAAGAAGCACGCTCTTGTTTTCTAGAGTCTCTAAGACAGCAGGATACGTGAGTGTGCTGCGAACAACAGAAAGGTTTTTCCTACACATACGGACCATATCTAGTACAACTCTGCTTCTGAAACTGATACAAAGCACTGGTCTTCTAACATCCAATGCTTGTCAGGTAAGATGAGAAACCTTGAGCTTCGTGAATGATGTAGTTCGTTTTAGCTGAAAAGTGACTGGCCTTACCTGAAACGAAGTCTTGCTTGTAGGAAGACACAGAGCCTGAGATTTAACTCCAATTCTGGAGGGAAACACACAGCACAGTTCTCATCCATGAAACACACTCTGGTTTAGAGCAAGAAGCACGCCCTTGCTTTCTAGAATCTCTAACAATGCAGAAAAACTGAGTGTGCTAAGAACAAAAGAATGGTATTTCCTACACATAAGTACAATATCTAGTTCAACTCTGCTTCTGAAGCTATAAAAACCACAGGTCCTCTAACATTCAATGCTTTTCAGTTAAGATCAGAAACGTGTGAGCTTCGGGAAGTATGTAGTTCCTTTGAGTTGAAAAGTGACTGCATTTACATGAATTGAAGACTTGCTTGTAGGAACACACAGAGCATGGGATTTAACTCCATTTAACAAGGGAAACACACAGCACAGTTCTCATCCATGAAACACACTCTGCTTTAGAGCAAGAGGCACGCTCTTCCTTTCTAGAGTCTCTAATACAACAGGAAACAAGAGTGTGCTCAGAAAAAAAAGAACAGTGTTTCCTACATATACGGACCATATTTAGTTCAATTCTGCTTCTGAAACTGCAACAAACCCCAGGTCCTCTAACACCCAATGCTTTTCAGTTAGGATGAGAAACGTGTGAGCTTCGTGAATGATGTAGTTCGTTTGAGCTGAAAAGTGACTGCCCTTACCTGAATCGATGTCTTTCTTGTAGGAAGACACAGAGCCTGGGATTTAACTCCATTTCTGATGTGAAACACCTAGCAGAGTTCTCATCCATTGATCATCCTCTGCTTTAGAGCAAGAAGCACGCTCTTGCTTTCTAGAGTCTCTAAGACAGCAGGAAACGTGAGTGTGCTGAGAACAAAAGAATGGCATTTGCTACACATATGGACCATATCTAGTCCAACTCTGCATCTGAAACTGATACAAAGCACTAGTCCTCTGACATCCAATGCTTGTCACTTAAGATGAGAAACATGTGAGCTTCATGAACGATGTTGTTCATTTGAGCTGTAAAGTAACTGCCCATTCCTGAAACGAAGTCTTGCTTGTATGAAGACTCAGAGCCTGGAATGTAACACCATTTCTGAAGTGAAACACACAGCATAATTCTGATCCATTGATCACAATCTGCTAGAGAGCAAGAAGCATGCTCTTGCTTTCTAGGGTCTCTAAGAAAGCAGGATACGTGAGTGTGCTGAGAAAAACAGAACGGTGTTTCCTACACCTACGGACCATATCTAGTCCAACTCTGCTTCTGAAACTGACACAAAGCACTGGTCCTCTAACATCCAATGCTTGTCAGTTAAGATGAGAAACATTGAGCTTCGTGAATGATGTAGTTCGTTTGAGCTGAAATGTAACTTCCCTTACCTGAAACAATGTCTTGCTTGTAGGAAGACACAGAGCCTGGGATTTAACTCCATTTCTGAAGTGAAACACACAGCAGAGTTCTCATCCATTGATCACACTCTGCATTAGAGCAAGAAGCATGCTCTTGCTTTCTAGAGTCTCTAATACAGCATGAAAGGTGAGTGTGCTCAGAACAAAAGAACGGTGTTTCCTATACATAAGGACCATATCTAGTCCACCTCTGCTTCTGCAACTGATATGAAGCACTGTTCCTATAACATACAATGCTTGTCAGTTAAGATGAGAAACGTGTGATCTTCGTGAATGATGTTGTTCGTTTGAGCTGAAAAGTGACTTCCCTTACCTGAAAAGAAGTCTTGCTTGTAGGAAGACACAGAGCCTGGGATTTAACTCAATTTATGAAGGGAAACACACAGCATAGTTCTCATCCTTTGATCACACTCTGCTTTAGAGCTAGAAGCACGCTCTTGCTTTCTAGAGTCTCTAGGACAGCAGGAAACGTGAATGTGATGAGAACAAAAGAATGGTGTTTCCTACACATATGGACCATATCTAGTGAAACTCTGCATCTGAAACTGATAAAAAGCATGGGTCCTCTAACGTCCAATGCTTGTCAGTTAAGATGAGAAACGTTTGAGCTTCGTGAACGATGTTGTTCATTTGAGCTCTAAAGTATCTGCCCTTTCCGGAAACGAAGTCTTGCTTGTAGGAAGACTCAGAGCCTGGGATTTAACTCCATTTCTGAAGTGAAACACACAGCATAGTTCTCATCCATTGATCACTCTGCTAGAGACCAAGAAGCATGCTCTTGCTTTCTAGAGACTCTAAGACGGCAGGATACGTGAGTGTGCTGAGAACAACAGAACGGTGTTTCCTACACATACGGTCCTTATCTAGTCCAACTCTGCTTCTGAAACTGATACAAAGCACTGGTCCTCTAACATCCAATGCTTGTCAGTTAAGATGAGAAACGTGTGAGCTTCGTGAATGATGTCTTTCTTTTGAGCTGAAAAGTGACTGCCCTTTCCTGAAATGAAGTCTTGCTTGTAGGAAGACTCAGAGCCTGGGATTTAACTACATTTCTGAAGTGAAACACACAGCATAGTTCTCACCCATTGATCACTCTGCTAGAGACCAAGAAGCATGCTCTTGCTTTCTAGAGTCTCTAAGACAGCAGGAAACGTGAGTGTGCTCAGAAAAAAAGAACTGTGTTTCCAAAACATACGGAGCATATCTAGTCCAACTCTTCTTCTGAAATTGATAATAAGCACAGGTCCTCTAACATCCAATGCTTGTCAATTAAGATGAGAAACATGTGAGCTTCGTGAACTATGTAGTTCGTTTGAGCTGAAAAGTGACTGGCCTTACCTGAAACGAAGTCTTGCTTGTAGGAAGACACAGAGCCTGAGATTTAACTCCAATTCTGGAGGGAAACACACAGCACAGTTCTCATCCATGAAACACACTCTGGTTTAGAGCAAGAAGCACGCCCTTGCTTTCTAGAATCTCTAACAATGCAGAAAAACTGAGTGTGCTAAGAACAAAAGAATGGTGTTTCCTACACATAAGTACAATAACTAGTTCAACTCTGCTTCTGAAGCTATAAAAACCACAGGTCCTCTAACATTCAATGCTTTTCAGTTAAGATCAGAAACGTGTGAGCTTCGGGAAGTATGTAGTTCCTTTGAGTTGAAAAGTGACTGCATTTACATGAATTGAAGACTTGCTTGTAGGAACACACAGAGCATGGGATTTAACTCCATTTAACAAGGGAAACACACAGCACAGTTCTCATCCATGAAACACACTCTGCTTTAGAGCAAGAGGCACGCTCTTCCTTTCTAGAGTCTCTAATACAACAGGAAACAAGAGTGTGCTCAGAAAAAAAAGAACAGTGTTTCCTACATATACGGACCATATGTAGTTCAATTCTGCTTCTGAAACTGCAACAAACCCCAGGTCCTCTAACACCCAATGCTTTTCAGTTAGGATGAGAAACGTGTGAGCTTCGTGAATGATGTAGTTCGTTTGAGCTAAAAAGTGACTGCCCTTACCTGAAACGATGTCTTTCTTGTAGGAAGACACAGAGCCTGGGATTTAACTCCATTTCTGATGTGAAACACCTAGCAGAGTTCTCATCCATTGATCATCCTCTGCTTTAGAGCAAGAAGCACGCTCTTGCTTTCTAGAGTCTCTAAGACAGCAGGAAACGTGAGTGTGCTCAGAAAAAAAGAAAGGTGTTTCCAAAACATACAGACCATATCTAGTTCAACACTGCTTCTGAATCTGAAATAAACCACAGGTCCTCTAACATCCAATGCTTGTCAGTTAAGATGAGAATCGTGTGAGTGTCGTGAATGATGTAGTTCATTTGAGCTAAAAAGTGACTGCACTTACCTGAAACTTAGTCTTGCTTGTAGGAAGACACAGAGCCTGGGATTTAACTCCATTTCTGAACGGAAACACACAGCATAGTTCTCATCCATTCGTCACACTCTGCTTTAGAGCAAGAAGCACGCTCTTGCTTTCTAGAGTCTCTAATACAGCATGAAACGTGAGTGTGTTCAGAACAAAAGAACGGTGTTTCCTACATATACGGGCCATATCTAGTTCAATTCTGCTTCTGAAACTGCAACAAACCACAGGTCCTCTAACACCCAATACTTGTAAGTTAGGATGAGAAACGTGTATGCTTCTTGAATGATGTAGTTCGTTTGAGATGAAAAGTGACTGCCCTTACCTGAAAGGAAGTCTTCCTTGTAGGAAGACACAGAGCCTTGGATTTAACTCCATTTCTGAAGTGAAAAACACAGCAGAGTTCTCATCCATTGATAACACTCTGCTTTAGAGCACAAAGCACGCTCTTGCTTTCTAGAGTCTCTAAGACAGCAGGAACCATGAGTGTGCTGAGAACAAAAGAACGGTGTTTCCTACACATATGGACCATAAATTGTCCAACTCTGCTTCTGAAACTGATACAAAGCACTGGTCCTCTAACATCCAATGCTTGTCATTTAAGATGATAAACTTGTGAGCTTCGTGAACAATGTAGTTCACTTGAGCGGAAAAGTAACTGCACTTTCGTGAAACGAAGTCCTGCTTGTATGAAGACTAAGAGCCTGGGATTTAACACCATTTCTTAAGTGAAACACACAGCAGAATTCTCATCAATTGATCACACTCTGCTTTAGAGCAAGAAGCATGCTCTTGCTTTGTAGAGTCACTAATAAATCAGGAAACGTGAGTGTGCTGAGAACAAAAGAACGGAGTTTCCTACACATATGGACCATATCTAGTGCAACTCTGCATCTGAAACTGATAAAAAGCACGGGTCGTCTAACATCCAATGCTTGTCAGTTAAGATGAGAAACGTTTGAGCTTCGTGAACGATGTTGTTCATTTGAGCTGTAAAGTATCTGCCCTTTCCTGAACCGAAGTCTTGATTTTAGGAAGACTCTGAGCCTGGGATTACCTCCATTTCTGAAGTGAAACACACAGCATAGTTCTCATCCATTAATCACACTCTGCTAGAGAGCAAGAAGCATGCCCTTGCTGTCTACAGTCTCTAAGACAGCAGGATACGTGAGTGTGTTGAGAACAACAAAACGGTGTTTCCTACACATACGGACCATATCTAGTCCACCTCTGCTTCTGAAACTGATATGAAGCACTGTTCCTGTAACATACAATGCTTGTCAGTTAGGATGAGAAACGGGTGAGCTTCGTGAACGATGTATATTATTTGAGCTGTAAAGAAACTGCCCTTACCTGAAACGAAGTCTTGCTTGTAGGATGACACAGAGCCTGGGATTTAACTCCATTTCTGAAGTGAAACACACAGCAGAGTTCTCATCAATTGCCCACACTCTGCTTTAGAGCAAGAAGCACGCTTTACCTTTCTAGAGTCTCTAGTACAGCAGGAAACTTGAGTGTGCTGAGAACAAATGAACGGTGTTTCCTACACATACGGATCATATCTAGTCCAACTCTGCTTCTGAAACTGATACAAACCACCCGTCCTCTAACATCCTATGCTTGTCAGTTAAGATGAGAATTGTGTGAGCTTCGTGAATGATGTAGTTCGTTTGAGCTGAAAAGTGACTTCACTTACCTGAAACGAAGTCTTGCTTGTAGGAAGACACAGAGCCTGGGATTTAACTCCATTTCTGAACGGAAACACACAGCATAGTTCTCATCCACTCATCACACTCTGCTTTAGAGCAAGAAGAACGCTCTTGCTTTCTAGAGTCTCTAATACAGCAGGAAACATGAGTGTGCTCAGAAAAAAAGCACGGTGTTTCCTACACATACAGACCATATCTAGTTCAACTCTGCTTCTGTAACTGACACAAAGCGCTGGTCCTCTAACATCCAATGCTTGTCAGTTAAGATGGGAAAAGTTTGAGATTCGTGCATGATGTAGTTCGCTTGAGCTGAAAAGTAACTGCCATATCCTGAAACGAAGTCTTGCTTGTATGAAGACTCAGAGCCCTGGATTTAACTCCATTTCTGAAGTGAAACACACAGCATAGTTCTCATCCATTCATCACACTCTGCTTTAGATCAAGAAGCATGCTCTTGCTTTCTAGAGTCTCTAATACAGCAGGATACGTGAGTGTGCTCAGAAAAAAAGAACGGTGTTTCCAACACATATGGACCATATCTAGTTCAACACTGCTTCTGAAACTGAAATAAACCACCGGTCCTCTAACATCCATTGCTTGTCAGTTAAGATGAGAAACGTGTGAGCTTCATGAATGATGTAGTTCGTTTGACCTGAAAAGTGACTGCACTTACCTGAAACGAAGTCTTGCTTGTAGGAAGACACAGAGCCTGGGATTTAACTCCATTTCTGAACGGAAACACACAGCATAGTTCTCATCCATTCATCACACTCTGCTTTAGAGAAAGAGGAACGCTCTTGCTTTCTAGAGTCTCTAATACAGCAGGAAACTTGAGTGTGATCAGAACAAAAGAACGGTGTTTCCTACACATACGGACCATATCTAGTTCAACACTGCTTCTGAAACTGCAATAAACCACAGGACCTCTAACATCCAATGCTTGTCAGTTAAGATGAGAAACGTGTGAGCTTCGTGAATGATGTAGTTCGTTTGAGCTGAAAAGTGACTGCACTTACCTGAAGGAAGTGTTGCTTGTAGGAAGACACAGATCCTGGGATTTAAATCCATTTCTGAACGGAAACACACAGCATAGTTCTCATCCATTCATCACACTCTGCTTTAGAGCAAGAAGAACGCTCTTGCTTTCTAGAGTCTCTAAGACAGCAGGAACCATGAGTGTGCTGAGAACAAAAGAACGGTGTTTCCTACACATATGGACCATAAATTGTCCAACTCTGCTTCTGAAACTGATACAAAGCACTGGTCCTCTAACATCCAATGCTTGTCATTTAAGATGATAAACTTGTGAGCTTCGTGAACGATGTAGTTCGCTTGAGCGGAAAAGTAACTGCACTTTCGTGAAACGAAGTCCTGCTTGTATGAAGACTAAGAGCCTGGGATTTAACACCATTTCTTAAGTGAAACACACAGCAGAATTCTCATCAATTGATCACACTCTGCTTTAGAGCAAGAAGCATGCTCTTGCTTTGTAGAGTCACTAATAAACCAGGAAACGTGAGTGTGCTGAGAACAAAAGAACGGAGTTTCCTACACATATGGACCATATCTAGTGCAACTCTGCATCTGAAACTGATAAAAAGCACGGGTTGTCTAACATCCAATGCTTGTCAGTTAAGATGAGAAACGTTTGAGCTTCGTGAACGATTTTGTTCATTTGAGCTGTAAAGTAACTGACCTTTCCTGAACCGAAGTCTTGATTTTAGGAAGACTCTGAGCCTGAGATTACCTCCATTTCTGAAGTGAAACACACAGCAGAGTTCTCATCCAATAATCACACTCTGCTAGAGAGCAAGAAGCATGCTCTTGCTTTCTAGAGTTTCTAAGACAGCAGGATACGTGAGTGTGCTGAGAACAACAAAACGGTGTTTCCTACACATACGGACCATATCTAGTCCACCTCTGCTTCTGAAACTGATATGAAGCACTGTTCCTGTAACATACAATGCTTGTCAGTTAGGATGAGAAACGTGTGAGCTTCGTGAACGATGTACATTGTTTGAGCTGTAAAGAAACTGCCCTTACCTGAAACGAAGTCTTGCTTGTAGGATGACACAGAGCCTGGGATTTAACTCCATTTCTGAAGGGAAACACACAGCATAGTTCTCATCCATTCAACACACTTTGCTTTAGATCAAGAAGCATGCTCTTGCTTTCTAGAGTCTCTAATACAGCAGGAAATGTGAGTGTGCTCCGAAAAAAAGAACGTTGTTTCCTACACATACGGACCATATCTAGTTCAAGACTGCTTCTGAAACTGCAATAAACCACCCGTCCTCTAACATCCAATGCTTGTCAATTAAGATGAGAATTGTGTGAGCTTCGTGAATGATGTAGTTCGTTTTAGCTGAAAAGTGACTTCACTTACCTGAAACGAAGTCTTGCTTGTAGGAAGACACAGAGCCTGGGATTTAACTCCATTTCTGAACGGAAACACACAGCATAGTTCTCATCCACTCATCACACTCTGCTTTAGAGCAAGAAGAACGCTCTTGCTTTCTAGAGTCTCTAATACAGCAGGAAACATGAGTGTGCTCAGAAAAAAAGCACGGTGTTTCCTACACATACAGACCATATCTAGTTCAACTCTGCTTCTGTAACTGACACAAAGCGCTGGTCCTCTAACATCCAATGCTTGTCAGTTAAGATGGGAAAAGTTTGAGATTCGTGCATGATGTAGTTCGCTTGAGCTGAAAAGTAACTGCCATATCCTGAAACGAAGTCTTGCTTGTATGAAGACTCAGAGCCCTGGATTTAACTCCATTTCTGAAGTGAAACACACAGCATAGTTCTCATCCATTCATCACACTCTGCTTTAGATCAAGAAGCATGCTCTTGCTTTCTAGAGTCTCTAATACAGCAGGATACGTGAGTGTGCTCAGAAAAAAAGAACGGTGTTTCCAACACATATGGACCATATCTAGTTCAACACTGCTTCTGAAACTGAAATAAACCACCGGTCCTCTAACATCCATTGCTTGTCAGTTAAGATGAGAAACGTGTGAGCTTCATGAATGATGTAGTTCGTTTGAGCTGAAAAGTGACTGCACTTACCTGAAACGAAGTCTTGCTTGTAGGAAGACACAGAGCCTGGGATTTAACTCCATTTCTGAACGGAAACACACAGCATAATTCTCATCCATTCATCACACTCTGCTTTAGAGAAAGAGGAACGCTCTTGCTTTCTAGAGTCTCTAATACAGCAGGAAACTTGAGTGTGATCAGAACAAAAGAACGGTGTTTCCTACACATACGGACCATATCTAGTTCAACACTGCTTCTGAAACTGCAATAAACCACAGGACGTCTAACATCCAATGCTTGTCAGTTAAGATGAGAAACGTGTGAGCTTCGTGAATGATGTAGTTCGTTTGAGCTGAAAAGTGACTGCACTTACCTGAAGGAAGTGTTGCTTGTAGGAAGACACAGATCCTGGGATTTAAATCCATTTCTGAACGGAAACACACAGCATAGTTCTCATCCATTCATCACACTCTGCTTTAGAGCAAGAAGAACGCTCTTGCTTTCTAGAGTCTCTAACACAGCAGGAAACTTGAGTGTGCTAAGAACAAAAGAACGGTGTTTCCTACACATACGGACCATATCTAGTCCAACTCTGCTTCTGAAACTGATACAAAGCACTGTTCCTGTAACATCCAATGCTTGTCAGTTAAGAAGAGAAACGTGTGAGCTTGGTGAATGATGTAGTTCGTTTTAGCTGAAAAGTGACTGCACTTACCTGAAACGTAGTCTTGCTTGTAGGAAGACACAGGTCCTGGGATTTAACTCCAATTATGAACGGAAACACACAGCATAGTTCTCATCCATTCGTCACACTCTGCTTTAGAGCAAGAAGAACGCTCTTGCTTTCCAGAGTCTCTAATATAGCAAGAAGCTTGATTGTGCTCATTTCAAAAGAACGGTGTTACCTACACATACGCACCATATCTAGTTCAACAGTTCTTCTGAATCTGACACAAAGCACAGGTCGTGTCACATCCAATGCTTTTCAATTAAGAGCAAGAAACGTGTGAGCTTCGTGTACAATGTAGTTCTTTTGAGCTGTAAAGTAACTGCCCTTACCTGAAACGAAGTCTTGCTTGTAGGAAGACTCAGAGCCTGGGATTTAACACCATTTCTGTAGTGAAACACACAGCAGAGTTCCCATCCATTGATCACACTCTGCTTTAGAGCAAGAAGCACGCTCTTGCTTTCTAGAGTCTCTAATACAGCATGAAACGTGAGTGTGTTCAGAACAAAAGAATGGTGTTTCCTACATATACGGGCCATATCTAGTTCAATTCTGCTTCTGAAACTGCAACAAACCACAGGTCCTCTAACACCCAATACTTGTAAGTTAGGATGAGAAACGTGTATGCTTCTTGAATGATGTAGTTCGTTTGAGATGAAAAGTGACTGCCCTTACCTGAAAGGAAGTCTTCCTTGTAGGAAGACACAGAGCCTTGGATTTAACTCCATTTCTGAAGTGAAAAACACAGCAGAGTTCTCATCCATTGATCACACTCGGCTTTAGAGCACAAAGCACGCTCTTGCTTTCTAGAGTCTCTAAGACAGCAGGTACCATGAGTGTGCTGAGAACAAAAGAACGGTGTTTCCTACACATATGGACCATAAATTGTCCAACTCTGCTTCTGAAACTGATACAAAGCACTGGTCCTCTAACATCCAATGCTTGTCATTTAAGATGATAAACTTGTGAGCTTCGTGAACGATGTAGTTCGCTTGAGCGGAAAAGTAACTGCACTTTCGTGAAACGAAGTCCTGCTTGTATGAAGACTAAGAGCCTGGGATTTAACACCATTTCTGAAGTGAAACACACAGCAGAATTCTCATCCATTGATCACACTCTGCTTTAGAGCAAGAAGCATGCTCTTGCTTTGTAGAGTCACTAATTAACCAGGAAACGTGAGTGTGCTGAGAACAAAAGAACGGAGTTTCCTACACATATGGAGCATATCTAGTGCAACTCTGCATCTGAAACTGAAACAAAGCACTGGTCCTCTAACATCCAATGGTTGTCAGTTAAGATGAGAAACGTGTGAGCTTCGTGAATGATGTTGTTCGTTTGAGCTGTAAAGAAACTGCCCTTTCCTGAACCGAAGTCTTGATTTTAGGAAGACTCTGAGCCTCGGATTACCTCCATTTCTGAAGTGAAACACACAGCATAATTAGCATCCATTAATCACACTCTGCTAGAGAGCAAGAAGCATGCCCTTGCTGTCTACAGTCTCTAAGACAGCAGGATACGTGAGTGTGCTGAGAACAACAAAACGGTGTTTCCTACACATACGGACCAATCTAGTCCACCTCTGCTTCTGAAACTGATATGAAGAACTGTTCCTGTAACATACAATGCTTGTCAGTTAGGATGAGAAACTTGTGAGCTTCGTGAACGATGTACATTGATTGAGCTGTAAAGAAACTGCCATTACCTGAAACGAAGTCTTGCTTGTAGGATGACACAGAGCCTGGGATTTAACTCCATTTCTGAAGGGAAACACACAGCATAGTTCTCATCCATTCATCACACTCTGCTTTAGAGCAAGAAGAACGCTCTTGCTTTCTAGAGTCTCTAGGACAGCAGGAAACATGAGTGTGCTCAGAACAAAAGCACGGTGTTTCCTACACATACGGACCATATCTAGTTCAACTCTGCTTCTGTAACTGACACAAAGCACTGGTCCTCTAACATCCAATGCTTGTCAGTTAAGATGGGAAAAGTTTGAGATTCGTGCATGATGTAGTTCGCTTGAGCTGAAAAGTAACTGCCATATCCTGAAACGAAGTCTTGCTTGTATGAAGACTCAGAGCCCTGGATTTAACTTCATTTCTGAAGGGAAACACACAGCATAGTTCTCATCCATTCATCACACTCTGCTTTAGATCAAGAAGCATGCTCTTGCTTTCTAGAGTCTCTAATACAGCAGGAAACGTGAGTGTGCTCAGAAAAAAAGAACGGTGTTTCCAACACATATGGACCATATCTAGTTCAACACTGCTTCTGAAACTGAAATAAACCACCGGTCTTCTAACATCCATTGCTTGTCAGTTAAGATGAGAAACGTGTGAGCTTCATGAATGATGTAGTTCGTTTGAGCTGAAAAGTGACTGCACTTACCTGAAACGAAGTCTTGCTTGTAGGAAGACACAGAGCCTGGGATTTAACTCCATTTCTGAACGGAAACACACAGCATAGTTCTCAGCCATTCATCACACTCTGCTTTAGAGCAAGAGGAACGCTCTTGCTTTCTAGAGTCTCTAATACAGCAGGAAACTTGAGTGTGATCAGAACAAAAGAACGGTGTTTCCTACACATACGGACCATATCTAGTTCAACACTGCTTCTGAAACTGCAATAAACCACAGGACCTCTAACATCCAATGCTTGTCAGTTAAGATGAGAAACGTGTGAGCTTCGTGAATGATGTAGTTCGTTTGAGCTGAAAAGTGACTGCACTTACCTGAAGGAAGTGTTGCTTGTAGGAAGACACAGATCCTGGGATTTAAATCCATTTCTGAACGGAAACACACAGCATAGTTCTCATCCATTCATCACACTCTGCTTTAGAGCAAGAAGAACGCTCTTGCTTTCTAGAGTCTCTAACACAGCAGGAAACTTGAGTGTGCTAAGAACAAAAGAACGGTGTTTCCTACACATACGGACCATATCTAGTCCAACTCTCCTTCTGAAACTGATACAAAGCACTGTTCCTGTAACATCCAATGCTTGTCAGTTAAGAAGAGAAACGTGTGAGCTTGGTGAATGATGTAGTTCGTTTTAGCTGAAAAGAGACTGCACTTACCTGAAACGTAGTCTTTTTGTAGGAAGACACAGAGCCTGGGATTTAACTCCATTTCTGAACGGAAACACACAGCATAGTTCTCATCCATTCATCACACTCTGCTTTAGAGCAAGAAGAACGCTCTTGCTTTCTAGAGTCTCTAATACAGCAGGAAGCTTGAGTGTGCTCATTACAAAAGAATGGTGTTACCCACACATACGCACCATATCTAGTTCAACAGTGCTTCTGAATCTGAAAAAAAGCACAGGTCGTGTCACATCCACTGCTTTTCAATTAAGAGCAAGAAACGTGTGAGCTTCGTGTACAATGTAGTTCTTTTGAGCTGTAAAGTAACTGCCCTTACCTGAAACGAAGTCTTGCTTGTAGGAAGACTCAGAGCGTGGGATTTAACTCCATTTCTGAAGTGAAACACACAGCAGAGTTCCCATCCATTGATCACACTCTGCTTTAGAGCAAGAAGCACGCTCTTGCTTTCTAGAGTCTCTAATACAGCATGAAACGTGAGTGTGCTCAGAACAAAAGAACGGTGTTTCCTACATATACGGGCCATATCTAGTTCAATTCTGCTTCTGAAACTGCAACAAACCACAGGTCCTCTAACACCCAATACTTGTAAGATAGGATGAGAAACGTGTATGATTCTTGAATGATGTAGTTCGTTTGAGATGAGAAGTGACTGCCCTTACCTGAAAGGAAGTCTTCCTTGTAGGAAGACACAGAGCCTAGGATTTAACTCCATTTCTGAAGTGAAAAACACAGCAGAGTTCTCATCCATTGATCACACTCTGCTTTACAGCACAAAGCACGCTCTTGCTTTCTAGAGTCTCTAAGACAGCAGGAAACATGAGTGTGCTGAGAACAAAAGAACGGTGTTTCCTACACATATGGACCATAAATTGTCCAACTATGCTTCTGAAACTGATACAAAGCACTGGTCCTCTAACATCCAATGCTTGTCATTTAAGATGATAAACGTGTGAGCTTCGTGAACGATGTAGTTCTCTTGAGCGGAAAAGTAACTGCACTTTCGTGAAACGAAGTCTTGCTTGTATGAAGACTAAGAGCCTGGGATTTAACACCATTCCTGAAGTGAAACACACAGCAGAATTCTCATCCATTGATCACACTCTGCTTTAGTGCAAGAAGCACGCTCTTGCTTTGTAGAGTCTCTAATAAACCAGGAAACGTGAGTGTGCTGAGAACAAAAGAACGGAGTTTCCTACACATATGGACCATATCTAGTCCAACTCTGCGTCTGAAACTGAAACAAAGCACTGGTCCTGTGACATCCAATTGTTGTCAGTTAAGATGAGAAACGTGTGAGCTTCGTGAATGATGTTGTTCGTTTGAGCTGTAAAGTAACTGACCTTTCCTGAACCGAAGTCTTGATTTTAGGAAGACTCTGAGCCTGAGATTACCTCCATTTCTGAAGTGAAACACACAGCAGAGTTCTCATCCAATAATCACACTCTGCTAGAGAGCAAGAAGCATGCTCTTGCTTTCTAGAGTTTCTAAGACAGCAGGATACGTGAGTGTGCTGAGAACAACAAAACGGTGTTTCCTACACATACGGACCATATCTAGTCCACCTCTGCTTCTGAAACTGATATGAAGCACTGTTCCTGTAACATACAATGCTTGTCAGTTAGGATGAGAAACGTGTGAGCTTCGTGAACGATGTACATTGTTTGAGCTGTAAAGAAACTGCCCTTACCTGAAACGAAGTCTTGCTTGTAGGATGACACAGAGCCTGGGATTTAACTCCATTTCTGAAGGGAAACACACAGCATAGTTCTCATCCATTCATCACACTCTGCTTTAGATCAAGAAGCATGCTCTTGCTTTCTAGAGTCTCTAATACAGCAGGAAACGTGAGTGTGCTCAGAAAAAAAGAACGGTGTTTCCAACACATATGGACCATATCTAGTTCAACACTGCTTCTGAAACTGAAATAAACCACCGGTCCTCTAACATTCATTGCTGGTCAGTTAAGATGAGAAACGTGTGAGCTTCGTGAATGATGTAGTTTGTTTGAGCTGAAAAGTGACTGCACTTACCTGAAACGAAGTCTTGCATGTAGGAAGACACAGAGCCTGGGATTTAACTCCATTTCTGAAGGGAAACACACAGCATAGTTCTCATCCATTCATCACACTCTGCTTTAGATCAAGAAGCATGCTCTTGCTTTCTAGAGTCTCTAATACAGCAGGAAATGTGAGTGTACTCCGAAAAAAAGAACGGTGTTTCCTACACATACGGACCATATCTAGTTCAACACTGCTTCTGAAACTGCAATAAACCACCGGTCCTCTAACATCCAATGCTTGTCAATTAAGATGAGAATCGTGTGAGCTTCGTGAATGATGTAGTTCGTTTGAGCTGAAAAGTGACTTCACTTACCTGAAACGAAGTCTTGCTTGTAGGAAGACACAGAGCCTGGGATTTAACTCCATTTCTGAACGGAAACACACAGCATAGTTCTCATCCATTCATCACACTCTGCTTTAGAGCAAGAAGAACGCTCTTGCTTTCTAGAGTCTCTAATACAGCAGGAAACATGAGTGTGCTCAGAACAAAAGCACGGTGTTTCCTACACATACAGACCATATCTAGTTCAACTCTGCTTCTGTAACTGACACAAAGCACTGGTCCTCTAACATCCAATGCTTGTCAGTTAAGATGGGAAAAGTTTGAGATTCGTGCATGATGTAGTTCGCTTGAGCTGAAAAGTAACTGCCATATCCTGAAACGAAGTCTTGCTTGTATGAAGACTCAGAGCCCTGGATTTAACTCCATTTCTGAAGTGAAACACACAGCATAGTTCTCATCCATTGATCACACTCTGCTTTAGAGCAAGAAGCACGCTCTTGCTTTGTAGAGTCTCTAATAAACCAGGAAACGTGAGTGTGCTGAGAACAAAAGAACGGAGTTTCCTACACATATGGACCATATCTAGTCCAACTCTGCGTCTGAAACTGAAACAAAGCACTGGTCCTCTAACATCCAATGGTTGTCAGTTAAGATGAGAAACGTGTGAGCTTCGTGAATGATGTTGTTCGTTTGAGCTGTAAAGTAACTGCCATTTCCTGAAGCGAAGTCTTGATTTTAGGAAGACTCTGAGCCTGGGATTACCTCCATTTCTGAAGTGAAACACACAGCATAGTTCTCACCATTAATCACACTCTGCTAGAGAGCAAGAAGCATGCTCTTGCTTTCTAGAGTCTCTAAGACAGCAGGATACGTGAGTGTGCTGAGAACAACAAAACGGTGTTTCCTACACATACAGACCATATCTAGTCCAACTCTGCTTCTGAAACTGCAACAAACCACAGGACCTCTAACACCCAATGCTTGTCAGTTAGGATGAGAAACGTGTGAGCTTCGTGAATGATGTAGTTCTTTTGAGCTGTAAAGTAACTGCCCTTTCCTGAACCGAAGTCTTGCTTTTAGGAAGACTCTGAGCCTGTGATTTAACTCCATTTCTGGAGGGAAACACACAGCACAGTTCTCATCCATGAAACACACTAAGCTTTAGAGCAAGAAGCACGCCCTTGCTTTCTAGAATCTCTACACTGCAGAAAAAGTGCGTGGGCTCAGAACAAAAGAATGGTGTTTCCTACACATACAGACAATATCTAGTTCAACACTGCTTCTGAAACTGAAATAAACCACAGGACCTCTAACATCCAATGCTTGTCAGTTAAGATGAGAATCGTGTGAGCTTCATGAATGATGTAGATCTTTGAGCTGAAAAGTGACTGCACTTACATGAAACGAAGTCTTGCTTGTAGGAAGACACACAGCCTGGGATTTAACTCCATTTCTGAATTGAAACACACAGCATAGTTCTCATCCATTCATCACACTCTGCTTTAGAGAAAGAAGAACACTCTTGCTTTCTAGAGTCTCTAATACAGCAGGAAACTTGAGTGTGCTCAGAACAAAAGAACCGTGTTTCCTACAAATATGGACCATATCTAGTCCAACTCTGCTTCTGAAACTGATACAAAGCACTGGTCCTCTAACATCCAATGCTTGTCAGTTAAGATTGGAAAAGTGTGAGATTCGTGAACGATGTAGTTCGCTTGAGCTGAAAAGTAACTGCCCTATCCTGAAAGGAAGTCTTGCTTGTATGAAGACTCAGAGACCTGGATTTAACTCCATTTCTGAAGTGAAACACACAGCAGAGTTCTCATCCATTGATCACACTCTGCTTTAGAGCAAGAAGCACGCTCTTGCTTTGTGGAGTCTCTAATAGAGCAAGAAATGTGAGTGTGCTCAGAACAAAAGAAAGGTGTTTCCTACACATATGGACCATATCTAGTCCAACTCTGCTTCTGAAACTGATACAAAGCACTGTTCCTGTAACATCCAATGCTTGTCAGTTAAGATGAGAAACGTGTGAGCTTGGTGAATGATGTAGTTCGTTTTAGCTGAAAAGTGACTGCATTTACCTGAAACACAGTCTTGCTTGTAGGAAGACACAGAGCCTGGGATTTAACTCCATTTCTGAAGGGAAACACACAGCACAGTTATCATCCATGGATCACAGTCTGCTTTAGATCAAGAAGCAGGCTCTTGCTTTTTAGAGTCTCTATTACAGCAGGAAACGTGAGTGTGCTCAGAAAAAAAGAAAGGTATTTCCAACACATATGGACCATATCTAGTTCAACACTGCTTCTGAAACTGCAATAAACCCCCGGACCTCTAACATCCAATGCTTGTCAGTTAAGATGAGAATCGTGTGAGCTTCATGAATGATGTAGTGCGTTTGAGCTGAAAAGTGACTGCACTTACCTGAAACGAAGTCTTGCTTGTAGGAAGACACAGAGCCTGGGATTTAACTCCATTTCTGAAGGGAAACATACCGCATAGTTCTCATCCATTCATCACACTCTGCTTTAGAGCAAGAAGAACGCTCTTGCTTTCTATAGTCTCTAATACAGCACGAAACATTAGTGTGCTCAGAACAAAAGAACGGTGTTTCCTACACATACAGACCATATCTAGTTCAACACTGCTTCTGAAACTGACACAAAGCACAGGTCCTGTTACATCCAATGCTTTTCAATTATGAGCAAGAAACGTGTGAGGTTCGTAAACGATGTAGTTCTTTTAAGCTGTAAAGTAACGGACCTTACCTGAAACGAAGTCTTGCTTGTAGGAAGACTCAGAGCCTGGGATTTAACACCATTTCTGAAGTGAAACACACAGCAGAATTCTCGTCCATTGATCAAACTCTGCTTTACAGCAAGAAGCATGCTCTTGCTTTGTAGAGTCTCTAATAAACCAGGGAACGTGAGTGTGCTGAGAACAAAAGAACGGAGTTTCCTACACATATGGACCATATCTAGTCCAACTCTGCGTCTGAAACTGAAACAAAGCACTGGTCCTCTAACATCCAATGGTTGTCAGTTAAGATGAGAAACGTGTGAGCTTCGTGAATGATGTTGTTCGTTTGAGCTGTAAAGTAACTGCCCTTTCCTGAACCGAAGTCTTGATTTTAGGAAGACTCTGAGCCTGGGATTACCTCCATTTCTGAAGTGAAACACACAGCATAGTTC
The DNA here is from genome assembly GCA_949786385.1 of Onychomys leucogaster. Classification (NCBI taxonomy): domain Eukaryota; kingdom Metazoa; phylum Chordata; class Mammalia; order Rodentia; family Cricetidae; genus Onychomys; species Onychomys leucogaster. The sequence continues at coordinate 1,030,205 of CATKUP010000143.1, forward strand.
TCATCCATTAATCACACTCTGCTAGAGAGCAAGAAGCATGCTCTTGATGTCTAGAGTCTCTAAGACAGCAGGATACGTGAGTGTGCTGAGAACAACAAAACGGTGTTTCCTACACATACGGACCATATCTAGTCCACCTCTGCTTCTGAAACTGATATGAAGCACTGTTCCTGTAACATACAATGCTTGTCAGTTAGGATGAGAAACGTGTGAGCTTCGTGAACGATGTACATTGTTTGAGCTGTAAAGAAACTGCCCTTACCTGAAACGAAGTCTTGCTTGTAGGATGACACAGAGCCTGGGATTTAACTCCATTTCTGAAGGGAAACACACAGCATAGTTCTCATCCATTCATCACACTCTGCTTTAGATCAAGAAGCATGCTCTTGCTTTCTAGAGTCTCTAATACAGCAGGAAATGTGAGTGTACTCCGAAAAAAAGAACGGTGTTTCCTACACATACGGACCATATCTAGTTCAACACTGCTTCTGAAACTGCAATAAACCACCGGTCCTCTAACATCCAATGCTTGTCAATTAAGATGAGAATCGTGTGAGCTTCGTGAATGATGTAGTTCGTTTGAGCTGAAAAGTGACTTCACTTACCTGAAACGAAGTCTTGCTTGTAGGAAGACACAGAGCCTGGGATTTAACTCCATTTCTGAACGGAAACACACAGCATAGTTCTCATCCATTCATCACACTCTGCTTTAGAGCAAGAAGAACGCTCTTGCTTTCTAGAGTCTCTAAGACAGCAGGAAACATGAGTGTGCTCAGAACAAAAGCACGGTGTTTCCTACACATACAGACCATATCTAGTTCAACTCTGCTTCTGTAACTGACACAAAGCACTGGTCCTCTAACATCCAATGCTTGTCAGTTAAGATGGGAAAAGTTTGAGATTCGTGCATGATGTAGTTCGCTTGAGCTGAAAAGTAACTGCCATATCCTGAAACGAAGTCTTGCTTGTATGAAGACTCAGAGCCCTGGATTTAACTCCATTTCTGAAGTGAAACACACAGCATAGTTCTCATCCATTGATCACACTCTGCTTTAGAGCAAGAAGCACGCTCTTGCTTTGTAGAGTCTCTAATAAACCAGGAAACGTGAGTGTGCTGAGAACAAAAGAACGGAGTTTCCTACACATATGGACCATATCTAGTCCAACTCTGCGTCTGAAACTGAAACAAAGCACTGGTCCTCTAACATCCAATGGTTGTCAGTTAAGATGAGAAACGTGTGAGCTTCGTGAATGATGTTGTTCGTTTGAGCTGTAAAGTAACTGCCATTTCCTGAAGCGAAGTCTTGATTTTAGGAAGACTCTGAGCCTGGGATTACCTCCATTTCTGAAGTGAAACACACAGCATAGTTCTCACCATTAATCACACTCTGCTAGAGAGCAAGAAGCATGCTCTTGCTTTCTAGAGTCTCTAAGACAGCAGGATACGTGAGTGTGCTGAGAACAACAAAACGGTGTTTCCTACACATACAGACCATATCTAGTCCAACTCTGCTTCTGAAACTGCAACAAACCACAGGACCTCTAACACCCAATGCTTGTCAGTTAGGATGAGAAACGTGTGAGCTTCGTGAATGATGTAGTTCTTTTGAGCTGTAAAGTAACTGCCCTTTCCTGAACCGAAGTCTTGCTTTTAGGAAGACTCTGAGCCTGTGATTTAACTCCATTTCTGGAGGGAAACACACAGCACAGTTCTCATCCATGAAACACACTAAGCTTTAGAGCAAGAAGCACGCCCTTGCTTTCTAGAATCTCTACACTGCAGAAAAAGTGCGTGGGCTCAGAACAAAAGAATGGTGTTTCCTACACATACAGACAATATCTAGTTCAACACTGCTTCTGAAACTGAAATAAACCACAGGACCTCTAACATCCAATGCTTGTCAGTTAAGATGAGAATCGTGTGAGCTTCATGAATGATGTAGATCTTTGAGCTGAAAAGTGACTGCACTTACATGAAACGAAGTCTTGCTTGTAGGAAGACACACAGCCTGGGATTTAACTCCATTTCTGAATTGAAACACACAGCATAGTTCTCATCCATTCATCACACTCTGCTTTAGAGAAAGAAGAACACTCTTGCTTTCTAGAGTCTCTAATACAGCAGGAAACTTGAGTGTGCTCAGAACAAAAGAACCGTGTTTCCTACAAATATGGACCATATCTAGTCCAACTCTGCTTCTGAAACTGATACAAAGCACTGGTCCTCTAACATCCAATGCTTGTCAGTTAAGATTGGAAAAGTGTGAGATTCGTGAACGATGTAGTTCGCTTGAGCTGAAAAGTAACTGCCCTATCCTGAAAGGAAGTCTTGCTTGTATGAAGACTCAGAGACCTGGATTTAACTCCATTTCTGAAGTGAAACACACAGCAGAGTTCTCATCCATTGATCACACTCTGCTTTAGAGCAAGAAGCACGCTCTTGCTTTGTGGAGTCTCTAATAGAGCAAGAAATGTGAGTGTGCTCAGAACAAAAGAAAGGTGTTTCCTACACATATGGACCATATCTAGTCCAACTCTGCTTCTGAAACTGATACAAAGCACTGTTCCTGTAACATCCAATGCTTGTCAGTTAAGATGAGAAACGTGTGAGCTTGGTGAATGATGTAGTTCGTTTTAGCTGAAAAGTGACTGCATTTACCTGAAACACAGTCTTGCTTGTAGGAAGACACAGAGCCTGGGATTTAACTCCATTTCTGAAGGGAAACACACAGCACAGTTATCATCCATGGATCACAGTCTGCTTTAGATCAAGAAGCAGGCTCTTGCTTTTTAGAGTCTCTATTACAGCAGGAAACGTGAGTGTGCTCAGAAAAAAAGAAAGGTATTTCCAACACATATGGACCATATCTAGTTCAACACTGCTTCTGAAACTGCAATAAACCCCCGGACCTCTAACATCCAATGCTTGTCAGTTAAGATGAGAATCGTGTGAGCTTCATGAATGATGTAGTGCGTTTGAGCTGAAAAGTGACTGCACTTACCTGAAACGAAGACTTGCTTGTAGGAAGACACAGAGCCTGGGATTTAACTCCATTTCTGAAGGGAAACATACCGCATAGTTCTCATCCATTCATCACACTCTGCTTTAGAGCAAGAAGAACGCTCTTGCTTTCTATAGTCTCTAATACAGCACGAAACATTAGTGTGCTCAGAACAAAAGAACGGTGTTTCCTACACATACAGACCATATCTAGTTCAACACTGCTTCTGAAACTGACACAAAGCACAGGTCCTGTTACATCCAATGCTTTTCAATTATGAGCAAGAAACGTGTGAGGTTCGTAAACGATGTAGTTCTTTTAAGCTGTAAAGTAACGGACCTTACCTGAAACGAAGTCTTGCTTGTAGGAAGACTCAGAGCCTGGGATTTAACACCATTTCTGAAGTGAAACACACAGCAGAATTCTCGTCCATTGATCAAACTCTGCTTTACAGCAAGAAGCATGCTCTTGCTTTGTAGAGTCTCTAATAAACCAGGGAACGTGAGTGTGCTGAGAACAAAAGAACGGAGTTTCCTACACATATGGACCATATCTAGTCCAACTCTGCGTCTGAAACTGAAACAAAGCACTGGTCCTCTAACATCCAATGGTTGTCAGTTAAGATGAGAAACGTGTGAGCTTCGTGAATGATGTTGTTCGTTTGAGCTGTAAAGTAACTGCCCTTTCCTGAACCGAAGTCTTGATTTTAGGAAGACTCTGAGCCTGGGATTACCTCCATTTCTGAAGTGAAACACACAGCATAGTTCTCATCCATTAATCACACTCTGCTAGAGAGCAAGAAGCATGCTCTTGATGTCTAGAGTCTCTAAGACAGCAGGATACGTGAGTGTGCTGAGAACAACAAAACGGTGTTTCCTACACATACGGACCATATCTAGTCCACCTCTGCTTCTGAAACTGATATGAAGCACTGTTCCTGTAACATACAATGCTTGTCAGTTAGGATGAGAAACGTGTGAGCTTCGTGAACGATGTACATTGTTTGAGCTGTAAAGAAACTGCCCTTACCTGAAACGAAGTCTTGCTTGTAGGATGACACAGAGCCTGGGATTTAACTCCATTTCTGAAGGGAAACACACAGCATAGTTCTCATCCATTCATCACACTCTGCTTTAGATCAAGAAGCATGCTCTTGCTTTCTAGAGTCTCTAATACAGCAGGAAATGTGAGTGTACTCCGAAAAAAAGAACGGTGTTTCCTACACATACGGACCATATCTAGTTCAACACTGCTTCTGAAACTGCAATAAACCACCGTTCCTCTAACATCCAATGCTTGTCAATTAAGATGAGAATCGTGTGAGCTTCGTGAATGATGTAGTTCGTTTGAGCTGAAAAGTGACTTCACTTACCTGAAACGAAGTCTTGCTTGTAGGAAGACACAGAGCCTGGGATTTAACTCCATTTCTGAACGGAAACACACAGCATAGTTCTCATCCATTCATCACACTCTGCTTTAGAGCAAGAAGAACGCTCTTGCTTTCTAGAGTCTCTAATACAGCAGGAAAAATGAGTGTGCTCAGAACAAAAGCACGGTGTTTCCTACACATACAGACCATATCTAGTTCAACTCTGCTTCTGTAACTGACACAAAGCACTGGTCCTCTAACATCCAATGCTTGTCAGTTAAGATGGGAAAAGTTTGAGATTCGTGCATGATGTAGTTCGCTTGAGCTGAAAAGTAACTGCCATATCCTGAAACGAAGTCTTGCTTGTATGAAGACTCAGAGCCCTGGATTTAACTCCATTTCTGAAGTGAAACACACAGCATAGTTCTCATCCATTGATCACACTCTGCTTTAGAGCAAGAAGCACGCTCTTGCTTTGTAGAGTCTCTAATAAACCAGGAAACGTGAGTGTGCTGAGAACAAAAGAACGGAGTTTCCTACACATATGGACCATATCTAGTCCAACTCTGCGTCTGAAACTGAAACAAAGCACTGGTCCTCTAACATCCAATGGTTGTCAGTTAAGATGAGAAACGTGTGAGCTTCGTGAATGATGTTGTTCGTTTGAGCTGTAAAGTAACTGCCATTTCCTGAAGCGAAGTCTTGATTTTAGGAAGACTCTGAGCCTGTGATTTAACTCCATTTCTGGAGGGAAACACACAGCACAGTTCTCATCCATGAAACACACTAAGCTTTAGAGCAAGAAGCACGCCCTTGCTTTCTAGAATCTCTACACTGCAGAAAAAGTGAGTGGGCTCAGAACAAAAGAATGGTGTTTCCTACACATACAGACAATATCTAGTTCAACACTGCTTCTGAAACTGAAATAAACCACAGGACCTCTAACATCCAATGCTTGTCAGTTAAGATGAGAATCGTGTGAGCTTCATGAATGATGTAGATCTTTGAGCTGAAAAGTGACTGCACTTACATGAAACGAAGTCTTGCTTGTAGGAAGACACACAGACTGGGATTTAACTCCATTTCTGAATTGAAACACACAGCATAGTTCTCATCCATTCATCACACTCTGCTTTAGAGAAAGAAGAACACTCTTGCTTTCTAGAGTCTCTAATACAGCAGGAAACTTGAGTGTGCTCAGAACAAAAGAACCGTGTTTCCTACAAATATGGACCATATCTAGTCCAACTCTGCTTCTGAAACTGATACAAAGCACTGGTCCTCTAACATCCAATGCTTGTCAGTTAAGATTGGAAAAGTGTGAGATTCGTGAACGATGTAGTTCGCTTGAGCTGAAAAGTAACTGCCATATCCTGAAAGGAAGTCTTGCTTGTATGAAGACTCAGAGACCTGGATTTAACTCCATTTCTGAAGTGAAACACACAGCAGAGTTCTCATCCATTGATCACACTCTGCTTTAGAGCAAGAAGCACGCTCTTGCTTTGTGGAGTCTCTAATAGAGCAAGAAATGTGAGTGTGCTCAGAACAAAAGAAAGGTGTTTCCTACACATATGGACCATATCTAGTCCAACTCTGCTTCTGAAACTGATACAAAGCACTGTTCCTGTAACATCCAATGCTTGTCAGTTAAGATGAGAAACGTGTGAGCTTGGTGAATGATGTAGTTCGTTTTAGCTGAAAAGTGACTGCATTTACCTGAAACACAGTCTTGCTTGTAGGAAGACACAGAGCCTGGGATTTAACTCCATTTCTGAAGGGAAACACACAGCACAGTTATCATCCATGGATCACAGTCTGCTTTAGATCAAGAAGCAGGCTCTTGCTTTTTAGAGTCTCTATTACAGCAGGAAACGTGAGTGTGCTCAGAAAAAAAGAAAGGTATTTCCAACACATATGGACCATATCTAGTTCAACACTGCTTCTGAAACTGCAATAAACCCCCGGACCTCTAACATCCAATGCTTGTCAGTTAAGATGAGAATCGTGTGAGCTTCATGAATGATGTAGTGCGTTTGAGCTGAAAAGTGACTGCACTTACCTGAAACGAAGTCTTGCTTGTAGGAAGACACAGAGCCTGGGATTTAACTCCATTTCTGAAGGGAAACATACCGCATAGTTCTCATCCATTCATCACACTCTGCTTTAGAGCAAGAAGAACGCTCTTGCTTTCTATAGTCTCTAATACAGCACGAAACATTAGTGTGCTCAGAACAAAAGAACGGTGTTTCCTACACATACGGACCATATCTAGTTCAACACTGCTTCTGAAACTGACACAAAGCACAGGTCCTGTTACATCCAATGCTTTTCAATTATGAGCAAGAAACGTGTGAGGTTCGTAAACGATGTAGTTCTTTTAAGCTGTAAAGTAACGGACCTTACCTGAAACGAAGTCTTGCTTGTAGGAAGACTCAGAGCCTGGGATTTAACACCATTTCTGAAGTGAAACACACAGCAGAATTCTCGTCCATTGATCAAACTCTGCTTTACAGCAAGAAGCATGCTCTTGCTTTGTAGAGTCTCTAATAAACCAGGGAACGTGAGTGTGCTGAGAACAAAAGAACGGAGTTTCCTACACATATGGACCATATCTAGTCCAACTCTGCGTCTGAAACTGAAACAAAGCTCTGGTCCTCTAACATCCAATGGTTGTCAGTTAAGATGAGAAACGTGTGAGCTTCGTGAATGATGTTGTTCGTTTGAGCTGTAAAGTAACTGCCCTTTCCTGAACCGAAGTCTTGATTTTAGGAAGACTCTGAGCCTGGGATTACCTCCATTTCTGAAGTGAAACACACAGCATAGTTCTCATCCATTAATCACACTCTGCTAGAGAGCAAGAAGCATGCTCTTGATGTCTAGAGTCTCTAAGACAGCAGGATACGTGAGTGTGCTGAGAACAACAAAACGGTGTTTCCTACACATACGGACCATATCTAGTCCACCTCTGCTTCTGAAACTGATATGAAGCACTGTTCCTGTAACATACAATGCTTGTCAGTTAGGATGAGAAACGTGTGAGCTTCGTGAACGATGTACATTGTTTGAGCTGTAAAGAAACTGCCCTTACCTGAAACGAAGTCTTGCTTGTAGGATGACACAGAGCCTGGGATTTAACTCCATTTCTGAAGGGAAACACACAGCATAGTTCTCATCCATTCATCACACTCTGCTTTAGATCAAGAAGCATGCTCTTGCTTTCTAGAGTCTCTAATACAGCAGGAAACGTGAGTGTGCTCAGAAAAAAAGAACGGTGTTTCCAACACATATGGACCATATCTAGTTCAACACTGCTTCTGAAACTGAAATAAACCACCGGTCCCCTAACATTCATTGCTTGTCAGTTAAGATGAGAAACGTGTGAGCTTCGTGAATGATGTAGTTCATTTGAGCTGAAAAGTGACTGCACTTACCTGAAACGAAGTCTTGCATGTAGGAAGACACAGAGCCTGGGATTTAACTCCATTTCTGAAGGGAAACACACAGCATAGTTCTCATCCATTCATCACACTCTGCTTTAGATCAAGAAGCATGCTCTTGCTTTCTAGAGTCTCTAATACAGCAGGAAATGTGAGTGTACTCCGAAAAAAAGAACGGTGTTTCCTACACATACAGACCATATCTAGTTCAACACTGCTTCTGAAACTGCAATAAACCACCGGTCCTCTAACATCCAATGCTTGTCAATTAAGATGAGAATCGTGTGAGCTTCGTGAATGATGTAGTTCGTTTGAGCTGAAAAGTGACTTCACTTACCTGAAACGAAGTCTTGCTTGTGGGAAGACACAGAGCCTGGGATTTAACTCCATTTCTGAACGGAAACACACAGCATAGTTCTCATCCATTCATCACACTCTGCTTTAGAGCAAGAAGAACGCTCTTGCTTTCTAGAGTCTCTAATACAGCAGGAAACATGAGTGTACTCAGAACAAAAGCACAGTGTTTCCTACACATACAGACCATATCTAGTTCAACTCTGCTTCTGTAACTGACACAAAGCACTGGTCCTCTAACATCCAATGCTTGTCAGTTAAGATGGGAAAAGTTTGAGATTCGTGCATGATGTAGTTCGCTTGAGCTGAAAAGTAACTGCCATATCCTGAAACGAAGTCTTGCTTGTATGAAGACTCAGAGCCCTGGATTTAACTCCATTTCTGAAGTGAAACACACAGCATAGTTCTCATCCATTGATCACACTCTGCTTTAGAGCAAGAAGCACGCTCTTGCTTTGTAGAGTCTCTAATAAACCAGGAAACGTGAGTGTGCTGAGAACAAAAGAACGGAGTTTCCTACACATATGGACCATATCTAGTCCAACTCTGCGTCTGAAACTGAAACAAAGCACTGGTCCTCTAACATCCAATGGTTGTCAGTTAAGATGAGAAACGTGTGAGCTTCGTGAATGATGTTGTTCGTTTGAGCTGTAAAGTAACTGCCATTTCCTGAAGCGAAGTCTTGATTTTAGGAAGACTCTGAGCCTGGGATTACCTCCATTTCTGAAGTGAAACACACAGCATAGTTCTCATCTATTTATCACACTCTGCTAGAGAGCAAGAAGCATGCTCTTGCTTTCTAGAGTCTCTAACACAGCAGGATACGTGAGTGTGCTGAGAACAACAAAACGGTGTTTCCTACACATACGGACCATATCTAGTCCAACTCTGCTTCTGAAACTGCAACAAACCACAGGACCTCTAACACCCAATGCTTGTCAGTTAGGATGAGAAACGTGTGAGCTTCGTGAATGATGTAGTTCTTTTGAGCTGTAAAGTAACTGCCCTTTCCTGAACCGAAGTCTTGCTTTTAGGAAGACTCTGAGCCTGTGATTTAACTCCATTTCTGGAGGGAAACACACAGCACAGTTCTCATCCATGAAACACACTAAGCTTTAGAGCAAGAAGCACGCCCTTGCTTTCTAGAATCTCTAACACTGCAGAAAATGTGAGTGGGCTCAGAAAAAAAGAATCGTGTTTCCTACACATACAGACAATATCTAGTTCAACACTGCTTCTGAAACTGAAATAAACCACAGGACCTCTAACATCCAATGCTTGTCAGTTAAGATGAGAATCGTGTGAGCTTCATGAATGATGTAGATCTTTGAGCTGAAAAGTGACTGCACTTACATGAAACGAAGTCTTGCTTGTAGAAAGACACACAGCCTGGGATTTAACTCCATTTCTGAATTGAAACACACAGCATAGTTCTCATCCATTCATCACACTCTGCTTTAGAGAAAGAAGAACACTCTTGCTTTCTAGAGTCTCTAATACAGCAGGAAACTTGAGTGTGCTCAGAACAAAAGAACCGTGTTTCCTACAAATATGGACCATATCTATTCCAACTCTGCTTCTGAAACTGATACAAAGCACTGGTCCTCTAACATCCAATGCTTGTCAGTTAAGATTGGAAAAGTGTGAGATTCGTGAACGATGTAGTTCGCTTGAGCTGAATAGTAACTGCCCTATCCTGAAAGGAAGTCTTGCTTGTATGAAGACGCAGAGACCTGGATTTAACTCCATTTCTGAAGTGAAACACACAGCAGAGTTCTCATCCATTGATCACACTCTTCTTTAGAGCAAGAAGCACGCTCTTGCTTTCTAGAGTCTCTAAGACAGCAGGAAACGTGAGTGTGCTTAGAACAAAAGAACGGTGTTTCCTACACATATGGACCATATCTAGTCAAACTCGACGTCTGAAACTGATGCAAAGCACTGTTCCTGTAACATCCAATGCTTGTCAGTTAAGATGAGAAACGTGTGAGCTTGGTGAATGATGTAGTTCGTTTTAGCTGAAAAGTGACTGCATTTACCTGAAACACAGTCTTGCTTGTAGGAAGACACAGAGCCTGGGATTTAACTCCATTTCTGAAGGGAAACACACAGCACAGTTATCATCCATGGATCACAGTCTGCTTTAGATCAAGAAGCAGGCTCTTGCTTTTTAGAGTCTCTATTACAGCAGGAAACGTGAGTGTGCTCAGAAAAAAAGAAATGTATTTCCAACACATATGGACCATATCTAGTTCAACACTGCTTCTGAAACTGCAATAAACCCCCGGACCTCTAACATCCAATGCTTGTCAATTAAGATGAGAATTGTGTGAGCTTCATGAATGATGTAGTGCGTTTGAGCTGAAAAGTGACTGCACTTACCTGAAACGAAGTCTTGCTTGTAGGAAGACACAGAGCCTGGGATTTAACTCCATTTCTGAAGGGAAACATACCGCATAGTTCTCATCCATTCATCACACTCTGCTTTAGAGCAAGAAGAACGCTCTTGCTTTCTATAGTCTCTAATACAGCACGAAACATTAGTGTGCTCAGAACAAAAGAACGGTGTTTCCTACACATACGGACCATATCTAGTTCAACACTGCTTCTGAAACTGACACAAAGCACAGGTCCTGTCACAGCCAATGCTTTTCAATTATGAGCAAGAAACGTGTGAGGTTCGTAAACGATGTAGATCTTTTAAGCTGTAAAGTAACGGACCTTACCTGAAACGAAGTCTTGCTTGTAGGAAGACTCAGAGCCTGGGATTTAACTCCATTTCTGTAGTGAAGCACACAGCAGAGATCCCATCCATTGATCACACTCTGCTTTAGAGCAAGAAGCACGCTCTTGCTTTCTAGAGTCTCTAAGAAAGCAGGAAACGTGAGTGTGGTGAGAACAAAAGAACGGTGTTTCCTACAAATATGGACCATATCTAGTCCAACTCTGCTTCTGAAACTGATACAAAGCACTGGTCCTCTAACATCCAATGCTTGTCAGTTAAGATTGGAAAAGTGTGAGATTCGTGAACGATGTAGTTCGCTTGAGCTGAAAAGTAACTGCCCTATCCTGAAAGGAAGTCTTGCTTGTATGAAGACTCAGAGCACTGGATTTAACTCCATTTCTGAAGTGAAACACACAGCAGAGTTCTCATCCATTGATCACACTCTGCTTTAGAGCAAGAAGCACGCTCTTGCTTTATAGAGTCTCTAATACAGCATGAAACGTGAGTGTGCTCAGAACAAAAGAACGGTGTTTCCTACACATACGGACCATATCTAGTCCAACTCTGCTTCTGAAACTGATACAAAGCACTGTTCCTGTAACATCCAATGCTAGTCAGTTAAGATGAGAAACGTGTGAGCTTGGTGAATGATGTAGTTCGTTTTAGCTGAAAAGTGACTGCCCTTACCTGAAACGAAGTCTTGCTTGTAGGAAGACACAGAGCCTGGGATTTAACTCCATTTCTGAACGGAAACACACAGCATACTTCTCATCCATTCATCACACTCTGCTTTAGAGCAAGAAGAACGCTCTTGCTTTCTACAGTCTCTAATTCAGCACGGACCATGAGTGTGCTCAGAATAAAAGAGCGGTGTTTCCTACACATAAGGACCATATCTAGTCCAACTCTTCTTCTGAAATTGAAAATAAGCACAGGTTCTCCAGCATCAAAAGCTTGTCAGTTAGGATGAGAAACGTGTGAGCTTCGTGAACGATGTAGTTCTTTTGATCTGAAAAGTGACTGCCGTTACCTGAAACGATGTCTTGCTTGTAGGATGACACAGAGCCTGGGATTTAACTCCATTTCTGAACGGAAACACACAGCATACTTCTCATCCATTCATCACACTCTGCTTTAGAGCAAGAAGAACGCTCTTGCTTTCTACAGTCTCTAATACAGCACGAAACATGAGTGTGCTCAGAATAAAAGAGCGGTGTTTCCTACACATAAGGACCATATCTAGTCCAACTCTTCTTCTGAAATTGAAAATAAGCACAGGTTCTCTAACATCAAAAGCTTGTCAGTTAGGATGAGAAACGTGTGAGCTTCGTGAACGATGTAGTTCATTTGAGCTGTAAAGTAACTGCCCATTTCTGAAAGAAAGTCTTGCTTGTAGGAAGACTCAGAGCCTGGGATTTAACTCCATTTCCGGAGGGAAACACACAGCACAATTCTCATACATGAAACACTCTCTTCTTTAGAGCAAGAAGCTCACTCTTGATTTCTAGAGTCACTAATACAGCAGGAAACATGATTGAGCTCAGAACAAATGAACTGTTTTTGCTACACCTATGGACCATATCTAGTTCAACAACCTTCAGAAACTGAAACAAACCACAGGTCCTCTAACATCCTATGCTTGTCAGTTAAGATGAGAAACGTGTGAGCTTTGTGAACAAGGTAGTTCGTTTGAGCTGTAAGGAAACTGCCCTTAACTCAAACGAAACTGCCCTTAACTGAAACGAAGTCTTGCTTGTAGGAAGACTCAGAGACCTGGATTTAACTCCATTTCTGAAGTGAAACACACAGCAGAGTTCTCATCCATTGATCACACTCTGCTTTAGAGCAAGAAGCACGCTCTTGCTTTCTAGAGTCTCTAAGACAGCAGGAAACGTGGGTGTGCTTAGAACAAAAGATCGGTGTTTCCTACACATATGGACCATATCTAGTCCAACTCGGCGTCTGAATCTGATACAAAGCACTGGTCCTCTAACATCCAATTTTTGTCAGTTAAGATGAGAAACATGTGAGCTTCGTGAATGATGTTGTTCGTTTGAGCTGTAAAGTAACTGCCCTTTCCTAACCGAAGTCTTGCTTTTAGGAAGACTCTGAGCCTGGCATTTAACTCCATTTCTGAAGTGAATCACACAGCATAGTTCTCATCCATTAATCACACTCTGCTAGAGAGCAAGAAGTATGCTCTTGCTTTCTAGATTCTCTAAGACAGCAGGATATGTGAGTGTGCTGAGAACAACAGACGGTGTTTCCTACACATACGGCCCATATCTAGTCCAAGTCTGCTTCTGAAACTGATACAAAGCACTGGTCCTCTACCAATCAATGCTTGTCAGTTAAGATGAGAAACGTTGAGCTTCGTGAATGATGTAGTTCGTTTGAGCTGAAAAGTGACTCCCCTTACCTGAAACGAAGTCTTGCTTGTAGGAAGACACAGAGCCTGGGATTTAACTCCATTTCTGAAGGGAAACACAAAGCACAGTTATCATCCATGGATCACACTCGGCTTTAGATCAAGAAGCACGCTCTTGCTTTCTAGAGTCTCTAAGACAACAGGAAACCTGAGTGTGCTGAGAACAAAAGTAAGGTGTTTCCTACACATAAGGACCATATCTAGTCAAACTCTTCTTCTGATTTTTATAATAAGCACAGTTCCTCTAACATCCAATGCTTGTCAATTAAGATGAGAAATGTGTGATCTTCGTGAACGATGTAGTTCGTTTGAGCTGAAAAGTGACTGACCTTACCTGAAACGAAGTCTTGCTTGTAGAAAGACACAGAGCCTGAGATTTAACTCCATTTCTGGAGGGAAACACACAGCACAGTTCTCATCCATGAAACACACTCGGCTTTAGAGCAAAAAGCACGCCCTTGCTTTCTAGAATCTCTAACACTGCAGAAAAAGTGAGTGTGCTCACAACAAAAGAACGGTGTTTCCTACACATAAGGACCATATCTAGTTCAACTCTGCTTCTGAAGCTGATCAAAACCACAGGTCCTCTAACATTCAATTCTTGTCAGTTAAGATCAGAAACGTGTGAGCTTCTTGAACGATGTAGTTCATTTGAGGTGTAAAGTAACTGCCCTTTTCTGAAACAAAGTCTTCTTGGAGGAAGACTCAGAGCCTGGGATTTACCTCCATTTTTGAAGTAAAACACACAGCAGAGTTCTCATTCATGGATCACACTCTGCTTTAGAACAAGAAGCACGCACTTGCTTTCTAGAGTCTCTAAGACAGCAGGAAATGTGTGTGTGCTGAAAACAAAAGAACGGTGTTTCCTACACATACTGACCATATCTAGTTCAACTCTGCTTCTGAAACTGAAACAAACCACACGTCCTCTAACATCCAATGCTTGTAAGTTAAGATGAGAAATGTGTGAGCTTCGTGAACAATGTAGTTCATTTGAGCTGTAAAGTAACTGCCCATTTCTGAAACAAAGTCTTGCTTGCAGGAAGACTCAGAGCCTGGGATTTAACTCCATTTCTGGAGGGAAACACACAGCACAATTCTCATACATGAAACACTCTCTTCTTTAGAGCAAGAAGCTCACTCTTGATTTCTAGAGTCACTAATACAGCAGGAAACATGATTGAGCTCAGAACAAATGAACTGTTTTTGCTACACATATGGACCATATCTAGTTCAACAACCTTCAGAAACTGAAACAAACCACAGGTCCTCTAACATCCTATGCTTGTCAGTTAAGATGAGAAACGTGTGAGCTTCATGAACAAGGTTGTTCGTTTGAGCTGTAAAGAAACTGCCCTTAACTGAAACGAAGTCTTGCTTGTAGGAAGACTCAGAGTCTGGGATTTAACTCCATTTCTGAAGGGAAACACACAGCAGTGTTCTCATCCATTGACCACACTCTGCTTTAGAGCGAGAAGCACGCTCTTGCTTTCTAGAGTCTCTATGACAGCAGGAAACGTGAGTGTGCTGAGAACAAAAGAACGGTGTTTCCTACACATATGGACCATATATTGTCCAACTCTGCTTCAGAAACTGATACAAAGCACTGGTCCTCTAACATCCAATGCTTGTCAGTTAAGATGAGAAATGTGTGACCTTCGTGAATGATGTAGTTCGTGATAGCTGAAAAGTGACAGCCCTTACCTGAAAGGAAGTCTTGCTTGTAGGAAGACTCAGAGCCTGGGATTTAACTCCATTTCTGGATGGAAACTTACAGCAAAGTTCACATCCATGGATCACACTGTGCTTTAGAGCGAGAGGCACGCTCTTGCTTTCTAGATTCTCTAATACAGCAGGAAACGTGAGTGTGCTCAGAACAAAAGAACGGTGTTTCCTACACATACGGACCATATCTAGTTCAAATCTGCTTCTGAAGCTGATAAAAACCACAGGTCCTGTAACATTCAATGCTTGTCAGTTAAGATCAGAAACGTGTGAGGTTCGTAAACGATGTAGTTCCTTTGAGCTGAAAGGTGACTGCAAGTACATGAATTGAAGACTTGCTTGTCGGAAGACACAGAGCTTTGGATTTAAATCCATTTAAGAAGGGAAACACACAGCACAGTTCTCATCCATGATACACACTCTGCTTTAGAGCAAGAGGCACGCTCTTCCTTTCTAGAGTCTCTAATAAAGCAGGAAACAAGAGTGTGCTCTGAAAAAAAGAACAGTGTTTCCTACATATACGGACCATATCTAGTTCAATTCTGCTTCTGAAACTGCAATAAACCACAGGTCCTCTAACACCCAATGCTTGTCAGTTAGGATGAGCAACGTGTGAGCTTCATGAACGATGTAGTTCCTTTGAGCTGAAAAGTGACTGCCCTTACCTGAAACGAAGTCTTGCTTGTAGGAAGACTCAGAGCCTGGGATTTAACTCCATTTCTGTAGGGAAACACACAGCACACTTCTCATCCATGAAACACTCTCTGCTTTATAGCAAGAAGCACGCTCTTGCTTTCTAGTATCTCTAATAAGGCAGGAAACGTGATTGTGCTGAGAACAAATGAACTGTGTTTCCTACACATAGCATATCTAGTCCAACACTCCTTCTGAAACTGAAACAAACCACAGGTCCTCTAACATCCAATTCTTGTCCGTTCAGATGAGAAACGTGTGAGCTTCGTGAGCGATGTAGTTCGTTTGGGCTGTAAAGTAACTGCCCTTACCTGAAACAAAGTCTTGCTTGTAGGAAGACTCAGAGCCTGGGATTTAACTCCATTTCTGAAGCGAAACACACAGCAGAGTTCTCATCCATTGATCACACTCTGCTTTAGAGCAAGAAGCACGCTCTTGCTTTCTAGATTCTCTAATACAGCAGTAAACGTGAGTGTGCTGAGAACAAAAGAACAGTGTTTCCAACACATACGGACCATATCTAGTCCAACTCTGCTTTTGAAACTGATACAAAGCACTGTTCCTGTAATATCCAATGCTTGTCAGTTAAGATGAGAAACGTGTGAGCTTCATGAACGATGTAGTTCCTTTGTGCTGCAAAGTGACTGCGTTTACATGAATTGCAAACTTGCTTGTAAGAAGACACAGAGCTTGGGATTTAACTCCATTTAACAAGTGAAACAGACAGCACAGTTCTCATCCATGAAACACACTCTACTTTAGAGCAAGAGGCACGCTCTTCCTTGCTAGAGTCTCTAAGACAGCACAAAAATCAGTGTGCTGAGAAAAAAATAACGGTGTTTCCTACACATATGGACCATATCTTGTTCAACACTGCTCCTGAAACTGATACAAAGCACTGGTCCTCTAACATCCAATGCTTGTCAGTTAATGAGAAACATGTGAGCTTCATGAACGATGTAGTTCGCTTGAGCTGAAAAGTAACTGCCCGTTCCTGAAACGAAGTCTTGCTTGTAGGAAGACTCAGAGCCTGGGATTTAACTCCATTTCTGAAGGGAAACACACAGCAGTGTTCTCATCCATTGACCACACTCTGCTTTAGAGCGAGAAGCACGCTCTTGCTTTCTAGAGTCTCTATGACAGCAGGAAACGTGAGTGTGCTGAGAACAAAAGAACGGTGTTTCCTACACATATGGACCATATATTGTCCAACTCTGCTTCAGAAACTGATACAAAGCACTGGTCCTCTAACATCCAATGCTTGTCAGTTAAGATGAGAAATGTGTGACCTTCGTGAATGATGTAGTTCGTGATAGCTGAAAAGTGACAGCCCTTACCTGAAAGGAAGTCTTGCTTGTAGGAAGACTCAGAGCCTGGGATTTAACTCCATTTCTGGATGGAAACTTACAGCAAAGTTCACATCCATGGATCACACTGTGCTTTAGAGCGAGAGGCACGCTCTTGCTTTCTAGATTCTCTAATACAGCAGGAAACGTGAGTGTGCTCAGAACAAAAGAACGGTGTTTCCTACACATACGGACCATATCTAGTTCAAATCTGCTTCTGAAGCTGATAAAAACCACAGGTCCTGTAACATTCAATGCTTGTCAGTTAAGATCAGAAACGTGTGAGGTTCGTAAACGATGTAGTTCCTTTGAGCTGAAAGGTGACTGCAAGTACATGAATTGAAGACTTGCTTGTCGGAAGACACAGAGCTTTGGATTTAAATCCATTTAAGAAGGGAAACACACAGCACAGTTCTCATCCATGATACACACTCTGCTTTAGAGCAAGAGGCACGCTCTTCCTTTCTAGAGTCTCTAATAAAGCAGGAAACAAGAGTGTGCTCTGAAAAAAAGAACAGTGTTTCCTACATATACGGACCATATCTAGTTCAATTCTGCTTCTGAAACTGCAATAAACCACAGGTCCTCTAACACCCAATGCTTGTCAGTTAGGATGAGCAACGTGTGAGCTTCATGAACGATGTAGTTCCTTTGAGCTGAAAAGTGACTGCCCTTACCTGAAACGAAGTCTTGCTTGTAGGAAGACTCAGAGCCTGGGATTTAACTCCATTTCTGTAGGGAAACACACAGCACACTTCTCATCCATGAAACACTCTCTGCTTTATAGCAAGAAGCACGCTCTTGCTTTCTAGTATCTCTAATAAGGCAGGAAACGTGATTGTGCTGAGAACAAATGAACTGTGTTTCCTACACATAGCATATCTAGTCCAACACTCCTTCTGAAACTGAAACAAACCACAGGTCCTCTAACATCCAATTCTTGTCCGTTCAGATGAGAAACGTGTGAGCTTCGTGAGCGATGTAGTTCGTTTGGGCTGTAAAGTAACTGCCCTTACCTGAAACAAAGTCTTGCTTGTAGGAAGACTCAGAGCCTGGGATTTAACTCCATTTCTGAAGCGAAAC
The DNA here is from genome assembly GCA_949786385.1 of Onychomys leucogaster. Lineage (NCBI taxonomy): Eukaryota > Metazoa > Chordata > Mammalia > Rodentia > Cricetidae > Onychomys > Onychomys leucogaster. The sequence continues at coordinate 1,048,367 of CATKUP010000143.1, forward strand.
ACACAGCAGAGTTCTCATCCATTGATCACACTCTGCTTTAGAGCAAGAAGCACGCTCTTGCTTTCTAGATTCTCTAATACAGCAGTAAACGTGAGTGTGCTGAGAACAAAAGAACAGTGTTTCCAACACATACGGACCATATCTAGTCCAACTCTGCTTTTGAAACTGATACAAAGCACTGTTCCTGTAATATCCAATGCTTGTCAGTTAAGATGAGAAACGTGTGAGCTTCATGAACGATGTAGTTCCTTTGTGCTGCAAAGTGACTGCGTTTACATGAATTGCAAACTTGCTTGTAAGAAGACACAGAGCTTGGGATTTAACTCCATTTAACAAGTGAAACAGACAGCACAGTTCTCATCCATGAAACACACTCTACTTTAGAGCAAGAGGCACGCTCTTCCTTGCTAGAGTCTCTAAGACAGCACAAAAATCAGTGTGCTGAGAAAAAAATAACGGTGTTTCCTACACATATGGACCATATCTTGTTCAACACTGCTCCTGAAACTGATACAAAGCACTGGTCCTCTAACATCCAATGCTTGTCAGTTAATGAGAAACATGTGAGCTTCATGAACGATGTAGTTCGCTTGAGCTGAAAAGTAACTGCCCGTTCCTGAAACGAAGTCTTGCTTGTAGGAAGACTCAGAGCCTGGGATTTAACTCCATTTCTGAAGTGAAACACACAGCAGAGTTGTCATCCATTGATCACACTCTGCTTTAGAGCAAGAAGCATGCTCTTGCTTTCTAGAGTCTCTAAGACAGCAAGAAACGTGAGTGTGTTCAGAACAAAAGAACGGTGTTTCCTACACATATTGACCATATCCAGTCCAACTCTGCTTCTTAAACTGATACAAAGCACTGGTCCTGTAACATCCAATGCTTGTCAGTGAAGATGAGAAACGTGTCAGCTTCGTGAACGATGTAGTTCCTTTGAGCTGAAAAGTGACTGCCCTTACCGGAAACGAAGTCTTGCTTGTAGGAAGACACAGAGCCTGAGAATTAACTCCATTTCTGTAGGGAAACACACAGCACACTTCTCATCCATGAAACACTCTCTGCTTTATAGCAAGAAGCACGCTCTTGGTTTCTAGTATCTCTAATAGGCAGGAAACGTGATTGCGCTGAGAACAAATGAACTGTGTTTCCTACACATAGCATATCTAGTCCAACACTCCTTCTGAAACTGAAACAAACCACAGGTCCTCTAACATCCAATTCTTGTCCGTTCAGATGAGAAACGTGTGAGCTTCGTGAGCGATGTAGTTCGTTTGGGCTGTAAAGTAACTGCCCTTACCTGAAACAAAGTCTTGCTTGGAGGAAGACTCAGGGCCTGGTATTTAACTCCATTTCTGAAGTGAAACACACAGCAGATTTCTCATCCATGGCTCACATTCTGCATTAGAGCGCGAAGCACGCTCTTGCTTTCTAGAGTCTCTAAGACAGCAGTAAACGTGAGTGTGCTGAGAACAAAAGAACGGTGTTTCCTACACATACGGACCATATCTAGTCCAACTCTGCTTCTTAAACTGATACAAAGCACTGGTCCTCTAATATCCAATGCTTGTCATTTAAGATGAGAAACGTGTGAGCTTCGCGAATGATGTAGTTCCTTTGAACTGAAAAGTGACTTCCCTTACCTGAAACGAAGTCTTGCTTGTAGGAACACTCAGAGCCTGGGATTTAACTACATTTCTGAAGTGAAAGACACAGCAGTGTTCTCATCCATTGATCACACTCTGCTTTAGAACAAGAAGCACGCTCTTGCTTTCTAGAGTCTCTAAGACAGCAGGAAACGTGAGTGTGCTGAGAACAAAAGAACGTTGTTTCCTACAAATACGGACCATATCTAGTTCAACTCTGCTTCTGAAACTGAAACAAACCTCAGGTCATCTAACATCCTATGCTTGTCAGTTAAAATTAGAAACATGTGAGCTTCGTGAACGATGTAGTTCGTTTGAGCTGAAAAGTGACTGCCCTTACCTGAAACGGAGTTTTCCTTGTAGGAAGTCACAGAGCCTGGGATTTAACTCCATTTCTGAAGGGAAACACACAGCACAGTTATCATCCATGGATAAAACTCTGCTTTAGAGCAATAAGTACACTCTTGCTTTCTATAGTCTCTAATACAGCAGGAAACTTGAGTGTGCTCAGAACAAAAGAAATGTGTTTCCTACACATACGGACCATATCTAGTTCAACACAGCTTCTGAAACTGAAACAAACCACAGGTCCTCTAACGTCCAATGCTTGTCAGTTAAGATGAGAAACGTGTGAGCTTTGTGAATGATGTAGTTCATTTGAGCTGTAAAGAAACTGCCCTTACCTGAAATGTAGTCTTGCTTTTAGGAAGACTCAGAGCCTGGGATTTAACTCCATTTCTGAAGGGAAACACACAGCAGAGTTCTCATCCACTGATCACACTCTGTTTTAGAGTGAGAAGGAAGCTCTTGCTTTCTAGAGTCTCTAAGACAGCAGGAAACGTGAGTGTGCTGAGAACAAAAGATTGGTGTTTCCTACACATACGGACCATATCTAGTCCAACTCTGCTTCTGAAATTTATACAAAGCACTGGCCCTCTTACATCTACTGCTTGTCATTTAAGATGAGAATTGTGTGATCTTCGTGAATGATGTAGTTCGTTTGAGCTGAAAAGTGACTGCCTTACCTGAAACGATGTCTTGCTTAAGAAGACACAGAGCCTGGGATTTAACTCCATTTCTGAAGGGAAATAAACAGCATAGATCTCATCCATGGATCATACTCAGCTTTAGAGCAAGAAGCACGCTGTTGCTTTTAGAGTCTCTAATACAGCAGGAAACGTGATTATGCTCAGAACAAATGAACTGTGTATCCTACACATACGGACCATATGTAGTCCAAAACTGCTTCTGAAACTGATACAAAGCACTGGTCCTCTAACATCCAATGATTGTCAGTTAAGATGAGAAACGTGTGAGCTTCGTGAACGATGTAGTTCTTTTGAGCTGTAAAGTAACTGCCCTTATCTGAAACAAAGTCTTGCTTGGAGGAAGACTCAGAGCCTGGGATTGAACTCCATTTCTGAAGTGAAACACACAGCAGATTTCTCATCCATGGCTCACATTCTGCTTTAGAGCGCGAAGCACGCTCTTGCTTTCTAGAGTCTCTAAGACAGCAGTAAACGTGAGTGTGCTGAGAACAAAAGAACGGTGTTTCCTACACATACGGACCATATCTAGTCCAACTCTGCTTCTTAAACTGATACAAAGCACTGGTCCTCTAATATCCAATGCTTGTCAGTTCAGAAGAGAAACGTGTGAGCTTCGTGAATGTTGTAGTTCGTTTGAAATGAACAGTGACTTCCCTTACCTGAAACTAAGTTTTCCTTGTAGGAAGACTCAGAGCCTGGGATTTATCTCCTGTTCTGAAGTGAAACAAACATCAGAGTTCTCATCCATTGATCACACTCGGCTTCAGAACAAGAAGCATGCTCTTGCTTTCTAGGTCCTCTAAGACAGCAGGAAACGTGATTGTGCTCAGAACAAAAGAACGGCGTTTCCTACACATACAGACCATATCTTTTTCAACACTCCTGAAACTGAAACAAACCACAGGTCCTCTAACATCCAATGCTTGTCAGTTAAGATGAGAAATGTGTGAGCTTCTTGAACGATGTAGTTCGTTTGAGCTGTAGAGTAACTGCCCTTACCTGAAACAAAGTATTGTTTGGAGGAAGACTCAGAGACTGGGATTTAACTCCATTTCTGGAGGGAAAAATAAAAAACACTTCTCATCCATGAAACACTCTCTGCTTTTGAGCAAGAAGCACGCTCTTGCTTTCTAGAGTGTCAAATACAGCATAAAAGTGAGTGTGCTCAGAACAAAAGAAAGGTGTTTCCTACACATACGGACCATATCTAGTCCAACTCTGCTTCTGAAACTGATACAAAGCACTGGTCCTCTAACATCCAATGCTTGTCAGTTACGATGATAAACGTGTGAGCTTCATGAACGATGTAGTTCGTTTGAGCAGAAAAGTGACTGCCCTTACCTGAAACGCAGTCTTGCTTGTAGGAAGCCTCAGAGCCTGGGATTTAACTCCATTTCTGAAGTGAAAGACACAGCAGTGTTCTCATCCATTGATCACACTCTGCTTTACAACAAGAAGCACGCTCTTGCTTTCTAGAGTCTCTAAAACAGCAGGAAACGTGAGTGTGCTGAGAACAAAAGAACGGTGCTTCCTACACTTACGGACCATATGTAGTCAAAATCTGCTTCTGAAACTGATACAAAGCACTGGTCCTCTGACATCCAATGCTTGTCTGTTAAGATGAGAAACGTGTGAGCTCAGTGAACGATGTGGTTCGTTTGACTGAAAAGTGACTGCTCTTACCTGAAACGAAGTCTTGATTGTAGGAAGACACAGAGCCTGGGATTTAACTCCATTTCTGAAGGGAAACACACCGCATAGTTCTCATCCACAGATCACACTCTGCTTTAGAGCGAGAAGCACGCTCTTGCTTTCTAGACTCTCTAATACAGCAGGAAATGTGATTATGCTCAGAACAAATGAACTGTGTTTCCTACACATATGGACCATATCTGATTCAACTCTGCTTCTGAAACTGACACAAAGCACAGGTCCTGTCACATCCAATGATTTTCAATTAAGAGCGAGAAACGTGTGAGCTTCGTGTACGATGTAGATCTTTTGAGCTGTAAAGTAACTGCCCTTACCTGAAATGAAGTCTTGCTTGTAGGAAGACACAGAGCATGGGATTTATCTCCATTTCTGCAGTGAAACACACAGCAGAGTTATCATCCATTGAACACACTCGGCTTTAGAGCAAGAAGCACGCTCTTGCTTTCTTGAGTCTCTAATACAGCAGGAAACTTGATTGTGCTCAGAACAAATGAACTGTGTTTCCTACACATACGAACCATATCTAGTTCAACAACCTTCTGAAACTGAAACAAACCACAGGTCCTCTAACATCCAATGCTTGTCAGTTAAGATGAGAAACGTGTGAGCTTCGTGAACGAGGTAGATTTTTTAGCTGTAAAGAAACTGCCCTTACCTGAAATGAAGTCTTGCTTGTAGGAAGACTCAGAGTATGGGATTTTACTCCATTTCTGAAGGGAAACACACAGCATAGTTCTCATCCATGGATCACACTCCGCTTTAGAGCGCGAAGCATGCTCTTGCTTTCTAGAGTCTCTAATACAACAGGAAATCTGAGTGTGCCCAGAACAAAAGAACGGTGTTTCCTACACATACGGACCATATGTAGTCCAAATCTGCTTCTGAAACTGATACAAAGCACTGGTCCTCTAACATCCAATGGTTGTCAGTTCAGATTAGAAACGTGTGAGCTTCATGAACGATGTAGTTATTTTGAGCAGAAAAGTGACTGCTCTTACCTGAAACGAAGTCTTGCTTGTAGGAAGACTCAGAGCCTGGGATTTAACTACATTTCTGAAGGGAAACACACAGCAGTTTTCTCATCCATTGATCACACTCTGCTTTAGAACAAGAAGCACGCTCTTGCTTTCTAGAGTCTCTAAGACAGCAGGAAACGTGAGTGTGCGGAGAACAAAAGAACCGTGTTTCCTACACATATGGACCATATCTGGTTCATCTCTGCTTCTGAAACTGACACAAAGCACAGGTCCTGTCACATCCAATGCTTTTCAATTAAGAGCGAGAAACGTGTGAGCTTCGTGTACGATGTAGATCTTTTGAGCTGTAAAGTAACTGCCCTTACCTGAAACGAAGTCTTGCTTGTAGGAAGACACAGAGCATGGGATTTAACTCCATTTCTGCAGTGAAACACACAGCAGAGTTATCATCCATTGAACACAGTCTGCTTTAGAGCAAGAAGCACGCCCTTGCTTTCTTGAGTCTCTAATACAGCAGGAAACGTGATTGTGCTCAGAGCAAATGAACTGTGTTTCCTACACATACGGACCATATCTAGTTCAACAGCCTTCTGAAACTGAAACAAACCACAGGTCCTCTAACATCCAATGCTTGTCAGTTAAGATGAGAAACGTGTGAGCTTCGTGAACGAGGTAGTTTTTTGTGCTGTAAAGAAACTGCCCTTACCTGAAATGAAGTCTTGCTTGTAGGAAGACTCAGAGTATGGGATTTAACCCCATTTCTGAAGAGAAACACACAGCATAGTTCTCATCCATGGATCACACTCCGCTTTAGAGCGCGAAGCATGCTCTTGCTTTCTAGAGTCTCTAATATAGCAGGAAATCTGACTGTGCCCAGAACAAAAGAACGGTGTTTCCTACACATACGGACCATATCTAGTTGAACAACCTTCTGAAACTGAAACAAACCACAGGTCCTCGAACATCCAATGCTTGCCAGTTAAGATGAGAAACGTGTGAGCTTCGTGAACGAGGTAGTTTGTTTGAGCTGTAAAGAAACTGCCCTTACCTGAAATGAAGTCTTGCTTGTAGGAAGACTCAGAGCATGGGATTTAACTCCTTTCTGAAGCGAAACACACTGCAGTGTTCTCATCCATTGATCACACTCCGCTTTAGAGCGAGAAGCACGCTATTGCTTTCTAGAGTCTCTAATATAGCAGGAAACGTGATTATGCTCAGAACAAATGAACTGTGTTTCCTACACATACAGACCATATCATGTTCAACTCTGCTTCTGAAACTGACACAAAGCACTGGTCCTGTCACATCCAATGCTTTTCAATTAAGAGGGAGAAACGTGTGAGCTTCGTGTATGATGTAGATCTTTTGAGCTGTCAAGTAACTGCCCTTACCTGAAACGACGTCTTGCTTGCAGGAAGACACAGAGCATGGGATTTATCTCCATTTCTGCAGTGAAACACACAGCAGAGTTATCATCCATTGATCACACTCTGCTTTAGAGCAAGAAGCACGCTCTTGCTTTCTAGAGTCTCTAATACAGCCGGAAACGTGATTGTGCTCAGAACAAATGAACTGTGTTTCCTACACATATGGACCATATCTACTTCAACAACCTTCTGAAACTGAAACAAACCACAGGTCCTCTAACATCCAATGCTTGTCAGTTAAGATGAGAAACGTGTGAGCTTCGTGAACGATGTACATTGTTTGAGCTGTAAAGAAACTGCCCTTACCTGAAATGAAGTCTTGCTTGTAGGAAGACACAGAGCATGGGATTTAACTCCATTTCTGAAGGGAAACACACAGCATAGTTCTCATCCATGGATCACACTCCCCTTAGAGCGCGAAGCACGCTCTTGCTTTCTAGATTCTCTAATACATCAGGAAATCTGAGTGTGCCCAGAACAAAAGAACGGTGTTTCCTACACATACAGACCATATGTAGTCCAAATCTGCTTCTGAAACTGATACAAAGCACTGGTCCTCTAACATCCAATGCTTGTCAGTTCAGATTAGAAACGTGTGAGCTTTGTGAACGAGGTAGTTTTTTAGCTGTAAAGAAACTGCCCTTACCTGAAATGAAGTCTTGCTTGCTTGAAGACTCAGAGTATGGGATTTAAATCCATTTCTGAAGGGAAACACACAGCATAGTTCTCATCCATGGATCACACTCCGCTTTAGAGCGGGAAGCATGCTCTTGCTTTCTAGAGTCTCTAATACAGAAGGAAATCTGACTGTGCCCAGAACAAAAGAACGGTGTTTCCTACACATACAGACCATATCTAGTTCAACAACCTTCTGAAACTGAAACAAACCACAGGTCCTCTAACATCCAATGCTTGCCAGTTAAGATGAGAAACGTGTGAGCTTCGTGAACTATGTAGTTGGTTTGAGCAGAAGAGTGACTGCCCTTACCTGAAACGAAGTCTTGCTTGTAGGAAGACTCAGAGCCTGGGATTTAACTCCATTTCTGAAGGGAAACACACAGCAGTGTTCTCATCCATTGATCACACTCTGCTTTAGAACAAGAAGCACGCTCTTGCTTTCTTGAGTCTCTAATACAGAAGGAAACGTGATTGTGCTCAGAACAAATGAACTGTGTTTCCTACACATACGGACCATATCTAGTTCAACAACCTTCTGAAACTGAAACAAACCACAGGTCCTCTAACATCCAATGCTTGTCAGTTAAGATGAGAAACGTGTGAGCTTCGTGAACGAGGTAGTTTGTTTGAGCTGTAAAGAAACTGCCCTTACCTGAAATGAAGTCTTGCTTGTAGGAAGACTCAGAGCATGGGATTTAACTCCTTTCTGAAGTGAAACACACTGCAGTGTTCTCATCCATTGATCACACTCCGCTTTAGAGCGAGAAGCACCCTATTGCTTTCTAGAGTCTCTAATACAGCAGGAAACGTGATTATGCTCAGAACAAATGAACTGTGTTTCCTACACATACAGACCATATCATGTTCAAATCTGCTTCTGAAACTGACACAAATCACAGGTCCTGTCACATCCAATGCTTTTCAATTAAGAGGGAGAAACGTGTGAGCTTCGTGTATGATGTAGATCTTTTGAGCTGTCAAGTAACTGCCCTTACCTGAAACGACGTCTTGCTTGCAGGAAGACACAGAGCATGGGATTTATCTCCATTTCTGTAGTGAAACACACAGCAGAGTTATCATCCATTGATCACACTCTGCTTTAGAGCAAGAAGCACGCTCTTGCTTTCTAGAGTCTCTAATACAGCCGGAAACGTGATTGTGCTCAGAACAAATGAACTGTGTTTCCTACACATATGGACCATATCTACTTCAACAACCTTCTGAAACTGAAACAAACCACAGGTCCTCTAACATCCAATGCTTGTCAGTTAAGATGAGAAACGTGTGAGCTTCGTGAACGATGTACATTGTTTGAGCTGTAAAGAAACTGCCCTTACCTGAAATGAAGTCTTGCTTGTAGGAAGACACAGAGCATGGGATTTAACTCCATTTCTGAAGGGAAACACACAGCATAGTTCTCATCCATGGATCACACTCCCCTTAGAGCGCGAAGCACGCTCTTGCTTTCTAGATTCTCTAATACATCAGGAAATCTGAGTGTGCCCAGAACAAAAGAACGGTGTTTCCTACACATACGGACCATATCTAGTTTAACTCTGCATCTGAAACTGAAACAAACCACAGGTCTCTAACATCCTATGCTTGTCAGTTAAGATGAGAAACCTGTGTGGTTCGGGAATGATGTAGTTCGTTTGAGCTCAAAAGTGACTTCCCTTACCTGAAACAGAGTCTTCCTTGTAGGAAGACACAGAGCCTAGGATTTAACTCCATTTCTGAAGGGAAACACACAGCACAGTTATCATCCATGGATCACACTCTGCTTTAGAGCAAGAAGAACGCTCTTGCTTTCTATAGTCTCTAATACAGCAGGAAACTTGAGTGTGCTCAGAACAAAAGAAAGGTGTTTCCTACACATACGGACCATATCTAGTTCAACACTGCTTCTGAAACTGAAACAAACAACAGGTTCTCTAACATCCAATGCATGTCAGTTAAGATGAGAAACGTGTGAGCTTTGTGAACGAAGTAGTTCATTTGAGCTCTAAAGAACCTGCCCTTACCTGAAATGAAGTCTTGCTTGTAGGAAGACTCAGAGCCTGGGATTTAACTCCATTTCTGAAGTGAAACACACAGCAGAGTTCTCATCCACTGATCACTCTATGCTTTACAGTGAGAAGCACGCTCTTGCTTTCTAGATTCTCTAAGACAGCAGGAAACGTGAGTGTGCTGAGAACAAAAGAACGGTGTTTCCTACACATACGGACCATATCTAGTCCAACTCTGCTTCTGAAATTGATACAAAACACTGGCCTTCTTACATCTACTGCTTGTCAGTTAAGATGAGAAACGTGTGATCTTTGTGAATGATGTAGTTCGTTTGAGCAGAAAAGTGACTGCCCTTACCTGAAACAAACTCTTGCTTGTAGGAAGACTCAGAGCCTGGGATTTAACTCCATTTCTGAAGTGAAAGACACAGCAGTGTTCTCATCCATTGATCACACTCTGCTTTAGAATAAGAAGCACGCTCTTGCTTTCTAGAGTCTCTAAGAAAGCAGGAAACGTGAGTGTGCGGAGAACAAAAGAACGGTGTTTCCTACACATACGGACCATGTTTGGTTCAACTCTGCTTCTGAAACTGCCACAAAGCACAGGTCCTGTCACATCCAATGCTTTTCAATTAAGAGGGAGAAACGTGTGAGCTTCGTGTACGATGTAGATCTTTTGAGCTGTAAAGTAACTGCCCTTACCTGAAACGAAGTCTTGCCTGTAGGAAGACACAGACCATGGGATTTAACTCCATTTCTGCAGTGAAACACACAGCAGAGTTATCATCCATTGAACACACTCTGCTTTAGAGCAAGAAGCACGCTCTTGCTTTCTTGAGTCTCTAATACAGCAGGAAACGTGATTATGCTCAGAACAAATGAACTGTGTTTCCTACACATACGGACCATATCATGTTCAAATCTGCTTCTGAAACTGACACAAAGCACAGGTCCTGTCACATCCAATGCTTTTCAATTAAGAGGGAGAAACGTGTGAGCTTCGTGTATGATGTAGATCTTTTGAGCTGTAAAGTAACTGCCCTTACCTCAAACGACGTCTTGCTTGCAGGAAAACACGGAGCATGGGATTTATCTCCATTTCTGAAGTGAAACACACAGCAGAGTTATCATCCATTGAACACACTCTGCTTTAGAGCAAGAAGCACGCTCTTGCTTTCTTGAGTCTCTAATACAGCAGGAAACGTGATTGTGCTCAGAACAAATGAACTGTGTTTCCTACACATACGGACCATATCTAGTGCAACAACCTTCTGAAACTGAAACAAACCACAGGTCCTCTAACATCCAATGCTTGTCAGTTAAGATGAGAAATGTGTGAGCTTCGTGAACGAGGTAGTTTCTTTGAGCTGTAAAGAAACTGCCCTTACCTGAAATGAATTCTTGCTTGTAGGAAGACTCAGAGCATGGGATTTAACTCCATTTCTGCAGTGAAACACACAGCAGAGTTATCATCCATTGAACACACTCTGCTTTAGAGCAAGAAGCACGCCCTTGCTTTCTTGAGTCTCTAATACAGCAGGAAACGTGATTGTGCTCAGAACAAATGAACTGTGTTTCCTACACATATGGACCATATCTAGTTCAACAACCTTCTGAAACTGAAACAAACCACAGGTCCTCTAACATCCAATGCTTGGCAGTTAAGATGAGAAACGTGTGAGCTTCGTGAACGAGGTAGTTTGTTTGAGATGTAAAGAAACTGCCCTTACCTGAAATGAAGTCTTGCTTTTAGGAAGACTCAGAGCATGGGGTTTAACTCCTTTCTGAAGTGAAACACACTGCAGTGTTCTCATCCATTGATCACACTCCGCTTTAGAGCGAGAAGCACGCTATTGCTTTCTAGAGTCTCTAATACAGCAGGAAATGTGATTATGCTCAGAACAAATGAACTGTGTTTCCTACACATACGGACCATATCTAGTCCAACTCTGCTTCTGAAATTGATACAAAGCACTGGCCCTCTTACATCTACTGCTTGTCAGTTAAGATGAGAAACGTGTGATCTTTGTGAATGATGTGGTTCGTTTGAGCAGAAAAGTGACTGCCCTTACCTAAACGAAGTCTTGCTTGTAGGAAGACACAGAGCCTGGGATTTAACTCCATTTCTGAAGTGAAAGACACAGCATTGTTCTCATCCATTGATCACACTCTGCTTTAGAACAACAAGCACGCTCTTGCTTTCTAGAGTCTCTAAGACAGCAGGAAACGTGAGTGTGCGGAGAACAAAAGTACGGTGTTTCCTACACATACGGACCATGTCTGGTTCAACTCTGCTTCTGAAACTAACACAAAGCACAGGTCCTGTCACATCCAATGCTTTTCAATTAAGAGGGAGAAACGTGTGAGCTTCGTGTACGATGTAGATCTTTTGAGCTGTAAAGTAACTGCCCTTACCTGAAACGAAGTCTTGCTTGTAGGAAGACACAGACCATGGGATTTATCTCCATTTCTGCAGTGAAACACACAGCAGAGTTATCATCCATAGAACACACTCTGCTTTAGAGCAAGAAGCACGCTCTTGCTTTCTTGAGTCTCTAATACAGAAGGAAACGTGATTGTGCTCAGAACAAATGAACTGTGTTTCCTACACATACGGACCATATCTAGTTCAACAACCTTCTGAAACTGAAAAAAACCACAGGTCCTCTAACATCCAATGCTTGTCAGTTAAGATGAGAAACATGTGAGCTTTGTGAATGAGGTAGTTTGTTTAAGCTGTAAAGAAACTGCCCTTACCTGAAATGAAGTCTTGCTTGTAGGAAGAGTCAGAGCATGGGATTTAACTACTTTCTGAAGTGAAACACACTGCAGTGTTCTCATCCATTGATCACACTCCGCTTTAGAGCAAGAAGCACGCTATTGCTTTCTAGAGTCTCTAATACAGCAGGAAACGTGATTATGCTCAGAACAAATGAACTGTGTTTCTTACACATACGGACCACATCATGTTCAACACTGCTTCTGAAACTGACACAAAGCACAGGTCCTGTCACATCCAATGCTTTACAATTAAGAGGGAGAAACGTGTGAGCTTCGTGTACGATGTAGATCTTTTGAGCTGTAAAGTAACTGCGCTTACCTGAAACGATGTCTTGCTTGCAGGAAGACACAGAGCATGGTATTTATCTCCATTTCTGAAGTGAAACACACAGCAGAGTTATCATCCATTGATCACACTCTGCTTTAGAACAAGAAGCACGCTCTTGCTTTCTAGAGTCTCTAAGAAAGCAGGAAACGTGAGTGTGCGGAGAACAAAAGAACGGTGTTTCCTACACATACGGACCATGTCTGGTTCAACTCTGCTTCTGAAACTGACACAAAGCACAGGTCCTGTCACATCCAATGCTTTTCAATTAAGAGCGAGAAACGTGTGAGCTTCGTGTACGATGTAGATCTTTTGAGCTGTAAATTAACTGCCCTTACCTGAAACGAAGTCTTGCCTGTAGGAAGACACAGACCATGGGATTTATCTCCATTTCTGCAGTGAAACACACAGCAGAGTTATCATCCATTGAACACACTCTGCTTTAGAGCAAGAAGCACGCTCTTGCTTTCTTGAGTCTCTAATACAGCAGGAAACTTGATTGTGCTCAGAACAAATGAACTGCGTTTCCTACACATACGGACCATATCTAGTTCAACAACCTTCTGAAACTGAAACAAACCACAGGTCCTCTAACATCCAATGCTTGTCTGTTAAGATGAGAAACGTGTGAGCTCAGTGAACGATGTAGTTCGTTTGAGCTGAAAAGTGACTGCCCTTACCTGAAACGAAGTCTTGATTGTAGGAAGACACAGAGCCTGGGATTTAACTCCATTTCTGAAGGGAAACACACCGCATAGTTCTCATCCATGGATCACACTCTGCTTTAGAGCGCGAAGCATGCTCTTGCTTTCTAGAGTCTCTAATACAACAGGAAATCTGAGTGTGCCCAGAACAAAAGAACGGTGTTTCCTACACATACAGACCATATGTAGTCCAAATCTGCTTCTGAAACTGATACAAATCACTGGTCCTCTAACATCCAATGCTTGTCAGTTCAGATTAGAAACGTGTGCTTTGTGAACGAGGTAGGTTTTTGAGCTGTAAAGAAACTGCCCTTACCTGAAATGAAGTCTTGCTTGCAGGAAGACTCAGAGTATGGGATTTAACTCCATTTCTGAAGGGAAACACACAGCATAGTCTCATCCATGGATCACACTCCGCTTTAGAGCGGGAAGCATGCTCTTGCTTTCTAGAGTCTCTAATACAGCAGGAAATCTGACTGTGCCCAGAACAAAAGAACGGTGTTTCCTACACATACAGACCATATCTAGTTCAACAACCTTCTGAAACTGAAACAAACCACAGGTCCTCTAACATCCAATGCTTGTCAGTTAAGATGAGAAACGTGTGAGCTTCGTGAACGAGGTAGTTTGTTTGAGTTGTAAAGAAACTGCCCTTACCTGAAATGAAGTCTTGCTTGTAGGAAGACTCAGAGCATGGGATTTATCTCCATTTCTGAAGTGAAACACACAGCAGAGTTATCATCCATTGATCACACTCTGCTTTAGAGCAAGAAGCACGCTCTTGCTTTCTAGATTCTCTAATACAGCCGGAAACGTGATTGTGCTCAGAACAAATGAATGGTGTTTCCTACACATATGGACCATATCTACTTCAACAACCTTCTGAAACTGAAAAAAACCACAGGTCCTCTAACATCCAATGCTTGTCAGTTAAGATGAGAAACGTGAGAGCTTCGTGAACGATGTACATTGTTTGAGCTGTAAAGAAACTGCGCTTACCTGAAATGAAGTCTTGCTTGTAGGAAGACACAGAGCATGGGATTTAACTCCATTTCTGAAGGGAAACACACAGCATAGTTCTCATCCATGGATCACACTCCCCTTAGAGCGCGAAGCACGCTCTTGCTTTCTAGATTCTCTAATACATCAGGAAATATGAGTGTGCCCAGAACAAAAGAACGGTGTTTCCTACACATACGTACCATATCTTGTTTAACTATGCATCTGAAACTGAAACAAACCACAGGTCCTCTAACATCCTATGCTTGTCAGTTAAGATGAGAAACGTGTGTGGTTCGGGAATGATGTAGTTCGTTTGAGCTGAAAAGTGACTTCCCTTACCTGAAACGGAGTCTTACTTGTAGGAAGAAACAGAGCCTGGGATTTAACTCCATTTCTGAAGGGAAACACACAGCAGAGTTATCATCCTTGGATCACACTCTGCTTTAGAGCAAGAAGAACGCTCTTGCTTTCTATAGTCTCTAATACAGCAGGAAACTTGAGTGTGCTCAGAACAAAAGAAAGGTGTTTCCTACACATACGGACCATATCTAGTTCAACACTGCTCCTGAAACTGAAACAAACAACAGGTCCTCTAACATCCAATGCATGTCAGTTAAGATGAGAAACGTGTGAGCTTTGTGAACGAAGTAGTTCATTTAAGCTCTAAAGAACCTGCCCTTACCTGAAACGAAGTCTTGCTTGTAGGAAGACTCAGAGCATGGGATTTAACTCCATTTCTGAAGTGAAACACACAGCAGAGTTCTCATCCACTGATCACTCTCTGCTTTACAGTGAGAAGCACGCTCTTGCTTTCTAGATTCTCTAAGACAGCAGGAAACGTGAGTGTGCTGAGAACAAAAGAACGGTGTTTCCTACAAATACGGACCATATCTAGTCCAACTCTGCTTCTGAAATTGATACAAAGCACTGGCCCTCTTACATCTACTGCTTGTCAGTTAAGATGAGAAACGTGTGATCTTTGTGAATGATGTAGTTCGTTTGAGCAGAAAAGTGACTGCCCTTACCTGAAACAAACTCTTGCTTGTAGGAAGACTCAGAGCCTGGGATTTAACTCCATTTCTGAAGTGAAAGACACAGCAGTGTTCTCATCCATTGATCACACTCTGCTTTAGAACAAGAAGCACGCTCTTGCTTTCTAGAGTCTCTAAGACAGCAGGAAACGTGAGTGTGCGGAGAACAAAAGAACGGTGTTTCCTACACATACGGACCATGTCTGGTTCAACTCTGCTTCTGAAACTGACACAAAGCACAGGTCCTGTCACACTCAATGCTTTTCAATTAAGAGCGAGAAACGTGTGAGCTTCGTGTACGATGTACATCTTTTGAGCTGTAAAGTAACTGCCCTTACCTGAAACGAAGTCTTGCTTGTAGGAAGAAACAGACCATGGGATTTATCTCCATTTCTGCAGTGAAACACACAGCAGAGTTATCATCCATTGAACACACTCTGCTTTAGAGCAAGAAGCACGCTCTTGCTTTCTTGAGTCTCTAATACAGCAGGAAATCTGACTGTGCCCAGAACAAAAGAACGGTGTTTCCTACACATACGGACCATATCTAGTTCAACACTGCTCCTGAAACTGAAACAAACCACAGGTCCTCTAACATCCAATGCTTGCCAGTTAAGATGAGAAACGTGTGAGCTTAGTGAATGATGTAGTTCGTTTGAGCAGAAAAGTGACTGCCCTTACCTGAAACGAAGTCTTGCTTGTAGGAAGACTCAGAGCCTGGGATTTAACTCCATTTCTGAAGTGAAACACGCAGCAGTGTTCTCGTCCATTGATCACACTGTGCTTTAGAACAAGAAGCACACTCTTGCTTTCTTGAGTCTCTAATACAGAAGGAAACGTGATTGTGCCCAGAACAAATGAACTGTGTTTCCTACACATACGGACCATATCTAGTTCAACAACCTTCTGAAACTGAAACAAACCACAGGTCCTCTAACATCCAATGCTTGTCAGTTAAGATGAGAAACGTGTGAGCTTCGTGAACGAGGTAGTTTGTTAGAGCTGTAAAGAAACTGCCCTTACCTGAAATGAAGTCTTGCTTGTAGGAAGAGTCAGAGCATGGGATTTAACTCCTTTCTGAAGTGAAACACACTGCTGTGTTCTCATCCATTGATCACACTCCGCTTTAGAGCAAGAAGCACGCTATTGCTTTCTAGAGTCTCTAATACAGCAGGAAACGTGATTATGCTCAGAACAAATGAACTGTGTTTCTTACACATACGGACCATATCATGTTCAACTCTGCTTCTGAAACTGACACAAAGCACAGGTCCTGTCACATCCAATGCTTTTCAATTAAGAGGGAGTAACGTGTGAGCTCAGTGAACGATGTGGTTCGTTTGAGCTCAAAAGTGACTGCCCTTACCTGAAACGAGGTCTTGCTTGTAGGAAGACTCAGAGCCTGGGATTTAACTCCATTTCTGAAGAGAAACACAAAGCAGTGTTCTCATCCATTGATCACACTCTGCTTTAGAACAAGAAGCACGCTCTTGCTTTCTTAAGTCTCTAATACAGAAGGAAACGTGATTGTGCTCAGAACAAATGAACTGTGTTTCCTACACATACGGACCATATCTAGTTCAACAACCTTCTGAAACTGAAACAAACCACAGGTCCTCTAACATCCAATCCTTGTCAGTTAAGATGAGAAACGTGTGAGCTTCGTGAACGAGGTAGTTTGTTTGAGCTGTAAGGAAACTGCCCTTACCTGAAATGAAGTCTTGCTTGTAGGAAGACTCAGAGCATGGGATTTAACTCCTTTCTGAAGTGAAACACACTGCAGTGTTCTCATCCATTGATCACACTCCGCTTTAGAGCGAGAAGCACGCTATTGCTTTCTAGAGTCTCTAATACAGCAGGAAACGTGATTATGCTCAGAACAAATGAACTGTGTTTCCTACACATACAGACCATATCATGTTCAAATCTGCTTCTGAAACTGACACAAAGCACAGGTCCTGTCACATCCAATGCTTTTCAATTAAGAGGGAGAAACGTGTGAGCTTCATGTATGATGTAGATCTTTTGAGCTGTAAAGTAACTGCCCTTACCTGAAACGACGTCTTGCTTGCAGGAAGACACAGAGCATGGGATTTATCTCCATTTCTGAAGTGAAACACACAGCAGAGTTATCATCCATTGATCACACTCTGCTTTAGAGCAAGAAGCACGCTCTTGCTTTCTAGAGTCTCTAATACAGCCGGAAACGTGATTGTGCTCAGAACAAATGAACTGTGTTTCCTACACATATGGACCATATCTACTTCAACAACCTTCTGAAACTGAAAAAAACCACAGGTCCTCTAACATCCAATGCTTGTCAGTTAAGATGAGAAACGTGAGAGCTTCGTGAACGATGTACATTGTTTGAGCTGTAAAGAAACTGCGCTTACCTGAAATGAAGTCTTGCTTGTAGGAAGACACAGAGCATGGGATTTAACTCCATTTCTGAAGGGAAACACACAGCATAGTTCTCATCCATGCATCACACTCCCCTTAGAGCGCGAAGCACGCTCTTGCTTTCTAGATTCTCTAATACATCAGGAAATATGAGTGTGCCCAGAACAAAAGAACGGTGTTTCCTACACATACGTACCATATCTAGTTTAACTATGCATCTGAAACTGAAACAAACCACAGGTCCTCTAACATCCTATGCTTGTCAGTTAAGATGAGAAACGTGTGTGGTTCGGGAATGATGTAGTTCGTTTGAGCTGAAAAGTGACTTCCCTTACCTGAAACGGAGTCTTACTTGTAGGAAGAAACAGAGCCTGGGATTTAACTCCATTTCTGAAGGGAAACACACAGCAGAGTTATCATCCTTGGATCACACTCTGCTTTAGAGCAAGAAGAACGCTCTTGCTTTCTACAGTCTCTAATACAGCAGGAAACTTGAGTGTGCTCAGAACAAAAGAAAGGTGTTTCCTACACATACGGACCATATCTAGTTCAACACTGCTCCTGAAACTGAAACAAACAACAGGTCCTCTAACATCCAATGCATGTCAGTTAAGATGAGAAACGTGTGAGCTTTGTGAACGAAGTAGTTCATTTAAGCTCTAAAGAACCTGCCCTTACCTGAAACGAAGTCTTGCTTGTAGGAAGACTCAGAGCATGGGATTTAACTCCATTTCTGAAGTGAAACACACAGCAGAGTTCTCATCCACTGATCACTCTCTGCTTTACAGTGAGAAGCACGCTCTTGCTTTCTAGATTCTCTAAGACAGCAGGAAACGTGAGTGTGCTGAGAACAAAAGAACGGTGTTTCCTACAAATACGGACCATATCTAGTCCAACTCTGCTTCTGAAATTGATACAAAGCACTGGCCCTCTTACATCTACTGCTTGTCAGTTAAGATGAGAAACGTGTGATCTTTGTGAATGATGTAGTTCGTTTGAGCAGAAAAGTGACTGCCCTTACCTGAAACAAACTCTTGCTTGTAGGAAGACTCAGAGCCTGGGATTTAACTCCATTTCTGAAGTGAAAGACACAGCAGTGTTCTCATCCATTGATCACACTCTGCTTTAGAACAAGAAGCACGCTCTTGCTTTCTAGAGTCTCTAAGACAGCAGGAAACGTGAGTGTGCGGAGAACAAAAGAACGGTGTTTCCTACACATACGGACCATGTCTGGTTCAACTCTGCTTCTGAAACTGAACCAAAGCACAGGTCCTGTCACACTCAATGCTTTTCAATTAAGAGCGAGAAACGTGTGAGCTTCGTGTACGATGTACATCTTTTGAGCTGTAAAGTAACTGCCCTTACCTGAAACGAAGTCTTGCTTGTAGGAAGAAACAGACCATGGGATTTATCTCCATTTCTGCAGTGAAACACACAGCAGAGTTATCATCCATTGAACACACTCTGCTTTAGAGCAAGAAGCACGCTCTTGCTTTCTTGAGTCTCTAATACAGCAGGAAATCTGACTGTGCCCAGAACAAAAGAACGGTGTTTCCTACACATACGGACCATATCTAGTTCAACAACCTTCTGAAACTGAAACAAACCACAGGTCCTCTAACATCCAATGCTTGTCAGTTAAGATGAGAAACGTGTGAGCTTCGTGAACGAGGTAGTTTGTTAGAGCTGTAAAGAAACTGCCCTTACCTGAAATGAAGTCTTGCTTGTAGGAAGAGTCAGAGCATGGGATTTAACTCCTTTCTGAAGTGAAACACACTGCTGTGTTCTCATCCATTGATCACACTCCGCTTTAGAGCAAGAAGCACGCTATTGCTTTCTAGAGTCTCTAATACAGCAGGAAACGTGATTATGCTCAGAACAAATGAACTGTGTTTCTTACACATACGGACCATATCATGTTCAACTCTGCTTCTGAAACTGACACAAAGCACAGGTCCTGTCACATCCAATGCTTTTCAATTAAGAGGGAGTAACGTGTGAGCTCAGTGAACGATGTGGTTCGTTTGAGCTCAAAAGTGACTGCCCTTACCTGAAACGAGGTCTTGCTTGTAGGAAGACTCAGAGCCTGGGATTTAACTCCATTTCTGAAGAGAAACACAAAGCAGTGTTCTCATCCATTGATCACACTCTGCTTTAGAACAAGAAGCACGCTCTTGCTTTCTTAAGTCTCTAATACAGAAGGAAACGTGATTGTGCTCAGAACAAATGAACTGTGTTTCCTACACATACGGACCATATCTAGTTCAACAACCTTCTGAAACTGAAACAAACCACAGGTCCTCTAACATCCAATGCTTGTCAGTTAAGATGAGAAACGTGTGAGCTTCGTGAACGAGGTAGTTTGTTTGAGCTGTAAGGAAACTGCCCTTACCTGAAATGAAGTCTTGCTTGTAGGAAGACTCAGAGCATGGGATTTAACTCCTTTCTGAAGTGAAACACACTGCAGTGTTCTCATCCATTGATCACACTCCGCTTTAGAGCGAGAAGCACGCTATTGCTTTCTAGAGTCTCTAATACAGCAGGAAACGTGATTATGCTCAGAACAAATGAACTGTGTTTCCTACACATACAGACCATATCATGTTCAAATCTGCTTCTGAAACTGACACAAAGCACAGGTCCTGTCACATCCAATGCTTTTCAATTAAGAGGGAGAAACGTGTGAGCTTCATGTATGATGTAGATCTTTTGAGCTGTAAAGTAACTGCCCTTACCTGAAACGACGTCTTGCTTGCAGGAAGACACAGAGCATGGGATTTATCTCCATTTCTGAAGTGAAACACACAGCAGAGTTATCATCCATTGATCACACTCTGCTTTAGAGCAAGAAGCACGCTCTTGCTTTCTAGAGTCTCTAATACAGCCGGAAACGTGATTGTGCTCAGAACAAATGAACTGTGTTTCCTACACATATGGACCATATCTACTTCAACAACCTTCTGAAACTGAAACAAAAGACAGGTCCTCTAACATCCAATGCTTGTCAGTTAAGATGAGAAACGATGAGCTTCGTGAACGATGTACATTGTTTGAGCTGTAAAGAAACTGTGCTTACCTGAAATGAAGTCTTGCTTGTAGGAAGACACAGAGCATGGGATTTAACTCCATTTCTGAAGGGAAACACACAGCATAGTTCTCATCCATGGATCACACTCCCCTTAGAGCTTGAAGCACGCTCTTGCTTTCTAGATTCTCTAATACATCAGGAAATATGAGTGTGCCCAGAACAAAAGAACGGTGTTTCCTACACATACGGACCATATCTAGTTTAACTATGCATCTGAAACTGAAACAAACAACAGGTCCTCTAACATCCTATGCTTGTCAGTTAAGATGAGAAACGTGTGTGGTTCGGGAATGATGTAGTTCGTTTGAGCTGAAAAGTGACTTCCCTTACCTGAAACGGAGTCTTCCTTGTAGGAAGAAACAGAGCCTGGGATTTAACTCCATTTCTGAAGGGAAACACACAGCAGAGTTATCACCCTTGGATCACACTCTGCTTTAGAGCAAGAAGAACGCTCTTGCTTTCTATAGTCTCTAATACAGCAGGAAACTTGAGTGTGCTCAGAACAAAAGAAAGGTGTTTCCTACACATACAGACCATATCTAGTTCAACACTGCTCCTGAAACTGAAACAAACAACAGGTCCTCTAACATCCAATGCATGTCAGTTAAGATGAGAAACGTGTGAGCTTTGTGAACGAAGTAGTTCATTTAAGCTCTAAAGAACCTGCCCTTACCTGAAACGAAGTCTTGCTTGTAGGAAGACTCAGAGCATGGGATTTAACTCCATTTCTGAAGTGAAACACACAGCAGAGTTCTCATCCACTGATCACTCTCTGCTTTACAGTGAGAAGCACGCTCTTGCTTTCTAGATTCTCTAAGACAGCAGGAAACGTGAGTGTGCTGAGAACAAAAGAACGGTGTTTCCTACAAATACGGACCATATCTAGTCCAACTCTGCTTCTGAAATTGATACAAAGCACTGGCCCTCGTACATCTACTGCTTGTCAGTTAAGATGAGAAACGTGTGATCTTTGTGAATGATGTAGTTCTTTTGAGCAGAAAAGTGACTGCCCTTACCTGAAACAAACTCTTGCTTGTAGGAAGACTCAGAGCCTGGGATTTAACTCCATTTCTGAAGTGAAAGACACAGCAGTGTTCTCATCCATTGATCACACTCTGCTTTAGAATAAGAAGCACGCTCTTGCTTTCTAGAGTCTCTAAGACAGCAGGAAACGTGAGTGTGCGGAGAACAAAAGAACGGTGTTTCCTACACATACGGACCATGTCTGGTTCAACTCTGCTTCTGAAACTGAACCAAAGCACAGGTCCTGTCACACTCAATGCTTTTCAATTAAGAGCGAGAAACGTGTGAGCTTCGTGTACGATGTACATCTTTTGAGCTGTAAAGTAACTGCCCTTACCTGAAACGAAGTCTTGCTTGTAGGAAGAAACAGACCATGGGATTTATCTCCATTTCTGCAGTGAAACACACAGCAGAGTTATCATCCATTGAACACACTCTGCTTTAGAGCAAGAAGCACGCCCTTGCTTTCTTGAGTCTCTAATACAGCAGGAAATCTGACTGTGCCCAGAACAAAAGAACGGTGTTTCCTACACATACGGACCATATCTAGTTCAACACTGCTCCTGAAACTGAAACAAACCACAGGTCCTCTAACATCCAATGCTTGTCAGTTAAGATGAGAAACGTGTGAGCTTCGTGAATGAGGTAGTTTGTTTGAGATGCAAAGAAACTGCCCTTACCTGAAATGAAGTCTTGCTTTTAGGAAGACTCAGAGCTTGGGATTTAACTCCTTTCTGAAGTGAAACACACTGCAGTGTTCTCATCCATTGATCACACTCCGCTTTAGAGCGAGAAGCACGCTATTGCTTTCTAGAGTCTCTAATACAGCAGGAAATGTGATTATGCTCAGAACAAATGAACTGTGTTTCCTACACATACGGACCATATCTAGTCCAACTCTGCTTCTGAAATTGATACAAAGCACTGGCCCTCTTACATCTACTGCTTGTCAGTTAAGATGAGAAACGTGTGATCTTTGTGAATGATGTAGTTCGTTTGAGCAGAAAAGTGACTGCCCTTACCTAAACGAAGTCTTGCTTGTAGGAAGACACAGAGCCTGGGATTTAACTCCATTTCTGAAGTGAAAGACACAGCAGTGTTCTCATCCATTGATCACACTCTGCTTTAGAACAAGAAGCACGCTCTTGCTTTCTAGAGTCTCTAAGACAGCAGGAAACATGAGTGTGCGGAGAACAAAAGAACGGTGTTTCCTACACATACGGACCATGTCTGGTTCAACTCTGCTTCTGAAACTAACACAAAGCACAGGTCCTGTCACATCCAATGCTTTTCAATTAAGAGGGAGAAACGTGTGAGCTTCGTGTACGATGTAGATCTTTTGAGCTGTAAATTAACTGCCCTTACCTGAAACGAAGTCTTGCTTGTAGGAAGACACAGACCATGGGATTTATCTCCATTTCTGCAGTGAAACACACAGCAGAGTTATCATCCATAGAACACACTCTGCTTTAGAGAAAGAAGCACGCTCTTGCTTTCTTGAGTCTCTAATACAGAAGGAAACGTGATTGTGCTCAGAACAAATGAACTGTGTTTCCTACACATATGGACCATATCTAGTTCAACAACCTTCTGAAACTGAAAAAAACCACAGGTCCTCTAACATCCAATGCTTGTCAGTTAAGATGAGAAACATGTGAGCTTTGTGAATGAGGTAGTTTGTTTAAGCTGTAAAGAAACTGCCCTTACCTGAAATGAAGTCTTGCTTGTAGGAAGAGTCAGAGCATGGGATTTAACTCCTTCTGAAGTGAAACACACTGCAGTGTTCTCATCCATTGATCACACTCCGCTTTAGAGCAAGAAGCACGCTATTGCTTTCTAGAGTCTCTAATACAGCAGGAAACATGATTATGCTCAGAACAAATGAACTGTGTTTCTTACACATACGGACCATATCATGTTCAACTCTGCTTCTGAAACTGACACAAAGCACAGGTCCTGTCACATCCAATGCTTTTCAATTAAGAGGGAGAAACGTGTGAGCTTCGTGTATGATGTAGATCTTTTGAGCTGTAAAGTAACTGCGCTTACCTGAAACGACGTCTTGCTTGCAGGAAGACACAGAGCATGGTATTTATCTCCATTTCTGAAGTGAAACACACAGCAGAGTTATCATCCATTGATCACACTCTGCTTTAGAGCAAGAAGCACGCTCTTGCTTTCTAGAGTCTCTAATACAGCCAGAAACGTGATTGTAGTCAGAACAACTGAACTGTGTTTCCTACACATATGGACCATATCTACTTCAACAACCTTCTGAAACTGAAACAAACCACAGGTCCTCTAACATCCAATGCTTGTCAGTTAAGATGAGAAACGTGTGAGCTTCGTGAACGAGGTAGTTTGTTTGAGCTGTAAAGAAACTGCCCTTACCTGAAATGAAGTCTTGCTTGTAGGAAGACTCAGAGTATGGGATTTAACTCCATTTCTGAAGGGAAACACACAGCATAGTTCTCATCCATGGATCACACTCCGCTTGAGAGCGGGAAGCATGCTCTTGCTTTCTAGAGTCTCTAATACAGCAGGAAACGTGATTGTGCTCAGAACAAATGAACTGTGTTTCCTACACATACGGACCATATCTAGTTCAACAACCTTCTGAAACTGAAACACACCACAGGTCCTCTAACATCCAATGCTTGTCAGTTAAGATGAGAAACGTGTGAGCTTCGTGAACAAGGTAGTTTGTTTGAGCTGTAAAGAAACTGCCCTTACCTGAAATGAAGTCTTGCTTGTAGGAAGACTCAGAGCATGGGATTTAACTCCTTTCTGAAGTGAAACACACTGCAGTGTTCTCATCCATTGATCACACTCTGCTTTAGAGCGAGAAGCACCCTATTGCTTTCTAGAGTCTCTAACACAGCAGGAAACGTGATTATGCTCAGAACAAATGAACTGTGTTTCCTACACATACGGACCATATCATGTTCAAATCTGCTTCTGAAACTGACACAAAGCACAGGTCCTGTCACATCCAATGCTTTTCAATTAAGAGGGAGAAACGTGTGAGCTTCGTGTATGATGTAGATCTTTTGAGTTGTAAAGTAACTGCCCTTACCTCAAACGACGTCTTGCTTGCAGGAAAACACGGAGCATGGGATTTATCTCCATTTCTGAAGTGAAACACACAGCAGAGTTATCATCCATTGAACACACTCTGCTTTAGAGCAAGAAGCACGCCCTTGCTTTCTTGAGTCTCTAATACAGCAGGAAACGTGATTGTGCTCAGAACATATGAACTGTGTTTCCTACACATACGGACCATATCTAGTTCAACAACCTTCTGAAACTGAAACAAACCACAGGTCCTCTAAAATCCAATGCTTGTCAGTTAAGATGAGAAACGTGTGAGCTTCGTTAACGAGGTAGTTTCTTTGAGCTGTAAAGAAACTTCCCTTAATTGAAATGAAGTCTTGCTTGTAGGAAGACTCAGAGTATGGGATTTAACTCCATTTCTGAAGGGAAACACACAGCAGAGTTCTCATCCATGGATCACACTCCGCTTTTGAGTGCGAAGCATGCTCTTGCTTTCTAGAGTCTCTAATACAGCAGGAAATCTGACTGTGCCCAGAACAAAAGAACGGTGTTTCCTACACATATGGACCATATGTAGTCCAAATCTGCTTCTGAAACTGATACAAAGCACTGGTCCTCTAACATCCAATGCTTGTCAGTTCAGATTAGAAACGTGTGAGCTTCATGAACGATGTAGTTCGTTTGAGCAGAAAAGTGACTGCCCTTACCTGAAACAAACTCTTGCTTGTAGGAAGACTCAGAGCCTGGGATTTAACTACATTTCTGAAGGGAAACACACAGCAGTTTTCTCATCCATGGATCACACCCTGCTTTAGAACAAGAAGCACGCTCTTGCTTTCTAGAGTCTCTAAGACAGCAGGAAACGTGTGTGTGCGGAGAACAAAAGAACGGTGTTTCCTAAGCATACTGACCAAATCTGGTTCATCTCTGCTTCTGAAACTGACACAAAGCACAGGTCCTGTCACATCCAATGCTTTTCAATTAAGAGCGAGAAACGTGTGAGCTTCGTGTACGATGTAGATCTTTTGAGCTGTAAAGTAACTGCCCTTACCTGAAACGAAGTCTTGCTTGTAGGAAGACACAGAGCATGGGATTTATCTCCATTTCTGCAGTGAAACACACAGCAGAGTTATCATCCATTGAACACACTCTGCTTTAGAGCAAGAAGCACGCCCTTGCTTTCTTGAGTCTCTAATACAGCCGGAAACGTGATTGTGCTCAGAACAAATGAACTGTGTTTCGTACACATTCGGACCATATCTATTTCAACAACCTTCTGAAACTGAAACAAACCACAGGTCCTCTAACATCCAATGCTTGCCAGTTAAGATGAGAAACGTGTGAGCTTCATGAACGATGTAGTTCGTTTGAGCAGAAAAGTGACTGCCCTTACCTGAAACGAAGTCTTGCTTGTAGGAAGACTCAGAGCCTGGGATTTAACTCCATTTCTGAAGGGAAACACACAGCAGAGTTATCATCCATTGATCACACTCTGGTTTAGAACAAGAAGCACGCTCTTGCTTTCTTGAGTCTCTAATACAGAAGGAAACGTGATTGTGCTCAGAACAAATGAACTGTGTTTCCTACACATAAGGACCATATCTAGTTCAACAACCTTCTGAAACTGAAACAAACCACAGGTCCTCTAACATCCAATGCTTGTCAGTTAAGATGAGAAATGATGAGCTTCGTGAACGGTGTACATTGTTTGAGCTGTAAAGAAACTGCGCTTACCTGAAATGAAGTCTTGCTTGTAGGAAGACACAGAGCATGGGATTTAACTCCATTTCTGAAGGGAAACACACAGCAGAGTTATCACCCTTGGATCACACTCTGCTTTAGAGCAAGAAGAACGCTCTTGCTTTCTATAGTCTCTAATACAGCAGGAAACTTGAGTGTGCTCAGAACAAAAGAAAGGTGTTTCCTACACATACAGACCATATCTAGTTCAACACTGCTCCTGAAACTGAAACAAACAACAGGTCCTCTAACATCCAATGCATGTCAGTTAAGATGAGAAACGTGTGAGCTTTGTGAACGAAGTAGTTCATTTAAGCTCTAAAGAACCTGCCCTTACCTGAAACGAAGTCTTGCTTGTAGGAAGACTCAGAGCATGGGATTTAACTCCATTTCTGAAGTGAAACACACAGCAGAGTTCTCATCCACTGATCACTCTCTGCTTTACAGTGAGAAGCACGCTCTTGCTTTCTAGATTCTCTAAGACAGCAGGAAACGTGAGTGTGCTGAGAACAAAAGAACGGTGTTTCCTACAAATACGGACCATATCTAGTCCAACTCTGCTTCTGAAATTGATACAAAGCACTGGCCCTCGTACATCTACTGCTTGTCAGTTAAGATGAGAAACGTGTGATCTTTGTGAATGATGTAGTTCTTTTGAGCAGAAAAGTGACTGCCCTTACCTGAAACAAACTCTTGCTTGTAGGAAGACTCAGAGCCTGGGATTTAACTCCATTTCTGAAGTGAAAGACACAGCAGTGTTCTCATCCATTGATCACACTCTGCTTTAGAATAAGAAGCACGCTCTTGCTTTCTAGAGTCTCTAAGACAGCAGGAAACGTGAGTGTGCGGAGAACAAAAGAACGGTGTTTCCTACACATACGGACCATGTCTGGTTCAACTCTGCTTCTGAAACTGAACCAAAGCACAGGTCCTGTCACACTCAATGCTTTTCAATTAAGAGCGAGAAACGTGTGAGCTTCGTGTACGATGTACATCTTTTGAGCTGTAAAGTAACTGCCCTGACCTGAAACGAAGTCTTGCTTGTAGGAAGACACAGACCATGGGATTTATCTCCATTTCTGCAGTGAAACACACAGCAGAGTTATCATCCATAGAACACACTCTGCTTTAGAGCAAGAAGCACGCTCTTGCTTTCTTGAGTCTCTAATACAGAAGGAAACGTGATTGTGCTCAGAACAAATGAACTGTGTTTCCTACACATATGGACCATATCTAGTTCAACAACCTTCTGAAACTGAAAAAAACCACAGGTCCTCTAACATCCAATGCTTGTCAGTTAAGATGAGAAACATGTGAGCTTTGTGAATGAGGTAGTTTGTTAAAGCTGTAAAGAAACTGCCCTTACCTGAAATGAAGTCTTGCTTGTAGGAAGAGTCAGAGCATGGGATTTAACTCCTTTCTGAAGTGAAACACACTGCAGTGTTCTCATCCATTGATCACACTCCGCTTTAGAGCAAGAAGCACGCTATTGCTTTCTAGAGTCTCTAATACAGCAGGAAACATGATTATGCTCAGAACAAATGAACTGTGTTTCTTACACATACGGACCATATCATGTTCAACTCTGCTTCTGAAACTGACACAAAGCACAGGTCCTGTCACATCCAATGCTTTTCAATTAAGAGGGAGAAACGTGTGAGCTTCGTGTATGATGTAGATCTTTTGAGCTGTAAAGTAACTGCGCTTACCTGAAACGACGTCTTGCTTGCAGGAAGACACAGAGCATGGTATTTATCTCCATTTCTGAAGTGAAACACACAGCAGAGTTATCATCCATTGATCACACTCTGCTTTAGAGCAAGAAGCACGCTCTTGCTTTCTAGAGTCTCTAATACAGCCAGAAACGTGATTGTAGTCAGAACAACTGAACTGTGTTTCCTACACATATGGACCATATCTACTTCAACAACCTTCTGAAACTGAAACAAACCACAGGTCCTCTAACATCCAATGCTTGTCAGTTAAGATGAGAAACGTGTGAGCTTCGTGAACGAGGTAGTTTGTTTGAGCTGTAAAGAAACTGCCCTTACCTGAAATGAAGTCTTGCTTGTAGGAAGACTCAGAGTATGGGATTTAACTCCATTTCTGAAGGGAAACACACAGCATAGTTCTCATCCATGGATCACACTCCGCTTGAGAGCGGGAAGCATGCTCTTGCTTTCTAGAGTCTCTAATACAGCAGGAAACGTGATTGTGCTCAGAACAAATGAACTGTGTTTCCTACACATACGGACCATATCTAGTTCAACAACCTTCTGAAACTGAAACACACCACAGGTCCTCTAACATCCAATGCTTGTCAGTTAAGATGAGAAACGTGTGAGCTTCGTGAACGAGGTAGTTTGTTTGAGCTGTAAAGAAACTGCCCTTACCTGAAATGAAGTCTTGCTTGTAGGAAGACTCAGAGCATGGGATTTAACTCCTTTCTGAAGTGAAACACACTGCAGTGTTCTCATCCATTGATCACACTCTGCTTTAGAGCGAGAAGCACCCTATTGCTTTCTAGAGTCTCTAACACAGCAGGAAACGTGATTATGCTCAGAACAAATGAACTGTGTTTCCTACACATACGGACCATATCATGTTCAAATCTGCTTCTGAAACTGACACAAAGCACAGGTCCTGTCACATCCAATGCTTTTCAATTAAGAGGGAGAAACGTGTGAGCTTCGTGTATGATGTAGATCTTTTGAGTTGTAAAGTAACTGCCCTTACCTCAAACGACGTCTTGCTTGCAGGAAAACACGGAGCATGGGATTTATCTCCATTTCTGAAGTGAAACACACAGCAGAGTTATCATCCATTGAACACACTCTGCTTTAGAGCAAGAAGCACGCCCTTGCTTTCTTGAGTCTCTAATACAGCAGGAAACGTGATTGTGCTCAGAACAAATGAACTGTGTTTCCTACACATACGGACCATATCTAGTGCAACAACCTTCTGAAACTGAAACAAACCACAGGTCCTCTAACATCCAATGCTTGTCAGTTAAGATGAGAAATGTGTGAGCTTCGTGAACGAGGTAGTTTCTTTGAGCTGTAAAGAAACTGCCCTTACCTGAAATGAAGTCTTGCTTGTAGGAAGACTCAGAGCATGGGATTTAACTCCATTTCTGCAGTGAAAAACACAGCAGAGTTATCATCCATTGAACACACTCTGCTTTAGAGCAAGAAGCACGCCCTTGCTTTCTTGAGTCTCTAATACAGCAGGAAACGTGATTGTGCTCAGAACATATGAACTGTGTTTCCTACACATACGGACCATATCTAGTTCAACAACCTTCTGAAACTGAAACAAACCACAGGTCCTCTAAAATCCAATGCTTGTCAGTTAAGATGAGAAACGTGTGAGCTTCGTTAACGAGGTAGTTTCTTTGAGCTGTAAAGAAACTTCCCTTAATTGAAATGAAGTCTTGCTTGTAGGAAGACTCAGAGTATGGGATTTAACTCCATTTCTGAAGGGAAACACACAGCAGAGTTCTCATCCATGGATCACACTCCGCTTTTGAGTGCGAAGCATGCTCTTGCTTTCTAGAGTCTCTAATACAGCAGGAAATCTGACTGTGCCCAGAACAAAAGAACGGTGTTTCCTACACATATGGACCATATGTAGTCCAAATCTGCTTCTGAAACTGATACAAAGCACTGGTCCTCTAACATCCAATGCTTGTCAGTTCAGATTAGAAACGTGTGAGCTTCATGAACGATGTAGTTCGTTTGAGCAGAAAAGTGACTGCCCTTACCTGAAACGAAGTCTTGCTTGTAGGAAGACTCAGAGCCTGGGATTTAACTACATTTCTGAAGGGAAACACACAGCAGTTTTCTCATCCATGGATCACACCCTGCTTTAGAACAAGAAGCACGCTCTTGCTTTCTAGAGTCTCTAAGACAGCAGGAAACGTGTGTGTGCGGAGAACAAAAGAACGGTGTTTCCTAAGCATACGGACCAAATCTGGTTCATCTCTGCTTCTGAAACTGACACAAAGCACAGGTCCTGTCACATCCAATGCTTTTCAATTAAGAGCGAGAAACGTGTGAGCTTCGTGTACGATGTAGATCTTTTGAGCTGTAAAGTAACTGCCCTTACCTGAAACGAAGTCTTGCTTGTAGGAAGACACAGAGCATGGGATTTATCTCCATTTCTGCAGTGAAACACACAGCAGAGTTATCATCCACTGATCACTCTCTGCTTTACAGTGAGAAGCACGCTCTTGCTTTCTAGATTCTCTAAGACAGCAGGAAACGTGAGTGTGCTGAGAACAAAAGAACGGTGTTTCCTACAAATACGGACCATATCTAGTCCAACTCTGCTTCTGAAATTGATACAAAGCACTGGCCCTCGTACATCTACTGCTTGTCAGTTAAGATGAGAAACGTGTGATCTTTGTGAATGATGTAGTTCTTTTGAGCAGAAAAGTGACTGCCCTTACCTGAAACAAACTCTTGCTTGTAGGAAGACTCAGAGCCTGGGATTTAACTCCATTTCTGAAGTGAAAGACACAGCAGTGTTCTCATCCATTGATCACACTCTGCTTTAGAATAAGAAGCACGCTCTTGCTTTCTAGAGTCTCTAAGACAGCAGGAAACGTGAGTGTGCGGAGAACAAACGAACGGTGTTTCCTACACATACGGACCATGTCTGGTTCAACTCTGCTTCTGAAACTGAACCAAAGCACAGGTCCTGTCACACTCAATGCTTTTCAATTAAGAGCGAGAAACGTGTGAGCTTCGTGTACGATGTACATCTTTTGAGCTGTAAAGTAACTGCCCTGACCTGAAACGAAGTCTTGCTTGTAGGAAGACACAGACCATGGGATTTATCTCCATTTCTGCAGTGAAACACACAGCAGAGTTATCATCCATAGAACACACTCTGCTTTAGAGCAAGAAGCACGCTCTTGCTTTCTTGAGTCTCTAATACAGAAGGAAACGTGATTGTGCTCAGAACAAATGAACTGTGTTTCCTACACATATGGACCATATCTAGTTCAACAACCTTCTGAAACTGAAAAAAACCACAGGTCCTCTAACATCCAATGCTTGTCAGTTAAGATGAGAAACATGTGAGCTTTGTGAATGAGGTAGTTTGTTAAAGCTGTAAAGAAACTGCCCTTACCTGAAATGAAGTCTTGCTTGTAGGAAGAGTCAGAGCATGGGATTTAACTCCTTTCTGAAGTGAAACACACTGCAGTGTTCTCATCCATTGATCACACTCCGCTTTAGAGCAAGAAGCACGCTATTGCTTTCTAGAGTCTCTAATACAGCAGGAAACATGATTATGCTCAGAACAAATGAACTGTGTTTCTTACACATACGGACCATATCATGTTCAACTCTGCTTCTGAAACTGACACAAAGCACAGGTCCTGTCACATCCAATGCTTTTCAATTAAGAGGGAGAAACGTGTGAGCTTCGTGTATGATGTAGATCTTTTGAGCTGTAAAGTAACTGCGCTTACCTGAAACGACGTCTTGCTTGCAGGAAGACACAGAGCATGGTATTTATCTCCATTTCTGAAGTGAAACACACAGCAGAGTTATCATCCATTGATCACACTCTGCTTTAGAGCAAGAAGCACGCTCTTGCTTTCTAGAGTCTCTAATACAGCCAGAAACGTGATTGTAGTCAGAACAACTGAACTGTGTTTCCTACACATATGGACCATATCTACTTCAACAACCTTCTGAAACTGAAACAAACCACAGGTCCTCTAACATCCAATGCTTGTCAGTTAAGATGAGAAACATGTGAGCTTCGTGAACGAGGTAGTTTGTTTGAGCTGTAAAGAAACTGCCCTTACCTGAAATGAAGTCTTGCTTGTAGGAAGACTCAGAGTATGGGATTTAACTCCATTTCTGAAGGGAAACACACAGCATAGTTCTCATCCATGGATCACACTCCGCTTGAGAGCGGGAAGCATGCTCTTGCTTTCTAGAGTCTCTAATACAGCAGGAAACGTGATTGTGCTCAGAACAAATGAACTGTGTTTCCTACACATACGGACCATATCTAGTTCAACAACCTTCTGAAACTGAAACACACCACAGGTCCTCTAACATCCAATGCTTGTCAGTTAAGATGAGAAACGTGTGAGCTTCGTGAACGAGGTAGTTTGTTTGAGCTGTAAAGAAACTGCCCTTACCTGAAATGAAGTCTTGCTTGTAGGAAGACTCAGAGCATGGGATTTAACTCCTTTCTGAAGTGAAACACACTGCAGTGTTCTCATCCATTGATCACACTCTGCTTTAGAGCGAGAAGCACCCTATTGCTTTCTAGAGTCTCTAACACAGCAGGAAACGTGATTATGCTCAGAACAAATGAACTGTGTTTCCTACACATACGGACCATATCATGTTCAAATCTGCTTCTGAAACTGACACAAAGCACAGGTCCTGTCACATCCAATGCTTTTCAATTAAGAGGGAGAAACGTGTGAGCTTCGTGTATGATGTAGATCTTTTGAGTTGTAAAGTAACTGCCCTTACCTCAAACGACGTCTTGCTTGCAGGAAAACACGGAGCATGGGATTTATCTCCATTTCTGAAGTGAAACACACAGCAGAGTTATCATCCATTGAACACACTCTGCTTTAGAGCAAGAAGCACGCTCTTGCTTTCTTGAGTCTCTAATACAGCAGGAAACGTGATTGTGCTCAGAACAAATGAACTGTGTTTCCTACACATACGGACCATATCTAGTGCAACAACCTTCTGAAACTGAAACAAACCACAGGTCCTCTAACATCCAATGCTTGTCAGTTAAGATGAGAAATGTGTGAGCTTCGTGAACGAGGTAGTTTCTTTGAGCTGTAAAGAAACTGCCCTTACCTGAAATGAAGTCTTGCTTGTAGGAAGACTCAGAGCATGGGATTTAACTCCATTTCTGCAGTGAAAAACACAGCAGAGTTATCATCCATTGAACACACTCTGCTTTAGAGCAAGAAGCACGCCCTTGCTTTCTTGAGTCTCTAATACAGCAGGAAACGTGATTGTGCTCAGAACATATGAACTGTGTTTCCTACACATACGGACCATATCTAGTTCAACAACCTTCTGAAACTGAAACAAACCACAGGTCCTCTAAAATCCAATGCTTGTCAGTTAAGATGAGAAACGTGTGAGCTTCGTTAACGAGGTAGTTTCTTTGAGCTGTAAAGAAACTTCCCTTAATTGAAATGAAGTCTTGCTTGTAGGAAGACTCAGAGTATGGGATTTAACTCCATTTCTGAAGGGAAACACACAGCAGAGTTCTCATCCATGGATCACACTCCGCTTTTGAGTGCGAAGCATGCTCTTGCTTTCTAGAGTCTCTAATACAGCAGGAAATCTGACTGTGCCCAGAACAAAAGAACGGTGTTTCCTACACATATGGACCATATGTAGTCCAAATCTGCTTCTGAAACTGATACAAAGCACTGGTCCTCTAACATCCAATGCTTGTCAGTTCAGATTAGAAACGTGTGAGCTTCATGAACGATGTAGTTCGTTTGAGCAGAAAAGTGACTGCCCTTACCTGAAACGAAGTCTTGCTTGTAGGAAGACTCAGAGCCTGGGATTTAACTACATTTCTGAAGGGAAACACACAGCAGTTTTCTCATCCATGGATCACACCCTGCTTTAGAACAAGAAGCACGCTCTTGCTTTCTAGAGTCTCTAAGACAGCAGGAAACGTGTGTGTGCGGAGAACAAAAGAACGGTGTTTCCTAAGCATACGGACCAAATCTGGTTCATCTCTGCTTCTGAAACTGACACAAAGCACAGGTCCTGTCACATCCAATGCTTTTCAATTAAGAGCGAGAAACGTGTGAGCTTCGTGTACGATGTAGATCTTTTGAGCTGTAAAGTAACTGCCCTTACCTGAAACGAAGTCTTGCTTGTAGGAAGACACAGAGCATGGGATTTATCTCCATTTCTGCAGTGAAACACACAGCAGAGTTATCATCCATTGAACACACTCTGCTTTAGAGCAAGAAGCACGCCCTTGCTTTCTTGAGTCTCTAATACAGCAGGAAACGTGATTGTGCTCAGAACAAATGAACTGTGTTTCGTACACATTCGGACCATATCTATTTCAACAACCTTCTGAAACTGAAACAAACCACAGGTCCTCTAACATCCAATGCTTGCCAGTTAAGATGAGAAACGTGTGAGCTTCATGAACGATGTAGTTCGTTTGAGCAGAAAAGTGACTGCCCTTACCTGAAACGAAGTCTTGCTTGTAGGAAGACTCAGAGCCTGGGATTTAACTCCATTTCTGAAGGGAAACACACAGCAGAGTTATCATCCATTGATCACACTCTGGTTTAGAACAAGAAGCACGCTCTTGCTTTCTTGAGTCTCTAATACAGAAGGAAACGTGATTGTGCTCAGAACAAATGAACTGTGTTTCCTACACATAAGGACCATATCTAGTTCAACAACCTTCTGAAACTGAAACAAACCACAGGTCCTCTAACATCCAATGCTTGTCAGTTAAGATGAGAAACGTGTGAGCTTCGTGAACGAGGTAGTTTGTTTGAGCTGTAAAGAAACTGCCCTTACCTGAAATGAAGTCTTGCTTGTAGGAAGACTCAGAGCATGGGATTTAACTCCTTTCTGAAGTGAAACACACTGCAGTGTTCTCATCCATTGATCACACTCCGCTTTAGAGCGAGAAGCACGCTATTGCTTTCTAGAGTCTCTAATACAGCAGGAAACGTGATTATGCTCAGAACAAATGAACTGTGTTTCCTACACATACGGACCATGTCTGGTTCAACTCTGCTTCTGAAATTGATACAAAGCACTGGCCCTCGTACATCTACTGCTTGTCAGTTAAGATGAGAAACGTGTGATCTTTGTGAATGATGTAGTTCGTTTGAGCAGAAAAGTGACTGCCCTTACCTAAACGAAGTCCTGCTTGTAGGAA
This sequence comes from Onychomys leucogaster, assembly GCA_949786385.1. Classification (NCBI taxonomy): domain Eukaryota; kingdom Metazoa; phylum Chordata; class Mammalia; order Rodentia; family Cricetidae; genus Onychomys; species Onychomys leucogaster. Next base: position 1,083,936 of record CATKUP010000143.1, read on the forward strand.
GACACAGAGCCTGGGATTTAACTCCATTTCTGAAGTGAAAGACACAGCAGTGGTCTCATCCATTGATCACACTCTGCTTTAGAACAAGAAGCACGCTCTTGCTTTCTAGAGTCTCTAAGACAGCAGGAAACGTGAGTGTGCGGAGAACAAAAGAACGGTGTTTCCTACACATAGGGACCATGTCTGGTTCAACTCTGCTTCTGAAACTGAAACAAAGCACAGGTCCTGTCACACTCAATGCTTTTCAATTAAGAGCGAGAAACGTGTGAGCTTCGTGTACGATGTAGATCTTTTGAGCTGTAAAGTAACTGCCCTTACCTGAAACGAAGTCTTGCTTGTAGGAAGACACAGACCATGGGATTTATCTCCATTTCTGCAGTGAAACACACAGCAGAGTTATCATCCATTGAACACACTCTGCTTTAGAGCAAGAAGCACGCTCTTGCTTTCTTGAGTCTCTAATACAGCAGGAAACGTGATTGTGCTCAGAACAAATGAACTGTGTTTCCTACACATACGGACCATATCTAGTACAACAACCTTCTGAAACTGAAACAAACCACAGGTCCTCTAACATCCAATGCTTGTCAGTTAAGATGAGATACGTGTGAGCTTCGTGAATGAGGTAGATTTTGGAGCTGTAAAGAAACTGCCCTTACCGGAAATATAGTCTTCTTGTAGAAAGACTCAGAGTATGGGATTTAACTCCATTTCTGAAGGGAAACACACAGCATAGTTCTCATCCATGGATCACACTCCGCTTTTGAGTGCGAAGCATGCTCTTGCTTTCTAGAGTCTCTAATACAGCAGGAAATCTGAGTGTTACCAGAACAAAAGAACGGTGTTTCCTACACATACGGACCATATGTATTCAAAATCTGCTTCTGAAACTGATACAAAGCACTGGTCCTCTAACATCCAATGCTTGTCAGTTCAGATGAGAAACATGTGAGCTCAGTGAATGATGTGGTTCGTTTGAGCTGAAAAGTGACTGCCCTTACCTGAAACGAAGTCTTGCTTGTAGGAAGACACAGAGCCTGGGATTTAACTCCATTTCTGAAGGGAAACACACCGCATAGTTCTCATCCATGGATCACACTCTGCTTTAGAGCGAGAAGCACGCTCTTGCTTTCTAGAGTCTCTAATACAGCAGGAAATGTGATTATGCTCAGAACAAATGAACTGTGTTTCCTACACATATGGACAATTCTGGTTCAACTCTGCTTCTGAAACTGACACAAAGCACAGGTCCTGTCACATCCAATGCTTTTCAATTAAGAGCGAGAAACCTGTGAGCTTCGTGTACGATGTAGATCTTTTCAGCTGTAAAGTAACTGCCCTTACCTGAAACGACGTCTTACTTGTAGGAAGACACAGAGCATGGGATTTATCTCCATTTCTGCAGTGAAACACACAGCAGAGTTATCATCCATTGAACACACTCTGCTTTAGAGCAAGAAGCACGCTCTTGCTTTCTTGAGTCTCTAATACAGCAGGAAACGTGATTGTGCTCAGAAAAAATGAACTGTGTTTCCTACACATACGAAACATATCTAGTTCAACAACCTTCTGAAACTGAAACAAACCACAGGTCCTCTAACATCCAATGCTTGTCAGTTAAGATGAGAAACGTGTGAGCTTCATGAACGAGGTAGATTTTTGAGCTGTAAAGAAACTGCCCTTACCTGAAATGAAGTCTTGCTTGTAGGAAGACTCAGAGTATGGGATTTAACTCCATTTCTGAAGGGAAACACACAGCAGAGTTCTCATCCATGGATCACACTCCGCTTTAGAGCGCGAAGCATGCTCTTGCTTTCTAGAGTCTCTAATACAGCAGGAAATCTGACTGTGCCCAGAACAAACGAACGGTGTTTCCCACACATACGGACCATATGTAGTCCAAATCTGCTTCTGAAACTGATACAAAGCACTGGTCCTCTAACATCCAATGCTTGTCAGTTCAGATGAGAAACGTGTGAGCTCAGTGAACGATGTGGTTCGTTTGAGCTGAAGAGTGACTGCCCTTACCTGAAACGAATTCTTGCTTGTAGGAAGACACAGAGCCTGGGATTTAACTCCATTTCTGAAGGGAAACACACCGCATAGTTCTCATCCATGGATCACACTCTGCTTTAGAGCGAGAAGCACGCTCTTGCTTTCTTGAGTCTCTAATACAGCAGGAAACGTGATTGTGCTCAGAACAAATGAACTGTGTTTCCTACACATACGGACCATATCTAGTGCAACAACCTTCTGAAACTGAAACAAACCACAGGTCCTCTAACATCCAATGCTTGTCAGTTAAGATGAGAAACGTGTGAGCTTCGTGAACGAGGTAGTTTCTTTGAGCTGTAAAGAAACTGCCCTTACCTGAAATGAAGTCTTGCTTGTAGGAAGACTGAGAGCATGGGATTTAACTCCATTTCTGCAGTGAAACACACAGCAGAGTTATCATCCATTGAACACACTCTGCTTTAGAGCAAGAAGCACGCCCTTGCTTTCTTGAGTCTCTAATACAGCAGGGAGCGTGATTGTGCTCAGAACAAATGAACTGTGTTTCGTACACATACAGACCATATCTATTTCAACAACCTTCTGAAACTGAAACAAACCACAGGTCCTCTAACATCCAATGCTTGCCAGTTAAGATGAGAAACGTGTGAGCTTCATGAACGATGTTGTTCGTTTGAGCTGAAAAGTGACTGCCCTTACCTGAAACGAAGTCTTGCTTGTAGGAAGACTCAGAGCCTGGGATTTAACTCCATTTCTGAAGGGAAACACACAGCAGAGTTATCATCCATTGATCACACTCTGCTTTAGAACAAGAAGAACGCTCTTGCTTTCTTGAGTCTCTAATACAGAAGGAAACGTGATTGTGCTCAGAACAAATGCACTGTGTTTCCTACACATACGGACCATATCTAGTTCAACAACCTTCTGAAACTGAAACAAACCACAGGTCCTCTAACATGCAATGCTTGTCAGTTAAGATGAGAAACGTGTGAGCTTCGTGAACGAGGTAGTTTGTTTGAGCTGTAAAGAAACTGCCCTTACCTGAAATGAAGTCTTGCTTGTAGGAAGACTCAGAGCATGGGATTTAACTCCTTTCTGAAGTATAACACACTGCAGTGTTCTCATCCATTGGTCACACTCCGCTTTAGAGCGAGAAGCACGCTATTGCTTTCTAGAGTCTCTAATACAGCAGGAAACGTGATTATGCTCAGAACAAATGAACTGTGTTTCCTACACATACGGACCATATCTAGTCCAACTCTGCTTCTGAAATTGATACAAAGCACTGGCCCTCTTACATCTACTGCTTGTCAGTTAAGATGAGAAACGTGTGATCTTTGTGAATGATGTAGTTCGTTTGAGCAGAAAAGTGACTGCCCTTACCTAAACGAAGTCTTGCTTGTAGGAAGACACAGAGCCTGGGATTTAACTCCATTTCTGAAGTGAAAGACACAGCAGTGTTCTCATCCATTGATCACACTCTGCTTTAGAACAAGAAGCACGCTCTTGCTTTCTAGAGTCTCTAAGACAGCAGGAAACGTGAGTGTGCGGAGAACAAAAGAACGGTGTTTCCTACACATACGGACCATGTCTGGTTCAACTCTGCTTCTGAAACTGAAACAAAGCACAGGTCCTGTCACACTCAATGCTTTTCAATTAAGAGCGAGAAACGTGTGAGCTTCGTGTACGATGTAGATCTTTTGAGCTGTAAAGTAACTGCCCTTACCTGAAAGGAAGTCTTGCTTGTAGGAAGACACAGAGCATGGGATTTATCTCCATTTCTGCAGTGAAACACACAGCAGAGTTATCATCCATTGAACACACTCTGCTTTAGAGCAAGAAGCACGCTCTTGCTTTCTTGAGTCTCTAATACAGCAGGAAACGTGATTGTGCTCAGAACAAATGAACTGTGTTTCCTACACATACGGACCATATCTAGTTCAACAACCTTCTGAAACTGAAACAAACCACAGGTCCTCTAACATCCAATGCTTGTCAGTTAAGATGAGAAACGTGTGAGCTTCGTGAACGAGGTAGATTTTGGAGCTGTAAAGAAACTGCCCTTACCGGAAATGAAGTCTTATTGTAGAAAGACTCAGAGTATGGGATTTAACACCATTTCTGAAGGGAAACACACAGCATAGTTCTCATCCATGGATCACACTCCGCTTTTGAGTGCGAAGCATGCTCTTGCTTTCTAGATTCTCTAATACAGCAGGAAATCTGAGTGTTACCAGAACAAAAGAACGGTGTTTCCTTCACATACAGACCATATGTATTCAAAATCTGCTTCTGAAACTGATACAAAGCACTGGTCCTCTAACATCCAATGCTTGTCAGTTCAGATGAGAAACGTGTGAGCTTCATGAACGATGTAGATCTTTTGAGCTGTAAAGTAACTGCCCTTACCTGAAACGAAGTCTTGCTTGTAGGAAGACACAGACCATGGGATTTATCTCCATTTCTGCAGTGAAACACACAGCAGAGTTATCATCCATTGAACACACTCTGCTTTAGAGCAAGAAGCACGCTCTTGCTTTCTTGAGTCTCTAATACAGCAGGAAACATGATTGTGCACAGAACAAATGAACTATGTTTCCTACACATACGGACCATATCTAGTGCAACAACCTTCTGAAACTGAAACAAACCACAGGTCCTCTAACATCCAATGCTTGTCAGTTAAGATGAGAAACGTGTGAGCTTCGTGAACGAGGTAGTTTCTTTGAGCTGTAAAGAACCTGCCCTTACCTGAAATGAAGTCTTGCTTGTAGGAAGACTCAGAGCATGGGATTTAACTCCATTTCTGAAGGGAAACACACAGCATAGTTCTCATCCATGGATCACACTCCCCTTAGAGCGCGAAGTACGCTCTTGCTTTCTAGAGTCTCTAATACATCAGGAAATCTGAGTGTGCCCAAAACAAAAGAACGGTGTTTCCTACACATACGGACCATATCTAGTTCAACTCTGCATCTGAAACTGAAAGAAACCACAGGTCCTCTAACATCCTATGCTTGTCAGTTAAGATGAGAAACGTGTGTGGTTCGGGAATGATGTAGTTCGTTTGAGCTGAAAAGTGACTTCCCTTACCTGAAACGGAGTCTTCCTTGTAGTAAGACACAGAGCCTAGGATTTAACTCCATTTCTGAAGGGAAACACACAGCACAGTTATCATCCATGGATCACACTCTGCTTTAGAGCAAGAAGAACGCTCTTGCTTTCTCTAGTCTCTAATACAGCAGGAAACATGAGTGTGCTCAGAACAAAAGAAAGGTGTTTCCTACACATAGGGACCATATCTAGTTCAACACTGCTCCTGAAACTGAAACAAACAACAGGTCCTCTAACATCCAATGCATGTCAGTTAAGATGAGAAACGTGTGAGCTTTGTGAACGAAGTAGTTCATTTGAGCTCTAAAGAACCTGCCCTTACCTGAAACGAAGTCTTGCTTGTAGGAAGACTCAGAGCCTGGGATTTAACTCCATTTCTGAAGTGAAACACACAGCAGAGTTCTCATCCACTGATCACTCTCTGCTTTACAGTGAGAAGCACGCTCTTGCTTTCCAGATTCTCTAAGACAGCAGGAAACGTGAGTGTGCTGAGAACAAAAGAACGGAGTTTCCTACACATACGGACCATATCTAGTCCAACTCTGCTTCTGAAATTGGTACAAAGCACTGGCCCTCTTACATCTACTGCTTGTCAGTTAAGATGAGAAACGTGTGATCTTTGTGAATGATGTAGTTCGTTTGAGCAGAAAAGTGACTGCCCTTACCTGAAACAAACTCTTGCTTGTAGGAAGACTCAGAGCCTGGGATTTAACTCCATTTCTGAAGTGAAAGACACAGCAGAGTTCTCATCCATTGATCACACTCTGCTTTAGAACAAGAAGCACGCTCTTGCTTTCTAGAGTCTCTAAGACAGCAGAAAACGTGAGTGTGCGGAGAACAAAAGAACGGTGTTTCCTACACATACGGACCATGTCTGGTTCAACTCTGCTTCTGAAACTGACACAAAGTACAGGTCCTGTCACATCCAATGCTTTTCAATTAAGAGCGAGAAACGTGTGAGCTTCGTGTACGATGTAGATCTTTTGAGCTGTAAAGTAACTGCCCTTACCTGAAACGAAGTCTTGCTTGTAGGAAGACACAGAGCATGGGATTTATCTCCATTTCTGCAGTGAAACACACAGCAGAGTTATCATCCATTGAACACACTCTGCTTTAGAGCAAGAAGCACGCTCTTGCTTTCTAGAGTCTCTAATACAGCAGGAAATCTGACTGTGCCCAGAACAAAAGAATGGTGTTTCCTACATATACGGACCATATGTAGTCCAAATCTGCTTCTGGAACTGATACAAAGCACTGGTCCTCTAACATCCAATGCTTGTCAGTTCAGGGGAGAAACGTGTGAGCTTCGTGAATGATGTAGTTCGTTTGAGCAGAAAAGTGACTGCCCTTATCCGAAATGAACTCTTGCTTGTAGGAAGACTCAGAGACTGGGATTTAACTCCATTTCTGATGTGAAAGACACAGCAGTGTTCTCATCCATTTATCACACTCTGCTTTAGAACAAGAAGCATGCTCTTGCTTTCTAGAGTCTCTAAGACAGCAGGAAACGTGAGTGTGCGGAGAACAAAAGAACGGTGTTTCCTACACATACGGACCATATCTAGTCCAACTCTGCTTCTGAAATTGATACAAAGCACTGGCCCTCTTACATCTACTGCTTGTCAGTTAAGATGAGAAACGTGTGATCTTTGTGAATGATGTAGTTCGTTTGAGCAGAAAAGTGACTGCCCTTACCTAAACGAAGTCTTGCTTGTAGGAAGACACAGAGCCTGGGATTTAACTCCATTTCTGAAGTGAAAGATACAGCAGTGTTCTCATCCATTGATCACACTCTGCTTTAGAACAAGAAGCACGCTCTTGCTTTCTAGAGTCTCTAAGACAGCAGGAAACGTGAGTGTGCGGAGAAAAAAAGAACGGTGTTTCCTACACATACGGACCATGTCTGGTTCAACTCTGCTTCTGAAACTGAAACAAAGCACAGGTCCTGTCACACTCAATGCTTTTCAATTAAGAGCAAGAAACGTGTGAGCTTCGTGTACGATGTAGATCTTTTGAGCTGTAAAGTAACTGCCCTTACCTGAAACGAAGTCTTGCTTGTAGGAAGACACAGACCATGGGATTTATCTCCATTTCTGCAGTGAAACACACAGCAGAGTTATCATCCATTGAACACACTCTGCTTTAGAGCAAGAAGCACGCTCTTGCTTTCTTGAGTCTCTAATACAGCAGGAAACGTGATTGTGCTCAGAACAAATGAACTGTGTTTCCTACACATACGGACCATATCTAGTTCAATAACCTTCTGAAACTGAAACAAACCACAGGTCCTCTAACATCCAATGCTTGTCAGTTAAGATGAGAAACGTGTGAGCTTCATGAACGAGGTAGATTTTTGAGCTGCAAAGAAACTGCCCTTACCTGAAATGAAGACTTGCTTGTAGGAAGACTCAGAGTATGGGATTTAACTCCATTTCTGAAGGGAAACACACAGCATAGTTCTCATCCATGGATCACACTCCGCTTTAGAGCACGAAGCATGCTCTTGCTTTCTAGAGTCTCTAATACAGCAGGAAATCTGACTGTGCCCAGAACAAAAGAACGGTGTTTCCTACACATATGGACCATATGTATTCAAAATCTGCTCTGAAACTGATACAAAGCACTGGTCCTCTAACATCCAATGCTTGTCAGTTCAGATGAGAAACGTGTGAGCTCAGTGAACGATGTGGTTCGTTTGAGCTGAAGAGTGACTGCCCTTACCTGAAACGAAGTCTTGCTTGTAGGAAGACACAGAGCCTGGGATTTAACTCCATTTCTGCAGTGAAACACACAGCAGAGTTATCATCCATTGAACACACTCTGCTTTAGAGCAAGAAGCACGCCCTTGCTTTCTTGAGTCTCTAATACAGCAGGGAGCGTGATTGTGCTCAGAACAAATGAACTGTGTTTCGTACACATACAGACCATATCTATTTCAACAACCTTCTGAAACTGAAACAAACCACAGGTCCTCTAACATCCAATGCTTGCCAGTTAAGATGAGAAACGTGTGAGCTTCATGAACGATGTTGTTCGTTTGAGCTGAAAAGTGACTGCCCTTACCTGAAACGAAGTCTTGCTTGTAGGAAGACTCAGAGCCTGGGATTTAACTCCATTTCTGAAGGGAAACACACAGCAGAGTTATCATCCATTGATCACACTCTGCTTTAGAACAAGAAGCACGCTCTTGCTTTCTTGAGTCTCTAATACAGAAGGAAACGTGATTGTGCTCAGAACAAATGCACTGTGTTTCCTACACATACGGACCATATCTAGTTCAACAACCTTCTGAAACTGAAACAAACCACAGGTCCTCTAACATGCAATGCTTGTCAGTTAAGATGAGAAACGTGTGAGCTTCGTGAACGAGGTAGTTTGTTTGAGCTGTAAAGAAACTGCCCTTACCTGAAATGAAGTCTTGCTTGTGGGAAGACTCAGAGCATGGGATTTAACTCCTTTCTGAAGTATAACACACTGCAGTGTTCTCATCCATTGGTCACACTCCGCTTTAGAGCGAGAAGCACGCTATTGCTTTCTAGAGTCTCTAATACAGCAGGAAACGTGATTATGCTCAGAACAAATGAACTGTGTTTCCTACACATACGGACCATATCTAGTCCAACTCTGCTTCTGAAATTGATACAAAGCACTGGCCCTCTTACATCTACTGCTTGTCAGTTAAGATGAGAAACGTGTGATCTTTGTGAATGATGTAGTTCGTTTGAGCAGAAAAGTGACTGCCCTTACCTAAACGAAGTCTTGCTTGTAGGAAGACACAGAGCCTGGGATTTAACTCCATTTCTGAAGTGAAAGACACAGCAGTGTTCTCATCCATTGATCACACTCTGCTTTAGAACAAGAAGCACGCTCTTGCTTTCTAGAGTCTCTAAGACAGCAGGAAACGTGAGTGTGCGGAGAAAAAAAGAACGGTGTTTCCTACACATACGGACCATGTCTGGTTCAACTCTGCTTCTGAAACTGAAACAAAGCACAGGTCCTGTCACACTCAATGCTTTTCAATTAAGAGCAAGAAACGTGTGAGCTTCGTGTACGATGTAGATCTTTTGAGCTGTAAAGTAACTGCCCTTACCTGAAACGAAGTCTTGCTTGTAGGAAGACACAGACCATGGGATTTATCTCCATTTCTGCAGTGAAACACACAGCAGAGTTATCATCCATTGAACACACTCTGCTTTAGAGCAAGAAGCACGCTCTTGCTTTCTTGAGTCTCTAATACAGCAGGAAACGTGATTGTGCTCAGAACAAATGAACTGTGTTTCCTACACATACGGACCATATCTAGTTCAACAACCTTCTGAAACTGAAACAAACCACAGGTCCTATAACATCCAATGCTTGTCAGTTAAGATGAGAAACGTGTGAGCTTCATGAACGAGGTAGATTTTTGAGCTGCAAAGAAACTGCCCTTACCTGAAATGAAGACTTGCTTGTAGGAAGACTCAGAGTATGGGATTTAACTCCATTTCTGAAGGGAAACACACAGCATAGTTCTCATCCATGGATCACACTCCGCTTTAGAGCACGAAGCATGCTCTTGCTTTCTAGAGTCTCTAATACAGCAGGAAATCTGACTGTGCCCAGAACAAAAGAACGGTGTTTCCTACACATATGGACCATATGTATTCAAAATCTGCTCTGAAACTGATACAAAGCACTGGTCCTCTAACATCCAATGCTTGTCAGTTCAGATGAGAAACGTGTGAGCTCAGTGAACGATGTGGTTCGTTTGAGCTGAAGAGTGACTGCCCTTACCTGAAACGAAGTCTTGCTTGTAGGAAGACACAGAGCCTGGGATTTAACTCCATTTCTGAAGGGAAACACACCGCATAGTTCTCATCCATGGATCACACTCTGCTTTAGAGCGAGAAGCACGCTCTTGCTTTCTTGAGTCTCTAATACAGCAGGAAACGTGATTGTGCTCAGAACAAATGAACTGTGTTTCCTACACATACGGACCATATCTAGTGCAACAACCTTCTGAAACTGAAACAAACCACAGGTCCTCTAACATCCAATGCTTGTCAGTTAAGATGAGAAACGTGTGAGCTTCGTGAACGAGGTAGTTTCTTTGAGCTGTAAAGAAACTGCCCTTACCTGAAATGAAGTCTTGCTTGTAGGAAGACTGAGAGCATGGGATTTAACTCCATTTCTGCAGTGAAACACACAGCAGAGTTATCATCCATTGAACACACTCTGCTTTAGAGCAAGAAGCACGCCCTTGCTTTCTTGAGTCTCTAATACAGCAGGGAGCGTGATTGTGCTCAGAACAAATGAACTGTGTTTCGTACACATACAGACCATATCTATTTCAACAACCTTCTGAAACTGAAACAAACCACAGGTCCTCTAACATCCAATGCTTGCCAGTTAAGATGAGAAACGTGTGAGCTTCATGAACGATGTTGTTCGTTTGAGCTGAAAAGTGACTGCCCTTACCTGAAACGAAGTCTTGCTTGTAGGAAGACTCAGAGCCTGGGATTTAACTCCATTTCTGAAGGGAAACACACAGCAGAGTTATCATCCATTGATCACACTCTGCTTTAGAACAAGAAGCACGCTCTTGCTTTCTTGAGTCTCTAATACAGAAGGAAACGTGATTGTGCTCAGAACAAATGCACTGTGTTTCCTACACATACGGACCATATCTAGTTCAACAACCTTCTGAAACTGAAACAAACCACAGGTCCTCTAACATGCAATGCTTGTCAGTTAAGATGAGAAACGTGTGAGCTTCGTGAACGAGGTAGTTTGTTTGAGCTGTAAAGAAACTGCCCTTACCTGAAATGAAGTCTTGCTTGTAGGAAGACTCAGAGCATGGGATTTAACTCCTTTCTGAAGTATAACACACTGCAGTGTTCTCATCCATTGGTCACACTCCGCTTTAGAGCGAGAAGCACGCTATTGCTTTCTAGAGTCTCTAATACAGCAGGAAACGTGATTATGCTCAGAACAAATGAACTGTGTTTCCTACACATACGGACCATATCTAGTCCAACTCTGCTTCTGAAATTGATACAAAGCACTGGCCCTCTTACATCTACTGCTTGTCAGTTAAGATGAGAAACGTGTGATCTTTGTGAATGATGTAGTTCGTTTGAGCAGAAAAGTGACTGCCCTTACCTAAACGAAGTCTTGCTTGTAGGAACACAGAGCCTGGGATTTAACTCCATTTCTGAAGTGAAAGACACAGCAGTGTTCTCATCCATTGATCACACTCTGCTTTAGAACAAGAAGCACGCTCTTGCTTTCTAGAGTCTCTAAGACAGCAGGAAACGTGAGTGTGCGGAGAACAAAAGAACGGTGTTTCCTACACATACGGACCATGTCTGGTTCAACTCTGCTTCTGAAACTGAAACAAAGCACAGGTCCTGTCACACTCAATGCTTTTCAATTAAGAGCGAGAAACGTGTGAGCTTCGTGTACGATGTAGATCTTTTGAGCTGTAAAGTAACTGCCCTTACCTGAAACGAAATCTTGCTTGTAGGAAGACACAGAGCATGGGATTTATCTCCATTTCTGCAGTGAAACACACAGCAGAGTTATCATCCATTGAACACACTCTGCTTTAGAGCAAGAAGCACGCTCTTGCTTTCTTGAGTCTCTAATACAGCAGGAAACGTGATTGTGCTCAGAACAAATGAACTGTGTTTCCTACACATACGGACCATATCTAGTTCAACAACCTTCTGAAACTGAAACAAACCACAGGTCCTCTAACATCCAATGCTTGTCAGTTAAGATGAGAAACGTGTGAGCTTCGTGAACGAGGTAGATTTTGGAGCTGTAAAGAAACTGCCCTTACCGGAAATGAAGTCTTATTGTAGAAAGACTCAGAGTATGGGATTTAACACCATTTCTGAAGGGAAACACACAGCATAGTTCTCATCCATGGATCACACTCCGCTTTTGAGTGCGAAGCATGCTCTTGCTTTCTAGAGTCTCTAATACAGCAGGAAATCTGAGTGTTACCAGAACAAAAGAACGGTGTTTCCTTCACATACAGACCATATGTATTCAAAATCTGCTTCTGAAACTGATACAAAGCACTGGTCCTCTAACATCCAATGCTTGTCAGTTCAGATGAGAAACGTGTGAGCTTCATGAACGATGTAGATCTTTTGAGCTGTAAAGTAACTGCCCTTACCTGAAACGAAGTCTTGCTTGTAGGAAGACACAGACCATGGGATTTATCTCCATTTCTGCAGTGAAACACACAGCAGAGTTATCATCCATTGAACACACTCTGCTTTAGAGCAAGAAGCACGCTCTTGCTTTCTTGAGTCTCTAATACAGCAGGAAACGTGATTGTGCTCAGAACAAATGAACTATGTTTCCTACACATACGGACCATATCTAGTGCAACAACCTTCTGAAACTGAAACAAACCACAGGTCCTCTAACATCCAATGCTTGTCAGTTAAGATGAGAAACGTGTGAGCTTCGTGAACGAGGTAGTTTCTTTGAGCTGTAAAGAAACTGCCCTTACCTGAAATGAAGTCTTGCTTGTAGGAAGACTCAGAGCATGGGATTTAACTCCATTTCTGAAGGGAAACACACAGCATAGTTCTCATCCATGGATCACACTCCCCTTAGAGCGCGAAGTACGCTCTTGCTTTCTAGAGTCTCTAATACATCAGGAAATCTGAGTGTGCCCAAAACAAAAGAACGGTGTTTCCTACACATACGGACCATATCTAGTTCAACTCTGCATCTGAAACTGAAACAAACCACAGGTCCTCTAACATCCTATGCTTGTCAGTTAAGATGAGAAACGTGTGTGGTTCGGGAATGATGTAGTTCGTTTGAGCTGAAAAGTGACTTCCCTTACCTGAAACGGAGTCTTCCTTGTAGTAAGACACAGAGCCTAGGATTTAACTCCATTTCTGAAGGGAAACACACAGCACAGTTATCATCCATGGATCACACTCTGCTTTAGAGCAAGAAGAACGCTCTTGCTTTCTCTAGTCTCTAATACAGCAGGAAACATGAGTGTGCTCAGAACAAAAGAAAGGTGTTTCCTACACATAGGGACCATATCTAGTTCAACACTGCTCCTGAAACTGAAACAAACAACAGGTCCTCTAACATCCAATGCATGTCAGTTAAGATGAGAAACGTGTGAGCTTTGTGAACGAAGTAGTTCATTTGAGCTCTAAAGAACCTGCCCTTACCTGAAACGAAGTCTTGCTTGTAGGAAGACTCAGAGCCTGGGATTTAACTCCATTTCTGAAGTGAAACACACAGCAGAGTTCTCATCCACTGATCACTCTCTGCTTTACAGTGAGAAGCACGCTCTTGCTTTCCAGATTCTCTAAGACAGCAGGAAACGTGAGTGTGCTGAGAACAAAAGAACGGAGTTTCCTACACATACGGACCATATCTAGTCCAACTCTGCTTCTGAAATTGGTACAAAGCACTGGCCCTCTTACATCTACTGCTTGTCAGTTAAGATGAGAAACGTGTGATCTTTGTGAATGATGTAGTTCGTTTGAGCAGAAAAGTGACTGCCCTTACCTGAAACAAACTCTTGCTTGTAGGAAGACTCAGAGCCTGGGATTTAACTCCATTTCTGAAGTGAAAGACACAGCAGAGTTCTCATCCATTGATCACACTCTGCTTTAGAACAAGAAGCACGCTCTTGCTTTCTAGAGTCTCTAAGACAGCAGGAAACGTGAGTGTGCGGAGAACAAAAGAACGGTGTTTCCTACACATACGGACCATGTCTGGTTCAACTCTGCTTCTGAAACTGACACAAAGTACAGGTCCTGTCACATCCAATGCTTTTCAATTAAGAGCGAGAAACGTGTGAGCTTCGTGTACGATGTAGATCTTTTGAGCTGTAAAGTAACTGCCCTTACCTGAAACGAAGTCTTGCTTGTAGGAAGACACAGAGCATGGGATTTATCTCCATTTCTGCAGTGAAACACACAGCAGAGTTATCATCCATTGAGCACACTCTGCTTTAGAGCAAGAAGCACGCTCTTGCTTTCTAGAGTCTCTAATACAGCAGGAAATCTGACTGTGCCCAGAACAAAAGAATGGTGTTTCCTACATATACGGACCATATGTAGTCCAAATCTGCTTCTGGAACTGATACAAAGCACTGGTCCTCTAACATCCAATGCTTGTCAGTTCAGGGGAGAAACGTGTGAGCTTCGTGAATGATGTAGTTCGTTTGAGCAGAAAAGTGACTGCCCTTATCCGAAATGAACTCTTGCTTGTAGGAAGACTCAGAGACTGGGATTTAACTCCATTTCTGATGTGAAAGACACAGCAGTGTTCTCATCCATTTATCACACTCTGCTTTAGAACAAGAAGCATGCTCTTGCTTTCTAGAGTCTCTAAGACAGCAGGAAACGTGAGTGTGCGGAGAACAAAAGAACGGTGTTTCCTACGCATACGGACCATATCTGGTTCATCTCTGCTTCTGAAACTGACACCAAGCACAGGTCCTGTCACATCCAATGCTTTTCAATTAAGAGGGAGAAACGTGTGAGCTTCGTGTACGATGTAGATCTTTTGAGCTGTAAAGTAACTGCCCTTACCTGAAACGACGTCTTGCTTGCAGGAAGACACAGAGCATGGGATTTATCTCCATTTCTGAAGTGAAACACACAGCAGAGTTATCATCCATTGATCACACTCTGCTTTAGAGCAAGAAGCACGCTCTTGCTTTCTAGAGTCTATAATACAGCCAGAAACGTGATTGTGCTCAGAACAATTGAACTGTTTCTCCTACACATATGGACCATATCTACTTCAACAACCTTCTGAAACTGAAACGAACCACAGGTCCTCTAACATCCAATGCTTCTCAGTTAAGATGAGAAACGTGTGAGCTTCGTGAACGATGTAATTCGTTTGAGCAGAAAAGTGACTGCCCTTACCTGAAACGAAGTCTTGCTTGTAGGAAGACTCAGAGCCTGGGATTTAACTCCATTTCTGAAGGGAAACACACCGCAGTGTTCTCATCTATTGATCACACTCTGCTTTAGAACAAGAAGCACGCTCTTGCTTTCTTGAGTCTCTAATACAGAAGGAAACGTGATTGTGCTCAGAACAAATGAACTGTGTTTCCTACACATACGGACCATATCTAGTTCAACAACCTTCTGAAACTGAAACAAACCACAGGTCCTCTAACATCCAATGCTGGTCAGTTATGATGAGAAACGTGTGAGCTTTGTGAACGAGGTAGTTTTTTGAGCTGTAAAGAAACTGCCCTTACCTGAAATGAAGTCTTGCTTGTAGGAAGACTCAGAGTATGGGATTTAACACCATTTCTGAAGGGAAACACACAGCATAGTTCTCATCCATGGATCACACTCCGCTTTAGAGCGCGAAGCATGCTCTTGCTTTCTTGAGTGTCTAATACAGCAGGAAATCTGACTGTGCCCAGAACAAAAGAACGGTGTTTCCTACACATACGGACCATATCTAGTTCAACAACCTTCTGAAAATGAAACAAACCACAGGTCCTCTAACATCCAATGCTTGTCAGTTAAGATGAGAAACGTGTGAGCTTCGTGAACGATGTAGTTCGTTTGAGCAGAAAAGTGACTGCCCTTACCTGAAAGGAAGTCTTGCTTGTAGGAAGACTCAGAGCCTGGGATTTAACTCCATTTCTGAAGGGAAACACACCGCAGTGTTCTCATCTATTGATCACACTCTGCTTTAGAACAAGAAGCACGCTCTTGCTTTCTTGAGTCTCTAATACAGAAGGAAACGTGATTGTGCTCAGAACAAATGAACTGTGTTTCCTACACATACGGACCATATCTAGTTCAACAACCTTCTGAAACTGAAACAAACCAGAGGTCCTCTAACATCCAATGCTTGTCAGTTAAGATGAGAAACGTCTGAGCTTCATGAACGAGGTAGTTCGTTTGAGCTGTAAAGAAACTGCCCTTACCTGAAATGAAGTCTTGCTTGTAGGAAGACTCAGAGCATGGGATTTAACTCCTTTCTGAAGTGAAACACACTGCAGTGTTCTCAACCATTGATCACACTCCGCTTTAGAGCGAGAAGCACGCTGTTGCTTTCTAGAGTCTCTAATACAGCAGGAAACGTGATTATGCACAGAACAAATGAACTGTGTTTCCTTCACATACAGACCATATCATGTTCAACTCTGCTTCTGAAACTGACACAAAGCACAGGTCCTGTCACATCCAATGCTTTTCAATTAAGAGGGAGAAACGTGTGAGCTTCGTGTACGATGTAGATCTTTTGAGCTGTAAAGTAACTGCCCTTACCTGAAACGACGTCTTGCTTGCAGGAAGACACAGAGCATGGGATTTATCTCCATTTCTGAAGTGAAACACACAGCAGAGTTATCATCCATTGATCACACTCTGCTTTAGAGCAAGAAGCACGCTCTTGCTTTCTAGAGTCTATAATACAGCCAGAAACGTGATTGTGCTCAGAACAATTGAACTGTTTCTCCTACACATATGGACCATATCTACTTCAACAACCTTCTGAAACTGAAACAAACCACAGGTCCTCTAACATCCAATGCTTCTCAGTTAAGATGAGAAACGTGTGAGCTTCGTGAACGATGTAATTCGTTTGAGCAGAAAAGTGACTGCCCTTACCTGAAACGAAGTCTTGCTTGTAGGAAGACTCAGAGCCTGGGATTTAACTCCATTTCTGAAGGGAAACACACCGCAGTGTTCTCATCTATTGATCACACTCTGCTTTAGAACAAGAAGCACGCTCTTGCTTTCTTGAGTCTCTAATACAGAAGGAAACGTGATTGTGCTCAGAACAAATGAACTGTGTTTCCTACACATACGGACCATATCTAGTTCAACAACCTTCTGAAACTGAAACAAACCACAGGTCCTCTAACATCCAATGCTTGTCAGTTAAGATGAGAAATGTCTGAGCTTCATGAACGAGGTAGTTCGTTTGAGCTGTAAAGAAACTGCCCTTACCTGAAATGAAGTCTTGCTTGTAGGAAGACTCAGAGCATGGGATTTAACTCCTTTCTGAAGTGAAACACACTGCAGTGTTCTCATCCATTGAACACACTCTGCTTTAGAGCAAGAAGCACGCCCTTGCTTTTTTGAGTCTCTAATACAGCAGGGAGCGTGATTGTGCTCAGAACAAATGAACTGTGTTTCGTACACATACAGACCATATCTATTTCAACAACCTTCTGAAACTGAAACAAACCACAGGTCCTCTAACATCCAATGCTTGCCAGTTAAGATGAGAAACGTGTGAGCTTCATGAACGATGTTGTTCGTTTGAGCTGAAAAGTGACTGCCCTTACCTGAAACGAAGTCTTGCTTGTAGGAAGACTCAGAGCCTGGGATTTAACTCCATTTCTGAAGGGAAACACACAGCAGAGTTATCATCCATTGATCACACTCTGCTTTAGAACAAGAAGCACGCTCTTGCTTTCTTGAGTCTCTAATACAGAAGGAAACGTGATTGTGCTCAGAACAAATGAACTGTGTTTCCTACACATACGGACCATATCTAGTTCAACAACCTTCTGAAACTGAAACAAACCACAGGTCCTCTAACATGCAATGCTTGTCAGTTAAGATGAGAAACGTGTGAGCTTCGTGAACGAGGTAGTTTGTTTGAGCTGTAAAGAAACTGCCCTTACCTGAAATGAAGTCTTGCTTGTGGGAAGACTCAGAGCATGGGATTTAACTCCTTTCTGAAGTATAACACACTGCAGTGTTCTCATCCATTGGTCACACTCCGCTTAAGAGCGAGAAGCACGCTATTGCTTTCTAGAGTCTCTAATACAGCAGGAAACGTGATTATGCTCAGAACAAATGAACTGTGTTTCCTACACATACGGACCATATCTAGTCCAACTCTGCTTCTGAAATTGATACAAAGCACTGGCCCTCTTACATCTACTGCTTGTCAGTTAAGATGAGAAACGTGTGATCTTTGTGAATGATGTAGTTCGTTTGAGCAGAAATGTGACTGCCCTTACCTAAACGAAGTCTTGCTTGTAGGAAGACACAGAGCCTGGGATTTAACTCCATTTCTGAAGTGAAAGACACAGCAGTGTTCTCATCCATTGATCACACTCTGCTTTAGAACAAGAAGCACGCTCTTGCTTTCTAGAGTCTCTAAGACAGCAGGAAACGTGAGTGTGCGGAGAACAAAAGAACGGTGTTTCCTACACATACGGACCATGTCTGGTTCAACTCTGCTTCTGAAACTGAAACAAAGCACAGGTCCTGTCACACTCAATGCTTTTCAATTAAGAGCGAGAAACGTGTGAGCTTCGTGTACGATGTAGATCTTTTGAGCTGTAAAGTAACTGCCCTTACCTGAAACGAAGTCTTGCTTGTAGGAAGACACAGAGCATGGGATTTATCTCCATTTCTGCAGTGAAACACACAGCAGAGTTATCATCCATTGAACACACTCTGCTTTAGAGCAAGAAGCACGCTCTTGCTTTCTTGAGTCTCTAATACAGCAGGAAACGTGATTGTGCTCAGAACAAATGAACTGTGTTTCCTACACATACGGACCATATCTAGTTCAACAACCTTCTGAAACTGAAACAAACCACAGGTCCTCTAACATCCAATGCTTGTCAGTTAAGATGAGAAACGTGTGAGCTTCGTGAACGAGGTAGATTTTGGAGCTGTAAAGAAACTGCCCTTACCGGAAATGAAGTCTTATTGTAGAAAGACTCAGAGTATGGGATTTAACACCATTTCTGAAGGGAAACACACAGCATAGTTCTCATCCATGGATCACACTCCGCTTTTGAGTGCGAAGCATGCTCTTGCTTTCTAGAGTCTCTAATACAGCAGGAAATCTGAGTGTTACCAGAACAAAAGAACGGTGTTTCCTACACATACGGACCATATGTATTCAAAATCTGCTTCTGAAACTGATACAAAGCACTGGTCCTCTAACATCCAATGCTTGTCAGTTCAGATGAGAAACGTGTGAGCTTCATGAACGATGTAGATCTTTTGAGCTGTAAAGTAACTGCCCTTACCTGAAACGAAGTCTTGCTTGTAGGAAGACACAGACCATGGGAATTATCTCCATTTCTGCAGTGAAACACACAGCAGAGTTATCATCCATTGAACACACTCTGCTTTAGAGCAAGAAGCACGCTCTTGCTTTCTTGAGTCTCTAATACAGCAGGAAACGTGATTGTGCTCAGAACAAATGAACTATGTTTCCTACACATACGGACCATATCTAGTGCAACAACCTTCTGAAACTGAAACAAACCACAGGTCCTCTAACATCCAATGCTTGTCAGTTAAGATGAGAAACGTGTGAGCTTCGTGAACGAGGTAGTTTCTTTGAGCTGTAAAGAAACTGCCCTTACCTGAAATGAAGTCTTGCTTGTAGGAAGACTCAGAGCATGGGATTTAACTCCATTTCTGAAGGGAAACACACAGCATAGTTCTCATCCATGGATCACACTCCCCTTAGAGCGCGAAGTACGCTCTTGCTTTCTAGAGTCTCTAATACATCAGGAAATCTGAGTGTGCCCAAAACAAAAGAACGGTGTTTCCTACACATACGGACCATATCTAGTTCAACTCTGCATCTGAAACTGAAACAAACCACAGGTCCTCTAACATCCTATGCTTGTCAGTTAAGATGAGAAACGTGTGTGGTTCGGGAATGATGTAGTTCGTTTGAGCTGAAAAGTGACTTCCCTTACCTGAAACGGAGTCTTCCTTGTAGTAAGACACAGAGCCTAGGATTTAACTCCATTTCTGAAGGGAAACACACAGCACAGTTATCATCCATGGATCACACTCTGCTTTAGAGCAAGAAGAACGCTCTTGCTTTCTCTAGTCTCTAATACAGCAGGAAACATGAGTGTGCTCAGAAAAAAAGAAAGGTGTTTCCTACACATAGGGACCATATCTAGTTCAACACTGCTCCTGAAACTGAAACAAACAACAGGTCCTCTAACATCCAATGCATGTCAGTTAAGATGAGAAACGTGTGAGCTTTGTGAACGAAGTAGTTCATTTGAGCTCTAAAGAACCTGCCCTTACCTGAAACGAAGTCTTGCTTGTAGGAAGACTCAGAGCCTGGGATTTAACTCCATTTCTGAAGTGAAACACACAGCAGAGTTCTCATCCACTGATCACTCTCTGCTTTACAGTGAGAAGCACGCTCTTGCTTTCCAGATTCTCTAAGACAGCAGGAAACGTGAGTGTGCTGAGAACAAAAGAACGGAGTTTCCTACACATACGGACCATATCTAGTCCAACTCTGCTTCTGAAATTGGTACAAAGCACTGGCCCTCTTACATCTACTGCTTGTCAGTTAAGATGAGAAACGTGTGATCTTTGTGAATGATGTAGTTCGTTTGAGCAGAAAAGTGACTGCCCTTACCTGAAACAAACTCTTGCTTGTAGGAAGACTCAGAGCCTGGGATTTAACTCCATTTCTGAAGTGAAAGACACAGCAGAGTTCTCATCCATTGATCACACTCTGCTTTAGAACAAGAAGCACGCTCTTGCTTTCTAGAGTCTCTAAGACAGCAGGAAACGTGAGTGTGCGGAGAACAAAAGAACGGTGTTTCCTACACATACGGACCATGTCTGGTTCAACTCTGCTTCTGAAACTGACACAAAGTACAGGTCCTGTCACATCCAATGCTTTTCAATTAAGAGCGAGAAACGTGTGAGCTTCGTGTACGATGTAGATCTTTTGAGCTGTAAAGTAACTGCCCTTACCTGAAACGAAGTCTTGCTTGTAGGAAGACACAGAGCATGGGATTTATCTCCATTTCTGCAGTGAAACACACAGCAGAGTTATCATCCATTGAGCACACTCTGCTTTAGAGCAAGAAGCACGCTCTTGCTTTCTAGAGTCTCTAATACAGCAGGAAATCTGACTGTGCCCAGAACAAAAGAATGGTGTTTCCTACATATACGGACCATATGTAGTCCAAATCTGCTTCTGGAACTGATACAAAGCACTGGTCCTCTAACATCCAATGCTTGTCAGTTCAGGGGAGAAACGTGTGAGCTTCGTGAATGATGTAGTTCGTTTGAGCAGAAAAGTGACTGCCCTTATCCGAAATGAACTCTTGCTTGTAGGAAGACTCAGAGACTGGGATTTAACTCCATTTCTGATGTGAAAGACACAGCAGTGTTCTCATCCATTTATCACACTCTGCTTTAGAACAAGAAGCATGCTCTTGCTTTCTAGAGTCTCTAAGACAGCAGGAAACGTGAGTGTGCGGAGAACAAAAGAACGGTGTTTCCTACGCATACGGACCATATCTGGTTCATCTCTGCTTCTGAAACTGACACCAAGCACAGGTCCTGTCACATCCAATGCTTTTCAATTAAGAGCGAGAAACGTGTGAGCTTCGTGTATGATGTGGACGTTTTGAGCTGTAAAGTAACTGCCCTTACCTGAAACGAAGTCTTGCTTGTAGGAAGACACAGAGCATGGGATTTATCTCCATTTCTGCAGTGAAACACACAGCAGAGTTATCATCCATTGAACACACTCTGCTTTAGAGCAAGAAGCACGCCCTTGCTTTCTTGAGTCTGTAATACAGCAGGAAACGTGATTGTGCTCAGAACAAATGAACTGTGTTTCCTACACATACGGACCATATCTAGTTCAACAACCTTCTGAAACTGAAACAAACCACAGGTCCTCTAACATCCAATGCTGGTCAGTTAAGATGAGAAACGTGTGAGCTTTGTGAACGAGGTAGTTTTTTGAGCTGTAAAGAAACTGCCCTTACCTGAAATGAAGTCTTGCTTGTAGGAAGACTCAGAGTATGGGATTTAACACCATTTCTGAAGGGAAACACACAGCATAGTTCTCATCCATGGATCACACTCCGCTTTAGAGCGCGAAGCATGCTCTTGCTTTCTTGAGTGTCTAATACAGCAGGAAATCTGACTGTGCCCAGAACAAAAGAACGGTGTTTCCTACACATACGGACCATATCTAGTTCAACAACCTTCTGAAAATGAAACAAACCACAGGTCCTCTAACATCCAATGCTTGTCAGTTAAGATGAGAAACGTGTGAGCTTCGTGAACGATGTAGTTCGTTTGAGCAGAAAAGTGACTGCCATTACCTGAAAGGAAGTCTTGCTTGTAGGAAGACTCAGAGCCTGGGATTTAACTCCATTTCTGAAGGGAAACACACCGCAGTGTTCTCATCTATTGATCACACTCTGCTTTAGAACAAGAAGCACGCTCTTGCTTTCTTGAGTCTCTAATACAGAAGGAAACGTGATTGTGCTCAGAACAAATGAACTGTGTTTCCTACACATACGGACCATATCTAGTTCAACAACCTTCTGAAACTGAAACAAACCAGAGGTCCTCTAACATCCAATGCTTGTCAGTTAAGATGAGAAACGTCTGAGCTTCATGAACGAGGTAGTTCGTTTGAGCTGTAAAGAAACTGCCCTTACCTGAAATGAAGTCTTGCTTGTAGGAAGACTCAGAGCATGGGATTTAACTCCTTTCTGAAGTGAAACACACTGCAGTGTTCTCAACCATTGATCACACTCCGCTTTAGAGCGAGAAGCACGCTGTTGCTTTCTAGAGTCTCTAATACAGCAGGAAACGTGATTATGCACAGAACAAATGAACTGTGTTTCCTTCACATACAGACCATATCATGTTCAACTCTGCTTCTGAAACTGACACAAAGCACAGGTCCTGTCACATCCAATGCTTTTCAATTAAGAGGGAGAAACGTGTGAGCTTCGTGTACGATGTAGATCTTTTGAGCTGTAAAGTAACTGCCCTTACCTGAAACGACGTCTTGCTTGCAGGAAGACACAGAGCATGGGATTTATCTCCATTTCTGAAGTGAAACACACAGCAGAGTTATCATCCATTGATCACACTCTGCTTTAGAGCAAGAAGCACGCTCTTGCTTTCTAGAGTCTATAATACAGCCAGAAACGTGATTGTGCTCAGAACAATTGAACTGTTTCTCCTACACATATGGACCATATCTACTTCAACAACCTTCTGAAACTGAAACAAACCACAGGTCCTCTAACATCCAATGCTTCTCAGTTAAGATGAGAAACGTGTGAGCTTCGTGAACGATGTAATTCGTTTGAGCAGAAAAGTGACTGCCCTTACCTGAAACGAAGTCTTGCTTGTAGGAAGACTCAGAGCCTGGGATTTAACTCCATTTCTGAAGGGAAACACACCGCAGTGTTCTCATCTATTGATCACACTCTGCTTTAGAACAAGAAGCACGCTCTTGCTTTCTTGAGTCTCTAATACAGAAGGAAACGTGATTGTGCTCAGAACAAATGAACTGTGTTTCCTACACATACGGACCATATCTAGTTCAACAACCTTCTGAAACTGAAACAAACCACAGGTCCTCTAACATCCAATGCTTGTCAGTTAAGATGAGAAATGTCTGAGCTTCATGAACGAGGTAGTTCGTTTGAGCTGTAAAGAAACTGCCCTTACCTGAAATGAAGTCTTGCTTGTAGGAAGACTCAGAGCATGGGATTTAACTCCTTTCTGAAGTGAAACACACTGCAGTGTTCTCAACCATTGATCGCACTCCACTTTAGAGCGAGAAGCACGCTATTGCTTTCTAGAGTCTCTAATACAGCAGGAAAGGTGATTATGCACAGAACAAATGAACTGTGTTTCCTACACATACAGACCATATCATGTTCAACTCTGCTTCTGAAACTGACGCAAAGCCCAGGTCCTGTCACATCCAATGCCTTTCAATTAAGAGGGAGAAACGTGTGAGCTTCGTGTACGATGTAGATCTTTTGAGCTGTAAAGTAACTGCCCTTACCTGAAACGACGTCTTGCTTGCAGGAAGACACAGAGCATGGGATTTATCTCCATTTCTGAAGTGAAACACACAGCAGAGTTATCATCCATTGATCACACTCTGCTTTAGAGCAAGAAGCACGCTCTTGCTTTCTAGAGTCTCTAATACAGCCGGAAACGTGATTGTGCTCAGAACAATTGAACTGTTTTTCCTACACATATGGACCATATCTACTTCAACAACCTTCTGGAACTGAAACAAACCACAGGTCCTCTAACATCCAATGCTTGTCAGTTAAGATGAGAAACGATGAGCTTCGTGAACGATGTACATTGTTTGAGCTGTAAAGAAACTGCCCTTACCTGAAACGAAGTCTTGCTTGTAGGAAGACACAGAGCATGGGATTTAACTCCATTTCTGAAGGGAAACACACAGCATAGTTCTCATCCATGGATCACACTCCCCTTAGAGCGCGAAGTACGCTCTTGCTTTCTAGAGACTCTAATACATCAGGAAATCTGAGTGTGCCCAGAACAAAAGAACGGTGTTTCCTACACATACGGACCATATCTAGTTCAACTCTGCATCTGAAACTGAAACAAACCACAGGTCCTCTAACATCCTATGCTTGTCAGTTAAGATGAGAAACGTGTGTGGTTCGGGAATGATGTAGTTCGTTTGAGCTGAAAAGTGACTTCCCTTACCTGAAACGGAGTCTTCCTTGTAGGAAGACACAGAGCCTAGGATTTAACTCCATTTCTGAAGGGAAACACACAGCACAGTTATCATCCATGGATCACACTCTGCTTTAGAGCAAGAAGAACGCTCTTGCTTTCTCTAGTCTCTAATACAGCAGGAAACTTGAGTGTGCTCAGAACAAAAGAAAGGTGTTTCCTACACATACGGACCATATCTAGTTCAACACTGCTCCTGAAACTGAAACAAACAACAGGTCCTCTAACATCCAATGCATGTCAGTTAAGATGAGAAACGTGTGAGCTTTGTGAACGAAGTAGTTCATTTGAGCTCTAAAGAACCTGCCCTTACCTGAAACGAAGTCTTGCTTGTAGGAAGACTCAGAGCCTGGGATTTAACTCCATTTCTGAAGTGAAACACACAGCAGAGTTCTCATCCACTGATCACTCTCTGCTTTACAGTGAGAAGCACGCTCTTGCTTTCCAGATTCTCTAAGACAGCAGGAAACGTGAGTGTGCTGAGAACAAAAGAACGGTGTTTCCTACACATACGGACCATATCTAGTCCAACTCTGCTTCTGAAATTGGTACAAAGCACTGGCCCTCTTACATCTACTGCTTGTCAGTTAAGATGAGAAACGTGTGATCTTTGTGAATGATGTAGTTCGTTTGAGCAGAAAAGTAACTGCCCTTACCTGAAACAAACTCTTGCTTGTAGGAAGACTCAGAGCCTGGGATTTAACTCCATTTCTGAAGTGAAAGACACAGCAGAGTTCTCATCCATTGATCACACTCTGCTTTAGAACAAGAAGCACGCTCTTGCTTTCTAGATTCTCTAAGACAGCAGGAAACGTGAGTGTGCGGGGAACAAAAGAACGGTGTTTCCTACACATACGGACCATGTCTGGTTCAACTCTGCTTCTGAAACTGACACAAAGCACAGGTCCTGTCACATCCAATGCTTTTCAATTAAGAGCGAGAAACGTGTGAGCTTCGTGTACGATGTAGATCTTTTGAGCTGTAAAGTAACTGCCCTTACCTGAAAGGAAGTCTTGCTTGTAGGAAGACACAGAGCATGGGATTTATCTCCATTTCTGCAGTGAAACACACAGCAGAGTTATCATCCATTGAACACACTCTGCTTTAGAGCAAGAAGCACGCTCTTGCTTTCTAGAGTCTCTAATACAGCAGGAAATCTGACTGTGCCCAGAACAAAAGAATGGTGTTTCCTACATATACGGACCATATGTAGTCCAAATCTGCTTCTGGAACTGATACAAAGCACTGGTCCTCTAACATCCAATGCTTGTCAGTTCAGGGGAGAAACGTGTGAGCTTCGTGAATGATGTAGTTCGTTTGAGCAGAAAAGTGACTGCCCTTACCCGAAATGAACTCTTGCTTGTAGGAAGACTCAGAGACTGGGATTTAACTCCATTTCTGATGTGAAAGACACAGCAGTGTTCTCATCCATTTATCACACTCTGCTTTAGAACAAGAAGCATGCTCTTGCTTTCTAGAGTCTCTAAGACAGCAGGAAACGTGAGTGTGCGGAAAACAAAAGAACGGTGTTTCCTACGCATACGGACCATATCTGGTTCATCTCTGCTTCTGAAACTGACACCAAGCACAGGTCCTGTCACATCCAATGCTTTTCAATTAAGAGCGAGAAACGTGTGAGCTTCGTGTATGATGTGGACGTTTTGAGCTATAAAGTAACTGCCCTTACCTGAAACGAAGTCTTGCTTGTAGGAAGACACAGAGCATGGGATTTATCTCCATTTCTGCAGTGAAACACACAGCAGAGTTATCATCCATTGAACACACTCTGCTTTAGAGCAAGAAGCACGCCCTTGCTTTCTTGAGTCTGTAATACAGCAGGAAACGTGATTGTGCTCAGAAAAAATGAACTGTGTTTCCTACACATACGGACCATATCTAGTTCAACAACCTTCTGAAACTGAAACAAACCACAGGTCCTCTAACATCCAATGCTGGTCAGTTAAGATGAGAAACGTGTGAGCTTCATGAACAAGGTAGTTTTTTGAGCTGTAAAGAAACTGCCCTTACCTGAAATGAAGTCTTGCTTGTAGGAAGACTCAGAGTATGGGATTTAACACCATTTCTGAAGGGAAACACACAGCATAGTTCTCATCCATGGATCACACTCCGCTTTAGAGCGCGAAGCATGCTCTTGCTTTCTTGAGTGTCTAATACAGCAGGAAATCTGACTGTGCCCAGAACAAAAGAACGGTGTTTCCTACACATACGGACCATATCTAGTTCAACAACCTTCTGAAAATGAAACAAACCACAGGTCCTCTAACATCCAATGCTTGTCAGTTAAGATGAGAAACGTGTGAGCTTCGTGAACGATGTAGTTCGTTTGAGCAGAAAAGTGACTGCCCTTACCTGAAACGAAGTCTTGCTTGTAGGAAGACTCAGAGCCTGGGATTTAACTCCATTTCTGAAGGGAAACACACCGCAGTGTTCTCATCTATTGATCACACTCTGCTTTAGAACAAGAAGCACGCTCTTGCTTTCTTGAGTCTCTAATACAGAAGGAAACGTGATTGTGCTCAGAACAAATGAACTGTGTTTCCTACACATACGGACCATATCTAGTTCAACAACCTTCTGAAACTGAAACAAACCAGAGGTCCTCTAACATCCAATGCTTGTCAGTTAAGATGAGAAACGTCTGAGCTTCATGAACGAGGTAGTTCGTTTGAGCTGTAAAGAAACTGCCCTTACCTGAAATGAAGTCTTGCTTATAGGAAGACTCAGAGCATGGGATTTAACTCCTTTCTGAAGTGAAACACACTGCAGTGTTCTCAACCATTGATCACACTCCGCTTTAGAGCGAGAAGCACGCTATTGCTTTCTAGAGTCTCTAATACAGCAGGAAACGTGATTATGCACAGAACAAATGAACTGTGTTTCCTACACATACAGACCATATCATGTTCAACTCTGCTTCTGAAACTGACACAAAGCCCAGGTCCTGTCACATCCAATGCTTTTCAATTAAGAGGGAGAAACGTGTCAGCTTCGTGTACGATGTAGATCTTTTGAGCTGTAAAGTAACTACCCTTACCTGAAACGACGTCTTGCTTGCAGGAAGACACAGAGCATGGGATTTATCTCCATTTCTGAAGTGAAACACACAGCAGAGTTATCATCCATGGATCACACTCTGCTTTAGAGCAAGAAGAACGCTCTTGCTTTCTCTAGTCTCTAATACAGCAGGAAACTTGAGTGTGCTCAGAACAAAAGAAAGGTGTTTCCTACACATACGGACCATATCTAGTTCAACACTGCTCCTGAAACTGAAACAAACAACAGGTCCTCTAACATCCAATGCATGTCAGTTAAGATGAGAAACGTGTGAGCTTTGTGAACGAAGTAGTTCATTTGAGCTCTAAAGAACCTGCCCTTACCTGAAACGAAGTCTTGCTTGTAGGAAGACTCAGAGCCTGGGATTTAACTCCATTTCTGAAGTGAAACACACAGCAGAGTTCTCATCCACTGATCACTCTCTGCTTTACAGTGAGAAGCACGCTCTTGCTTTCCAGATTCTCTAAGACAGCAGGAAACGTGAGTGTGCTGAGAACAAAAGAACGGTGTTTCCTACACATACGGATCATATCTAGTCCAACTCTGCTTCTGAAATTGGTACAAAGCACTGGCCCTCTTACATCTACTGCTTGTCAGTTAAGATGAGAAACGTGTGATCTTTGTGAATGATGTAGTTCGTTTGAGCAGAAAAGTAACTGCCCTTACCTGAAACAAACTCTTGCTTGTAGGAAGACTCAGAGCCTGGGATTTAACTCCATTTCTGAAGTGAAAGACACAGCAGAGTTCTCATCCATTGATCACACTCTGCTTTAGAACAAGAAGCACGCTCTTGCTTTCTAGATTCTCTAAGACAGCAGGAAACGTGAGTGTGCGGAGAACAAAAGAACGGTGTTTCCTACACATACGGACCATGTCTGGTTCAACTCTGCTTCTGAAACTGACACAAAGCACAGGTCCTGTCACATCCAATGCTTTTCAATTAAGAGCGAGAAACGTGTGAGCTTCGTGTACGATGTAGATCTTTTGAGCTGTAAAGTAACTGCCCTTACCTGAAAGGAAGTCTTGCTTGTAGGAAGACACAGAGCATGGGATTTATCTCCATTTCTGCAGTGAAACACACAGCAGAGTTATCATCCATTGAACACACTCTGCTTTAGAGCAAGAAGCACGCTCTTGCTTTCTAGAGTCTCTAATACAGCAGGAAATCTGACTGTGCCCAGAACAAAAGAATGGTGTTTCCTACATATACGGACCATATGTAGTCCAAATCTGCTTCTGGAACTGATACAAAGCACTGGTCCTCTAACATCCAATGCTTGTCAGTTCAGGGGAGAAACGTGTGAGCTTCGTGAATGATGTAGTTCGTTTGAGCAGAAAAGTGACTGCCCTTACCCGAAATGAACTCTTGCTTGTAGGAAGACTCAGAGACTGGGATTTAACTCCATTTCTGATGTGAAAGACACAGCAGTGTTCTCATCCATTTATCACACTCTGCTTTAGAACAAGAAGCATGCTCTTGCTTTCTAGAGTCTCTAAGACAGCAGGAAACGTGAGTGTGCGGAGAACAAAAGAACGGTGTTTCCTACGCATACGGGCCATATCTGGTTCATCTCTGCTTCTGAAACTGACACCAAGCACAGGTCCTGTCACATCCAATGCTTTTCAATTAAGAGCGAGAAACGTGTGAGCTTCGTGTATGATGTGGACGTTTTGAGCTGTAAAGTAACTGCCCTTACCTGAAACGAAGTCTTGCTTGTAGGAAGACACAGAGCATGGGATTTATCTCCATTTCTGCAGTGAAACACACAGCAGAGTTATCATCCATTGAACACACTCTGCTTTAGAGCAAGAAGCACGCCCTTGCTTTCTTGAGTCTGTAATACAGCAGGAAACGTGATTGTGCTCAGAAAAAATGAACTGTGTTTCCTACACATACGGACCATATCTAGTTCAACAACCTTCTGAAACTGAAACAAACCACAGGTCCTCTAACATCCAATGCTGGTCAGTTAAGATGAGAAACGTGTGAGCTTCGTGAACGAGGTAGTTTTTTGAGCTGTAAAGAAACTGCCCTTACCTGAAATGAAGTCTTGCTTGTAGGAAGACTCAGAGTATGGGATTTAACACCATTTCTGAAGGGAAACACACAGCATAGTTCTCATCCATGGATCACACTCCGCTTTAGAGCGCGAAGCATGCTCTTGCTTTCTTGAGTGTCTAATACAGCAGGAAATCTGACTGTGCCCAGAACAAAGAACGGTGTTTCCTACACATACGGACCATATCTAGTTCAACAACCTTCTGAAAATGAAACAAACCACAGGTCCTCTAACATCCAATGCTTGTCAGTTAAGATGAGAAACGTGTGAGCTTCGTGAACGATGTAGTTCGTTTGAGCAGAAAAGTGACTGCCCTTACCTGAAACGAAGTCTTGCTTGTAGGAAGACTCAGAGCCTGGGATTTAACTCCATTTCTGAAGGGAAACACACCGCAGTGTTCTCATCTATTGATCACACTCTGCTTTAGAACAAGAAGCACGCTCTTGCTTTCTTGAGTCTCTAATACAGAAGGAAACGTGATTGTGCTCAGAACAAATGAACTGTGTTTCCTACACATACGGACCATATCTAGTTCAACTACCTTCTGAATCTGAAACAAACCAGAGTTCCTCTAACATCCAATGCTTGTCAGTTAAGATGAGAAACGTCTGAGCTTCATGAACGAGGTAGTTCGTTTGAGTTGTAAAGAAACTGCCCTTACCTGAAATGAAGTCTTGCTTATAGGAAGACTCAGAGCATGGGATTTAACTCCTTTCTGAAGTGAAACACACTGCAGTGTTCTCAACCATTGATCACACTCCGCTTTAGAGCAAGAAGCACGCTATTGCTTTCTAGAGTCTCTAATACAGCAGGAAACGTGATTATGCACAGAACAAATGAACTGTGTTTCCTACACATACAGACCATATCATGTTCAACTCTGCTTCTGAAACTGACACAAAGCCCAGGTCCTGTCACATCCAATGCTTTTCAATTAAGAGGGAGAAACGTGTCAGCTTCGTGTACGATGTAGATCTTTTGAGCTGTAAAGTAACTGCCCTTACCTGAAACGACGTCTTGCTTGCAGGAAGACACAGAGCATGGGATTTATCTCCATTTCTGAAGTGAAACACACAGCAGAGTTATCATCCATTGATCACACTCTGCTTTAGAGCAAGAAGCACGCTCTTGCTTTCTAGAGTCTCTAATACAGCCGGAAACGTGATTGTGCTCAGAACAATTGAACTGTTTTTCCTACACATATGGACCATATCTACTTCAACAACCTTCTGGAACTGAAACAAACCACAGGTCCTCTAACATCCAATGCTTGTCAGTTAAGATGAGAAACGATGAGCTTCGTGAACGATGTACATTGTTTGAGCTGTAAAGAAACTGCCCTTACCTGAAACGAAGTCTTGCTTGTAGGAAGACACAGAGCATGGGATTTAACTCCATTTCTGAAGGGAAACACACAGCATAGTTCTCATCCATGGATCACACTCCCCTTAGAGCGCGAAGTACGCTCTTGCTTTCTAGAGACTCTAATACATCAGGAAATCTGAGTGTGCCCAGAACAAAAGAACGGTGTTTCCTACACATACGGACCATATCTAGTTCAACTCTGCATCTGAAACTGAAACAAACCACAGGTCCTCTAACATCCTATGCTTGTCAGTTAAGATGAGAAACGTGTGTGGTTCGGGAATGATGTAGTTCGTTTGAGCTGAAAAGTGACTTCCCTTACCTGAAACGGAGTCTTCCTTGTAGGAAGACACAGAGCCTAGGATTTAACTCCATTTCTGAAGGGAAACACACAGCACAGTTATCATCCATGGATCACACTCTGCTTTAGAGCAAGAAGAACGCTCTTGCTTTCTCTAGTCTCTAATACAGCAGGAAACTTGAGTGTGCTCAGAACAAAAGAAAGGTGTTTCCTACACATACGGACCATATCTAGTTCAACACTGCTCCTGAAACTGAAACAAACAACAGGTCCTCTAACATCCAATGCATGTCAGTTAAGATGAGAAACGTGTGAGCTTTGTGAACGAAGTAGTTCATTTGAGCTCTAAAGAACCTGCCCTTACCTGAAACGAAGTCTTGCTTGTAGGAAGACTCAGAGCCTGGGATTTAACTCCATTTCTGAAGTGAAACACACAGCAGAGTTCTCATCCACTGATCACTCTCTGCTTTACAGTGAGAAGCACGCTCTTGCTTTCCAGATTCTCTAAGACAGCAGGAAACGTGAGTGTGCTGAGAACAAAAGAACGGTGTTTCCTACACATACGGACCATATCTAGTCCAACTCTGCTTCTGAAATTGGTACAAAGCACTGGCCCTCTTACATCTACTGCTTGTCAGTTAAGATGAGAAACGTGTGATCTTTGTGAATGATGTAGTTCGTTTGAGCAGAAAAGTAACTGCCCTTACCTGAAACAAACTCTTGCTTGTAGGAAGACTCAGAGCCTGGGATTTAACTCCATTTCTGAAGTGAAAGACACAGCAGAGTTCTCATCCATTGATCACACTCTGCTTTAGAACAAGAAGCACGCTCTTGCTTTCTAGATTCTCTAAGACAGCAGGAAACGTGAGTGTGCGGGGAACAAAAGAACGGTGTTTCCTACACATACGGACCATGTCTGGTTCAACTCTGCTTCTGAAACTGACACAAAGCACAGGTCCTGTCACATCCAATGCTTTTCAATTAAGAGCGAGAAACGTGTGAGCTTCGTGTACGATGTAGATCTTTTGAGCTGTAAAGTAACTGCCCTTACCTGAAAGGAAGTCTTGCTTGTAGGAAGACACAGAGCATGGGATTTATCTCCATTTCTGCAGTGAAACACACAGCAGAGTTATCATCCATTGAACACACTCTGCTTTAGAGCAAGAAGCACGCTCTTGCTTTCTAGAGTCTCTAATACAGCAGGAAATCTGACTGTGCCCAGAACAAAAGAATGGTGTTTCCTACATATACGGACCATATGTAGTCCAAATCTGCTTCTGGAACTGATACAAAGCACTGGTCCTCTAACATCCAATGCTTGTCAGTTCAGGGGAGAAACGTGTGAGCTTCGTGAATGATGTAGTTCGTTTGAGCAGAAAAGTGACTGCCCTTACCCGAAATGAACTCTTGCTTGTAGGAAGACTCAGAGACTGGGATTTAACTCCATTTCTGATGTGAAAGACACAGCAGTGTTCTCATCCATTTATCACACTCTGCTTTAGAACAAGAAGCATGCTCTTGCTTTCTAGAGTCTCTAAGACAGCAGGAAACGTGAGTGTGCGGAAAACAAAAGAACGGTGTTTCCTACGCATACGGACCATATCTGGTTCATCTCTGCTTCTGAAACTGACACCAAGCACAGGTCCTGTCACATCCAATGCTTTTCAATTAAGAGCGAGAAACGTGTGAGCTTCGTGTATGATGTGGACGTTTTGAGCTATAAAGTAACTGCCCTTACCTGAAACGAAGTCTTGCTTGTAGGAAGACACAGAGCATGGGATTTATCTCCATTTCTGCAGTGAAACACACAGCAGAGTTATCATCCATTGAACACACTCTGCTTTAGAGCAAGAAGCACGCCCTTGCTTTCTTGAGTCTGTAATACAGCAGGAAACGTGATTGTGCTCAGAAAAAATGAACTGTGTTTCCTACACATACGGACCATATCTAGTTCAACAACCTTCTGAAACTGAAACAAACCACAGGTCCTCTAACATCCAATGCTGGTCAGTTAAGATGAGAAACGTGTGAGCTTCATGAACAAGGTAGTTTTTTGAGCTGTAAAGAAACTGCCCTTACCTGAAATGAAGTCTTGCTTGTAGGAAGACTCAGAGTATGGGATTTAACACCATTTCTGAAGGGAAACACACAGCATAGTTCTCATCCATGGATCACACTCCGCTTTAGAGCGCGAAGCATGCTCTTGCTTTCTTGAGTGTCTAATACAGCAGGAAATCTGACTGTGCCCAGAACAAAAGAACGGTGTTTCCTACACATACGGACCATATCTAGTTCAACAACCTTCTGAAAATGAAACAAACCACAGGTCCTCTAACATCCAATGCTTGTCAGTTAAGATGAGAAACGTGTGAGCTTCGTGAACGATGTAGTTCGTTTGAGCAGAAAAGTGACTGCCCTTACCTGAAACGAAGTCTTGCTTGTAGGAAGACTCAGAGCCTGGGATTTAACTCCATTTCTGAAGGGAAACACACCGCAGTGTTCTCATCTATTGATCACACTCTGCTTTAGAACAAGAAGCACGCTCTTGCTTTCTTGAGTCTCTAATACAGAAGGAAACGTGATTGTGCTCAGAACAAATGAACTGTGTTTCCTACACATACGGACCATATCTAGTTCAACAACCTTCTGAAACTGAAACAAACCAGAGGTCCTCTAACATCCAATGCTTGTCAGTTAAGATGAGAAACGTCTGAGCTTCATGAACGAGGTAGTTCGTTTGAGCTGTAAAGAAACTGCCCTTACCTGAAATGAAGTCTTGCTTATAGGAAGACTCAGAGCATGGGATTTAACTCCTTTCTGAAGTGAAACACACTGCAGTGTTCTCAACCATTGATCACACTCCGCTTTAGAGCGAGAAGCACGCTATTGCTTTCTAGAGTCTCTAATACAGCAGGAAACGTGATTATGCACAGAACAAATGAACTGTGTTTCCTACACATACAGACCATATCATGTTCAACTCTGCTTCTGAAACTGACACAAAGCCCAGGTCCTGTCACATCCAATGCTTTTCAATTAAGAGGGAGAAACGTGTCAGCTTCGTGTACGATGTAGATCTTTTGAGCTGTAAAGTAACTACCCTTACCTGAAACGACGTCTTGCTTGCAGGAAGACACAGAGCATGGGATTTATCTCCATTTCTGAAGTGAAACACACAGCAGAGTTATCATCCATGGATCACACTCTGCTTTAGAGCAAGAAGAACGCTCTTGCTTTCTCTAGTCTCTAATACAGCAGGAAACTTGAGTGTGCTCAGAACAAAAGAAAGGTGTTTCCTACACATACGGACCATATCTAGTTCAACACTGCTCCTGAAACTGAAACAAACAACAGGTCCTCTAACATCCAATGCATGTCAGTTAAGATGAGAAACGTGTGAGCTTTGTGAACGAAGTAGTTCATTTGAGCTCTAAAGAACCTGCCCTTACCTGAAACGAAGTCTTGCTTGTAGGAAGACTCAGAGCCTGGGATTTAACTCCATTTCTGAAGTGAAACACACAGCAGAGTTCTCATCCACTGATCACTCTCTGCTTTACAGTGAGAAGCACGCTCTTGCTTTCCAGATTCTCTAAGACAGCAGGAAACGTGAGTGTGCTGAGAACAAAAGAACGGTGTTTCCTACACATACGGATCATATCTAGTCCAACTCTGCTTCTGAAATTGGTACAAAGCACTGGCCCTCTTACATCTACTGCTTGTCAGTTAAGATGAGAAACGTGTGATCTTTGTGAATGATGTAGTTCGTTTGAGCAGAAAAGTAACTGCCCTTACCTGAAACAAACTCTTGCTTGTAGGAAGACTCAGAGCCTGGGATTTAACTCCATTTCTGAAGTGAAAGACACAGCAGAGTTCTCATCCATTGATCACACTCTGCTTTAGAACAAGAAGCACGCTCTTGCTTTCTAGATTCTCTAAGACAGCAGGAAACGTGAGTGTGCGGAGAACAAAAGAACGGTGTTTCCTACACATACGGACCATGTCTGGTTCAACTCTGCTTCTGAAACTGACACAAAGCACAGGTCCTGTCACATCCAATGCTTTTCAATTAAGAGCGAGAAACGTGTGAGCTTCGTGTACGATGTAGATCTTTTGAGCTGTAAAGTAACTGCCCTTACCTGAAAGGAAGTCTTGCTTGTAGGAAGACACAGAGCATGGGATTTATCTCCATTTCTGCAGTGAAACACACAGCAGAGTTATCATCCATTGAACACACTCTGCTTTAGAGCAAGAAGCACGCTCTTGCTTTCTAGAGTCTCTAATACAGCAGGAAATCTGACTGTGCCCAGAACAAAAGAATGGTGTTTCCTACATATACGGACCATATGTAGTCCAAATCTGCTTCTGGAACTGATACAAAGCACTGGTCCTCTAACATCCAATGCTTGTCAGTTCAGGGGAGAAACGTGTGAGCTTCGTGAATGATGTAGTTCGTTTGAGCAGAAAAGTGACTGCCCTTACCCGAAATGAACTCTTGCTTGTAGGAAGACTCAGAGACTGGGATTTAACTCCATTTCTGATGTGAAAGACACAGCAGTGTTCTCATCCATTTATCACACTCTGCTTTAGAACAAGAAGCATGCTCTTGCTTTCTAGAGTCTCTAAGACAGCAGGAAACGTGAGTGTGCGGAGAACAAAAGAACGGTGTTTCCTACGCATACGGGCCATATCTGGTTCATCTCTGCTTCTGAAACTGACACCAAGCACAGGTCCTGTCACATCCAATGCTTTTCAATTAAGAGCGAGAAACGTGTGAGCTTCGTGTATGATGTGGACGTTTTGAGCTGTAAAGTAACTGCCCTTACCTGAAACGAAGTCTTGCTTGTAGGAAGACACAGAGCATGGGATTTATCTCCATTTCTGCAGTGAAACACACAGCAGAGTTATCATCCATTGAACACACTCTGCTTTAGAGCAAGAAGCACGCTCTTGCTTTCTAGAGTCTCTAATACAGCAGGAAATCTGACTGTGCCCAGAACAAAAGAATGGTGTTTCCTACATATACGGACCATATGTAGTCCAAATCTGCTTCTGGAACTGATACAAAGCACTGGTCCTCTAACATCCAATGCTTGTCAGTTCAGGGGAGAAACGTGTGAGCTTCGTGAATGATGTAGTTCGTTTGAGCAGAAAAGTGACTGCCCTTACCCGAAATGAACTCTTGCTTGTAGGAAGACTCAGAGACTGGGATTTAACTCCATTTCTGATGTGAAAGACACAGCAGTGTTCTCATCCATTTATCACACTCTGCTTTAGAACAAGAAGCATGCTCTTGCTTTCTAGAGTCTCTAAGACAGCAGGAAACGTGAGTGTGCGGAGAACAAAAGAACGGTGTTTCCTACGCATACGGGCCATATCTGGTTCATCTCTGCTTCTGAAACTGACACCAAGCACAGGTCCTGTCACATCCAATGCTTTTCAATTAAGAGCGAGAAACGTGTGAGCTTCGTGTATGATGTGGACGTTTTGAGCTGTAAAGTAACTGCCCTTACCTGAAACGAAGTCTTGCTTGTAGGAAGACACAGAGCATGGGATTTATCTCCATTTCTGCAGTGAAACACACAGCAGAGTTATCATCCATTGAACACACTCTGCTTTAGAGCAAGAAGCACGCCCTTGCTTTCTTGAGTCTGTAATACAGCAGGAAACGTGATTGTGCTCAGAAAAAATGAACTGTGTTTCCTACACATACGGACCATATCTAGTTCAACAACCTTCTGAAACTGAAACAAACCACAGGTCCTCTAACATCCAATGCTGGTCAGTTAAGATGAGAAACGTGTGAGCTTCGTGAACGAGGTAGTTTTTTGAGGTGTAAAGAAACTGCCCTTACCTGAAATGAAGTCTTGCTTGTAGGAAGACTCAGAGTATGGGATTTAACACCATTTCTGAAGGGAAACACACAGCATAGTTCTCATCCATGGATCACACTCCGCTTTAGAGCGCGAAGCATGCTCTTGCTTTCTTGAGTGTCTAATACAGCAGGAAATCTGACTGTGCCCAGAACAAAGAACGGTGTTTCCTACACATACGGACCATATCTAGTTCAACAACCTTCTGAAAATGAAACAAACCACAGGTCCTCTAACATCCAATGCTTGTCAGTTAAGATGAGAAACGTGTGAGCTTCGTGAACGATGTAGTTCGTTTGAGCAGAAAAGTGACTGCCCTTACCTGAAACGAAGTCTTGCTTGTAGGAAGACTCAGAGCCTGGGATTTAACTCCATTTCTGAAGGGAAACACACCGCAGTGTTCTCATCTATTGATCACACTCTGCTTTAGAACAAGAAGCACGCTCTTGCTTTCTTGAATCTCTAATACAGAAGGAAACGTGATTGTGCTCAGAACAAATGAACTGTGTTTCCTACACATACGGACCATATCTAGTTCAACTACCTTCTGAATCTGAAACAAACCAGAGTTCCTCTAACATCCAATGCTTGTCAGTTAAGATGAGAAACGTCTGAGCTTCATGAACGAGGTAGTTCGTTTGAGTTGTAAAGAAACTGCCCTTACCTGAAATGAAGTCTTGCTTATAGGAAGACTCAGAGCATGGGATTTAACTCCTTTCTGAAGTGAAACACACTGCAGTGTTCTCAACCATTGATCACACTCCGCTTTAGAGCAAGAAGCACGCTATTGCTTTCTAGAGTCTCTAATACAGCAGGAAACGTGATTATGCACAGAACAAATGAACTGTGTTTCCTACACATACAGACCATATCATGTTCAACTCTGCTTCTGAAACTGACACAAAGCCCAGGTCCTGTCACATCCAATGCTTTTCAATTAAGAGGGAGAAACGTGTCAGCTTCGTGTACGATGTAGATCTTTTGAGCTGTAAAGTAACTGCCCTTACCTGAAACGACGTCTTGCTTGCAGGAAGACACAGAGCATGGGATTTATCTCCATTTCTGAAGTGAAACACACAGCAGAGTTATCATCCATTGATCACACTCTGCTTTAGAGCAAGAAGCACGCTCTTGCTTTCTAGAGTCTATAATACAGCCAGAAACGTGATTGTGCTCAGAACAATTGAACTGTTTCTCCTACACATATGGACCATATCTACTTCAACAACCTTCTGAAACTGAAACAAACCACAGGTCCTCTAACATCCAATGCTTCTCAGTTAAGATGAGAAACGTGTGAGCTTCGTGAACGATGTAATTCGTTTGAGCAGAAAAGTGACTGCCCTTACCTGAAACGAAGTCTTGCTTGTAGGAAGACTCAGAGCCTGGGATTTAACTCCATTTCTGAAGGGAAACACACCGCAGTGTTCTCATCTATTGATCACACTCTGCTTTAGAACAAGAAGCACGCTCTTGCTTTCTTGAGTCTCTAATACAGAAGGAAACGTGATTGTGCTCAGAACAAATGAACTGTGTTTCCTACACATACGGACCATATCTAGTTCAACAACCTTCTGAAACTGAAACAAACCACAGGTCCTCTAACATCCAATGCTTGTCAGTTAAGATGAGAAATGTCTGAGCTTCATGAACGAGGTAGTTCGTTTGAGCTGTAAAGAAACTGCCCTTACCTGAAATGAAGTCTTGCTTGTAGGAAGACTCAGAGCATGGGATTTAACTCCTTTCTGAAGTGAAACACACTGCAGTGTTCTCATCCATTGATCGCACTCCGCTTTAGAGCGAGAAGCACGCTATTGCTTTCTAGAGTCTCTAATACAGCAGGAAAGGTGATTATGCACAGAACAAATGAACTGTGTTTCCTACACATACAGACCATATCATGTTCAACTCTGCTTCTGAAACTGACGCAAAGCCCAGGTCCTGTCACATCCAATGCTTTTCAATTAAGAGGGAGAAACGTGTGAGCTTCGTGTACGATGTAGATCTTTTGAGCTGTAAAGTAACTGCCCTTACCTGAAACGACGTCTTGCTTGCAGGAAGACACAGAGCATGGGATTTATCTCCATTTCTGCAGTGAAACACACAGCAGAGTTATCATCCATTGAACACACTCTGCTTTAGAGCAAGAAGCACGCTCTTGCTTTCTAGAGTCTCTAATACAGCAGGAAATCTGACTGTGCCCAGAACAAAAGAATGGTGTTTCCTACATATACGGACCATATGTAGTCCAAATCTGCTTCTGGAACTGATACAAAGCACTGGTCCTCTAACATCCAATGCTTGTCAGTTCAGGGGAGAAACGTGTGAGCTTCGTGAATGATGTAGTTCGTTTGAGCAGAAAAGTGACTGCCCTTACCCGAAATGAACTCTTGCTTGTAGGAAGACTCAGAGACTGGGATTTAACTCCATTTCTGATGTGAAAGACACAGCAGTGTTCTCATCCATTTATCACACTCTGCTTTAGAACAAGAAGCATGCTCTTGCTTTCTAGAGTCTCTAAGACAGCAGGAAACGTGAGTGTGCGGAGAACAAAAGAACGGTGTTTCCTACGCATACGGGCCATATCTGGTTCATCTCTGCTTCTGAAACTGACACCAAGCACAGGTCCTGTCACATCCAATGCTTTTCAATTAAGAGCGAGAAACGTGTGAGCTTCGTGTATGATGTGGACGTTTTGAGCTGTAAAGTAACTGCCCTTACCTGAAACGAAGTCTTGCTTGTAGGAAGACACAGAGCATGGGATTTATCTCCATTTCTGCAGTGAAACACACAGCAGAGTTATCATCCATTGAACACACTCTGCTTTAGAGCAAGAAGCACGCTCTTGCTTTCTAGAGTCTCTAATACAGCAGGAAATCTGACTGTGCCCAGAACAAAAGAATGGTGTTTCCTACATATACGGACCATATGTAGTCCAAATCTGCT
This sequence comes from Onychomys leucogaster, assembly GCA_949786385.1. Taxonomy (NCBI): domain Eukaryota; kingdom Metazoa; phylum Chordata; class Mammalia; order Rodentia; family Cricetidae; genus Onychomys; species Onychomys leucogaster. The sequence goes on from CATKUP010000143.1 coordinate 1,124,200, forward strand.
TCTGGAACTGATACAAAGCACTGGTCCTCTAACATCCAATGCTTGTCAGTTCAGGGGAGAAACGTGTGAGCTTCGTGAATGATGTAGTTCGTTTGAGCAGAAAAGTGACTGCCCTTACCCGAAATGAACTCTTGCTTGTAGGAAGACTCAGAGACTGGGATTTAACTCCATTTCTGATGTGAAAGACACAGCAGTGTTCTCATCCATTTATCACACTCTGCTTTAGAACAAGAAGCATGCTCTTGCTTTCTAGAGTCTCTAAGACAGCAGGAAACGTGAGTGTGCGGAGAACAAAAGAACGGTGTTTCCTACGCATACGGGCCATATCTGGTTCATCTCTGCTTCTGAAACTGACACCAAGCACAGGTCCTGTCACATCCAATGCTTTTCAATTAAGAGCGAGAAACGTGTGAGCTTCGTGTATGATGTGGACGTTTTGAGCTGTAAAGTAACTGCCCTTACCTGAAACGAAGTCTTGCTTGTAGGAAGACACAGAGCATGGGATTTATCTCCATTTCTGCAGTGAAACACACAGCAGAGTTATCATCCATTGAACACACTCTGCTTTAGAGCAAGAAGCACGCCCTTGCTTTCTTGAGTCTGTAATACAGCAGGAAACGTGATTGTGCTCAGAAAAAATGAACTGTGTTTCCTACACATACGGACCATATCTAGTTCAACAACCTTCTGAAACTGAAACAAACCACAGGTCCTCTAACATCCAATGCTGGTCAGTTAAGATGAGAAACGTGTGAGCTTCGTGAACGAGGTAGTTTTTTGAGGTGTAAAGAAACTGCCCTTACCTGAAATGAAGTCTTGCTTGTAGGAAGACTCAGAGTATGGGATTTAACACCATTTCTGAAGGGAAACACACAGCATAGTTCTCATCCATGGATCACACTCCGCTTTAGAGCGCGAAGCATGCTCTTGCTTTCTTGAGTGTCTAATACAGCAGGAAATCTGACTGTGCCCAGAACAAAGAACGGTGTTTCCTACACATACGGACCATATCTAGTTCAACAACCTTCTGAAAATGAAACAAACCACAGGTCCTCTAACATCCAATGCTTGTCAGTTAAGATGAGAAACGTGTGAGCTTCGTGAACGATGTAGTTCGTTTGAGCAGAAAAGTGACTGCCCTTACCTGAAACGAAGTCTTGCTTGTAGGAAGACTCAGAGCCTGGGATTTAACTCCATTTCTGAAGGGAAACACACCGCAGTGTTCTCATCTATTGATCACACTCTGCTTTAGAACAAGAAGCACGCTCTTGCTTTCTTGAGTCTCTAATACAGAAGGAAACGTGATTGTGCTCAGAACAAATGAACTGTGTTTCCTACACATACGGACCATATCTAGTTCAACTACCTTCTGAATCTGAAACAAACCAGAGTTCCTCTAACATCCAATGCTTGTCAGTTAAGATGAGAAACGTCTGAGCTTCATGAACGAGGTAGTTCGTTTGAGTTGTAAAGAAACTGCCCTTACCTGAAATGAAGTCTTGCTTATAGGAAGACTCAGAGCATGGGATTTAACTCCTTTCTGAAGTGAAACACACTGCAGTGTTCTCAACCATTGATCACACTCCGCTTTAGAGCAAGAAGCACGCTATTGCTTTCTAGAGTCTCTAATACAGCAGGAAACGTGATTATGCACAGAACAAATGAACTGTGTTTCCTACACATACAGACCATATCATGTTCAACTCTGCTTCTGAAACTGACACAAAGCCCAGGTCCTGTCACATCCAATGCTTTTCAATTAAGAGGGAGAAACGTGTCAGCTTCGTGTACGATGTAGATCTTTTGAGCTGTAAAGTAACTGCCCTTACCTGAAACGACGTCTTGCTTGCAGGAAGACACAGAGCATGGGATTTATCTCCATTTCTGAAGTGAAACACACAGCAGAGTTATCATCCATTGATCACACTCTGCTTTAGAGCAAGAAGCACGCTCTTGCTTTCTAGAGTCTATAATACAGCCAGAAACGTGATTGTGCTCAGAACAATTGAACTGTTTCTCCTACACATATGGACCATATCTACTTCAACAACCTTCTGAAACTGAAACAAACCACAGGTCCTCTAACATCCAATGCTTCTCAGTTAAGATGAGAAACGTGTGAGCTTCGTGAACGATGTAATTCGTTTGAGCAGAAAAGTGACTGCCCTTACCTGAAACGAAGTCTTGCTTGTAGGAAGACTCAGAGCCTGGGATTTAACTCCATTTCTGAAGGGAAACACACCGCAGTGTTCTCATCTATTGATCACACTCTGCTTTAGAACAAGAAGCACGCTCTTGCTTTCTTGAGTCTCTAATACAGAAGGAAACGTGATTGTGCTCAGAACAAATGAACTGTGTTTCCTACACATACGGACCATATCTAGTTCAACAACCTTCTGAAACTGAAACAAACCACAGGTCCTCTAACATCCAATGCTTGTCAGTTAAGATGAGAAATGTCTGAGCTTCATGAACGAGGTAGTTCGTTTGAGCTGTAAAGAAACTGCCCTTACCTGAAATGAAGTCTTGCTTGTAGGAAGACTCAGAGCATGGGATTTAACTCCTTTCTGAAGTGAAACACACTGCAGTGTTCTCATCCATTGATCGCACTCCGCTTTAGAGCGAGAAGCACGCTATTGCTTTCTAGAGTCTCTAATACAGCAGGAAAGGTGATTATGCACAGAACAAATGAACTGTGTTTCCTACACATACAGACCATATCATGTTCAACTCTGCTTCTGAAACTGACGCAAAGCCCAGGTCCTGTCACATCCAATGCTTTTCAATTAAGAGGGAGAAACGTGTGAGCTTCGTGTACGATGTAGATCTTTTGAGCTGTAAAGTAACTGCCCTTACCTGAAACGACGTCTTGCTTGCAGGAAGACACAGAGCATGGGATTTATCTCCATTTCTGCAGTGAAACACACAGCAGAGTTATCATCCATTGAACACACTCTGCTTTAGAGCAAGAAGCACGCTCTTGCTTTCTAGAGTCTCTAATACAGCAGGAAATCTGACTGTGCCCAGAACAAAAGAATGGTGTTTCCTACATATACGGACCATATGTAGTCCAAATCTGCTTCTGGAACTGATACAAAGCACTGGTCCTCTAACATCCAATGCTTGTCAGTTCAGGGGAGAAACGTGTGAGCTTCGTGAATGATGTAGTTCGTTTGAGCAGAAAAGTGACTGCCCTTACCCGAAATGAACTCTTGCTTGTAGGAAGACTCAGAGACTGGGATTTAACTCCATTTCTGATGTGAAAGACACAGCAGTGTTCTCATCCATTTATCACACTCTGCTTTAGAACAAGAAGCATGCTCTTGCTTTCTAGAGTCTCTAAGACAGCAGGAAACGTGAGTGTGCGGAGAACAAAAGAACGGTGTTTCCTACGCATACGGGCCATATCTGGTTCATCTCTGCTTCTGAAACTGACACCAAGCACAGGTCCTGTCACATCCAATGCTTTTCAATTAAGAGCGAGAAACGTGTGAGCTTCGTGTATGATGTGGACGTTTTGAGCTGTAAAGTAACTGCCCTTACCTGAAACGAAGTCTTGCTTGTAGGAAGACACAGAGCATGGGATTTATCTCCATTTCTGCAGTGAAACACACAGCAGAGTTATCATCCATTGAACACACTCTGCTTTAGAGCAAGAAGCACGCTCTTGCTTTCTAGAGTCTCTAATACAGCAGGAAATCTGACTGTGCCCAGAACAAAAGAATGGTGTTTCCTACATATACGGACCATATGTAGTCCAAATCTGCTTCTGGAACTGATACAAAGCACTGGTCCTCTAACATCCAATGCTTGTCAGTTCAGGGGAGAAACGTGTGAGCTTCGTGAATGATGTAGTTCGTTTGAGCAGAAAAGTGACTGCCCTTACCCGAAATGAACTCTTGCTTGTAGGAAGACTCAGAGACTGGGATTTAACTCCATTTCTGATGTGAAAGACACAGCAGTGTTCTCATCCATTTATCACACTCTGCTTTAGAACAAGAAGCATGCTCTTGCTTTCTAGAGTCTCTAAGACAGCAGGAAACGTGAGTGTGCGGAGAACAAAAGAACGGTGTTTCCTACGCATACGGGCCATATCTGGTTCATCTCTGCTTCTGAAACTGACACCAAGCACAGGTCCTGTCACATCCAATGCTTTTCAATTAAGAGCGAGAAACGTGTGAGCTTCGTGTATGATGTGGACGTTTTGAGCTGTAAAGTAACTGCCCTTACCTGAAACGAAGTCTTGCTTGTAGGAAGACACAGAGCATGGGATTTATCTCCATTTCTGCAGTGAAACACACAGCAGAGTTATCATCCATTGAACACACTCTGCTTTAGAGCAAGAAGCACGCCCTTGCTTTCTTGAGTCTGTAATACAGCAGGAAACGTGATTGTGCTCAGAAAAAATGAACTGTGTTTCCTACACATACGGACCATATCTAGTTCAACAACCTTCTGAAACTGAAACAAACCACAGGTCCTCTAACATCCAATGCTGGTCAGTTAAGATGAGAAACGTGTGAGCTTCGTGAACGAGGTAGTTTTTTGAGGTGTAAAGAAACTGCCCTTACCTGAAATGAAGTCTTGCTTGTAGGAAGACTCAGAGTATGGGATTTAACACCATTTCTGAAGGGAAACACACAGCATAGTTCTCATCCATGGATCACACTCCGCTTTAGAGCGCGAAGCATGCTCTTGCTTTCTTGAGTGTCTAATACAGCAGGAAATCTGACTGTGCCCAGAACAAAGAACGGTGTTTCCTACACATACGGACCATATCTAGTTCAACAACCTTCTGAAAATGAAACAAACCACAGGTCCTCTAACATCCAATGCTTGTCAGTTAAGATGAGAAACGTGTGAGCTTCGTGAACGATGTAGTTCGTTTGAGCAGAAAAGTGACTGCCCTTACCTGAAACGAAGTCTTGCTTGTAGGAAGACTCAGAGCCTGGGATTTAACTCCATTTCTGAAGGGAAACACACCGCAGTGTTCTCATCTATTGATCACACTCTGCTTTAGAACAAGAAGCACGCTCTTGCTTTCTTGAGTCTCTAATACAGAAGGAAACGTGATTGTGCTCAGAACAAATGAACTGTGTTTCCTACACATACGGACCATATCTAGTTCAACTACCTTCTGAATCTGAAACAAACCAGAGTTCCTCTAACATCCAATGCTTGTCAGTTAAGATGAGAAACGTCTGAGCTTCATGAACGAGGTAGTTCGTTTGAGCTGTAAAGAAACTGCCCTTACCTGAAATGAAGTCTTGCTTATAGGAAGACTCAGAGCATGGGATTTAACTCCTTTCTGAAGTGAAACACACTGCAGTGTTCTCAACCATTGATCACACTCCGCTTTAGAGCGAGAAGCACGCTATTGCTTTCTAGAGTCTCTAATACAGCAGGAAACGTGATTATGCACAGAACAAATGAACTGTGTTTCCTACACATACAGACCATATCATGTTCAACTCTGCTTCTGAAACTGACACAAAGCCCAGGTCCTGTCACATCCAATGCTTTTCAATTAAGAGGGAGAAACGTGTCAGCTTCGTGTACGATGTAGATCTTTTGAGCTGTAAAGTAACTACCCTTACCTGAAACGACGTCTTGCTTGCAGGAAGACACAGAGCATGGGATTTATCTCCATTTCTGAAGTGAAACACACAGCAGAGTTATCATCCATGGATCACACTCTGCTTTAGAGCAAGAAGAACGCTCTTGCTTTCTCTAGTCTCTAATACAGCAGGAAACTTGAGTGTGCTCAGAACAAAAGAAAGGTGTTTCCTACACATACGGACCATATCTAGTTCAACACTGCTCCTGAAACTGAAACAAACAACAGGTCCTCTAACATCCAATGCATGTCAGTTAAGATGAGAAACGTGTGAGCTTTGTGAACGAAGTAGTTCATTTGAGCTCTAAAGAACCTGCCCTTACCTGAAACGAAGTCTTGCTTGTAGGAAGACTCAGAGCCTGGGATTTAACTCCATTTCTGAAGTGAAACACACAGCAGAGTTCTCATCCACTGATCACTCTCTGCTTTACAGTGAGAAGCACGCTCTTGCTTTCCAGATTCTCTAAGACAGCAGGAAACGTGAGTGTGCTGAGAACAAAAGAACGGTGTTTCCTACACATACGGATCATATCTAGTCCAACTCTGCTTCTGAAATTGGTACAAAGCACTGGCCCTCTTACATCTACTGCTTGTCAGTTAAGATGAGAAACGTGTGATCTTTGTGAATGATGTAGTTCGTTTGAGCAGAAAAGTAACTGCCCTTACCTGAAACAAACTCTTGCTTGTAGGAAGACTCAGAGCCTGGGATTTAACTCCATTTCTGAAGTGAAAGACACAGCAGAGTTCTCATCCATTGATCACACTCTGCTTTAGAACAAGAAGCACGCTCTTGCTTTCTAGATTCTCTAAGACAGCAGGAAACGTGAGTGTGCGGAGAACAAAAGAACGGTGTTTCCTACACATACGGACCATGTCTGGTTCAACTCTGCTTCTGAAACTGACACAAAGCACAGGTCCTGTCACATCCAATGCTTTTCAATTAAGAGCGAGAAACGTGTGAGCTTCGTGTACGATGTAGATCTTTTGAGCTGTAAAGTAACTGCCCTTACCTGAAAGGAAGTCTTGCTTGTAGGAAGACACAGAGCATGGGATTTATCTCCATTTCTGCAGTGAAACACACAGCAGAGTTATCATCCATTGAACACACTCTGCTTTAGAGCAAGAAGCACGCTCTTGCTTTCTAGAGTCTCTAATACAGCAGGAAATCTGACTGTGCCCAGAACAAAAGAATGGTGTTTCCTACATATACGGACCATATGTAGTCCAAATCTGCTTCTGGAACTGATACAAAGCACTGGTCCTCTAACATCCAATGCTTGTCAGTTCAGGGGAGAAACGTGTGAGCTTCGTGAATGATGTAGTTCGTTTGAGCAGAAAAGTGACTGCCCTTACCCGAAATGAACTCTTGCTTGTAGGAAGACTCAGAGACTGGGATTTAACTCCATTTCTGATGTGAAAGACACAGCAGTGTTCTCATCCATTTATCACACTCTGCTTTAGAACAAGAAGCATGCTCTTGCTTTCTAGAGTCTCTAAGACAGCAGGAAACGTGAGTGTGCGGAGAACAAAAGAACGGTGTTTCCTACGCATACGGGCCATATCTGGTTCATCTCTGCTTCTGAAACTGACACCAAGCACAGGTCCTGTCACATCCAATGCTTTTCAATTAAGAGCGAGAAACGTGTGAGCTTCGTGTATGATGTGGACGTTTTGAGCTGTAAAGTAACTGCCCTTACCTGAAACGAAGTCTTGCTTGTAGGAAGACACAGAGCATGGGATTTATCTCCATTTCTGCAGTGAAACACACAGCAGAGTTATCATCCATTGAACACACTCTGCTTTAGAGCAAGAAGCACGCTCTTGCTTTCTAGAGTCTCTAATACAGCAGGAAATCTGACTGTGCCCAGAACAAAAGAATGGTGTTTCCTACATATACGGACCATATGTAGTCCAAATCTGCTTCTGGAACTGATACAAAGCACTGGTCCTCTAACATCCAATGCTTGTCAGTTCAGGGGAGAAACGTGTGAGCTTCGTGAATGATGTAGTTCGTTTGAGCAGAAAAGTGACTGCCCTTACCCGAAATGAACTCTTGCTTGTAGGAAGACTCAGAGACTGGGATTTAACTCCATTTCTGATGTGAAAGACACAGCAGTGTTCTCATCCATTTATCACACTCTGCTTTAGAACAAGAAGCATGCTCTTGCTTTCTAGAGTCTCTAAGACAGCAGGAAACGTGAGTGTGCGGAGAACAAAAGAACGGTGTTTCCTACGCATACGGGCCATATCTGGTTCATCTCTGCTTCTGAAACTGACACCAAGCACAGGTCCTGTCACATCCAATGCTTTTCAATTAAGAGCGAGAAACGTGTGAGCTTCGTGTATGATGTGGACGTTTTGAGCTGTAAAGTAACTGCCCTTACCTGAAACGAAGTCTTGCTTGTAGGAAGACACAGAGCATGGGATTTATCTCCATTTCTGCAGTGAAACACACAGCAGAGTTATCATCCATTGAACACACTCTGCTTTAGAGCAAGAAGCACGCCCTTGCTTTCTTGAGTCTGTAATACAGCAGGAAACGTGATTGTGCTCAGAAAAAATGAACTGTGTTTCCTACACATACGGACCATATCTAGTTCAACAACCTTCTGAAACTGAAACAAACCACAGGTCCTCTAACATCCAATGCTGGTCAGTTAAGATGAGAAACGTGTGAGCTTCGTGAACGAGGTAGTTTTTTGAGGTGTAAAGAAACTGCCCTTACCTGAAATGAAGTCTTGCTTGTAGGAAGACTCAGAGTATGGGATTTAACACCATTTCTGAAGGGAAACACACAGCATAGTTCTCATCCATGGATCACACTCCGCTTTAGAGCGCGAAGCATGCTCTTGCTTTCTTGAGTGTCTAATACAGCAGGAAATCTGACTGTGCCCAGAACAAAGAACGGTGTTTCCTACACATACGGACCATATCTAGTTCAACAACCTTCTGAAAATGAAACAAACCACAGGTCCTCTAACATCCAATGCTTGTCAGTTAAGATGAGAAACGTGTGAGCTTCGTGAACGATGTAGTTCGTTTGAGCAGAAAAGTGACTGCCCTTACCTGAAACGAAGTCTTGCTTGTAGGAAGACTCAGAGCCTGGGATTTAACTCCATTTCTGAAGGGAAACACACCGCAGTGTTCTCATCTATTGATCACACTCTGCTTTAGAACAAGAAGCACGCTCTTGCTTTCTTGAGTCTCTAATACAGAAGGAAACGTGATTGTGCTCAGAACAAATGAACTGTGTTTCCTACACATACGGACCATATCTAGTTCAACTACCTTCTGAATCTGAAACAAACCAGAGTTCCTCTAACATCCAATGCTTGTCAGTTAAGATGAGAAACGTCTGAGCTTCATGAACGAGGTAGTTCGTTTGAGTTGTAAAGAAACTGCCCTTACCTGAAATGAAGTCTTGCTTATAGGAAGACTCAGAGCATGGGATTTAACTCCTTTCTGAAGTGAAACACACTGCAGTGTTCTCAACCATTGATCACACTCCGCTTTAGAGCAAGAAGCACGCTATTGCTTTCTAGAGTCTCTAATACAGCAGGAAACGTGATTATGCACAGAACAAATGAACTGTGTTTCCTACACATACAGACCATATCATGTTCAACTCTGCTTCTGAAACTGACACAAAGCCCAGGTCCTGTCACATCCAATGCTTTTCAATTAAGAGGGAGAAACGTGTCAGCTTCGTGTACGATGTAGATCTTTTGAGCTGTAAAGTAACTGCCCTTACCTGAAACGACGTCTTGCTTGCAGGAAGACACAGAGCATGGGATTTATCTCCATTTCTGAAGTGAAACACACAGCAGAGTTATCATCCATTGATCACACTCTGCTTTAGAGCAAGAAGCACGCTCTTGCTTTCTAGAGTCTATAATACAGCCAGAAACGTGATTGTGCTCAGAACAATTGAACTGTTTCTCCTACACATATGGACCATATCTACTTCAACAACCTTCTGAAACTGAAACAAACCACAGGTCCTCTAACATCCAATGCTTCTCAGTTAAGATGAGAAACGTGTGAGCTTCGTGAACGATGTAATTCGTTTGAGCAGAAAAGTGACTGCCCTTACCTGAAACGAAGTCTTGCTTGTAGGAAGACTCAGAGCCTGGGATTTAACTCCATTTCTGAAGGGAAACACACCGCAGTGTTCTCATCTATTGATCACACTCTGCTTTAGAACAAGAAGCACGCTCTTGCTTTCTTGAGTCTCTAATACAGAAGGAAACGTGATTGTGCTCAGAACAAATGAACTGTGTTTCCTACACATACGGACCATATCTAGTTCAACAACCTTCTGAAACTGAAACAAACCACAGGTCCTCTAACATCCAATGCTTGTCAGTTAAGATGAGAAATGTCTGAGCTTCATGAACGAGGTAGTTCGTTTGAGCTGTAAAGAAACTGCCCTTACCTGAAATGAAGTCTTGCTTGTAGGAAGACTCAGAGCATGGGATTTAACTCCTTTCTGAAGTGAAACACACTGCAGTGTTCTCATCCATTGATCGCACTCCGCTTTAGAGCGAGAAGCACGCTATTGCTTTCTAGAGTCTCTAATACAGCAGGAAAGGTGATTATGCACAGAACAAATGAACTGTGTTTCCTACACATACAGACCATATCATGTTCAACTCTGCTTCTGAAACTGACGCAAAGCCCAGGTCCTGTCACATCCAATGCTTTTCAATTAAGAGGGAGAAACGTGTGAGCTTCGTGTACGATGTAGATCTTTTGAGCTGTAAAGTAACTGCCCTTACCTGAAACGACGTCTTGCTTGCAGGAAGACACAGAGCATGGGATTTATCTCCATTTCTGCAGTGAAACACACAGCAGAGTTATCATCCATTGAACACACTCTGCTTTAGAGCAAGAAGCACGCTCTTGCTTTCTAGAGTCTCTAATACAGCAGGAAATCTGACTGTGCCCAGAACAAAAGAATGGTGTTTCCTACATATACGGACCATATGTAGTCCAAATCTGCTTCTGGAACTGATACAAAGCACTGGTCCTCTAACATCCAATGCTTGTCAGTTCAGGGGAGAAACGTGTGAGCTTCGTGAATGATGTAGTTCGTTTGAGCAGAAAAGTGACTGCCCTTACCCGAAATGAACTCTTGCTTGTAGGAAGACTCAGAGACTGGGATTTAACTCCATTTCTGATGTGAAAGACACAGCAGTGTTCTCATCCATTTATCACACTCTGCTTTAGAACAAGAAGCATGCTCTTGCTTTCTAGAGTCTCTAAGACAGCAGGAAACGTGAGTGTGCGGAGAACAAAAGAACGGTGTTTCCTACGCATACGGGCCATATCTGGTTCATCTCTGCTTCTGAAACTGACACCAAGCACAGGTCCTGTCACATCCAATGCTTTTCAATTAAGAGCGAGAAACGTGTGAGCTTCGTGTATGATGTGGACGTTTTGAGCTGTAAAGTAACTGCCCTTACCTGAAACGAAGTCTTGCTTGTAGGAAGACACAGAGCATGGGATTTATCTCCATTTCTGCAGTGAAACACACAGCAGAGTTATCATCCATTGAACACACTCTGCTTTAGAGCAAGAAGCACGCTCTTGCTTTCTAGAGTCTCTAATACAGCAGGAAATCTGACTGTGCCCAGAACAAAAGAATGGTGTTTCCTACATATACGGACCATATGTAGTCCAAATCTGCTTCTGGAACTGATACAAAGCACTGGTCCTCTAACATCCAATGCTTGTCAGTTCAGGGGAGAAACGTGTGAGCTTCGTGAATGATGTAGTTCGTTTGAGCAGAAAAGTGACTGCCCTTACCCGAAATGAACTCTTGCTTGTAGGAAGACTCAGAGACTGGGATTTAACTCCATTTCTGATGTGAAAGACACAGCAGTGTTCTCATCCATTTATCACACTCTGCTTTAGAACAAGAAGCATGCTCTTGCTTTCTAGAGTCTCTAAGACAGCAGGAAACGTGAGTGTGCGGAGAACAAAAGAACGGTGTTTCCTACGCATACGGGCCATATCTGGTTCATCTCTGCTTCTGAAACTGACACCAAGCACAGGTCCTGTCACATCCAATGCTTTTCAATTAAGAGCGAGAAACGTGTGAGCTTCGTGTATGATGTGGACGTTTTGAGCTGTAAAGTAACTGCCCTTACCTGAAACGAAGTCTTGCTTGTAGGAAGACACAGAGCATGGGATTTATCTCCATTTCTGCAGTGAAACACACAGCAGAGTTATCATCCATTGAACACACTCTGCTTTAGAGCAAGAAGCACGCCCTTGCTTTCTTGAGTCTGTAATACAGCAGGAAACGTGATTGTGCTCAGAAAAAATGAACTGTGTTTCCTACACATACGGACCATATCTAGTTCAACAACCTTCTGAAACTGAAACAAACCACAGGTCCTCTAACATCCAATGCTGGTCAGTTAAGATGAGAAACGTGTGAGCTTCGTGAACGAGGTAGTTTTTTGAGGTGTAAAGAAACTGCCCTTACCTGAAATGAAGTCTTGCTTGTAGGAAGACTCAGAGTATGGGATTTAACACCATTTCTGAAGGGAAACACACAGCATAGTTCTCATCCATGGATCACACTCCGCTTTAGAGCGCGAAGCATGCTCTTGCTTTCTTGAGTGTCTAATACAGCAGGAAATCTGACTGTGCCCAGAACAAAGAACGGTGTTTCCTACACATACGGACCATATCTAGTTCAACAACCTTCTGAAAATGAAACAAACCACAGGTCCTCTAACATCCAATGCTTGTCAGTTAAGATGAGAAACGTGTGAGCTTCGTGAACGATGTAGTTCGTTTGAGCAGAAAAGTGACTGCCCTTACCTGAAACGAAGTCTTGCTTGTAGGAAGACTCAGAGCCTGGGATTTAACTCCATTTCTGAAGGGAAACACACCGCAGTGTTCTCATCTATTGATCACACTCTGCTTTAGAACAAGAAGCACGCTCTTGCTTTCTTGAGTCTCTAATACAGAAGGAAACGTGATTGTGCTCAGAACAAATGAACTGTGTTTCCTACACATACGGACCATATCTAGTTCAACTACCTTCTGAATCTGAAACAAACCAGAGTTCCTCTAACATCCAATGCTTGTCAGTTAAGATGAGAAACGTCTGAGCTTCATGAACGAGGTAGTTCGTTTGAGTTGTAAAGAAACTGCCCTTACCTGAAATGAAGTCTTGCTTATAGGAAGACTCAGAGCATGGGATTTAACTCCTTTCTGAAGTGAAACACACTGCAGTGTTCTCAACCATTGATCACACTCCGCTTTAGAGCAAGAAGCACGCTATTGCTTTCTAGAGTCTCTAATACAGCAGGAAACGTGATTATGCACAGAACAAATGAACTGTGTTTCCTACACATACAGACCATATCATGTTCAACTCTGCTTCTGAAACTGACACAAAGCCCAGGTCCTGTCACATCCAATGCTTTTCAATTAAGAGGGAGAAACGTGTCAGCTTCGTGTACGATGTAGATCTTTTGAGCTGTAAAGTAACTGCCCTTACCTGAAACGACGTCTTGCTTGCAGGAAGACACAGAGCATGGGATTTATCTCCATTTCTGAAGTGAAACACACAGCAGAGTTATCATCCATTGATCACACTCTGCTTTAGAGCAAGAAGCACGCTCTTGCTTTCTAGAGTCTATAATACAGCCAGAAACGTGATTGTGCTCAGAACAATTGAACTGTTTCTCCTACACATATGGACCATATCTACTTCAACAACCTTCTGAAACTGAAACAAACCACAGGTCCTCTAACATCCAATGCTTCTCAGTTAAGATGAGAAACGTGTGAGCTTCGTGAACGATGTAATTCGTTTGAGCAGAAAAGTGACTGCCCTTACCTGAAACGAAGTCTTGCTTGTAGGAAGACTCAGAGCCTGGGATTTAACTCCATTTCTGAAGGGAAACACACCGCAGTGTTCTCATCTATTGATCACACTCTGCTTTAGAACAAGAAGCACGCTCTTGCTTTCTTGAGTCTCTAATACAGAAGGAAACGTGATTGTGCTCAGAACAAATGAACTGTGTTTCCTACACATACGGACCATATCTAGTTCAACAACCTTCTGAAACTGAAACAAACCACAGGTCCTCTAACATCCAATGCTTGTCAGTTAAGATGAGAAATGTCTGAGCTTCATGAACGAGGTAGTTCGTTTGAGCTGTAAAGAAACTGCCCTTACCTGAAATGAAGTCTTGCTTGTAGGAAGACTCAGAGCATGGGATTTAACTCCTTTCTGAAGTGAAACACACTGCAGTGTTCTCATCCATTGATCGCACTCCGCTTTAGAGCGAGAAGCACGCTATTGCTTTCTAGAGTCTCTAATACAGCAGGAAAGGTGATTATGCACAGAACAAATGAACTGTGTTTCCTACACATACAGACCATATCATGTTCAACTCTGCTTCTGAAACTGACGCAAAGCCCAGGTCCTGTCACATCCAATGCTTTTCAATTAAGAGGGAGAAACGTGTGAGCTTCGTGTACGATGTAGATCTTTTGAGCTGTAAAGTAACTGCCCTTACCTGAAACGACGTCTTGCTTGCAGGAAGACACAGAGCATGGGATTTATCTCCATTTCTGCAGTGAAACACACAGCAGAGTTATCATCCATTGAACACACTCTGCTTTAGAGCAAGAAGCACGCTCTTGCTTTCTAGAGTCTCTAATACAGCAGGAAATCTGACTGTGCCCAGAACAAAAGAATGGTGTTTCCTACATATACGGACCATATGTAGTCCAAATCTGCTTCTGGAACTGATACAAAGCACTGGTCCTCTAACATCCAATGCTTGTCAGTTCAGGGGAGAAACGTGTGAGCTTCGTGAATGATGTAGTTCGTTTGAGCAGAAAAGTGACTGCCCTTACCCGAAATGAACTCTTGCTTGTAGGAAGACTCAGAGACTGGGATTTAACTCCATTTCTGATGTGAAAGACACAGCAGTGTTCTCATCCATTTATCACACTCTGCTTTAGAACAAGAAGCATGCTCTTGCTTTCTAGAGTCTCTAAGACAGCAGGAAACGTGAGTGTGCGGAGAACAAAAGAACGGTGTTTCCTACGCATACGGGCCATATCTGGTTCATCTCTGCTTCTGAAACTGACACCAAGCACAGGTCCTGTCACATCCAATGCTTTTCAATTAAGAGCGAGAAACGTGTGAGCTTCGTGTATGATGTGGACGTTTTGAGCTGTAAAGTAACTGCCCTTACCTGAAACGAAGTCTTGCTTGTAGGAAGACACAGAGCATGGGATTTATCTCCATTTCTGCAGTGAAACACACAGCAGAGTTATCATCCATTGAACACACTCTGCTTTAGAGCAAGAAGCACGCTCTTGCTTTCTAGAGTCTCTAATACAGCAGGAAATCTGACTGTGCCCAGAACAAAAGAATGGTGTTTCCTACATATACGGACCATATGTAGTCCAAATCTGCTTCTGGAACTGATACAAAGCACTGGTCCTCTAACATCCAATGCTTGTCAGTTCAGGGGAGAAACGTGTGAGCTTCGTGAATGATGTAGTTCGTTTGAGCAGAAAAGTGACTGCCCTTACCCGAAATGAACTCTTGCTTGTAGGAAGACTCAGAGACTGGGATTTAACTCCATTTCTGATGTGAAAGACACAGCAGTGTTCTCATCCATTTATCACACTCTGCTTTAGAACAAGAAGCATGCTCTTGCTTTCTAGAGTCTCTAAGACAGCAGGAAACGTGAGTGTGCGGAGAACAAAAGAACGGTGTTTCCTACGCATACGGGCCATATCTGGTTCATCTCTGCTTCTGAAACTGACACCAAGCACAGGTCCTGTCACATCCAATGCTTTTCAATTAAGAGCGAGAAACGTGTGAGCTTCGTGTATGATGTGGACGTTTTGAGCTGTAAAGTAACTGCCCTTACCTGAAACGAAGTCTTGCTTGTAGGAAGACACAGAGCATGGGATTTATCTCCATTTCTGCAGTGAAACACACAGCAGAGTTATCATCCATTGAACACACTCTGCTTTAGAGCAAGAAGCACGCCCTTGCTTTCTTGAGTCTGTAATACAGCAGGAAACGTGATTGTGCTCAGAAAAAATGAACTGTGTTTCCTACACATACGGACCATATCTAGTTCAACAACCTTCTGAAACTGAAACAAACCACAGGTCCTCTAACATCCAATGCTGGTCAGTTAAGATGAGAAACGTGTGAGCTTCGTGAACGAGGTAGTTTTTTGAGGTGTAAAGAAACTGCCCTTACCTGAAATGAAGTCTTGCTTGTAGGAAGACTCAGAGTATGGGATTTAACACCATTTCTGAAGGGAAACACACAGCATAGTTCTCATCCATGGATCACACTCCGCTTTAGAGCGCGAAGCATGCTCTTGCTTTCTTGAGTGTCTAATACAGCAGGAAATCTGACTGTGCCCAGAACAAAGAACGGTGTTTCCTACACATACGGACCATATCTAGTTCAACAACCTTCTGAAAATGAAACAAACCACAGGTCCTCTAACATCCAATGCTTGTCAGTTAAGATGAGAAACGTGTGAGCTTCGTGAACGATGTAGTTCGTTTGAGCAGAAAAGTGACTGCCCTTACCTGAAACGAAGTCTTGCTTGTAGGAAGACTCAGAGCCTGGGATTTAACTCCATTTCTGAAGGGAAACACACCGCAGTGTTCTCATCTATTGATCACACTCTGCTTTAGAACAAGAAGCACGCTCTTGCTTTCTTGAGTCTCTAATACAGAAGGAAACGTGATTGTGCTCAGAACAAATGAACTGTGTTTCCTACACATACGGACCATATCTAGTTCAACTACCTTCTGAATCTGAAACAAACCAGAGTTCCTCTAACATCCAATGCTTGTCAGTTAAGATGAGAAACGTCTGAGCTTCATGAACGAGGTAGTTCGTTTGAGTTGTAAAGAAACTGCCCTTACCTGAAATGAAGTCTTGCTTATAGGAAGACTCAGAGCATGGGATTTAACTCCTTTCTGAAGTGAAACACACTGCAGTGTTCTCAACCATTGATCACACTCCGCTTTAGAGCAAGAAGCACGCTATTGCTTTCTAGAGTCTCTAATACAGCAGGAAACGTGATTATGCACAGAACAAATGAACTGTGTTTCCTACACATACAGACCATATCATGTTCAACTCTGCTTCTGAAACTGACACAAAGCCCAGGTCCTGTCACATCCAATGCTTTTCAATTAAGAGGGAGAAACGTGTCAGCTTCGTGTACGATGTAGATCTTTTGAGCTGTAAAGTAACTGCCCTTACCTGAAACGACGTCTTGCTTGCAGGAAGACACAGAGCATGGGATTTATCTCCATTTCTGAAGTGAAACACACAGCAGAGTTATCATCCATTGATCACACTCTGCTTTAGAGCAAGAAGCACGCTCTTGCTTTCTAGAGTCTATAATACAGCCAGAAACGTGATTGTGCTCAGAACAATTGAACTGTTTCTCCTACACATATGGACCATATCTACTTCAACAACCTTCTGAAACTGAAACAAACCACAGGTCCTCTAACATCCAATGCTTCTCAGTTAAGATGAGAAACGTGTGAGCTTCGTGAACGATGTAATTCGTTTGAGCAGAAAAGTGACTGCCCTTACCTGAAACGAAGTCTTGCTTGTAGGAAGACTCAGAGCCTGGGATTTAACTCCATTTCTGAAGGGAAACACACCGCAGTGTTCTCATCTATTGATCACACTCTGCTTTAGAACAAGAAGCACGCTCTTGCTTTCTTGAGTCTCTAATACAGAAGGAAACGTGATTGTGCTCAGAACAAATGAACTGTGTTTCCTACACATACGGACCATATCTAGTTCAACAACCTTCTGAAACTGAAACAAACCACAGGTCCTCTAACATCCAATGCTTGTCAGTTAAGATGAGAAATGTCTGAGCTTCATGAACGAGGTAGTTCGTTTGAGCTGTAAAGAAACTGCCCTTACCTGAAATGAAGTCTTGCTTGTAGGAAGACTCAGAGCATGGGATTTAACTCCTTTCTGAAGTGAAACACACTGCAGTGTTCTCATCCATTGATCGCACTCCGCTTTAGAGCGAGAAGCACGCTATTGCTTTCTAGAGTCTCTAATACAGCAGGAAAGGTGATTATGCACAGAACAAATGAACTGTGTTTCCTACACATACAGACCATATCATGTTCAACTCTGCTTCTGAAACTGACGCAAAGCCCAGGTCCTGTCACATCCAATGCTTTTCAATTAAGAGGGAGAAACGTGTGAGCTTCGTGTACGATGTAGATCTTTTGAGCTGTAAAGTAACTGCCCTTACCTGAAACGACGTCTTGCTTGCAGGAAGACACAGAGCATGGGATTTATCTCCATTTCTGAAGTGAAACACACAGCAGAGTTATCATCCATTGATCACACTCTGCTTTAGAGCAAGAAGCACGCTCTTGCTTTCTAGAGTCTCTAATACAGCCGGAAACGTGATTGTGCTCAGAACAATTGAACTGTTTTTCCTACACATATGGACCATATCTACTTCAACAACCTTCTGGAACTGAAACAAACCACAGGTCCTCTAACATCCAATGCTTGTCAGTTAAGATGAGAAACGATGAGCTTCGTGAACGATGTACATTGTTTGAGCTGTAAAGAAACTGCCCTTACCTGAAACGAAGTCTTGCTTGTAGGAAGACACAGAGCATGGGATTTAACTCCATTTCTGAAGGGAAACACACAGCATAGTTCTCATCCATGGATCACACTCCCCTTAGAGCGCGAAGTACGCTCTTGCTTTCTAGAGACTCTAATACATCAGGAAATCTGAGTGTGCCCAGAACAAAAGAACGGTGTTTCCTACACATACGGACCATATCTAGTTCAACTCTGCATCTGAAACTGAAACAAACCACAGGTCCTCTAACATCCTATGCTTGTCAGTTAAGATGAGAAACGTGTGTGGTTCGGGAATGATGTAGTTCGTTTGAGCTGAAAAGTGACTTCCCTTACCTGAAACGGAGTCTTCCTTGTAGGAAGACACAGAGCCTAGGATTTAACTCCATTTCTGAAGGGAAACACACAGCACAGTTATCATCCATGGATCACACTCTGCTTTAGAGCAAGAAGAACGCTCTTGCTTTCTCTAGTCTCTAATACAGCAGGAAACTTGAGTGTGCTCAGAACAAAAGAAAGGTGTTTCCTACACATACGGACCATATCTAGTTCAACACTGCTCCTGAAACTGAAACAAACAACAGGTCCTCTAACATCCAATGCATGTCAGTTAAGATGAGAAACGTGTGAGCTTTGTGAACGAAGTAGTTCATTTGAGCTCTAAAGAACCTGCCCTTACCTGAAACGAAGTCTTGCTTGTAGGAAGACTCAGAGCCTGGGATTTAACTCCATTTCTGAAGTGAAACACACAGCAGAGTTCTCATCCACTGATCACTCTCTGCTTTACAGTGAGAAGCACGCTCTTGCTTTCCAGATTCTCTAA
The DNA here is from genome assembly GCA_949786385.1 of Onychomys leucogaster. Taxonomy (NCBI): domain Eukaryota; kingdom Metazoa; phylum Chordata; class Mammalia; order Rodentia; family Cricetidae; genus Onychomys; species Onychomys leucogaster. Next base: position 1,143,301 of record CATKUP010000143.1, read on the forward strand.
GACAGCAGGAAACGTGAGTGTGCTGAGAACAAAAGAACGGTGTTTCCTACACATACGGACCATATCTAGTCCAACTCTGCTTCTGAAATTGGTACAAAGCACTGGCCCTCTTACATCTACTGCTTGTCAGTTAAGATGAGAAACGTGTGATCTTTGTGAATGATGTAGTTCGTTTGAGCAGAAAAGTAACTGCCCTTACCTGAAACAAACTCTTGCTTGTAGGAAGACTCAGAGCCTGGGATTTAACTCCATTTCTGAAGTGAAAGACACAGCAGAGTTCTCATCCATTGATCACACTCTGCTTTAGAACAAGAAGCACGCTCTTGCTTTCTAGATTCTCTAAGACAGCAGGAAACGTGAGTGTGCGGGGAACAAAAGAACGGTGTTTCCTACACATACGGACCATGTCTGGTTCAACTCTGCTTCTGAAACTGACACAAAGCACAGGTCCTGTCACATCCAATGCTTTTCAATTAAGAGCGAGAAACGTGTGAGCTTCGTGTACGATGTAGATCTTTTGAGCTGTAAAGTAACTGCCCTTACCTGAAAGGAAGTCTTGCTTGTAGGAAGACACAGAGCATGGGATTTATCTCCATTTCTGCAGTGAAACACACAGCAGAGTTATCATCCATTGAACACACTCTGCTTTAGAGCAAGAAGCACGCTCTTGCTTTCTAGAGTCTCTAATACAGCAGGAAATCTGACTGTGCCCAGAACAAAAGAATGGTGTTTCCTACATATACGGACCATATGTAGTCCAAATCTGCTTCTGGAACTGATACAAAGCACTGGTCCTCTAACATCCAATGCTTGTCAGTTCAGGGGAGAAACGTGTGAGCTTCGTGAATGATGTAGTTCGTTTGAGCAGAAAAGTGACTGCCCTTACCCGAAATGAACTCTTGCTTGTAGGAAGACTCAGAGACTGGGATTTAACTCCATTTCTGATGTGAAAGACACAGCAGTGTTCTCATCCATTTATCACACTCTGCTTTAGAACAAGAAGCATGCTCTTGCTTTCTAGAGTCTCTAAGACAGCAGGAAACGTGAGTGTGCGGAGAACAAAAGAACGGTGTTTCCTACGCATACGGACCATATCTGGTTCATCTCTGCTTCTGAAACTGACACCAAGCACAGGTCCTGTCACATCCAATGCTTTTCAATTAAGAGCGAGAAACGTGTGAGCTTCGTGTATGATGTGGACGTTTTGAGCTATAAAGTAACTGCCCTTACCTGAAACGAAGTCTTGCTTGTAGGAAGACACAGAGCATGGGATTTATCTCCATTTCTGCAGTGAAACACACAGCAGAGTTATCATCCATTGAACACACTCTGCTTTAGAGCAAGAAGCACGCCCTTGCTTTCTTGAGTCTGTAATACAGCAGGAAACGTGATTGTGCTCAGAAAAAATGAACTGTGTTTCCTACACATACGGACCATATCTAGTTCAACAACCTTCTGAAACTGAAACAAACCACAGGTCCTCTAACATCCAATGCTGGTCAGTTAAGATGAGAAACGTGTGAGCTTCGTGAACGAGGTAGTTTTTTGAGCTGTAAAGAAACTGCCCTTACCTGAAATGAAGTCTTGCTTGTAGGAAGACTCAGAGTATGGGATTTAACACCATTTCTGAAGGGAAACACACAGCATAGTTCTCATCCATGGATCACACTCCGCTTTAGAGCGCGAAGCATGCTCTTGCTTTCTTGAGTGTCTAATACAGCAGGAAATCTGACTGTGCCCAGAACAAAGAACGGTGTTTCCTACACATACGGACCATATCTAGTTCAACCACCTTCTGAAAATGAAACAAACCACAGGTCCTCTAACATCCAATGCTTGTCAGTTAAGATGAGAAACGTGTGAGCTTCGTGAACGATGTAGTTCGTTTGAGCAGAAAAGTGACTGCCCTTACCTGAAACGAAGTCTTGCTTGTAGGAAGACTCAGAGCCTGGGATTTAACTCCATTTCTGAAGGGAAACACACCGCAGTGTTCTCATCTATTGATCACACTCTGCTTTAGAACAAGAAGCACGCTCTTGCTTTCTTGAGTCTCTAATACAGAAGGAAACGTGATTGTGCTCAGAACAAATGAACTGTGTTTCCTACACATACGGACCATATCTAGTTCAACAACCTTCTGAATCTGAAACAAACCAGAGTTCCTCTAACATCCAATGCTTGTCAGTTAAGATGAGAAACGTCTGAGCTTCATGAACGAGGTAGTTCGTTTGAGTTGTAAAGAAACTGCCCTTACCTGAAATGAAGTCTTGCTTATAGGAAGACTCAGAGCATGGGATTTAACTCCTTTCTGAAGTGAAACACACTGCAGTGTTCTCAACCATTGATCACACTCCGCTTTAGAGCGAGAAGCACGCTATTGCTTTCTAGAGTCTCTAATACAGCAGGAAACGTGATTATGCACAGAACAAATGAACTGTGTTTCCTACACATACAGACCATATCATGTTCAACTCTGCTTCTGAAACTGACACAAAGCCCAGGTCCTGTCACATCCAATGCTTTTCAATTAAGAGGGAGAAACGTGTGAGCTTCGTGTACGATGTAGATCTTTTGAGCTGTAAAGTAACTGCCCTTACCTGAAACGACGTCTTGCTTGCAGGAAGACACAGAGCATGGGATTTATCTCCATTTCTGAAGTGAAACACACAGCAGAGTTATCATCCATGGATCACACTCTGCTTTAGAGCAAGAAGAACGCTCTTGCTTTCTCTAGTCTCTAATACAGCAGGAAACTTGAGTGTGCTCAGAACAAAAGAAAGGTGTTTCCTACACATACGGACCATATCTAGTTCAACACTGCTCCTGAAACTGAAACAAACAACAGGTCCTCTAACATCCAATGCATGTCAGTTAAGATGAGAAACGTGTGAGCTTTGTGAACGAAGTAGTTCATTTGAGCTCTAAAGAACCTGCCCTTACCTGAAACGAAGTCTTGCTTGTAGGAAGACTCAGAGCCTGGGATTTAACTCCATTTCTGAAGTGAAACACACAGCAGAGTTCTCATCCACTGATCACTCTCTGCTTTACAGTGAGAAGCACGCTCTTGCTTTCCAGATTCTCTAAGACAGCAGGAAACGTGAGTGTGCTGAGAACAAAAGAACGGTGTTTCCTACACATACGGACCATATCTAGTCCAACTCTGCTTCTGAAATTGGTACAAAGCACTGGCCCTCTTACATCTACTGCTTGTCAGTTAAGATGAGAAACGTGTGATCTTTGTGAATGATGTAGTTCGTTTGAGCAGAAAAGTAACTGCCCTTACCTGAAACAAACTCTTGCTTGTAGGAAGACACAGACCATGGGATTTATCTCCATTTCTGCAGTGAAACACACAGCAGAGTTATCATCCATTGAACACACTCTGCTTTAGAGCAAGAAGCACGCTCTTGCTTTCTAGAGTCTATAATACAGCCAGAAATGTGATTGTGCTCAGAACAATTGAACTGTTTTTCCTACACATATGGACCATATCTACTTCAACAACCTTCTGAAACTGAAACAAACCACAGGTCCTCTAACATCCAATGCTTGTCAGTTAAGATGAGAAACGATGAGCTTCGTGAACGATGTACATTGTTTGAGCTGTAAAGAAACTGCCCTTACCTGAAATGAAGTCTTGCTTGTAGGAAGACACAGAGCATGGGATTTAACTCCATTTCTGAAGGGAAACACACAGCATAGTTCTCATCCATGGATCACACTCCCCTTAGAGCGTGAACTACGCTCTTGCTTTCTAGAGTCTCTAATACATCAGGAAATCTGAGTGTGCCCAGAACAAAAGAACGGTGTTTCCTACACATACGGACCATATCTAGTTCAACTCTGCATCTGAAACTGAAACAAACCACAGGTCCTCTAACATCCTATGCTTGTCAGTTAAGATGAGAAACGTGTGTGGTTCGGGAATGATGTAGTTCGTTTGAGCTGAAAAGTGACTTCCCTTACCTGAAACGGAGTCTTCCTTGTAGGAAGACACAGAGCCTAGGATTTAACTCCATTTCTGAAGGGAAACACACAGCACAGTTATCATCCATGGATCACACTCTGCTTTAGAGCAAGAAGAACGCTCTTGCTTTCTCTAGTCTCTAATACAGCAGGAAACTTGAGTGTGCTCAGAACAAAAGAAAGGTGTTTCCTACACATACGGACCATATCTAGTTCAACACTGCTCCTGAAACTGAAACAAAAAACAGGTCCTCTAACATCCAATGCATGTCAGTTAAGATGAGAAACGTGTGAGCTTTGTGAACGAAGTAGTTCATTTGAGCTCTAAAGAACCTGCCCTTACCTGAAACGAAGTCTTGCTTGTAGGAAGACTCAGAGCCTGGGATTTAACTCCATTTCTGAAGTGAAACACACAGCAGAGTTCTCATCCACTGATCACTCTCTGCTTTACAGTGAGAAGCACGCTCTTGCTTTCTAGATTCTCTAAGACAGCAGGAAACGTGAGTGTGCTGAGAACAAAAGAACGGTGTTTCCTACACATATGGACCATATCTGGTTCAACTCTGCTTCTGAAATTTATACAAAGCACTGGCCCCCTTACATCTACTGCTTGTCAGTTAAGATGAGAAACGTGTGATCTTTGTGAATGATGTAGTTCGTTTGAGCAGAAAAGTGACTGCCCTTACCTGAAACGAAGTCTTGCTTGTAGGAAGACACAGAGCATGGGATTTATCTCCATTTCTGCAGGGAAACACACCGCATAGTTCTCATCCATGGATCACACTCTGCTTTAGAGCGAGAAGCACGCTCTTGCTTTCTAGAGTCTCTAATACAGCAGGAAACGTGAGTGTGCGGAGAACAAAAGAACGGTGTTTCCTACACATACGGACCATGTCTGGTTCAACTCTGCTTCTGAAACTGACACAAAGCACAGGTCCTGTCACATCCAATGCTTTTCAATTAAGAGTGAGAAACGTGTGAGCTTCGTGTACGATGTAGATCTTTTGAGCTGTAAAGTAACTGCCCTTACCTGAAACGAAGTCTTGCTTGTAGGAAGACAAAGACCATGGGATTTATCTCCATTTCTGCAGTGAAACACACAGCAGAGTTATCATCCATTGAACACACTCTGCTCTAGAGCAAGAAGCACGCTCTTGCTTTCTTGAGTCTCTAATACAGCAGGAAACGTGATTGTGCTCAGAACAAATGAACTGTTTCCTAAACATACGGTCCATATCTAGTTCAACAACCTTCTGAAACTGAATCAAACCACAGGTCCTCTAACATCCAATGCTTGTCAGTTAAGATGAGAAACGTGTGAGCTTCGTGAACGGGGTAGTTTTTTGAGCTGTAAAGAAACTGCCCTTACCTGAAATGAAGCCTTGCTTGTAGAAAGACTCAGAGTATGGGATTTAACTCCATTTCTGAAGGGAAACACACAGCATAGTTCTCATCCATGGATCACACTCCGCTTTTGAGTGCGAAGCATGCTCTTGCTTTCTAGAGTCTCTAATACAGCAGGAAATCTGAGTGTGCCCAGAACAAAAGAACGGTGTTTCCTACACATACGGACCATATGTAGTCAAAATCTGCTTCTGAAACTGATACAAAGCACTGGTCCTCTAACATCCAATGCTTGTCTGTTAAGATGAGAAACGTGTGAGCTCAGTGAACGATGTGGTTCGTTTGAGTTGAAAAGTGACTGCCCTTACCTGAAATGAAGTCTTGCTTGTAGGAAGACTCAGAGCCTGGGATTTAACTCCATTTCTGAAGGGAAACACACAGCATAGTTCTCATCCATGGATCACACTCTGCTTTAGAGCGAGAAGCACGCTCTTGCTTTCTAGAGTCTCTAATACAGCAGGAAATGTGATTATGCTCAGAACTTATGAACTGTGTTTCCTACACATATGGACCATATCTGGTTCAACTCTGCTTCTGAAACTGACTCAAAGCACAGGTCCTGTCACATCGATTGCTTTTCAATTAAGAGCGAGAAACGTGTGAGCTTCGTGTATGATGTAGATGTTTTGAGGTGTAAAGTAACTGCACTTACCTGAAACGAAGTCTTGCTTGTAGGAAGACACAGAGCATGGGATTTATCTCCATTTCTGCAGTGAAACACACAGCAGAGTTATCATGCATTGAACACACTCTGCTTTAGAGCAAGAAGCACGCCCTTGCTTTCTTGAGTCTCTAATACAGCACTAAACGTGATTGTGCTCAGAACAAATGAACTGTGTTTCCTACACATACGGACCATATCTAGTTCAACAACCTTCTGAAACTGAAACAAACCACAGGTCCTCTAACATCCAATGCTTGTCAGTTAAGATGAGAAACGTGTGAGCTTTGTGAACGAAGTAGTTCATTTGAGCTCTAAAGAACCTGCCCTTACCTGAAACGAAGTCTTGCTTGTAGGAAAACACAGAGCCTGGGATTTAACTCCATTTCTTAAGGGAAACACACCGCATAGTTCTCATCCATGGATCACACTCTGCTTTAGAGCGAGAAGCACGCTCTTGCTTTCTAGAGTCTCTAATACAGCAGGAAACGTGAGTGTGCGGAGAACAAAGAACGGTGTTTCCTACACATACGGACCATGTCTGGTTCAACTCTGCTTCTGAAACTGACACAAAGCACAGGTCCTGTCACATCCAATGCTTTTCAATTAAGAGTGAGAAACGTGTGAGCTTCGTGTACGATGTAGATCTTTTGAGCTGTAAAGTAAATGCCCTTACCTGAAACGAAGTCTTGCTTGTAGGAAGACACAGACCATGGGATTTATCTCCATTTCTGCAGTGAAACACACAGCAGAGTTATCATCCATTGAACACACTCTGCTCTAGAGCAAGAAGCACGCTCTTGCTTTCTTGAGTCTCTAATACAGCAGGAAACGTGATTGTGCTCAGAACAAATGAACTGTGTTTCCTAAACATACGGTCCATATCTAGTTCAACAACCTTCTGAAACTGAAACAAACCACAGGTCCTCTAACATCCAATGCTTGTCAGTTAAGATGAGAAACGTGTGAGCTTCGTGAACGGGGTAGTTTTTTGAGCTGTAAAGAAACTGCCCTTACCTGAAATGAAGCCTTGCTTGTAGAAAGACTCAGAGTATGGGATTTAACTCCATTTCTGAAGGGAAACACACAGCATAGTTCTCATTCATGGATCACACTCCACTTTTGAGTGCGAAGCATGCTCTTGCTTTCTAGAGTCTCTAATACAGCAGGAAATCTGAGTGTGCCCAGAACAAAAGAACGGTGTTTCCTACACATACGGACCATATGTAGTCAAAATCTGCTTCTGAAACTGATACAAAGCACTGGTCCTCTAACATCCAATGCTTTTCAATTAAGAGCGAGAAACGTGTGAGCTTCGTGTACGATGTAGATCTTTTGAGCTGTAAAGTAACTGCCCTTACCTGAAAGGAAGTCTTGCTTGTAGGAAGACACAGAGCATGGGATTTATCTCCATTTCTGCAGTGAAACACACAGCAGAGTTATCATCCATTGAACACACTCTGCTTTAGAGCAAGAAGCACGCTCTTGCTTTCTAGAGTCTCTAATACAGCAGGAAATCTGACTGTGCCCAGAACAAAAGAATGGTGTTTCCTACATATACGGACCATATGTAGTCCAAATCTGCTTCTGGAACTGATACAAAGCACTGGTCCTCTAACATCCAATGCTTGTCAGTTCAGGGGAGGAACGTGTGAGCTTCGTGAATGATGTAGTTCGTTTGAGCAGAAAAGTGACTGCCCTTACCCGAAATGAACTCTTGCTTGTAGGAAGACTCAGAGACTGGGATTTAACTCCATTTCTGATGTGAAAGACACAGCAGTGTTCTCATCCATTTATCACACTCTGCTTTAGAACAAGAAGCATGCTCTTGCTTTCTAGAGTCTCTAAGACAGCAGGAAACGTGAGTGTGCGGAGAACAAAAGAACGGTGTTTCCTACGCATACGGGCCATATCTGGTTCATCTCTGCTTCTGAAACTGACACCAAGCACAGGTCCTGTCACATCCAATGCTTTTCAATTAAGAGCGAGAAACGTGTGAGCTTCGTGTATGATGTGGACGTTTTGAGCTGTAAAGTAACTGCCCTTACCTGAAACGAAGTCTTGCTTGTAGGAAGACACAGAGCATGGGATTTATCTCCATTTCTGCAGTGAAACACACAGCAGAGTTATCATCCATTGAACACACTCTGCTTTAGAGCAAGAAGCACGCCCTTGCTTTCTTGAGTCTGTAATACAGCAGGAAACGTGATTGTGCTCAGAAAAAATGAACTGTGTTTCCTACACATACGGACCATATCTAGTTCAACAACCTTCTGAAACTGAAACAAACCACAGGTCCTCTAACATCCAATGCTGGTCAGTTAAGATGAGAAACGTGTGAGCTTCGTGAACGAGGTAGTTTTTTGAGCTGTAAAGAAACTGCCCTTACCTGAAATGAAGTCTTGCTTGTAGGAAGACTCAGAGTATGGGATTTAACACCATTTCTGAAGGGAAACACACAGCATAGTTCTCATCCATGGATCACACTCCGCTTTAGAGCGCGAAGCATGCTCTTGCTTTCTTGAGTGTCTAATACAGCAGGAAATCTGAGTGTGCCCAGAACAAAAGAACGGTGTTTCCTACACATACGGACCATATGTAGTCAAAATCTGCTTCTGAAACTGATACAAAGCACTGGTCCTCTAACATCCAATGCTTGTCTGTTAAGATGAGAAACGTGTGAGCTCAGTGAACGATGTGGTTCGTTTGAGTTGAAAAGTGACTGCCCTTACCTGAAATGAAGTCTTGCTTGTAGGAAGACTCAGAGCCTGGGATTTAACTCCATTTCTGAAGGGAAACACACAGCATAGTTCTCATCCATGGATCACACTCTGCTTTAGAGCGAGAAGCACGCTCTTGCTTTCTAGAGTCTCTAATACAGCAGGAAATGTGATTATGCTCAGAACTTATGAACTGTGTTTCCTACACATATGGACCATATCTGGTTCAACTCTGCTTCTGAAACTGACTCAAAGCACAGGTCCTGTCACATCGATTGCTTTTCAATTAAGAGCGAGAAACGTGTGAGCTTCGTGTATGATGTAGATGTTTTGAGGTGTAAAGTAACTGCACTTACCTGAAACGAAGTCTTGCTTGTAGGAAGACACAGAGCATGGGATTTATCTCCATTTCTGCAGTGAAACACACAGCAGAGTTATCATGCATTGAACACACTCTGCTTTAGAGCAAGAAGCACGCCCTTGCTTTCTTGAGTCTCTAATACAGCACTAAACGTGATTGTGCTCAGAACAAATGAACTGTGTTTCCTACACATACGGACCATATCTAGTTCAACAACCTTCTGAAACTGAAACAAACCACAGGTCCTCTAACATCCAATGCTTGTCAGTTAAGATGAGAAACGTGTGAGCTTTGTGAACGAAGTAGTTCATTTGAGCTCTAAAGAACCTGCCCTTACCTGAAACGAAGTCTTGCTTGTAGGAAAACACAGAGCCTGGGATTTAACTCCATTTCTTAAGGGAAACACACCGCATAGTTCTCATCCATGGATCACACTCTGCTTTAGAGCGAGAAGCACGCTCTTGCTTTCTAGAGTCTCTAATACAGCAGGAAACGTGAGTGTGCGGAGAACAAAGAACGGTGTTTCCTACACATACGGACCATGTCTGGTTCAACTCTGCTTCTGAAACTGACACAAAGCACAGGTCCTGTCACATCCAATGCTTTTCAATTAAGAGTGAGAAACGTGTGAGCTTCGTGTACGATGTAGATCTTTTGAGCTGTAAAGTAAATGCCCTTACCTGAAACGAAGTCTTGCTTGTAGGAAGACACAGACCATGGGATTTATCTCCATTTCTGCAGTGAAACACACAGCAGAGTTATCATCCATTGAACACACTCTGCTCTAGAGCAAGAAGCACGCTCTTGCTTTCTTGAGACTCTAATACAGCAGGAAACGTGATTGTGCTCAGAACAAATGAACTGTGTTTCCTAAACATACGGTCCATATCTAGTTCAACAACCTTCTGAAACTGAAACAAACCACAGGTCCTCTAACATCCAATGCTTGTCAGTTAAGATGAGAAACGTGTGAGCTTCGTGAACGGGGTAGTTTTTTGAGCTGTAAAGAAACTGCCCTTACCTGAAATGAAGCCTTGCTTGTAGAAAGACTCAGAGTATGGGATTTAACTCCATTTCTGAAGGGAAACACACAGCATAGTTCTCATTCATGGATCACACTCCACTTTTGAGTGCGAAGCATGCTCTTGCTTTCTAGAGTCTCTAATACAGCAGGAAATCTGAGTGTGCCCAGAACAAAAGAACGGTGTTTCCTACACATACGGACCATATGTAGTCAAAATCTGCTTCTGAAACTGATACAAAGCACTGGTCCTCTAACATCCAATGCTTTTCAATTAAGAGCGAGAAACGTGTGAGCTTCGTGTACGATGTAGATCTTTTGAGCTGTAAAGTAACTGCCCTTACCTGAAAGGAAGTCTTGCTTGTAGGAAGACACAGAGCATGGGATTTATCTCCATTTCTGCAGTGAAACACACAGCAGAGTTATCATCCATTGAACACACTCTGCTTTAGAGCAAGAAGCACGCTCTTGCTTTCTAGAGTCTCTAATACAGCAGGAAATCTGACTGTGCCCAGAACAAAAGAATGGTGTTTCCTACATATACGGACCATATGTAGTCCAAATCTGCTTCTGGAACTGATACAAAGCACTGGTCCTCTAACATCCAATGCTTGTCAGTTCAGGGGAGAAACGTGTGAGCTTCGTGAATGATGTAGTTCGTTTGAGCAGAAAAGTGACTGCCCTTACCCGAAATGAACTCTTGCTTGTAGGAAGACTCAGAGACTGGGATTTAACTCCATTTCTGATGTGAAAGACACAGCAGTGTTCTCATCCATTTATCACACTCTGCTTTAGAACAAGAAGCATGCTCTTGCTTTCTAGAGTCTCTAAGACAGCAGGAAACGTGAGTGTGCGGAGAACAAAAGAACGGTGTTTCCTACGCATACGGGCCATATCTGGTTCATCTCTGCTTCTGAAACTGACACCAAGCACAGGTCCTGTCACATCCAATGCTTTTCAATTAAGAGCGAGAAACGTGTGAGCTTCGTGTATGATGTGGACGTTTTGAGCTGTAAAGTAACTGCCCTTACCTGAAACGAAGTCTTGCTTGTAGGAAGACACAGAGCATGGGATTTATCTCCATTTCTGCAGTGAAACACACAGCAGAGTTATCATCCATTGAACACACTCTGCTTTAGAGCAAGAAGCACGCCCTTGCTTTCTTGAGTCTGTAATACAGCAGGAAACGTGATTGTGCTCAGAAAAAATGAACTGTGTTTCCTACACATACGGACCATATCTAGTTCAACAACCTTCTGAAACTGAAACAAACCACAGGTCCTCTAACATCCAATGCTGGTCAGTTAAGATGAGAAACGTGTGAGCTTCGTGAACGAGGTAGTTTTTTGAGCTGTAAAGAAACTGCCCTTACCTGAAATGAAGTCTTGCTTGTAGGAAGACTCAGAGTATGGGATTTAACACCATTTCTGAAGGGAAACACACAGCATAGTTCTCATCCATGGATCACACTCCGCTTTAGAGCGCGAAGCATGCTCTTGCTTTCTTGAGTGTCTAATACAGCAGGAAATCTGACTGTGCCCAGAACAAAGAACGGTGTTTCCTACACATACGGACCATATCTAGTTCAACAACCTTCTGAAAATGAAACAAACCACAGGTCCTCTAACATCCAATGCTTGTCAGTTAAGATGAGAAACGTGTGAGCTTCGTGAACGATGTAGTTCGTTTGAGCAGAAAAGTGACTGCCCTTACCTGAAACGAAGTCTTGCTTGTAGGAAGACTCAGAGCCTGGGATTTAACTCCATTTCTGAAGGGAAACACACCGCAGTGTTCTCATCTATTGATCACACTCTGCTTTAGAACAAGAAGCACGCTCTTGCTTTCTTGAGTCTCTAATACAGAAGGAAACGTGAGTGTGCTCAGAACAAATGAACTGTGTTTCCTACACATACGGACCATATCTAGTTCAACAACCTTCTGAATCTGAAACAAACCAGAGTTCCTCTAACATCCAATGCTTGTCAGTTAAGATGAGAAACGTCTGAGCTTCATGAACGAGGTAGTTCGTTTGAGTTGTAAAGAAACTGCCCTTACCTGAAATGAAGTCTTGCTTATAGGAAGACTCAGAGCATGGGATTTAACTCCTTTCTGAAGTGAAACACACTGCAGTGTTCTCAACCATTGATCACACTCCGCTTTAGAGCGAGAAGCACGCTATTGCTTTCTAGAGTCTCTAATACAGCAGGAAACGTGATTATGCACAGAACAAATGAACTGTGTTTCCTACACATACAGACCATATCATGTTCAACTCTGCTTCTGAAACTGACACAAAGCCCAGGTCCTGTCACATCCAATGCTTTTCAATTAAGAGGGAGAAACGTGTGAGCTTCGTGTACGATGTAGATCTTTTGAGCTGTAAAGTAACTGCCCTTACCTGAAACGACGTCTTGCTTGCAGGAAGACACAGAGCATGGGATTTATCTCCATTTCTGAAGTGAAACACACAGCAGAGTTATCATCCATGGATCACACTCTGCTTTAGAGCAAGAAGAACGCTCTTGCTTTCTCTAGTCTCTAATACAGCAGGAAACTTGAGTGTGCTCAGAACAAAAGAAAGGTGTTTCCTACACATACGGACCATATCTAGTTCAACACTGCTCCTGAAACTGAAACAAACAACAGGTCCTCTAACATCCAATGCATGTCAGTTAAGATGAGAAACGTGTGAGCTTTGTGAACGAAGTAGTTCATTTGAGCTCTAAAGAACCTGCCCTTACCTGAAACGAAGTCTTGCTTGTAGGAAGACTCAGAGCCTGGGATTTAACTCCATTTCTGAAGTGAAACACACAGCAGAGTTCTCATCCACTGATCACTCTCTGCTTTACAGTGAGAAGCACGCTCTTGCTTTCCAGATTCTCTAAGACAGCAGGAAACGTGAGTGTGCTGAGAACAAAAGAACGGTGTTTCCTACACATACGGACCATATCTAGTCCAACTCTGCTTCTGAAATTGGTACAAAGCACTGGCCCTCTTACATCTACTGCTTGTCAGTTAAGATGAGAAACGTGTGATCTTTGTGAATGATGTAGTTCGTTTGAGCAGAAAAGTAACTGCCCTTACCTGAAACAAACTCTTGCTTGTAGGAAGACACAGACCATGGGATTTATCTCCATTTCTGCAGTGAAACACACAGCAGAGTTATCATCCATTGAACACACTCTGCTTTAGAGCAAGAAGCACGCTCTTGCTTTCTAGAGTCTATAATACAGCCAGAAATGTGATTGTGCTCAGAACAATTGAACTGTTTTTCCTACACATATGGACCATATCTACTTCAACAACCTTCTGAAACTGAAACAAACCACAGGTCCTCTAACATCCAATGCTTGTCAGTTAAGATGAGAAACGATGAGCTTCGTGAACGATGTACATTGTTTGAGCTGTAAAGAAACTGCCCTTACCTGAAATGAAGTCTTGCTTGTAGGAAGACACAGAGCATGGGATTTAACTCCATTTCTGAAGGGAAACACACAGCATAGTTCTCATCCATGGATCACACTCCCCTTAGAGCGTGAACTACGCTCTTGCTTTCTAGAGTCTCTAATACATCAGGAAATCTGAGTGTGCCCAGAACAAAAGAACGGTGTTTCCTACACATACGGACCATATCTAGTTCAACTCTGCATCTGAAACTGAAACAAACCACAGGTCCTCTAACATCCTATGCTTGTCAGTTAAGATGAGAAACGTGTGTGGTTCGGGAATGATGTAGTTCGTTTGAGCTGAAAAGTGACTTCCCTTACCTGAAACGGAGTCTTCCTTGTAGGAAGACACAGAGCCTAGGATTTAACTCCATTTCTGAAGGGAAACACACAGCACAGTTATCATCCATGGATCACACTCTGCTTTAGAGCAAGAAGAACGCTCTTGCTTTCTCTAGTCTCTAATACAGCAGGAAACTTGAGTGTGCTCAGAACAAAAGAAAGGTGTTTCCTACACATACGGACCATATCTAGTTCAACACTGCTCCTGAAACTGAAACAAAAAACAGGTCCTCTAACATCCAATGCATGTCAGTTAAGATGAGAAACGTGTGAGCTTTGTGAACGAAGTAGTTCATTTGAGCTCTAAAGAACCTGCCCTTACCTGAAACGAAGTCTTGCTTGTAGGAAGACTCAGAGCCTGGGATTTAACTCCATTTCTGAAGTGAAACACACAGCAGAGTTCTCATCCACTGATCACTCTCTGCTTTACAGTGAGAAGCACGCTCTTGCTTTCTAGATTCTCTAAGACAGCAGGAAACGTGAGTGTGCTGAGAACAAAAGAACGGTGTTTCCTACACATATGGACCATATCTGGTTCAACTCTGCTTCTGAAATTTATACAAAGCACTGGCCCCCTTACATCTACTGCTTGTCAGTTAAGATGAGAAACGTGTGATCTTTGTGAATGATGTAGTTCGTTTGAGCAGAAAAGTGACTGCCCTTACCTGAAACGAAGTCTTGCTTGTAGGAAGACACAGAGCATGGGATTTATCTCCATTTCTGCAGGGAAACACACCGCATAGTTCTCATCCATGGATCACACTCTGCTTTAGAGCGAGAAGCACGCTCTTGCTTTCTAGAGTCTCTAATACAGCAGGAAACGTGAGTGTGCGGAGAACAAAAGAACGGTGTTTCCTACACATACGGACCATGTCTGGTTCAACTCTGCTTCTGAAACTGACACAAAGCACAGGTCCTGTCACATCCAATGCTTTTCAATTAAGAGTGAGAAACGTGTGATCTTCGTGTACGATGTAGATCTTTTGAGCTGTAAAGTAACTGCCCTTACCTGAAACGAAGTCTTGCTTGTAGGAAGACAAAGACCATGGGATTTATCTCCATTTCTGCAGTGAAACACACAGCAGAGTTATCATCCATTGAACACACTCTGCTCTAGAGCAAGAAGCACGCTCTTGCTTTCTTGAGTCTCTAATACAGCAGGAAACGTGATTGTGCTCAGAACAAATGAACTGTGTTTCCTAAACATACGGTCCATATCTAGTTCAACAACCTTCTGAAACTGAATCAAACCACAGGTCCTCTAACATCCAATGCTTGTCAGTTAAGATGAGAAACGTGTGAGCTTCGTGAACGGGGTAGTTTTTTGAGCTGTAAAGAAACTGCCCTTACCTGAAATGAAGCCTTGCTTGTAGAAAGACTCAGAGTATGGGATTTAACTCCATTTCTGAAGGGAAACACACAGCATAGTTCTCATCCATGGATCACACTCCGCTTTTGAGTGCGAAGCATGCTCTTGCTTTCTAGAGTCTCTAATACAGCAGGAAATCTGAGTGTGCCCAGAACAAAAGAACGGTGTTTCCTACACATACGGACCATATGTAGTCAAAATCTGCTTCTGAAACTGATACAAAGCACTGGTCCTCTAACATCCAATGCTTGTCTGTTAAGATGAGAAACGTGTGAGCTCAGTGAACGATGTGGTTCGTTTGAGTTGAAAAGTGACTGCCCTTACCTGAAATGAAGTCTTGCTTGTAGGAAGACTCAGAGCCTGGGATTTAACTCCATTTCTGAAGGGAAACACACAGCATAGTTCTCATCCATGGATCACACTCTGCTTTAGAGCGAGAAGCACGCTCTTGCTTTCTAGAGTCTCTAATACAGCAGGAAATGTGATTATGCTCAGAACTTATGAACTGTGTTTCCTACACATATGGACCATATCTGGTTCAACTCTGCTTCTGAAACTGACTCAAAGCACAGGTCCTGTCACATCGATTGCTTTTCAATTAAGAGCGAGAAACGTGTGAGCTTCGTGTATGATGTAGATGTTTTGAGGTGTAAAGTAACTGCACTTACCTGAAACGAAGTCTTGCTTGTAGGAAGACACAGAGCATGGGATTTATCTCCATTTCTGCAGTGAAACACACAGCAGAGTTATCATGCATTGAACACACTCTGCTTTAGAGCAAGAAGCACGCCCTTGCTTTCTTGAGTCTCTAATACAGCACTAAACGTGATTGTGCTCAGAACAAATGAACTGTGTTTCCTACACATACGGACCATATCTAGTTCAACAACCTTCTGAAACTGAAACAAACCACAGGTCCTCTAACATCCAATGCTTGTCAGTTAAGATGAGAAACGTGTGAGCTTTGTGAACGAAGTAGTTCATTTGAGCTCTAAAGAACCTGCCCTTACCTGAAACGAAGTCTTGCTTGTAGGAAAACACAGAGCCTGGGATTTAACTCCATTTCTTAAGGGAAACACACCGCATAGTTCTCATCCATGGATCACACTCTGCTTTAGAGCGAGAAGCACGCTCTTGCTTTCTAGAGTCTCTAATACAGCAGGAAACGTGAGTGTGCGGAGAACAAAGAACGGTGTTTCCTACACATACGGACCATGTCTGGTTCAACTCTGCTTCTGAAACTGACACAAAGCACAGGTCCTGTCACATCCAATGCTTTTCAATTAAGAGTGAGAAACGTGTGAGCTTCGTGTACGATGTAGATCTTTTGAGCTGTAAAGTAAATGCCC
This sequence comes from Onychomys leucogaster, assembly GCA_949786385.1. Lineage (NCBI taxonomy): Eukaryota > Metazoa > Chordata > Mammalia > Rodentia > Cricetidae > Onychomys > Onychomys leucogaster. Next base: position 1,159,940 of record CATKUP010000143.1, read on the forward strand.
TTACCTGAAACGAAGTCTTGCTTGTAGGAAGACACAGACCATGGGATTTATCTCCATTTCTGCAGTGAAACACACAGCAGAGTTATCATCCATTGAACACACTCTGCTCTAGAGCAAGAAGCACGCTCTTGCTTTCTTGAGTCTCTAATACAGCAGGAAACGTGATTGTGCTCAGAACAAATGAACTGTGTTTCCTAAACATACGGTCCATATCTAGTTCAACAACCTTCTGAAACTGAAACAAACCACAGGTCCTCTAACATCCAATGCTTGTCAGTTAAGATGAGAAACGTGTGAGCTTCGTGAACGGGGTAGTTTTTTGAGCTGTAAAGAAACTGCCCTTACCTGAAATGAAGCCTTGCTTGTAGAAAGACTCAGAGTATGGGATTTAACTCCATTTCTGAAGGGAAACACACAGCATAGTTCTCATTCATGGATCACACTCCACTTTTGAGTGCGAAGCATGCTCTTGCTTTCTAGAGTCTCTAATACAGCAGGAAATCTGAGTGTGCCCAGAACAAAAGAACGGTGTTTCCTACACATACGGACCATATGTAGTCAAAATCTGCTTCTGAAACTGATACAAAGCACTGGTCCTCTAACATCCAATGCTTTTCAATTAAGAGCGAGAAACGTGTGAGCTTCGTGTACGATGTAGATCTTTTGAGCTGTAAAGTAACTGCCCTTACCTGAAAGGAAGTCTTGCTTGTAGGAAGACACAGAGCATGGGATTTATCTCCATTTCTGCAGTGAAACACACAGCAGAGTTATCATCCATTGAACACACTCTGCTTTAGAGCAAGAAGCACGCTCTTGCTTTCTAGAGTCTCTAATACAGCAGGAAATCTGACTGTGCCCAGAACAAAAGAATGGTGTTTCCTACATATACGGACCATATGTAGTCCAAATCTGCTTCTGGAACTGATACAAAGCACTGGTCCTCTAACATCCAATGCTTGTCAGTTCAGGGGAGAAACGTGTGAGCTTCGTGAATGATGTAGTTCGTTTGAGCAGAAAAGTGACTGCCCTTACCCGAAATGAACTCTTGCTTGTAGGAAGACTCAGAGACTGGGATTTAACTCCATTTCTGATGTGAAAGACACAGCAGTGTTCTCATCCATTTATCACACTCTGCTTTAGAACAAGAAGCATGCTCTTGCTTTCTAGAGTCTCTAAGACAGCAGGAAACGTGAGTGTGCGGAGAACAAAAGAACGGTGTTTCCTACGCATACGGGCCATATCTGGTTCATCTCTGCTTCTGAAACTGACACCAAGCACAGGTCCTGTCACATCCAATGCTTTTCAATTAAGAGCGAGAAACGTGTGAGCTTCGTGTATGATGTGGACGTTTTGAGCTGTAAAGTAACTGCCCTTACCTGAAACGAAGTCTTGCTTGTAGGAAGACACAGAGCATGGGATTTATCTCCATTTCTGCAGTGAAACACACAGCAGAGTTATCATCCATTGAACACACTCTGCTTTAGAGCAAGAAGCACGCCCTTGCTTTCTTGAGTCTGTAATACAGCAGGAAACGTGATTGTGCTCAGAAAAAATGAACTGTGTTTCCTACACATACGGACCATATCTAGTTCAACAACCTTCTGAAACTGAAACAAACCACAGGTCCTCTAACATCCAATGCTGGTCAGTTAAGATGAGAAACGTGTGAGCTTCGTGAACGAGGTAGTTTTTTGAGCTGTAAAGAAACTGCCCTTACCTGAAATGAAGTCTTGCTTGTAGGAAGACTCAGAGTATGGGATTTAACACCATTTCTGAAGGGAAACACACAGCATAGTTCTCATCCATGGATCACACTCCGCTTTAGAGCGCGAAGCATGCTCTTGCTTTCTTGAGTGTCTAATACAGCAGGAAATCTGAGTGTGCCCAGAACAAAAGAACGGTGTTTCCTACACATACGGACCATATGTAGTCAAAATCTGCTTCTGAAACTGATACAAAGCACTGGTCCTCTAACATCCAATGCTTGTCTGTTAAGATGAGAAACGTGTGAGCTCAGTGAACGATGTGGTTCGTTTGAGTTGAAAAGTGACTGCCCTTACCTGAAATGAAGTCTTGCTTGTAGGAAGACTCAGAGCCTGGGATTTAACTCCATTTCTGAAGGGAAACACACAGCATAGTTCTCATCCATGGATCACACTCTGCTTTAGAGCGAGAAGCACGCTCTTGCTTTCTAGAGTCTCTAATACAGCAGGAAATGTGATTATGCTCAGAACTTATGAACTGTGTTTCCTACACATATGGACCATATCTGGTTCAACTCTGCTTCTGAAACTGACTCAAAGCACAGGTCCTGTCACATCGATTGCTTTTCAATTAAGAGCGAGAAACGTGTGAGCTTCGTGTATGATGTAGATGTTTTGAGGTGTAAAGTAACTGCACTTACCTGAAACGAAGTCTTGCTTGTAGGAAGACACAGAGCATGGGATTTATCTCCATTTCTGCAGTGAAACACACAGCAGAGTTATCATGCATTGAACACACTCTGCTTTAGAGCAAGAAGCACGCCCTTGCTTTCTTGAGTCTCTAATACAGCACTAAACGTGATTGTGCTCAGAACAAATGAACTGTGTTTCCTACACATACGGACCATATCTAGTTCAACAACCTTCTGAAACTGAAACAAACCACAGGTCCTCTAACATCCAATGCTTGTCAGTTAAGATGAGAAACGTGTGAGCTTTGTGAACGAAGTAGTTCATTTGAGCTCTAAAGAACCTGCCCTTACCTGAAACGAAGTCTTGCTTGTAGGAAAACACAGAGCCTGGGATTTAACTCCATTTCTTAAGGGAAACACACCGCATAGTTCTCATCCATGGATCACACTCTGCTTTAGAGCGAGAAGCACGCTCTTGCTTTCTAGAGTCTCTAATACAGCAGGAAACGTGAGTGTGCGGAGAACAAAGAACGGTGTTTCCTACACATACGGACCATGTCTGGTTCAACTCTGCTTCTGAAACTGACACAAAGCACAGGTCCTGTCACATCCAATGCTTTTCAATTAAGAGTGAGAAACGTGTGAGCTTCGTGTACGATGTAGATCTTTTGAGCTGTAAAGTAAATGCCCTTACCTGAAACGAAGTCTTGCTTGTAGGAAGACACAGACCATGGGATTTATCTCCATTTCTGCAGTGAAACACACAGCAGAGTTATCATCCATTGAACACACTCTGCTCTAGAGCAAGAAGCACGCTCTTGCTTTCTTGAGACTCTAATACAGCAGGAAACGTGATTGTGCTCAGAACAAATGAACTGTGTTTCCTAAACATACGGTCCATATCTAGTTCAACAACCTTCTGAAACTGAAACAAACCACAGGTCCTCTAACATCCAATGCTTGTCAGTTAAGATGAGAAACGTGTGAGCTTCGTGAACGGGGTAGTTTTTTGAGCTGTAAAGAAACTGCCCTTACCTGAAATGAAGCCTTGCTTGTAGAAAGACTCAGAGTATGGGATTTAACTCCATTTCTGAAGGGAAACACACAGCATAGTTCTCATTCATGGATCACACTCCACTTTTGAGTGCGAAGCATGCTCTTGCTTTCTAGAGTCTCTAATACAGCAGGAAATCTGAGTGTGCCCAGAACAAAAGAACGGTGTTTCCTACACATACGGACCATATGTAGTCAAAATCTGCTTCTGAAACTGATACAAAGCACTGGTCCTCTAACATCCAATGCTTTTCAATTAAGAGCGAGAAACGTGTGAGCTTCGTGTACGATGTAGATCTTTTGAGCTGTAAAGTAACTGCCCTTACCTGAAAGGAAGTCTTGCTTGTAGGAAGACACAGAGCATGGGATTTATCTCCATTTCTGCAGTGAAACACACAGCAGAGTTATCATCCATTGAACACACTCTGCTTTAGAGCAAGAAGCACGCTCTTGCTTTCTAGAGTCTCTAATACAGCAGGAAATCTGACTGTGCCCAGAACAAAAGAATGGTGTTTCCTACATATACGGACCATATGTAGTCCAAATCTGCTTCTGGAACTGATACAAAGCACTGGTCCTCTAACATCCAATGCTTGTCAGTTCAGGGGAGAAACGTGTGAGCTTCGTGAATGATGTAGTTCGTTTGAGCAGAAAAGTGACTGCCCTTACCCGAAATGAACTCTTGCTTGTAGGAAGACTCAGAGACTGGGATTTAACTCCATTTCTGATGTGAAAGACACAGCAGTGTTCTCATCCATTTATCACACTCTGCTTTAGAACAAGAAGCATGCTCTTGCTTTCTAGAGTCTCTAAGACAGCAGGAAACGTGAGTGTGCGGAGAACAAAAGAACGGTGTTTCCTACGCATACGGGCCATATCTGGTTCATCTCTGCTTCTGAAACTGACACCAAGCACAGGTCCTGTCACATCCAATGCTTTTCAATTAAGAGCGAGAAACGTGTGAGCTTCGTGTATGATGTGGACGTTTTGAGCTGTAAAGTAACTGCCCTTACCTGAAACGAAGTCTTGCTTGTAGGAAGACACAGAGCATGGGATTTATCTCCATTTCTGCAGTGAAACACACAGCAGAGTTATCATCCATTGAACACACTCTGCTTTAGAGCAAGAAGCACGCCCTTGCTTTCTTGAGTCTGTAATACAGCAGGAAACGTGATTGTGCTCAGAAAAAATGAACTGTGTTTCCTACACATACGGACCATATCTAGTTCAACAACCTTCTGAAACTGAAACAAACCACAGGTCCTCTAACATCCAATGCTGGTCAGTTAAGATGAGAAACGTGTGAGCTTCGTGAACGAGGTAGTTTTTTGAGCTGTAAAGAAACTGCCCTTACCTGAAATGAAGTCTTGCTTGTAGGAAGACTCAGAGTATGGGATTTAACACCATTTCTGAAGGGAAACACACAGCATAGTTCTCATCCATGGATCACACTCCGCTTTAGAGCGCGAAGCATGCTCTTGCTTTCTTGAGTGTCTAATACAGCAGGAAATCTGACTGTGCCCAGAACAAAGAACGGTGTTTCCTACACATACGGACCATATCTAGTTCAACAACCTTCTGAAAATGAAACAAACCACAGGTCCTCTAACATCCAATGCTTGTCAGTTAAGATGAGAAACGTGTGAGCTTCGTGAACGATGTAGTTCGTTTGAGCAGAAAAGTGACTGCCCTTACCTGAAACGAAGTCTTGCTTGTAGGAAGACTCAGAGCCTGGGATTTAACTCCATTTCTGAAGGGAAACACACCGCAGTGTTCTCATCTATTGATCACACTCTGCTTTAGAACAAGAAGCACGCTCTTGCTTTCTTGAGTCTCTAATACAGAAGGAAACGTGATTGTGCTCAGAACAAATGAACTGTGTTTCCTACACATACGGACCATATCTAGTTCAACAACCTTCTGAATCTGAAACAAACCAGAGTTCCTCTAACATCCAATGCTTGTCAGTTAAGATGAGAAACGTCTGAGCTTCATGAACGAGGTAGTTCGTTTGAGTTGTAAAGAAACTGCCCTTACCTGAAATGAAGTCTTGCTTATAGGAAGACTCAGAGCATGGGATTTAACTCCTTTCTGAAGTGAAACACACTGCAGTGTTCTCAACCATTGATCACACTCCGCTTTAGAGCGAGAAGCACGCTATTGCTTTCTAGAGTCTCTAATACAGCAGGAAACGTGATTATGCACAGAACAAATGAACTGTGTTTCCTACACATACAGACCATATCATGTTCAACTCTGCTTCTGAAACTGACACAAAGCCCAGGTCCTGTCACATCCAATGCTTTTCAATTAAGAGGGAGAAACGTGTGAGCTTCGTGTACGATGTAGATCTTTTGAGCTGTAAAGTAACTGCCCTTACCTGAAACGACGTCTTGCTTGCAGGAAGACACAGAGCATGGGATTTATCTCCATTTCTGAAGTGAAACACACAGCAGAGTTATCATCCATGGATCACACTCTGCTTTAGAGCAAGAAGAACGCTCTTGCTTTCTCTAGTCTCTAATACAGCAGGAAACTTGAGTGTGCTCAGAACAAAAGAAAGGTGTTTCCTACACATACGGACCATATCTAGTTCAACACTGCTCCTGAAACTGAAACAAACAACAGGTCCTCTAACATCCAATGCATGTCAGTTAAGATGAGAAACGTGTGAGCTTTGTGAACGAAGTAGTTCATTTGAGCTCTAAAGAACCTGCCCTTACCTGAAACGAAGTCTTGCTTGTAGGAAGACTCAGAGCCTGGGATTTAACTCCATTTCTGAAGTGAAACACACAGCAGAGTTCTCATCCACTGATCACTCTCTGCTTTACAGTGAGAAGCACGCTCTTGCTTTCCAGATTCTCTAAGACAGCAGGAAACGTGAGTGTGCTGAGAACAAAAGAACGGTGTTTCCTACACATACGGACCATATCTAGTCCAACTCTGCTTCTGAAATTGGTACAAAGCACTGGCCCTCTTACATCTACTGCTTGTCAGTTAAGATGAGAAACGTGTGATCTTTGTGAATGATGTAGTTCGTTTGAGCAGAAAAGTAACTGCCCTTACCTGAAACAAACTCTTGCTTGTAGGAAGACACAGACCATGGGATTTATCTCCATTTCTGCAGTGAAACACACAGCAGAGTTATCATCCATTGAACACACTCTGCTTTAGAGCAAGAAGCACGCTCTTGCTTTCTAGAGTCTATAATACAGCCAGAAATGTGATTGTGCTCAGAACAATTGAACTGTTTTTCCTACACATATGGACCATATCTACTTCAACAACCTTCTGAAACTGAAACAAACCACAGGTCCTCTAACATCCAATGCTTGTCAGTTAAGATGAGAAACGATGAGCTTCGTGAACGATGTACATTGTTTGAGCTGTAAAGAAACTGCCCTTACCTGAAATGAAGTCTTGCTTGTAGGAAGACACAGAGCATGGGATTTAACTCCATTTCTGAAGGGAAACACACAGCATAGTTCTCATCCATGGATCACACTCCCCTTAGAGCGTGAACTACGCTCTTGCTTTCTAGAGTCTCTAATACATCAGGAAATCTGAGTGTGCCCAGAACAAAAGAACGGTGTTTCCTACACATACGGACCATATCTAGTTCAACTCTGCATCTGAAACTGAAACAAACCACAGGTCCTCTAACATCCTATGCTTGTCAGTTAAGATGAGAAACGTGTGTGGTTCGGGAATGATGTAGTTCGTTTGAGCTGAAAAGTGACTTCCCTTACCTGAAACGGAGTCTTCCTTGTAGGAAGACACAGAGCCTAGGATTTAACTCCATTTCTGAAGGGAAACACACAGCACAGTTATCATCCATGGATCACACTCTGCTTTAGAGCAAGAAGAACGCTCTTGCTTTCTCTAGTCTCTAATACAGCAGGAAACTTGAGTGTGCTCAGAACAAAAGAAAGGTGTTTCCTACACATACGGACCATATCTAGTTCAACACTGCTCCTGAAACTGAAACAAAAAACAGGTCCTCTAACATCCAATGCATGTCAGTTAAGATGAGAAACGTGTGAGCTTTGTGAACGAAGTAGTTCATTTGAGCTCTAAAGAACCTGCCCTTACCTGAAACGAAGTCTTGCTTGTAGGAAGACTCAGAGCCTGGGATTTAACTCCATTTCTGAAGTGAAACACACAGCAGAGTTCTCATCCACTGATCACTCTCTGCTTTACAGTGAGAAGCACGCTCTTGCTTTCTAGATTCTCTAAGACAGCAGGAAACGTGAGTGTGCTGAGAACAAAAGAACGGTGTTTCCTACACATATGGACCATATCTGGTTCAACTCTGCTTCTGAAATTTATACAAAGCACTGGCCCCCTTACATCTACTGCTTGTCAGTTAAGATGAGAAACGTGTGATCTTTGTGAATGATGTAGTTCGTTTGAGCAGAAAAGTGACTGCCCTTACCTGAAACGAAGTCTTGCTTGTAGGAAGACACAGAGCATGGGATTTATCTCCATTTCTGCAGGGAAACACACCGCATAGTTCTCATCCATGGATCACACTCTGCTTTAGAGCGAGAAGCACGCTCTTGCTTTCTAGAGTCTCTAATACAGCAGGAAACGTGAGTGTGCGGAGAACAAAAGAACGGTGTTTCCTACACATACGGACCATGTCTGGTTCAACTCTGCTTCTGAAACTGACACAAAGCACAGGTCCTGTCACATCCAATGCTTTTCAATTAAGAGTGAGAAACGTGTGAGCTTCGTGTACGATGTAGATCTTTTGAGCTGTAAAGTAACTGCCCTTACCTGAAACGAAGTCTTGCTTGTAGGAAGACACAGACCATGGGATTTATCTCCATTTCTGCAGTGAAACACACAGCAGAGTTATCATCCCTTGAACACACTCTGCTCTAGAGCAAGAAGCACGCTCTTGCTTTCTTGAGTCTCTAATACAGCAGGAAACGTGATTGTGCTCAGAACAAATGAACTGTGTTTCCTAAACATACGGTCCATATCTAGTTCAACAACCTTCTGAAACTGAATCAAACCACAGGTCCTCTAACATCCAATGCTTGTCAGTTAAGATGAGAAACGTGTGAGCTTCGTGAACGGGGTAGTTTTTTGAGCTGTAAAGAAACTGCCCTTACCTGAAATGAAGCCTTGCTTGTAGAAAGACTCAGAGTATGGGATTTAACTCCATTTCTGAAGGGAAACACACAGCATAGTTCTCATCCATGGATCACACTCCGCTTTTGAGTGCGAAGCATGCTCTTGCTTTCTAGAGTCTCTAATACAGCAGGAAATCTGAGTGTGCCCAGAACAAAAGAACGGTGTTTCCTACACATACGGACCATATGTAGTCAAAATCTGCTTCTGAAACTGATACAAAGCACTGGTCCTCTAACATCCAATGCTTGTCTGTTAAGATGAGAAACGTGTGAGCTCAGTGAACGATGTGGTTCGTTTGAGTTGAAAAGTGACTGCCCTTACCTGAAATGAAGTCTTGCTTGTAGGAAGACTCAGAGCCTGGGATTTAACTCCATTTCTGAAGGGAAACACACAGCATAGTTCTCATCCATGGATCACACTCTGCTTTAGAGCGAGAAGCACGCTCTTGCTTTCTAGAGTCTCTAATACAGCAGGAAATGTGATTATGCTCAGAACTTATGAACTGTGTTTCCTACACATATGGACCATATCTGGTTCAACTCTGCTTCTGAAACTGACTCAAAGCACAGGTCCTGTCACATCGATTGCTTTTCAATTAAGAGCGAGAAACGTGTGAGCTTCGTGTATGATGTAGATGTTTTGAGGTGTAAAGTAACTGCACTTACCTGAAACGAAGTCTTGCTTGTAGGAAGACACAGAGCATGGGATTTATCTCCATTTCTGCAGTGAAACACACAGCAGAGTTATCATGCATTGAACACACTCTGCTTTAGAGCAAGAAGCACGCCCTTGCTTTCTTGAGTCTCTAATACAGCACTAAACGTGATTGTGCTCAGAACAAATGAACTGTGTTTCCTACACATACGGACCATATCTAGTTCAACAACCTTCTGAAACTGAAACAAACCACAGGTCCTCTAACATCCAATGCTTGTCAGTTAAGATGAGAAACGTGTGAGCTTTGTGAACGAAGTAGTTCATTTGAGCTCTAAAGAACCTGCCCTTACCTGAAACGAAGTCTTGCTTGTAGGAAAACACAGAGCCTGGGATTTAACTCCATTTCTTAAGGGAAACACACCGCATAGTTCTCATCCATGGATCACACTCTGCTTTAGAGCGAGAAGCACGCTCTTGCTTTCTAGAGTCTCTAATACAGCAGGAAACGTGAGTGTGCGGAGAACAAAGAACGGTGTTTCCTACACATACGGACCATGTCTGGTTCAACTCTGCTTCTGAAACTGACACAAAGCACAGGTCCTGTCACATCCAATGCTTTTCAATTAAGAGTGAGAAACGTGTGAGCTTCGTGTACGATGTAGATCTTTTGAGCTGTAAAGTAAATGCCCTTACCTGAAACGAAGTCTTGCTTGTAGGAAGACACAGACCATGGGATTTATCTCCATTTCTGCAGTGAAACACACAGCAGAGTTATCATCCATTGAACACACTCTGCTCTAGAGCAAGAAGCACGCTCTTGCTTTCTTGAGTCTCTAATACAGCAGGAAACGTGATTGTGCTCAGAACAAATGAACTGTGTTTCCTAAACATACGGTCCATATCTAGTTCAACAACCTTCTGAAACTGAAACAAACCACAGGTCCTCTAACATCCAATGCTTGTCAGTTAAGATGAGAAACGTGTGAGCTTCGTGAACGGGGTAGTTTTTTGAGCTGTAAAGAAACTGCCCTTACCTGAAATGAAGCCTTGCTTGTAGAAAGACTCAGAGTATGGGATTTAACTCCATTTCTGAAGGGAAACACACAGCATAGTTCTCATTCATGGATCACACTCCACTTTTGAGTGCGAAGCATGCTCTTGCTTTCTAGAGTCTCTAATACAGCAGGAAATCTGAGTGTGCCCAGAACAAAAGAACGGTGTTTCCTACACATACGGACCATATGTAGTCAAAATCTGCTTCTGAAACTGATACAAAGCACTGGTCCTCTAACATCCAATGCTTGTCTGTTAAGATGAGAAACGTGTGAGCTCAGTGAACGATGTGGTTCGTTTGAGCTGAAAAGTGACTGCCCTTACCTGAAATGATGTCTTGCTTGTAGGAAGACTCAGAGCCTGGGATTTAACTCCATTTCTGAAGGGAAACACACCCCATAGTTCTCATCCATGGATCACACTCTGCTTTAGAGCGAGAAGCATACTCATGCTTTCTAGAGTCTCTAATACAGCAGGAAATTTGATTATGCTCAGAACAAATGAACTGTGTTTCCTACACATATGGACCATATCTGGTTCAACTCTGCTTCTGAAACTGACACAAAGCACAGGTCCTGTCACATCCAATGCTTTTCAATTAAGAGCGAGAAACGTGTGAGCTTCGTGTACGATGTAGATCTTTTGAGCTGTAAAGTAACTGCCCTTACCTGAAACGAAGTCTTGCTTGTAGGAAGACACAGAGCATGGGATTTATCTCCATTTCTGCAGTGAAACACACAGCAGAGTTATCATCCATTGAACACACTCTGCTTTAGAGCAAGAAGCACGCTCTTGCTTTCTTGAGTCTCTAATACAGCAGGAAACGTGATTGTGCTCAGAACAAATGAACTGTGTTTCCTACACATACGAACCATATCTAGTTCAACAACCTTCTGAAACTGAAACAAACCACAGGTCCTCTAACATCCAATGCTTGTCAGTTAAGATGAGAAACGTGTGAGCTTCGTGAACGAGGTAGTTTCTTTGAGCTGTAAAGAAACTGCCCTTAATTGAAATGAAGTCTTGCTTGTAGGAAGACTCAGAGTATGGGATTTAACTCCATTTCTGAAGGGAAACACACAGCAGAGTTCTCATCCATGGATCACACTCCGCTTTTGTGTGCGAAGCATGCTCTTGCTTTCTAGAGTCTCTAATACAGCAGGAAATCTGACTGTGCCCAGAACAAAAGAACGGTGTTTCCTACATATACGGACCATATGTAGTCCAAATCTGCTTCTGAAACTGATACAAAGCACTGGTCCTCTAACATCCAATGCTTGTCAGTTCAGTGGAGAAAGGTGTGAGCTTCGTGAATGATGTAGTTCGTTTGAGCAGAAAAGTGACTGCCCTTACCCGAAATGAACTCTTGCTTGTAGGAAGACTCAGAGCCTGGGATTAAACTCCATTTCTGATGTGAAAGACACAGCAGTGTTCTCATCCATTTATCACACTCTGCTTTAGAATAAGAAGCATGCTCTTGCTTTCTAGAGTCTCTAAGACAGCAGGAAACGTGAGTGTGCGGAGAACAAAAGAACGGTGTTTCCTACACATACGGATCATATCTGGTTCATCTCTGCTTCTGAAACTGACACAAAGAACAGGTCCTGTCACATCCAATGCTTTTCAATTAAGAGCGAGAAACGTGTGAGCTCAGTGAACGATGTGGTTCGTTTGAGCTGAAAAGTGACTGCCAATACCTGAAACGAAGTCTTGCTTGTAGGAATACACAGAGCCTGGGATTTAACTCCATTTCTGAAGGGAAACACACAGCATAGTTCTCATCCATGGATCACACTCTGCTTTAGAGCGAGAAGCACGCTCTTGCTTTCTAGAGTCTCTAATACAGCAGGAAATGTGATTATGCTCAGAACTTATGAACTGTGTTTCCTACACATATGGACCATATCTGGTTCAACTCTGCTTCTGAAATTTATACAAAGCACTGGCCCTCTTACATCTACTGCTTGTCAGTTAAGATGAGAAACGTGTGATCTTTGTGAATGGTGTAGTTCGTTTGAGCAGAAAAGTGACTGCCCTTACCTGAAAGGAAGTCTTGCTTGTAGGAAGACACAGAGCATGGGATTTATCTCCATTTCTGCAGGGAAACACACCGCATAGTTCTCATCCATGGATCACACTCTGCTTTAGAGCGAGAAGCACGCTCTTGCTTTCTAGAGTCTCTAATACAGCAGGAAACGTGAGTGTGCGGAGAACAAAAGAACGGTGTTTCCTACACATACGGACCATGTCTGGTTCAACTCTGCTTCTGAAACTGACACAAAGCACAGGTCCTGTCACATCCAATGCTTTTCAATTAAGAGTGAGAAACGTGTGAGCTTCGTGTACGATGTAGATCTTTTGAGCTGTAAAGTAACTGCCCTTACCTGAAACGAAGTCTTGCTTGTAGGAAGACACAGACCATGGGATTTATCTCCATTTCTGCAGTGAAACACACAGCAGAGTTATCATCCATTGAACACACTCTGCTCTAGAGCAAGAAGCACGCTCTTGCTTTCTTGAGTCTCTAATACAGCAGGAAACGTGATTGTGCTCAGAACAAATGAACTGTGTTTCCTAAACATACGGTCCATATCTAGTTCAACAACCTTCTGAAACTGAATCAAACCACAGGTCCTCTAACATCCAATGCTTGTCAGTTAAGATGAGAAACGTGTGAGCTTCGTGAACGGGGTAGTTTTTTGAGCTGTAAAGAAACTGCCCTTACCTGAAATGAAGCCTTGCTTGTAGAAAGACTCAGAGTATGGGATTTAACTCCATTTCTGAAGGGAAACACACAGCATAGTTCTCATCCATGGATCACACTCCGCTTTTGAGTGCGAAGCATGCTCTTGCTTTCTAGAGTCTCTAATACAGCAGGAAATCTGAGTGTGCCCAGAACAAAAGAACGGTGTTTCCTACACGTACGGACCATATGTAGTCAAAATCTGCTTCTGAAACTGATACAAAGCACTGGTCCTCTAACATCCAATGCTTGTCTGTTAAGATGAGAAACGTGTGAGCTCAGTGAACGATGTGGTTCGTTTGAGTTGAAAAGTGACTGCCCTTACCTGAAATGAAGTCTTGCTTGTAGGAAGACTCAGAGCCTGGGATTTAACTCCATTTCTGAAGGGAAACACACAGCATAGTTCTCATCCATGGATCACACTCTGCTTTAGAGCGAGAAGCACGCTCTTGCTTTCTCTAGTCTCTAATACAGCAGGAAACTTGAGTGTGCTCAGAACAAAAGAAAGGTGTTTCCTACACATACGGACCATATCTAGTTCAACACTGCTCCTGAAACTGAAACAAACAACAGGTCCTCTAACATCCAATGCATGTCAGTTAAGATGAGAAACGTGTGAGCTTTGTGAACGAAGTAGTTCATTTGAGCTCTAAAGAACCTGCCCTTACCTGAAACGAAGTCTTGCTTGTAGGAAGACTCAGAGCCTGGGATTTAACTCCATTTCTGAAGTGAAACACACAGCAGAGTTCTCATCCACTGATCACTCTCTGCTTTACAGTGAGAAGCACGCTCTTGCTTTCCAGATTCTCTAAGACAGCAGGAAACGTGAGTGTGCTGAGAACAAAAGAACGGTGTTTCCTACACATACGGACCATATCTAGTCCAACTCTGCTTCTGAAATTGGTACAAAGCACTGGCCCTCTTACATCTACTGCTTGTCAGTTAAGATGAGAAACGTGTGATCTTTGTGAATGATGTAGTTCGTTTGAGCAGAAAAGTAACTGCCCTTACCTGAAACAAACTCTTGCTTGTAGGAAGACACAGACCATGGGATTTATCTCCATTTCTGCAGTGAAACACACAGCAGAGTTATCATCCATTGAACACACTCTGCTTTAGAGCAAGAAGCACGCTCTTGCTTTCTAGAGTCTATAATACAGCCAGAAATGTGATTGTGCTCAGAACAATTGAACTGTTTTTCCTACACATATGGACCATATCTACTTCAACAACCTTCTGAAACTGAAACAAACCACAGGTCCTCTAACATCCAATGCTTGTCAGTTAAGATGAGAAACGATGAGCTTCGTGAACGATGTACATTGTTTGAGCTGTAAAGAAACTGCCCTTACCTGAAATGAAGTCTTGCTTGTAGGAAGACACAGAGCATGGGATTTAACTCCATTTCTGAAGGGAAACACACAGCATAGTTCTCATCCATGGATCACACTCCCCTTAGAGCGTGAACTACGCTCTTGCTTTCTAGAGTCTCTAATACATCAGGAAATCTGAGTGTGCCCAGAACAAAAGAACGGTGTTTCCTACACATACGGACCATATCTAGTTCAACTCTGCATCTGAAACTGAAACAAACCACAGGTCCTCTAACATCCTATGCTTGTCAGTTAAGATGAGAAACGTGTGTGGTTCGGGAATGATGTAGTTCGTTTGAGCTGAAAAGTGACTTCCCTTACCTGAAACGGAGTCTTCCTTGTAGGAAGACACAGAGCCTAGGATTTAACTCCATTTCTGAAGGGAAACACACAGCACAGTTATCATCCATGGATCACACTCTGCTTTAGAGCAAGAAGAACGCTCTTGCTTTCTCTAGTCTCTAATACAGCAGGAAACTTGAGTGTGCTCAGAACAAAAGAAAGGTGTTTCCTACACATACGGACCATATCTAGTTCAACACTGCTCCTGAAACTGAAACAAAAAACAGGTCCTCTAACATCCAATGCATGTCAGTTAAGATGAGAAACGTGTGAGCTTTGTGAACGAAGTAGTTCATTTGAGCTCTAAAGAACCTGCCCTTACCTGAAACGAAGTCTTGCTTGTAGGAAGACTCAGAGCCTGGGATTTAACTCCATTTCTGAAGTGAAACACACAGCAGAGTTCTCATCCACTGATCACTCTCTGCTTTACAGTGAGAAGCACGCTCTTGCTTTCTAGATTCTCTAAGACAGCAGGAAACGTGAGTGTGCTGAGAACAAAAGAACGGTGTTTCCTACACATATGGACCATATCTGGTTCAACTCTGCTTCTGAAATTTATACAAAGCACTGGCCCCCTTACATCTACTGCTTGTCAGTTAAGATGAGAAACGTGTGATCTTTGTGAATGATGTAGTTCGTTTGAGCAGAAAAGTGACTGCCCTTACCTGAAACGAAGTCTTGCTTGTAGGAAGACACAGAGCATGGGATTTATCTCCATTTCTGCAGGGAAACACACCGCATAGTTCTCATCCATGGATCACACTCTGCTTTAGAGCGAGAAGCACGCTCTTGCTTTCTAGAGTCTCTAATACAGCAGGAAACGTGAGTGTGCGGAGAACAAAAGAACGGTGTTTCCTACACATACGGACCATGTCTGGTTCAACTCTGCTTCTGAAACTGACACAAAGCACAGGTCCTGTCACATCCAATGCTTTTCAATTAAGAGTGAGAAACGTGTGAGCTTCGTGTACGATGTAGATCTTTTGAGCTGTAAAGTAACTGCCCTTACCTGAAACGAAGTCTTGCTTGTAGGAAGACACAGACCATGGGATTTATCTCCATTTCTGCAGTGAAACACACAGCAGAGTTATCATCCCTTGAACACACTCTGCTCTAGAGCAAGAAGCACGCTCTTGCTTTCTTGAGTCTCTAATACAGCAGGAAACGTGATTGTGCTCAGAACAAATGAACTGTGTTTCCTAAACATACGGTCCATATCTAGTTCAACAACCTTCTGAAACTGAATCAAACCACAGGTCCTCTAACATCCAATGCTTGTCAGTTAAGATGAGAAACGTGTGAGCTTCGTGAACGGGGTAGTTTTTTGAGCTGTAAAGAAACTGCCCTTACCTGAAATGAAGCCTTGCTTGTAGAAAGACTCAGAGTATGGGATTTAACTCCATTTCTGAAGGGAAACACACAGCATAGTTCTCATCCATGGATCACACTCCGCTTTTGAGTGCGAAGCATGCTCTTGCTTTCTAGAGTCTCTAATACAGCAGGAAATCTGAGTGTGCCCAGAACAAAAGAACGGTGTTTCCTACACATACGGACCATATGTAGTCAAAATCTGCTTCTGAAACTGATACAAAGCACTGGTCCTCTAACATCCAATGCTTGTCTGTTAAGATGAGAAACGTGTGAGCTCAGTGAACGATGTGGTTCGTTTGAGTTGAAAAGTGACTGCCCTTACCTGAAATGAAGTCTTGCTTGTAGGAAGACTCAGAGCCTGGGATTTAACTCCATTTCTGAAGGGAAACACACAGCATAGTTCTCATCCATGGATCACACTCTGCTTTAGAGCGAGAAGCACGCTCTTGCTTTCTAGAGTCTCTAATACAGCAGGAAATGTGATTATGCTCAGAACTTATGAACTGTGTTTCCTACACATATGGACCATATCTGGTTCAACTCTGCTTCTGAAACTGACTCAAAGCACAGGTCCTGTCACATCGATTGCTTTTCAATTAAGAGCGAGAAACGTGTGAGCTTCGTGTATGATGTAGATGTTTTGAGGTGTAAAGTAACTGCACTTACCTGAAACGAAGTCTTGCTTGTAGGAAGACACAGAGCATGGGATTTATCTCCATTTCTGCAGTGAAACACACAGCAGAGTTATCATGCATTGAACACACTCTGCTTTAGAGCAAGAAGCACGCCCTTGCTTTCTTGAGTCTCTAATACAGCACTAAACGTGATTGTGCTCAGAACAAATGAACTGTGTTTCCTACACATACGGACCATATCTAGTTCAACAACCTTCTGAAACTGAAACAAACCACAGGTCCTCTAACATCCAATGCTTGTCAGTTAAGATGAGAAACGTGTGAGCTTTGTGAACGAAGTAGTTCATTTGAGCTCTAAAGAACCTGCCCTTACCTGAAACGAAGTCTTGCTTGTAGGAAAACACAGAGCCTGGGATTTAACTCCATTTCTTAAGGGAAACACACCGCATAGTTCTCATCCATGGATCACACTCTGCTTTAGAGCGAGAAGCACGCTCTTGCTTTCTAGAGTCTCTAATACAGCAGGAAACGTGAGTGTGCGGAGAACAAAGAACGGTGTTTCCTACACATACGGACCATGTCTGGTTCAACTCTGCTTCTGAAACTGACACAAAGCACAGGTCCTGTCACATCCAATGCTTTTCAATTAAGAGTGAGAAACGTGTGAGCTTCGTGTACGATGTAGATCTTTTGAGCTGTAAAGTAAATGCCCTTACCTGAAACGAAGTCTTGCTTGTAGGAAGACACAGACCATGGGATTTATCTCCATTTCTGCAGTGAAACACACAGCAGAGTTATCATCCATTGAACACACTCTGCTCTAGAGCAAGAAGCACGCTCTTGCTTTCTTGAGTCTCTAATACAGCAGGAAACGTGATTGTGCTCAGAACAAATGAACTGTGTTTCCTAAACATACGGTCCATATCTAGTTCAACAACCTTCTGAAACTGAAACAAACCACAGGTCCTCTAACATCCAATGCTTGTCAGTTAAGATGAGAAACGTGTGAGCTTCGTGAACGGGGTAGTTTTTTGAGCTGTAAAGAAACTGCCCTTACCTGAAATGAAGCCTTGCTTGTAGAAAGACTCAGAGTATGGGATTTAACTCCATTTCTGAAGGGAAACACACAGCATAGTTCTCATTCATGGATCACACTCCACTTTTGAGTGCGAAGCATGCTCTTGCTTTCTAGAGTCTCTAATACAGCAGGAAATCTGAGTGTGCCCAGAACAAAAGAACGGTGTTTCCTACACATACGGACCATATGTAGTCAAAATCTGCTTCTGAAACTGATACAAAGCACTGGTCCTCTAACATCCAATGCTTGTCTGTTAAGATGAGAAACGTGTGAGCTCAGTGAACGATGTGGTTCGTTTGAGCTGAAAAGTGACTGCCCTTACCTGAAATGATGTCTTGCTTGTAGGAAGACTCAGAGCCTGGGATTTAACTCCATTTCTGAAGGGAAACACACCCCATAGTTCTCATCCATGGATCACACTCTGCTTTAGAGCGAGAAGCATACTCATGCTTTCTAGAGTCTCTAATACAGCAGGAAATTTGATTATGCTCAGAACAAATGAACTGTGTTTCCTACACATATGGACCATATCTGGTTCAACTCTGCTTCTGAAACTGACACAAAGCACAGGTCCTGTCACATCCAATGCTTTTCAATTAAGAGCGAGAAACGTGTGAGCTTCGTGTACGATGTAGATCTTTTGAGCTGTAAAGTAACTGCCCTTACCTGAAACGAAGTCTTGCTTGTAGGAAGACACAGAGCATGGGATTTATCTCCATTTCTGCAGTGAAACACACAGCAGAGTTATCATCCATTGAACACACTCTGCTTTAGAGCAAGAAGCACGCTCTTGCTTTCTTGAGTCTCTAATACAGCAGGAAACGTGATTGTGCTCAGAACAAATGAACTGTGTTTCCTACACATACGAACCATATCTAGTTCAACAACCTTCTGAAACTGAAACAAACCACAGGTCCTCTAACATCCAATGCTTGTCAGTTAAGATGAGAAACGTGTGAGCTTCGTGAACGAGGTAGTTTCTTTGAGCTGTAAAGAAACTGCCCTTAATTGAAATGAAGTCTTGCTTGTAGGAAGACTCAGAGTATGGGATTTAACTCCATTTCTGAAGGGAAACACACAGCAGAGTTCTCATCCATGGATCACACTCCGCTTTTGTGTGCGAAGCATGCTCTTGCTTTCTAGAGTCTCTAATACAGCAGGAAATCTGACTGTGCCCAGAACAAAAGAACGGTGTTTCCTACATATACGGACCATATGTAGTCCAAATCTGCTTCTGAAACTGATACAAAGCACTGGTCCTCTAACATCCAATGCTTGTCAGTTCAGTGGAGAAAGGTGTGAGCTTCGTGAATGATGTAGTTCGTTTGAGCAGAAAAGTGACTGCCCTTACCCGAAATGAACTCTTGCTTGTAGGAAGACTCAGAGCCTGGGATTAAACTCCATTTCTGATGTGAAAGACACAGCAGTGTTCTCATCCATTTATCACACTCTGCTTTAGAATAAGAAGCATGCTCTTGCTTTCTAGAGTCTCTAAGACAGCAGGAAACGTGAGTGTGCGGAGAACAAAAGAACGGTGTTTCCTACACATACGGATCATATCTGGTTCATCTCTGCTTCTGAAACTGACACAAAGAACAGGTCCTGTCACATCCAATGCTTTTCAATTAAGAGCGAGAAACGTGTGAGCTCAGTGAACGATGTGGTTCGTTTGAGCTGAAAAGTGACTGCCAATACCTGAAACGAAGTCTTGCTTGTAGGAATACACAGAGCCTGGGATTTAACTCCATTTCTGAAGGGAAACACACAGCATAGTTCTCATCCATGGATCACACTCTGCTTTAGAGCGAGAAGCACGCTCTTGCTTTCTAGAGTCTCTAATACAGCAGGAAATGTGATTATGCTCAGAACTTATGAACTGTGTTTCCTACACATATGGACCATATCTGGTTCAACTCTGCTTCTGAAATTTATACAAAGCACTGGCCCTCTTACATCTACTGCTTGTCAGTTAAGATGAGAAACGTGTGATCTTTGTGAATGGTGTAGTTCGTTTGAGCAGAAAAGTGACTGCCCTTACCTGAAAGGAAGTCTTGCTTGTAGGAAGACACAGAGCATGGGATTTATCTCCATTTCTGCAGGGAAACACACCGCATAGTTCTCATCCATGGATCACACTCTGCTTTAGAGCGAGAAGCACGCTCTTGCTTTCTAGAGTCTCTAATACAGCAGGAAACGTGAGTGTGCGGAGAACAAAAGAACGGTGTTTCCTACACATACGGACCATGTCTGGTTCAACTCTGCTTCTGAAACTGACACAAAGCACAGGTCCTGTCACATCCAATGCTTTTCAATTAAGAGTGAGAAACGTGTGAGCTTCGTGTACGATGTAGATCTTTTGAGCTGTAAAGTAACTGCCCTTACCTGAAACGAAGTCTTGCTTGTAGGAAGACACAGACCATGGGATTTATCTCCATTTCTGCAGTGAAACACACAGCAGAGTTATCATCCATTGAACACACTCTGCTCTAGAGCAAGAAGCACGCTCTTGCTTTCTTGAGTCTCTAATACAGCAGGAAACGTGATTGTGCTCAGAACAAATGAACTGTGTTTCCTAAACATACGGTCCATATCTAGTTCAACAACCTTCTGAAACTGAATCAAACCACAGGTCCTCTAACATCCAATGCTTGTCAGTTAAGATGAGAAACGTGTGAGCTTCGTGAACGGGGTAGTTTTTTGAGCTGTAAAGAAACTGCCCTTACCTGAAATGAAGCCTTGCTTGTAGAAAGACTCAGAGTATGGGATTTAACTCCATTTCTGAAGGGAAACACACAGCATAGTTCTCATCCATGGATCACACTCCGCTTTTGAGTGCGAAGCATGCTCTTGCTTTCTAGAGTCTCTAATACAGCAGGAAATCTGAGTGTGCCCAGAACAAAAGAACGGTGTTTCCTACACGTACGGACCATATGTAGTCAAAATCTGCTTCTGAAACTGATACAAAGCACTGGTCCTCTAACATCCAATGCTTGTCTGTTAAGATGAGAAACGTGTGAGCTCAGTGAACGATGTGGTTCGTTTGAGTTGAAAAGTGACTGCCCTTACCTGAAATGAAGTCTTGCTTGTAGGAAGACTCAGAGCCTGGGATTTAACTCCATTTCTGAAGGGAAACACACAGCATAGTTCTCATCCATGGATCACACTCTGCTTTAGAGCGAGAAGCACGCTCTTGCTTTCTAGAGTCTCTAATACAGCAGGAAATGTGATTATGCTCAGAACTTATGAACTGTGTTTCCTACACATATGGACCATATCTGGTTCAACTCTGCTTCTGAAACTGACACAAAGCACAGGTCCTGTCACATCGATGGCTTTTCAATTAAGAGCGAGAAACGTGTGAGCTTCGTGTACGATGTAGATGTTTTGAGGTGTAAAGTAACTGCACTTACCTGAAACGAAGTCTTGCTTGTAGGAAGACACAGAGCATGGGATTTATCTCCATTTCTGCAGTGAAACACACAGCAGAGTTATCATCCATTGAACACACTCTGCTTTAGAGCAAGAAGCACGCCCTTGCTTTCTTGAGTCTCTAATACAGCAGGAAACGTGATTGTGCTCAGAACAAATGAACTGTGTTTCCTACACATACGGACCATATCTAGTTCAACAACCTTCTGAAACTGAAACAAACCACGGGTCCTCTAACATCCAATGCTTGTCAGTTAAGATGAGAAACGTGTGAGCTTTGTGAACGAAGTAGTTCATTTGAGCTCTAAAGAACCTGCCCTTACCTGAAACGAAGTCTTGCTTGTAGGAAAACACAGAGCCTGGGATTTAACTCCATTTCTTAAGGGAAACACACCGCATAGTTCTCATCCATGGATCACACTCTGCTTTAGAGCGAGAAGCACGCTCTTGCTTTCTAGAGTCTCTAATACAGCAGGAAACGTGAGTGTGCGGAGAACAAAGAACGGTGTTTCCTACACATACGGACCATGTCTGGTTCAACTCTGCTTCTGAAACTGACACAAAGCACAGGTCCTGTCACATCCAATGCTTTTCAATTAAGAGTGAGAAACGTGTGAGCTTCGTGTACGATGTAGATCTTTTGAGCTGTAAAGTAACTGCCCTTACCTGAAACGAAGTCTTGCTTGTAGGAAGACACAGACCATGGGATTTATCTCCATTTCTGCAGTGAAACACACAGCAGAGTTATCATCCATTGAACACACTCTGCTCTAGAGCAAGAAGCACGCTCTTGCTTTCTTGAGTCTCTAATACAGCAGGAAACGTGATTGTGCTCAGAACAAATGAACTGTGTTTCCTAAACATACGGTCCATATCTAGTTCAACAACCTTCTGAAACTGAAACAAACCACAGGTCCTCTAACATCCAATGCTTGTCAGTTAAGATGAGAAACGTGTGAGCTTCGTGAACGGGGTAGTTTTTTGAGCTGTAAAGAAACTGCCCTTACCTGAAATGAAGCCTTGCTTGTAGAAAGACTCAGAGTATGGGATTTAACTCCATTTCTGAAGGGAAACACACAGCATAGTTCTCATTCATGGATCACACTCCACTTTTGAGTGCGAAGCATGCTCTTGCTTTCTAGAGTCTCTAATACAGCAGGAAATCTGAGTGTGCCCAGAACAAAAGAACGGTGTTTCCTACACATACGGACCATATGTAGTCAAAATCTGCTTCTGAAACTGATACAAAGCACTGGTCCTCTAACATCCAATGCTTGTCTGTTAAGATGAGAAACGTGTGAGCTCAGTGAACGATGTGGTTCGTTTGAGCTGAAAAGTGACTGCCCTTACCTGAAATGATGTCTTGCTTGTAGGAAGACTCAGAGCCTGGGATTTAACTCCATTTCTGAAGGGAAACACACCCCATAGTTCTCATCCATGGATCACACTCTGCTTTAGAGCGAGAAGCATACTCATGCTTTCTAGAGTCTCTAATACAGCAGGAAATTTGATTATGCTCAGAACAAATGAACTGTGTTTCCTACACATATGGACCATATCTGGTTCAACTCTGCTTCTGAAACTGACACAAAGCACAGGTCCTGTCACATCCAATGCTTTTCAATTAAGAGCGAGAAACGTGTGAGCTTCGTGTACGATGTAGATCTTTTGAGCTGTAAAGTAACTGCCCTTACCTGAAACGAAGTCTTGCTTGTAGGAAGACACAGAGCATGGGATTTATCTCCATTTCTGCAGTGAAACACACAGCAGAGTTATCATCCATTGAACACACTCTGCTTTAGAGCAAGAAGCACGCTCTTGCTTTCTTGAGTCTCTAATACAGCAGGAAACGTGATTGTGCTCAGAACAAATGAACTGTGTTTCCTACACATACGAACCATATCTAGTTCAACAACCTTCTGAAACTGAAACAAACCACAGGTCCTCTAACATCCAATGCTTGTCAGTTAAGATGAGAAACGTGTGAGCTTCGTGAACGAGGTAGTTTCTTTGAGCTGTAAAGAAACTGCCCTTAATTGAAATGAAGTCTTGCTTGTAGGAAGACTCAGAGTATGGGATTTAACTCCATTTCTGAAGGGAAACACACAGCAGAGTTCTCATCCATGGATCACACTCCGCTTTTGTGTGCGAAGCATGCTCTTGCTTTCTAGAGTCTCTAATACAGCAGGAAATCTGACTGTGCCCAGAACAAAAGAACGGTGTTTCCTACATATACGGACCATATGTAGTCCAAATCTGCTTCTGAAACTGATACAAAGCACTGGTCCTCTAACATCCAATGCTTGTCAGTTCAGGGGACAAACGTGTGAGCTTCGTGAATGATGTAGTTCGTTTGAGCCGAAAAGTGACTGCCCTTACCCGAAATGACTCTTGCTTGTAGGAAGACTCAGAGCCTGGGATTTAACTCCATTTCTGAAGTGAAAGACACAGCAGTGTTCTCATCCATTGATCACACTCTGCTTTAGAACAAGAAGCACGCTCTTGCTTTCTAGAGTCTCTAAGACAGCAGGAAACCTGAGTGTGTGGAGAAAAAAAGAACGGTGTTTCCTACACATACGGACCATGTCTGGTTCAACTCTGCTTCTGAAAGTGACACAAAGCACAGGTCCTGTCACACCCAATGCTTTTCAATTAAGAGCGAGAAACGCGTGAGCTTCGTGTACGATGTAGATCTTTTGAGCTGTAAAGTAACTGCCCTTACCTGAAACGAAGTCTTGCTTGTAGGAAGACACAGAGCATGGGATTTATCTCCATTTCTGCAGTGAAACACACAGCAGAGTTATCATCCATTGAACACACTCTGCTTTAGAGCAAGAAGCACGCTCTTGCTTTCTTGAGTCTCTAATACAGCAGGAAACCTGAGCGTGCTCAGAACAAAAGAAGAGTGTTTCCTAAACATACGGACCATATCTAGTTCAACTCTGCTTCTGAAACTGAAACAAACCAAAGGTCTTCTAACATCCAATGCTTGTCAGGTAAGATCCGAAACGCGTCAGCTTCGTGAACGATGTAGTTCTTTTGAGCTGTAAAGTAACTGCCCTTACCTGAAACGAAGTCTTGCTTGTAGGAAGACACAGACCATGGGATTTATCTCCATTTCTGCAGTGAAACACACAGCAGAGTTATCATCCCTTGAACACACTCTGCTTTAGAGCAAGAAGCACGCTCTTGCTTTCTTGAGTATCTAAAACAGCAGGAAACGTGATTGTGCTCAGAACAAATGAACTGTGTTTCCTACACATACGGACCATATCTAGTTCAACAACCTTCTGAAACTGAAACAAACCACAGGTCCTCTAACATCCAATGCTTGTCAGTTAAGATGAGAAACGTGTGAGCTTCGTGAACGAGGTAGATTTTGGAGCTGTAAAGAAACTGCCATTACCTGAAATGAAGTCTTGCTTGTAGAAAGACTCAGAGTATGGGATTTAACTCCATTTCTGAAGGGAAACAAACAGCATAGTTCTCATCCATGGATCACACTCCGCTTTTGAGTGCGAAGCATGCTCTTGCTTTCTAGAGTCTCTAATACAGCAGGAAATCTGAGTGTGCCCAGAACAAAAGAACGGTGTTTCCTACACATACGGACCATATGTAGTCAAAATCTGCTTCTGAAACTGATACAAAGCACTGGTCCTCTAACATCCAATGCTTGTCTGTTAAGATGAGAAATGGGTGAGCTCAGTGAACGATGTGGTTCGTTTGAGCTGAAAAGTGACTGCCCTTACCTGAAACGAAGTCTTGCTTGTAGGAAGACACAGAGCCTGGGATTTAACTCCATTTCTGAAGGGAAACACACCGCATAGTTCTCATCCATGGATCACACTCTGCTTTAGAGCGAGAAGCACGCTCTTGCTTTCTAGAGTCTCTAATACAGCAGGAAATGTGATTATGCTCAGAACAAATGAACTGTGTTTCCTACACATATGGACCATATCTGGTTCAACACTGCTTCTGAAACTGACACAAAGCACAGGTCCTGTCACATCCAATGCTTTTCAATTAAGAGCGAGAAACGTGTGAGCTTCGTGTACGATGTAGATCTTTTGAGCTGTAAAGTAACTGCCCTTACCTGAAACGAAGTCTTGCTTGTAGGAAGACACAGAGCATGGGATTTATCTCCATTTCTGCAGTGAAACACACAGCAGAGTTATCATCCATTGAACACACTCTGCTTTAGAGCAAGAAGCACGCTTTGCTTTCTTGAGTCTCTAATACAGCAGGAAACGTGATTGTGCTCAGAACAAATGAACTGTGTTTCCTACACATACGGACCATATCTAGTTCAACAACCTTCTGAATCTGAAACAAACCACAGGTCCTCTAACATCCAATGCTTGTCAGTTAAGATGAGAAACGTGTGAGCTTCGTGAACGAGGTAGATTTTGGAGCTGTAAAGAAACTGCCATTACCTGAAATGAAGTCTTGCTTGTAGGAAGACTCAGAGTATGGGATTTAACTCCATTTCTGAAGGGAAACACACAGCATAGTTCTCATCCATGGATCACACTCAGCTTTAGAGCGCGAAGCATGCTCTTGCTTTCTAGAGTCTCTAATACAGCAGGAAATCTGACTGTGCCCAGAACAAAAGAACGGTGTTTCCTACACATACGGACCATATGTAGTCAAAATCTGCTTCTGAAACTGATACAAAGCACTGGTCCTCTAACATCCAATGCTTGTCAGTTCAGGGGACAAACGTGTGAGCTTCGTGAATGATGTAGTTCGTTTGAGCCGAAAAGTGACTGCCCTTACCCGAAATGACTCTTGCTTGTAGGAAGACTCAGAGCCTGGGATTTAACTCCATTTCTGAAGTGAAAGACACAGCAGTGTTCTCATCCATTTATCACACTCTGCTTTAGAACAAGAAGCACGCTCTTGCTTTCTAGAGTCTCTAAGTCAGTAGGAAACGTGAGTGTGCGGAGAACAAAAGAACGGTGTTTCCTACACATACGAACCATATCTAGTCCAACTCTGCTTCTTAAACTGATACAAAGCACTGGTCCTCTAACATCCAATGCTTGTCTGTTAAGATGAGAAACTTGTGAGCTCTTTGAACGATGTGGTTCGTTTGAGCTGAAAAGTGACTGCCCTTACCTGAAACGAAGTCTTGCTTGTAGGAAGACTCAGAGTCTGGGATTTAACTCCATTTCTGAAGGGAAACGTACAGCAGTGTTCTCATCCATTGATCACACTCTGCTTTAGAACAAGAAGCACGCTCTTGCTTTCTTGAGTTTCTAATACAGAAGGAAACGTGATTGTGCTCAGAACAAATGAACTGTGTTTCCTACATATACGGACCATATCTAGTTCAACAACCTTCTGAAACTGAAACAAACCACAGGTCCTCTAACATCCAATGCTTGTCAGTTAAGATGAGAAACGTGTGAGCTTTGTGAACGAAGTAGTTCATTTGAGCTCTAAAGAACCTGCCCTTACCTGAAATGAAGTCTTGCTTGTAGGAAGACTCAGAGCCTGGGATTTAACTCCATTTCTGACGTGAAACACACAGCAGAGTTCTCATCCACTGATCACTCTCTGCTTTACAGTGAGAAGCACGCTCTTGCTTTCTAGATTCTCTAAGACAGCAGGAAACGTGAGTGTGCTGAGAACAAAAGAATGGTGTTTCCTACACATACGGATCATATCTAGTCCAACTCTGCTTCTGAAATTGGTACAAAGCACTGGCCCTCTTACATCTACTGCTTGTCAGTTAAGATGAGAAACGTGTGATCTTTGTGAATCATGTAGTTCGTTTGAGCAGAAAAGTGACTGCCCTTACCTGAAACAAACTCTTGCTTGTAGGAAGACTCAGAGCCTGGGATTTAACTCCATTTCTGAAGTGAAAGACACAGCAGTGTTCTCATCCATTGATCACACTCTGCTTTAGAACAAGAAGCACGCTCTTGCTTTCTAGAGTCTCTAAGACAGCAGGAAACCTGAGTGTGTGGAGAAAAAAGAACGGTGTTTCCTACACATACGGACCATGTCTGGTTCAACTCTGCTTCTGAAAGTGACACAAAGCACAGGTCCTGTCACATCCAATGCTTTTCAATTAAGAGCGAGAAACGCGTGAGCTTCGTGTACGATGTAGATCTTTTGAGCTGTAAAGTAACTGCCCTTACCTGAAACGAAGTCTTGCTTGTAGGAAGACACAGAGCATGGGATTTATCTCCATTTCTGCAGTGAAACACACAGCAGAGTTATCATCCATTGAACACACTCTGCTTTAGAGCAAGAAGCACGCTCTTGCTTTCTTGAGTCTCTAATACAGCAGGAAACCTGAGCGTGCTCAGAACAAAAGAAGAGTGTTTCCTAAACATACGGACCATATCTAGTTCAACTCTGCTTCTGAAACTGAAACAAACCAAAGGTCTTCTAACATCCAATGCTTGTCAGGTAAGATCCGAAACGCGTCAGCTTCGTGAACGATGTAGTTCTTTTGAGCTGTAAAGTAACTGCCCTTACCTGAAACGAAGTCTTGCTTGTAGGAAGACACAGACCATGGGATTTATCTCCATTTCTGCAGTGAAACACACAGCAGAGTTATCATCCCTTGAACACACTCTGCTTTAGAGCAAGAAGCACGCTCTTGCTTTCTTGAGTCTCTAATACAGCAGGAAACGTGATTGTGCTCAGAACAAATGAACTGTGTTTCCTACACATACTGACCATATCTAGTTCAACAACCTTCTGAAACTGAAACAAACCACAGGTCCTCTAACATCCAATGCTTGTCAGTTAAGATGAGAAACGTGTGAGCTTCGTGAACGGGGTAGTTTTTTGAGCTGTAAAGAAACTGCCCTTACTTGAAATGAAGTCTTGCTTGTAGAAAGACTCAGAGTATGGGATTTAACACCATTTCTGAAGGGAAACACACAGCATAGTTCTCATCCATGGATCACACTCCGCTTTTGAGTGCGAAGCATGCTCTTGCTTTCTAGAGTCTCTAATACAGCAGGAAATCTGAGTGTGCCCAGAACAACAGAACGGTGTTTCCTACACATACCGACCATATGTAGTCAAAATCTGCTTCTGAAATTGATACAAAGCACTGGTCCTCTAACATCCAATGCTTGTCTGTTAAGATGAGAAATGTGTGAGCTCAGTGAACGATGTGGTTCGTTTGTGCTAAAAAGTGACTGCCCTTACCTGAAACGAAGTCTTGCTTGTAGGAAGACACAGAGCCTGGGATTTAACTCCATTTCTGAATGGAAGCACACCGCATAGTTCTCATCCATGGATCACACTCTGCTTTAGAGCGAGAAGCACGCTCTTGCTTTCTAGAGTCTCTAATACAGCAGGAAATGTGATTATGCTCAGAACAAATGAACTGTGTTTCCTACACATATGGACCATATCTGGTTCAACACTGCTTCTGAAACTGACACAAAGCACAGGTCCTGTCACATCCAATGCTTGTCAATTAAGAGCGAGAAACGTGTGAGCTTCGTGTACGATGTGGACGTTTTGAGCTGTAAAGTAACTGCCCTTACCTGAAACGAAGTCTTGCTTGTAGGAAGACACAGAGCATGGGATTTATCTCCATTTCTGCAGTGAAACACACAGCAGAGTTATCATCCATTGAACACACTCTGCTTTAGAGCAAGAAGCACGCCCTTGCTTTCTTGAGTCTCTAATACAGCAGGAAACGTGATTGTGCTCAGAACAAATGAACTGTGTTTCCTACACATACGAACCATATCTAGTTCAACAACCTTCTGAAACTGAAACAAACCACAGGTCCTCTAACATCCAATGCTTGTCAGTTAAGATGAGAAACGTGTGAGCTTCGTGAACGAGGTAGATTTTGGAGCTGTAAAGAAACTGCCATTACCTGAAATGAAGTCTTGCTTGTAGGAAGACTCAGAGTATGGGATTTAACTCCATTTCTGAAGGGAAACACACAGCATAGTTCTCATCCATGGATCACACTCAGCTTTAGAGCGCGAAGCATGCTCTTGCTTTCTAGAGTCTCTAATACAGCAGGAAATCTGACTGTGCCCAGAACAAAAGAACGGTGTTTCCTACACATACGGACCATATGTAGTCAAAATCTGCTTCTGAAACTGATACAAAGCACTGGTCCTCTAACATCCAATGCTTGTCAGTTCAGGGGACAAACGTGTGAGCTTCGTGAATGATGTAGTTCGTTTGAGCCGAAAAGTGACTGCCCTTACCCGAAATGACTCTTGCTTGTAGGAAGACTCAGAGCCTGGGATTTAACTCCATTTCTGAAGTGAAAGACACAGCAGTGTTCTCATCCATTTATCACACTCTGCTTTAGAACAAGAAGCACGCTCTTGCTTTCTAGAGTCTCTAAGTCAGTAGGAAACGTGAGTGTGCGGAGAACAAAAGAACGGTGTTTCCTACACATACGAACCATATCTAGTCCAACTCTGCTTCTTAAACTGATACAAAGCACTGGTCCTCTAACATCCAATGCTTGTCTGTTAAGATGAGAAACTTGTGAGCTCTTTGAACGATGTGGTTCGTTTGAGCTGAAAAGTGACTGCCCTTACCTGAAACGAAGTCTTGCTTGTAGGAAGACTCAGAGTCTGGGATTTAACTCCATTTCTGAAGGGAAACGTACAGCAGTGTTCTCATCCATTGATCACACTCTGCTTTAGAACAAGAAGCACGCTCTTGCTTTCTTGAGTTTCTAATACAGAAGGAAACGTGATTGTGCTCAGAACAAATGAACTGTGTTTCCTACATATACGGACCATATCTAGTTCAACAACCTTCTGAAACTGAAACAAACCACAGGTCCTCTAACATCCAATGCTTGTCAGTTAAGATGAGAAACGTGTGAGCTTTGTGAACGAAGTAGTTCATTTGAGCTCTAAAGAACCTGCCCTTACCTGAAATGAAGTCTTGCTTGTAGGAAGACTCAGAGCCTGGGATTTAACTCCATTTCTGACGTGAAACACACAGCAGAGTTCTCATCCACTGATCACTCTCTGCTTTACAGTGAGAAGCACGCTCTTGCTTTCTAGATTCTCTAAGACAGCAGGAAACGTGAGTGTGCTGAGAACAAAAGAATGGTGTTTCCTACACATACGGATCATATCTAGTCCAACTCTGCTTCTGAAATTGGTACAAAGCACTGGCCCTCTTACATCTACTGCTTGTCAGTTAAGATGAGAAACGTGTGATCTTTGTGAATCATGTAGTTCGTTTGAGCAGAAAAGTGACTGCCCTTACCTGAAACAAACTCTTGCTTGTAGGAAGACTCAGAGCCTGGGATTTAACTCCATTTCTGAAGTGAAAGACACAGCAGTGTTCTCATCCATTGATCACACTCTGCTTTAGAACAAGAAGCACGCTCTTGCTTTCTAGAGTCTCTAAGACAGCAGGAAACCTGAGTGTGTGGAGAAAAAAGAACGGTGTTTCCTACACATACGGACCATGTCTGGTTCAACTCTGCTTCTGAAAGTGACACAAAGCACAGGTCCTGTCACATCCAAAGCTTTTCAATTAAGAGCGAGAAACGCGTGAGCTTCGTGTACGATGTAGATCTTTTGAGCTGTAAAGTAACTGCCCTTACCTGAAACGAAGTCTTGCTTGTAGGAAGACACAGAGCATGGGATTTATCTCCATTTCTGCAGTGAAACACACAGCAGAGTTATCATCCATTGAACACACTCTGCTTTAGAGCAAGAAGCACGCTCTTGCTTTCTTGAGTCTCTAATACAGCAGGAAACCTGAGCGTGCTCAGAACAAAAGAAGAGTGTTTCCTAAACATACGGACCATATCTAGTTCAACTCTGCTTCTGAAACTGAAACAAACCAAAGGTCTTCTAACATCCAATGCTTGTCAGGTAAGATCCGAAACGCGTCAGCTTCGTGAACGATGTAGTTCTTTTGAGCTGTAAAGTAACTGCCCTTACCTGAAACGAAGTCTTGCTTGTAGGAAGACACAGACCATGGGATTTATCTCCATTTCTGCAGTGAAACACACAGCAGAGTTATCATCCCTTGAACACACTCTGCTTTAGAGCAAGAAGCACGCTCTTGCTTTCTTGAGTCTCTAATACAGCAGGAAACGTGATTGTGCTCAGAACAAATGAACTGTGTTTCCTACACATACTGACCATATCTAGTTCAACAACCTTCTGAAACTGAAACAAACCACAGGTCCTCTAACATCCAATGCTTGTCAGTTAAGATGAGAAACGTGTGAGCTTCGTGAACGGGGTAGTTTTTTGAGCTGTAAAGAAACTGCCCTTACTTGAAATGAAGTCTTGCTTGTAGAAAGACTCAGAGTATGGGATTTAACACCATTTCTGAAGGGAAACACACAGCATAGTTCTCATCCATGGATCACACTCCGCTTTTGAGTGCGAAGCATGCTCTTGCTTTCTAGAGTCTCTAATACAGCAGGAAATCTGAGTGTGCCCAGAACAACAGAACGGTGTTTCCTACACATACCGACCATATGTAGTCAAAATCTGCTTCTGAAATTGATACAAAGCACTGGTCCTCTAACATCCAATGCTTGTCTGTTAAGATGAGAAATGTGTGAGCTCAGTGAACGATGTGGTTCGTTTGTGCTAAAAAGTGACTGCCCTTACCTGAAACGAAGTCTTGCTTGTAGGAAGACACAGAGCCTGGGATTTAACTCCATTTCTGAATGGAAGCACACCGCATAGTTCTCATCCATGGATCACACTCTGCTTTAGAGCGAGAAGCACGCTCTTGCTTTCTAGAGTCTCTAATACAGCAGGAAATGTGATTATGCTCAGAACAAATGAACTGTGTTTCCTACACATATGGACCATATCTGGTTCAACACTGCTTCTGAAACTGACACAAAGCACAGGTCCTGTCACATCCAATGCTTGTCAATTAAGAGCGAGAAACGTGTGAGCTTCGTGTACGATGTGGACGTTTTGAGCTGTAAAGTAACTGCCCTTACCTGAAACGAAGTCTTGCTTGTAGGAAGACACAGAGCATGGGATTTATCTCCATTTCTGCAGTGAAACACACAGCAGAGTTATCATCCATTGAACACACTCTGCTTTAGAGCAAGAAGCACGCCCTTGCTTTCTTGAGTCTCTAATACAGCAGGAAACGTGATTGTGCTCAGAACAAATGAACTGTGTTTCCTACACATACGAACCATATCTAGTTCAACAACCTTCTGAAACTGAAACAAACCACAGGTCCTCTAACATCCAATGCTTGTCAGTTAAGATGAGAAACGTGTGAGCTTCGTGAACGATGTAGTTCGTTTGACCAGAAAATTGACTGCCCTTACCTGAAAAGAAGTCTTGCTTGTAGGAAGACTCAGAGTATGGGATTTAACTACATTTCTGAAGGGAAACACACAGCAGTTTTCCCATCCATTGATCACACCCTGCTTTAGAACAAGAAGCACGCTCTTGCTTTCTAGAGTCTCTAAGACAGCAGGAAACGTGAGTGTGCGGAGAACAAAAGAACGGTGTTTCCTACACATACGGACCATATGTGGTTCATCTCTGCTTCTGAAACTGACACAAAGCACAGGTCCTGTCACATCCAATGCTTTTCAATTAAGCGTGAGTAACGTGTGAGCTTCTAGTACGATGTAGATCTTTTGAGCTGTAAAGTAACTGCCCTTACCTGAAACGAAATCTTGCTTGTAGGAAGACACAGAGCATGGGATTTATCTCCATTTCCGCAGTGAAACACACAGCAGAGTTATCATCCTTTGAACACACTCTGCTTTAGAGCAAGAAGCACGCTCTTGCCTTCTTGAGTCTCTAATACAGCAGGAAACGTGATTGTGCTCAGAACAAATGAACTGTGTTTCCTACACATACGGACCATATGTAGTCAAAATCTGCTTCTGAAACTGATACAAAGCACTGGTCCTCTAACATCCAATGCTTGTCATTTCAGATTAGAAACGTGTGAGCTTCATGAACGATGTAGTTCGTTTGAGCAGAAAAGTGACTGCCCTTACCTGAAATGAAGTCTTGCTTGTAGGAAGTCTCAGAGCCTGGGATTTAACTACATTTCTGAAGGGAAACACACAGCAGTTTTCTCATCCATTGATCACACCCTGCTTTAGAACAAGAAGCACGCTCTTGCTTTCTAGAGTCTCTAAGACAGCAGGAAACGTGAGTGTGCGGAGAACAAAAGAAAGGTGTTTCCTACACATACGGACCATATCTGGTTCAACTCTGCTTCTGAAACTGACACAAAGCACAGGTCCTGTCACATCCAATGCTTTTCAATTAAGAGTGAGAAACGTGTGAGCTTCGTGTACGATGTAGATCTTTTGAGCTGTAAAGTAAATGCCCTTACCTGAAACGAAGTCTTGCTTGTAGGAAGACACAGACCATGGGATTTATCTCCATTTCTGCAGTGAAACACACAGCAGAGTTATCATCCATTGAACACACTCTGCTCTAGAGCAAGAAGCACGCTCTTGCTTTCTTGAGTCTCTAATACAGCAGGAAACGTGATTGTGCTCAGAACAAATGAACTGTGTTTCCTAAACATACGGTCCATATCTAGTTCAACAACCTTCTGAAACTGAAACAAACCACAGGTCCTCTAACATCCAATGCTTGTCAGTTAAGATGAGAAACGTGTGAGCTTCGTGAACGGGGTAGTTTTTTGAGCTGTAAAGAAACTGCCCTTACCTGAAATGAAGCCTTGCTTGTAGAAAGACTCAGAGTATGGGATTTAACTCCATTTCTGAAGGGAAACACACAGCATAGTTCTCATTCATGGATCACACTCCACTTTTGAGTGCGAAGCATGCTCTTGCTTTCTAGAGTCTCTAATACAGCAGGAAATCTGAGTGTGCCCAGAACAAAAGAACGGTGTTTCCTACACATACGGACCATATGTAGTCAAAATCTGCTTCTGAAACTGATACAAAGCACTGGTCCTCTAACATCCAATGCTTGTCTGTTAAGATGAGAAACGTGTGAGCTCAGTGAACGATGTGGTTCGTTTGAGCTGAAAAGTGACTGCCCTTACCTGAAATGATGTCTTGCTTGTAGGAAGACTCAGAGCCTGGGATTTAACTCCATTTCTGAAGGGAAACACACCCCATAGTTCTCATCCATGGATCACACTCTGCTTTAGAGCGAGAAGCATACTCATGCTTTCTAGAGTCTCTAATACAGCAGGAAATTTGATTATGCTCAGAACAAATGAACTGTGTTTCCTACACATATGGACCATATCTGGTTCAACTCTGCTTCTGAAACTGACACAAAGCACAGGTCCTGTCACATCCAATGCTTTTCAATTAAGAGCGAGAAACGTGTGAGCTTCGTGTACGATGTAGATCTTTTGAGCTGTAAAGTAACTGCCCTTACCTGAAACGAAGTCTTGCTTGTAGGAAGACACAGAGCATGGGATTTATCTCCATTTCTGCAGTGAAACACACAGCAGAGTTATCATCCATTGAACACACTCTGCTTTAGAGCAAGAAGCACGCTCTTGCTTTCTTGAGTCTCTAATACAGCAGGAAACGTGATTGTGCTCAGAACAAATGAACTGTGTTTCCTACACATACGAACCATATCTAGTTCAACAACCTTCTGAAACTGAAACAAACCACAGGTCCTCTAACATCCAATGCTTGTCAGTTAAGATGAGAAACGTGTGAGCTTCGTGAACGAGGTAGTTTCTTTGAGCTGTAAAGAAACTGCCCTTAATTGAAATGAAGTCTTGCTTGTAGGAAGACTCAGAGTATGGGATTTAACTCCATTTCTGAAGGGAAACACACAGCAGAGTTCTCATCCATGGATCACACTCCGCTTTTGTGTGCGAAGCATGCTCTTGCTTTCTAGAGTCTCTAATACAGCAGGAAATCTGACTGTGCCCAGAACAAAAGAACGGTGTTTCCTACATATACGGACCATATGTAGTCCAAATCTGCTTCTGAAACTGATACAAAGCACTGGTCCTCTAACATCCAATGCTTGTCAGTTCAGTGGAGAAAGGTGTGAGCTTCGTGAATGATGTAGTTCGTTTGAGCAGAAAAGTGACTGCCCTTACCCGAAATGAACTCTTGCTTGTAGGAAGACTCAGAGCCTGGGATTAAACTCCATTTCTGATGTGAAAGACACAGCAGTGTTCTCATCCATTTATCACACTCTGCTTTAGAATAAGAAGCATGCTCTTGCTTTCTAGAGTCTCTAAGACAGCAGGAAACGTGAGTGTGCGGAGAACAAAAGAACGGTGTTTCCTACACATACGGATCATATCTGGTTCATCTCTGCTTCTGAAACTGACACAAAGAACAGGTCCTGTCACATCCAATGCTTTTCAATTAAGAGCGAGAAACGTGTGAGCTCAGTGAACGATGTGGTTCGTTTGAGCTGAAAAGTGACTGCCAATACCTGAAACGAAGTCTTGCTTGTAGGAATACACAGAGCCTGGGATTTAACTCCATTTCTGAAGGGAAACACACAGCATAGTTCTCATCCATGGATCACACTCTGCTTTAGAGCGAGAAGCACGCTCTTGCTTTCTAGAGTCTCTAATACAGCAGGAAATGTGATTATGCTCAGAACTTATGAACTGTGTTTCCTACACATATGGACCATATCTGGTTCAACTCTGCTTCTGAAATTTATACAAAGCACTGGCCCTCTTACATCTACTGCTTGTCAGTTAAGATGAGAAACGTGTGATCTTTGTGAATGATGTAGTTCGTTTGAGCAGAAAAGTGACTGCCCTTACCTGAAACGAAGTCTTGCTTGTAGGAAGACACAGAGCATGGGATTTATCTCCATTTCTGCAGGGAAACACACCGCATAGTTCTCATCCATGGATCACACTCTGCTTTAGAGCGAGAAGCACGCTCTTGCTTTCTAGAGTCTCTAATACAGCAGGAAACGTGAGTGTGCGGAGAACAAAAGAACGGTGTTTCCTACACATACGGACCATGTCTGGTTCAACTCTGCTTCTGAAACTGACACAAAGCACAGGTCCTGTCACATCCAATGCTTTTCAATTAAGAGTGAGAAACGTGTGAGCTTCGTGTACGATGTAGATCTTTTGAGCTGTAAAGTAACTGCCCTTACCTGAAACGAAGTCTTGCTTGTAGGAAGACACAGACCATGGGATTTATCTCCATTTCTGCAGTGAAACACACAGCAGAGTTATCATCCATTGAACACACTCTGCTTTAGAGCAAGAAGCACGCTCTTGCTTTCTTGAGTCTCTAATACAGCAGGAAACGTGATTGTGCTCAGAACAAATGAACTGTGTTTCCTACACATACGAACCATATCTAGTTCAACAACCTTCTGAAACTGAAACAAACCACAGGTCCTCTAACATCCAATGCTTGTCAGTTAAGATGAGAAACGTGTGAGCTTCGTGAACGAGGTAGTTTCTTTGAGCTGTAAAGAAACTGCCCTTAATTGAAATGAAGTCTTGCTTGTAGGAAGACTCAGAGTATGGGATTTAACTCCATTTCTGAAGGGAAACACACAGCAGAGTTCTCATCCATGGATCACACTCCGCTTTTGTGTGCGAAGCATGCTCTTGCTTTCTAGAGTCTCTAATACAGCAGGAAATCTGACTGTGCCCAGAACAAAAGAACGGTGTTTCCTACATATACGGACCATATGTAGTCCAAATCTGCTTCTGAAACTGATACAAAGCACTGGTCCTCTAACATCCAATGCTTGTCAGTTCAGTGGAGAAAGGTGTGAGCTTCGTGAATGATGTAGTTCGTTTGAGCAGAAAAGTGACTGCCCTTACCCGAAATGAACTCTTGCTTGTAGGAAGACTCAGAGCCTGGGATTAAACTCCATTTCTGATGTGAAAGACACAGCAGTGTTCTCATCCATTTATCACACTCTGCTTTAGAATAAGAAGCATGCTCTTGCTTTCTAGAGTCTCTAAGACAGCAGGAAACGTGAGTGTGCGGAGAACAAAAGAACGGTGTTTCCTACACATACGGATCATATCTGGTTCATCTCTGCTTCTGAAACTGACACAAAGAACAGGTCCTGTCACATCCAATGCTTTTCAATTAAGAGCGAGAAACGTGTGAGCTCAGTGAACGATGTGGTTCGTTTGAGCTGAAAAGTGACTGCCAATACCTGAAACGAAGTCTTGCTTGTAGGAATACACAGAGCCTGGGATTTAACTCCATTTCTGAAGGGAAACACACAGCATAGTTCTCATCCATGGATCACACTCTGCTTTAGAGCGAGAAGCACGCTCTTGCTTTCTAGAGTCTCTAATACAGCAGGAAATGTGATTATGCTCAGAACTTATGAACTGTGTTTCCTACACATATGGACCATATCTGGTTCAACTCTGCTTCTGAAATTTATACAAAGCACTGGCCCTCTTACATCTACTGCTTGTCAGTTAAGATGAGAAACGTGTGATCTTTGTGAATGATGTAGTTCGTTTGAGCAGAAAAGTGACTGCCCTTACCTGAAACGAAGTCTTGCTTGTAGGAAGACACAGAGCATGGGATTTATCTCCATTTCTGCAGGGAAACACACCGCATAGTTCTCATCCATGGATCACACTCTGCTTTAGAGCGAGAAGCACGCTCTTGCTTTCTAGAGTCTCTAATACAGCAGGAAACGTGAGTGTGCGGAGAACAAAAGAACGGTGTTTCCTACACATACGGACCATGTCTGGTTCAACTCTGCTTCTGAAACTGACACAAAGCACAGGTCCTGTCACATCCAATGCTTTTCAATTAAGAGTGAGAAACGTGTGAGCTTCGTGTACGATGTAGATCTTTTGAGCTGTAAAGTAACTGCCCTTACCTGAAACGAAGTCTTGCTTGTAGGAAGACACAGACCATGGGATTTATCTCCATTTCTGCAGTGAAACACACAGCAGAGTTATCATCCATTGAACACACTCTGCTCTAGAGCAAGAAGCACGCTCTTGCTTTCTTGAGTCTCTAATACAGCAGGAAACGTGATTGTGCTCAGAACAAATGAACTGTGTTTCCTAAACATACGGTCCATATCTAGTTCAACAACCTTCTGAAACTGAATCAAACCACAGGTCCTCTAACATCCAATGCTTGTCAGTTAAGATGAGAAACGTGTGAGCTTCGTGAACGGGGTAGTTTTTTGAGCTGTAAAGAAACTGCCCTTACCTGAAATGAAGCCTTGCTTGTAGAAAGACTCAGAGTATGGGATTTAACTCCATTTCTGAAGGGAAACACACAGCATAGTTCTCATCCATGGATCACACTCCGCTTTTGAGTGCGAAGCATGCTCTTGCTTTCTAGAGTCTCTAATACAGCAGGAAATCTGAGTGTGCCCAGAACAAAAGAACGGTGTTTCCTACACGTACGGACCATATGTAGTCAAAATCTGCTTCTGAAACTGATACAAAGCACTGGTCCTCTAACATCCAATGCTTGTCTGTTAAGATGAGAAACGTGTGAGCTCAGTGAACGATGTGGTTCGTTTGAGTTGAAAAGTGACTGCCCTTACCTGAAATGAAGTCTTGCTTGTAGGAAGACTCAGAGCCTGGGATTTAACTCCATTTCTGAAGGGAAACACACAGCATAGTTCTCATCCATGGATCACACTCTGCTTTAGAGCGAGAAGCACGCTCTTGCTTTCTAGAGTCTCTAATACAGCAGGAAATGTGATTATGCTCAGAACTTATGAACTGTGTTTCCTACACATATGGACCATATCTGGTTCAACTCTGCTTCTGAAACTGACACAAAGCACAGGTCCTGTCACATCGATGGCTTTTCAATTAAGAGCGAGAAACGTGTGAGCTTCGTGTACGATGTAGATGTTTTGAGGTGTAAAGTAACTGCACTTACCTGAAACGAAGTCTTGCTTGTAGGAAGACACAGAGCATGGGATTTATCTCCATTTCTGCAGTGAAACACACAGCAGAGTTATCATCCATTGAACACACTCTGCTTTAGAGCAAGAAGCACGCCCTTGCTTTCTTGAGTCTCTAATACAGCAGGAAACGTGATTGTGCTCAGAACAAATGAACTGTGTTTCCTACACATACGGACCATATCTAGTTCAACAACCTTCTGAAACTGAAACAAACCACGGGTCCTCTAACATCCAATGCTTGTCAGTTAAGATGAGAAACGTGTGAGCTTTGTGAACGAAGTAGTTCATTTGAGCTCTAAAGAACCTGCCCTTACCTGAAACGAAGTCTTGCTTGTAGGAAAACACAGAGCCTGGGATTTAACTCCATTTCTTAAGGGAAACACACCGCATAGTTCTCATCCATGGATCACACTCTGCTTTAGAGCGAGAAGCACGCTCTTGCTTTCTAGAGTCTCTAATACAGCAGGAAACGTGAGTGTGCGGAGAACAAAGAACGGTGTTTCCTACACATACGGACCATGTCTGGTTCAACTCTGCTTCTGAAACTGACACAAAGCACAGGTCCTGTCACATCCAATGCTTTTCAATTAAGAGTGAGAAACGTGTGAGCTTCGTGTACGATGTAGATCTTTTGAGCTGTAAAGTAACTGCCCTTACCTGAAACGAAGTCTTGCTTGTAGGAAGACACAGACCATGGGATTTATCTCCATTTCTGCAGTGAAACACACAGCAGAGTTATCATCCATTGAACACACTCTGCTCTAGAGCAAGAAGCACGCTCTTGCTTTCTTGAGTCTCTAATACAGCAGGAAACGTGATTGTGCTCAGAACAAATGAACTGTGTTTCCTAAACATACGGTCCATATCTAGTTCAACAACCTTCTGAAACTGAAACAAACCACAGGTCCTCTAACATCCAATGCTTGTCAGTTAAGATGAGAAACGTGTGAGCTTCGTGAACGGGGTAGTTTTTTGAGCTGTAAAGAAACTGCCCTTACCTGAAATGAAGCCTTGCTTGTAGAAAGACTCAGAGTATGGGATTTAACTCCATTTCTGAAGGGAAACACACAGCATAGTTCTCATCCATGGATCACACTCCGCTTTTGAGTGCGAAGCATGCTCTTGCTTTCTAGAGTCTCTAATACAGCAGGAAATCTGAGTGTGCCCAGAACAAAAGAACGGTGTTTCCTACACATACGGACCATATGTAGTCAAAATCTGCTTCTGAAACTGATACAAAGCACTGGTCCTCTAACATCCAATGCTTGTCTGTTAAGATGAGAAACGTTTGAGCTCAGTGAATGATGTGGTTCGTTTGAGCTGAAAAGTGACTGCCCTTACCTGAAATGAAGTCTTGCTTGTAGGAAGACTCAGAGCCTGGGATTTAACTCCATTTCTGAAGGGAAACACACCGCATAGTTCTCATCCATGGATCACACTCTGCTTTAGAGCGAGAAGCATGCTCTTGCTTTCTAGAGTCTCTAATACAGCAGGAAATGTGATTATGCTCAGAACAAATGAACTGTGTTTCCTACACATATGGACCATATCTGGTTCAACTCTGCTTCTGAAACTGACACAATGCACAGGTCCTGTCACATCCAATGCTTTTCAATTAAGAGCGAGAAACGTGTGAGCTTCGTGTACGATGTAGATCTTTTGAGCTGTAAAGTAACTGCCCTTACCTGAAACGAAGTCTTGCTTGTAGGAAGACACAGAGCATGGGATTTATCTCCATTTCTGCAGTGAAACACACAGCAGAGTTATCATCCATTGAACACACTCTGCTTTAGAGCAAGAAGCACGCTCTTGCTTTCTTGAGTCTCTAATACAGCAGGAAACGTGATTGTGCTCAGAACAAATGAACTGTGTTTCCTACACATACAAACCATATCTAGTTCAACAACCTTCTGAAACTGAAACAAACCACAGGTCCTCTAACATCCAATGCTTGTCAGTTAAGATGAGAAACGTGTGAGCTTCGTTAACGAGGTAGTTTCTTTGAGCTGTAAAGAAACTTCCCTTAATTGAAATGAAGTCTTGCTTGTAGGAAGACTCAGAGTATGGGATTTAACTCCATATCTGAAGGGAAACACACAGCAGAGTTCTCATCCATGGATCACACTCCGCTTTTGAGTGCGAAGCATGCTCTTGCTTTCTAGAGTCTCTAATACAGCAGGAAATATGACTGTGCCCAGAACAAAAGAACGGTGTTTCCTACACATACGGACCATATGTAGTCAAAATCTGCTTCTGAAACTGATTCAAAGCACTGGTCCTCTAACATCCAATGCTTGTCAGTTCAGGGGACAAACGTGTGAGCTTCGTGAATGATGTAGTTCGTTTGAGCCGAAAAGTGACTGCCCTTACCCGAAATGACTCTTGCTTGTAGGAAGACTCAGAGCCTGGGATTTAACTCCATTTCTGAAGTGAAAGACACAGCAGTGTTCTCATCCATTGATCACACTCTGCTTTAGAACAAGAAGCACGCTCTTGCTTTCTAGAGTCTCTAAGACAGCAGGAAACCTGAGTGTGTGGAGAAAAAAAGAACGGTGTTTCCTACACATACGGACCATGTCTGGTTCAACTCTGCTTCTGAAAGTGACACAAAGCACAGGTCCTGTCACACCCAATGCTTTTCAATTAAGAGCGAGAAACGCCTG
This sequence comes from Onychomys leucogaster, assembly GCA_949786385.1. Taxonomy (NCBI): domain Eukaryota; kingdom Metazoa; phylum Chordata; class Mammalia; order Rodentia; family Cricetidae; genus Onychomys; species Onychomys leucogaster. Next base: position 1,201,705 of record CATKUP010000143.1, read on the forward strand.
AGCTTCGTGTACGATGTAGATCTTTTGAGCTGTAAAGTAACTGCCCTTACCTGAAACGAAGTCTTGCTTGTAGGAAGACACAGAGCATGGGATTTATCTCCATTTCTGCAGTGAAACACACAGCAGAGTTATCATCCATTGAACACACTCTGCTTTAGAGCAAGAAGCATGCTCTTGCTTTCTTGAGTCTCTAATACAGCAGGAAACCTGAGCGTGCTCAGAACAAAAGAAGAGTGTTTCCTAAACATACGGACCATATCTAGTTCAACTCTGCTTCTGAAACTGAAACAAACCAAAGGTCTTCTAACATCCAATGCTTGTCAGGTAAGATCCGAAACGCGTCAGCTTCGTGAACGATGTAGTTCTTTTGAGCTGTAAAGTAACTGCCCTTACCTGAAACGAAGTCTTGCTTGTAGGAAGACACAGACCATGGGATTTATCTCCATTTCTGCAGTGAAACACACAGCAGAGTTATCATCCCTTGAACACACTCTGCTTTAGAGCAAGAAGCACGCTCTTGCTTTCTTGAGTATCTAAAACAGCAGGAAACGTGATTGTGCTCAGAACAAATGAACTGTGTTTCCTACACATACGGACCATATCTAGTTCAACAACCTTCTGAAACTGAAACAAACCACAGGTCCTCTAACATCCAATGCTTGTCAGTTAAGATGAGAAACGTGTGAGCTTCGTGAACGAGGTAGATTTTGGAGCTGTAAAGAAACTGCCATTACCTGAAATGAAGTCTTGCTTGTAGAAAGACTCAGAGTATGGGATTTAACTCCATTTCTGAAGGGAAACAAACAGCATAGTTCTCATCCATGGATCACACTCCGCTTTTGAGTGCGAAGCATGCTCTTGCTTTCTAGAGTCTCTAATACAGCAGGAAATCTGAGTGTGCCCAGAACAAAAGAACGGTGTTTCCTACACATACGGACCATATGTAGTCAAAATCTGCTTCTGAAACTGATACAAAGCACTGGTCCTCTAACATCCAATGCTTGTCTGTTAAGATGAGAAATGGGTGAGCTCAGTGAACGATGTGGTTCGTTTGAGCTGAAAAGTGACTGCCCTTACCTGAAACGAAGTCTTGCTTGTAGGAAGACACAGAGCCTGGGATTTAACTCCATTTCTGAAGGGAAACACACCGCATAGTTCTCATCCATGGATCACACTCTGCTTTAGAGCGAGAAGCACGCTCTTGCTTTCTAGAGTCTCTAATACAGCAGGAAATGTGATTATGCTCAGAACAAATGAACTGTGTTTCCTACACATATGGACCATATCTGGTTCAACACTGCTTCTGAAACTGACACAAAGCACAGGTCCTGTCACATCCAATGCTTTTCAATTAAGAGCGAGAAACGTGTGAGCTTCGTGTACGATGTAGATCTTTTGAGCTGTAAAGTAACTGCCCTTACCTGAAACGAAGTCTTGCTTGTAGGAAGACACAGAGCATGGGATTTATCTCCATTTCTGCAGTGAAACACACAGCAGAGTTATCATCCATTGAACACACTCTGCTTTAGAGCAAGAAGCACGCTCTTGCTTTCTTGAGTCTCTAATACAGCAGGAAACGTGATTGTGCTCAGAACAAATGAACTGTGTTTCCTACACATACGGACCATATCTAGTTCAACAACCTTCTGAAACTGAAACAAACCACAGGTCCTCTAACATCCAATGCTTGTCAGTTAAGATGAGAAACGTGTGAGCTTCGTGAACGAGGTAGATTTTGGAGCTGTAAAGAAACTGCCATTACCTGAAATGAAGTCTTGCTTGTAGGAAGACTCAGAGTATGGGATTTAACTCCATTTCTGAAGGGAAACACACAGCATAGTTCTCATCCATGGATCACACTCAGCTTTAGAGCGCGAAGCATGCTCTTGCTTTCTAGAGTCTCTAATACAGCAGGAAATCTGACTGTGCCCAGAACAAAAGAACGGTGTTTCCTACACATACGGACCATATGTAGTCAAAATCTGCTTCTGAAACTGATACAAAGCACTGGTCCTCTAACATCCAATGCTTGTCAGTTCAGGGGACAAACGTGTGAGCTTCGTGAATGATGTAGTTCGTTTGAGCCGAAAAGTGACTGCCCTTACCCGAAATGACTCTTGCTTGTAGGAAGACTCAGAGCCTGGGATTTAACTCCATTTCTGAAGTGAAAGACACAGCAGTGTTCTCATCCATTTATCACACTCTGCTTTAGAACAAGAAGCACGCTCTTGCTTTCTAGAGTCTCTAAGTCAGTAGGAAACGTGAGTGTGCGGAGAACAAAAGAACGGTGTTTCCTACACATACGAACCATATCTAGTCCAACTCTGCTTCTTAAACTGATACAAAGCACTGGTCCTCTAACATCCAATGCTTGTCTGTTAAGATGAGAAACTTGTGAGCTCTTTGAACGATGTGGTTCGTTTGAGCTGAAAAGTGACTGCCCTTACCTGAAACGAAGTCTTGCTTGTAGGAAGACTCAGAGTCTGGGATTTAACTCCATTTCTGAAGGGAAACGTACAGCAGTGTTCTCATCCATTGATCACACTCTGCTTTAGAACAAGAAGCACGCTCTTGCTTTCTTGAGTTTCTAATACAGAAGGAAACGTGATTGTGCTCAGAACAAATGAACTGTGTTTCCTACATATACGGACCATATCTAGTTCAACAACCTTCTGAAACTGAAACAAACCACAGGTCCTCTAACATCCAATGCTTGTCAGTTAAGATGAGAAACGTGTGAGCTTTGTGAACGAAGTAGTTCATTTGAGCTCTAAAGAACCTGCCCTTACCTGAAATGAAGTCTTGCTTGTAGGAAGACTCAGAGCCTGGGATTTAACTCCATTTCTGACGTGAAACACACAGCAGAGTTCTCATCCACTGATCACTCTCTGCTTTACAGTGAGAAGCACGCTCTTGCTTTCTAGATTCTCTAAGACAGCAGGAAACGTGAGTGTGCTGAGAACAAAAGAATGGTGTTTCCTACACATACGGATCATATCTAGTCCAACTCTGCTTCTGAAATTGGTACAAAGCACTGGCCCTCTTACATCTACTGCTTGTCAGTTAAGATGAGAAACGTGTGATCTTTGTGAATCATGTAGTTCGTTTGGGCAGAAAAGTGACTGCCCTTACCTGAAACAAACTCTTGCTTGTAGGAAGACTCAGAGCCTGGGATTTAACTCCATTTCTGAAGTGAAAGACACAGCAGTGTTCTCATCCATTGATCACACTCTGCTTTAGAACAAGAAGCACGCTCTTGCTTTCTAGAGTCTCTAAGACAGCAGGAAACCTGAGTGTGTGGAGAAAAAAGAACGGTGTTTCCTACACATACGGACCATGTCTGGTTCAACTCTGCTTCTGAAAGTGACACAAAGCACAGGTCCTGTCACATCCAATGCTTTTCAATTAAGAGCGAGAAACGCGTGAGCTTCGTGTACGATGTAGATCTTTTGAGCTGTAAAGTAACTGCCCTTACCTGAAACGAAGTCTTGCTTGTAGGAAGACACAGAGCATGGGATTTATCTCCATTTCTGCAGTGAAACACACAGCAGAGTTATCATCCATTGAACACACTCTGCTTTAGAGCAAGAAGCACGCTCTTGCTTTCTTGAGTCTCTAATACAGCAGGAAACCTGAGCGTGCTCAGAACAAAAGAAGAGTGTTTCCTAAACATACGGACCATATCTAGTTCAACTCTGCTTCTGAAACTGAAACAAACCAAAGGTCTTCTAACATCCAATGCTTGTCAGGTAAGATCCGAAACGCGTCAGCTTCGTGAACGATGTAGTTCTTTTGAGCTGTAAAGTAACTGCCCTTACCTGAAACGAAGTCTTGCTTGTAGGAAGACACAGACCATGGGATTTATCTCCATTTCTGGAGTGAAACACACAGCAGAGTTATCATCCCTTGAACACACTCTGCTTTAGAGCAAGAAGCACGCTCTTGCTTTCTTGAGTCTCTAATACAGCAGGAAACGTGATTGTGCTCAGAACAAATGAACTGTGTTTCCTACACATACTGACCATATCTAGTTCAACAACCTTCTGAAACTGAAACAAACCACAGGTCCTCTAACATCCAATGCTTGTCAGTTAAGATGAGAAACGTGTGAGCTTCGTGAACGGGGTAGTTTTTTGAGCTGTAAAGAAACTGCCCTTACTTGAAATGAAGTCTTGCTTGTAGAAAGACTCAGAGTATGGGATTTAACACCATTTCTGAAGGGAAACACACAGCATAGTTCTCATCCATGGATCACACTCCGCTTTTGAGTGCGAAGCATGCTCTTGCTTTCTAGAGTCTCTAATACAGCAGGAAATCTGAGTGTGCCCAGAACAACAGAACGGTGTTTCCTACACATACCGACCATATGTAGTCAAAATCTGCTTCTGAAATTGATACAAAGCACTGGTCCTCTAACATCCAATGCTTGTCTGTTAAGATGAGAAATGTGTGAGCTCAGTGAACGATGTGGTTCGTTTGTGCTAAAAAGTGACTGCCCTTACCTGAAACGAAGTCTTGCTTGTAGGAAGACACAGAGCCTGGGATTTAACTCCATTTCTGAATGGAAGCACACCGCATAGTTCTCATCCATGGATCACACTCTGCTTTAGAGCGAGAAGCACGCTCTTGCTTTCTAGAGTCTCTAATACAGCAGGAAATGTGATTATGCTCAGAACAAATGAACTGTGTTTCCTACACATATGGACCATATCTGGTTCAACACTGCTTCTGAAACTGACACAAAGCACAGGTCCTGTCACATCCAATGCTTGTCAATTAAGAGCGAGAAACGTGTGAGCTTCGTGTACGATGTGGACGTTTTGAGCTGTAAAGTAACTGCCCTTACCTGAAACGAAGTCTTGCTTGTAGGAAGACACAGAGCATGGGATTTATCTCCATTTCTGCAGTGAAACACACAGCAGAGTTATCATCCATTGAACACACTCTGCTTTAGAGCAAGAAGCACGCCCTTGCTTTCTTGAGTCTCTAATACAGCAGGAAACGTGATTGTGCTCAGAACAAATGAACTGTGTTTCCTACACATACGAACCATATCTAGTTCAACAACCTTCTGAAACTGAAACAAACCACAGGTCCTCTAACATCCAATGCTTGTCAGTTAAGATGAGAAACGTGTGAGCTTCGTGAACGAGGTAGATTTTGGAGCTGTAAAGAAACTGCCATTACCTGAAATGAAGTCTTGCTTGTAGGAAGACTCAGAGTATGGGATTTAACTCCATTTCTGAAGGGAAACACACAGCATAGTTCTCATCCATGGATCACACTCAGCTTTAGAGCGCGAAGCATGCTCTTGCTTTCTAGAGTCTCTAATACAGCAGGAAATCTGACTGTGCCCAGAACAAAAGAACGGTGTTTCCTACACATACGGACCATATGTAGTCAAAATCTGCTTCTGAAACTGATACAAAGCACTGGTCCTCTAACATCCAATGCTTGTCAGTTCAGGGGACAAACGTGTGAGCTTCGTGAATGATGTAGTTCGTTTGAGCCGAAAAGTGACTGCCCTTACCCGAAATGACTCTTGCTTGTAGGAAGACTCAGAGCCTGGGATTTAACTCCATTTCTGAAGTGAAAGACACAGCAGTGTTCTCATCCATTTATCACACTCTGCTTTAGAACAAGAAGCACGCTCTTGCTTTCTAGAGTCTCTAAGTCAGTAGGAAACGTGAGTGTGCGGAGAACAAAAGAACGGTGTTTCCTACACATACGAACCATATCTAGTCCAACTCTGCTTCTTAAACTGATACAAAGCACTGGTCCTCTAACATCCAATGCTTGTCTGTTAAGATGAGAAACTTGTGAGCTCTTTGAACGATGTGGTTCGTTTGAGCTGAAAAGTGACTGCCCTTACCTGAAACGAAGTCTTGCTTGTAGGAAGACTCAGAGTCTGGGATTTAACTCCATTTCTGAAGGGAAACGTACAGCAGTGTTCTCATCCATTGATCACACTCTGCTTTAGAACAAGAAGCACGCTCTTGCTTTCTTGAGTTTCTAATACAGAAGGAAACGTGATTGTGCTCAGAACAAATGAACTGTGTTTCCTACATATACGGACCATATCTAGTTCAACAACCTTCTGAAACTGAAACAAACCACAGGTCCTCTAACATCCAATGCTTGTCAGTTAAGATGAGAAACGTGTGAGCTTTGTGAACGAAGTAGTTCATTTGAGCTCTAAAGAACCTGCCCTTACCTGAAATGAAGTCTTGCTTGTAGGAAGACTCAGAGCCTGGGATTTAACTCCATTTCTGACGTGAAACACACAGCAGAGTTCTCATCCACTGATCACTCTCTGCTTTACAGTGAGAAGCACGCTCTTGCTTTCTAGATTCTCTAAGACAGCAGGAAACGTGAGTGTGCTGAGAACAAAAGAATGGTGTTTCCTACACATACGGATCATATCTAGTCCAACTCTGCTTCTGAAATTGGTACAAAGCACTGGCCCTCTTACATCTACTGCTTGTCAGTTAAGATGAGAAACGTGTGATCTTTGTGAATCATGTAGTTCGTTTGAGCAGAAAAGTGACTGCCCTTACCTGAAACAAACTCTTGCTTGTAGGAAGACTCAGAGCCTGGGATTTAACTCCATTTCTGAAGTGAAAGACACAGCAGTGTTCTCATCCATTGATCACACTCTGCTTTAGAACAAGAAGCACGCTCTTGCTTTCTAGAGTCTCTAAGACAGCAGGAAACCTGAGTGTGTGGAGAAAAAAGAACGGTGTTTCCTACACATACGGACCATGTCTGGTTCAACTCTGCTTCTGAAAGTGACACAAAGCACAGGTCCTGTCACATCCAATGCTTTTCAATTAAGAGCGAGAAACGCGTGAGCTTCGTGTACGATGTAGATCTTTTGAGCTGTAAAGTAACTGCCCTTACCTGAAACGAAGTCTTGCTTGTAGGAAGACACAGAGCATGGGATTTATCTCCATTTCTGCAGTGAAACACACAGCAGAGTTATCATCCATTGAACACACTCTGCTTTAGAGCAAGAAGCACGCTCTTGCTTTCTTGAGTCTCTAATACAGCAGGAAACCTGAGCGTGCTCAGAACAAAAGAAGAGTGTTTCCTAAACATACGGACCATATCTAGTTCAACTCTGCTTCTGAAACTGAAACAAACCAAAGGTCTTCTAACATCCAATGCTTGTCAGGTAAGATCCGAAACGCGTCAGCTTCGTGAACGATGTAGTTCTTTTGAGCTGTAAAGTAACTGCCCTTACCTGAAACGAAGTCTTGCTTGTAGGAAGACACAGACCATGGGATTTATCTCCATTTCTGCAGTGAAACACACAGCAGAGTTATCATCCCTTGAACACACTCTGCTTTAGAGCAAGAAGCACGCTCTTGCTTTCTTGAGTCTCTAATACAGCAGGAAACGTGATTGTGCTCAGAACAAATGAACTGTGTTTCCTACACATACTGACCATATCTAGTTCAACAACCTTCTGAAACTGAAACAAACCACAGGTCCTCTAACATCCAATGCTTGTCAGTTAAGATGAGAAACGTGTGAGCTTCGTGAACGGGGTAGTTTTTTGAGCTGTAAAGAAACTGCCCTTACTTGAAATGAAGTCTTGCTTGTAGAAAGACTCAGAGTATGGGATTTAACACCATTTCTGAAGGGAAACACACAGCATAGTTCTCATCCATGGATCACACTCCGCTTTTGAATGCGAAGCATGCTCTTGCTTTCTAGAGTCTCTAATACAGCAGAAAATCTGAGTGTGCCCAGAACAACAGAACGGTGTTTCCTACACATACCGACCATATGTAGTCAAAATCTGCTTCTGAAATTGATACAAAGCACTGGTCCTCTAACATCCAATGCTTGTCTGTTAAGATGAGAAATGTGTGAGCTCAGTGAACGATGTGGTTCGTTTGTGCTAAAAAGTGACTGCCCTTACCTGAAACGAAGTCTTGCTTGTAGGAAGACACAGAGCCTGGGATTTAACTCCATTTCTGAATGGAAGCACACCGCATAGTTCTCATCCATGGATCACACTCTGCTTTAGAGCGAGAAGCACGCTCTTGCTTTCTAGAGTCTCTAATACAGCAGGAAATGTGATTATGCTCAGAACAAATGAACTGTGTTTCCTACACATATGGACCATATCTGGTTCAACACTGCTTCTGAAACTGACACAAAGCACAGGTCCTGTCACATCCAATGCTTGTCAATTAAGAGCGAGAAACGTGTGAGCTTCGTGTACGATGTGGACGTTTTGAGCTGTAAAGTAACTGCCCTTACCTGAAACGAAGTCTTGCTTGTAGGAAGACACAGAGCATGGGATTTATCTCCATTTCTGCAGTGAAACACACAGCAGAGTTATCATCCATTGAACACACTCTGCTTTAGAGCAAGAAGCACGCCCTTGCTTTCTTGAGTCTCTAATACAGCAGGAAACGTGATTGTGCTCAGAACAAATGAACTGTGTTTCCTACACATACGAACCATATCTAGTTCAACAACCTTCTGAAACTGAAACAAACCACAGGTCCTCTAACATCCAATGCTTGTCAGTTAAGATGAGAAACGTGTGAGCTTCGTGAACGATGTAGTTCGTTTGACCAGAAAATTGACTGCCCTTACCTGAAAAGAAGTCTTGCTTGTAGGAAGACTCAGAGACTGGGATTTAACTACATTTCTGAAGGGAAACACACAGCAGTTTTCTCATCCATTGGTCACACCCTGCTTTAGAACAAGAAGCACGCTCTTGCTTTCTAGAGTCTCTAAGACAGCAGGAAACGTGAGTGTGCGGAGAACAAAAGAACGGTGTTTCCTACACATACGGACCATATGTGGTTCATCTCTGCTTCTGAAACTGACACAAAGCACAGGTCCTGTCACATCCAATGCTTTTCAATTAAGCGTGAGTAACGTGTGAGCTTCTAGTACGATGTAGATCTTTTGAGCTGTAAAGTAACTGCCCTTACCTGAAACGAAATCTTGCTTGTAGGAAGACACAGAGCATGGGATTTATCTCCATTTCCGCAGTGAAACACACAGCAGAGTTATCATCCTTTGAACACACTCTGCTTTAGAGCAAGAAGCACGCTCTTGCCTTCTTGAGTCTCTAATACAGCAGGAAACGTGATTGTGCTCAGAACAAATGAACTGTGTTTCCTACACATACGGACCATATGTAGTCAAAATCTGCTTCTGAAACTGATACAAAGCACTGGTCCTCTAACATCCAATGCTTGTCATTTCAGATTAGAAACGTGTGAGCTTCATGAACGATGTAGTTCGTTTGAGCAGAAAAGTGACTGCCCTTACCTGAAATGAAGTCTTGCTTGTAGGAAGTCTCAGAGCCTGGGATTTAACTACATTTCTGAAGGGAAACACACAGCAGTTTTCTCATCCATTGATCACACCCTGCTTTAGAACAAGAAGCACGCTCTTGCTTTCTAGAGTCTCTAAGACAGCAGGAAACGTGAGTGTGCGGAGAACAAAAGAAAGGTGTTTCCTACACATACGGACCATATCTGGTTCATCTCTGCTTCTGAAACTGACACAAAGCACAGGTCCTGTCACATCCAATGCTTTTCAATTAAGAGCGAGTAACGTGTGAGCTTCGTGTACGTTGTAGATCTTTTGAGCTGTAAAGTAACTGCCCTTACCTGAAACGAAGTCTTGCTTGTAGGAAGACACAGAGCATGGGATTTATCTCCATTTCCGCAGTGAAACACACAGCAGAGTTATCATCCTTTGAACACACTCTGCTTTAGAGCAAGAAGCATGCTCTTGCCTTCTTGAGTCTCTAATACAGCAGGAAACGTGATTGTGCTCAGAACAAATGAACTGTGTTTCCTACACATACGGACCATATCTAGTGCAACAACCTTCTGAAACTGAAACAAACCACAGGTCCTCTAACATCCAATGCTTGTCAGTTAAGATGAGAAACGTGTGAGCTTCGTGAACGAGGTAGTTTCTTTGAGCTGTAAAGAAACTGCCGTTACCTGAAATGAAGTCTTGCTTGTAGAAAGACTCAGAGTATGGGATTTAACTCCATTTCTGAAGGGAAACACACAGCATAGTTCTCATCCATGGATCACACTCCGCTTTTGAGTGCGAAGCATGCTCTTGCTTTCTAGAGTCTCTAATACAGCAGGAAATCTGACTGTGCCAAGAAAAAAAGAACGGTGTTTCCTACATATACAGACCATATGTAGTCCAAATCTGCTTCTGAAACTGATACAAAGCACTGGACCTCTAACATCCAATGCTTGTCAGTTCCGGGGGAGAAACGTGTGAGCTTCGTGAATGATGTAGTTCGTTTGAGCAGAAAAGTGACTGCCCTTACCCGAAATGAACTCTTGCTTGTAGGAAGACTCAGAGCCTGGGATTTAACTCCATTTCTGAAGTGAAAGACACAGCAGTGTTCTCATCCATTTATCCCACTCTGCTTTAGAACAAGAAGCACGCTCTTGCTTTCTAGAGTCTCTTGTCAGCAGGAAACGTGAGTGTGCAGAGAACAAAAGAACGGTGTTTCCTACACATACGGACCATATCTAGTCCAACTCTGCTTCTTAAACTGATACAAAGCACTGGTCCTCTAACATCCAATGCTTGTCTGTTAAGATGAGAAACTTGTGAGCTCAGTGAACGATGTGGTTCCTTTGAGCTGAAAAGTGAGTGCCCTTACCTGAAACAAAGTCTTGCTTGTAGGAAGACTCAGAGCCTGGGATTTAACTCCATTTCTGAAGGGAAACACACAGCAGTGTTCTCATCCATTGATCACACTCTGCTTTAGAACAAGAAGCACGCTCTTGCTTTCTTGAGTCTCTAATACAGAAGGAAACGTGATTGTGCTCAGAACAAATGAACTGTGTTTCCTACATATACGGACCATATCTAGTTCAACAACCTTCTGAAACTGAAACAAACCACAGTTCCTCTAACATCCAATGCTTGTCAGTTAAGATGAGAAACGTGTGAGCTTCGTGAACGGGGTAGTTTTTTGAGCTGTAAAGAAACTGCCCTTACCTGAAATGAAGTCTTGCTTGTAGAAAGACTCAGAGTATGGGATTTAACACCATTTCTGAAGGGAAACACACAGCATAGTTCTCATCCATGGATCACACTCCGCTTTTGAGTGCGAAGCATGCTCTTGCTTTCTAGAGTCTCTAATACAGCAGGAAATCTGAGTGTGCCCAGAACAAAAGAACGGTGTTTCCTACACATACCGACCATATGTAGTCAAAATCTGCTTCTGAAACTGATACAAAGCACTGGTCCTCTAACATCCAATGCTTGTCTGTTAAGATGAGAAATGTGTGAGCTCAGTGAACGATGTGGTTCGTTTGTGCTAAAAAGTGACTGCCCTTACCTGAAACGAAGTCTTGCTTGTAGGAAGACACAGAGCCTGGGATTTAACTCCATTTCTGAAGGGAAGCACACCGCATAGTTCTCATCCATGGATCACACTCTGCTTTAGAGCGAGAAGCACGCTCTTGCTTTCTAGAGTCTCTAATACAGCAGGAAATGTGATTATGCTCAGAACAAATGAACTGTGTTTCCTACACATATGGACCATATCTGGTTCAACACTGCTTCTGAAACTGACACAAAGCACAGGTCCTGTCACATCCAATGCTTGTCAATTAAGAGCGAGAAACGTGTGAGCTTCGTGTACGATGTGGACGTTTTGAGCTGTAAAGTAACTGCCCTTACCTGAAACGAAGTCTTGCTTGTAGGAAGACACAGAGCATGGGATTTATCTCCATTTCTGCAGTGAAACACACAGCAGAGTTATCATCCATTGAACACACTCTGCTTTAGAGCAAGAAGCACGCCCTTGCTTTCTTGAGTCTCTAATACAGCAGGAAACGTGATTGTGCTCAGAACAAATGAACTGTGTTTCCTCCACATACGAACCATATCTAGTTCAACAACCTTCTGAAACTGAAACAAACCACAGGTCCTCTAACATCCAATGCTTGTCAGTTAAGATGAGAAACGTGTGAGCTTCGTGAATGAGGTAGATTTTGGAGCTGTAAAGAAACTGCCATTACCTGAAATGAAGTCTTGCTTGTAGGAAGACTCAGAGTAAGGGATTTAACTCCATTTCTGAAGGGAAACATACAGCATAGTTCTCATCCATGGATCACACTCCGCTTTAGAGCGTGAAGCATGCTCTTGCTTTCTAGAATCTCTAATACAGCAGGAAATCTGACTGTGCCCAGAACAAAAGAACGGTGTTTCCTACACATACGGACCATATGTAGTCAAAATCTGCTTCTGAAACTGATACAAAGCACTGGTCCTCTAACATCCAATGCTTGTCAGTTCAGATTAGAAACGTGTGAGCTTCATGAACGATGTAGTTCGTTTGAGCAGAAAAGTGACTGCCCTTACCTGAAAAGAAGTCTTGCTTGTAGGAAGACTCAGAGCCTGGGATTTAACTACATTTCTGAAGGGAAACACACAGCAGTTTTCTCATCCATTGATCACACCCTGCTTTAGAACAAGAAGCACGCTCTTGCTTTCTAGAGTCTCTAAGACAGCAGGAAACGTGAATGTGCGGAGAACAAAAGAAAGGTGTTTCCTACACATACGGACCATATCTGGTTCATCTCTGCTTCTGAAACTGACACAAAGCACAGGTCCTGTCACATCCAATGCTTTTCATTTAAGAGCGAGTAACGTGTGAGCTTCGTGTACGTTGTAGATCTTTTGAGCTGTAAAGTAACTGCCCTTACCTGAAACGAAGTCTTGCTTGTAGGAAGACACAGAGCATGGTATTTATCTCCATTTCCGCAGTGAAACACACAGCAGAGTTATCATCCTTTGAACACACTCTGCTTTAGAGCAAGAAGTACGCTCTTGCCTTCTTGAGTCTCTAATACAGCAGGAAACGTGATTGTGCTCAGAACAAATGAACTGTGTTTCCTACACATACGGACCATATCTAGTGCAACAACCTTCTGAAACTGAAACAAACCACAGGTCCTCTAACATCCAATGCTTGTCAGTTAAGATGAGAAACGTGTGAGCTTCGTGAACGAGGTAGTTTCTTTGAGCTGTAAAGAAACTGCCGTTACCTGAAATGAAGTCTTGCTTGTAGAAAGACTCAGAGTATAGGATTTAACTCCATTTCTTAAGGGAAACACACAGCATAGTTCTCATCCATGGATCACACTCCGCTTTTGAGTGCGAAGCATGCTCTTGCTTTCTAGAGTCTCTAATACAGCAGGAAATCTGACTATGCCAAGAAAAAAAGAACGGTGTTTCCTACATATACGGACCATATGTAGTCCAAATCTGCTTCTGAAACTGATACAAAGCACTGGACCTCTAACATCCAATGCTTGTCAGTTCCGGGGGAGAAACGTGTGAGCTTCGTGAATGATGTAGTTCGTTTGAGCAGAAAAGTGACTGCCCTTACCCGAAATGAACTCTTGCTTGTAGGAAGACTCAGAGCCTGGGATTTAACTCCATTTCTGAAGTGAAAGACACAGCAGTGTTCTCATCCATTTATCACACTCTGCTTTAGAACAAGAAGCACGCTCTTGCTTTCTAGAGTCTCTTGTCAGCAGGAAACGTGAGTGTGCAGAGAACAAAAGAACGGTGTTTCCTACACATACGGACCATATCTAGTCCAACTCTGCTTCTTAAACTGATACAAAGCACTGGTCCTCTAACATCCAATGCTTGTCTGTTAAGATGAGAAACTTGTGAGCTCAGTGAACGATGTGGTTCCTTTGAGCTGAAAAGTGAGTGCCCTTACCTGAAACAAAGTCTTGCTTGTAGGAAGACTCAGAGCCTGGGATTTAACTCCATTTCTGAAGGGAAACACACAGCAGTGTTCTCATCCATTGATCACACTCTGCTTTAGAACAAGAAGCACGCTCTTGCTTTCTTGAGTCTCTAATACAGAAGGAAACGTGATTGTGCTCAGAACAAATGAACTGTGTTTCCTACATATACGGACCATATCTAGTTCAACAACCTTCTGAAACTGAAACAAACCACAGTTCCTCTAACATCCAATGCTTGTCAGTTAAGATGAGAAACGTGTGAGCTTCGTGAACGGGGTAGTTTTTTGAGCTGTAAAGAAACTGCCCTTACCTGAAATGAAGTCTTGATTGTAGAAAGACTCAGAGTATGGGATTTAACACCATTTCTGAAGGGAAACACACAGCATAGTTCTCATCCATGGATCACACTCCGCTTTTGAGTGCGAAGCATGCTCTTGCTTTCTAGAGTCTCTAATACAGCAGGAAATCTGAGTGTGCCCAGAACAAAAGAACGGTGTTTCCTACACATACGGACCATATGTAGTCAAAATCTGCTTCTGAAACTGATACAAAGCACTGGTCCTCTAACATCCAATGCTTGTCTGTTAAGATGAGAAATGTGTGAGCTCAGTGAACGATGTGGTTCGTTTGTGCTAAAAAGTGACTGCCCTTACCTGAAACGAAGTCTTGCTTGTAGGAAGACACAGAGCCTGGGATTTAACTCCATTTCTGAAGGGAAGCACACCGCATAGTTCTCATCCATGGATCACACTCTGCTTTAGAGCGAGAAGCACGCTCTTGCTTTCTAGAGTCTCTAATACAGCAGGAAATGTGATTATGCTCAGAACAAATGAACTGTGTTTCCTACACATATGGACCATATCTGGTTCAACACTGCTTCTGAAACTGACACAAAGCACAGGTCCTGTCACATCCAATGCTTGTCAATTAAGAGCGAGAAACGTGTGAGCTTCGTGTACGATGTGGACGTTTTGAGCTGTAAAGTAACTGCCCTTACCTGAAACGAAGTCTTGCTTGTAGGAAGACACAGAGCATGGGATTTATCTCCATTTCTGCAGTGAAACACACAGCAGAGTTATCATCCATTGAACACACTCTGCTTTAGAGCAAGAAGCACGCCCTTGCTTTCTTGAGTCTCTAATACAGCAGGAAACGTGATTGTGCTCAGAACAAATGAACTGTGTTTCCTACACATACGAACCATATCTAGTTCAACAACCTTCTGAAACTGAAACAAACCACAGGTCCTCTAACATCCAATGCTTGTCAGTTAAGATGAGAAACGTGTGAGCTTCGTGAATGAGGTAGATTTTGGAGCTGTAAAGAAACTGCCATTACCTGAAATGAAGTCTTGCTTGTAGGAAGACTCAGAGTAAGGGATTTAACTCCATTTCTGAAGGGAAACATACAGCATAGTTCTCATCCATGGATCACACTCCGCTTTAGAGCGTGAAGCATGCTCTTGCTTTCTAGAGTCTCTAATACAGCAGGAAATCTGACTGTGCCCAGAACAAAAGAACGGTGTTTCCTACACATACGGACCATATGTAGTCAAAATCTGCTTCTGAAACTGATACAAAGCACTGGTCCTCTAACATCCAATGCTTGTCAGTTCAGATTAGAAACGTGTGAGCTTCATGAACGATGTAGTTCGTTTGAGCAGAAAAGTGACTGCCCTTACCTGAAAAGAAGTCTTGCTTGTAGGAAGACTCAGAGCCTGGGATTTAACTACATTTCTGAAGGGAAACACACAGCAGTTTTCTCATCCATTGATCACACCCTGCTTTAGAACAAGAAGCACGCTCTTGCTTTCTAGAGTCTCTAAGACAGCAGGAAACGTGAATGTGCGGAGAACAAAAGAAAGGTGTTTCCTACACATACGGACCATATCTGGTTCATCTCTGCTTCTGAAACTGACACAAAGCACAGGTCCTGTCACATCCAATGCTTTTCATTTAAGAGCGAGTAACGTGTGAGCTTCGTGTACGTTGTAGATCTTTTGAGCTGTAAAGTAACTGCCCTTACCTGAAACGAAGTCTTGCTTGTAGGAAGACACAGAGCATGGGATTTATCTCCATTTCCGCAGTGAAACACACAGCAGAGTTATCATCCTTTGAACATACTCTGCTTTAGAGCAAGAAGCACGCTCTTGCCTTCTTGAGTCTCTAATACAGCAGGAAACGTGATTGTGCTCAGAACAAATGAACTGTGTTTCCTACACATACGGACCATATCTAGTGCAACAACCTTCTGAAACTGAAACAAACCACAGGTCCTCTAACATCCAATGCTTGTCAGTTAAGATGAGAAACGTGTGAGCTTCGTGAACGAGGTAGTTTCTTTGAGCTGTAAAGAAACTGCCGTTACCTGAAATGAAGTCTTGCTTGTAGAAAGACTCAGAGTATAGGATTTAACTCCATTTCTGAAGGGAAACACACAGCATAGTTCTCATCCATGGATCACACTCCGCTTTTGAGTGCGAAGCATGCTCTTGCTTTCTAGAGTCTCTAATACAGCAGGAAATCTGACTGTGCCAAGAAAAAAAGAACGGTGTTTCCTACATATACGGACCATATGTAGTCCAAATCTGCTTCTGAAACTGATACAAAGCACTGGTCCTCTAACATCCAATGCTTGTCAGTTCCTGGGGAGAAACGTGTGAGCTTCGTGAATGATGTAGTTCGTTTGAGCAGAAAAGTGACTGCCCTTACCCGAAATGAACTCTTGCTTGTAGGAAGTCTCAGAGCCTGGGATTTAACTCCATTTCTGAAGTGAAAGACACAGCAGTGTTCTCATCCATTTATCACACTCTGCTTTAGAACAAGAAGCACGCTCTTGCTTTCTAGAGTCTCTAAGTCAGCAGGAAACGTGAGTGTGCAGAGAACAAAAGAACGGTGTTTCCTACACATACGGACCATATCTAGTCCAACTCTGCTTCTTAAACTGATACAAAGCACTGGTCCTCTAACATCCAATGCTTGTCTGTTAAGATGAGAAACTTGTGAGCTCAGTGAACGATGTGGTTCCTTTGAGCTGAAAAGTGAGTGCCCTTACCTGAAACAAAGTCTTGCTTGTAGGAAGACTCAGAGCCTGGGATTTAACTCCATTTCTGAAGGGAAACACACAGCAGTGTTCTCATCCATTGATCACACTCTGCTTTAGAACAAGAAGCACGCTCTTGCTTTCTTGAGTGTCTAATACAGAAGGAAACGTGATTGTGCTCAGAACAAATGAACTGTGTTTCCTACATATACGGACCATATCTAGTTCAACAACCTTCTGAAACTGAAACAAACCACAGGTCCTCTAACATCCAATGCTTGTCAGTTAAGATGAGAAACGTGTGAGCTTCGTGAACGGGGTAGTTTTTTGAGCTGTAAAGAAACTGCCCTTACCTGAAATGAAGTCTTGCTTGTAGAAAGACTCAGAGTATGGGATTTAACACCATTTCTGAAGGGAAACACACAGCATAGTTCTCATCCATGGATCACACTCCGCTTTTGAGTGCGAAGCATGCTCTTGCTTTCTAGAGTCTCTAATACAGCAGGAAATCTGACTGTGCCCAGAAAAAAAGAACGGTGTTTCCTACATATACGGACCATATGTAGTCCAAATCTGCTTCTGAAACTGATACAAAGCACTGGTCCTCTAACATCCAATGCTTGTCTGTTAAGATGAGAAATGTGTGAGCTCAGTGAACGATGTGGTTCGTTTGTGCTAAAAAGTGACTGCCCTTACCTGAAACGAAGTCTTGCTTGTAGGAAGACACAGAGCCTGGGATTTAACTCCATTTCTGAAGGGAAGCACACCGCATAGTTCTCATCCATGGATCACACTCTGCTTTAGAGCGAGAAGAACGCTCTTGCTTTCTAGAGTCTCTAATACAGCAGGAAATGTGATTATGCTCAGAACAAATGAACTGTGTTTCCTACACATATGGACCATATCTGGTTCAACACTGCTTCTGAAACTGACAAAAAACACAGGTCCTGTCACATCCACTGCTTTTCAATTAAGAGCGAGCAACGTGTGAGCTTCGTGTACGATGTGGACGTTTTGAGCTGTAAAGTAACTGCCCTTACCTGAAACGAAGTCTTGCTTGTAGGAAGACACAGAGCATGGGATTTATCTCCATTTCTGCAGTGAAACACACAGCAGAGTTATCATCCATTGAACACACTCTGCTTTAGAGCAAGAAGCACGCCCTTGCTTTCTTGAGTCTCTAATACAGCAGGAAACGTGATTGTGCTCAGAACAAATGAACTGTGTTTCCTACACATACGAACCATATCTAGTTCAACAACCTTCTGAAACTGAAACAAACCACAGGTCCTCTAACATCCAATGCTTGTCAGTTAAGATGAGAAACGTGTGAGCTTCATGAATGAGGTAGATTTTGGAGCTGTAAAGAAACTGCCATTACCTGAAATGAAGTCTTGCTTGTAGGAAGACTCAGAGTATGGGATTTAACTCCATTTCTGAAGGGAAACATACAGCATAGTTCTCATCCATGGATCACACTCCGCTTTAGAGCGTGAAGCATGCTCTTGCTTTCTAGAGTCTCTAATACAGCAGGAAATCTAACTGTGCCCAGAACAAAAGAACGGTGTTTCCTACACATACGGACCATATGTAGTCAAAATCTGCTTCTGAAACTGATACAAAGCACTGGTCCTCTAACATCCAATGCTTGTCAGTTCAGATTAGAAACGTGTGAGCTTCATGAACGATGTAGTTCGTTTGAGCAGAAAATTGACTGCCCTTACCTGAAAAGAAGTCTTGCTTGTAGGAAGACCCAGAGACTGGGATTTAACTACATTTCTGAAGGGAAACACACAGCAGTTTTCTCATCCATTGATCACACCCTGCTTTAGAACAAGAAGCACGCTCTTGCTTTCTAGAGTCTCTAAGACAGCAGGAAACGTGAGTGTGCGGAGAACAAAAGAACGGTGTTTCCTACACATACGGACCATATGTGGTTCATCTCTGCTTCTGAAACTGACACAAAGCACAGGTCCTGTCACATCCAATGCTTTTCAATTAAGCGCGAGTAACGTGTGAGCTTCTAGTACGATGTAGATCTTTTGAGCTGTAAAGTAACTGCCCTTACCTGAAACGAAATCTTGCTTGTAGGAAGACACAGAGCATGGGATTTATCTCCATTTCCGCAGTGAAACACACAGCAGAGTTATCATCCTTTGAACACACTCTGCTTTAGAGCAAGAAGCACGCTCTTGCCTTCTTGAGTCTCTAATACAGCAGGAAACGTGATTGTGCTCAGAACAAATGAACTGTGTTTCCTACACATACGGACCATATGTAGTCAAAATCTGCTTCTGAAACTGATACAAAGCACTGGTCCTCTAACATCCAATGCTTGTCATTTCAGATTAGAAACGTGTGAGCTTCATGAACGATGTGGTTCCTTTGAGCTGAAAAGTGAGTGCCCTTACCTGAAACAAAGTCTTGCTTGTAGGAAGACTCAGAGCCTGGGATTTAACTCCATTTCTGAAGGGAAACACACAGCAGTGTTCTCATCCATTGATCACACTCTGCTTTAGAACAAGAAGCACGCTCTTGCTTTCTTGAGTCTCTAATACAGAAGGAAACGTGATTGTGCTCAGAACAAATGAACTGTGTTTCCTACATATACGGACCATATCTAGTTCAACAACCTTCTGAAACTGAAACAAACCACAGGTCCTCTAACATCCAATGCTTGTCAGTTAAGATGAGAAACATGTGAGCTTCGTGAACGATGTACATTGTTTGAGCTGTAAAGAAACTGCCCTTACCTGAAATGAAGTCTTGCTTGTAGGAAGACGCAGAGCATGGGATTTAACTCCATTTCTGAAGGGAAACACACAGCACAGTTATCATCCATGGATCACACTCTGCTTTAGAGCAAGAAGAACGCTCTTGCTTTCTATACTCTCTAATACAGCAGGAAACGTGAGTGTGCGGAGAACAAAAGAACGGTGTTTCCTACACATACGGACCATGTCTGGTTCAACTCTGCTTCTGAAACAGACACAAAGCAAAGGTCCTGTCACATCCAATGCTTTTCAATTAAGAGCGAGAAACCTGTGAGCTTCGTGTACGATGTAGATCTTTTGAGCTGTAAAGTAACTGCCCTTACCTGAAACGAAGTCTTGCTTGTAGGAAGACACAGACCATGGGATTTATCTCCATTTCTGCAGTGAAACACACAGCAGAGTTATCATCCATTGAACACACTCTGCTTTAGAGCAAGAAGCACGCTCTTGCTTTCTTGAGTCTCTAATACAGCAGGAAACCTGAGCGTGCTCAGAACAAAAGAAGAGTGTTTCCTAAACATACGGACCATATCTAGTTCAACTCTGCTTCTGAAACTGAAACAAACCAAAGGTCTTCTAACATCCAATGCTTGTCAGGTAAGATCCGAAACGCGTCAGCTTCATGAACGATGTAGTTCTTTTGAGCTGTAAAGTAACTGCCCTTACCTGAAACGAAGTCTTGCTTGTAGGAAGACACAGACCATGGGATTTATCTCCATTTCTGCAGTGAAACACACAGCAGAGTTATCATCCATTGAACACACTCTGCTTTAGAGCAAGAAGCACGCTCTTGCTTTCTTGAGTCTCTAATACAGCAGGAAACGTGATTGTGCTCAGAACAAATGAACTGTGTTTCCTACACATACGGACCATATCTAGTTCAACAACCTTCTGAAACTGAAACAAACCACAGGTCCTCTAACATCCAATGCTTGTCAGTTAAGATGAGAAACGTGTGAGCTTCGTGAACGGGGTAGTTTTTTGAGCTGTAAAGAAACTGCCCTTACCTGAAATGAAGTCTTGCTTGTAGAAAGACTCAGAGTATGGGATTTAAAACCATTTCTGAAGGGAAACACACAGCATAGTTCTCATCCATGGATCACACTCCGCTTTTGAGTGCGAAGCATGCTCTTGCTTTCTAGAGTCTCTAATACAGCAGGAAATCTGAGTGTGCCCAGAACAAAAGAACGGTGTTTCCTACACATACGGACCATATGTAGTCAAAATCTGCTTCTGAAACTGATACAAAGCACTGGTCCTCTAACATCCAATGCTTGTCTGTTAAGATGAGAAATGTGTGAGCTCAGTGAACGATGTGGTTCGTTTGTGCTAAAAAGTGACAGCCCTTACCTGAAACGAAGTCTTGCTTGTAGGAAGACACAGAGCCTGGGATTTAACTCCATTTCTGAAGGGAAGCACACCGCATAGTTCTCATCCATGGATCACACTCTGCTTTAGAGCGAGAAGCACGCTCTTGCTTTCTAGAGTCTCTAATACAGCAGGAAATGTGATTATGCTCAGAACAAATGAACTGTGTTTCCTACACATATGGACCATATCTGGTTCAACACTGCTTCTGAAACTCACACAAAGCACAGGTCCTGTCACATCCAATGCTTTTCAATTAAGAGCGAGAAACGTGTGAGCTTCGTGTACGATGTTGATGTTTTGAGCTGTAAAGTAACTGCCCTTACCTGAAACGAAGTCTTGCTTGTAGGAAGACACAGACCATGGGATTTATTTCCATTTCTGCAGTGAAACACACAGCAGAGTTATCATCCATTGAACACACTCTGCTTTAGAGCAAGAAGCACGCCCTTGCTTTCTTGAGTCTCTAATACAGCAGGAAACGTGATTGTGCTCAGAACAAATGAACTGTGTTTCCTACACATACGAACCATATCTAGTTCAACAACCTTCTGAAACTGAAACAAACCACAGGTCCTCTAACATCCAATGATTGTCAGTTAAGATGAGAAACGTGTGAGCTTCGTGAATGAGGTAGATTTTGGAGCTGTAAAGAAACTGCCCTTACCTGAAATGAAGTCTTGCTTGTAGGAAGACTCAGAGTATGGGATTTAACTCCATTTCTGAAGGGAAACACACAGCATAGTTCTCATCCATGGATCACACTCCGCTTTAGATCGTGAAGCATGCTCTTGCTTTCTAGAGTCTCTAATACAGCAGGAAATCTGACTGTGCCCAGAACAAAAGAACGGTGTTTCCTACACATACGGACCATATGTAGTCAAAATCTGCTTCTGAAACTGATACAAAGCACTGGTCCTCTAACATCCAATGCTTGTCAGTTCAGATTAGAAACGTGTGAGCTTCATGAACGATGTAGTTCGTTTGAGCAGAAAAGTGACTGCCCTTACCTGAAACAAACTCTTGCTTGTAGGAAGACTCAGAGCCTGGGATTTAACTACATTTCTGAAGGGAAACACACAGCAGTTTTCTCATCCATTGATCACACCCTGCTTTAGAACAAGAAGCACGCTCTTGCTTTCTAGAGTCTCTAAGACAGCAGGAAACGTGAGTGTGCGGAGAACAAAAGAACGGTGTTTCCTACACATACGGACCATATGTGGTTCATCTCTGCTTCTGAAACTGACACAAAGCAGAGGTCCTGTCACATCCAATGCTTTTCAATTAAGAGCGAGTAACGTGTGAGCTTCGTGTACGATGTAGATCTTTTGAGCTGTAAAGTAACTGCCCTTACCTGAAACGAAGTCTTGCTTGTAGGAAGACACAGAGCATGGGATTTATCTCCATTTCCGCAGTGAAACACACAGCAGAGTTATCATCCTTTGAACACACTCTGCTTTAGAGCAAGAAGCACGCTCTTGCCTTCTTGAGTCTCTAATACAGCAGGAAACGTGATTGTGCTCAGAACAAATGAACTGTGTTTCCTACACATACGGACCATATCTAATGCAACAACCTTCTGAAACTGAAACAAACCACAGGTCCTCTAACATCCAATGCTTGTCAGTTAAGATGAGAAACGTGTGAGCTTCGTGAATGGGGTAGTTTTTTGAGCTGTAAAGAAACTGCCGTTACCTGAAATGAAGTCTTGCTTGTAGAAAGACTCAGAGTATGGGATTTAACTCCATTTCTGAAGGGACACACACAGCATAGTTCTCATCCATGGATCACACTCTGCTTTTGAGTGCGAAGCATGCTCTTGCTTTCTAGAGTCTCTAATACAGCAGGAAATCTGAGTGTGCCCAGAACAAAAGAAAGGTGTTTCCTACACATACGGACCATATGTAGTCAAAATCTGCTTCTGAAACTGATACAAAGCACTGGTCCTCTAACATCCAATGCTTGTCTGTTAAGATGAGAAATGTGTGAGCTCAGTGAACGATGTGGTTCGTTTGTGCTAAAAAGTGACTGCCCTTACCTGAAACGAAGTCTTGCTTGTAGGAAGACACAGAGCCTGGGATTTAACTCCATTTCTGAAGGGAAGCACACCGCATAGTTCTAATCCATGGATCACACTCTGCTTTAGAGCGAGAAGAACGCTCTTGCTTTCTAGAGTCTCTAATACAGCAGGAAATGTGATTATGCTCAGAACAAATGAACTGTGTTTCCTACACATATGGACCATATCTGGTTCAACACTGCTTCTGAAACTCACACAAAGCACAGGTCCTGTCACATCCAATGCTTTTCAATTAAGAGCGAGAAACCTGTGAGCTTCGTGTACGATGTAGATCTTTTGAGCTGTATAGTAACTGCCCTTACCTGAAACGAAGTCTTGCTTGTAGGAAGACACAGACCATGGGATTTATTTCCATTTCTGCAGTGAAACACACAGCAGAGTTATCATCCATTGAACACACTCTGCTTTAGAGCAAGAAGCACGCCCTTGCTTTCTCGAGTCTCTAATACAGCAGGAAACGTGATTGTGCTCAGAACAAATGAACTGTGTTTCCTACACATACGAACCATATCTAGTTCAACAACTTTCTGAAACTGAAACAAACCACAGGTCCTCTAACATCCTATGCTTCTCAGTTAAGATGAGAAACGTGTGAGCTTCGTGAATGAGGTAGATTTTGGAGCTGTAAAGAAACCGCCATTACCTGAAATGAAGTCTTGCTTGTAGGAAGACTCAGAGTATGGGATTTAACTCCATTTCTGAAGGGAAACACACAGCATAGTTCTCATCCATGGATCACACTCCGCTTTAGAGCGCGAAGCATGCTCTTGCTTTCTAGAGTCTCTAATACAGCAGGAAATCTGACTGTGCCCAGAACAAAAGAACGGTGTTTCCTACACATACGGACCATATGTAGTCAAAATCTGCTTCTGAAACTGATACAAAGCACTGGTCCTCTAACATCCAATGCTTGTCAGTTCAGATTAGAAACATGTGAGCTTCATGAACGATGTAGTTCGTTTGAGCAGAAAAGTGACTGCCCTTTCCTGAAACGAAGTCTTGCTTGTAGGAAGACTCAGAGCCTGGGATTTAACTACATTTCTGAAGGGAAACACACAGCAGTTTTCTCATCCATTGATCACACCCTGCTTTAGAACAAGAAGCACGCTCTTGCTTTCTAGAGTCTCTAACACAGCAGGAAACGTGAGTGTGCTGAGAACAAAAGAACGGTGTTTCCTACACATACGGACCATACCTAGTCCAACTCTCCTTCTTAAACTGATACAAAGCACTGGTCCTCTAACATCCAATGCTTGTCTGTTAAGATGAGAAATGTGTGAGCTCAGTGAACAATGTAGTTCGTTTGAGCTGAAAAGTGACTGCCGTTACCTGAAACGAAGTTTTGCTTGTAGGAAGACACAGAGATTGGGATTTAACTCCATTTCTGAAGGGAAACACACAGCATAGTTCTCACCCTTGGATCATACTCTGCCTTACAGCAAGAAGCACACTCTTGCTTTCTAGAGTCTCTAATACAGCAGACAATCTGAGTGTGCCCAGAACAAAGAACGGAGTTTCCTACACATACGGACCATATGTAGTCCAACTCTTCTTCTGAAACTGATACAAAGCACTGGTCCTCTAACATCCAAGCTTGTCAGTTAAGATGGGAAACGTGTGTGCTTCATGAACGATGTAGTTCGTTTGAGCAGAAAAGTGACTGCCCTTACCTTATACGAAGTCTTGCTTGTAGGAAGACTCAGAGCCTGGGATTTAACTCCGTTTCTGAATTGAAACACACAGCAGTGTTCTCATCCATTGATCATACTCTGCTTTAGAACAAGAAGCACGCTCTTGCTTTCTAGAGTCTCTAAGACAGCAGGAAACGTGATTTTGCTGAGAACAAAAGAATTGTGTTTCCTACACATACGGACCATATCTAGTCCAACTCTGCTTCTTAAACTGATACAAAGCACAGGTCCTTTAACATCCAATGCTTGTCTGTTAACATGAGAAACGTGTGATCTCCGTGAACGATGTAGTTCGTTTGAGCTGAAAAGTGACTGCCCTTACCTTTAACGAAGTCTTGCTTGTAGGAAGACACAGAGCCTGGGATTTAACTCCATTTCTGAAGGGAAACACACAGCATAGTTCTCATCCATGGATCACACTCTGCTTTAGAGCGAGAAGCACGCTCTTGCTTTCTAAAGTCTCTAAGACAGCAGGAAACGTGAGTGTGCTGAGAACAAAAGAACTGTGTTTCCTACACATACGGACCATATCTAGTCCAACTCTGCTTCTGAAACTGATACAAAGCACTGGTCCTCTAACATCCTATGCTTGTCAGTTAAGATGAGAAATGTGTGAGCTTTGTGAATGATGTAGTTCCTTTGAACTGAAAAGTGACTGCCCTTACCTGAAACGAAGCCTTGCTTGTAGTAAGACACAGAGCATGGGATTTAACTCCATTTCTGAAGGGAAACACACAGCATTTTTCTCATCCATGGATCACACTCTGCTTTAGAGCGAGAGGCACGCTCTTGCTTTTAGAGTCTCTAATATAGCAGGTAATCTGAGTGTGCCCAGAACAAAAGAACGGTGTTTCCTACACATACAGACCATATGTAGTCCAAATCTGCTTCTGAAACTGATACAAAGCACTGACCCTCTAACATCCAATGCTTGTCAGTTAAGATGAGAAACGTGTGAGCTTCGTGAACGATGTAGTTCGTTTGAGCAGAAAAGTGACTGCCCTTACCTGAATCGAAGTCTTGCTTGTAGGAAGACTCAGAGCCTGGGATTTAACTCCATTTCTGAAGGGAAACACACAGCAGTGTAATTATCCATTGATCACACTCTGCTTTAGAACAAGAAGCACGCTCTTGCTTTCTAGAATCTCTAAGACAGAAGGAAACGTGTGTGTGCTGAGAACAAAAGAACGGTGTTTCCTACACATACGGACCATATATAGTCCAACTCTGTTTCTGAAACTGACACAAAGCACTGGTCCTCTAACATCAAATGCTTGTCTGTTAAGATGAGAAACGTGTGAGCTTCGTGAATGATGTAGTTCGTTTGAGCTGTAAAGTAACTGCCCTTACCTGAAACGAAGTCTTGCTTGTAGGAAGACACAGAGCATGGGATTTATCTCCATTTCCGCAGTGAAACACACAGCAGAGTTATCATCCTTTGAACACACTCTGCTTTAGAGCAAGAAGCACGCTCTTGCCTTCTTGAGTCTCTAATACAGCAGGAAACGTGATTTTGCTCAGAACAAATGAACTGTGTTTCCTACACATACGGACCATATCTAGTCCAACTCTCCTTCTTAAACTGATACAAAGCACTGGTCCTCTAACATCCAATGCTTGTCTGTTAAGATGAGAAACGTGTGAGCTTCGTGAACGATGTAGTTCGTTTGAGCTGAAAAGTGACTGCCCTTACATGAAATGAAGTCTTGCTTGTAGGAAGACACAGAGCCTGGGATTTAACTCCATTTCTGAAGTGAAACACACAGCAGAGTTCTCATCCATGGATCACACTCTGCTTTAGAGCGAGAAGCACGCTCTTGCTTACTAAAGTCTCTAAGACAGCAGGAAAGTGAGTGTGGTGAGAACAAAGAACGGTGTTTCCTACACATACGGACCATATCTAGTCCAACTCTGCTTCTGAAACTGATACAAAGCACTGGTCCTCTAACATCCTATGCTTGTCAGTTAAGATGAGAAACATGTGAGCTTTGTGAATGATGTAGTTCTTTTGAACTGAAAAGTGACTGCCCTTACCTGAAACCAAGTCTTGCTCGTAGTAAGACACAGAGCATGGGATTTAACTCCATTTATGAAAGGAAAAACACAGCATTTTTCTCATCCATGGATCACACTCTGCTTTAGAGCGAGAAGCACGCTCTTGCTTTTAGAGTCTCTAATATAGCAGGTAATCTGAGTGTGCCCAGAACAAAAGAACGGTGTTTCCTACACATACGGACCATATGTAGTCCAAATCTGCTTCTGAATCTGATACAATGCACTGGTCCTCTAACATCCAATGCTTGTCAGTTAAGATGAGAAACGTGTGATCTTCGTGAATGATGTAGTTCCTTTGAGCTGAAAAGTGATTGCCGTTACCTGAAACGAAGTTTTGCTTGTAGGAAGACACAGAGATTGTGATTTAACTCCATTTCTGAAGTGAAAGACACAGCATAGTTCTCATCCATGGATCACACTCTGCTTTAGAGTGAGAAGCACGCTCTTGCTTTCTAGAGTCTCTAACACAGCAGGAAACGTGAGTGTGCTGAGAACAAAAGAACGGTGTTTCCTACACATACGGACCATATCTAGTCCAACTCTCCTTCTTAAACTGATACAAAGCACTGGTCCTCTAACATCCAATGCTTGTCTGTTAAGATGAGAAATGTGTGAGCTCAGTGAACAATGTAGTTCGTTTGAGCTGAAAAGTGACTGCCTTTCCTGAAACGAAGGCTTGCTTGTAGGAAGACACAGAGATTGGGATTTAACTCCATTTCTGAAGGGAAACACACAGCATAGTTCTCACCCTTGGATCACACTCTGCCTTACAGCAAGAACCACACTCTTGCTTTCTAGAGTCTCTAATACAGCAGGAAATCTGAGTGTGCCCAGAACAAAGAACGGAGTTTCCTACACATACGGACGATATGTAGTCCAACTCTTCTTCTGAAACTGATACAAAGCACTGGTCCTCTAACATCCAAGCTTGTCAGTTAAGATGGGAAACGTGTGTGCTTCATGAACGATGTAGTTCGTTTGAGCAGAAAAGTGACTGCCCTTACCTTAAACGAAGTCTTGCTTGTAGGAAGACTCAGAGCCTGGGATTTAACTCCGTTTCTGAAGTGAAACACACAGCAGTGTTCTGATCCATTGATCATACTCTGCTTTAGAACAAGAAGCACGCTCTTGCTTTCTAGAGTCTCTAAGACAGCAGGAAACGTGATTTTGCTGAGAACAAAAGAATTGTTTCCTACACATACGGACCATATCTAGTCCAACTCTGCTTCTTAAACTGATACAAAGCACTGACCCTCTAACATCCAATGCTTGTCAGTTAAGATGAGAAACGTGTGAGCTTCGTAAACGATGTAGTTCGTTTGAGCAGAAAAGTGACTGCCCTTACCTGAATCGAAGTCTTGCTTGTAGGAAGACTCAGAGCCTGGGATTTAACTCCATTTCTGAAGGGAAACACACAGCAGTGTAATTATCCATTGATCACACTCTGCTTTAGAACAAGAATCACGCTCTTGCTTTCTAGAGTCTCTAAGACAGCAGGAAACATGATTTTGCTGAGAACAAAAGAAGGGTGTTTCCTACACATACGGACCATATCTAGTCCAACTCTCCTTCTTAAACTGATACAAAGCACTGGTCCTCTAACATCCAATGCTTGTCTGTTAAGATGAGAAACGTGTGAGCTTCGTGAACGATGTAGTTCGTTTGAGCTGAAAAGTGACTGCCCTTACATGAAATGAAGTCTTGCTTGTAGGAAGACACAAGCCTGGGATTTATCTCCATTTCTGAAGTGAAACACACAGCAGAGTTCTCATCCATGGATCACACTCTGCTTTAGAGCGAGAAGCACGCTCTTGCTTCCTAAAGTCTCTAAGACAGCAGGAAAGTGAGTGTGGTGAGAACAAAGAACGGTGTTTCCTACACATACGGACCATATCTAGTCCAACTCTGCTTCTGAAACTGATACAAAGCACTGGACCTCTAACATCCTATGCTTGTCAGTTAAGATGAGGAACATGTGAGCTTTGTGAATGATGTAGTTCTTTTGAACTGAAAAGTGACTGCCCTTACCTGAAACCAAGTCTTGCTTGTAGTAAGACACAGAGCATGGTATTTAACTCCATTTATGAAAGGAAAAACACAGCATTTTTCTCATCCATGGATCACACTCTGCTTTAGAGCGAGAAGCACGCTCTTGCTTTTAGAGTCTCTAATATAGCAGGTAATCTGAGTGTGCCCAGAACAAAAGAACGGTGTTTCCTACACATACGGACCATATGTAGTCCAAATCTGCTTCTGAATCTGATACAATGCACTGGTCCTCTAACATCCAATGCTTGTCAGTTAAGATGAGAAACGTGTGATCTTCGTGAATGATGTAGTTCGTTTGAGCTGAAAAGTGATTGCCGTTACCTGAAACGAAGTTTTGCTTGTAGGAAGACACAGAGATTGTGATTTAACTCCATTTCTGAAGTGAAAGACACAGCATAGTTCTCATCCATGGATCACACTCTGCTTTAGAGTGAGAAGCACGCTCTTGCTTTCTAGAGTCTCTAACACAGCAGGAAACGTGAGTGTGCTGAGAACAAAAGAACGGTGTTTCCTACACATACGGACCATATCTAGTCCAACTCTCCTTCTTAAACTGATACAAAGCACTGGTCCTCTAACATCCAATGCTTGTCTGTTAAGATGAGAAATGTGTGAGCTCAGTGAACAATGTAGTTCGTTTGAGTTGAAAAGTGACTGCCTTTCCTGAAACGAAGGCTTGCTTGTAGGAAGACACAGAGATTGGGATTTAACTCCATTTCTGAAGGGAAACACACAGCATAGTTCTCACCCTTGGATCACACTCTGCCTTACAGCAAGAACCACACTCTTGCTTTCTAGAGTCTCTAATACAGCAGGAAATCTGAGTGTGCCCAGAACAAAGAACGGAGTTTCCTACACATACGGACCATATGTAGTCCAACTCTTCTTCTGAAACTGATACAAAGCACTGGTCCTCTAACATCCAAGCTTGTCAGTTAAGATGGGAAACGTGTGTGCTTCATGAACGATGTAGTTCGTTTGAGCAGAAAAGTGACTGCCCTTACCTTAAACGAAGTCTTGCTTGTAGGAAGACTCAGAGCCTGGGATTTAACTCCGTTTCTGAAGTGAAACACACAGCAGTGTTCTGATCCATTGATCATACTCTGCTTTAGAACAAGAAGCACGCTCTTGCTTTCTAGAGTCTCTAAGACAGCAGGAAACGTGATTTTGCTGAGAACAAAAGAATTGTTTCCTACACATACGGACCATATCTAGTCCAACTCTGCTTCTTAAACTGATACAAAGCACTGACCCTCTAACATCCAATGCTTGTCAGTTAAGATGAGAAACGTGTGAGCTTCGTAAAGGATGTAGTTCGTTTGAGCAGAAAAGTGACTGCCCTTACCTGAATCGAAGTCTTGCTTGTAGGAAGACTCAGAGCCTGGGATTTAACTCCATTTCTGAAGGGAAACACACAGCAGTGTAATTATCCATTGATCACACTCTGCTTTAGAACAAGAATCACGCTCTTGCTTTCTAGAGTCTCTAAGACAGCAGGAAACATGATTTTGCTGAGAACAAAAGAAGGGTGTTTCCTACACATACGGACCATATCTAGTCCAACTCTCCTTCTTAAACTGATACAAAGCACTGGTCCTCTAACATCCAATGCTTGTCTGTTAAGATGAGAAATGTGTGAGCTCAGTGAACAATGTAGTTCGTTTGAGCTGAAAAGTGACTGCCTTTCCTGAAACGAAGGCTTGCTTGTAGGAAGACACAGAGATTGGGATTTAACTCCATTTCTGAAGGGAAACACACAGCATAGTTCTCACCCTTGGATCACACTCTGCCTTACAGCAAGAACCACACTCTTGCTTTCTAGAGTCTCTAATACAGCAGGAAATCTGAGTGTGCCCAGAACAAAGAACGGAGTTTCCTACACATACGGACCATATGTAGTCCAACTCTTCTTCTGAAACTGATACAAAGCACTGGTCCTCTAACATCCAAGCTTGTCAGTTAAGATGGGAAACGTGTGTGCTTCATGAACGATGTAGTTCGTTTGAGCAGAAAAGTGACTGCCCTTACCTTAAACGAAGTCTTGCTTGTAGGAAGACTCAGAGCCTGGGATTTAACTCCGTTTCTGACGTGAAACACACAGCAGTGTTCTGATCCATTGATCATACTCTGCTTTAGAACAAGAAGCACGCTCTTGCTTTCTAGAGTCTCTAAGACAGCAGGAAACGTGATTTTGCTGAGAACAAAAGAATTGTTTCCTACACATACGGACCATATCTAGTCCAACTCTGCTTCTTAAACTGATACAAAGCACTGACCCTCTAACATCCAATGCTTGTCAGTTAAGATGAGAAACGTGTGAGCTTCGTAAACGATGTAGTTCGTTTGAGCAGAAAAGTGACTGCCCTTACCTGAATCGAAGTCTTGCTTGTAGGAAGACTCAGAGCCTGGGATTTAACTCCATTTCTGAAGGGAAACACACAGCAGTGTAATTATCCATTGATCACACTCTGCTTTAGAACAAGAATCACGCTCTTGCTTTCTAGAGTCTCTAAGACAGCAGGAAACATGATTTTGCTGAGAACAAAAGAAGGGTGTTTCCTACACATAAGGACCATATCTAGTCCAACTCTCCTTCTTAAACTGATACAAAGCACTGGTCCTCTAACATCCAATGCTTGTCTGTTAAGATGAGAAACGTGTGAGCTTCGTGAACGATGTAGTTCGTTTGAGCTGAAAAGTGACTGCCCTTACATGAAATGAAGTCTTGCTTGTAGGAAGACACAAGCCTGGGATTTAACTCCATTTCTGAAGTGAAACACACAGCAGAGTTCTCATCCATGGATCACACTCTGCTTTAGAGCGAGAAGCACGCTCTTGCTTACTAAAGTCTCTAAGACAGCAGGAAAGTGAGTGTGGTGAGAACAAAGAACGGTGTTTCCTACACATACGGACCATATCTAGTCCAACTCTGCTTCTGAAACTGATACAAAGCACTGGTCCTCTAACATCCTATGCTTGTCAGTTAAGATGAGAAACATGTGAGCTTTGTGAATGATGTAGTTCTTTTGAACTGAAAAGTGACTGCCCTTACCTGAAACCAAGTCTTGCTTGTAGTAAGACACAGAGCATGGTATTTAACTCCATTTATGAAAGGAAAAACACAGCATTTTTCTCATCCATGGATCACACTCTGCTTTAGAGCGAGAAGCACGCTCTTGCTTTTAGAGTCTCTAATATAGCAGGTAATCTGAGTGTGCCCAGAACAAAAGAACGGTGTTTCCTACACATACGGACCATATGTAGTCCAAATCTGCTTCTGAATCTGATACAATGCACTGGTCCTCTAACATCCAATGCTTGTCAGTTAAGATGAGAAACGTGTGATCTTCGTGAATGATGTAGTTCGTTTGAGCTGAAAAGTGATTGCCGTTACCTGAAACGAAGTTTTGCTTGTAGGAAGACACAGAGATTGTGATTTAACTCCATTTCTGAAGTGAAAGACACAGCACAGTTCTCATCCATGGATCACACTCTGCTTTAGAGTGAGAAGCACGCTCTTGCTTTCTAGAGTCTCTAACACAGCAGGAAACGTGAGTGTGCTGAGAACAAAAGAACGGTGTTTCCTACACATACGGACCATATCTAGTCCAACTCTCCTTCTTAAACTGATACAAAGCACTGGTCCTCTAACATCCAATGCTTGTCTGTTAAGATGAGAAATGTGTGAGCTCAGTGAACAATGTAGTTCGTTTGAGTTGAAAAGTGACTGCCTTTCCTGAAACGAAGGCTTGCTTGTAGGAAGACACAGAGATTGGGATTTAACTCCATTTCTGAAGGGAAACACACAGCATAGTTCTCACCCTTGGATCACACTCTGCCTTACAGCAAGAACCACACTCTTGCTTTCTAGAGTCTCTAATACAGCAGGAAATCTGAGTGTGCCCAGAACAAAGAACGGAGTTTCCTACACATACGGACCATATGTAGTCCAACTCTTCTTCTGAAACTGATACAAAGCACTGGTCCTCTAACATCCAAGCTTGTCAGTTAAGATGGGAAACGTGTGTGCTTCATGAACGATGTAGTTCGTTTGAGCAGAAAAGTGACTGCCCTTACCTTAAACGAAGTCTTGCTTGTAGGAAGACTCAGAGCCTGGGATTTAACTCCGTTTCTGAAGTGAAACACACAGCAGTGTTCTGATCCATTGATCATACTCTGCTTTAGAACAAGAAGCACGCTCTTGCTTTCTAGAGTCTCTAAGACAGCAGGAAACGTGATTTTGCTGAGAACAAAAGAATTGTTTCCTACACATACGGACCATATCTAGTCCAACTCTGCTTCTTAAACTGATACAAAGCACTGACCCTCTAACATCCAATGCTTGTCAGTTAAGATGAGAAACGTGTGAGCTTCGTAAACGATGTAGTTCGTTTGAGCAGAAAAGTGACTGCCCTTACCTGAATCGAAGTCTTGCTTGTAGGAAGACTCAGAGCCTGGGATTTAACTCCATTTCTGAAGGGAAACACACAGCAGTGTAATTATCCATTGATCACACTCTGCTTTAGAACAAGAAGCACGCTCTTGCTTTCTAGAATCTCTAAGACAGCAGGAAACGTGTGTGTGCTGAGAACAATAGAACGGTGTTTCCTACACATACGGACCATATCTAGTCCAACTCTGTTTCTGAAACTGACACAAAGCACTGGTCCTCTAACATCCAATGCTTGTGTGTTAAGATGAGAAACGTGTGAGCTTCGTGAACGATATAGTTCGTTTGAGCTGAAAAGTGACTGCCCTTACCTGAAATGAAGTCTTGCTTGTAGGAAGACACAGAGCCTGGGATTTAACTCCATCTCTGAAGGTAAACACACAGCAGAGTTCTCATCCATGAATCACACTCTGCTTTAGAGCGAGATGCACGCTCTTGCTTTCTAGAGTCTCTAATACAGCAGGTAATCTGAGTGTGCCCAGAACAAAAGAACGGTGTTTCCTACACATACGGATCATATGTAGTCCAAATCTGCTTCTGAAACGGATACAATGCACTGTTAATCTAACATCCAATGCTTGTCTGTTAAGAAGAGAAATGTGTGAGCTCAGTGAACGATGTAGTTCGTTTGAGCTGAAAAGTGTCTGCCATTACCTGAAACGAAGTCTTGCTTGTTGGAAGACACAGAGATTGAGATTTAACTCCATTTATGAAGGGAAACACACAGCATAGTTCTCATCCATGGATCACACTCTGCTTTAGAGCAAGAAGCACACTCTTGCTTTCTGGAGTCTCTAACACAGCAGGAAACGTGAGTGTGCTGAGAACAAAAGAACGGTGTTTCCTACACATACGGACCATATCTAGTCCAACTCTTCTTCTGAAACTGATACAAATTACTGGTCCTCTAACCACCAATGCTTGTCAGTTAAGATGGGAAACGTGTGAGGTTCATGAACGATGTAGTTCGTTTGAGCAGAAAAGTGACTGCCCTTACCTTAAAAGAAGTCTTGCTTGTAGGAAGACTCAGAGGCTGGGATTTAACTCCATTTCTGAAGTGAAACACACAGCAGTGTTCTGATCCATTGATCATACTCTGGTTTAGAACAAGAATCACGCTCTTGCTTTCTAGAGTCTCTAAGACAGCAGGAAACGTGATTTTGATGAGAACAAAAGAAGGGTGTTTCCTACACATACGGACCAATTCTAGTCCAACTCTCCTTCTTAAACTGATACAAAGCACTGGTCCTCTAACATCCAATGCTTGTCTGTTAAGATGAGAAACGTGTGAGCTTCGTGAACGATGTAGTTCGTTTGAGCTTAAAAGTGACTGCCCTTACCTGAAACGAAGTCTTGCTTGTAGTAAAACACAGAGCATGGGATTTAACTCCATTTATGAAAGGAAAAACACAGCATTTTTCTCATCCATGGATCACACTCTGCTTTAGAGCGAGAAGCACGCTCTTGCTTTTAGAGTCTCTAATATAGCAGGTAATCTAAGTGTGCCCCAAAAAAAAGAACGGTGTTTCCTGCACATACAGACCATATCTAGTTCAACTCTGCTTCTGAAACTGATACAAAGCACTGGTCCTCTAACATCCAATGCTTGTCTGTTAAGATGAGAAACGTGTGAGCTTCGTGAACAATGTAGTTCGTTTGAGCTGAAAAGTGACTGCCCTTACCTGAAACGAAGTCTTGCTTGTAGGAAGACACAGAGCCTGTGATTTAACTCCATTTCTGAATGGAAACACACAGCATAGTTCTCATCCATGGATCACACTCTGCTTTAGAGCAAGAACCATGCTCTTGCTTTCTAGAGTCTCTAATACAGCAGGAAATCTGAGTGTGCCCAGAACAAAAGAACGGAGATTCCTACACATACGGACCATATGTAGTCCAACTCTTCTTCTGAAACTGATACAAAGCACTCGTCCTCTAACATCCAATGCTTGTCTGTTAAGATGAGAAACGTGTGAGCTTCGTGAACAATGTAGTTCGTTTGAGCTGAAAAGTGACTGCCCTTACCTGTAACGAAGTCTTGTTGTAGTAAGACACAGAGCCTGGGATTTAACTCCATCTCTGATGGTAAACACGCAGCAGAGTTCTCATCGATGGATCACCCTCTGCTTTAGAGTGAGAAGCACGCTCTTGCTTTCTAGAGTCTCTAATACAGCAGGAAATATGAGTGTGCCCAGAACAAAAGAACAGTGTTTCCTACACAAACGGACCATATGTAGTCCAAATCTGCTTCGGAAACTGATACAAAGCACTGACCCTCTAACATCCAATGCTTGTCAGTTAAGATGAGAAACGTGTGAGCTTCGTGAACGATGTAGTACGTTAGAGCAGAAAAGTGACTCTCCTTATCTGAATCGAAGTCTTGCTTGTAGGAAGACTCAGAGCCTGGGATTTAACTCCATTTCTGAAGTGAAACACACAGCAGTGTAATCATCCATTGATCACACTCTGCTTTAGAACAAGAAGCACGCTCTTGCTTTCTAGAGTCTCTAAGACAGCAGGAAACGTGTGTGTGCTGAGAACAAAAGAACGGTGTTTCCTACACATACGGACCATATCTAGTCCAACTCTGTTTCTGAAACTGACAAAAAAGCACTGGTCCTCTAACATCCAA
The DNA here is from genome assembly GCA_949786385.1 of Onychomys leucogaster. Lineage (NCBI taxonomy): Eukaryota > Metazoa > Chordata > Mammalia > Rodentia > Cricetidae > Onychomys > Onychomys leucogaster. The sequence goes on from CATKUP010000143.1 coordinate 1,237,633, forward strand.
TGCTTGTCTGTTAAGAAGAGCAATGTGTGAGCTCAGTGAATGATGTAGTTCGTTTGAGCTGAAATGTGACTGCCGTTACCTGAAACGAAGTCTTGCTTGTAGGAATACACAGAGATTGGTATTTAACTCCATTTCTGAAGGGAAAAACACAGCATAGTTCTCATCCATTGATCACACTCTGCTTTAGAGCTAGAAGCACGTTCTTGCTTTCTGGAGTCTCTAACACAGCAGGAAACGTGAGTGTGCTGAGAACAATAGAACGGTGTTTCCTACACATACGGACCATATCTAGTCCAACTCTTCTTCTGAAACTGATACAAAGCACTGGTCCTCTAACATCCAATGCTTATCAGTTAAGATGAGAAACGTGTGATCTTCGTGAACGATGTAGTTCCTTTGAGCAGAAAAGAGACTGCCCTTACTTGAAACGAAGTCTTTCTTGTAGGAAGACTCAGAGCCTGGGATTTAACTCCATTTCTAAAGTGAAACACACAGCTTTGTTCTAATCCATTGATCACACTCTGCTTTACAGCAAGAAGCACGCTCTTGCTTTCTAGAGTCTCTAATACAGCAGGAAATCTGAGTGTGACCAGAACAAAGAACGGAGTTTCCTACACATACGGACCATATGTAGTCCAACTCTTCTTCTGAAACTGATACAAAGCACTGGTCCTCTAACATCCAATGCTTGTACAGTTAAGATGGGAAACGTGTGAGTTTCATGAACGATGTAGTTCATTTGAGCAGAAAAGTGACTGCCCTCACCTGAAACGAAGTTATGCTTGTAGGAAGACTCAGAGCCTGGGATTTAACTCCATTTCTGAAGTGAAACAAATAGCAGTGTTCTCATCCATTGATCATACTCTGCTTTAGAACAAGAAGCACGCTCTTGCTTTCTAGAGTCTCTAAGACAGCAAGAAACATGATTTTGCTGAGAACAAAAGAACTGTGTTTCCTACACATACGGACCATATCTAGTCCAACTCTGCTTCTTAAACTGATACAAAGCACTGGTCCTCTAACATCCAATGCTTGTCTGTTAAGATGAGAAACGTGTGAGCTCCGTGAATGATGTAGTTCGTTTGAGCTGAAAAGTGACTGCCCTTACCTGAAGCGAAGATTGCTTGTAGGAAGACACAGAGCCTGGCATTTAACTCCATTTCTGAAGGGAAACACACAGCATTTTTCTCATCCATGGATCACACTTTGCTTTACAGGGAGAAGCACGCTCTTGCTTTTAGAGTCTCTAATACAGCAGGAAATCTGAGTGTGCCCAGAACAAAAGAACGGAGTTTCCTACACATACGGACCATATGTAGTCCAACTCTTCTTCTGAAACTGATACAAAGCACAGGTCCTCTAACATCCAATGCTTGTCTGTTAAGATGAGAAACGTGTGAGCTTCGTGAACAATGTAGTTCGTTTGAGCTGAAAAGTGACTGCCCTTACCTTAAACGAAGTCCTGCTTGTAGGAAGACACAGAGCCTGGGATTTAACTCCATTTCTGAAGGGAAACGCACAGCATAGTTCTCATCCATGGATCTCACTCTGCTTTAGAGCGAGAAGCACGCTCTTGCTTTCTAAAGTCTCTAAGACAGCAGGAAACGTGAGTGTGCTGAGAACAAAAGAACGGTGTTTCCTACACATACGGACCATATCTAGTCCAACTCTGCTTCTGAAACTGATACAAAGCACTGGTCCTCTAACATCCTATGCTTGTCAGTTAAGATGAGAAACGTGTGAGCTTTGTGAATGATGTAGTTCCTTTGAACTGAAAAGTGACTGCCCTTACCTGAATCGAAGTCTTGATTGTAGGAACCCTCAGAGCCTGGGATTTAACTCCATTTCTGAAGTGAAACACACAGCAGTGTAATCATCCATTGATCACACTCTGCTTTAGAGCAAGAAGCATGCTCTTGCTTTCTAGAGTCTCTAATACAGCAGGAAATCTGAGTGTGCCCAGAACAAAAGAACGGAGTTTCCTACACATACGGACAATATGTAGTCCAACTCTTCTTCTGAAACTGATACAAAGCACTGGTCCTCTAACATCCAATGCTTGTCAGTTGAGATGGGAATCGTGTGAGCTTCATGAACGATGTAGTTCGTTTGAGCAGAAAAGTGACTGCCCTTACCTTAAACGAAGTCTTGCTTGTAGGAAGCCTCAGAGCCTGGGATTTAACTCCATTTCTGAAGGGAAACACACAGCATAGTTCTCATCCATGGATCACACTCTGCTTTAGAACAAGAAGCACTCTCTTGCTTTCCAGAGTCTCTAAGACAACAGGAAAAGTGTGTGTGCTGAGAACAAAAGAACGGTGTTTCCTACACATACGGACCATATCTAGTTCAACTCTTCTTCTGAAACTGATACAAAGCACTCGTCCTCTAACATCCAATGCTTGTCTGTTAAGATGAGAAACGTGTGAGCTTCGTGAACAATGTAGTTCGTTTGAGCTGAAAACTGATGCCCTTACCTGAAACGAAGTCTTGCTTGTAGGAAGACACAGAGCCTGGGATTTAACTCCATTTCTGAAGGGAAACACACAGCAGAGTTCTCATCCATGGATCACACTCTGCTTTAGAGCAAGAAGCATGCTCTTGCTTTCTAGAGTCTCTAATACAGCAGGAAATCTGAGTGTGCCCAGAACAAAAGAACGGAGTTTCCTACACATACAGACCATATGTAGTCGAACTCTTCTTCTGAAACTGATACAAAGCACTGGTCCTCTAACATCCAATGCTTTTCAGTTAAGATGGGAAACGTGTGAGCTTCATGAACGATGCAGTTCGTTTGAGCAGAAAAGTGACTGCCCTTACCTGAAACGAAGTCTTCCTTGTAGGAAGACTCAGAGCCTGGGATTTAACTCCATTTCTGAATGGAAACACACAGCAGTGTTCTCATCCATGGAGCACACTCTGCTTTAGAACAAGAAGCACGCTCTTGCTTTCTAGAGTCTCTAAGACAGCAGGAAACGTGTGTGTGCTGAGAACAAAAGAACGGTGTTTCCTACACATACGGACCATATCTAGTTCAACTCTGCTTCTGAAACTGATACAAAGCACTGGTCCTCTAACATCCAATGCTTGTCTGTTAAGATGAGAAACGTGTGAGGTCCGTGAATGATGTAGTTCGTTTGAGCTGAAAAGTGACTGCCCTTACCTGAAACGAAGTCTTGCTTGTAGGAAGACACAGAGCCTGGGATTTAACTCCATTTCTGAAGGGAAACACACAGCATAGTTCTCATCCATGGATCACACCCTGCTTTAGAGCGAGAAGCACGCTCTTGCTTTCTAAAGTCTCTAAGACAGCAGGAAACGTGAGTGTGCTGAGAACAAAAGAACGGTGTTTCCTACACATACAGACCATATCTAGTCCAACTCTGCTTCTAAAACTGATACAAAGCACTGGTCCTCTAACATCCTTTGCTTGTCACTTAAGATGAGAAACGTGTGAACTTTGTGAATTTTGTAGTTCCTTTGAACTGAAAAGTGACTGCCCTTACCTGAAACGAAGTCTTGTTGTAGTAAGACACAGAGCCTGGGATTTAACTCCATCTCTGAAGGGAAACACGCAGCAGAGTTCTCATCCATGGATAGACTCTGCTTTAGAGTGAGAAGCACGCTCTTGCTTTCTAGAATCTCTAAGACAGCAGGAAACGTGAGTGTGCTGAGAACAAAAGAACGGTGTTTCCTACATACACGGACCATATCTAGTCCAACTCTCCTTCTTAAACTGGTACAAAGCACTGGTCCTCTAACATCCAATGCTTGTCTGTTAAGAAGAGAAATGTGTGAGCTCAGTGAACGAGGTAGTTCGTTTGAGCTGAAAAGTGACTACCGTTACCTGAAACGAAGTCTTGCTTGTAGGAAGACACAGAGATTAGGATTTAACTCCATTTCTGAAGGGAAACACACAGCATAGTTCTCATCCATGGATCACACTCTGCTATAGAGCGAGAAGCACGCTCTTGCTTTCTGGAGTCTCTAACACAGCAGGAAACGTGAGTGTGCTGAGAACAAAAGAACGGTGTTTCCTACACATACGGACCATATCTAGTCCAACTCTTCTTCTGAAACTGATACAAATCACTGGTCCTCTAACATCCAATGCTTGTCAGTTAAGATGGGAAACGTGTGAGCTTCATGAACGATGTAGTTCGTTTAAGCAGAAAAGTGACTGCCCTTACCTGAAACGAAGTCTTGCTTGTAGGAATACTCAGAGCCTGGGATTTAACTCCATTTCTGAAGTAAAACACACAGCAGTGTTCTCATCCATTGATCATACTCTGCTATAGAACAAGAAGCACGCTCTTGCTTTCTAGAGTCTCTAAGACAGCAGGAAACGTGAGTGTCCTGAGAACAAAAGAACGGAGTTTCCTACATATACAGACCATATCTAGTCCAACTCTGCTTCTTAAACTGATACAAGGCACTGGTCCTCTAACATCCAATGCTTGTCTGTTAAGATGAGAAACGTGTGAGCTCCGTGAATGATGTAGTTCGTTTGAGCTGAAAAGTGACTGCCCTTACCTGAAACGAAGTCTTGCTTGTAGGAAGACACAGAGCCTGGGATTTAACTCATTTCTGAAGGGAAACACACAGCATTTTTCTCATCCATGGATCACACTCTGCTTTACAGCGAGAAGCACGCTCTTGCTTTTAGAGTCTCTAATATAGCAGGTAATCTGAGTGTGCCCAGAACAAAAGAACGGTGTTTCCTACACATACGGACCATATCTAGTCCAACTCTTCTTCTGAAACTGATACAAATCACTGGTCCTCTAACATCCAATGCTTGTCAGTTAAGATGGGAAACGTGTGAGCTTCATGAACGATGTAGTTCGTTTAAGCAGAAAAGTGACTGCCCTTACCTGAAACGAAGTCTTGCTTGTAGGAATACTCAGAGCCTGGGATTTAACTCCATTTCTGAAGTAAAACACACAGCAGTGTTCTCATCCATTGATCATACTCTGCTATAGAACAAGAAGCACGCTCTTGCTTTCTAGAGTCTCTAAGACAGCAGGAAACGTGAGTGTCCTGAGAACAAAAGAACGGAGTTTCCTACATATACAGACCATATCTAGTCCAACTCTGCTTCTTAAACTGATACAAGGCACTGGTCCTCTAACATCCAATGCTTGTCTGTTAAGATGAGAAACGTGTGAGCTCCGTGAATGATGTAGTTCGTTTGAGCTGAAAAGTGACTGCCCTTACCTGAAACGAAGTCTTGCTTGTAGGAAGACACAGAGCCTGGGATTTAACTCATTTCTGAAGGGAAACACACAGCATTTTTCTCATCCATGGATCACACTCTGCTTTACAGCGAGAAGCACGCTCTTGCTTTTAGAGTCTCTAATATAGCAGGTAATCTGAGTGTGCCCAGAACAAAAGAACGGTGTTTCCTACACATACAGACCATATGTAGTCCAAATCTGCTTCTGAAACTTGTACAAAGCACTGACCCTCTAACACCCAATGCTTGTCAGTTAAGATGAGAAACGTGTGAGCTTCGTGAACGATGTAGTACGTTTGAGCAGAAAAGTGACTGCCCTTACCTGAATCGAAGTCTTGCTTGTAGGAACCCTCAGAGCCTGGGATTTAACTCCATTTCTGAAGTGAAACACACAGCAGTGTAATCATCCATTGATCACACTCTGCTTTAGAGCAAGAAGCATGCTCTTGCTTTCTAGAGTCTCTAATACAGCAGGAAATCTGAGTGTGCCCAGAACAAAAGAACGGAGTTTCCTACACATACGGACAATATGTAGTCCAACTCTTCTTCTGAAACTGACACAAAGCACTGGTCCTCTAACATCCAATGCTTGTCAGTTGAGATGGGAAACGTGTGAGCTTCATGAACGATGTAGTTCGTTTGAGCAGAAAAGTGACTGCCCTTACCTTAAACGAAGTCTTGCTTGTAGGAAGACACAGAGTATGGGATTTAACTCCATTTCTGAAGGGAAACACACAGCATAGTTCTCATCCATGGATCACACTCTGCTTTAGAGCGAGAAGCACGCTCTTGCTTTCTAAAGTCTCTAAGACAGCAGGAAACGTGAGTGTGCTGAGAACAAAAGAACGGTGTTTCCTACACATACGGACCATATCTAGTCCAACTCTGCTTCTGAAAATGATACAAAGCACTGATCCTCTAACATCCTATGCTTGTCAGTTAAGATGAGAAACGTGTGAGCTTTGTGAATGATGTAGTTCCTTTGAACTGAAAAGTGACTGCCCTTACCTGAAACAAAGTCTTGCTTGTAGGAATACACAGAGCCTGGGATTTAACTCCATTTCTGAAGGGAAACACACAGCATTTTTCTCATCCATGGATCACACTCTGCTTTAGAGCAAGAAACACGCTCTTGCTTTTAGAGTCTCTAATATAGCAGGTAATCTGAGTGTGCCCAGAACAAAAGTACGGTGTTTCCTACACATACAGACCATATGTAGTCCAAATCTGCTTCTGAAACTGATACAAAGCACTGACCCTCTAACATCCAATGCTTGTCAGTTAAGATGAGAAACGTGTGAGCTTCGTGAACGATGTAGTTCGTTTGAGCAGAAAAATGACTGCCCTTACCTGAATCGAAGTCTTGCTTGTAAGAAGCCTCAGAGCCTGTGATTTAACTCCATTTCTGAAGTGAAACACACAGCAGTGTAATCATCCATTGATCACACTCTGCTTTAGAACAAGAAGCACTCTCTTGCTTTCCAGAGTCTCTAAGACAACAGGAAAAGTGTGTGTGCTGAGAACAAAAGAACGGTGTTTCCTACACATATGGACCATATCTAGTTCAACTCTGCTTCTGAAACTGATACAAAGCACTCGTCCTCTAACATCCAATGCTTGTCTGTTAAGATGAGAAACGTGTGAGCTTCGTGAACAATGTAGTTCGTTTGAGCTGAAAACTGATGCCCTTACCTGAAACGAAGTCTTGCTTGTAGGAAGACACAGAGCCTGGGATTTAACTCCATTTCTGAAGGGAAACACACAGCAGAGTTCTCATCCATGGATCACACTCTGCTTTAGAGCAAGAAGCATGCTCTTGCTTTCTAGAGTCTCTAATACAGCAGGAAATCTGAGTGTGCCCAGAACAAAAGAACGGAGTTTCCTACACATACAGACCATATGTAGTCGAACTCTTCTTCTGAAACTGATACAAAGCACTGGGCCTCTGACATCCAATGCTTGTCAGTTAAGATGGGAAACGTGTGAGCTTCATGAACGATGCAGTTCGTTTGAGCAGAAAAGTGACTGCCCTTACCTGAAACGAAGTCTTCCTTGTAGGAAGACTCAGAGCCTGGGATTTAACTCCATTTCTGAAGTGAAACACACATCAGTGTTCTCATCCATGGAGCACACTCTGCTTTAGAACAAGAAGCACGCTCTTGCTTTCTAGAGTCTCTAAGACAGCAGGAAACGTGTGTGTGCTGAGAACAAAAGAACAGTGTTTCCTACACATACGGACCATATCTAGTTCAACTCTGCTTCTGAAACTGATACAAAGCACTGGTCCTCTAACATCCAATGCTTGTCTGTTAAGAAGAGAAATGTGTGAGCTCAGTGAACGATGTAGTTCGTTTGAGCTGAAAAGTGACTGCCGTTACCTGAAACGAATTCTTGCTTGTAGGAAGACACAGAGATTGGGATTTAACTCCATTTCTGAAGGGAAACACACAGCATAGTTCTCATCCATGGATCACACTCTGCTTTAGAGCGAGAAGCACGCTCTTGCTTTCTGGAGTCTCTAACACAGCAGGAAACGTGAGTGTGCTGAGAACAAAAGAACAGTGTTTCCTACACATACGGACCATATCTAGTCCAACTCTTCTTCTGAATCTGATACAAATCACTGGTCCTCTAACATCCAATGCTTGTCTGTTAAGATGGGAAACGTGTGAGCTTCATGAACGATGTAGTTCGTTTGAGCAGAAAAGTGACTGCCCTTACCTTAAACGAAGTATTGCGTGTAGGAAGACACAGAGTCTGGGATTTAACTCCATTTCTGAAGGGAAACACACAGCATAGTTCTCATCCATGGATCACACTCTGCTTTAGAGCGAGAAGCACGCTCTTGCTTTCTAAAGTCTCTAAGACAGCAGGAAACGTGAGTGCGCTGAGAACAAAAGAACGGTGTTTCCTACACATTAGGGACCATATCTAGTTCAACTCTGTTACTGAAACTGACACAAAGCAACGGTCCTCTAACATCCAATGCTTGTCAGTTAAGATGGGAAACGTGTGAGCTTCATGAACGATGTAGTTCGTTTGAGCAGAAAAGTGACTGCCCTTACCTTAAACGAAGTCTTGCTTGTAGGAAGACACAGAGTCTGGGATTTCACTCCATTTCTGAAGGGAAACACACAGCATAGTTCTCATCCATGGATCACACTCTGCTTTAGAGCGAGAAGCACGCTCTTGCTTTCTAAAGTCTCTAAGACAGCAGGAAACGTGAGTGCGCTGAGAACAAAAGAACGGTGTTTCCTACACATAGGGACCATATCTAGTCCAACTCTGTTTCTGAAACTGACACAAAGCACTGGTCCTCTAACATCCAATGCTTGTCAGTTAAGATGAGAAACGTGTGAGCTTCGTGAACGATGTAGTTCGTTTGAGCTAAAAAGTGACTGCCCTTACCTGAAACGAAATCTTGCTTGAAGGAAGACACAGAGCCTGGGATTTAACTCCATTTCTGAATGGAAACACACAGGATAGTTCTCATCCATGGATCACACTCTGCTTTAGAGCGAGAAGCACGCTCTTGCTTTCTGGAGTCTCTAACGCAGCAGGAAACGTGAGTGTGCTGAGAATAAAAGAACGGTGTTTCCTACACATACGGACCATATCTAGTCCAACTCTTCTTCTGAAACTGATACAAATCACTGGTCCTCTAACATCCAATGCTTGTCAGTTAAGATGGGAAACGTGTGAGCTTCATGAACGATGTAGTTCGTTTGAGCAGAAAAGTGACTGCCCTTACGTGAAACGAAGTCTTGCTTGTAGGAATACTCAGAGCCTGGGATTTAACTCCATTTCTGAAGTGAAACACACAGTAGTGTTCTCATCCATTGATCATGCTCTGCTTTAGAACAAGATGCACGCTCTTGCTTTCTAGAGTCTCTAGTACAGCAGGAAACGTGATTTTCCTGAGAACAAAAGAACGGTGTTTCCTACACATACGGACCATATCTAGTCCAACTCTGCTTCTTAACCAAATACAAAGCACTGGTCCTCTAACATCCTATGCTTGTCAGTTAAGATGAGAAACGTGTGAACTTTGTGAATGATGTAGTTCCTTTGACCTGAAAAGTGACTGCCCTTACCTGAAACGAAGTCTTGCTTGTAGGAAGACACAGAGCCTGGGATTTAACTCCATTTCTGAAGGGAAACACACAGCATTTTTCTCATACATGGATCACACTCTGCTTTAGAGCGAGAAGCACGCTCTTGCTTTTAGAGTCTCTAATATAGCAGGTAATCTGAATGTGCCCAGAACAAAAGAACGGTGTTTCCTAGACATACAGACCATATGTAGTCGAACTCTTCTTCTGAAACTGATACAAAGCACTTGTCCTCTAACATCCAATGCTTGTCAGTTAAGATGGGAAACGTGTGAGCTTCATGAACGTTGTAGTTCGTTTGAGCAGAAAAGTGACTGCCCTTACGTGAAACGAAGTCTTGCTTGTAGGAATACTCAGAGCCTGGGATTTAACTCCATTTCTGAAGTGAAACACACAGCAGTGTTCTCATCCATTGATCATGCTCTGCTTTAGAACAAGAAGCACGCTCTTGCTACCTAGAGTCTCTAGTACAGCAGGAAACGTGATTTTGCTGAGAACAAAAGAACGGTGTTTCCTACACATACAGACCATATCTAGTCCAACTCTGCTTCTTAACCAAATACAAAGCACTGGTCCTCTAACATCCTATGCTTGTCAGTTAAGATGAGAAACGTGTGAACTTTGTGAATGATGTAGTTCCTTTGAACTGAAAAGTGACTGCCCTTACCTGAAACGAAGTCTTGCTTGTAGGAAGACACAGAGCCTGGGATTTAACTCCATTTCTGAAGGGAAACACACAGCATTTTTCTCATACATGGATCACACTCTGCTTTAGAGTGAGAAGCACGCTCTTGCTTTTAGAGTCTCTAATATAGCAGGTAATCTGAATGTGCCCAGAACAAAAGAACGGTGTTTCCTAGACATACAGACCATATGTAGTCGAACTCTTCTTCTGAAACTGATACAAAGCACTGGTCCTCTAACATCCAATGCTTGTCAGTTAAGATGGGAAACGTGTGAGCTTCATGAACGATGCAGTTCATTTGAGCAGAAAAGTGACTGCCCTTACCTGAAACGAAGTCTTCCTTGTAGGAAGACTCAGAGCCTGGGATTTAACTCCATTTCTGAAGTGAAACACACATCAGTGTTCTCATCCATGGAGCACACTCTGCTTTAGAACAAGAAGCACGCTCTTGCTTTCTAGAGTCTCTAAGACAGCAGGAAACGTGTGTGTGCTGAGAACAAAAGAACAGTGTTTCCTACACATACGGACCATATCTAGTTCAACTCTGCTTCTGAAACTGATACAAAGCACTGGTCCTCTAACATCCAATGCTTGTCTGTTAAGAAGAGAAATGTGTGAGCTCAGTGAACGATGTAGTTCGTTTGAGCTGAAAAGTGACTGCCGTTACCTGAAACGAATTCTTGCTTGTAGGAAGACACAGAGATTGGGATTTAACTCCATTTCTGAAGGGAAACACACAGCATAGTTCTCATCCATGGATCACACTCTGCTTTAGAGCGAGAAGCACGCTCTTGCTTTCTGGAGTCTCTAACACAGCAGGAAACGTGAGTGTGCTGAGAACAAAAGAACAGTGTTTCCTACACATACGGACCATATCTAGTCCAACTCTTCTTCTGAATCTGATACAAATCACTGGTCCTCTAACATCCAATGCTTGTCAGTTAAGATGGGAAACGTGTGAGCTTCAAGAATGATGTAGTGCGTTTGAGCAGAAAAGTGACTGCCCTACGTGAAACGAAGTCTTGCTTGTAGGAATACTCAGAGCCTGGGATTTAACTCCATTTCTGAAGTGAAACACACAGTAGTGTTCTCATCCATTGATCATGCTCTGCTTTAGAAAAAGAAGCACGCTCTTGCTTTCTAGAGTCTCTAGTACAGCAGGAAACGTGATTTTGCTGAGAACAAATGAACGGTGTTTCCTACACATACGGACCATATCTAGTCCAACTCTGCTTCTTTACCAAATACAAAGCACTGGTCCTCTAACATCCAATGCTTGTCTGTTAAGATGAGAAACGTGTGAGCTCCATGAACGATGTAGTTTCTTTGAGCTGAAAAGTGACTGCCCTTACCTGAAACGAAGTCTTGCTTTTAGGAAGACACAGAGCCTGGGATTTAACTACATTTCTGAAGGGCAACACACAGTCTAGTTTTCATCCATGGATCACACTCTGCTTTAAGCGAGAAGCACGCTCTTGCTTTCTAAAGTCTCTAAGTCAGCAGGAAACGTGAGTGTGCCCAGAACAAAAGAACGGTGTTTCCTACACATACAGACCATATGTAGTCGAACTCTTCTTCTGAAACTGATACAAAGCACTGGTCCTCTAACATCCAATGCTTGTCTGTTAAGATGGGAAACGTGTGAGCTTCATGAACGATGTAGTTCGTTTGAGCAGAAAAGTGACTGCCCTTACCTTAAACGAAGTATTGCGTGTAGGAAGACACAGAGTCTGGGATTTAACTCCATTTCTGAAGGGAAACACACAGCATAGTTCTCATCCATGGATCACACTCTGCTTTAGAGCGAGAAGCACGCTCTTGCTTTCTAAAGTCTCTAAGACAGCAGGAAACGTGAGTGCGCTGAGAACAAAAGAACGGTGTTTGCTACACATAGGGACCATATCTAGTTCAACTCTGTTACTGAAACTGACACAAAGCAACGGTCCTCTAACATCCAATGCTTGTCAGTTAAGATGGGAAACGTGTGAGCTTCATGAACGATGTAGTTCGTTTGAGCAGAAAAGTGACTGCCCTTACCTTAAACGAAGTCTTGCTTGTAGGAAGACACAGAGTCTGGGATTTCACTCCATTTCTGAAGGGAAACACACAGCATAGTTCTCATCCATGGATCACACTCTGCTTTAGAGCGAGAAGCACGCTCTTGCTTTCTAAAGTCTCTAAGACAGCAGGAAACGTGAGTGCGCTGAGAACAAAAGAACGGTGTTTCCTACACATAGGGACCATATCTAGTCCAACTCTGTTTCTGAAACTGACACAAAGCACTGGTCCTCTAACATCCAATGCTTGTCAGTTAAGATGAGAAACGTGTGAGCTTCGTGAACGATGTAGTTCGTTTGAGCTGAAAAGTGACTGCCCTTACCTGAAACGAAATCTTGCTTGAAGGAAGACACAGAGCCTGGGATTTAACTCCATTTCTGAAGGGAAACACACAGCAGAGTTCTCATCCATGGATCACACTCTGCTTTAGAGCAAGAAGCATGCTCTTGCTTTCTAGAGTCTCTAATACAGCAGGAAATCTGAGTGTGCCCAGAACAAAAGAACGGAGTTTCCTACACATACAGACCATATGTAGTCGAACTCTTCTTCTGAAACTGATACAAAGCACTGGGCCTCTGACATCCAATGCTTGTCAGTTAAGATGGGAAACGTGTGAGCTTCATGAACGATGCAGTTCGTTTGAGCAGAAAAGTGACTGCCCTTACCTGAAACGAAGTCTTCCTTGTAGGAAGACTCAGAGCCTGGGATTTAACTCCATTTCTGAAGTGAAACACACATCAGTGTTCTCATCCATGGAGCACACTCTGCTTTAGAACAAGAAGCACGCTCTTGCTTTCTAGAGTCTCTAAGACAGCAGGAAACGTGTGTGTGTTGAGAACAAAAGAACAGTGTTTCCTACACATACGGACCATATCTAGTTCAACTCTGCTTCTGAAACTGATACAAAGCACTGGTCCTCTAACATCCAATGCTTGTCTGTTAAGAAGAGAAATGTGTGAGCTCAGTGAACGATGTAGTTCGTTTGAGCTGAAAAGTGACTGCCGTTACCTGAAACGAATTCTTGCTTGTAGGAAGACACAGAGATTGGGATTTAACTCCATTTCTGAAGGGAAACACACAGCATAGTTCTCATCCATGGATCACACTCTGCTTTAGAGCGAGAAGCACGCTCTTGCTTTCTGGAGTCTCTAACACAGCAGGAAACGTGAGTGTGCTGAGAACAAAAGAACAGTGTTTCCTACACATACGGACCATATCTAGTCCAACTCTTCTTCTGAATCTGATACAAATCACTGGTCCTCTAACATCCAATGCTTGTCTGTTAAGATGGGAAACGTGTGAGCTTCATGAACGATGTAGTTCGTTTGAGCAGAAAAGTGACTGCCCTTACCTTAAACGAAGTATTGCGTGTAGGAAGACACAGAGTCTGGGATTTAACTCCATTTCTGAAGGGAAACACACAGCATAGTTCTCATCCATGGATCACACTCTGCTTTAGAGCGAGAAGCACGCTCTTGCTTTCTAAAGTCTCTAAGACAGCAGGAAACGTGAGTGCGCTGAGAACAAAAGAACGGTGTTTCCTACACATTAGGGACCATATCTAGTTCAACTCTGTTACTGAAACTGACACAAAGCAACGGTCCTCTAACATCCAATGCTTGTCAGTTAAGATGGGAAACGTGTGAGCTTCATGAACGATGTAGTTCGTTTGAGCAGAAAAGTGACTGCCCTTACCTTAAACGAAGTCTTGCTTGTAGGAAGACACAGAGTCTGGGATTTCACTCCATTTCTGAAGGGAAACACACAGCATAGTTCTCATCCATGGATCACACTCTGCTTTAGAGCGAGAAGCACGCTCTTGCTTTCTAAAGTCTCTAAGACAGCAGGAAACGTGAGTGCGCTGAGAACAAAAGAACGGTGTTTCCTACACATAGGGACCATATCTAGTCCAACTCTGTTTCTGAAACTGACACAAAGCACTGGTCCTCTAACATCCAATGCTTGTCAGTTAAGATGAGAAACGTGTGAGCTTCGTGAACGATGTAGTTCGTTTGAGCTAAAAAGTGACTGCCCTTACCTGAAACGAAATCTTGCTTGAAGGAAGACACAGAGCCTGGGATTTAACTCCATTTCTGAATGGAAACACACAGGATAGTTCTCATCCATGGATCACACTCTGCTTTAGAGCGAGAAGCACGCTCTTGCTTTCTGGAGTCTCTAACGCAGCAGGAAACGTGAGTGTGCTGAGAATAAAAGAACGGTGTTTCCTACACATACGGACCATATCTAGTCCAACTCTTCTTCTGAAACTGATACAAATCACTGGTCCTCTAACATCCAATGCTTGTCAGTTAAGATGGGAAACGTGTGAGCTTCATGAACGATGTAGTTCGTTTGAGCAGAAAAGTGACTGCCCTTACGTGAAACGAAGTCTTGCTTGTAGGAATACTCAGAGCCTGGGATTTAACTCCATTTCTGAAGTGAAACACACAGTAGTGTTCTCATCCATTGATCATGCTCTGCTTTAGAACAAGATGCACGCTCTTGCTTTCTAGAGTCTCTAGTACAGCAGGAAACGTGATTTTCCTGAGAACAAAAGAACGGTGTTTCCTACACATACGGACCATATCTAGTCCAACTCTGCTTCTTAACCAAATACAAAGCACTGGTCCTCTAACATCCTATGCTTGTCAGTTAAGATGAGAAACGTGTGAACTTTGTGAATGATGTAGTTCCTTTGACCTGAAAAGTGACTGCCCTTACCTGAAACGAAGTCTTGCTTGTAGGAAGACACAGAGCCTGGGATTTAACTCCATTTCTGAAGGGAAACACACAGCATTTTTCTCATACATGGATCACACTCTGCTTTAGAGCGAGAAGCACGCTCTTGCTTTTAGAGTCTCTAATATAGCAGGTAATCTGAATGTGCCCAGAACAAAAGAACGGTGTTTCCTAGACATACAGACCATATGTAGTCGAACTCTTCTTCTGAAACTGATACAAAGCACTTGTCCTCTAACATCCAATGCTTGTCAGTTAAGATGGGAAACGTGTGAGCTTCATGAACGTTGTAGTTCGTTTGAGCAGAAAAGTGACTGCCCTTACGTGAAACGAAGTCTTGCTTGTAGGAATACTCAGAGCCTGGGATTTAACTCCATTTCTGAAGTGAAACACACAGCAGTGTTCTCATCCATTGATCATGCTCTGCTTTAGAACAAGAAGCACGCTCTTGCTACCTAGAGTCTCTAGTACAGCAGGAAACGTGATTTTGCTGAGAACAAAAGAACGGTGTTTCCTACACATACAGACCATATCTAGTCCAACTCTGCTTCTTAACCAAATACAAAGCACTGGTCCTCTAACATCCTATGCTTGTCAGTTAAGATGAGAAACGTGTGAACTTTGTGAATGATGTAGTTCCTTTGAACTGAAAAGTGACTGCCCTTACCTGAAACGAAGTCTTGCTTGTAGGAAGACACAGAGCCTGGGATTTAACTCCATTTCTGAAGGGAAACACACAGCATTTTTCTCATACATGGATCACACTCTGCTTTAGAGTGAGAAGCACGCTCTTGCTTTTAGAGTCTCTAATATAGCAGGTAATCTGAATGTGCCCAGAACAAAAGAACGGTGTTTCCTAGACATACAGACCATATGTAGTCGAACTCTTCTTCTGAAACTGATACAAAGCACTGGTCCTCTAACATCCAATGCTTGTCAGTTAAGATGGGAAACGTGTGAGCTTCATGAACGATGCAGTTCATTTGAGCAGAAAAGTGACTGCCCTTACCTGAAACGAAGTCTTCCTTGTAGGAAGACTCAGAGCCTGGGATTTAACTCCATTTCTGAAGTGAAACACACATCAGTGTTCTCATCCATGGAGCACACTCTGCTTTAGAACAAGAAGCACGCTCTTGCTTTCTAGAGTCTCTAAGACAGCAGGAAACGTGTGTGTGCTGAGAACAAAAGAACAGTGTTTCCTACACATACGGACCATATCTAGTTCAACTCTGCTTCTGAAACTGATACAAAGCACTGGTCCTCTAACATCCAATGCTTGTCTGTTAAGAAGAGAAATGTGTGAGCTCAGTGAACGATGTAGTTCGTTTGAGCTGAAAAGTGACTGCCGTTACCTGAAACGAATTCTTGCTTGTAGGAAGACACAGAGATTGGGATTTAACTCCATTTCTGAAGGGAAACACACAGCATAGTTCTCATCCATGGATCACACTCTGCTTTAGAGCGAGAAGCACGCTCTTGCTTTCTGGAGTCTCTAACACAGCAGGAAACGTGAGTGTGCTGAGAACAAAAGAACAGTGTTTCCTACACATACGGACCATATCTAGTCCAACTCTTCTTCTGAATCTGATACAAATCACTGGTCCTCTAACATCCAATGCTTGTCAGTTAAGATGGGAAACGTGTGAGCTTCAAGAATGATGTAGTGCGTTTGAGCAGAAAAGTGACTGCCCTACGTGAAACGAAGTCTTGCTTGTAGGAATACTCAGAGCCTGGGATTTAACTCCATTTCTGAAGTGAAACACACAGTAGTGTTCTCATCCATTGATCATGCTCTGCTTTAGAAAAAGAAGCACGCTCTTGCTTTCTAGAGTCTCTAGTACAGCAGGAAACGTGATTTTGCTGAGAACAAATGAACGGTGTTTCCTACACATACGGACCATATCTAGTCCAACTCTGCTTCTTTACCAAATACAAAGCACTGGTCCTCTAACATCCAATGCTTGTCTGTTAAGATGAGAAACGTGTGAGCTCCATGAACGATGTAGTTTCTTTGAGCTGAAAAGTGACTGCCCTTACCTGAAACGAAGTCTTGCTTTTAGGAAGACACAGAGCCTGGGATTTAACTACATTTCTGAAGGGCAACACACAGTCTAGTTTTCATCCATGGATCACACTCTGCTTTAAGCGAGAAGCACGCTCTTGCTTTCTAAAGTCTCTAAGTCAGCAGGAAACGTGAGTGTGCCCAGAACAAAAGAACGGTGTTTCCTACACATACAGACCATATGTAGTCGAACTCTTCTTCTGAAACTGATACAAAGCACTGGTCCTCTAACATCCAATGCTTGTCTGTTAAGATGGGAAACGTGTGAGCTTCATGAACGATGTAGTTCGTTTGAGCAGAAAAGTGACTGCCCTTACCTTAAACGAAGTATTGCGTGTAGGAAGACACAGAGTCTGGGATTTAACTCCATTTCTGAAGGGAAACACACAGCATAGTTCTCATCCATGGATCACACTCTGCTTTAGAGCGAGAAGCACGCTCTTGCTTTCTAAAGTCTCTAAGACAGCAGGAAACGTGAGTGCGCTGAGAACAAAAGAACGGTGTTTGCTACACATAGGGACCATATCTAGTTCAACTCTGTTACTGAAACTGACACAAAGCAACGGTCCTCTAACATCCAATGCTTGTCAGTTAAGATGGGAAACGTGTGAGCTTCATGAACGATGTAGTTCGTTTGAGCAGAAAAGTGACTGCCCTTACCTTAAACGAAGTCTTGCTTGTAGGAAGACACAGAGTCTGGGATTTCACTCCATTTCTGAAGGGAAACACACAGCATAGTTCTCATCCATGGATCACACTCTGCTTTAGAGCGAGAAGCACGCTCTTGCTTTCTAAAGTCTCTAAGACAGCAGGAAACGTGAGTGCGCTGAGAACAAAAGAACGGTGTTTCCTACACATAGGGACCATATCTAGTCCAACTCTGTTTCTGAAACTGACACAAAGCACTGGTCCTCTAACATCCAATGCTTGTCAGTTAAGATGAGAAACGTGTGAGCTTCGTGAACGATGTAGTTCGTTTGAGCTGAAAAGTGACTGCCCTTACCTGAAACGAAATCTTGCTTGAAGGAAGACACAGAGCCTGGGATTTAACTCCATTTCTGAATGGAAACACACAGGATAGTTCTCATCCATGGATCACACTCTGCTTTAGAGCGAGAAGCACGCTCTTGCTTTCTGGAGTCTCTAACGCAGCAGGAAACGTGAGTGTGCTGAGAATAAAAGAACGGTGTTTCCTACACATACGGACCATATCTAGTCCAACTCTTCTTCTGAAACTGATACAAATCACTGGTCCTCTAACATCCAATGCTTGTCAGTTAAGATGGGAAACGTGTGAGCTTCATGAACGATGTAGTTCGTTTGAGCAGAAAAGTGACTGCCCTTACGTGAAACGAAGTCTTGCTTGTAGGAATACTCAGAGCCTGGGATTTAACTCCATTTCTGAAGTGAAACACACAGTAGTGTTCTCATCCATTGATCATGCTCTGCTTTAGAACAAGAAGCACGCTCTTGCTTTCTAGAGTCTCTAGTACAGCAGGAAACGTGATTTTCCTGAGAACAAAAGAACGGTGTTTCCTACACATACGGACCATATCTAGTCCAACTCTGCTTCTTAACCAAATACAAAGCACTGGTCCTCTAACATCCTATGCTTGTCAGTTAAGATGAGAAACGTGTGAACTTTGTGAATGATGTAGTTCCTTTGAACTGAAAAGTGACTGCCCTTACCTGAAACGAAGTCTTGCTTGTAGGAAGACACAGAGCCTGGGATTTAACTCCATTTCTGAAGGGAAACACACAGCATTTTTCTCATACATGGATCACACTCTGCTTTAGAGCGAGAAGCACGCTCTTGCTTTTAGAGTCTCTAATATAGCAGGTAATCTGAATGTGCCCAGAACAAAAGAACGGTGTTTCCTAGACATACAGACCATATGTAGTCGAACTCTTCTTCTGAAACTGATACAAAGCACTGGTCCTCTAACATCCAATGCTTGTCAGTTAAGATGGGAAACGTGTGAGCTTCATGAACGTTGTAGTTCGTTTGAGCAGAAAAGTGACTGCCCTTACGTGAAACGAAGTCTTGCTTGTAGGAATACTCAGAGCCTGGGATTTAACTCCATTTCTGAAGTGAAACACACAGCAGTGTTCTCATCCATTGATCATGCTCTGCTTTAGAACAAGAAGCACGCTCTTGCTACCTAGAGTCTCTAGTACAGCAGGAAACGTGATTTTGCTGAGAACAAAAGAACGGTGTTTCCTACACATACGGACCATATCTAGTCCAACTCTGCTTCTTAACCAAATACAAAGCACTGGTCCTCTAACATCCTATGCTTGTCAGTTAAGATGAGAAACGTGTGAACTTTGTGAATGATGTAGTTCCTTTGAACTGAAAAGTGACTGCCCTTACCTGAAACGAAGTCTTGCTTGTAGGAAGACACAGAGCCTGGGATTTAACTCCATTTCTGAAGGGAAACACACAGCATTTTTCTCATACATGGATCACACTCTGCTTTAGAGCGAGAAGCACGCTCTTGCTTTTAGAGTCTCTAATATAGCAGGTAATCTGAATGTGCCCAGAACAAAAGAACGGTGTTTCCTAGACATACAGACCATATGTAGTCGAACTCTTCTTCTGAAACTGATACAAAGCACTGGTCCTCTAACATCCAATGCTTGTCAGTTAAGATGGGAAACGTGTGAGCTTCATGAACGTTGTAGTTCGTTTGAGCAGAAAAGTGACTGCCCTTACGTGAAACGAAGTCTTGCTTGTAGGAATACTCAGAGCCTGGGATTTAACTCCATTTCTGAAGTGAAACACACAGCAGTGTTCTCATCCATTGATCATGCTCTGCTTTAGAACAAGAAGCACGCTCTTGCTACCTAGAGTCTCTAGTACAGCAGGAAACGTGATTTTGCTGAGAACAAAAGAACGGTGTTTCCTACACATACGGACCATATCTAGTCCAACTCTGCTTCTTAAACAAATACAAAGCACTGGTCCTCTAACATACAATGCTTGTCTGTGAAGATGAGAAACGTGTGAGCTCCGTGAACGATGTAGTTCGTTTGAGCTGAAAAGTGACTGCCCTTACCTGAAACGAAGTCTTGCTTGTAGGAAGACACAGAGCCTGGGATTTAACTCCATTTCTGAAGGGAAACACACAGCCTAGTTTTCATCCATGGATCACACTCTGCTTTAGAGCGAGAAGGACGCTCTTGCTTTCTAAAGTCTCTAAGACAGCAGGAAACGTGAGTGTGCTGAGAACAAAAGAACGGTGTTTCCTACACATACGGACCATATCGAGTCCAACTCTGCTTCTGAAACTGATACAAAGCACTGGTCCTCTAACATCCTATGCTTGTCAGTTAAGATGAGAAACGTGTGAACTTTGTGAATGATGTAGTTCCTTTGAACTGAAAAGTGACTGCCCTTACCTGAAACAAAGTCTTGCTTGTAGGAAGACACAGAGCCTGGGATTTAACTCCATTTCTGAAGGGAAACACACAGCATTTTTCTCATACATGGATCACACTCTGCTTTAGAGCGAGAAGCACGCTCTTGCTTTTAGAGTCTCTAATATAGCAGGTAATCTGAATGTGCCCAGAACAAAAGAACGGTGTTTCCTAGACATACAGACCATATGTAGTCGAACTCTCCTTCTGAAACTGATACAAAGCACTGGTACTCTAACATCCAATGCTTGTCAGTTAAGATGGGAAACGTGTGAGCTTCATGAACGATGTAGTTCGTTTGAGCAGAAAAGTGACTGCCCTTACCTTAAACGAAGTCTTGCTTGTAGGAAGACACAGAATCTGGGATTTCACTCCATTTCTGAGAGGAAACACACAGCATAGTTCTCATCCATGGATCACACTCTGCTTTAGAGCGAGAAGCACGCTCTTGCTTTCTAAAGTCTCTAAGACAGCAGGAAACGTGAGTTTGCTGAGAACAAAAGAACGGTGTTTCCTACACATACGGACCATATCTAGTCCATCTCTTCTTCTGAAACTGATACAAATCACTGGTCCTCTAACATCCAATGCTTGTCAGTTAAGATGGGAAACGTGTGAGCTTCACGAACGATGCAGTTCGTTTGAGCAGAAAAGTGACTGCCCTTACCTGAAACGAAGTCATGCTTGTAGGAATACTCAGAGCCTGGGATTTAACTCCATTTCTGAAGTGAAACACACAGCAGTGTTCTCATCCATTGATCATACTCTGCTTTAGAACAAGAAGCACGCTCTTGCTTTCCAAAGTCTCTAGTACAGCAAGAAACGTGATTTTGCTGAGAACAAAAGAACGGTGTTTCCTACACATATGGACCATATCTAGTTCAACTCTGCTTCTTAAACAAATACGAAGCACTGGTCCTCTAACATCCAATGCTTGTCTGTTAAGATGAGAAACGTGTGAGCTCCGTGAACGATGTAGTTCGTTTGAGCTGAAAAGTGACTGCCCTTACCTGAAACGAAGTCTTGCTTGTAGGAAGACACAGAGCCTGGGATTTAACTGCATTTCTGAAGGGAAACACACAGCCTAGTTTTCATCCATGGATCACACTCTGCTTTAGAGCGAGAAGCACGCTCTTGCTTTCTAAAGTCTCTAAGACAGCAGGAAACGTGAGTGTGCTGAGAACAAAAGAACGGTGTTTCTTACACATACAGACCATATGTAGTCGAACTCTTCTTCTGAAACTGATACAAAGCACTGGTCCTCTAACATCCAATGCTTGTCAGTTAAGATGTGAAACGTGTGAGCTACATGAACGATGTAGTTCGTTTGAGCAGAAAAGTGACTGCCCTTACCTTAAACGAAGTCTTGCTTGTAGGAAGACACAGAGTCTGGGATTTAACTCCATTTCTGAAAGGAAACACACAGCATAGGTCTCATCCATGGATCACACTCTGCTTTAGAGTGAGAAGCACGCTCTTGCTTTTAGAGTCTCTATTATAGCAGGTAATCTGAGTGTGCCCAGAACAAAAGAACGGAGTTTCGTACACATACAGACCATATGTAGTCAAACTCTTCTTCTGAAATTGATACAAAGTACTGGTCCTCTAACATACAATGCTTGTCAGTTAAGATGGGAAACGTGTGAGCTTCATGAACGATGTAGTTCGTTTGAGCAGAAAAGTGACTGCTCTTACCTGAAACGAAGCATTGCATGTAGGAAGACTCAGAGCCTGGGATTTAACTCCATTTCTGAAGTGAAACACACAGCAGTATTCTCATCCATTGATCACACTCTGTTTAAAACAAGAAGCACGCTCTTGCTTTCTAGAGTCTCTAAGACAGCAGGAAACGTGAGTGTGCTGAGAACAAAAGAACGGTGTTTCCTACACATACGGACCATATCTAGTCCAACTCTCCTTCTTAAACTGATACAAAGCACTGGTCCTCTAACATCCAATGCTTGTCTGTTAAGAAGAGAAATGTGTGAGCTCAGTGTACGATGTAGTTCGTTTGAGATGAAAAGTGACTGCCATTACATGAAACGAAGTCTTGCATGTAGGAAAACACAGACATTGGGATTTAACTCCATTTCTGAAGGGAAACACACAGCATAGTTCTCATCCATTGATCATACTCTGCTTTAGAACAAGAAGCACGCTCTTGCTTTCTAAAGTCTCTAAGACAGCAGGAAACGTGAGTGTGCTGAGAACAAAAGAACGGTGTTTCCTACACATACAGACCATATGTAGTCGAACTCTTCTTCTGAAACTGATACAAAGCACTGGTCCTCTAACATCCAATGCTTGTCAGTTAAGATGGGAAACGTGTGAGCTTCATGAACGATGTAGTTCGTTTGAGCAGAAAAGTGACTGCCCTTACCTTAAACGAAGTCTTGCTTGTAGGAAGACACAGAGTCTGTGATTTCACTCCATTTCTGAAGGGAAACACACAGCATAGTTCTCATCCATGGATCACACTCTGCTTTAGAGCGAGAAGCACGCTCTTGCTTTCTAAAGTCTCTAAGACAGCAGGAAACGTGAGTTTGCTGAGAACAAAAGAACGGTGTTTCCTACACATACGGACCATATCTAGTCCATCTCTTCTTCTGAAACTGATACAAATCACTGGTCCTCTAACATCCAATGCTTGTCAGTTAAGATGGGAAACGTGTGAGCTTCACGAACGATGCAGTTCGTTTGAGCAGAAAAGTGACTGCCCTTACCTGAAACGAAGTCATGCTTGTAGGAATACTCAGAGCCTGGGATTTAACTCCATTTCTGAAGTGAAACACACAGCAGTGTTCTCATCCATTGATCATACTCTGCTTTAGAACAAGAAGCACGCTCTTGTTTCCAAAGTCTCTAGTACAGCAGGAAACGTGATTTTGCTGAGAACAAAAGAACGGTGTTTCCTACACATACGGACCATATCTAGTCCAACTCTGCTTCTTAAACAAATACGAAGCACTGGTCCTCTAACATCCAATGCTTGTCTGTTAAGATGAGAAACGTGTGAGCTCCGTGAACGATGTAGTTCGTTTGAGCTGAAAAGTGACTGCCCTTACCTGAAACGAAGTCTTGCTTGTAGGAAGACACAGAGCCTGGGATTTAACTGCATTTCTGAAGGGAAACACACAGCCTAGTTTTCATCCATGGATCACACTCTGCTTTAGAGCGAGAAGCACGCTCTTGCTTTCTAAAGTCTCTAAGACAGCAGGAAACGTGAGTGTGCTGAGAACAAAAGAACGGTGTTTCTTACACATACAGACCATATGTAGTCGAACTCTTCTTCTGAAACTGATACAAAGCACTGGTCCTCTAACATCCAATGCTTGTCAGTTAAGATGTGAAACGTGTGAGCTACATGAACGATGTAGTTCGTTTGAGCAGAAAAGTGACTGCCCTTACCTTAAACGAAGTCTTGCTTGTAGGAAGACACAGAGTCTGGGATTTAACTCCATTTCTGAAAGGAAACACACAGCATAGGTCTCATCCATGGATCACACTCTGCTTTAGAGTGAGAAGCACGCTCTTGCTTTTAGAGTCTCTATTATAGCAGGTAATCTGAGTGTGCCCAGAACAAAAGAACGGAGTTTCGTACACATACAGACCATATGTAGTCAAACTCTTCTTCTGAAACTGATACAAAGTACTGGTCCTCTAACATACAATGCTTGTCAGTTAAGATGGGAAACGTGTGAGCTTCATGAACGATGTAGTTCGTTTGAGCAGAAAAGTGACTGCTCTTACCTGAAACGAAGCCTTGCTTGTAGGAAGACTCAGAGCCTGGGATTTAACTCCATTTCTGAAGTGAAACACACAGCAGTATTCTCATCCATTGATCACACTCTGCTTTAGAACAAGAAGCACGCTCTTGCTTTCTAGAGTCTCTAAGACAGCAGGAAACGTGAGTGTGCTGAGAACAAAAGAACGGTGTTTCCTACACATACGGAACATATCTAGTCCAACTCTCCTTCTTAAACTGATACAAAGCACTGGTCCTCTAACATCCAATGCTTGTCTGTTAAGAAGAGAAATGTGTGAGCTCAGTGTACGATGTAGTTCGTTTGAGATGAAAAGTGACTGCCATTACATGAAACGAAGTCTTGCATGTAGGAAAACACAGACATTGGGATTTAACTCCATTTCTGAAGGGAAACACACAGCATAGTTCTCATCCATTGATCATACTCTGCTTTAGAACAAGAAGCACGCTCTTGCTTTCTAAAGTCTCTAAGACAGCAGGAAACGTGAGTGTGCTGAGAACAAAAGAACGGTGTTTCCTACACATACAGACCATATGTAGTCGAACTCTTCTTCTGAAACTGATACAAAGCACTGGTCCTCTAACATCCAATGCTTGTCAGTTAAGATGGGAAACGTGTGAGCTTCATGAACGATGTAGTTCGTTTGAGCAGAAAAGTGACTGCCCTTACCTTAAACGAAGTCTTGCTTGTAGGAAGACACAGAGTCTGTGATTTCACTCCATTTCTGAAGGGAAACACACAGCATAGTTCTCATCCATGGATCACACTCTGCTTTAGAGCGAGAAGCACGCTCTTGCTTTCTAAAGTCTCTAAGACAGCAGGAAACGTGAGTGTGCTGAGAACAAAAGAACGGTGTTTCCTACACATAGAGACCATATCTAGTCCAACTCTGTTTCTAAAACTGACACAAAGCACTGGTCCTCTAACATCCAATGCTTGTCAGTTAAGATGAGAATCGTGTGAGCTTTGAGAATGATGTAGTTCCTTTGAACTGAAAAGTGACTGCCCTTACCTGTAACGAAGTCTTGCTTGTAGTAAGACACTGAGCCTGGGATTTAACTCCATCTCTGAAGGGAAACACGCAGCAGAGTTCTCATCCATGGATCACACTCTGCTTTAGAGTGAGAAGCACGCTCTTGCTTTCTAGAGTCTCTAATACAGCAGGTAATCTGAGTGTGCCCAGAACAAAAGAATGGTGTTTCCTACATATAAGGACCATATGTAGTCCAAATCTGCTTCTGAAACTGGTACAATGCACTGGTCCTCTAACATCCAATGCTTGTCAGTTAAGATGAGAAACGTGTGATCTTCGTGAATGATGTAGTAGATTGAGCAGAAAAGTGACTGCCCTTACCTGAAACGAAGTCTTGCTTGTAGGAAGACACAGAGCCTGGGATTTAACTCCATTTCTGAAGGGAAACACACAGCATTTTTCTCATACATGGATCACACTCTGCTTTAGAGCGAGAAGCACGCTCTTGCTTTTAGAGTCTCTAATATAGCAGGTAATCTGAATGTGCCCAGAACAAAAGAACGGTGTTTCCTAGACATACAGACCATATGTAGTCGAACTCTTCTTCTGAAACTGATACAAAGCACTGGTCCTCTAACATCCAATGCTTGTCAGTTAAGATGGGAAACGTGTGAGCTTCATGAACGATGTAGTTCGCTTGAGCAGAAAAGTGACTGCCCTTACCTTAAACGAAGTCTTGCTTGTAGGAAGACACAGAATCTGGGATTTCACTCCATTTCTGAGAGGAAACACACAGCATAGTTCTCATCCATGGATCACACTCTGCTTTAGAGCGAGAAGCACGCTCTTGCTTTCTAAAGTCTCTAAGACAGCAGGAAACGTGAGTTTGCTGAGAACAAAAGAACGGTGTTTCCTACACATACGGACCATATCTAGTCCATCTCTTCTTCTGAAACTGATACAAATCACTGGTCCTCTAACATCCAATGCTTGTCAGTTAAGATGGGAAACGTGTGAGCTTCATGAACGATGCAGTTCGTTTGAGCAGAAAAGTGACTGCCCTTACCTGAAACGAAGTCATGCTTGTAGGAATACTCAGAGCCTGGGATTTAACTCCATTTCTGAAGTGAAACACACAGCAGTGTTCTCATCCATTGATCATACTCTGCTTTAGAACAAGAAGCACGCTCTTCCTTTCTAGAGTCTCTAGTACAGCAGGAAACGTGATTTTGCTGAGAACAAAAGAACGGTGTTTCCTACACATACGGACCATATCTAGTCCAACTCTGCTTCTTAAACAAATACAAAGCACTGGTCCTCTAACATCCAATGCTTGTCAGTTAAGATGAGAATCGTGTGAGCTTTGAGAATGATGTAGTTCCTTTGAACTGAAAAGTGACTGCCCTTACCTGTAACGAAGTCTTGCTTGTAGTAAGACACTGAGCCTGGGATTTAACTCCATCTCTGAAGGGAAACACGCAGCAGAGTTCTCATCCATGGATCACACTCTGCTTTAGAGTGAGAAGCACGCTCTTGCTTTCTAGAGTCTATAATACAGCAGGTAATCTGAGTGTGCCCAGAACAAAAGAATGGTGTTTCCTACATATAAGGACCATATGTAGTCCAAATCTGCTTCTGAAACTGGTACAATGCACTGGTCCTCTAACATCCAATGCTTGTCAGTTAAGATGAGAAACGTGTGATCTTCGTGAATGATGTAGTAGTTTGAGCAGAAAAGTGACTGCCCTTACCTGAAACGAAGTCTTGCTTGTAGGAAGACTCAGAGCCTGGGATTTAACTCTATTTCTGAAGTGAAACACACAGCAGTGTTCTCATCCATTGATCACACTCTGCTTTAGAACAAGAAGCACGCTCTTGCTTTCTAGAGCCTCTAAGACAGCAGGAAACGTGAGTGTGCTGAGAACAAAAGAACGGTATTTCCTACATATACGGACCATATCTAGTCCAACTCTCCTTCTTAAACTGGTACAAAGCACTGGTCCTCTAACATCCAATGCTTGACTGTTAAGAAGAGAAATGTGTGAGCTCAGTGAACGATGTATTTCGTTTGAGCTGAAAGGTGACTGCCGTTACCTGAAACGAAGTCTTGCTTGTAGGAAGACACAGAGATTGGGATTTAACTCCATTTCTGAAGGGAAACACACAGCATAGTTCTCATCCATGGATCACACTCTGCTTTAGAGCGAGAAGCACGCTCTTGCTTTCTGGAGTCTCTAACACAGCAGGAAACGTGAGTTTGCTGAGAATAAAAGAACGGTGTTTCCTACACATACGGACCATATATAGTCCAACTCTGCTTCTGAAACTGATACAAATCACTGGTCCTCTAACATCCAATGCTTGTCAGTTAAGATGGGAAACGTGTGAGCTTCATGAACGATGCAGTTCGTTTGAGCAGAAAAGTGACTGCCCTTACCTGAAACGAAGTTTTGCTTGTAGGAATACTCAGAGCCTGGGATTTAACTCCATTTCTGAAGTGAAACACACAGCAGTGTTCTCATCCATTGATCATACTCTGCTTTAGAACAAGAAGCACGCTCTTTCTTTCTAGAGTCTCTAATACAGCAGGAAACGTGATTTTGCTGAGAACAAAAGAACGGTTTTTCCTACACATACGGACCATATCTAGTCCAACTCTGCTTCTTAACCAAATACAAAGCACTGGTCCTCTAACATCCTATGCTTGTCAGTTAAGATGAGAAACGTGTGAACTTTGTGAATGATGTAGTTCCTTTGAACTGAAAAGTGACTGCCCTTACCTGAAACGAAGTCTTGCTTGTAGGAAGACACAGAGCCTGGGATTTAACTCCATTTCTGAAGGGAAACACACAGCATTTTTCTCATACATGGATCACACTCTGCTTTAGAGCGAGAAGCACGCTCTTGCTTTTAGAGTCTCTAATATAGCAGGTAATCTGAATGTGCCCAGAACAAAAGAACGGTGTTTCCTAGACATACAGACCATATGTAGTCGAACTCTTCTTCTGAAACTGATACAAAGCACTGGTCCTCTAACATCCAATGCTTGTCAGTTAAGATGGGAAACGTGTGAGCTTCATGAACGTTGTAGTTCGTTTGAGCAGAAAAGTGACTGCCCTT
The DNA here is from genome assembly GCA_949786385.1 of Onychomys leucogaster. Classification (NCBI taxonomy): domain Eukaryota; kingdom Metazoa; phylum Chordata; class Mammalia; order Rodentia; family Cricetidae; genus Onychomys; species Onychomys leucogaster. The sequence goes on from CATKUP010000143.1 coordinate 1,265,808, forward strand.
ACGTGAAACGAAGTCTTGCTTGTAGGAATACTCAGAGCCTGGGATTTAACTCCATTTCTGAAGTGAAACACACAGCAGTGTTCTCATCCATTGATCATGCTCTGCTTTAGAACAAGAAGCACGCTCTTGCTACCTAGAGTCTCTAGTACAGCAGGAAACGTGATTTTGCTGAGAACAAAAGAACGGTGTTTCCTACACATACGGACCATATCTAGTCCAACTCTGCTTCTTAAACAAATACAAAGCACTGGTCCTCTAACATACAATGCTTGTCTGTTAAGATGAGAAACGTGTGAGCTCCGTGAACGATGTAGTTCGTTTGAGCTGAAAAGTGACTGCCCTTACCTGAAACGAAGTCTTGCTTGTAGGAAGACACAGAGCCTGGGATTTAACTCCATTTCTGAAGGGAAACACACAGCCTAGTTTTCATCCATGGATCACACTCTGCTTTAGAGCGAGAAGGACGCTCTTGCTTTCTAAAGTCTCTAAGACAGCAGGAAACGTGAGTGTGCTGAGAACAAAAGAACGGTGTTTCCTACACATACGGACCATATCGAGTCCAACTCTGCTTCTGAAACTGATACAAAGCACTGGTCCTCTAACATCCTATGCTTGTCAGTTAAGATGAGAAACGTGTGAACTTTGTGAATGATGTAGTTCCTTTGAACTGAAAAGTGACTGCCCTTACCTGAAACAAAGTCTTGCTTGTAGGAAGACACAGAGCCTGGGATTTAACTCCATTTCTGAAGGGAAACACACAGCATTTTTCTCATACATGGATCACACTCTGCTTTAGAGCGAGAAGCACGCTCTTGCTTTTAGAGTCTCTAATATAGCAGGTAATCTGAATGTGCCCAGAACAAAAGAACGGTGTTTCCTAGACATACAGACCATATGTAGTCGAACTCTCCTTCTGAAACTGATACAAAGCACTGGTACTCTAACATCCAATGCTTGTCAGTTAAGATGGGAAACGTGTGAGCTTCATGAACGATGTAGTTCGTTTGAGCAGAAAAGTGACTGCCCTTACCTTAAACGAAGTCTTGCTTGTAGGAAGACACAGAATCTGGGATTTCACTCCATTTCTGAGAGGAAACACACAGCATAGTTCTCATCCATGGATCACACTCTGCTTTAGAGCGAGAAGCACGCTCTTGCTTTCTAAAGTCTCTAAGACAGCAGGAAACGTGAGTTTGCTGAGAACAAAAGAACGGTGTTTCCTACACATACGGACCATATATAGTCCATCTCTTCTTCTGAAACTGATACAAATCACTGGTCCTCTAACATCCAATGCTTGTCAGTTAAGATGGGAAACGTGTGAGCTTCACGAACGATGCAGTTCGTTTGAGCAGAAAAGTGACTGCCCTTACCTGAAACGAAGTCATGCTTGTAGGAATACTCAGAGCCTGGGATTTAACTCCATTTCTGAAGTGAAACACACAGCAGTGTTCTCATCCATTGATCATACTCTGCTTTAGAACAAGAAGCACGCTCTTGCTTTCCAAAGTCTCTAGTACAGCAAGAAACGTGATTTTGCTGAGAACAAAAGAACGGTGTTTCCTACACATATGGACCATATCTAGTTCAACTCTGCTTCTTAAACAAATACGAAGCACTGGTCCTCTAACATCCAATGCTTGTCTGTTAAGATGAGAAACGTGTGAGCTCCGTGAACGATGTAGTTCGTTTGAGCTGAAAAGTGACTGCCCTTACCTGAAACGAAGTCTTGCTTGTAGGAAGACACAGAGCCTGGGATTTAACTGCATTTCTGAAGGGAAACACACAGCCTAGTTTTCATCCATGGATCACACTCTGCTTTAGAGCGAGAAGCACGCTCTTGCTTTCTAAAGTCTCTAAGACAGCAGGAAACGTGAGTGTGCTGAGAACAAAAGAACGGTGTTTCTTACACATACAGACCATATGTAGTCGAACTCTTCTTCTGAAACTGATACAAAGCACTGGTCCTCTAACATCCAATGCTTGTCAGTTAAGATGTGAAACGTGTGAGCTACATGAACGATGTAGTTCGTTTGAGCAGAAAAGTGACTGCCCTTACCTTAAACGAAGTCTTGCTTGTAGGAAGACACAGAGTCTGGGATTTAACTCCATTTCTGAAAGGAAACACACAGCATAGGTCTCATCCATGGATCACACTCTGCTTTAGAGTGAGAAGCACGCTCTTGCTTTTAGAGTCTCTATTATAGCAGGTAATCTGAGTGTGCCCAGAAAAAAAGAACGGAGTTTCGTACACATACAGACCATATGTAGTCAAACTCTTCTTCTGAAATTGATACAAAGTACTGGTCCTCTAACATACAATGCTTGTCAGTTAAGATGGGAAACGTGTGAGCTTCATGAACGATGTAGTTCGTTTGAGCAGAAAAGTGACTGCTCTTACCTGAAACGAAGCCTTGCTTGTAGGAAGACTCAGAGCCTGGGATTTAACTCCATTTCTGAAGTGAAACACACAGCAGTATTCTCATCCATTGATCACACTCTGCTTTAGAACAAGAAGCACGCTCTTGCTTTCTAGAGTCTCTAAGACAGCAGGAACGTGAGTGTGCTGAGAACAAAAGAACGGTGTTTCCTACACATACGGACCATATCTAGTCCAACTCTCCTTCTTAAACTGATACAAAGCACTGGTCCTCTAACATCCAATGCTTGTCTGTTAAGAAGAGAAATGTGTGAGCTCAGTGTACGATGTAGTTCGTTTGAGATGAAAAGTGACTGCCATTACATGAAACGAAGTCTTGCATGTAGGAAAACACAGACATTGGGATTTAACTCCATTTCTGAAGGGAAACACACAGCATAGTTCTCATCCATTGATCATACTCTGCTTTAGAACAAGAAGCACGCTCTTGCTTTCTAAAGTCTCTAAGACAGCAGGAAACGTGAGTGTGCTGAGAACAAAAGAACGGTGTTTCCTACACATACAGACCATATGTAGTCGAACTCTTCTTCTGAAACTGATACAAAGCACTGGTCCTCTAACATCCAATGCTTGTCAGTTAAGATGGGAAACGTGTGAGCTTCATGAACGATGTAGTTCGTTTGAGCAGAAAAGTGACTGCCCTTACCTTAAACGAAGTCTTGCTTGTAGGAAGACACAGAGTCTGTGATTTCACTCCATTTCTGAAGGGAAACACACAGCATAGTTCTCATCCATGGATCACACTCTGCTTTAGAGCGAGAAGCACGCTCTTGCTTTCTAAAGTCTCTAAGACAGCAGGAAACGTGAGTTTGCTGAGAACAAAAGAACGGTGTTTCCTACACATACGGACCATATCTAGTCCATCTCTTCTTCTGAAACTGATACAAATCACTGGTCCTCTAACATCCAATGCTTGTCAGTTAAGATGGGAAACGTGTGAGCTTCACGAACGATGCAGTTCGTTTGAGCAGAAAAGTGACTGCCCTTACCTGAAACGAAGTCATGCTTGTAGGAATACTCAGAGCCTGGGATTTAACTCCATTTCTGAAGTGAAACACACAGCAGTGTTCTCATCCATTGATCATACTCTGCTTTAGAACAAGAAGCACGCTCTTGTTTCCAAAGTCTCTAGTACAGCAGGAAACGTGATTTTGCTGAGAACAAAAGAACGGTGTTTCCTACACATACGGACCATATCTAGTCCAACTCTGCTTCTTAAACAAATACGAAGCACTGGTCCTCTAACATCCAATGCTTGTCTGTTAAGATGAGAAACGTGTGAGCTCCGTGAACGATGTAGTTCGTTTGAGCTGAAAAGTGACTGCCCTTACCTGAAACGAAGTCTTGCTTGTAGGAAGACACAGAGCCTGGGATTTAACTGCATTTCTGAAGGGAAACACACAGCCTAGTTTTCATCCATGGATCACACTCTGCTTTAGAGCGAGAAGCACGCTCTTGCTTTCTAAAGTCTCTAAGACAGCAGGAAACGTGAGTGTGCTGAGAACAAAAGAACGGTGTTTCTTACACATACAGACCATATGTAGTCGAACTCTTCTTCTGAAACTGATACAAAGCACTGGTCCTCTAACATCCAATGCTTGTCAGTTAAGATGTGAAACGTGTGAGCTACATGAACGACGTAGTTCGTTTGAGCAGAAAAGTGACTGCCCTTACCTTAAACGAAGTCTTGCTTGTAGGAAGACACAGAGTCTGGGATTTAACTCCATTTCTGAAAGGAAACACACAGCATAGGTCTCATCCATGGATCACACTCTGCTTTAGAGTGAGAAGCACGCTCTTGCTTTTAGAGTCTCTATTATAGCAGGTAATCTGAGTGTGCCCAGAACAAAAGAACGGAGTTTCGTACACATACAGACCATATGTAGTCAAACTCTTCTTCTGAAACTGATACAAAGTACTGGTCCTCTAACATACAATGCTTGTCAGTTAAGATGGGAAACGTGTGAGCTTCATGAACGATGTAGTTCGTTTGAGCAGAAAAGTGACTGCTCTTACCTGAAACGAAGCCTTGCTTGTAGGAAGACTCAGAGCCTGGGATTTAACTCCATTTCTGAAGTGAAACACACAGCAGTATTCTCATCCATTGATCACACTCTGCTTTAGAACAAGAAGCACGCTCTTGCTTTCTAGAGTCTCTAAGACAGCAGGAAACGTGAGTGTGCTGAGAACAAAAGAACGGTGTTTCCTACACATACGGAACATATCTAGTCCAACTCTCCTTCTTAAACTGATACAAAGCACTGGTCCTCTAACATCCAATGCTTGTCTGTTAAGAAGAGAAATGTGTGAGCTCAGTGTACGATGTAGTTCGTTTGAGATGAAAAGTGACTGCCATTACATGAAACGAAGTCTTGCATGTAGGAAAACACAGACATTGGGATTTAACTCCATTTCTGAAGGGAAACACACAGCATAGTTCTCATCCATTGATCATACTCTGCTTTAGAACAAGAAGCACGCTCTTGCTTTCTAAAGTCTCTAAGACAGCAGGAAACGTGAGTGTGCTGAGAACAAAAGAACGGTGTTTCCTACACATACAGACCATATGTAGTCGAACTCTTCTTCTGAAACTGATACAAAGCACTGGTCCTCTAACATCCAATGCTTGTCAGTTAAGATGGGAAACGTGTGAGCTTCATGAACGATGTAGTTCGTTTGAGCAGAAAAGTGACTGCCCTTACCTTAAACGAAGTCTTGCTTGTAGGAAGACACAGAGTCTGTGATTTCACTCCATTTCTGAAGGGAAACACACAGCATAGTTCTCATCCATGGATCACACTCTGCTTTAGAGCGAGAAGCACGCTCTTGCTTTCTAAAGTCTCTAAGACAGCAGGAAACGTGAGTGTGCTGAGAACAAAAGAACGGTGTTTCCTACACATAGAGACCATATCTAGTCCAACTCTGTTTCTAAAACTGACACAAAGCACTGGTCCTCTAACATCCAATGCTTGTCAGTTAAGATGAGAATCGTGTGAGCTTTGAGAATGATGTAGTTCCTTTGAACTGAAAAGTGACTGCCCTTACCTGTAACGAAGTCTTGCTTGTAGTAAGACACTGAGCCTGGGATTTAACTCCATCTCTGAAGGGAAACACGCAGCAGAGTTCTCATCCATGGATCACACTCTGCTTTAGAGTGAGAAGCACGCTCTTGCTTTCTAGAGTCTCTAATACAGCAGGTAATCTGAGTGTGCCCAGAACAAAAGAATGGTGTTTCCTACATATAAGGACCATATGTAGTCCAAATCTGCTTCTGAAACTGGTACAATGCACTGGTCCTCTAACATCCAATGCTTGTCAGTTAAGATGAGAAACGTGTGATCTTCGTGAATGATGTAGTAGATTGAGCAGAAAAGTGACTGCCCTTACCTGAAACGAAGTCTTGCTTGTAGGAAGACACAGAGCCTGGGATTTAACTCCATTTTTGAAGGGAAACACACAGCATTTTTCTCATACATGGATCACACTCTGCTTTAGAGCGAGAAGCACGCTCTTGCTTTTAGAGTCTCTAATATAGCAGGTAATCTGAATGTGCCCAGAACAAAAGAACGGTGTTTCCTAGACATACAGACCATATGTAGTCGAACTCTTCTTCTGAAACTGATACAAAGCACTGGTCCTCTAACATCCAATGCTTGTCAGTTAAGATGGGAAACGTGTGAGCTTCATGAACGATGTAGTTCGCTTGAGCAGAAAAGTGACTGCCCTTACCTTAAACGAAGTCTTGCTTGTAGGAAGACACAGAATCTGGGATTTCACTCCATTTCTGAGAGGAAACACACAGCATAGTTCTCATCCATGGATCACACTCTGCTTTAGAGCGAGAAGCACGCTCTTGCTTTCTAAAGTCTCTAAGACAGCAGGAAACGTGAGTTTGCTGAGAACAAAAGAACGGTGTTTCCTACACATACGGACCATATCTAGTCCATCTCTTCTTCTGAAACTGATACAAATCACTGGTCCTCTAACATCCAATGCTTGTCAGTTAAGATGGGAAACGTGTGAGCTTCATGAACGATGCAGTTCGTTTGAGCAGAAAAGTGACTGCCCTTACCTGAAACGAAGTCATGCTTGTAGGAATACTCAGAGCCTGGGATTTAACTCCATTTCTGAAGTGAAACACACAGCAGTGTTCTCATCCATTGATCATACTCTGCTTTAGAACAAGAAGCACGCTCTTCCTTTCTAGAGTCTCTAGTACAGCAGGAAACGTGATTTTGCTGAGAACAAAAGAACGGTGTTTCCTACACATACGGACCATATCTAGTCCAACTCTGCTTCTTAAACAAATACAAAGCACTGGTCCTCTAACATCCAATGCTTGTCAGTTAAGATGAGAATCGTGTGAGCTTTGAGAATGATGTAGTTCCTTTGAACTGAAAAGTGACTGCCCTTACCTGTAACGAAGTCTTGCTTGTAGTAAGACACTGAGCCTGGGATTTAACTCCATCTCTGAAGGGAAACACGCAGCAGAGTTCTCATCCATGGATCACACTCTGCTTTAGAGTGAGAAGCACGCTCTTGCTTTCTAGAGTCTATAATACAGCAGGTAATCTGAGTGTGCCCAGAACAAAAGAATGGTGTTTCCTACATATAAGGACCATATGTAGTCCAAATCTGCTTCTGAAACTGGTACAATGCACTGGTCCTCTAACATCCAATGCTTGTCAGTTAAGATGAGAAACGTGTGATCTTCGTGAATGATGTAGTAGTTTGAGCAGAAAAGTGACTGCCCTTACCTGAAACGAAGTCTTGCTTGTAGGAAGACTCAGAGCCTGGGATTTAACTCTATTTCTGAAGTGAAACACACAGCAGTGTTCTCATCCATTGATCACACTCTGCTTTAGAACAAGAAGCACGCTCTTGCTTTCTAGAGCCTCTAAGACAGCAGGAAACGTGAGTGTGCTGAGAACAAAAGAACGGTATTTCCTACATATACGGACCATATCTAGTCCAACTCTCCTTCTTAAACTGGTACAAAGCACTGGTCCTCTAACATCCAATGCTTGACTGTTAAGAAGAGAAATGTGTGAGCTCAGTGAACGATGTATTTCGTTTGAGCTGAAAGGTGACTGCCGTTACCTGAAACGAAGTCTTGCTTGTAGGAAGACACAGAGATTGGGATTTAACTCCATTTCTGAAGGGAAACACACAGCATAGTTCTCATCCATGGATCACACTCTGCTTTAGAGCGAGAAGCACGCTCTTGCTTTCTGGAGTCTCTAACACAGCAGGAAACGTGAGTTTGCTGAGAATAAAAGAACGGTGTTTCCTACACATACGGACCATATATAGTCCAACTCTGCTTCTGAAACTGATACAAATCACTGGTCCTCTAACATCCAATGCTTGTCAGTTAAGATGGGAAACGTGTGAGCTTCATGAACGATGCAGTTCGTTTGAGCAGAAAAGTGACTGCCCTTACCTGAAACGAAGTTTTGCTTGTAGGAATACTCAGAGCCTGGGATTTAACTCCATTTCTGAAGTGAAACACACAGCAGTGTTCTCATCCATTGATCATACTCTGCTTTAGAACAAGAAGCACGCTCTTTCTTTCTAGAGTCTCTAATACAGCAGGAAACGTGATTTTGCTGAGAACAAAAGAACGGTGTTTCCTACACATACGGACCATATCTAGTCCAACTCTGCTTCTTAAACAAATACGAAGCACTGGTCCTCTAACATCCAATGCTTGTCTGTTAAGATGAGAAACGTGTGAGCTCCGTGAACGATGTAGTTCGTTTGAGCTGAAAAGTGACTGCCCTTACCTGAAACGAAGTCTTGCTTGTAGGAAGACACAGAGCCTGGGATTTAACTGCATTTCTGAAGGGAAACACACAGCCTAGTTTTCATCCATGGATCACACTCTGCTTTAGAGCGAGAAGCACGCTCTTGCTTTCTAAAGTCTCTAAGACAGCAGGAAACGTGAGTGTGCTGAGAACAAAAGAACGGTGTTTCTTACACATACAGACCATATGTAGTCGAACTCTTCTTCTGAAACTGATACAAAGCACTGGTCCTCTAACATCCAATGCTTGTCAGTTAAGATGTGAAACGTGTGAGCTACATGAACGATGTAGTTCGTTTGAGCAGAAAAGTGACTGCCCTTACCTTAAACGAAGTCTTGCTTGTAGGAAGACACAGAGTCTGGGATTTAACTCCATTTCTGAAAGGAAACACACAGCATAGGTCTCATCCATGGATCACACTCTGCTTTAGAGTGAGAAGCACGCTCTTGCTTTTAGAGTCTCTATTATAGCAGGTAATCTGAGTGTGCCCAGAACAAAAGAACGGAGTTTCGTACACATACAGACCATATGTAGTCAAACTCTTCTTCTGAAACTGATACAAAGTACTGGTCCTCTAACATACAATGCTTGTCAGTTAAGATGGGAAACGTGTGAGCTTCATGAACGATGTAGTTCGTTTGAGCAGAAAAGTGACTGCTCTTACCTGAAACGAAGCCTTGCTTGTAGGAAGACTCAGAGCCTGGGATTTAACTCCATTTCTGAAGTGAAACACACAGCAGTATTCTCATCCATTGATCACACTCTGCTTTAGAACAAGAAGCACGCTCTTGCTTTCTAGAGTCTCTAAGACAGCAGGAAACGTGAGTGTGCTGAGAACAAAAGAACGGTGTTTCCTACACATACGGACCATATCTAGTCCAACTCTCCTTCTTAAACTGATACAAAGCACTGGTCCTCTAACATCCAATGCTTGTCTGTTAAGAAGAGAAATGTGTGAGCTCAGTGTACGATGTAGTTCGTTTGAGATGAAAAGTGACTGCCATTACATGAAACGAAGTCTTGCATGTAGGAAAACACAGACATTGGGATTTAACTCCATTTCTGAAGGGAAACACACAGCATAGTTCTCATCCATTGATCATACTCTGCTTTAGAACAAGAAGCACGCTCTTGCTTTCTAAAGTCTATAAGACAGCAGGAAACGTGAGTGTGCTGAGAACAAAAGAACGGTGTTTCCTACACATACAGACCATATGTAGTCGAACTCTTCTTCTGAAACTGATACAAAGCACTGGTCCTCTAACATCCAATGCTTGTCAGTTAAGATGGGAAACGTGTGAGCTTCATGAACGATGTAGTTCGTTTGAGCAGAAAAGTGACTGCCCTTACCTTAAACGAAGTCTTGCTTGTAGGAAGACACAGAGTCTGTGATTTCACTCCATTTCTGAAGGGAAACACACAGCATAGTTCTCATCCATGGATCACACTCTGCTTTAGAGCGAGAAGCACGCTCTTGCTTTCTAAAGTCTCTAAGACAGCAGGAAACGTGAGTGTGCTGAGAACAAAAGAACGGTGTTTCCTACACATAGAGACCATATCTAGTCCAACTCTGTTTCTAAAACTGACACAAAGCACTGGTCCTCTAACATCCAATGCTTGTCAGTTAAGATGAGAATCGTGTGAGCTTTGAGAATGATGTAGTTCCTTTGAACTGAAAAGTGACTGCCCTTACCTGTAACGAAGTCTTGCTTGTAGTAAGACACTGAGCCTGGGATTTAACTCCATCTCTGAAGGGAAACACGCAGCAGAGTTCTCATCCATGGATCACACTCTGCTTTAGAGTGAGAAGCACGCTCTTGCTTTCTAGAGTCTATAATACAGCAGGTAATCTGAGTGTGCCCAGAACAAAAGAATGGTGTTTCCTACATATAAGGACCATATGTAGTCCAAATCTGCTTCTGAAACTGGTACAATGCACTGGTCCTCTAACATCCAATGCTTGTCAGTTAAGATGAGAAACGTGTGATCTTCGTGAATGATGTAGTAGTTTGAGCAGAAAAGTGACTGCCCTTACCTGAAACGAAGTCTTGCTTGTAGGAAGACTCAGAGCCTGGGATTTAACTCTATTTCTGAAGTGAAACACACAGCAGTGTTCTCATCCATTGATCACACTCTGCTTTAGAACAAGAAGCACGCTCTTGCTTTCTAGAGCCTCTAAGACAGCAGGAAACGTGAGTGTGCTGAGAACAAAAGAACGGTATTTCCTACATATACGGACCATATCTAGTCCAACTCTCCTTCTTAAACTGGTACAAAGCACTGGTCCTCTAACATCCAATGCTTGACTGTTAAGAAGAGAAATGTGTGAGCTCAGTGAACGATGTATTTCGTTTGAGCTGAAAGGTGACTGCCGTTACCTGAAACGAAGTCTTGCTTGTAGGAAGACACAGAGATTGGGATTTAACTCCATTTCTGAAGGGAAACACACAGCATAGTTCTCATCCATGGATCACACTCTGCTTTAGAGCGAGAAGCACGCTCTTGCTTTCTGGAGTCTCTAACACAGCAGGAAACGTGAGTTTGCTGAGAATAAAAGAACGGTGTTTCCTACACATACGGACCATATATAGTCCAACTCTGCTTCTGAAACTGATACAAATCACTGGTCCTCTAACATCCAATGCTTGTCAGTTAAGATGGGAAACGTGTGAGCTTCATGAACGATGCAGTTCGTTTGAGCAGAAAAGTGACTGCCCTTACCTGAAACGAAGTTTTGCTTGTAGGAATACTCAGAGCCTGGGATTTAACTCCATTTCTGAAGTGAAACACACAGCAGTGTTCTCATCCATTGATCATACTCTGCTTTAGAACAAGAAGCACGCTCTTTCTTTCTAGAGTCTCTAATACAGCAGGAAACGTGATTTTGCTGAGAATAAAAGAACGGTGTTTCCTACACATACGGACCATATCTAGTCCAACTCTGCTTCTTAAACAAATACGAAGCACTGGTCCTCTAACATCCAATGCTTGTCTGTTAAGATGAGAAACGTGTGAGCTCCGTGAACGATGTAGTTCGTTTGAGCTGAAAAGTGACTGCCCTTACCTGAAACGAAGTCTTGCTTGTAGGAAGACACAGAGCCTGGGATTTAACTGCATTTCTGAAGGGAAACACACAGCCTAGTTTTCATCCATGGATCACACTCTGCTTTAGAGCGAGAAGCACGCTCTTGCTTTCTAAAGTCTCTAAGACAGCAGGAAACGTGAGTGTGCTGAGAACAAAAGAACGGTGTTTCTTACACATACAGACCATATGTAGTCGAACTCTTCTTCTGAAACTGATACAAAGCACTGGTCCTCTAACATCCAATGCTTGTCAGTTAAGATGTGAAACGTGTGAGCTACATGAACGATGTAGTTCGTTTGAGCAGAAAAGTGACTGCCCTTACCTTAAACGAAGTCTTGCTTGTAGGAAGACACAGAGTCTGGGATTTAACTCCATTTCTGAAAGGAAACACACAGCATAGGTCTCATCCATGGATCACACTCTGCTTTAGAGTGAGAAGCACGCTCTTGCTTTTAGAGTCTCTATTATAGCAGGTAATCTGAGTGTGCCCAGAACAAAAGAACGGAGTTTCGTACACATACAGACCATATGTAGTCAAACTCTTCTTCTGAAACTGATACAAAGTACTGGTCCTCTAACATACAATGCTTGTCAGTTAAGATGGGAAACGTGTGAGCTTCATGAACGATGTAGTTCGTTTGAGCAGAAAAGTGACTGCTCTTACCTGAAACGAAGCCTTGCTTGTAGGAAGACTCAGAGCCTGGGATTTAACTCCATTTCTGAAGTGAAACACACAGCAGTATTCTCATCCATTGATCACACTCTGCTTTAGAACAAGAAGCACGCTCTTGCTTTCTAGAGTCTCTAAGACAGCAGGAAACGTGAGTGTGCTGAGAACAAAAGAACGGTGTTTCCTACACATACGGACCATATCTAGTCCAACTCTCCTTCTTAAACTGATACAAAGCACTGGTCCTCTAACATCCAATGCTTGTCTGTTAAGAAGAGAAATGTGTGAGCTCAGTGTACGATGTAGTTCGTTTGAGATGAAAAGTGACTGCCATTACATGAAACGAAGTCTTGCATGTAGGAAAACACAGACATTGGGATTTAACTCCATTTCTGAAGGGAAACACACAGCATAGTTCTCATCCATTGATCATACTCTGCTTTAGAACAAGAAGCACGCTCTTGCTTTCTAAAGTCTATAAGACAGCAGGAAACGTGAGTGTGCTGAGAACAAAAGAACGGTGTTTCCTACACATACAGACCATATGTAGTCGAACTCTTCTTCTGAAACTGATACAAAGCACTGGTCCTCTAACATCCAATGCTTGTCAGTTAAGATGGGAAACGTGTGAGCTTCATGAACGATGTAGTTCGTTTGAGCAGAAAAGTGACTGCCCTTACCTTAAACGAAGTCTTGCTTGTAGGAAGACACAGAGTCTGTGATTTCACTCCATTTCTGAAGGGAAACACACAGCATAGTTCTCATCCATGGATCACACTCTGCTTTAGAGCGAGAAGCACGCTCTTGCTTTCTAAAGTCTCTAAGACAGCAGGAAACGTGAGTGTGCTGAGAACAAAAGAACGGTGTTTCCTACACATAGAGACCATATCTAGTCCAACTCTGTTTCTAAAACTGACACAAAGCACTGGTCCTCTAACATCCAATGCTTGTCAGTTAAGATGAGAATCGTGTGAGCTTTGAGAATGATGTAGTTCCTTTGAACTGAAAAGTGACTGCCCTTACCTGTAACGAAGTCTTGCTTGTAGTAAGACACTGAGCCTGGGATTTAACTCCATCTCTGAAGGGAAACACGCAGCAGAGTTCTCATCCATGGATCACACTCTGCTTTAGAGTGAGAAGCACGCTCTTGCTTTCTAGAGTCTATAATACAGCAGGTAATCTGAGTGTGCCCAGAACAAAAGAATGGTGTTTCCTACATATAAGGACCATATGTAGTCCAAATCTGCTTCTGAAACTGGTACAATGCACTGGTCCTCTAACATCCAATGCTTGTCAGTTAAGATGAGAAACGTGTGATCTTCGTGAATGATGTAGTAGATTGAGCAGAAAAGTGACTGCCCTTACCTGAAACGAAGTCTTGCTTGTAGGAAGACACAGAGCCTGGGATTTAACTCCATTTCTGAAGGGAAACACACAGCATTTTTCTCATACATGGATCACACTCTGCTTTAGAGCGAGAAGCACGCTCTTGCTTTTAGAGTCTCTAATATAGCAGGTAATCTGAATGTGCCCAGAACAAAAGAACGGTGTTTCCTAGACATACAGACCATATGTAGTCGAACTCTTCTTCTGAAACTGATACAAAGCACTGGTCCTCTAACATCCAATGCTTGTCAGTTAAGATGGGAAACGTGTGAGCTTCATGAACGATGTAGTTCGCTTGAGCAGAAAAGTGACTGCCCTTACCTTAAACGAAGTCTTGCTTGTAGGAAGACACAGAATCTGGGATTTCACTCCATTTCTGAGAGGAAACACACAGCATAGTTCTCATCCATGGATCACACTCTGCTTTAGAGCGAGAAGCACGCTCTTGCTTTCTAAAGTCTCTAAGACAGCAGGAAACGTGAGTTTGCTGAGAACAAAAGAACGGTGTTTCCTACACATACGGACCATATCTAGTCCATCTCTTCTTCTGAAACTGATACAAATCACTGGTCCTCTAACATCCAATGCTTGTCAGTTAAGATGGGAAACGTGTGAGCTTCATGAACGATGCAGTTCGTTTGAGCAGAAAAGTGACTGCCCTTACCTGAAACGAAGTCATGCTTGTAGGAATACTCAGAGCCTGGGATTTAACTCCATTTCTGAAGTGAAACACACAGCAGTGTTCTCATCCATTGATCATACTCTGCTTTAGAACAAGAAGCACGCTCTTCCTTTCTAGAGTCTCTAGTACAGCAGGAAACGTGATTTTGCTGAGAACAAAAGAACGGTGTTTCCTACACATACGGACCATATCTAGTCCAACTCTGCTTCTTAAACAAATACAAAGCACTGGTCCTCTAACATCCAATGCTTGTCAGTTAAGATGAGAATCGTGTGAGCTTTGAGAATGATGTAGTTCCTTTGAACTGAAAAGTGACTGCCCTTACCTGTAACGAAGTCTTGCTTGTAGTAAGACACTGAGCCTGGGATTTAACTCCATCTCTGAAGGGAAACACGCAGCAGAGTTCTCATCCATGGATCACACTCTGCTTTAGAGTGAGAAGCACGCTCTTGCTTTCTAGAGTCTATAATACAGCAGGTAATCTGAGTGTGCCCAGAACAAAAGAATGGTGTTTCCTACATATAAGGACCATATGTAGTCCAAATCTGCTTCTGAAACTGGTACAATGCACTGGTCCTCTAACATCCAATGCTTGTCAGTTAAGATGAGAAACGTGTGATCTTCGTGAATGATGTAGTAGTTTGAGCAGAAAAGTGACTGCCCTTACCTGAAACGAAGTCTTGCTTGTAGGAAGACTCAGAGCCTGGGATTTAACTCTATTTCTGAAGTGAAACACACAGCAGTGTTCTCATCCATTGATCACACTCTGCTTTAGAACAAGAAGCACGCTCTTGCTTTCTAGAGCCTCTAAGACAGCAGGAAACGTGAGTGTGCTGAGAACAAAAGAACGGTATTTCCTACATATACGGACCATATCTAGTCCAACTCTCCTTCTTAAACTGGTACAAAGCACTGGTCCTCTAACATCCAATGCTTGACTGTTAAGAAGAGAAATGTGTGAGCTCAGTGAACGATGTATTTCGTTTGAGCTGAAAGGTGACTGCCGTTACCTGAAACGAAGTCTTGCTTGTAGGAAGACACAGAGATTGGGATTTAACTCCATTTCTGAAGGGAAACACACAGCATAGTTCTCATCCATGGATCACACTCTGCTTTAGAGCGAGAAGCACGCTCTTGCTTTCTGGAGTCTCTAACACAGCAGGAAACGTGAGTTTGCTGAGAATAAAAGAACGGTGTTTCCTACACATACGGACCATATATAGTCCAACTCTGCTTCTGAAACTGATACAAATCACTGGTCCTCTAACATCCAATGCTTGTCAGTTAAGATGGGAAACGTGTGAGCTTCATGAACGATGCAGTTCGTTTGAGCAGAAAAGTGACTGCCCTTACCTGAAACGAAGTTTTGCTTGTAGGAATACTCAGAGCCTGGGATTTAACTCCATTTCTGAAGTGAAACACACAGCAGTGTTCTCATCCATTGATCATACTCTGCTTTAGAACAAGAAGCACGCTCTTTCTTTCTAGAGTCTCTAATACAGCAGGAAACGTGATTTTGCTGAGAACAAAAGAACGGTTTTTCCTACACATACGGACCATATCTAGTCCAACTCTGCTTCTGAAACAAATACAAAGCACTGGTCCTCTAACATCCAATGCTTGTCTGTTAAGATGAGAAACATGTGAGCTCCGTGAACGATGTAGTTCGTTTGAGCTGAAAAGTGACTGCCCTTACCTGAAACGAAGTCTTGCTTGTAGGAAGACACAGAGTCTGGGATTTAACTCCATTTCTGAAGGGAAACACACAGCCTAGTTTTCATCCATGGAGCACACTCTGCTTTAGAGGGAGAAGCACGCTCTTGCTTTCTAAAGTCTCTAAGACAGTAGGAAACGTGAGTGTGCTGAGAACAAAAGAACGGTGTTTCCTACACATACGGACCATATCTAGTCCAACTCTGCTTCTGAAACTGATACAAAGCACTGGTCCTCTAACACCCTATGCTTGTCAGTTAAGATGAGAAACGTGTGAACTTTGTGAATGATGTAGTTCCTTTGAACTGAAAAGTGACTGCCCTTACCTGAAACGAAGTCTTGCTTGTAGGAAGACACAGAGCCTGGGATTTAACTCCATTTCTGAAGGGAAACACACAGCATTTTTCTCATACATGGATCACACTCTGCTTTAGAGCGAGAAGCACGCTCTTGCTTTTAGAGTCTCTAATATAGCCGGTAATCTGAGTGTGCCCAGAACAAAAGAAGGGAGTTTCCTACACATACAGACCATATGTAGTCGAACTCTTCTTCTGAAACTGATACAAAGTACTGGTCCTCTAACATCCAATGCTTGTCAGTTAAGATGGGAAACGTGTGAGCTTCATGAACGATGTAGTTCGTTTGAGCAGAAAAGTGACTGCTCTTACCTGAAACGAAGCATTGCATGTAGGAAGACTCAGAGCCTGGGATTTAACTCCTTTTCTGAAGTGAAACACACAGAAGTATTCTCATCCATTGATCACACTCTGCTTTAGAACAAGAAGCACGCTCTTGCCCTCTAGAGTCTCTAAGACAGCAGGAAACGTGAGTGTGCTGAGAACAAAAGAACGGTGTTTCCTACACATACGGACCATATCTAGTCCAACTCTCCTTCTTAAACTGATACAAAGCACTGGTCCTCTAACATCCAATGCTTGTCTGTTAAGAAGAGAAATGTGTGAGCTCAGTGTACGATGTAGTTCGTTTGAGATGAAAAGTGACTGCCGTTACATGAAACGAAATCTTGCATGTAGGAAAACACAGAGATTGGGATTTAACTCCATTTCTGAAGGGAAACACACAGCATAGTTCTCATCCATTGATCATACTCTGCTTTAGAACAAGAAGCACGCTCTTGCTTTCTAAAGTATCTAAGAGAGCAGGAAACGTGAGTGTGCTGAGAACAAAAGAACGGTGTTTCCTACACATACAGACCATATGTAGTCGAACTCTTCTTCTGAAACTGATACAAAGCACTGGTCCTCTAACATCCAATGCTTGTCAGTTAAGATGGGAAACGTGTGAGCTTCATGAACGATGTAGTTCGTTTGAGCAGAAAAGTGACTGCCCTTACCTTAAACGAAGTCTTGCTTGTAGGAAGACACAGAGTCTGGGATTTAACTCCATTTCTGAAGGGAAACAAACAGCATAGTTCTCATCCATGGATCACACTCTGCTTTAGAGCGAGAAGCACGCTCTTGCTTTCTAAAGTCTCTAAGACAGCAGGAAACGTGAGTGCGCTGAGAACAAAAGAACGGTGTTTCCTACACATAGGGACCATATCTAGTCCAACTCTGTTTCTGAAACTGACACAAAGCACTGGTCCTCTAACATCCAATGCTTGTCAGTTAAGATGAGAAACGTGTGAGCTTTGAGAATGATGTAGTTCCTTTGAACTGAAAAGTGACTGCCCTTACCTGTAACGAAGTCTTGCTTGTAGTAAGACACTGAGCCTGGGATTTAACTCCATCTCTGAAGGGAAACACGCAGCAGAGTTCTCATCCATGGATCACACTCTGCTTTAGAGTGAGAAGCACGCTCTTGCTTTCTAGAGTCTCTAATACAGCAGGTAATCTGAGTGTGCCCAGAACAAAAGAATGGTGTTTCCTACATATAAGGACCATATGTAGTCCAAATCTGCTTCTGAAACTGGTACAATGCACTGGTCCTCTAACATCCAATGCTTGTCAGTTAAGATGGGAAACGTGTGAGCTTCATGAACGATGCAGTTCGTTTGAGCAGAAAAGTGACTGCCCTTACCTGAAACGAAATCTTGCTTGTAGGAATACTCAGAGCCTGGGATTTAATTCCATTTCTGAAGTGAAACACACAGCAGTGTTCTCATCCATTGATCATACTCTGCTTTAGAACAAGAAGCACGCTCTTTCTTTCTAGAGTCTCTAGTACAGCAGGAAACGTGATTTTGCTGAGAACAAAAGAACGGTGTTTCCTACACATACGGACCATATCTAGTCCAACTCTGCTTCTTAAACAAATACAAAGCACTGGTCCTCTAACATCCAATGCTTGTCTGTTAAGATCAGAAACGTGTGAGCTCCGTGAACGATGTAGTTCGTTTGAGCTGAAAAGTGACTGCCCTTACCTGAAACGAAGTCTTGCTTGTAGGAAGACACAGAGCCTGGGATTTAACTCCATTTCTGAAGGGAAACACACAGCCTAGTTTTCATCCATGGATCACACTCTGCTTTAGAGCGAGAAGCACGCTCTTGCTTTCTAAAGTCTCTAAGACAGCAGGAAACGTGAGTGTGCTGAGAACAAAAGAACGGTGTTTCCTACACATACGGACCATATCTAGTCCAACTCTGCTTCTGAAACTGATACAAAGCACTGGTCCTCTAACATCCAATGCTTGTCACTTAAGATGGGAAACGTGTGAGCTTCATGAACGATGTAGTTCGTTTGAGCAGAAAAGTGACTGCTCTTACCTGAAACGAAGCCTTGCTTGTAGGAAGACTAGAGCCTGGGATTTAACTCCATTTCTGAAGTGAAACACACAGCAGTATTCTCATCCATTGATCACACTCTGCTTTAGAACAAGAAGCATGCTCTTGCTTTCTAGAGTCTCTAAGACAGCAGGAAACGTGAGTGTGCTGAGAACAAAAGAACGGTGTTTCCTACACATACGGACCATATCTAGTCCAACTCTCCTTCTTAAACTGATACAAAGCACTGGTCCTCTAACATCCAATGCTTGTCTGTTAAGAAGAGAAATGTGTGAGCTCAGTGTACGATGTAGTTCGTTTGAGATG
Source organism: Onychomys leucogaster (assembly GCA_949786385.1). Lineage (NCBI taxonomy): Eukaryota > Metazoa > Chordata > Mammalia > Rodentia > Cricetidae > Onychomys > Onychomys leucogaster. Next base: position 1,284,641 of record CATKUP010000143.1, read on the forward strand.
AAAAGTGACTGCCGTTACCTGAAACGAAGTCTTGCATGTAGGAAAACACAGAGTTTGGGATTTAACTCCATTTCTGAAGGGAAACACACAGCATAGTTCTCATCCATGGATCACACTCTACTTTAGAGCGAGAAGCACGCTCTTGCTTTCTGGAGTCTCTAACACAGCAGGAAACGTGAGTGTGCTGAGAACAAAAGAACGGTGTTTCCTACACATACGGACCATATCTAGTCCAACTCTTCTTCTGAAACTGATACAAATCACTGGTCCTCTAACATCCAATGCTTGTCAGTTAAGATGGGAAACGTGTGAGCTTCATGAACGATGTAGTTCGTTTGAGCAGAAAAGTGACTGCCCTTACCTGAAACGAAGTCTTGCTTGTAGGAAGACACAGAGCCTTGGATTTAACTCCATTTCTGAATGGAAACACACAGCGTAGTTCTCATCCATGGATCACACTCTGCTTTAGAGCAAGAAGCATGCTCTTGCTTTCTAGAGTCTCTAATACAGCAGGAAATCTGAGTGTGCCCAGAACAAAATTACGGAGTTTCCTACACATACAGACCATATGTAGTCGAACTCTTCTTCTGAAACTGATACAAAGCACTGGTTCTCTAACATCCAATGCTTGTCAGTTAAGATGGGAAACGTGTGAGCTTCATGAACGATGTAGTTGGTTTGAGCAGAAAAGTGACTGCCCTTACCTTAAATGAAGTCTTGCTTGTAGGAAGACACAGAGTCTGGGATTTAACTCCATTTCTGAAGAGAAACACACAGCATAGTTCTCATCCATGGATCACACTCTGCTTTAGAGCGAGAAGCACACTCTTGCTTTCTAAAGTCTCTAAGACAGCAGGAAACGTGAGTGTGCTGAGAACAAAAGAACGGTGTTTCCTACACATACGGACCATATCTAGTCCAACTCTCCTTCTTAAACTGATACAAAGCACTGCTTCTCTAACATCCAATGCTTGTCTGTTAAGAAGAGAAATGTGTGAGCTCAGTGTATGATGTAGTTCGTTTGAGCTGAAAAGTGACTGCCGTTACCTGAAACGAAGTCTTGCTTGTAGGAAGACAAAGAGATTGGGATTTAACTACATTTCTGAAGGGAAACACACAGCATAGTTCTCATCCATGGATCACACTCTGCTTTAGAGCCAGAAGCACGCTCTTGCTTTCTGGAGTCTCTAACACAGCAGGAAACGTGAGTTTGCTGAGTACAAAAGAACGGTGTTTCCTACACATACGGATCATATGTAGTCCAACTCTTCTTCTGAAACTGATACAAATCACTGGTCCTCTAACATCCAATGCTTGTCAGTTAAGATGGGAAACGTGTGAGCTTCATGAACGATGTAGTTCGTTTGAGCAGAAAAGTGACGGCCCTTACATGAAATGAAGTCTTGCTTGTAGGAAGACACAGAGCCTGGGATTTAACTCCATTTCTGAATGGAAATACACAGCGTAGTTCTCATCCATGGTTCACACTCTGCTTTAGAGCAAGAAGCATGCTCTTGCTTTCTAGAATCTCTAATACAGCAGGAAATCTGAGTATGCCCAGAACAAAGAACGGAGATTCCTACACATACGGACCATATCTAGTCCAACTCTCCTTCTGAAACTGATACAAAGCACTGGTCCTCTAACATCCAATGCTTGTCAGCTAAGATGGGAAATGTGTGATCTTCGTGAACGATGTAGTTCGTTTGAGCAGAATAGTGACTGCCCTTACCTGAAACGAAGTCTTGCTTGTAGGAAGACTCAGAGCCTGGGATTTAACTCAATTTCTGAAGTGAAACACACAGCAGTGTTCTCATCCATTGATCACACTCTGCTTTAGAACAAGAAGCACGCTCTTGCTTTCTAGAGTCTCTAAGACAGCAGGAAACGTGAGTGTGCTGAGAACAAAAGAACGGTGTTTCCTACATATACGGACCATATCTAGTCCAACTCTCCTTCTTAAACTGGTACAAAGCAGTGGTCCTCTAACATCCAATGCTTGTCTGTTAAGAAGAGAAATGTGTGAGCTCAGTGAACGATGTAGTTCGTTTGAGCTGAAAGGTGACTGCCGTTACCTGAAACGAAGTCTTGCTTGTAGGAAGACACAGAGATTGGGATTTAACTGCATTTCTGAAGGGAAACACACAGCATAGTTCTCATCGATGGATCACACTCTGCTTTAGAGCGAGAAGCACGCTCTTGCTTTCTGGAGTCTCTAACACAGCAGGAAACGTGAGTGTGCTGAGAACAAAAGAACGGTGTTTCCTACACATACGGACCATATCTAGTCCAACTCTTCTTCTGAAACTGATACAAATCACTGGTCCTCTAACATCCAATGCTTGTCAGTTAAGATGGGAAACGTGTGAGCTTCATGAACGATGTAGTTCGTTTGAGCAGAAAAGTGACTGCCCTTACCTGAAACGAAGTCTTGCTTGTAGGAAGACACAGAGCCTGGGATTTAACTCCATTTCTGAAGTGAAACACACAGCAGTGTTCTCATCCATTGATCATACTCTGCTTTAGAACAAGAAGCACGCTCTTGCATTCTAGAGTCTCTAGTACAGCAGGAAACGTGATTTTGCTGGGAACAAATGAACGGTGTTTCCTACACATACGGACCATATCTAGTCCAACTCTGCTTCATAAACAAATACAAAGCACTGGTCCTCTAACATCCAATGCTTGTCTGTTAAGATGAGAAACGTGTGAGCTCCGTGAACGATGTAGTTCGTTTGAGCTGAAAAGTGACTGCCCTTACCTGAAACGAAGTCTTGCTTGTAGGAAGACACAGAGCCTGGGATTTAACTCCATTTCTGAAGGGAAACACACAGCATAGTTCTCATCCATGGATCACACTCTGCTTTAGAGCGAGAAGCACGCTCTTGCTTTCTAAAGTCTCTAAGAGAACAGGAAACGTGAGTGCGCTGAGAACAAAAGAACAGTGTTTCCTACACATAGGGACCATATCTAGTCCAACTCTGTTTCTGAAACTGACACAAAGCACTGGTCGTCTAACATCCAATGCTTGTCAGTTAAGATGAGAAACGTGTGAGCTTTGAGAATGATGTAGTTTATTTGAACTGAAAAGTGACTGCCCTTACCTGAAACGAAGTCTTGCTTGTAGGAAGACACAGAGACTGGGATTTAACTCCATTTGAAGGGAAACACACAGCATTTTTCTCAAACATGGATGACACTCTGCTTTAGAGCGAGAAGCATGCTCTTGCTTTTAGAGTCTCTAATATAGCAGGTAATCTGAGTGTGCCCAGAACAAAAGAACGGAGTTTCCTACACATACAGACCATATGTAGTCGAACTCTTCTTCTGAAACTGATACAAAGCACTGGTCCTCTAACATCCAATGCTTGTCAGTTAAGATGAGAAACGTGTGAGCTTCATGAACGATGTAGTTCGTTTGAGCAGAAAAGTGACTGCTCTTACCTGAAACGAAGCCTTGCTTGTAGGAAGACTCAGAGCCTGGGATTTAACTCCATTTCTGAAGTGAAACACACAGCAGTATTCTCATCCATTGATCACACTCTGCTTTAGAACAAGAAGCATGCTCTTGCTTTCTAGAGTCTCTAAGACAGCAGGAAACGTGAGTGTGCTGAGAACAAAAGAACGGTGTTTCCTACACATACGGACCATATCTAGTCCAACTCTCCTTCTTAAACTGATACAAAGCACTGGTCCTCTAACATCCAATGCTTGTCTGTTAAGAAGAGAAATGTGTGAGCTCAGTGTACGATGTAGTTCATTTGAGATGAAAAGTGACTGCCGTTACCAGAAACGAAGTCTTGCATGTAGGAAAACACAGAGATTGGGATTTAACTCCATTTCTGAAGGGAAACACACAGCATAGTTCTCATCCATGGATCACACTCTGCTTTAGAGCGAGAAGAACGCTCTTGCTTTCTGGAGTCTCTAACACAGCAGGAAACGTGAGTGTGCTGAGAACAAAAGAACGGTGTTTCCTACACATACGGACCATATCTAGTCCAACTCTTCTTCTGAAACTGATACAAATCACTGGTCCTCTAACATCCAATGCTTGTCAGTTAAGATGGGAAACGTGTGAGCTTCATGAACGATGTAGTTCGTTTGAGCAGAAAAGTGACTGCCCTTACCTGAAACGAAGTCTTTCTTGTAGGAAGACACAGAGCCTGGGATTTAACTCCATTTCTGAATGGAAACACACAGCGTAGTTCTCATCCATGGATCACACTCTGCTTTAGAGCAAGAAGCATGCTCTTGCTTTCTAGAGTCTCTAATACAGCAGGAAATCTGAGTGTGCCCAGAACAAAATTACGGAGTTTCCTACACATACAGACCATATGTAGTCGAACTCTTCTTCTGAAACTGATACAAAGCAATGGTCCTCTAACATCCAATGCTTGTCAGTTAAGATGGGAAACGTGTGAGCTTCATGAACGATGTAGTTCGTTTGAGCAGAAAAGTGACTGCCCTTACCTTAAACGAAGTCTTGCTTGTAGGAAGACACAGAGCCTGGGATTTAACTCCATTTCTGAAGGGAAACACACAGCCTAGTTTTCATCCATGGATCATACTCTGCTTTAGAGCGAGAAGCACGCTCTTGCTTTCTAAAGTCTCTAAGACAGCAGGAAACGTGAGTGTGCTGAGAACAAAAGAACGGTGTTTCCTACACATACGGACCATATCTAGTCCAGCTCTGCTTCTGAAACTGATACAAAGCACTGGTCCTCTAACATCCTATGCTTGTCAGTTAAGATGAGAAACGTGTGAACTTTGTGAATGATGTAGTTCCTTTGAACTGAAAAGTGACTGCCGTTACCTGAAACGAAGTCTTGCTTGTAGGAAGACACAGAGCCTGGGATTTAACTCCATTTCTGAATTGAAACACACAGCATTTTTCTCATACATGGATCACACTCTGCTTTAGAGCGAGAAGCACGCTCTTGCTTTTAGAGTCTCTAATATAGCAGGTAATCTGAGTGTGCCCACAACAAAAGAAAGGTGTTTCCTACACATACAGACCATATGTAGTCGAACTCTTCTTCTGAAACTGATACAAAGCACTGGTGCTCTAACATCCAATGCTTGTCAGTTAAGATGGGAAACGTGTGAGCTTCATGAACGATGTAATTCGTTTGAGCAGAAAAGTGACTGCCCTTACCTTAAACGAAGTCTCGCTTGTAGGAAGACACAGAGTCTGGGATTTAACTCCATTTCTGAAGGGAAACACACAGCATAGTTCTCATCCATGGATCACACTCTGCTTTAGAGCGAGAAGCACGCTCTTGCTTTCTAAAGTCTCTAAGACAGTAGGAAACGTTGAGTGCGCTGTGAACAAAAGAACGGTGTTTCCTACACATAGGGACCATATCTAGTCCAACTCTGTTTCTGAAACTGACACAAAGCACTGGTCCTCTAACATCCAATGCTTGTCAGTTAAGATGAGAAACGTGTGAGCTTTGAGAATGATGTAGTTCCTTTGAACTGAAAAGTGACTGCCCTTACCTGTAACAAAGTCTTGCTTGTAGTAAGACACAGAGCCTGGGATTTAACTCCATCTCTGAAGGGAAACACGCAGCAGAGTTCTCATCCATGGATCACACTCTGCTTTAGAGTGAGAAGCACGCTCTTGCTTTCTAGAGTCTCTAATAGAGCAGGTAATCTGAGTGTGCCCAGAACAAAAGAACGGTGTTTCCTACACATACAGACCATATGTAGTCCAAATCTGCTTCTGAAACTGATACAATGCACTGGTCCTCTAACATCCAATGCTTGTCAGTTAAGATGGGAAACGTGTGATCTTAGTGAACGATGTAGTTCGTTTGAGCAGAAAAGTGACTGCCCTTACCTGAAACTAAGTCTTGCTTGTAGGAAGACACAGAGCCTTGGATTTAACTCCATTTCTGAATGGAAACACACAGCGTAGTTCTCATCCATGGATCACACTCTGCTTTAGAGCAAGAAGCATGCTCTTGCTTTCTAGAGTCTCTAATACAGCAGGAAATCTGAGTGTGCCCAGAACAAAATTACGGAGTTTCCTACACATACAGACCATATGTAGTCGAACTCTTCTTCTGAAACTGATACAAAGCACTGGTTCTCTAACATCCAATGCTTGTCAGTTAAGATGGGAAACGTGTGAGCTTCATGAACGATGTAGTTGGTTTGAGCAGAAAAGTGACTGCCCTTACCTTAAATGAAGTCTTGCTTGTAGGAAGACACAGAGTCTGGGATTTAACTCCATTTCTGAAGAGAAACACACAGCATAGTTCTCATCCATGGATCACACTCTGCTTTAGAGCGAGAAGCACACTCTTGCTTTCTAAAGTCTCTAAGACAGCAGGAAACGTGAGTGTGCTGAGAACAAAAGAACGGTGTTTCCTACACATACGGACCATATCTAGTCCAACTCTCCTTCTTAAACTGATACAAAGCACTGCTTCTCTAACATCCAATGCTTGTCTGTTAAGAAGAGAAATGTGTGAGCTCAGTGTATGATGTAGTTCGTTTGAGCTGAAAAGTGACTGCCGTTACCTGAAACGAAGTCTTGCTTGTAGGAAGACAAAGAGATTGGGATTTAACTACATTTCTGAAGGGAAACACACAGCATAGTTCTCATCCATGGATCACACTCTGCTTTAGAGCCAGAAGCACGCTCTTGCTTTCTGGAGTCTCTAACACAGCAGGAAACGTGAGTGTGCTGAGTACAAAAGAACGGTGTTTCCTACACATACGGATCATATGTAGTCCAACTCTTCTTCTGAAACTGATACAAATCACTGGTCCTCTAACATCCAATGCTTGTCAGTTAAGATGGGAAACGTGTGAGCTTCATGAACGATGTAGTTCGTTTGAGCAGAAAAGTGACTGCCCTTACATGAAATGAAGTCTTGCTTGTAGGAAGACACAGAGCCTGGGATTTAACTCCATTTCTGAATGGAAATACACAGCGTAGTTCTCATCCATGGTTCACACTCTGCTTTAGAGCAAGAAGCATGCTCTTGCTTTCTAGAATCTCTAATACAGCAGGAAATCTGAGTATGCCCAGAACAAAGAACGGAGATTCCTACACATACGGACCATATCTAGTCCAACTCTCCTTCTGAAACTGATACAAAGCACTGGTCCTCTAACATCCAATGCTTGTCAGCTAAGATGGGAAATGTGTGATCTTCGTGAACGATGTAGTTCGTTTGAGCAGAATAGTGACTGCCCTTACCTGAAACGAAGTCTTGCTTGTAGGAAGACTCAGAGCCTGGGATTTAACTCAATTTCTGAAGTGAAACACACAGCAGTGTTCTCATCCATTGATCACACTCTGCTTTAGAACAAGAAGCACGCTCTTGCTTTCTAGAGTCTCTAAGACAGCAGGAAACGTGAGTGTGCTGAGAACAAAAGAACGGTGTTTCCTACATATACGGACCATATCTAGTCCAACTCTCCTTCTTAAACTGGTACAAAGCAGTGGTCCTCTAACATCCAATGCTTGTCTGTTAAGAAGAGAAATGTGTGAGCTCAGTGAACGATGTAGTTCGTTTGAGCTGAAAGGTGACTGCCGTTACCTGAAACGAAGTCTTGCTTGTAGGAAGACACAGAGATTGGGATTTAACTGCATTTCTGAAGGGAAACACACAGCATAGTTCTCATCGATGGATCACACTCTGCTTTAGAGCGAGAAGCACGCTCTTGCTTTCTGGAGTCTCTAACACAGCAGGAAACGTGAGTGTGCTGAGAACAAAAGAACGGTGTTTCCTACACATACGGACCATATCTAGTCCAACTCTTCTTCTGAAACTGATACAAATCACTGGTCCTCTAACATCCAATGCTTGTCAGTTAAGATGGGAAACGTGTGAGCTTCATGAACGATGTAGTTCGTTTGAGCAGAAAAGTGACTGCCCTTACCTGAAACGAAGTCTTGCTTGTAGGAAGACACAGAGCCTGGGATTTAACTCCATTTCTGAAGTGAAACACACAGCAGTGTTCTCATCCATTGATCATACTCTGCTTTAGAACAAGAAGCACGCTCTTGCATTCTAGAGTCTCTAGTACAGCAGGAAACGTGATTTTGCTGGGAACAAATGAACGGTGTTTCCTACACATACGGACCATAAATAGTCCAACTCTGCTTCATAAACAAATACAAAGCACTGGTCCTCTAACATCCAATGCTTGTCTGTTAAGATGAGAAACGTGTGAGCTCCGTGAACGATGTAGTTCGTTTGAGCTGAAAAGTGACTGCCCTTACCTGAAACGAAGTCTTGCTTGTAGGAAGACACAGAGCCTGGGATTTAACTCCATTTCTGAAGGGAAACACACAGCATAGTTCTCATCCATGGATCACACTCTGCTTTAGAGCGAGAAGCACGCTCTTGCTTTCTAAAGTCTCTAAGAGAGCAGGAAACGTGAGTGCGCTGAGAACAAAAGAACAGTGTTTCCTACACATAGGGACCATATCTAGTCCAACTCTGTTTCTGAAACTGACACAAAGCACTGGTCGTCTAACATCCAATGCTTGTCAGTTAAGATGAGAAACGTGTGAGCTTTGAGAATGATGTAGTTTATTTGAACTGAAAAGTGACTGCCCTTACCTGAAACGAAGTCTTGCTTGTAGGAAGACACAGAGACTGGGATTTAACTCCATTTGAAGGGAAACACACAGCATTTTTCTCAAACATGGATGACACTCTGCTTTAGAGCGAGAAGCATGCTCTTGCTTTTAGAGTCTCTAATATAGCAGGTAATCTGAGTGTGCCCAGAACAAAAGAACGGAGTTTCCTACACATACAGACCATATGTAGTCGAACTCTTCTTCTGAAACTGATACAAAGCACTGGTCCTCTAACATCCAATGCTTGTCAGTTAAGATGAGAAACGTGTGAGCTTCATGAACGATGTAGTTCGTTTGAGCAGAAAAGTGACTGCTCTTACCTGAAACGAAGCCTTGCTTGTAGGAAGACTCAGAGCCTGGGATTTAACTCCATTTCTGAAGTGAAACACACAGCAGTATTCTCATCCATTGATCACACTCTGCTTTAGAACAAGAAGCATGCTCTTGCTTTCTAGAGTCTCTAAGACAGCAGGAAACGTGAGTGTGCTGAGAACAAAAGAACGGTGTTTCCTACACATACGGACCATATCTAGTCCAACTCTCCTTCTTAAACTGATACAAAGCACTGGTCCTCTAACATCCAATGCTTGTCTGTTAAGAAGAGAAATGTGTGAGCTCAGTGTACGATGTAGTTCATTTGAGATGAAAAGTGACTGCCGTTACCAGAAACGAAGTCTTGCATGTAGGAAAACACAGAGATTGGGATTTAACTCCATTTCTGAAGGGAAACACACAGCATAGTTCTCATCCATGGATCACACTCTGCTTTAGAGCGAGAAGAACGCTCTTGCTTTCTGGAGTCTCTAACACAGCAGGAAACGTGAGTGTGCTGAGAACAAAAGAACGGTGTTTCCTACACATACGGACCATATCTAGTCCAACTCTTCTTCTGAAACTGATACAAATCACTGGTCCTCTAACATCCAATGCTTGTCAGTTAAGATGGGAAACGTGTGAGCTTCATGAACGATGTAGTTCGTTTGAGCAGAAAAGTAACTGCCCTTACCTGAAACGAAGTCTTTCTTGTAGGAAGACACAGAGCCTGGGATTTAACTCCATTTCTGAATGGAAACACACAGCGTAGTTCTCATCCATGGATCACACTCTGCTTTAGAGCAAGAAGCATGCTCTTGCTTTCTAGAGTCTCTAATACAGCAGGAAATCTGAGTGTGCCCAGAACAAAATTACGGAGTTTCCTACACATACAGACCATATGTAGTCGAACTCTTCTTCTGAAACTGATACAAAGCAATGGTCCTCTAACATCCAATGCTTGTCAGTTAAGATGGGAAACGTGTGAGCTTCATGAACGATGTAGTTCGTTTGAGCAGAAAAGTGACTGCCCTTACCTTAAACGAAGTCTTGCTTGTAGGAAGACACAGAGCCTGGGATTTAACTCCATTTCTGAAGGGAAACACACAGCCTAGTTTTCATCCATGGATCATACTCTGCTTTAGAGCGAGAAGCACGCTCTTGCTTTCTAAAGTCTCTAAGACAGCAGGAAACGTGAGTGTGCTGAGAACAAAAGAACGGTGTTTCCTACACATACGGACCATATCTAGTCCAGCTCTGCTTCTGAAACTGATACAAAGCACTGGTCCTCTAACATCCTATGCTTGTCAGTTAAGATGAGAAACGTGTGAACTTTGTGAATGATGTAGTTCCTTTGAACTGAAAAGTGACTGCCGTTACCTGAAACGAAGTCTTGCTTGTAGGAAGACACAGAGCCTGGGATTTAACTCCATTTCTGAATTGAAACACACAGCATTTTTCTCATACATGGATCACACTCTGCTTTAGAGCGAGAAGCACGCTCTTGCTTTTAGAGTCTCTAATATAGCAGGTAATCTGAGTGTGCCCACAACAAAAGAAAGGTGTTTCCTACACATACAGACCATATGTAGTCGAACTCTTCTTCTGAAACTGATACAAAGCACTGGTGCTCTAACATCCAATGCTTGTCAGTTAAGATGGGAAACGTGTGAGCTTCATGAACGATGTAATTCGTTTGAGCAGAAAAGTGACTGCCCTTACCTTAAACGAAGTCTCGCTTGTAGGAAGACACAGAGTCTGGGATTTAACTCCATTTCTGAAGGGAAACACACAGCATAGTTCTCATCCATGGATCACACTCTGCTTTAGAGCGAGAAGCACGCTCTTGCTTTCTAAAGTCTCTAAGACAGTAGGAAACGTTGAGTGCGCTGTGAACAAAAGAACGGTGTTTCCTACACATAGGGACCATATCTAGTCCAACTCTGTTTCTGAAACTGACACAAAGCACTGGTCCTCTAACATCCAATGCTTGTCAGTTAAGATGAGAAACGTGTGAGCTTTGAGAATGATGTAGTTCCTTTGAACTGAAAAGTGACTGCCCTTACCTGTAACAAAGTCTTGCTTGTAGTAAGACACAGAGCCTGGGATTTAACTCCATCTCTGAAGGGAAACACGCAGCAGAGTTCTCATCCATGGATCACACTCTGCTTTAGAGTGAGAAGCACGCTCTTGCTTTCTAGAGTCTCTAATAGAGCAGGTAATCTGAGTGTGCCCAGAACAAAAGAACGGTGTTTCCTACACATACAGACCATATGTAGTCCAAATCTGCTTCTGAAACTGATACAATGCACTGGTCCTCTAACATCGAATGCTTGTCAGTTAAGATGGGAAACGTGTGATCTTAGTGAACGATGTAGTTCGTTTGAGCAGAAAGGTGACTGCCCTTACCTGAAACGAAGTCTTGCTTGTAGGAAGAGTCAGAGCCTGGGATTTAACTCAATTTCTGAAGTGAAACACACAGCAGTGTTCTCATCCATTGATCACACTCTGCTTTAGAACAAGAAGCACGCTCTTGCTTTCTAGAGTCTCTAAGACAGCAGGAAACGTGAGTGTGCTGAGAACAAAACAACGGTGTTTCCTACATATACGGACCATATCTACTCCAACTCTCCTTCTTAAACTGGTACAAAGCAGTGGTCCTCTAACATCCAATGCTTGTCTGTTAAGAAGAGAAATGTGTGAGCTCAGTGAACGATGTAGTTCGTTTGAGCTGAAAGGTGACTGCCGTTACCTGAAATGAAATCTTGCTTGTAGGAAGACACAGAGATTGGGATTTAACTGCATTTCTGAAGGGAAACACACAGCATAGTTCTCATCGATGGATCACACTCTGCTTTAGAGCGAGAAGCACGCTCTTGCTTTCTGGAGTCTCTAACACAGCAGGAAACGTGAGTTTGCTGAGAACAAAAGAACGGTGTTTCCTATACATACGGACCATATCTAGTCCAACTCTTCTTCTGAAACTGATACAAATCACTGGTCCTCTAACATCCAATGCTTGTCAGTTAAGATGGGAAACGTGTGAGCTTCATGAACGATGTAGTTCGTTTGAGCAGATAAGTGACTGCCCTTACCTGAAATGAAGTCTTGCTTGTAGGAATACTCAGAGCCTGGGATTTAACTCCATTTCTGAAGTGAAACACACAGCAGTGTTCTCTTCCATTGATCATACTCTGCTTTAGAACAAGAAGCACGCTCTTGCTTTCAAGAGTCTCTAGTACAGCAGGAAACGTGATTTTGCTGAGAACAAAAGAACAGTGTTTCCTACACATACGGACCATATCTAGTCCAAATCTGCTTCTTAAACAAATACAAAGCACGGGTCCTCTAACATCCAATGCTTGTCTGTTAAGATGAGAAACCTGTGAGCTCCGTGAACGATGTAGTTCGTTTGAGCTGAAAAGTGACTGCCCTTACGTGAAACGAAGTCTTGCTTGTAGGAAGACACAGAGTCTGGGATTTAACTCCATTTCTGAAGGGAAACACACAGCCTAGTTTTCATCCATGGATCACACTCTACTTTAGAGCGAGAAGCTCGCTCTTGCTTTCTAAAGTCTCTAAGACAGCAGGAAACGTGAGTGTGCTGAGAACAAAAGAACGGTGTTTCCTACACATACGGACCATATCTAGTCCAACTCTGCTTCTGAAACTGATACAAAGCACTGGTCCTCTAACATCCTATGCTTGTCAGTTAAGATGAGAAACGTGTGAACTTTGTGAATGATGTAGTTCCTTTGAACTGAAAAGTGACTGCCCTTACCTGAAACAAAGTCTTGCTTGTAGGAAGACACAGAGCCTGGGATTTAACTCCATTTCTGAAGGGAAACACACAGCATTTTTCTTATACATGGATCACACTCTGCTTTAGAGCGAGAAGCACGCTCTTGCTTTCTAGAGTCTCTAATACAGCAGGTAATCTGAGTGTGCCCAGAAAAAAAGAACGGTGTTTCCTACACATACGGACCATATGTAGTCCAAATCTGCTTCTGAAACTGATACAATGCACTGGTCCTCTAACATCCAATGCTTGTCAGTTAAGATGAGAAACGTGTGATCTTCGTGAACGATGTAGTTCGTTTGAGCAGAAAAGTGACTGCCCTTACCTGAAACGAAGTCTTGCTTGTAGGAAGACTCAGAGCCTGGGATTTAACTCCATTTCTGAAGTGAAACACACAGCAGTATTCTCATCCATTGATCACACTCTGCTTTAGAACAAGAAGCACGCTCTTGCTTTCTAGATTCTTTAAGACAGCAGGAAACGTGAGTGTGCTGAGAACAAAAGAACGGTGTTTCCTTCACATATGGAAAATATCGAGTCCAACTCTCCTTCTTAAACTGATACAAAGCACTGGTTCTCTAACATCCAATGCTTGTCTGTTAAGAAGAGAAATGTGTGAGCTCAGTGTATGATGTAGTTCGTTTGAGCTGAAAAGTGACTGCCGTTACCTGAAACGAAGTCTTGCTTGTAGGAAGACACAGAGATTGGGATTTAACTCCATTTCTGAAGGGAAACACACAGCATAGTTCTCATCCATGGATCACACTCTGCTTTAGAGCGAGAAGCACGCTCTTGCTTTCTAAAGTCTCTAAGACAGCAGGAAACGTGAGTGCGCTGAGAACAAAAGAACGGTGTTTCCTACACATAGGGACCATATCTAGTCCAACTCTGTTTCTGAAACTGACACAAAGCACTGGTCCTCTAACATCCAATGCTTGTCAGTTAAGATGAGAAACGTGTGAGCTTTGAGAATGATGTAGTTCCTTTGAACTGAAAAGTGACTGCCCTTACCGGTAACAAAGTCTTGCTTGTAGTAAGACACAGAGCCTGGGATTTAACTCCATCTCTGAAGGGAAACACGCAGCAGAGTTCTCATCCATGGATCACACTCTGCTTTAGAGTGAGAAGCACGCTCTTGCTTTCTAGAGTCTCTAATAGAGCAGGTAATCTGAGTGTGCCCAAACAAAAGAACGGTGTTTCCTACACATACAGACCATATGTAGTCCAAATCTGCTTCTGAAACTGATAGAATGCACTGGTCCTCTAACATCCAATGCTTGTCAGTTAAGATGGGAAACGTGTGAGCTTCATGAAAGATGTAGTTCGCTTGAGCAGAAAAGTGACTGCTCTTACCTGAAACGAAGCCTTGCTTGTAGGAAGACTCAGAGCCTGGGATTTAACTCCATTTCTGAAGTGAAACACACAGCAGTATTCTCATCCATTGATCACACTCTGCTTTAGAACAAGAAGCATGCTCTTGCTTTCTAGAGTCTCTAAGACAGCAGGAAACGTGAGTGTGCTGAGAACAAAAGAACGGTGTTTCCTACACATACGGACCATATCTAGTCCAACTCTCCTTCTTAAACTGATACAAAGCACTGTTCCTCTAACATCAAATGCTTGTCTGTTAAGAAGGGAAATGTGTGAGCTCAGTGTACGATGTAGTTCGTTTGAGATGAAAAGTGACTGCCGTTACCTGAAACGAAGTCTTGCATGTAGGAAAACACAGAGATTGGGATTTAACTCCATTTCTGAAGGGAAACACACAGCATAGTTCTCATCCATGGATCACACTCTGCTTTAGAGCGAGAAGCACGCTCTTGCTTTCTGGAGTCTCTAACACAGCAGGAAACGTGAGTGTGCTGAGAACAAAAGAACGGTGTTTCCTACACATACGGACCATATCTAGTCCAACTCTTCTTCTGAAACTGATACAAATCACTGGTCCTCTAACATCCAATGCTTGTCAGTTAAGATGGGAAACGTGTGAGCTTCATGAACGATGTAGTTCGTTTGAGCAGAAAAGTGACTGCCCTTACCTGAAACGAAGTCTTGCTTGTAGGAAGACACAGAGCCTGGGATTTAACTCCATTTCTGAATGGAAACACACAGCGTAGTTCTCATCCATGGATCACACTCTGTTTTAGAGCAAGAAGCATGCTCTTGCTTTCTAGAGTCTCTAATACAGCAGGAAATCTGAGTGTGCCCAGAACAAAATTACGGAGTTTCCTACACATACAGACCATATGTAGTCGAACACTTCTTCTGAAACTGATACAAAGCAATGGTCCTCTAACATCCAATGCTTGTCAGTTAAGATGGTAAACGTGTGAGCTTCATGAACGATGTAGTTCGTTTGAGCAGAAAAGTGACTGCCCTTACCTTAAACGAAGTCTTGCTTGTAGGAAGACACAGAGCCTGGGATTTAACTCCATTTCTGAAGGGAAACACACAGCCTAGTTTTCATCCATGGATCATACTCTGCTTTAGAGCGAGAAGCACGCTCTTTCTTTCTAAAGTCTCTAAGACAGCAGGAAACGTGAGTGTGCTGAGAACAAAAGAACGGTGTTTCCTACACATACGGACCATATCTAGTCCAACTCTCCTTCTTAAACTGGTACAAAGCAGTGGTCCTCTAACATCCAATGCTTGTCTGTTAAGAAGAGAAATGTGTGAGCTCAGTGAACGATGTAGTTCGTTTGAGCTGAAAGGTGACTGCCGTTACCTGAAACGAAGTCTTGCTTGTAGGAAGACACAGAGATTGGGATTTAACTGCATTTCTGAAGGGAAACACACAGCATAGTTCTCATCGATGGATCACACTCTGCTTTAGAGCGAGAAGCACGCTCTTGCTTTCTGGAGTCTCTAACACAGCAGGAAACGTGAGTGTGCTGAGAACAAAAGAACGGTGTTTCCTACACATACGGACCATATCTAGTCCAACTCTTCTTCTGAAACTGATACAAATCACTGGTCCTCTAACATCCAATGCTTGTCAGTTAAGATGGGAAACGTGTGAGCTTCATGAACGATGTAGTTCGTTTGAGCAGATAAGTGACTGCCCTTACCTGAAACGAAGTCTTGCTTGTAGGAATACTCAGAGCCTGGGATTTAACTCCATTTCTGAAGTGAAACACACAGCAGTGTTCTCATCCATTGATCATACTCTGCTTTAGAACAAGAAGCACGCTCTTGCTTTCTAGAGTCTCTAGTACAGCAGGAAACGTGATTTTGCTGGGAACAAATGAACGGTGTTTCCTACACATACGGACCATATCTAGTCCAACTCTGCTTCATAAACAAATACAAAGCACTGGTCCTCTAACATCCAATGCTTGTCTGTTAAGATGAGAAACGTGTGAGCTCCGTGAACGATGTAGTTCGTTTGAGCTGAAAAGTGACTGCCCTTACCTGAAACGAAGTCTTGCTTGTAGGAAGACACAGAGCCTGGGATTTAACTCCATTTCTGAAGGGAAACACACAGCATAGTTCTCATCCATGGATCACACTCTGCTTTAGAGCGAGAAGCACGCTCTTGCTTTCTAAAGTCTCTAAGACAGCAGGAAACGTGAGTGCGCTGAGAACAAAAGAACGGTGTTTCCTACACATAGGGACCATATCTAGTCCAACTCTGTTTCTGAAACTGACACAAAGCACTGGTCGTCTAACATCCAATGCTTGTCAGTTAAGATGAGAAACGTGTGAGCTTTGAGAATGATGTAGTTCCTTTGAACTGAAAAGTGACTGCCCTTACCTGAAACGAAGTCTTGCTTGTAGGAAGACACAGAGACTGGGATTTAACTCCATTTGAAGGGAAACACACAGCATTTTTCTCAAACATGGATGACACTCTGCTTTAGAGCGAGAAGCATGCTCTTGCTTTTAGAGTCTCTAATATAGCAGGTAATCTGAGTGTGCCCAGAACAAAAGAACGGAGTTTCCTACACGTACAGACCATATGTAGTCGAACTCTTCTTCTGAAACTGATACAAAGCACTGGTCCTCTAACATCCAATGCTTGTCAGTTAAGATGAGAAACGTGTGAGCTTCATGAACGATGTAGTTCGTTTGAGCAGAAAAGTGACTGCTCTTACCTGAAACGAAGCCTTGCTTGTAGGAAGACTCAGAGCCTGGGATTTAACTCCATTTCTGAAGTGAAACACACAGCAGTATTCTCATCCATTGATCACACTCTGCTTTAGAACAAGAAGCATGCTCTTGCTTTCTAGAGTCTCTAAGACAGCAGGAAACGTGAGTGTGCTGAGAACAAAAGAACGGTGTTTCCTACACATACGGACCATATCTAGTCCAACTCTCCTTCTTAAACTGATACAAAGCACTGGTCCTCTAACATCCAATGCTTGTCTGTTAAGAAGAGAAATGTGTGAGCTCAGTGTACGATGTAGTTCATTTGAGATGAAAAGTGACTGCCGTTACCAGAAACGAAGTCTTGCATGTAGGAAAACACAGAGATTGGGATTTAACTCCATTTCTGAAGGGAAACACACAGCATAGTTCTCATCCATGGATCACACTCTGCTTTAGAGCGAGAAGAACGCTCTTGCTTTCTGGAGTCTCTAACACAGCAGGAAACGTGAGTGTGCTGAGAACAAAAGAACGGTGTTTCCTACACATACGGACCATATCTAGTCCAACTCTTCTTCTGAAACTGATACAAATCACTGGTCCTCTAACATCCAATGCTTGTCAGTTAAGATGGGAAACGTGTGAGCTTCATGAACGATGTAGTTCGTTTGAGCAGAAAAGTGACTGCCCTTACCTGAAACGAAGTCTTTCTTGTAGGAAGAAACAGAGCCTGGGATTTAACTCCATTTCTGAATGGAAACACACAGCGTAGTTCTCATCCATGGATCACACTCTGCTTTAGAGCAAGAAGCATGCTCTTGCTTTCTAGAGTCTCTAATACAGCAGGAAATCTGAGTGTGCCCAGAACAAAATTACGGAGTTTCCTACACATACAGACCATATGTAGTCGAACTCTTCTTCTGAAACTGATACAAAGCAATGGTCCTCTAACATCCAATGCTTGTCAGTTAAGATGGGAAACGTGTGAGCTTCATGAACGATGTAGTTCGTTTGAGCAGAAAAGTGACTGCCCTTACCTTAAACGAAGTCTTGCTTGTAGGAAGACACAGAGCCTGGGATTTAACTCCATTTCTGAAGGGAAACACACAGCCTAGTTTTCATCCATGGATCATACTCTGCTTTAGAGCGAGAAGCACGCTCTTGCTTTCTAAAGTCTCTAAGACAGCAGGAAACGTGAGTGTGCTGAGAACAAAAGAACGGTGTTTCCTACACATACGGACCATATCTAGTCCAGCTCTGCTTCTGAAACTGATACAAAGCACTGGTCCTCTAACATCCTATGCTTGTCAGTTAAGATGAGAAACGTGTGAACTTTGTGAATGATGTAGTTCCTTTGAACTGAAAAGTGACTGCCGTTACCTGAAACGAAGTCTTGCTTGTAGGAAGACACAGAGCCTGGGATTTAACTCCATTTCTGAATTGAAACACACAGCATTTTTCTCATACATGGATCACACTCTGCTTTAGAGCGAGAAGCACGCTCTTGCTTTTAGAGTCTCTAATATAGCAGGTAATCTGAGTGTGCCCACAACAAAAGAAAGGTGTTTCCTACACATACAGACCATATGTAGTCGAACTCTTCTTCTGAAACTGATACAAAGCACTGGTGCTCTAACATCCAATGCTTGTCAGTTAAGATGGGAAACGTGTGAGCTTCATGAACGATGTAATTCGTTTGAGCAGAAAAGTGACTGCCCTTACCTTAAACGAAGTCTCGCTTGTAGGAAGACACAGAGTCTGGGATTTAACTCCATTTCTGAAGGGAAACACACAGCATAGTTCTCATCCATGGATCACACTCTGCTTTAGAGCGAGAAGCACGCTCTTGCTTTCTAAAGTCTCTAAGACAGTAGGAAACGTTGAGTGCGCTGTGAACAAAAGAACGGTGTTTCCTACACATAGGGACCATATCTAGTCCAACTCTGTTTCTGAAACTGACACAAAGCACTGGTCCTCTAACATCCAATGCTTGTCAGTTAAGATGAGAAACGTGTGAGCTTTGAGAATGATGTAGTTCCTTTGAACTGAAAAGTGACTGCCCTTACCTGTAACAAAGTCTTGCTTGTAGTAAGACACAGAGCCTGGGATTTAACTCCATCTCTGAAGGGAAACACGCAGCAGAGTTCTCATCCATGGATCACACTCTGCTTTAGAGTGAGAAGCACGCTCTTGCTTTCTAGAGTCTCTAATAGAGCAGGTAATCTGAGTGTGCCCAGAACAAAAGAACGGTGTTTCCTACACATACAGACCATATGTAGTCCAAATCTGCTTCTGAAACTGATACAATGCACTGGTCCTCTAACATCCAATGCTTGTCAGTTAAGATGGGAAACGTGTGATCTTAGTGAACGATGTAGTTCGTTTGAGCAGAAAGGTGACTGCCCTTACCTGAAACGAAGTCTTGCTTGTAGGAAGAGTCAGAGCCTGGGATTTAACTCAATTTCTGAAGTGAAACACACAGCAGTGTTCTCATCCATTGATCACACTCTGCTTTAGAACAAGAAGCACGCTCTTGCTTTCTAGAGTCTCTAAGACAGCAGGAAACGTGAGTGTGCTGAGAACAAAAGAACGGTGTTTCCTACATATACGGACCATATCTACTCCAACTCTCCTTCTTAAACTGGTACAAAGCAGTGGTCCTCTAACATCCAATGCTTGTCTGTTAAGAAGAGAAATGTGTGAGCTCAGTGAACGATGTAGTTCGTTTGAGCTGAAAGGTGACTGCCGTTACCTGAAATGAAATCTTGCTTGTAGGAAGACACAGAGATTGGGATTTAACTGCATTTCTGAAGGGAAACACACAGCATAGTTCTCATCGATGGATCACACTCTGCTTTAGAGCGAGAAGCACGCTCTTGCTTTCTGGAGTCTCTAACACAGCAGGAAACGTGAGTTTGCTGAGAACAAAAGAACGGTGTTTCCTATACATACGGACCATATCTAGTCCAACTCTTCTTCTGAAACTGATACAAATCACTGGTCCTCTAACATCCAATGCTTGTCAGTTAAGATGGGAAACGTGTGAGCTTCATGAACGATGTAGTTCGTTTGAGCAGATAAGTGACTGCCCTTACCTGAAATGAAGTCTTGCTTGTAGGAATACTCAGAGCCTGGGATTTAACTCCATTTCTGAAGTGAAACACACAGCAGTGTTCTCTTCCATTGATCATACTCTGCTTTAGAACAAGAAGCACGCTCTTGCTTTCTAGAGTCTCTAGTACAGCAGGAAACGTGATTTTGCTGAGAACAAAAGAACAGTGTTTCCTACACATACGGACCATATCTAGTCCAAATCTGCTTCTTAAACAAATACAAAGCACGGGTCCTCTAACATCCAATGCTTGTCTGTTAAGATGAGAAACCTGTGAGCTCCGTGAACGATGTAGTTCGTTTGAGCTGAAAAGTGACTGCCCTTACGTGAAACGAAGTCTTGCTTGTAGGAAGACACAGAGTCTGGGATTTAACTCCATTTCTGAAGGGAAACACACAGCCTAGTTTTCATCCATGGATCACACTCTGCTTTAGAGCGAGAAGCTCGCTCTTGCTTTCTAAAGTCTCTAAGACAGCAGGAAACGTGAGTGTGCTGAGAACAAAAGAACGGTGTTTCCTACACATACGGACCATATCTAGTCCAACTCTGCTTCTGAAACTGATACAAAGCACTGGTCCTCTAACATCCTATGCTTGTCAGTTAAGATGAGAAATGTGTGAACTTTGTGAATGATGTAGTTCCTTTGAACTGAAAAGTGACTGCCCTTACCTGAAACAAAGTCTTGCTTGTAGGAAGACACAGAGCCTGGGATTTAACTCCATTTCTGAAGGGAAACACACAGCATTTTTCTCATACATGGATCACACTCTGCTTTAGAGCGAGAAGCACGCTCTTGCTTTCTAGAGTCTCTAATACAGCAGGTAATCTGAGTGTGCCCAGAAAAAAAGAACGGTGTTTCCTACACATACGGACCATATGTAGTCGAACTCTTCTTCTGAAACTGATACAAAGCACTGGTCCTCTAACATCCAATGCTTGTCAGTTAAGATGAGAAACGTGTGAGCTTCATGAACGATGTAGTTCGTTTGAGCAGAAAAGTGACTGCTCTTACCTGAAACGAAGCCTTGCTTGTAGGAAGACTCAGAGCCTGGGATTTAACTCCATTTCTGAAGTGAAACACACAGCAGTATTCTCATCCATTGATCACACTCTGCTTTAGAACAAGAAGCATGCTCTTGCTTTCTAGAGTCTCTAAGACAGCAGGAAACGTGAGTGTGCTGAGAACAAAAGAACGGTGTTTCCTACACATACGGACCATATCTAGTCCAACTCTCCTTCTTAAACTGATACAAAGCACTGGTCCTCTAACATCCAATGCTTGTCTGTTAAGAAGAGAAATGTGTGAGCTCAGTGTACGATGTAGTTCATTTGAGATGAAAAGTGACTGCCGTTACCAGAAACGAAGTCTTGCATGTAGGAAAACACAGAGATTGGGATTTAACTCCATTTCTGAAGGGAAACACACAGCATAGTTCTCATCCATGGATCACACTCTGCTTTAGAGCGAGAAGAACGCTCTTGCTTTCTGGAGTCTCTAACACAGCAGGAAACGTGAGTGTGCTGAGAACAAAAGAACGGTGTTTCCTACACATACGGACCATATCTAGTCCAACTCTTCTTCTGAAACTGATACAAATCACTGGTCCTCTAACATCCAATGCTTGTCAGTTAAGATGGGAAACGTGTGAGCTTCATGAACGATGTAGTTCGTTTGAGCAGAAAAGTGACTGCCCTTACCTGAAACGAAGTCTTTCTTGTAGGAAGACACAGAGCCTGGGATTTAACTCCATTTCTGAATGGAAACACACAGCGTAGTTCTCATCCATGGATCACACTCTGCTTTAGAGCAAGAAGCATGCTCTTGCTTTCTAGAGTCTCTAATACAGCAGGAAATCTGAGTGTGCCCAGAACAAAATTACGGAGTTTCCTACACATACAGACCATATGTAGTCGAACTCTTCTTCTGAAACTGATACAAAGCAATGGTCCTCTAACATCCAATGCTTGTCAGTTAAGATGGGAAACGTGTGAGCTTCATGAACGATGTAGTTCGTTTGAGCAGAAAAGTGACTGCCCTTACCTTAAACGAAGTCTTGCTTGTAGGAAGACACAGAGCCTGGGATTTAACTCCATTTCTGAAGGGAAACACACAGCCTAGTTTTCATCCATGGATCATACTCTGCTTTAGAGCGAGAAGCACGCTCTTGCTTTCTAAAGTCTCTAAGACAGCAGGAAACGTGAGTGTGCTGAGAACAAAAGAACGGTGTTTCCTACACATACGGACCATATCTAGTCCAGCTCTGATTCTGAAACTGATACAAAGCACTGGTCCTCTAACATCCTATGCTTGTCAGTTAAGATGAGAAACGTGTGAACTTTGTGAATGATGTAGTTCCTTTGAACTGAAAAGTGACTGCCGTTACCTGAAACGAAGTCTTGCTTGTAGGAAGACACAGAGCCTGGGATTTAACTCCATTTCTGAATTGAAACACACAGCATTTTTCTCATACATGGATCACACTCTGCTTTAGAGCGAGAAGCACGCTCTTGCTTTTAGAGTCTCTAATATAGCAGGTAATCTGAGTGTGCCCACAACAAAAGAAAGGTGTTTCCTACACATACAGACCATATGTAGTCGAACTCTTCTTCTGAAACTGATACAAAGCACTGGTGCTCTAACATCCAATGCTTGTCAGTTAAGATGGGAAACGTGTGAGCTTCATGAACGATGTAATTCGTTTGAGCAGAAAAGTGACTGCCCTTACCTTAAACGAAGTCTTGCTTGTAGGAAGACACAGAGTCTGGGATTTAACTCCATTTCTGAAGGGAAACACACAGCATAGTTCTCATCCATGGATCACACTCTGCTTTAGAGCGAGAAGCACGCTCTTGCTTTCTAAAGTCTCTAAGACAGTAGGAAACGTTGAGTGCGCTGTGAACAAAAGAACGGTGTTTCCTACACATACGGACCATATCTAGTCCAACTCTGTTTCTGAAACTGACACAAAGCACTGGTCCTCTAACATCCAATGCTTGTCAGTTAAGATGAGAAACGTGTGAGCTTTGAGAATGATGTAGTTCCTTTGAACTGAAAAGTGACTGCCCTTACCTGTAACAAAGTCTTGCTTGTAGTAAGACACAGAGCCTGGGATTTAACTCCATCTCTGAAGGGAAACACGCAGCAGAGTTCTCATCCATGGATCACACTCTGCTTTAGAGTGAGAAGCACGCTCTTGCTTTCTAGAGTCTCTAATAGAGCAGGTAATCTGAGTGTGCCCAGAACAAAAGAACGGTGTTTCCTACACATACAGACCATATGTAGTCCAAATCTGCTTCTGAAACTGATACAATGCACTGGTCCTCTAACATCCAATGCTTGTCAGTTAAGATGGGAAACGTGTGATCTTAGTGAACGATGTAGTTCGTTTGAGCAGAAAGGTGACTGCCCTTACCTGAAACGAAGTCTTGCTTGTAGGAAGAGTCAGAGCCTGGGATTTAACTCAATTTCTGAAGTGAAACACACAGCAGTGTTCTCATCCATTGATCACACTCTGCTTTAGAACAAGAAGCACGCTCTTGCTTTCTAGAGTCTCTAAGACAGCAGGAAACGTGAGTGTGCTGAGAACAAAAGAACGGTGTTTCCTACATATACGGACCATATCTACTCCAACTCTCCTTCTTAAACTGGTACAAAGCAGTGGTCCTCTAACATCCAATGCTTGTCTGTTAAGAAGAGAAATGTGTGAGCTCAGTGAACGATGTAGTTCGTTTGAGCTGAAAGGTGACTGCCGTTACCTGAAATGAAATCTTGCTTGTAGGAAGACACAGAGATTGGGATTTAACTGCATTTCTGAAGGGAAACACACAGCATAGTTCTCATCGATGGATCACACTCTGCTTTAGAGCGAGAAGCACGCTCTTGCTTTCTGGAGTCTCTAACACAGCAGGAAACGTGAGTTTGCTGAGAACAAAAGAACGGTGTTTCCTATACATACGGACCATATCTAGTCCAACTCTTCTTCTGAAACTGATACAAATCACTGGTCCTCTAACATCCAATGCTTGTCAGTTAAGATGGGAAACGTGTGAGCTTCATGAACGATGTAGTTCGTTTGAGCAGATAAGTGACTGCCCTTACCTGAAATGAAGTCTTGCTTGTAGGAATACTCAGAGCCTGGGATTTAACTCCATTTCTGAAGTGAAACACACAGCAGTGTTCTCTTCCATTGATCATACTCTGCTTTAGAACAAGAAGCACGCTCTTGCTTTCTAGAGTCTCTAGTACAGCAGGAAACGTGATTTTGCTGAGAACAAAAGAACAGTGTTTCCTACACATACGGACCATATCTAGTCCAAATCTGCTTCTTAAACAAATACAAAGCACGGGTCCTCTAACATCCAATGCTTGTCTGTTAAGATGAGAAACCTGTGAGCTCCGTGAACGATGTAGTTCGTTTGAGCTGAAAAGTGACTGCCCTTACGTGAAACGAAGTCTTGCTTGTAGGAAGACACAGAGTCTGGGATTTAACTCCATTTCTGAAGGGAAACACACAGCCTAGTTTTCATCCATGGATCACACTCTGCTTTAGAGCGAGAAGCTCGCTCTTGCTTTCTAAAGTCTCTAAGACAGCAGGAAACGTGAGTGTGCTGAGAACAAAAGAACGGTGTTTCCTACACATACGGACCATATCTAGTCCAACTCTGCTTCTGAAACTGATACAATGCACTGGTCCTCTAACATCCAATGCTTGTCAGTTAAGATGAGAAACGTGTGATCTTCTTGAACGATGTAGTTCATTTGAGCAGAAAAGTGACTGCCCTTACCTGAAACGAAGTCTTGCTTGTAGGAAGACTCAGAGCCTGGGATTTAACTCCATTTCTGAAGTGAAACACACAGCAGTATTCTCATCCATTGATCACACTCTGCTTTAGAACAAGAAGCACGCTCTTGCTTTCTAGATTCTTTAAGACAGCAGGAAACGTGAGTGTGCTGAGAACAAAAGAACGGTGTTTCCTTCACATATGGAAAATATCGAGTCCAACTCTCCTTCTTAAACTGATACAAAGCACTGGTTCTCTAACATCCAATGCTTGTCTGTTAAGAAGAGAAATGTGTGAGCTCAGTGTATGATGTAGTTCGTTTGAGCTGAAAAGTGACTGCCGTTACCTGAAACGAAGTCTTGCTTGTAGGAAGACACAGAGATTGGGATTTAACTCCATTTCTGAAGGGAAACACACAGCATAGTTCTCATCCATGGATCACACTCTGCTTTAGAGCGAGAAGCACGCTCTTGCTTTCTAAAGTCTCTAAGACAGCAGGAAACGTGAGTGCGCTGAGAACAAAAGAACGGTGTTTCCTACACATAGGGACCATATCTAGTCCAACTCTGTTTCTGAAACTGACACAAAGCACTGGTCCTCTAACATCCAATGCTTGTCAGTTAAGATGAGAAACGTGTGAGCTTTGAGAATGATGTAGTTCCTTTGAACTGAAAAGTGACTGCCCTTACCGGTAACAAAGTCTTGCTTGTAGTAAGACACAGAGCCTGGGATTTAACTCCATCTCTGAAGGGAAACACGCAGCAGAGTTCTCATCCATGGATCACACTCTGCTTTAGAGTGAGAAGCACGCTCTTGCTTTCTAGAGTCTCTAATAGAGCAGGTAATCTGAGTGTGCCCAAACAAAAGAACGGTGTTTCCTACACATACAGACCATATGTAGTCCAAATCTGCTTCTGAAACTGATAGAATGCACTGGTCCTCTAACATCCAATGCTTGTCAGTTAAGATGGGAAACGTGTGAGCTTCATGAAAGATGTAGTTCGCTTGAGCAGAAAAGTGACTGCTCTTACCTGAAACGAAGCCTTGCTTGTAGGAAGACTCAGAGCCTGGGATTTAACTCCATTTCTGAAGTGAAACACACAGCAGTATTCTCATCCATTGATCACACTCTGCTTTAGAACAAGAAGCATGCTCTTGCTTTCTAGAGTCTCTAAGACAGCAGGAAACGTGAGTGTGCTGAGAACAAAAGAACGGTGTTTCCTACACATACGGACCATATCTAGTCCAACTCTCCTTCTTAAACTGATACAAAGCACTGTTCCTCTAACATCAAATGCTTGTCTGTTAAGAAGAGAAATGTGTGAGCTCAGTGTACGATGTAGTTCGTTTGAGATGAAAAGTGACTGCCGTTACCTGAAACGAAGTCTTGCATGTAGGAAAACACAGAGATTGGGATTTAACTCCATTTCTGAAGGGAAACACACAGCATAGTTCTCATCCATGGATCACACTCTGCTTTAGAGCGAGAAGCACGCTCTTGCTTTCTGGAGTCTCTAACACAGCAGGAAACGTGAGTGTGCTGAGAACAAAAGAACGGTGTTTCCTACACATACGGACCATATCTAGTCCAACTCTTCTTCTGAAACTGATACAAATCACTGGTCCTCTAACATCCAATGCTTGTCAGTTAAGATGGGAAACGTGTGAGCTTCATGAACGATGTAGTTCGTTTGAGCAGAAAAGTGACTGCCCTTACCTGAAACGAAGTCTTGCTTGTAGGAAGACACAGAGCATGGGATTTAACTCCATTTCTGAATGGAAACACACAGCGTAGTTCTCATCCATGGATCACACTCTGCTTTAGAGCAAGAAGCATGCTCTTGCTTTCTAGAGTCTCTAATACAGCAGGAAATCTGAGTGTGCCCAGAACAAAATTACAGAGTTTCCTACACATACAGACCATATGTAGTCGAACACTTCTTCTGAAACTGATACAAAGCAATGGTCCTCTAACATCCAATGCTTGTCAGTTAAGATGGTAAACGTGTGAGCTTCATGAACGATGTAGTTCGTTTGAGCAGAAAAGTGACTGCCCTTACCTTAAACGAAGTCTTGCTTGTAGGAAGACACAGAGCCTGGGATTTAACTCCATTTCTGAAGGGAAACACACAGCCTAGTTTTCATCCATGGATCATACTCTGCTTTAGAGCGAGAAGCACGCTCTTGCTTTCTAAAGTCTCTAAGACAGCAGGAAACGTGAGTGTGCTGAGAACAAAAGAACGGTGTTTCCTACACATACGGACCATATCTAGTCCAGCTCTGCTTCTGAACCTGATACAAAGCACTGGTCCTCTAACATTCTATGCTTGTCAGTTAAGATGAGAAATGTGTGAACTTTGTGAATGATGTAGTTCCTTTGAACTGAAAAGTGACTGCCGTTACCTGAAACGAAGTCTTGCTTGTAGGAAGACACAGAGCCTGGGATTTAACTCCATTTCTGAATTGAAACACACAGCATTTTTCTCATACATGGATCACACTCTGCTTTAGAGCGAGAAGCACGCTCTTGCTTTTAGAGTCTCTAATATAGCAGGTAATCTGAGTGTGCCCACAACAAAAGAAAGGTGTTTCCTACACATACAGACCATATGTAGTCCAACTCTTCTTCTGAAACTGATACAAAGCACTGGTCCTCTAACATCCAATGCTTGTCAGTTAAGATGAGAAACGTGTGATCTTCGTGAACGATGTAGTTTCTTTTGAGCAGAAAAGTGACTGCCCTTACCTGAAACGAAGTCTTGCTTGTAGGAAGACTCAGAGCCTGGGATTTAACTCCATTTCTGAAGTGAAACACACAGCAGTATTCTCATCCATTGATCACACTCTGCTTTAGAACAAGAAGCACGCTCTTGCTTTCTAGATTCTTTAAGACAGCAGGAAACGTGAGTGTGTTGAGAACAAAAGAACGGTGTTTCCTTCACATATGGACCATATCTAGTCCAACTCTCCTTCTTAAACTGATACAAAGCACTGGTCCTCTAACATCCAATGCTTGTCTGTTAAGAAGAGAAATGTGTGAGCTCAGTGTACGATGTAGTTCGTTTGAGATGAAAAGTGACTGCCGTTACCTGAAACGAAGTCTTGCATGTAGGAAAACACAGAGATTGGGATTTAACTCCATTTCTGAAGGGAAACACACAGCATAGTTCTCATCCATGGATCACACTCTACTTTAGAGCGAGAAGCACGCTTTTGCTTTCTGGAGTCTCTAACATAGCAGGAAACATGAGTGTGCTGAGAACAAAAGAACGGTGTTTCCTAGACATAAGGACCATATGTAGTCCAACTCTTCTTCTGAAACTGATACAAATCATTGGTCCTCTAACATCCAATGCTTGTCAGTTAAGATGGGAAACGTGTGAGCTTCATGAATGATGTAGTTCGTTTGAGCAGAAAAGTGACTGCCGTTACCTGAAACGAAGTCTTGCTTGTAGGAAGACACAGAGCCTTGGATTTAACTCCATTTCTGAATGGAAACACACAGCGTAGTTCTCATCCATGGATCACACTCTGCTTTAGAGCAAGAAGCATGCTCTTGCTTTCTAGAGTCTCTAATACAGCAGGAAATCTGAGTGTGCCCAGAACAAAATTATGGAGTTTCCTACACATACAGACCATATGTAGTCGAACTCTTCTTCTGAAACTGATACAAAGCACTGGTCCTCTAACATCCAATGCTTGTCAGTTAAGATGGGAAACGTGTGAGCTTCATGAACGATGTAGTTGGTTTGAGCAGAAAAGTGACTGCCCTTACCTTAAACGAAGTCTTGCTTGTAGGAAGACACAGAGTCTGGGATTTAACTCCATTTCTGAAGAGAAACACACAGCATAGTTCTCATCCATGGATCACACTCTGCTTTAGAGCGAGAAGCACACTCTTGCTTTCTAAAGTCTCTAAGACAGCAGGAAACGTGAGTGTGCTGAGAACAAAAGAACGGTGTTTCCTACACATACGGACCATATTTAGTCCAACTCTCCTTCTTAAACTGATACAAAGCACTGGTTCTCTAACATCCAATGCTTGTCTGTTAAGAAGAGAAATGTGAGAGCTCAGTGTATGATGTAGTTCGTTTGAGCTGAAAAGTGACTGCCGTTACCTTAAACGAAGTCTTGCTTGTAGGAAAACACAGAGATTGGGATTTAACTCCATTTCTGAAGGGAAACACACAGCATAGTTCTCATCCATGGATCACACTCTGCTTTAGAGCCAGAAGCACGCTCTTGCTTTCTGGAGTCTCTAACACAGCAGGAAACGTGAGTGTGCTGAGAACAAAAGAACGGTGTTTCCTACACATACGGACCATATCTAGTCCAACTCTTCTTCTGAAACTGATACAAATCACTGGTCCTCTAACATCCAATGCTTGTCAGTTAAGATGGGAAACGTGTGAGCTTCATGAACGATGTAGTACGTTTGAGCAGAAAAGTGACTGCCCTTACATGAAATGAAGTCTTGCTTGTAGGAAGACACAGAGCCTGGGATTTAACTCCATTTCTGAATGGAAATACACAGCGTAGTTCTCATCCATGGATCACACTCTGCTTTAGAGCAAGAAGCATGCTCTTGCTTTCTAGAGTCTCTAATACAGCAGGAAATCTGAGTGTGCCCAGAAGAAAAGAACGGAGTTTCCTACACCTACGGACCATATCTAGTCCAACTCTCCTTCTGAAACTGATACAAAGCACTGGTCCTCTAACATCCAATGCTTGTCAGTTAAGATGGGAAACGTGTGAGCTTCATGAACGATGTGTTGTTTTGAGCAGAAAAGTGACTGCCCTTACCTTAAACGAAGTCTTGCTTGTAGGAAGACACAGAGTCTGGGATTTAACTCAATTTCTGAAGTGAAGCACACAGCAGTGTTCTCATCCATTGATCACACTCTGCTTTAGAACAAGAAGCACGCTCTTGCTTTCTAGAGTCTCTAAGACAGCAGGAAACGTGAGTGTGCTGAGAACAAAAGAACGGTGTTTCCTACATATACGGACCATATCTAGTCCAACTCTCCTTCTTAAACTGGTACAAAGCAGTGGTCCTCTAACATCCAATGCTTGTCTGTTAAGAAGAGAAATGTGTGAGCTCAGTGAACGATGTAGTTAGTTTGAGCTGAAAGGTGACTGCCGTTACCTGAAACGAAGTCTTGCTTGTAGGAAGACACAGAGATTGGGATTTAACTGCATTTCTGAAGGGAAACACACAGCATAGTTCTCATCAATGGATCACACTCTGCTTTAGAGCGAGAAGCACGCTCTTGCTTTCTGGAGTCTCTAACACAGCAGGAAACGTGAGTTTGCTGAGAACAAAAGAACGGTGTTTCCTACACATACGGACCATATCTAGTCCAACTCTTCTTCTGAAACTGATACAAATCACTGGTCCTCGAACATCCAATGCTTGTCAGTTAAGATGGGAAACGTGTGAGCTTCATGAATGATGTAGTTGGTTTGAGCAGAAAAGTGACTGCCCTTACCTTAATCGAAGTCTTGCTTGTAGGAAGACACAGAGTCTGGGATTTAACTCCATTTCTGAAGGGAAACACACAGCATAGTTCTCATCCATGGATCACACTCTGCTTTACAGCGAGAAGCACGCTCTTGCTTTCTAAAGTCTCTAAGACAGCAGGAAACGTGAGTGTGCTGAGAAAAAAAGAACGGTGTTTTCTACACATACGGACCATATGTAGTCCAACTCTTCTTCTGAAACTGATACAAATCACTGGTCCTCTAACATCCAATGCTTATCAGTTAAGATGGGAAACGTGTGAGCTTCATGAACGATGTAGTTGGTTTGAGCAGAAAAGTGACTGCCCTTACCTGAATCGAAGTCTTGCTTGTAGGAAGACTCAGAGCCTGGGATTTAACTCGATTTCTGAAGTGAAACACACAGCAGTGTAATCATCCATTGATCACACTCTGCTTTAGAACAAGAAGCACGCTCTTGCTTTCTAGAGTCTCTAAGACAGCAGGAAAAGTGAGTGTGCTGAGAACAAAAGAACGCTGTTTCCTACACATACGGACATTATATAGTCCAACTCTGCTTCTGAAACTGATACAAAGCACTGGCTCTCTAAAATCCAATGCTTGTCTGTTAAGATGAGAAACGTGTGAGCTTTGTGAACTATGTAGTTCCTTTCTGCTGAAAAGTGACTGCCCTTACCTGAAACGAAGTCTTGCTTGTAGGAAGACACAGAGCCTGGGATTTAACTCCATTTCTGAAGGGAAACACACAGCATAGTTCTCACCCATGGATCACACTCTGATTTACAGCAAGAAGCACGCTCTTGCTTTCTAGAGTCTCTAATACAGCAGGAAATATGAGTGTGCCCAGAACAAAAGAACCGAGTTTCGTAAACATACGGACCATATGTAGTCCAACTCTTCTTCTGAAACTGATACAAAACACAGGTCCTCTAACATCCAATGCTTGTCAGTTAAGATGGGAAATGTGTGAGCTTCATGAACGATGTAGTTCGTTTGAGCAGAAAAGTGACTGCCCTTACCTTAAACGAAGTCTTGCTTGTAGGAAGACACAGAGTCTGGGATTTAACTCCATTTCTGAAGGGAAACACACAGCATAGTTCTCATCCATGGATCACACTCTGCTTTAGAGCGAGAAGCACGCTCTTGCTTTCTAAAGTCTCTAAGACAGCAGGAAACGTGAGTGTGCTGAGAACAAAAGAACGGTGTTTCCTACACATAAGGACCATATCTAGTCCAACTCTGCTTCTGAAACTGACACAAAGCACTGGTCCTCTAACATCCAATGCTTGTCAGTTAAGATGAGAAACGTGTCAGCTTTGTGAATGATGTAGTTCCTTTGAACTGAAAAGTGACTGCCCTTACCTGAAACGAAGTCTTGCTTGTAGGAAGCCTCAGAGCCTGGGATTTAACTCCATTTCTGAAGGGAAACACACAGCGTAGTTCTCATCCATGGATCACACTCTGCTTTAGAGCAAGAAGCATGCTCTTGCTTTCTAGAGTCTCTAATACAGCAGGAAATCTGAGTGTGCCCAGAACAAAATTACGGAGTTTCCTACACATACAGACCATATGTAGTCGAACTCTTCTTCTGAAACTGATACAAAGCAATGGTCCTCTAACATCCAATGCTTGTCAGTTAAGATGGGAAACGTGTGAGCTTCATGAACGATGTAGTTCGTTTGAGCAGAAAAGTGACTGCCCTTACCTTAAACGAAGTCTTGCTTGTAGGAAGACACAGAGCCTGGGATTTAACTCCATTTCTGAAGGGAAACACACAGCCTAGTTTTCATCCATGGATGATACTCTGCTTTAGAGCGAGAAGCACGCTCTTGCTTTCTAAAGTCTCTAAGACAGCAGGAAACGTGAGTGTGCTCAGAACAAAAGAACGGTGTTTCCTACACATACGGACCATATCTAGTCCAGCTCTGCTTCTGAAACTGATACAAAGCACTGGTCCTCTAACATCCTATGCTTGTCAGTTAAGATGAGAAACGTGTGAACTTTGTGAATGATGTAGTTCCTTTGAACTGAAAAGTGACTGCCGTTACCTGAAACGAAGTCTTGCTTGTAGGAAGACACAGAGCCTGGGATTTAACTCCATTTCTGAATTGAAACACACAGCATTTTTCTCATACATGGATCACACTCTGCTTTAGAGCGAGAACCACGCTCTTGCTTTTAGAGTCTCTAATATAGCAGGTAATCTGAGTGTGCCCACAACAAAAGAAAGGTGTTTCCTACACATACAGACCATATGTAGTCGAACTCTTCTTCTGAAACTGATACAAAGCACTGGTGCTCTAACATCCAATGCTTGTCAGTTAAGATGGGAAACGTGTGAGCTTCATGAACGATGTAATTCGTTTGAGCAGAAAAGTGACTGCCCTTACCTTAAACGAAGTCTTGCTTGTAGGAAGACACAGAGATTGGGATTTAACTCCATTTCTGAAGGGAAACACACAGCATAGTTCTCATCCATGGATCACACTCTGCTTTAGAGCGAGATGCACGCTCTTGCTTTCTAAAGTCTCTAAGACAGTAGGAAACGTGAGTGCGCTGTGAACAAAAGAACGGTGTTTCCTACACATAGGGACCATATCTAGTCCAACTCTGTTTCTGAAACTGACACAAAGCACTGGTCCTCTAACATCCAATGCTTGTCAGTTAAGATGAGAAACGTGTGAGCTTTGAGAATGATGTAGTTCCTTTGAACTGAAAAGTGACTGCCCTTACCTGTAACAAAGTCTTGCTTGTAGTAAGACACAGAGCCTGGGATTTAACTCCATCTCTGAAGGGAAACACGCAGCAGAGTTCTCATCCATGGATCACACTCTGCTTTAGAGTGAGAAGCACGCTCTTGCTTTCTAGAGTCTCTAATAGAGCAGGTAATCTGAGTGTGCCCAGAACAAAAGAACGGTGTTTCCTACACATACAGACCATATGTAGTCCAAATCTGCTTCTGAAACTGATATAATGCACTGGTCCTCTAACATCCAATGCTTGTCAGTTAAGATGGGAAACGTGTGATCTTAGTGAACGATGTAGTTCGTTTGAGCAGAAAGGTGACTGCCCTTACCTGAAACGAAGTCTTGCTTGTAGGAAGAGTCAGAGCCTGGGATTTAACTCAATTTCTGAAGTGAAACACACAGCAGTGTTCTCATCCATTGATCACACTCTGCTTTAGAACAAGAAGCACGTTCTTGCTTTCTAGAGTCTCTAAGACAGCAGGAAACGTGAGTGTGCTGAGAACAAAAGAACGGTGTTTCCTACATATACGGACCATATCTAGTCCAACTCTCCTTCTTAAACTGGTACAAAGCAGTGGTCCTCTAACATCCAATGCTTGTCTGTTAAGAAGAGAAATGTGTGAGCTCAGTGAATGATGTAGTTCGTTTGAGCAGATAAGTGACTGCCCTTACCTGAAATGAAGTCTTGCTTGTAGGAATACTCAGAGCCTGGGATTTAACTCCATTTCTGAAGTGAAACACACAGCAGTGTTCTCATCCATTGATCATACTCTGCTTTAGAACAAGAAGCACGCTCTTGCTTTCTAGAGTCTCTAGTACAGCAGGAAACGTGATTTTGCTGAGAACAAAAGAACAGTGTTTCCTACACATACGGACCATATCTAGTCCAAATCTGCTTCTTAAACAAATACAAAGCACGGGTCCTCTAACATCCAATGCTTGTCTGTTAAGATGAGAAACCTGTGAGCTCCGTGAACGATGTAGTTCGTTTGAGCTGAAAAGTGACTGCCCTTACCTGAAACGAAGTCTTGCTTGTAGGAAGACACAGAGTCTGGGATTTAACTCCATTTCTGAAGGGAAACACACAGCCTAGTTTTCATCCATGGATCACACTCTGCTTTAGAGCAAGAAGCTCGCTCTTGCTTTCTAAAGTCTCTAAGACAGCAGGAAACGTGAGTGTGCTGAGAACAAAAGAACGGTGTTTCCTACACATACGGACCATATCTAGTCCAACTCTGCTTCTGAAACTGATACAAAGCACTGGTCCTCTAACATCCTATGCTTGTCAGTTAAGATGAGAAACGTGTGATCTTCGTGAACGATGTAGTTCGTTTGAGCAGAAAAGTGACTGCCCTTACCTGAAACGAAGTCTTGCTTGTAGGAAGACTCAGAGCCTGGGATTTAACTCCATTTCTGAAGTGAAACACACAGCAGTATTCTCATCCATTGATCACACTCTGCTTTAGAACAAGAAGCACGCTCTTGCTTTCTAGATTCTTTAAGACAGCAGGAAACGTGAGTGTGCTGAGAACAAAAGAACGGTGTTTCCTTCACATATGGAAAATATCGAGTCCAACTCTCCTTCTTAAACTGATACAAAGCACTGGTTCTCTAACATCCAATGCTTGTCTGTTAAGAAGAGAAATGTGTGAGCTCAGTGTATGATGTAGTTCGTTTGAGCTGAAAAGTGACTGCCGTTACCTGAAACGAAGTCTTGCTTGTAGGAAGACACAGAGATTGGGATTTAACTCCATTTCTGAAGGGAAACACACAGCATAGTTCTCATCCATGGATCACACTCTGCTTTAGAGCGAGAAGCACGCTCTTGCTTTCTAAAGTCTCTAAGACAGCAGGAAACGTGAGTGCGCTGAGAACAAAAGAACGGTGTTTCCTACACATAGGGACCATATCTAGTCCAACTCTGTTTCTGAAACTGACACAAAGCACTGGTCCTCTAACATCCAATGCTTGTCAGTTAAGATGAGAAACGTGTGAGCTTTGAGAATGATGTAGTTCCTTTGAACTGAAAAGTGACTGCCCTTACCGGTAACAAAGTCTTGCTTGTAGTAAGACACAGAGCCTGGGATTTAACTCCATCTCTGAAGGGAAACACGCAGCAGAGTTCTCATCCATGGATCACACTCTGCTTTAGAGTGAGAAGCACGCTCTTGCTTTCTAGAATCTCTAATAGAGCAGGTAATCTGAGTGTGCCCAAACAAAAGAACGGTGTTTCCTACACATACAGACCATATGTAGTCCAAATCTGCTTCTGAAACTGATACAATGCACTGGTCCTCTAACATCCAATGCTTGTCAGTTAAGATGGGAAACGTGTGAGCTTCATGAAAGATGTAGTTCGCTTGAGCAGAAAAGTGACTGCTCTTACCTGAAACGAAGCCTTGCTTGTAGGAAGACTCAGAGCCTGGGATTTAACTCCATTTCTGAAGTGAAACACACAGCAGTATTCTCATCCATTGATCACACTCTGCTTTAGAACAAGAAGCATGCTCTTGCTTTCTAGAGTCTCTAAGACAGCAGGAAACGTGAGTGTGCTGAGAACAAAAGAACGGTGTTTCCTACACATACGGACCATATCTAGTCCAACTCTCCTTCTTAAACTGATACAAAGCTCTGTTCCTCTAACATCAAATGCTCGTCTGTTAAGAAGAGAAATGTGTGAGCTCAGTGTACGATGTAGTTCGTTTGAGATGAAAAGTGACTGCCGTTACCTGAAACGAAGTCTTGCATGTAGGAAAACACAGAGATTGGGATTTAACTCCATTTCTGAAGGGAAACACACAGCATAGTTCTCATCCATGGATCACACTCTGCTTTAGAGCGAGAAGCACGCTCTTGCTTTCTGGAGTCTCTAACACAGCAGGAAACGTGAGTGTGCTGAGAACAAAAGAACGGTGTTTCCTACACATACGGACCATATCTAGTCCAACTCTTCTTCTGAAACTGATACAAATCACTGGTCCTCTAACATCCAATGCTTGTCAGTTAAGATGGGAAACGTGTGAGCTTCATGAACGATGTAGTTCGTTTGAGCAGAAAAGTGACTGCCCTTACCTGAAACGAAGTCTTGCTTGTAGGAAGACACAGAGCCTGGGATTTAACTCCATTTCTGAATGGAAACACACAGCGTAGTTCTCATCCATGGATCACACTCTGTTTTAGAGCAAGAAGCATGCTCTTGCTTTCTAGAGTCTCTAATACAGCAGGAAATCTGAGTGTGCCCAGAACAAAATTACAGAGTTTCCTACACATACAGACCATATGTAGTCGAACACTTCTTCTGAAACTGATACAAAGCAATGGTCCTCTAACATCCAATGCTTGTCAGTTAAGATGGTAAACGTGTGAGCTTCATGAACGATGTAGTTCGTTTGAGCAGAAAAGTGACTGCCCTTACCTTAAACGAAGTCTTGCTTGTAGGAAGACACAGAGCCTGGGATTTAACTCCATTTCTGAAGGGAAACACACAGCCTAGTTTTCATCCATGGATCATACTCTGCTTTAGAGCGAGAAGCACGCTCTTGCTTTCTAAAGTCTCTAAGACAGCAGGAAACGTGAGTGTGCTGAGAACAAAAGAACGGTGTTTCCTACACATACGGACCATATCTAGTCCAGCTCTGCTTCTGAACCTGATACAAAGCACTGGTCCTCTAACATTCTATGCTTGTCAGTTAAGATGAGAAACGTGTGAACTTTGTGAATGATGTAGTTCCTTTGAACTGAAAAGTGACTGCCGTTACCTGAAACGAAGTCTTGCTTGTAGGAAGACACAGAGCCTGGGATTTAACTCCATTTCTGAATTGAAACACACAGCATTTTTCTCATACATGGATCACACTCTGCTTTAGAGCGAGAAGCACGCTCTTGCTTTTAGAGTCTCTAATATAGCAGGTAATCTGAGTGTGCCCACAACAAAAGAAAGGTGTTTCCTACACATACAGACCATATGTAGTCGAACTCTTCTTCTGAAACTGATACAAAGCACTGGTGCTCTAACATCCAATGCTTGTCAGTTAAGATGGGAAACGTGTGAGCTTCATGAACGATGTAATTCGTTTGAGCACAAAAGTGACTGCCCTTACCTTAAACGAAGTCTCGCTTGTAGGAAGACACAGAGTCTGGGATTTAACTCCATTTCTGAAGGGAACCACACAGCATAGATCTCATCCATGGATCACACTCTGCTTTAGAGCGAGAAGCACGCTCTTGCTTTCTAAAGTCTCTAAGACAGCAGGAAACGTGAGTGCGCTGAGAACAAAAGAACGGTGTTTCCTACACATAGGGACCATATCTAGTCCAACTCTGTTTCTGAAACTGACACAAAGCACTGGTCCTCTAACATCCAATGCTTGTCAGTTAAGATGGGAAACGTGTGAGCTTCATGAACGATGTAGTACGTTTGAGCAGAAAAGTGACTGCCCTTACATGAAATGAAGTCTTGCTTGTAGGAAGACAAAGAGCCTGGGATTTAACTCCATTTCTGAATGGAAATACACAGCGTAGTTCTCATCCATGGATCACACTCTGCTTTAGAGCAAGAAGCATGCTCTTGCTTTCTAGAGTCTCTAATACAGCAGGAAATCTGAGTGTGCCCAGAAGAAAAGAACGGAGTTTCCTACACCTACGGACCATATCTAGTCCAACTCTCCTTCTGAAACTGATACAAAGCACTGGTCCTCTAACATCCAATGCTTGTCAGTTAAGATGGGAAACGTGTGAGCTTCATGAACGATGTGTTGGTTTGAGCAGAAAAGTGACTGCCCTTACCTTAAACGAAGTCTTTCTTGTAGGAAGACACAGAGTCTGGGATTTAACTCAATTTCTGAAGTGAAGCACACAGCAGTGTTCTCATCCATTGATCACACTCTGCTTTAGAACAAGAAGCACGCTCTTGCTTTCTAGAGTCTCTAAGACAGCAGGAAACGTGAGTGTGCTGAGAACAAAAGAACGGTGTTTCCTACATATACGGACCATATCTAGTCCAACTCTCCTTCTTAAACTGGTACAAAGCAGTGGTCCTCTAACATCCAATGCTTGTCTGTTAAGAAGAGAAATGTGTGAGCTCAGTGAACGATGTAGTTCGTTTGAGCTGAAAGGTGACTGCCGTTACCTGAAACGAAGTCTTGCTTGTAGGAAGACACAGAGATTGGGATTTAACTGCATTTCTGAAGGG
Source organism: Onychomys leucogaster (assembly GCA_949786385.1). Taxonomy (NCBI): domain Eukaryota; kingdom Metazoa; phylum Chordata; class Mammalia; order Rodentia; family Cricetidae; genus Onychomys; species Onychomys leucogaster. Next base: position 1,322,777 of record CATKUP010000143.1, read on the forward strand.
AAACACACAGCATAGTTCTCATCAATGGATCACACTCTGCTTTAGAGCGAGAAGCACGCTCTTGCTTTCTGGAGTCTCTAACACAGCAGGAAACGTGAGTTTGCTGAGAACAAAAGAACGGTGTTTCCTACACATACGGACCATATCTAGTCCAACTCTTCTTCTGAAACTGATACAAATCACTGGTCCTCGAACATCCAATGCTTGTCAGTTAAGATGGGAAACGTGTGAGCTTCATGAATGATGTAGTTGGTTTGAGCAGAAAAGTGACTGCCCTTACCTTAAACGAAGTCTTGCTTGTAGGAAGACAGAGTCTGGGATTTAACTCCATTTCTGAAGGGAAACACACAGCATAGTTCTCATCCATGGATCACACTCTGCTTTACAGCGAGAAGCACGCACTTGCTTTCTAAAGTCTCTAAGACAGCAGGAAACGTGAGTGTGCTGAGAAAAAAAGAACGGTGTTTTCTACACATACGGACCATATGTAGTCCAACTCTTCTTCTGAAACTGATACAAATCACTGGTCCTCTAACATCCAATGCTTGTCAGTTAAGATGGGAAACGTGTGAGCTTCATGAACGATGTAGTTCGTATGAGCAGAAAAGTGACTGCCCTTACATGAAATGAAGTCTTGCTTGTAGGAAGACACAGAGCCTGGGATTTAACTCCATTTCTGAATGGAAATACACAGCGTAGTTCTCATCCATGTATCACACTCTGCTTTAGAGCAAGAAGCATGCTCTTGCTTTCTAGAGTCTCTAATACAGCAGGAAATCTGAGTGTGCCCAGAACAAAAGAACGGAGTTTCCTACACATACGGACCATATGTAGTCCAACTCTCCTTCTGAAACTGATAAAAAGCACTGGTCCTCTAACATCCAATGCTTGTCAGTTAAGATGGGAAACGTGTGAGCTTCATGAACGATGTAGTTCGTTTGAGCAGAAAAGTGACTGCCCTTACCTTAAACGAAGTCTTGCTTGTAGGAAGACACAGAGCCTGGGATTTAACTCCATTTCTGAAGGGAAACACACAGCATAGTTCTCATCCATGGATCACACTCTGCTTTAGAGCGAGAAGCACGCTCTTGCTTTCTAAAGTCTCTAAGACAGCAGGAAACGTGAGTGTGCTGAGAACAAAAGAACGGTGTTTCCTACACATTCGGACCATATCTAGTCCAACTCTGCTTCTGAAACTGATACAAAGCACTGGTCCTCTAACATGCAATGCTTGTCAGTTAAGATGGGAAACGTGTGAGCTTCGTGAACGATGTAGTTGGTTTGAGCAGAAAAGTGACTGCCCTTACCTGAATCGAAGTCTTGCTTGTAGGAAGACTCAGAGCCTGGGATTTAACTCCATTTCTGAAGGGAAACACACAGCGTAGTTCTCATCCATGGATCACACTCTGCTTTAGAGCAAGAAGCATGCTCTTGCTTTCTAGAGTCTCTAATACAGCAGGAAATCTGAGTGTGCCCAGAACAAAATTACGGAGTTTCCTACACATACAGACCATATGTAGTCGAACTCTTCTTCTGAAACTGATACAAAGCAATGGTCCTCTAACATCCAATGCTTGTCAGTTAAGATGGGAAACGTGTGAGCTTCATGAACGATGTAGTTCGTTTGAGCAGAAAAGTGACTGCCCTTACCTTAAACGAAGTCTTGCTTGTAGGAAGACACAAAGCCTGGGATTTAACTCCATTTCTGAAGGGAAACACACAGCCTAGTTTTCATCCATGGATGATACTCTGCTTTAGAGCGAGAAGCACGCTCTTGCTTTCTAAAGTCTCTAAGACAGCAGGAAACGTGAGTGTGCTCAGAACAAAAGAACGGTGTTTCCTACACATACGGACCATATCTAGTCCAGCTCTGCTTCTGAAACTGATACAAAGCACTGGTCCTCTAACATCCTATGCTTGTCAGTTAAGATGAGAAACGTGTGAACTTTGTGAATGATGTAGTTCCTTTGACCTGAAAAGTGACTGCCGTTACCTGAAACGAAGTCTTGCTTGTAGGAAGACACAGAGCCTGGGATTTAACTCCATTTCTGAATTGAAACACACAGCATTTTTCTCATACATGGATCACACTCTGCTTTAGAGCGAGAACCACGCTCTTGCTTTTAGAGTCTCTAATATAGCAGGTAATCTGAGTGTGCCCACAACAAAAGAAAGGTGTTTCCTACACATACAGACCATATGTAGTCGAACTCTTCTTCTGAAACTGATACAAAGCACTGGTGCTCTAACATCCAATGCTTGTCAGTTAAGATGGGAAACGTGTGAGCTTCATGAACGATGTAATTCGTTTGAGCAGAAAAGTGACTGCCCTTACCTTAAACGAAGTCTTGCTTGTAGGAAGACACAGAGATTGGGATTTAACTCCATTTCTGAAGGGAAACACACAGCATAGTTCTCATCCATGGATCACACTCTGCTTTAGAGCGAGATGCACGCTCTTGCTTTCTAAAGTCTCTAAGACAGTAGGAAACGTGAGTGCGCTGTGAACAAAAGAACGGTGTTTCCTACACATAGGGACCATATCTAGTCCAACTCTGTTTCTGAAACTGACACAAAGCACTGGTCCTCTAACATCCAATGCTTGTCAGTTAAGATGAGAAACGTGTGAGCTTTGAGAATGATGTAGTTCCTTTGAACTGAAAAGTGACTGCCCTTACCTGTAACAAAGTCTTGCTTGTAGTAAGACACAGAGCCTGGGATTTAACTCCATCTCTGAAGGGAAACACGCAGCAGAGTTCTCATCCATGGATCACACTCTGCTTTAGAGTGAGAAGCACGCTCTTGCTTTCTAGAGTCTCTAATAGAGCAGGTAATCTGAGTGTGCCCAGAACAAAAGAACGGTGTTTCCTACACATACAGACCATATGTAGTCCAAATCTGCTTCTGAAACTGATATAATGCACTGGTCCTCTAACATCCAATGCTTGTCAGTTAAGATGGGAAACGTGTGATCTTAGTGAACGATGTAGTTCGTTTGAGCAGAAAGGTGACTGCCCTTACCTGAAACGAAGTCTTGCTTGTAGGAAGAGTCAGAGCCTGGGATTTAACTCAATTTCTGAAGTGAAACACACAGCAGTGTTCTCATCCATTGATCACACTCTGCTTTAGAACAAGAAGCACGCTCTTGCTTTCTAGAGTCTCTAAGACAGCAGGAAACGTGAGTGTGCTGAGAACAAAAGAACGGTGTTTCCTACATATACGGACCATATCTAGTCCAACTCTCCTTCTTAAACTGGTACAAAGCAGTGGTCCTCTAACATCCAATGCTTGTCTGTTAAGAAGAGAAATGTGTGAGCTCAGTGAATGATGTAGTTCGTTTGAGCAGATAAGTGACTGCCCTTACCTGAAATGAAGTCTTGCTTGTAGGAATACTCAGAGCCTGGGATTTAACTCCATTTCTGAAGTGAAACACACAGCAGTGTTCTCATCCATTGATCATACTCTGCTTTAGAACAAGAAGCACGCTCTTGCTTTCTAGAGTCTCTAGTACAGCAGGAAACGTGATTTTGCTGAGAACAAAAGAACAGTGTTTCCTACACATACGGACCATATCTAGTCCAAATCTGCTTCTTAAACAAATACAAAGCACGGGTCCTCTAACATCCAATGCTTGTCTGTTAAGATGAGAAACCTGTGAGCTCCGTGAACGATGTAGTTCGTTTGAGCTGAAAAGTGACTGCCCTTAACTGAAACGAAGTCTTGCTTGTAGGAAGACACAGAGTCTGGGATTTAACTCCATTTCTGAAGGGAAACACACAGCCTAGTTTTCATCCATGGATCACACTCTGCTTTAGAGCGAGAAGCTCGCTCTTGCTTTCTAAAGTCTCTAAGACAGCAGGAAACGTGAGTGTGCTGAGAACAAAAGAACGGTGTTTCCTACACATACGGACCATATCTAGTCCAACTCTGCTTCTGAAACTGATACAAAGCACTGGTCCTCTAACATCCTATGCTTGTCAGTTAAGATGAGAAACGTGTGAACTTTGTGAATGATGTAGTTCCTTTGAACTGAAAAGTGACTGCCCTTACCTGAAACAAAGTCTTGCTTGTAGGAAGACACAGAGCCTGGGATTTAACTCCATTTCTGAAGGGAAACACACAGCATTTTTCTCATACATGGATCACACTCTGCTTTAGAGCGAGAAGCACGCTCTTGCTTTCTAGAGTCTCTAATACAGCAGGTAATCTGAGTGTGCCCAGAACAAAAGAACGGTGTTTCCTACACATACGGACCATATGTAGTCCAAATCTGCTTCTGAAACTGATACAATGCACTGGTCCTCTAACATCCAATGCTTGTCAGTTAAGATGAGAAACGTGTGATCTTCGTGAACGATGTAGTTCGTTTGAGCAGAAAAGTGACTGCCCTTACCTGAAACGAAGTCTTGCTTGTAGGAAGACTCAGAGCCTGGGATTTAACTCCATTTCTGAAGTGAAACACACAGCAGTATTCTCATCCATTGATCACACTCTGCTTTAGAACAAGAAGCACGCTCTTGCTTTCTAGATTCTTTAAGACAGCAGGAAACGTGAGTGTGCTGAGAACAAAAGAACGGTGTTTCCTTCACATATGGAAAATATCGAGTCCAACTCTCCTTCTTAAACTGATACAAAGCACTGGTTCTCTAACATCCAATGCTTGTCTGTTAAGAAGAGAAATGTGTGAGCTCAGTGTATGATGTAGTTCGTTTGAGCTGAAAAGTGACTGCCGTTACCTGAAACGAAGTCTTGCTTGTAGGAAGACACAGAGATTGGGATTTAACTCCATTTCTGAAGGGAAACACACAGCATAGTTCTCATCCATGGATCACACTCTGCTTTAGAGCGAGAAGCACGCTCTTGCTTTCTAAAGTCTCTAAGACAGCAGGAAACGTGAGTGCGCTGAGAACAAAAGAACGGTGTTTCCTACACATAGGGACCATATCTAGTCCAACTCTGTTTCTGAAACTGACACAAAGCACTGGTCCTCTAACATCCAATGCTTGTCAGTTAAGATGAGAAACGTGTGAGCTTTGAGAATGATGTAGTTCCTTTGAACTGAAAAGTGACTGCCCTTACCGGTAACAAAGTCTTGCTTGTAGTAAGACACAGAGCCTGGGATTTAACTCCATCTCTGAAGGGAAACACGCAGCAGAGTTCTCATCCATGGATCACACTCTGCTTTAGAGTGAGAAGCACGCTCTTGCTTTCTAGAGTCTCTAATAGAGCAGGTAATCTGAGTGTGCCCAAACAAAAGAACGGTGTTTCCTACACATACAGACCATATGTAGTCCAAATCTGCTTCTGAAACTGATACAATGCACTGGTCCTCTAACATCCAATGCTTGTCAGTTAAGATGGGAAACGTGTGAGCTTCATGAAAGATGTAGTTCGCTTGAGCAGAAAAGTGACTGCTCTTACCTGAAACGAAGCCTTGCTTGTAGGAAGACTCAGAGCCTGGGATTTAACTCCATTTCTGAAGTGAAACACACAGCAGTATTCTCATCCATTGATCACACTCTGCTTTAGAACAAGAAGCATGCTCTTGCTTTCTAGAGTCTCTAAGACAGCAGGAAACGTGAGTGTGCTGAGAACAAAAGAACGGTGTTTCCTACACATACGGACCATATCTAGTCCAACTCTCCTTCTTAAACTGATACAAAGCACTGTTCCTCTAACATCAAATGCTCGTCTGTTAAGAAGAGAAATGTGTGAGCTCAGTGTACGATGTAGTTCGTTTGAGATGAAAAGTGACTGCCGTTACCTGAAACGAAGTCTTGCATGTAGGAAAACACAGAGATTGGGATTTAACTCCATTTCTGAAGGGAAACACACAGCATAGTTCTCATCCATGGATCACACTCTGCTTTAGAGCGAGAAGCACGCTCTTGCTTTCTGGAGTCTCTAACACAGCAGGAAACGTGAGTGTGCTGAGAACAAAAGAACGGTGTTTCCTACACATACGGACCATATCTAGTCCAACTCTTCTTCTGAAACTGATACAAATCACTGGTCCTCTAACATCCAATGCTTGTCAGTTAAGATGGGAAACGTGTGAGCTTCATGAACGATGTAGTTCGTTTGAGCAGAAAAGTGACTGCCCTTACCTGAAACGAAGTCTTGCTTGTAGGAAGACACAGAGCCTGGGATTTAACTCCATTTCTGAATGGAAACACACAGCGTAGTTCTCATCCATGGATCACACTCTGTTTTAGAGCAAGAAGCATGCTCTTGCTTTCTAGAGTCTCTAATACAGCAGGAAATCTGAGTGTGCCCAGAACAAAATTACAGAGTTTCCTACACATACAGACCATATGTAGTCGAACACTTCTTCTGAAACTGATACAAAGCAATGGTCCTCTAACATCCAATGCTTGTCAGTTAAGATGGTAAACGTGTGAGCTTCATGAACGATGTAGTTCGTTTGAGCAGAAAAGTGACTGCCCTTACCTTAAACGAAGTCTTGCTTGTAGGAAGACACAGAGCCTGGGATTTAACTCCATTTCTGAAGGGAAACACACAGCCTAGTTTTCATCCATGGATCATACTCTGCTTTAGAGCGAGAAGCACGCTCTTGCTTTCTAAAGTCTCTAAGACAGCAGGAAACGTGAGTGTGCTGAGAACAAAAGAACGGTGTTTCCTACACATACGGACCATATCTAGTCCAGCTCTGCTTCTGAACCTGATACAAAGCACTGGTCCTCTAACATTCTATGCTTGTCAGTTAAGATGAGAAACGTGTGAACTTTGTGAATGATGTAGTTCCTTTGAACTGAAAAGTGACTGCCGTTACCTGAAACGAAGTCTTGCTTGTAGGAAGACACAGAGCCTGGGATTTAACTCCATTTCTGAATTGAAACACACAGCATTTTTCTCATACATGGATCACACTCTGCTTTAGAGCGAGAAGCACGCTCTTGCTTTTAGAGTCTCTAATATAGCAGGTAATCTGAGTGTGCCCACAACAAAAGAAAGGTGTTTCCTACACATACAGACCATATGTAGTCGAACTCTTCTTCTGAAACTGATACAAAGCACTGGTGCTCTAACATCCAATGCTTGTCAGTTAAGATGGGAAACGTGTGAGCTTCATGAACGATGTAATTCGTTTGAGCAGAAAAGTGACTGCCCTTACCTTAAACGAAGTCTCGCTTGTAGGAAGACACAGAGTCTGGGATTTAACTCCATTTCTGAAGGGAACCACACAGCATAGATCTCATCCATGGATCACACTCTGCTTTAGAGCGAGAAGCACGCTCTTGCTTTCTAAAGTCTCTAAGACAGCAGGAAACGTGAGTGCGCTGAGAACAAAAGAACGGTGTTTCCTACACATAGGGACCATATCTAGTCCAACTCTGTTTCTGAAACTGACACAAAGCACTGGTCCTCTAACATCCAATGCTTGTCAGTTAAGATGGGAAACGTGTGAGCTTCATGAACGATGTAGTACGTTTGAGCAGAAAAGTGACTGCCCTTACATGAAATGAAGTCTTGCTTGTAGGAAGACAAAGAGCCTGGGATTTAACTCCATTTCTGAATGGAAATACACAGCGTAGTTCTCATCCATGGATCACACTCTGCTTTAGAGCAAGAAGCATGCTCTTGCTTTCTAGAGTCTCTAATACAGCAGGAAATCTGAGTGTGCCCAGAAGAAAAGAACGGAGTTTCCTACACCTACGGACCATATCTAGTCCAACTCTCCTTCTGAAACTGATACAAAGCACTGGTCCTCTAACATCCAATGCTTGTCAGTTAAGATGGGAAACGTGTGAGCTTCATGAACGATGTGTTGGTTTGAGCAGAAAAGTGACTGCCCTTACCTTAAACGAAGTCTTTCTTGTAGGAAGACACAGAGTCTGGGATTTAACTCAATTTCTGAAGTGAAGCACACAGCAGTGTTCTCATCCATTGATCACACTCTGCTTTAGAACAAGAAGCACGCTCTTGCTTTCTAGAGTCTCTAAGACAGCAGGAAACGTGAGTGTGCTGAGAACAAAAGAACGGTGTTTCCTACATATACGGACCATATCTAGTCCAACTCTCCTTCTTAAACTGGTACAAAGCAGTGGTCCTCTAACATCCAATGCTTGTCTGTTAAGAAGAGAAATGTGTGAGCTCAGTGAACGATGTAGTTCGTTTGAGCTGAAAGGTGACTGCCGTTACCTGAAACGAAGTCTTGCTTGTAGGAAGACACAGAGATTGGGATTTAACTGCATTTCTGAAGGGAAACACACAGCATAGTTCTCATCAATGGATCACACTCTGCTTTAGAGCGAGAAGCACGCTCTTGCTTTCTGGAGTCTCTAACACAGCAGGAAACGTGAGTTTGCTGAGAACAAAAGAACGGTGTTTCCTACACATACGGACCATATCTAGTCCAACTCTTCTTCTGAAACTGATACAAATCACTGGTCCTCGAACATCCAATGCTTGTCAGTTAAGATGGGAAACGTGTGAGCTTCATGAATGATGTAGTTGGTTTGAGCAGAAAAGTGACTGCCCTTACCTTAAACGAAGTCTTGCTTGTAGGAAGACAGAGTCTGGGATTTAACTCCATTTCTGAAGGGAAACACACAGCATAGTTCTCATCCATGGATCACACTCTGCTTTACAGCGAGAAGCACGCACTTGCTTTCTAAAGTCTCTAAGACAGCAGGAAACGTGAGTGTGCTGAGAAAAAAAGAACGGTGTTTTCTACACATACGGACCATATGTAGTCCAACTCTTCTTCTGAAACTGATACAAATCACTGGTCCTCTAACATCCAATGCTTGTCAGTTAAGATGGGAAACGTGTGAGCTTCATGAACGATGTAGTTCGTATGAGCAGAAAAGTGACTGCCCTTACATGAAATGAAGTCTTGCTTGTAGGAAGACACAGAGCCTGGGATTTAACTCCATTTCTGAATGGAAATACACAGCGTAGTTCTCATCCATGTATCACACTCTGCTTTAGAGCAAGAAGCATGCTCTTGCTTTCTAGAGTCTCTAATACAGCAGGAAATCTGAGTGTGCCCAGAACAAAAGAACGGAGTTTCCTACACATACGGACCATATGTAGTCCAACTCTCCTTCTGAAACTGATAAAAAGCACTGGTCCTCTAACATCCAATGCTTGTCAGTTAAGATGGGAAACGTGTGAGCTTCATGAACGATGTAGTTCGTTTGAGCAGAAAAGTGACTGCCCTTACCTTAAACGAAGTCTTGCTTGTAGGAAGACACAGAGCCTGGGATTTAACTCCATTTCTGAAGGGAAACACACAGCATAGTTCTCATCCATGGATCACACTCTGCTTTAGAGCGAGAAGCACGCTCTTGCTTTCTAAAGTCTCTAAGACAGCAGGAAACGTGAGTGTGCTGAGAACAAAAGAACGGTGTTTCCTACACATTCGGACCATATCTAGTCCAACTCTGCTTCTGAAACTGATACAAAGCACTGGTCCTCTAACATGCAATGCTTGTCAGTTAAGATGGGAAACGTGTGAGCTTCGTGAACGATGTAGTTGGTTTGAGCAGAAAAGTGACTGCCCTTACCTGAATCGAAGTCTTGCTTGTAGGAAGACTCAGAGCCTGGGATTTAACTCGATTTCTGAAGTGAAACACACAGCAGTGTAATCATCCATTGATCACACTCTGCTTTAGAACAAGAAGCACGCTCTTGCTTTCTAGAGTCTCTAAGACAGCAGGAAAAGTGAGTGTGCTGAGAACAAAAGAACGCTGTTTCCTACACATACGGACATTATATAGTCCAACTCTGCTTCTGAAACTGATACAAAGCACTGGTTCTCTAAAATCCAATGCTTGTCTGTTAAGATGAGAAACGTGTGAGCTTTGTGAACTATGTAGTTCCTTTCTGCTGAAAAGTGACTGCCTTTACCTGAAACGAAGTCTTGCTTGTAGGAAGACACAGAGCATGGGATTGAACTCCATTTCTGAATGGAAACACACAGCATAGTTCTCATCCATTGATCACACTCTGCTTTAGAGCGAGAAGCACGCTCTTGCTTTCTAAAGTCTCTAAGACAGCAGGAAACGTGAGTGCGCTGAGAACAAAATAACAGTGTTTCCTACACATTCGGACCATATCTAGTCCAACTCTGCTTCTGAAACTGATACAAAGCACTGGTCCTAAACATCCTATGCTTGTCAGTTAAGATGAGAAACGTGTGAGCTTTGTGAATGATGTAGTTCCTTTGAACTGAAAAGTGACTGCCCTTACCTGAAACGAAGTCTTGCTTGTAGGAAGACACAGAGCCTGGGATTTAACTGCATTTCTGAAGGGAAACACAGAGCATTTTTCTCATCCATGGATCACACTCTGCTTTAGAGCGAGAAGCACGCTCGTGCTTTCTAAAGTCTCTAAGACAGCAGGAAACGTGAGTGCGCTGAGAACAAAAGAATGGTGTTTCCTACACATACGGACCATATCTAGTCCAAATCTGTTTCTGAAACTGACACAAAGCACTGGTCCTCCAACATCCAATGCTTGTCAGTTAAGATGAGAAACGTGTGAGCTTCGTGAACAATGTAGTTCGTTTGAGCAGAAAAGTGACTGCCCTTACCTGTAACAAAGTCTTCCTTGTAGTAAGAGACAGAGCCTGGGATTTAACTCCATCTCTGAAGGGAAACACGCAGCAGAGTTCTCATCCATGGATCACACTCTGCTTTAGAGTGAGAAGCACGCTCTTGCTTTCTAGAGTCTCTAATACAGCAGGTAATCTGAGTGTGCCCAGAACAAAAGAACGGTGTTTCCTACACATATGGACCATATCTAGTCCAACTCTCCTTCTTAAACTGATACAAAGCACTGGTCCTCCAACATCCAATGCTTGTCTGTTGAGATGAGAAATGTATGAGCTCAGTGAACGATGTAGTTCGTTTGAGCTGAAGAGTGACTGCCGTTACCTGAAACCAATTCTTGCTTGTAGGAAGACACAGAGATTGGGATTTAACTCCATTTCTGAAGGGAAACACACAGCATAGTTCTCATCCATGGATCACACTCTGCTTTAGAGCAAGAAGCACGCTCTTGCTTTCTAGAGTCTCTAATACAGCAGGTAATCTGAGTGTGCCCGGAACAAAAGAACAGTGTTTCCTACACATACAGACCATATGTAGTCCCAATCTGCTTCTGAAACTGATACAATGCACTGGTCCTCTAACATCCAATGCTTGTCAGTTAAGATGAGAAACGTGTGAGCTTCGCGAATGATGTAGTTCGTTTGAGCAGAAAAGTGACTGCCCTTACCTGAATCGAAGTCTTGCTAGTAGGAAGACTCAGAGCCTGGGATTTAACTCCAATCCTGAAGTGAAACACACAGCAGTGTAATCATCCATCGATCACACTCTGCTTTAGAACAAGAAGCACGCTCTTGCTTTCTAGAGTCTCTAAGACAGCAGGAAACGTGTGTGTGCTGAGAACAAAAGAACGGTGTTTCCTACACATACGGACCATATCTAGTTCAACTCTGCTTCTGAAACTGATACAAAGCACTGGTCCTCTAACATCCAATGCTTGTCTGTTAAGATGAGAAACGTGTGAGCTTCGTGAACGATGTAGTTCGTTTGAGCTTAAAAGTGACTGCCCTTACCTGAAACGAAGTCTTGCTTGTAGTAAGACACAGAGCCTGGGCTTTAACTCCATCTCTGAAGGGAAACACACAGGAGATTTCTCATCCATGGATCACACTCTGCTTTAGAGCGAGAAGCACGCTCTTGCTTTCTAGAGTCTCTAATACAGAAGGTAATCTGAGTGTGCCCAGAACAAAAGAACGGTGTTTCCTACACATACGGACCATATGTAGTCCAAATCTGCTTCTGAAACTGATACAATGCACTGGTCCTCTAACATCCAATGCTTGTCAGTTAAGATGATAAACGTGTGATCTTCGTGAATGATGTAGTTCGTTTGAGCAGAAAAGTGACTGCCCTTACCTCAAACGAAGTCTTGCTTGTAGGAAGACTCAGAGTCTGGGATTTAACTCCATTTCTTAAGTGAAACACACAGCAGTGTTCTCATCCATTGATCGCACTCTGCTTTAGAACAAGAAGCTCGCTCTTGCTTTCTAGAGTCTCTAAGACAGCAGGAAACGTGTGTGTGCTGAGAACAAAAGCACGGTGTTTCCTACACTTACGGACCATATCTAGTCCAACTCTCCTTCTTAAACTGATACAAAGCACTGGTCCTCCAACATCCAATGCTAGTCTGTTGAGATGAGAAATGTGTGAGCTTCGTGAACGATGTAGTTCGTTTGAGCTGAAAAGTTTCTGCCCTTACCTGAAACGAAGTCTTGCTTGTAGTAAGACACAGAGCCTGGGCTTTAACTCCATCTCTGAAGGGAAACACACAGCTGATTTCTCATCCATGGATCACACTCTGCTTTAGAGCGAGAAACACGCTCTTGCTTTCTAGAGTCTCTAATACAGAAGGTACTCTGTGTGTGCCCAGAACAAAAGAACAGTGTTTCCTACACATACGGACCATATGTAGTCCAAATCTGCTTCTGAAACTGATACAATGCACTGGTCCTCTAACATCCAATGCTTGTCAGTTAAGATGATAAACGTGTGATCTTCGTGAACTATGTAGTTCGTTTGAGCAGAAAAGTGACTGCCCTTACCTCAAACGAAGTCTTGCTTGTAGGAATACTCAGAGCCTGGGATTTAACTCCATTTCTGAAGTGAAACACACAGCATAGTCTCATCCATGGATCACATTCTGCTTTAGAGCGAGAAGCACGCTCTTGCTTTCTAGAGTCTCTAATACAGAAGGTACTCTGTGTGTGCCCAGAACAAAAGAACAGTGTTTCCTACACATACGGACCATATGTAGTCCAAATCTGCTTCTGAAACTGATACAATGCACTGGTCCTCTAACATCCAATGCTTGTCAGTTAAGATGATAAACGTGTGATCTTCGTGAACTATGTAGTTCGTTTGAGCAGAAAAGTGACTGCCCTTACCTCAAACGAAGTCCTGCTTGTAGGAATACTCAGAGCCTGGGATTTAACTCCATTTCTAAAGTGAAACACACAGCATAGTCTCATCCATGGATCACATTCTGCTTTAGAGCGAGAAGCACGCTCTTGCTTTCTAGAATCTCTAAGACAGCAGGAAACGTGAGTTTGCTGTGAACAAAAGAACGGTGTTTCCTACACATTCGGACCATATCTAGTCCAACTTTGCTTCTGAAAATGATACAAAGCACTGGTCCTCTAACATCCTA